>JAVFKF010000010.1:17500000-18750000 GCA_036926295.1 Pachydiplax longipennis | reverse complement strand
AATAAATAACAAAAAATAACCAGTTTAAATTTTAATACTGAATTCTTTGCCAGAAAAATAGGAAAATTTTATCATGATCTAAGAATTTTTAAAATTTCCATCATTAGAATATACATCTTCTCCATGATAAAATAGCTGTATATCAGAAAACTGAAAGGAAAAGAAATAAACCATTAGTGAAATTCCCATATTAAATTAGTAAAGAGTTGCAATTAAATTTATTACCAAGATACACTTATTTTGGAAAAAAAATTGCTGTGAATACCTGATTCTTCATCTCCTTCTTTCTTTATAGGAGTATCATCCAGTAAATAGCAATCAAATTCACAAGTTTCTAGTTGCCGTATATGAGAATACTCTTCACTTTCCCATTTATTGGTCACATCAAAAGATCCTGTAGGTAATGATGAAATAATTCATTTTACAGGTATAAATCAATGTTTAAATTGAGTATTAAGAGTGTATAATTCTGATTCAGAGTAGACCAACAAGAAGAGCATACTGTTGTTTTGTATACCTAAATTATCTTTTCTTTCATAATCTTTAAAATCATAGGAAATCTTTCAAAATAGCTTTGTAAACCTTAAGAGTAAAGGTCTCTATATAGGATTGAATTGGCTCTTATAAATTAATCATATACATGATTATACATCATAATCATTAAATTTTGTGAAATCAATTCAGCCAACAATTTGTTGGTGAGAAATGTTCATGTTAGTCTGTATTTCAAATAGTTCTTCTACTTACAAATTTTACGTAGGGAATTTAATTTAATCTTAATTAAATTCAATGTACTTTATACATAAGTGAATGCTTTTATTAGAGAGTAATAACCAATTATACTTGTTGCTAATGATAGAATTTGGAATGGTTTTCATACCTCTGTTTATACGAAGATTCAAAAATAAAATACATTAATAGTGAGCTTCCCTTAGATTCAAACCCCAAAGAACTTAATAGACTTCAGCAGTTTCTTCCTAATATTGTTCCCAATCAAGGGCGATGAGGGATTATATGGGTCCAGATGCAGAAGTACACTACTGTTTGTGAATATTGCAACACCCAGAAAGAATTACCTAAATTAATCCAAACTTAGAGGATGTGTATAATAGTGTATCAGAAATAAGTGATTAAGGTTGCAGAGGGATGGCGTACTCATAGGTCTCAATGAGCTCTTCATTTGTTTATTGCTGTGTACCAAGTCTGTGGTATGAATTTCATTTTAATCCTTTGCATATGCCCTTCTTACTGTTGCAATTTTTACAAATATTTAAGTAAATAATAGAACTCTTTCTCTATTTTATAACAATTTCAAGCCAACTTCTGAGTTGATTTAAATTAGATACCACTACCATTATGTTTATCATACCAAAAATTTAATAATCAGGGTTACAATTTCTTTGCAAAAATAAGCCCTCTTCCAGCTGTGTTTGCATTCTGGCTCTAATATAAAACGTGGGCCTGGACACTATAGGATTCCTTACCTCAAACAAGGAATGTAAATGTACTCAGTTAATGAAAAAACTAAGTTTCATGTTTAAGATTAAAATAATACATAAAATGTTTAAATAGTGTAAGCTGAATAGAATTCTCCGCTCATTTTAAAAAAGAAAATGTTATGCAAAATAAAATTTCTTCATTCGAAAAAACAAAAAAAAAATATTTTTCGCTTCAAGGGCCTAAATTAGGATATAATTTCTCAATTTATTCTATATTAGCTGGAGTAACCGTCGATTCTCTACTGGGAAAAAAGATGGCAATAGTGTAGTTAATGTTTTTAAATAAGATAATCTAACATTTCTCATATTAGCTTAATTCAATGGGACAGTTATCCAAAACGAAAATTTTAAAGATTTTAAAATTTCTCATTCTGAATAGAAATCTATGATCGACAATAAGATTATGAAACTTTATAGAATTTCGTTCTTTTTTCGAACTTGGCCTTAGCACGTACGATGACTATAGAAAACAAAAAATATAGTAATAAACATATAAGAATAAAAAAAATATAGTAGAAAACAGAAAATATAGTAAGATTCTTTTGTTACTGAATCATAAAATCCTATTTCCTGTTGCAAGAACAATTTAAATTGATAGTTTTGGTTTTATAGGGAGAATTCCCAGCATGGCCCCCAAATACATCGTATGTTGATTTGAGTACGTTATTACGAGATATACGCAGTAATAACTAAGAAATATTATACTTTTATTGAATGAATTTTCGTTACCACAAAATGATCAAAGTATAAATCCGTATTACTTAAGGGGTCATTAAATCACTTATCCACTGAAAAAAAACTACTGAGAGTTTCATACTTACCCTGCGTTTTCCTTAGACAAACCCGCAGGATTAAATAGTATAGCGATACGCACGTCATTTTGGGAGCGCTAACTATTCCACTACAGGTACACATGTTGGCCTGAAGAAAAGAACATAACATGTAGGCACTCAGTGAAAAACTATGATCGCAACATTTCTACCTTCCGTCATATAAATACTCCTTCAATGCACTGTATATGCGGAAAATTATCAAGTATGAAATTAATACATTACGTGCCGGTTTTAGCTTTTTCTTGATATAACTGCATCACTTCTGCCGGAGAAATATTTCTCTTTGATAGAAATGATATTGGCCGAAGTTAAGAGGTAAATGACGTTTACTCACCAGAAGGAAACAAGAAAACTATGTCACTGCCAACTTCCCTAAGCGACGGCAGAGTGATAATACTCCGAATAATGCTTAATGTCTTAATGAAGAGCGGGGGAGTAGCGCCTATGTGAGAATTTCTCGATCCTCTGCATCGACTATTCTCACAGCTCCGGATCATTTCATCCTGTTTATCATACTCCTCCGCACGGGGAAACTTAGCTTAGAATCGAACAATGAGTTTTAGATGTTTTTGCACGTCCTTGGGATTTTTCCTGGGTGCACGCCACGCCAAGGACAAAGGATAGACGTGAAAAGTCCGACGGAACCCGGAATCGAACCCAGGTCTTCCAATTCTCGGTTGGGTGCTCTATCCGTTAAGGTATCTCGCTGGTAACTACCGTAACATCTTCTATTGCTATTCGGAAGACTTTGTGGTCAAAGTTGCGAGTTCGTCCGCATGGCGGCATCGTTTGCTGTCGTGGCTTCATGGAAGCACCACCCACACAAAGAGATGTTAAGGAACACCCCCCCTAAGGTTGTACAAACAAGGAATTGGTTTTAGGTGTTTTGCACGAGATGGCGTGCACCTAGGCAAAATTCCATGGAAGGATAGACATGAAAAGACGAACTCGCAACGTCCTTTTCCCACAATATCTCCCGAAGAGGAAGAGAAGGTGTTACGGCGAAATAGCTTGACGGACAGAGCACCCAACCGGCAATTAGGAGACGCGGGTTCAAATTCCCGATCCCATCGGACTTTTCTGTAAAAGGAAAATAAATTGACCAACATATACATTGATTTCTAGCCGGATAGCCTAATTGGAGAAAGTAAACTGCTGAAAAGAGGAACTTCGCGAGTTCGAATCCCGGTACCGTCAGATAGCTTAGCGAACAGAGCTCCCAACCAGCGATTGGGTAGAATCCAATTCCTACGCAATGCGTAGAATTGAGGAGGGACGCCACTGTCTTATTTTCGTTTTTCTGAAAAATTTATGGAAATATTTCATAACTGACGCGATAACACAATATTCATTAATAGATGGATAAAATAGCTTTGTGTGAGTTATTTCGATATCAACCGAGTTCGGTTATTATACTTCGAGAGATACTGTTACCATACTTCGGAAAGTATTGTGGTTATGAACTGGTGGTAGTATAAACTGGTTTTTTTTACATTAATCACTTATTTGCTTACAGCCCAGTTACATAGAGTAATATTGCTTTGATAACTGAGGCCATTTCACACGTTGGCTTCCACCGGGAATCGAACCCGTAACCACTATCGCTGAATTCGATCGCGATCCCAACTTGGCTATCCGGCATCCGGTTAAATTAGTTTAGTTAAATTAGTAATTAGTTAAAATTTCATTAAAAACCCTCCAATCCAAGCAATCGGAGGATTGCTATTATTTCCGCAGCTACCGCAGCTAAGTTAGGTGTCAAGGAGGATATGAGAGCAATGAGATGGTTTTTCCCTTTCATGACAGACAGGTGAAAATCTGGTAGTATGTTAGATTTCACTACCTATTCTTCATCCGCTGAGTATATTTAAGAGCACAATTGATATTTTGAACTTCTTAAAGCGCGAGGGAAGGTGTTAAACTTTTACGACCCTTTCATGGGGATAATGAGGTTCTGTTTAATCCCTGATTACGCACGTACACTAGCTTTCCTACCTTTTCCTCCTTTTCCTAACGCCAAATATCATATGGCGATCTCCAATGACCGTAAGTAGAGGTAACCTTATTTCCTTAGTCTTTCGTCGTCTTTATCCGAGAATATCGTAATACATACATATTGTAATATTATTATGATAAAATCGAGTACCAGTCGAAATTGGCAGATGTAACGATTCACCATAGTAAACAATCAGTAAGATTTTGTCAATACGAACAACTTCCATCATGTAAATAGTTTTCCGTCAAAAAAGGCCGGAGGACAACAAATCAGTAAGAATTTCATGGAGTATAATGGTCGAGCCAAGCATATGTAAAACTTCTTCCCTAAGCAGATTCCGAGGATAGCTTCTGAAGTGATAAGTTCCGCGGGTGGACCGAGAATCATACCCTTCTCATGACTCACGTATTTCCGAATCAATTTCTGTCATCGCACATAAAAGAGAATATCCGAAAGATATAGCTTAAGAAAAACAAAAAACGGTAAAACCTTTCGATTTTGAGGTAGCAAATGTGTAGGAGGGCTGACCCTTTTCAAGGCGAAAAGGTTTTCCGGTTAAGGAAAAAGTTGAACGCAAGCGTAAATAAATTCAAAACAGAAAAAAATGAAAACTAAATTGTGACATTACTATTTTTTATTAACCTTTAGATTATTTTCAAAGGTAAGAATAAATATGTGTATAAGTAGGAAGAAATAAGAACAACTTGGGGAATTTTAGGATCGTATTTGCTTCAAGTAGCTGAATCGCAGTGGTTGCTCATGGGCAATTTTGAAATATATCTACAAGGGCCTCAACACTTTGCTCACCAGGAAAGGAAGAGGTTAGTGTATTTGATGTAGGATTTAGAATATCCCCTCTCCTCGAAGAAGATTATATTAGGACACAGCAATGCAATATCAAGGATTTAATTGATGCAGCTTTTAAAGTTACTTTAATCATTTAGGAACATAATTAGGACACATTTGAATGATTAATTAATCTAGTTGTCCCACGCGAATATTTAGCACAAACGGCCCTTGGGGCCCATATTCAGTCATGTTCCTGTGCTTGTCGTTCTGCTCCCAAAAGATGTAATTTTGCCGGTTTACTAAAAGATTTTTATGGTTGCGTACGAAGTCGCGGTCGTCCTGGTTGGAAATTAAAGATTAATTTCGAAAACTGTTTCGCTCATTTACATCCAGAATACATTATTATGCTATGAGAAAAACAATTTATTTACTACAACAAACGTAGCTTACTAAAAAATAGGCTTCAAACATGACAACGCCTATATCTAGGCTTCTTTGCTCCCCTAATTAGACCAAATAATATATATCCATCTATAAAGAACAGGAAATTTATTTAATCCTTTGTATCTTAAATAAAATATATGGTTTCCAAAAGCATAAGTAAGGGAAAGGTAGGGGAATGTGTCTCAGATATTGTAAATTACATCGTCGATAAAAGTCGATCAACCAATCATTTTCGCGAGTGTGCGTTTAAACTCCCTTTATTAGAGTTCATTTGTAGCTATTTCAAAGAAACACTACATGCAATACACCGCTAGCTTTTTGAAAGGCAACTGTGTATAACGAGAATATCTTTTTAATCTTCAACAATATTTAGAATGTAAATGGATTAGGGATCAATTTTTATTTCAGTTGAAGTAATGACTTAATTACGTAGAAGCTTCTAGTTAAGTGTTTAGTATTTCAATTTATACTTTAAGGAGATATCAACCGTCCCGCTTCCTCTCACAACGGTCATACAGATTGATACATTGAAGTATCCTAACGTAGCGGCAACTTATTACAAAGTTATAAAGAGGCGACGGTTAGTCTCGGTGCTGTTCCTAGGCGCGCTTTCCACAGAGCAGTCCGTAGAGGGAAGCAAAGTAGCAAAGAAGTTCGTTCGTGGTTAGAAAAAGAAAAGAAAGAAGATGGACCGAAGTAAGTCTAAATTTCTTACGGATATAACTAGAAGTAAGACTAAATGTATTACGTAGATAGCAACTCGGAAATAGTTTAGAATGAATGTGGATAAGGCACTCCCATTGCCCTCAGTTCATGCGTAGATTAGTGAAACATAGCAATGGAATATCGAAAGATAACCATTGCTGTTAATGTGCTTCTTCAAAAAGGATTCACGAGCTTTTTTCATGGGCAATACGAAGAAATACTATTCGCACAATCTGATGTAAAAAGTTATTCATATTCAATAGTGCCTTTTTTAATATTCCCGCAATCCTATCGTGATATCCAGCACAAACGACTTGCGTATATTTATTTGAAGAGCATTCTTAAATTTAACACCAATTTAATTTTCATCAATCAGATTACCCTGACCACCCGTCGGAGTATACCCCTGCCTTGGTGAATAGAATAATTACCGCCTCGCCGTCTGTTATATTCAGCCGAGGTAGCTGTGCTATCAGCAGGAGATCAGAAAAAGTAAAATCTTCATCATAATTTGTGCTAAGATATTAAGAATTACTGTTGTTTATTATCTTTATTTGTATCAACAGATACTTACGGAGACGGGAACACCTCCAGTGATAATTAGGATAGATGAGGAGAGGGATGGGGAGTATATCCTGGACTTCCTAGCCCAGTTAACGGGCTATCGAAGCGTGAGTTGCATAAAATATTCTTTGAATGTATATTTATATCCAGCCAGCCGCCAGTGGCGTATGGCAGGTTATATACCACTAGCAGTATTGTTGAAAGTGTTTCGACAACTGAGGCCATTTCTCATTTGGTCACCCATTGAGATGTATTAACATGTATTTTGTGTCATACCTAAATAATAAATAATATAATATCGAAACTGTAAAATTCTTACTCTAAATGATTACTCAATCTTTCTACCCTTGCTAAATTTTCTTTGCAAAATTCTTGAAAAATAGATGGATTCAATTTTGTCATACTGTAAAACAAATTTAGACCGATCCTCCATAAGGAGCTCACATTAACATTCATGTAACAGAGAGCAAGTTTTGCATATTGAAGATATCTCAAACTATAGTTTCATATATCTTTGAATGCTAACCAATGAGAATTATGGCTCATTTTCCAGGTTCCGAAGATCTTTATTAAGGGGGTTTGTATTGGAGGAATTGGCCCTTTATATAAACTGAGGAAGAAAGGGGTTTTGAGAAATGAGCTGGGACCAATTCTGGTGTTGAAAGAGGAGAAGGAAGAGACAAAGATCCCTGTATATAATCTAAGGGAGAGAAAGCCTTTGAGGTATTACCCATTGAAAAAAATAAAAGAAGAAAAAAAATGGATAAAAAAGGAGGAAGAAGGGATAAAAAAGGAAAAGGAGTGACAAAGTGATGAATAGTTTGATGGAGATTTGATATATTTTTTGTTTGATAGAGTAGTTTTAGTAGTTAGTAGTTTTTTTATTAGTTTTGATGTTCTTGTTAAATAGTTTGAAAACAAACGCGCAATAATAGTTTTGTAGTTTTGATATATTTCTTGTTTGATAGAGTAGTTTATAGTTTTGATGTTCTTTAGTATAGTAGTTTTCATATGTTATTTTGTACTAGTTTATAGGTTTGATATCTTATTTGTTATTAGTATATAGGTTTGATGTTTTTTTTCTAGTAGTATATAGGTTTGATGTATACTTTTGTAGTAATGTATAGGTTTGATATGTTGTTTTGTACTAGTCTATGGGTTATATTTCCTTATGTTCAATAGAGTAACAGTTTGATAGAGTAATATTTTGATAAGAAATAAAAGGGGAAGAACTTTTTCCTCACTTTTTAAATGTCAAAATTCATCATGTTTTTGTTTCAATTGTTATTATAAAAAAATCACTCTCAGGGTATATTATAATGGTATTTCTATGGCTGACTATCACTCTCATAATAAGATTTAGTTTTTAAATAGTTTTTATAAACTGAGAAAGATCTTTATAATTTTTATAATTGCATTTTTTAATGGTAATATAAGTACATTTTTTTGTAAGAAGTATGACTGTGATAACAATATTACGATTGTGTAAGTTTTTATAAAACTAGGAAAGTCATTATTATATATATATATTTGTAATTTAATAAGTAATTTAAATTCAGACTTGTAACAAAGATGACTGTGATAGTGTGATTATAATTTTGTAATAGTTTTTATATGATGAGCAAGGTCTTCATTATGTATATTTGTTATTTATTTTGTCAATTAAAATACATTTCTTTAAAACAAATTTATCATGATTTTAAATCTGCGAAAATCCTACAATGATACATTATTTTCCTTTTTCCCTCCAGTTTTTTATATCAAACTGAGAGGGGTAAGTAAATTAATTAATTTAAATGGTTCAGGTCACAAAGGTTCTAATTTGGTTTTCTTTTCTGAATCTCAGATCAAAGAGGGTGATTTTATAGAGAGAATGTTTTTTGAAGTTGGGTGCTTGACATGTCTAATTACAAATAATTGTATGTATCGATTGTGCTTTTTTAAAATTTTTCGCAGCTTGCTAAATACTCTTTTAATTGGTTTTCAGAGCTATTGAACAAAAGAATAGGGATATCCTAAATATTATTATGAGAATGGGGAAGACTTCTGGTAAGGAACAGTTTACGGGGGGGAAAACTCTCATGAATGCAAGTGTTTCAAATCACTAAGTTTTTAATTTCATTATGTGTTATATCCACAAGAAAAGGAGATAAAGCATAATGCAGAATATGATCTACTATTTCAGCTATTTGGTCAAGGGTGGTAATGGGATGTGAACAATTGCTTAATTCCATTACTGAAACACATGTTTCTGAATATCAACCAAATAAATACCAACAACTTTGGGATGTTGAATTTGCGAAATTAATCATGAAAAACAGGACCTTAATAGCAATTTGAATATTATATATATGGATGTCTCCTGTTGTAATTCTTTTGAGAATTAATCTGAACATTCTTAAAATAACATTTAGATTGCCTTAGTAACATTACTGTGTGAGGTAGTAAAGCATCTTCATGGAGAAGGATGGTCTATGAGTGACACTGTATTAGCTAGAACAAGGGTGGCAAAACCTGGGAACGCGTGAACAAAATGTCACATTAGAAAATCCTTCGGCTAGGAATACTCTGATAGCTCTATCCTTGTTATGAAATGAAACATCTGATTTAACTAATTTGGGTTCTGTTCATTAGTAAATTAAACAATATATGATCCACCCTGTAAGCCATCAACAATGGTACTTTATGTTTAGTACGTTTTGTAGCCAAAATGAATATCTTCTGGAGAAGATGCAGCAACTTAATATAACAAGATATGTGTTGAGGATTAAGGATTATTGTTAATGGCTTACAGAGCGAGTTTTATTGTTTGAATTATTTTACATCTGTGTTTCCTTCATTATTTGATCAGAAGTGATGATGATAATGGTGTATTAATGTATCTCAATCCTATCAATGAAAATGAAATAGAGAATATCAGTACCTCAATCTGTGTTTTGGAACCACATTGGCATGCAAGTAATTATGTATTATCAAGTATTTACCATTTTTTGGGGAAATATCTTGCAATAACCCTCAGGAATAGCTTAACTTCCATAATATATGTGGGTTGTTAAGAAACTCGGCTTCGTCGAGAGAATGGCTGGTAGGAGCGAAGAAAACGTCCGCGAGCGATGTTCGTTTGCGCTGGTTAGGCCTCACCTCGTGTATACATTCACTGTATGGGACCCTGCTGAAAAGTATTAAATCCGCCGATTAGAGGTACAACGGAATGCAGTACGCTTTGTAAATAATTGCCATGATAAATCGGGAAGCGTTACTCATATGCTTCAGAAGGCAGGATGGAATCCTTTAGAAGAAAGATGGCTCCATCAGAGATTTAACGTACTTGATACATTCAAAAAGCGTACGATCCTCTCTGTTAAATAGTCCGTTCTGATACCCCGAGAAAGATCAGAGAAATAGATGCTAGAACCAGTCGATTCAAGAATTAATTTTTCCGAGACCGATACGCGAAAAGAATAGACCAGGATGTAAACTAGTAGTCATGGTGTTCGTATCCCCTGCCATACGCCGAAAGGCGGCTTGCAGAGTACCTATGTAGACCTAGATGCAAATAAATTATTTTTCTTATCTTACCAAGATATACTTTCTCTTCAAAGCACCACTATACAAACGCTGAACTCTGTTCTTAATGGGGAAGAGTTATTCCGTTTCTTTCTAACTTATTTAAAAAATATCCCAACCACTTATTTTAGTACTCCTTCTAAATAAAAGTTACAACTCTTGACAAGCTCAAATCCGGAAAATAATGCTTAAACCTTTTTAACCGACCACAGTAGCTCGCTAGGTTCGAAGAGGTGTTACGGCGAGATAGCTTAAGGGACAGAGGAAGGTTCGATTCCCTGATTCCGTCGGACTATTTTGTAAAAAGAAGATAAGTTGATCAACTTCTCCATTTATTTTTAGCCGGATAGCTTGGTTGATATAGCAAATTACTTAAAGGAAGAACTTCGCGAGTTCGAATCCCTGTACCGTCAAATAGCTTGGCGGACAAAGCACCCAACCGGCAATTGTGAGATCCGGGTTCGTTTCCCGTTCCCCTCAGACTTTTATCATGTTTATTCTTCCTTGGGATTTTTAGCTTAGAAAATTTAAAGATGTTACTTGTTGTTTACTATCACACTCGAAACCCCTTACAATGCACAAATTGTGTAGGTAAAGGAAATTTTGTTCTTTTATATAAACACTAGTGAATCCACCCATCAAAAATGATGGAACTAGAATTAAATAATAAAAAAAATTACAATTATCATTGCATACACTTGATCCTTCTGAATAACCAGAAATATAATTAATCGCTCTCCAATTTTAAGTATCCATCATGATGAAAACTAGAAGTGTAAGCATAAACGGAACAAAAGGATTAGGGTAAATTTGCATATAAGGATGTGCACCCAGGAAAAATCCAAGGAGAAACGGACTTAAAAAAAGTTCAACGGGAACGGGAATCGAACCAGGGAGGCTTATACCAACTAAGTTCTGGTCGGGTATCTAAGTTTTTTTTCAAGTTCGTTTTTCGTTGGGATAAACGGAACACCAAACAATATCCTGATGAAATATTATTAAACGTAATGCAAAACTTAGATAGATAAATTTTGACGGTCTTGGAAAAGTATTAATTCTTCTAACTAAACATTTTAGTCTCATTGTTTTAATTTTTGCGAGACCCTTATATCCTGGTCTGTCCATCGTGATTTGGGAATTATCTCACATTGGCATCCTTAATTTCTGGCTGCCATACATACTGTATCATTTTTGTCTTCAGCTAATTAAGAATGATCTCGGTAGCAGTGGACTAAGTCGGATATTCAGAGACAAATATCCGATTAGGTGTTGAATATCGGTCTTTGATAGAAAAACTACCTGTTGTCGATAGGCTCACGATGCGAATACCGAAAAATATACTTTCCAAATTAATATAGGATATCGATATACGATGAAAGTAAAATTTTGGTGTAAACTGTCTACTCATAATATTGTGAGTGGATGAAGAATATCTGCAGCGTGCAAAATGATTTTCATTCTCCTAATTATTTTTATAAATAATTTTCCCATTCCCATCCTTTAACTACCCATGTTTAAAGCGGATGCGATATGGATACGCCCAAATACGTAGAATTGTGGAGAGGCGCCCAGAAACGCTACTGTTTTATTTTCGTTTTTCTGAAAAATTTACTGAAATATTTAATAACTGATGCGATAACACAATATTTCTTAATACATGGATAAAATAGCTTTTACTGAGTTTCGATATCAACCGACTTCGAGAAATACTGTTACCATACTTCGGAAAAAGTATGTTTGATGGGTACCATGATCGATCTATCACAGGCCACTGATATCTTGTAGGATTTATATTTACATATGAATTTTATTCAAGTTACATTTTGATCGAAATTTTTCCTCCAAGTTGTAGGTAATTTTTACGTTTTTCCATGGAAGTATGAAGAATATATGAGGCATAGTGCCAGTCATAGTAATTCATTCAAAGTTTTTATAAAATAAAGTCAATATCTTAAAATTGGCCGTTGTGCTTGTGCTAGCTTCTAAAATAAAATCGACAGAGGTGGCTGTGATATTGTGGAAATCCATCACAAAAAAATAAGACAGGCAGATGTGCTTGTTTCCATACAAGTTTATTTAAAAAATGACAGCCGGTTTCGATGGAACTCCACAATCATCAGCTCACACAAAAACAAATATATCAACCAGGCAGTATATATATATTAGAAAATTCCTATTTTCTGCCTTATTTTTTCAAAATGTTTTATAAAAAAGCTTAAAAAATCGAAATGTAAAGGTATATGTCCGTCATTTTCAATTTCAAATTACAAATTATTTTAGTGTAAAAATCGCCTATTATTTATTGACCAGATGTTGAATTAGCGGTTTGAATCATCAATATGCTGTTATATTAGTAAACCTAACAGAAGTTACCTAATGGAAGTCCACAATCATCAGGTCACGCAAAACCAAATATATCAAATATATGGTATATATATTTTACAAAAGTCTTATTTTTTGAAAATGCTTGATAAAAAGCATAAAAAATCGACCAATATAGGTATAAGCATTCTGTCCTTTTTTAATTACAAATTTTAAATTATTTTTAGTGTAAAAATCGCCTATTATTTATTGACCAGATGTTGAATTAGCGGTTTGTATCATCAATATGCTGTTATATTAGTAAACTTAATATAAGAAATGTAGAAATGTAGCCTTGCAATCCGTAAATTAGATCAGCATATAAGCACCCATAGTTCACACTGCCCCTACAGGTAAGAACTACTAAACACAGATGAATTATTTCTTATCATCTAAAATAGTGAATAGGTATATTCTTGTCGTCATAATAGTACATAATAATATTCTGCGTTCACTAACTCCAATTCTCTATTTCTCCTATTGGTCTCCTAGATATTGCCTATTGTTGAGAAATTTCTTTCTAGATTTGCATTACAATACCACCACTCAGTGAATCCTGAACTTATTCAGTGTACAGCCGGGATATCCAACCTGGTGCCCCAAGTGACCTTGCATAGTGCACGCCAAACCTCGATAGAAAGAATTTTTATTTGCTACAACAGTATTTCTTGGGATATAGTGAGCGGAGATACAGTGGAGATTGACCTAAACGGATAACTGGCAAAGTGATATTATTGCCAATAAATGGTCTGAATATCACCCTGGACGGAAATGTTATATGGTGCCCGCTTTGCTGTCTGAAACCCCCTTGGGTGCTCCGTTATAAAAAAGAATACCCCGGGTGTAGAGTAAATTAGTTTGATGAACTTTCCTCCCGTAAACGTAAGAATCCACTAAATAAAACTGGTTTTTTTACTTTAATCACTTATTTGCTTACAGCCCAGTTACGTAGAGTACTATTGCTTTGATAACTGAGGCCATTTCACACGTTGGCTTCCACCGGGAATCGAACCCGGAACCACTATCGCTGAAGTCGAACGCGTTCCCAACTTGACTATCCGGCATCCGGTTAAATTAGTTTAGTTAAATTAGTAATTAGTTAAAATTTCATTAAAAATCCTCTAATCCAAGCAATCAGAAGATCTATTATTTCCGCAAGAGGTTAGGTGTCAAGGAGGATATGAGAGCAATGACATGGTTTTTCCCTTTTATG
Source organism: Pachydiplax longipennis (assembly GCA_036926295.1). NCBI lineage: Eukaryota > Metazoa > Arthropoda > Insecta > Odonata > Libellulidae > Pachydiplax > Pachydiplax longipennis. Next base: position 18,736,029 of record JAVFKF010000010.1, on the reverse strand, counting down.
ACAGACAGGTGAAAATCTGGTAGTTAGTTAAATTACACTACCTATTCTTCATCCGCTGAGTATATTTCAGAGCTCAATTGATATTTTGAACTTCTTAAAGCGCGAGGGAAGGTGTTAAACTTTTACGACCCTTTCATGGGGATAATAAGGTTCTGTTTAATCCCTGATTACGCACGTACACTTGCTTTCTTACCTTTTCCTCCTTTTCCTAACTCCAAATGTCATATGGCGATCTTCAATAACCGTTAGTAGAGGCAACCTTATTTCCTTAGTCTTTCGTCGTCTTTATCCGAGAAAATCGTTTTTACTTCAATCTTTAATTATTTTTACTTTTCTCTTTAATCGTCTTTACGCGAGAGAAGCCGAAAATAAACCGAAGACAGGTAGAATAGATTCCCGATATATGGAATCGAATATATTCTAAGAGAGCCGGAAAATAAATCCATGAATAATTTTCCTTTCACGACAAAAGGAGTACGTAGAAGAACGACTTTTTAATATTAGGGTCATCGAAAGAGCTATCAGCCGGTGCGTTATGATCAAGAACTATGATTATTAATGATTTCTTTTATGTTTTATGAGATTGGAATGTCCATGATAATGAATTCAATCTTGCATATTTTGTATTAAACTGTATCATAGTTTTGTCTTAGCTGAAGCATGGATGAGTTTATACGGTGACCAGAATTTTGTTTATTTGTTGTAAGATTGATTTGATAAATTTGAATTTCGTTAATTTTTATAATTATATTACTGAGGTGCTCTATATCTTGCACAGTCATTGGAATGTAGCTCAATCTAATAATAAATAAACATATGAAATTAATATACATATTGTATTATTAGTATGATAAAATCGAGCACCAGTCGAAATTGGCAGATGTAACGATTCACCATAGTTAACTTTCAGTAAGATTTTGTCAATGCCAACAACTACTATCATGTAAATAGTTGTCCGCCAAAAAAGGCCGGAGGACAATGAATCAGTAAGAGTTTTATCGAGTATAATGGTCGAGCCAAGCATATGTAAAACTACTTCTCTAAGCAGATTCCGAGGATAACTTCTGAAGCGATAAGTTCCGCGGGTGGACCGAGAATCATACTCTTCTCATGACTCATTTATTTCCGAATCAATTTCTGTCATGGCCGATAAAAGAGAATACCCGAAAGATATAGCTTAAGAAAAAAAACCGATAAACCATTTCTATTTTGAGTTAGCAAATGTGTAGGAGGGCTGACAACTTTAAGGCGAAAAGGTTTTCCGTTTAAGGAAAAAGTTGAACCCAAGCACAAATAAAATAAAAAAAAATGAAAACTAAAATATGAGATTATTATTTTTTATTCACCTTTAGATTATTTTCAAAGTTAAGATTAAATATATGTATAAGTAGGAAGAAATATGAACAACTTGGGGAATTTTAGGATCGTATTTGCTTCAAGTAGCTGAATCGCAGTAGTTTCTCACGGGCAATTCTGAAAAATATCGACAAGGGCCTCAACGCTTTACTCACCAGGAAAGGAAGAGGTTAGTATTTCATGTAGGATTTAGAATATCCCCACTCATCGAGGAACATTATTCTAGGACACAGCAATATAATATCAAGGATTTAATTAATACAGTTTTTAAAGTTACTCTAATCATCTAGGAAAATAATTATAGGACACATTTGAATGATTATTTAATCTAGTTGTCCCATGCGGATACTTAGCACAAATGGTCCTTGGGGTCCATATTCAGTCATGTTTCTGTGCTTGTCGTTCTGCTTCCAAAAGATGTAGTTTTGCAGGTTTACTAAAAGATTTTTATGATTGCGTACGAAGTCGCGGTCTTTCTTTATGGAAATTGTAAAATTAATTACGAAAACTGATTCGCTCATTTTCATCCAGAATACATTATTCTGCTATGAGAAAAACAATTTATTTACCACAACAAACGTAGCTTACTAAAAAATAGGCTTCAAACATGACAACGCCTATATCTAGGCTTCTTTGCTCCCCTAATTAGACCAAATAATATATATCCATCTATAAAGAACAGGAAATTTATTTAATCCTTTGTATCTTAAATAAAATATATGGTTTCCAAAAGCATTGGTAAGGAAAAGGTAGGGGAAAGTGTCTCAGATATTGTAAATTAAATCGTCGATAAAAGTCGATCAACCAATCATTTTCGCGAGTGTGCGTTTAAACTCCCCCATTAGAGTTCATTTGTAGATATTTCAAAGAAACACTACATGCAATACGCCGCTAGCTTTTTGAAAGGCAACTGTGTATAACGAGAATATCTTTTTAATCTTCAACAATATTTAGAATGTAAATGGATTAGGGATCAATTTTTATTTCAGTTGAAGTAATGACTTAATTACGTAGAAGCTTCTAGTTAAGTGTTATGTATTTCAATTTATACTTTAAGGAGATATCAACCGTCCCGCTTCCTCTCACAACGGTCATACAGATTGATACATTGAAGTATCCTAACGTAGCGGCAACTTATTACAAAGTTATAAAGAGGCGACGGTTAGTCTCGGTGCTGCTCCTAGGCGCGCTTTCCACTGATCAGTCCTTAGAGGGAAGCAAAGTAGCAAAGAAGTTCGTTCGTGGTTAGAAAAAGAAAAGAAAAGATGGACCGAAGTAAGTCTAAATTTCTTACGGATATAACTAGAAGTAAGACTAAATGTATTACGTAAATAGCAACTCGGAAATAGTTTAGGATGCATGTGGATAAGGCACTCCCATTGCCATTAGTTCATCCATATATTAGTGAATCATAGCAATGGAATATCGAAAGATAACCATTGCTGTTAATGTGCTTCTTCAAAAGGGATTCACGAGCTTTTTTCATGGGCAATACGAAGAAATACTATTCGCACAATCTGATGTAAAAAGTTATTCATATTCAATAGTGCCTTTATTTAATATTCCCGCAATCCTATCGTGATATCCCGGACAAACGACTTGCGTATATTTATTTGAAGAGCATTCTTAAATTTAACACCAATCTAATTTTCATCAATCAGACTACCCTGACTGCCCGTCGGAGTATACCCCTGCCTTGGTGAATAGATATATATGCAGCTCGCCGTCTGTAATATTCAGCCGAGGTAGCTGTGCTATCAGCAGGAGAGCAGAAAAAGTACAATCTTCATCATAATTTGCGCTAAGATATTAAGAATTACTGTTGTTTATTTTCTTTATTTGTATCAACAGATACTTACGGAGACAGGAACACCGCCAGTGATAATTAGGATAGATGAGGAAAGGGATGGAGAATATATGCTGGACTTCCTAGCCCAGTTAACGGGCTATCGAAGCGTGAGTTGCATAAAATATTCTTTGAATGTATATTTATATCCAGCAAGCCGCCAGTGGCGTATGGCAGGTGATATATCAGTAGCAGTATTGTTGAAAGTGTTTCGACAACTGAGGCCATTTCTCATTTGGTCACTGATTGAGATGTATTAACATGTATTTTGTGTCATACCAAAATAAAAAATAATATAATATCGAAACTGTAAAATTCTTACTCTAAATGATTACTCAATCTTTCTACCCTTGCTAAATTTTCTTTGCAAAATTCTTGAAAAATGTATGGATTCAATTTTGTCATACTGTAAAACAAATTTAGACCTATCCTCCATAAGGAGCTCACATTCACATTCATGTAACAGAGAGGAAGTTTTGCATATTGAAGATATCTCAAACTATAGTTTCATATATCTTTGAATGCTAACCAATGAGAATTATGGCTCATTTTCCAGGTTCCGAAGATATTTATTAAAGGGGTATGTATTGGAGGAATTGGCCCTTTATATAAACTGAGGAAGAAAGGTGTTTTGAGAAATGAGCTGGGGCCAATGCTGGTGTTGAAAGAGGAGAAGGAAGAGACAAAGATCCCTGTATATAATCTAAGGGAGAGAAAGCCTTTGAGGTATTACCCATTGAAAAAAATAAAAGAAGAAAAAAAATGGATAAAAAAGGAGGAAGAAGGGATAAAAAAGGAAAAGGAGTGACAAAGCGATGAATACTTTGATGGAGATTTGATATATTTTTTGTTTGATAGAGTAGTTTTAGTAGTTAGTAGTTTTTTTATTAGTTTTGATGTTCTTGTTAAATAGTTTGAAAACAAATGCGCAATAATAGTTTTGTAGTTTTGATATATTTTTTGTTTGATAGAGTAGTTTATAGTTTTGATGTTCTTTAGTATAGTAGTTTTCATATGTTATTTTGTACTAGTTTATAGGTTTGATATATTATTTGTTATTAGTATATAGGTTTGATGTTTTTTTTTCTAGTAGTATATAGGTTTGATGTATACTTTTGTAGTAATGTATAGGTTTGATATGTTGTTTTGTACTAGTCTATGGGTTATATTTCCTTATGTTCAATAGAGTAACAGTTTGATAGAGTAATCTTTCGATAAGAAATAAAAGGGGAAGAGCTTTTTCCTCACCTTTGTAAATGTCAATATTCAGCATCTTTTTGTTTCAATCGTTATTATAAAGAAATCACTCTCAGGGTATATTATAATGGTATTTCTATGGCTGACTATCACTCTCATAATAAGATTTAGTTTTTAAATAGTTTTTATAAAACGAGAAATATCTTTATAATTTTTATAATTGCATTTTTTAATTGTAATATAAGTACATTTTTTTGTAAGAAATATGACTTTGATAGCAATATTACGATTGTGTAAGTTTTTATAAAACCAGGAAAGTCTTTATTATATATATATATATATATATTTATAATTTTATAAGTAATTTAATTTCACACCTGTAAGAAAGATGACTGTGATAGTGAGATTATAATTTTGTAATAGTTTTTATATGACGAGTAAGGTCTTCATTATGTATATTTGTTATTTATATTGTCAATTAAAATACATTTCTTTATAACAAATTTATCATGATTTTAAATCTGCGAAAATTCTACAATGATACATTATTTTCCTTTTTCCCTCCAGTTTTTTATACCAAAATGAGAGGGGTAAGTAAATTAACTAATTTAAGTGGTTCAGGTCACAAAGGTTCTAATTTGGCTTTTCCTTTCTGAATCTCAGAACTAAGAGGGTGATTTTATAGATCTAATGTTCTTTGAAGTTGGGTGCTTGAGATGTCTAATTACAAATAATTGTATGTATTGATTGAGCCTTTTTAAAATTTTTGGCAGCTTGCTAAATACTCTTTTAATTGGTTTTCAGAGCTATTTAACAAAAGAATAGGGATATCCTAAATATTATCATGAGAATGGGGAAGACTTCTGGTAAGGAACAGTTTACGGGGGGGGAAACTCTCATGAATGCTAGTGTTTCAAATCACTAAGTTTTTAATTTCATTATGTGTTATATCCACAAGAAAAGGAGATAAAGCATAATGCAGAATATGATCTACTATTTCAGCTATTTGGTCAAGGGTGGCAATGGGATGTGAACAATTGCTTAATTCCATAACTGAAACACATGTTTCTGAATATCAACCAAATAAATACCAACAGCTTTGGGATGCTGAATTTGCGAAATTATGTATGAAAAACAGGACCTTAATAGCAATTTGAATATTATATATATGGATGTCTCTTGTTGTAATTCTTTTAAGGATTAATCTGAACATTACTAAAATAACATTTAGATTGCCTTAGTAACATTACTGTGTGAGGTAGTAAAGCATCTTCATGGAGAAGGATGGTCTCTGAGTGACACTGTATTAGCTAGAACAAGGGTGGCAAAACCTGGGAACGCGTGAACAAAATGGCACATTAGAAAATCCTTCGGCTAGGAATACTCTGATAGCTCTATGCTTGTAAAGAAATGAAACATCTGATTAAACTAATTTGGGTTCTGTTCATTAGTAAATTAAACAGAATATGATCTACCCTGTAAGCCATCAAAAATGGAACTTAATGTTTGGTACATTTTGTACCCAAAAGGAATATCTTCATGAGAAGATGCAGCAATTTAATATAACAAGATATGCGTTGAGGATTAAGGATTATTGTTAATGGCTTACAGAGCGAATGTTATTGTTTGAATTATTTGAGATCTGTGTTTCCTTCATTATTTGATCAGAAGTGATGATAATAATCATCTATTAATGTATCTATATCCTATCGATGACAATAAAATAGATAATATCAGTACCTCAAACTGTGTTTTGGAACCACATTGGCTTGCAAGTAATTATGTATTATCAAGTATTTACCATTTTTTTGGTGAAATATCTTGCAATAACCCTCAGGAATAGCTTAACTTCTATAATATATGTGGGTTGTGAAGAAACTCGGCTTCGTCTAGAGAATAGCTGGTAGGAGCGAAGAAAACGTCCGCGAGCGATGTTCGTTTGCGCTGGTTATGCCTCACCTCGTGTATACATTCACTGTATGGGACCCATTATTTAAAAAAATTTGCCAACCACTTATTTTAGTACTCACTCTACATAAAAGTTACAAATCTTGACAAGCTCAAATCCTGAAAATAATGCTTAAACCTTTTTAACCGACCACAGTAGCTCGCTAGGTTCGAAGAGGTGTTACGGTGAGATAGCTTAAGGGACAGAGCAAATTTCGATTCCCTGATTCCGTCGGACTATTTTGTAAAAAGAAGATAAGGTGACCAACTTCTCGGTTTATTTTTAACCGGATAGCCTGGTTGATAAAGCAAATTGCTTAAAAGAAGAACTTCGCGAGTTCGAATCCCTGTACCGTCAAATAGCTTGGCGGACAAAGCACCCAACCGGCAATTGTGAGATCCGGGTTCGATTCCCGTTCCCGTCGGACTTTTATCATGTCTATTCTTGCTTGGGATTTTTAGCTTATAAACTTTAAAGATGTTACTTGTTAGTTACTATCACACTCGAAACCCCTTCCAATGCACAAACTGTCTAGGTAAAGGAAATAGTGTTCCTTTGTATAAACACTAGTGAATCCACCCATCAAAAATGATGGAACTAGAATTAAATTATAAAAGAAATTACAATTATTATTGCATACACTTGATCCTTCTGAATAACCAGAAATAATATTAATCGCTCTCCAATTTTAAGTATCCATCATGATGAAAACTAGAAGTGTAAGCATAAACGGAACAAAAGGATTAGGGTAAATTTGCATATAAGGATGTGCACCCAGGAAAAATCCAAGGAGAAACGGACTTAAAAAAAGTTCGACGGGAACGGGAATCGAACCAGCGTGGTTCTGGTACCAACTAAGTTCTGGTCGGGTAGCTAAGTTTTTTTCAAGTTCGGTTTTCGTTGGGATAAACGGAACACCAAACAATAACCTGATGAAATATTATTGAACGTAATGCAAAACTTAGATAGATAAATTTTAAAGGTCTTGCAAAAGTATTAATTCTTCTACCTACACATTATAGTCTAAATGTTTCAGTTTTTGCGAGTCCCTTATATGCTGCTCTGTCCACCGTGATTTGGGAATTATCTCACATTGGCATCCTTAATCTCTGGCTGCCATACAGACTGCATCATTTTTGTCTTCAGCTAATTAAGAATGATCTCGGTAGCAGTGGACTAAGTCGGATATTCAGAGACGAATATCCGATTAGGTGCTGAATATCGGTCTTTGATAGAAAAACTACCTGTTGTCGATAGGCTCACGATGCGAATACCGAAAAATATACTTTCAAAATTAATATAGGATATTGATATACGATGAAAGTAAAATTTTAGTGTAAACTGTCTACTCATAATATTGTGAGTGGATGAAGAATATGTGCAGCGTACAAAATGATTTTCATTCTCCTACTTATTTTTATAAATAATTTTCCCATTCCCATCCTTTAACTACCCATGTTTAAAGCGGATGCGATATGTATACGCCCAAATACGTAGAATTGTTGAGAGGCGCCCAGAAACGCTAATGTCTTATTTTCGTTTTTCTGAAAAATTTATGGAAATATTTAATAACTGATGCGATAACACAATATTTCTTAATAGATGGATAAAATAGCTTTTTCTGAGTTGTTTCAATATCAACCGACTTCGAGAAATACTGTTACCATACTTCGGAAAAAGTATGTTTGATGGGTACCATGATCGATCTATCACAGGCCACTGATATCTTGTAGGATTTATATTTAAATATGAATTTTATTCAAGTTACATTTTGAGCGAAATTTTTCCTCCAAGTTGTAGGTAATTTTCACGTTTTTCCATGGAGGTATGAAGAATATATGAGTCATAGAAATTCATTCAAAGTTTTTATAAAATAAAGTCAAGATCTTAAAATTGGTCGTTGTGCTTGCGCTAGCTTCTAAAATAAAATCGACAGAGGTGGCTGTGATATTGTGGAAATCCATCATAAAAAATAAGACAGGCAGATGAGCATGTTTCCACACAAGTTTATTCAAAAAACGACTGCCGGTTTCGATGGAACTACACAATCATCAGGACACCAAAAACTAAACATATCAAACAAGCAGTATATATATTAGAAAATTCTTTTATTCTGTCTTATTTTTTCAAGATGTTTGATAAAAAAGCTTAAAAAATTGAAACATAAAAGTAGAAGCATTCCGTCATTTTCAATTACAAATTTAAAATTATTTTTAGTGTAAAAATCGCCTATTCAAAAGCATGATAGTTTTATTGACCAGATGTTGAATTAGCGGTTTGAATCATCAATATGCTGTTATATTAGTCAACCTAATAGAGAATTCTAGAAATGTAGACTTGCAATCCTCAAATTAGATCCGTATATGACCACCCAAAGTTGGGTGCTCTCCCTCACTCTCCATCTGCCCCTACATTTAAGAACTACTAAACACAGATGAAATTTATTTCTTATCATCTAAAATAGTGAATAGGTATATTCTTGTCGTCATAATAGTACATAGTAATATTCTGCCTTCACTAACTCCAACTTCTCTATTTCCCCTATTGGTCTCCTAGATATTGCCTATTGTTGAGAAATTTCTTTCTCTATATGCAAAACAATACCACCACTTAGTGAATCCTGAACATATTTAGTGTAGAGCCGGGATATCCAAGCTGGTGCCCGAAGTGACCTTGCATAGTGCACGCCAAACCTCGATAGAAATAATTTTTATTTGCTACAACAGTATTTCTTGGGATATAGTGAGCGGAGATACAGTGGAGATTGACCTAAACGGATAACTGGCAAAGTGATAATATTGCCAATAAATGGTCTGAATATCACCCTGGACGGAAATGTTATATGGTGCCCGCTTTGCTGTCTGAAACCCCCTTGGGTGCTCCGTTATAAAAAAGAATACCCCGGGTGTAGAGTAAATTAGTTTGATGAACTTTCCTCCCGTAAACGTAAGAATCCACTAAATAAAACTGGTTTTTTTACTTTAATCACTTATTTGCTTACAGCCCAGTTACGTAGAGTACTATTGCTTTGATAACTGAGGCCATTTCACACGTTGGCTTCCACCGGGAATCGAACCCGGAACCACTATCGCTGAAGTCGAACGCGTTCCCAACTTGACTATCCGGCATCCGGTTAAATTAGTTTAGTTAAATTAGTAATTAGTTAAAATTTCATTAAAAATCCTCTAATCCAAGCAATCAGAAGATCTATTATTTCCGCAAGAGGTTAGGTGTCAAGGAGGATATGAGAGCAATGACATGGTTTTTCCCTTTTATGACAGACAGGTGAAAATCTGGTAGTTAGTTAAATTACACTACCTATTCTTCATCCGCTGAGTATATTTCAGAGCTCAATTGATATTTTGAACTTCTTAAAGCGCGAGGGAAGGTGTTAAACTTTTACGACCCTTTCATGGGGATAATAAGGTTCTGTTTAATCCCTGATTACGCACGTACACTTGCTTTCTTACCTTTTCCTCCTTTTCCTAACTCTAAATGTCATATGGCGATCTTCAATAACCGTTAGTAGAGGCAACCTTATTTCCTTAGTCTTTCGTCGTCTTTATCCGAGAAAATCGTTTTTACTTCAATCTTTAATTATTTTTACTTTTCTCTTTAATCGTCTTTACGCGAGAGAAGCCGAAAATAAACCGAAGACAGGTAGAATAGATTCCCGATATATGGAATCGAATATATTCTAAGAGAGCCGGAAAATAAATCCATGAATAATTTTCCTTTCACGACAAAAGGAGTACGTAGAAGAACGTCTTTTTAATATTAGGGTCATCGAAAGAGCTATCAGCCGGTGCGTTATGATCAAGAACTATGATTATTAATGATTTCTTTTATGTTTTATGAGATTGGAATGTCCATGATAATGAATTCAATCTTGCATATTTTGTATTAAACTGTATCATAGTTTTGTCTTAGCTGAAGCATGGATGAGTTTATACGGTGACCAGAATTTTGTTTATTTGTTGTAAGATTGATTTGATAAATTTGAATTTCGTTAATTTTTATAATTATATTACTGAGGTGCTCTATATCTTGCACAGTCATTGGAATGTAGCTCAATCTAATAATAAATAAACATATGAAATTAATATACATATTGTATTATTAGTATGATAAAATCGAGCACCAGTCGAAATTGGCAGATGTAACGATTCACCATAGTTAACTTTCAGTAAGATTTTGTCAATGCCAACAACTACTATCATGTAAATAGTTGTCCGCCAAAAAAGGCCGGAGGACAATGAATCAGTAAGAATTTTATCGAGTATAATGGTCGAGCCAAGCATATGTAAAACTACTTCTCTAAGCAGATTCCGAGGATAACTTCTGAAGCGATAAGTTCCGCGGGTGGACCGAGAATCATACTCTTCTCATGACTCATTTATTTCCGAATCAATTTCTGTCATGGCCGATAAAAGAGAATACCCGAAAGATATAGCTTAAGAAAAAAAAACCGATAAACCATTTCAATTTTGAGTTAGCAAATGTGTAGGAGGGCTGACAACTTTAAGGCGAAAAGGTTTTCCGTTTAAGGAAAAAGTTGAACCCAAGCACAAATAAAATAAAAAAAAATGAAAACTAAAATATGAGATTATTATTTTTTATTCACCTTTAGATTATTTTCAAAGGTAAGATTAAATATATGTATAAGTAGGAAGAAATATGAACAACTTGGGGAATTTTCGGATCGTATTTGCTTCAAGTAGCTGAATCGCAGTAGTTTCTCACGGGCAATTCTGAAAAATATCGACAAGGGCCTCAACGCTTTACTCACCAGGAAAGGAAGAGGTTAGTATTTCATGTAGGATTTAGAATATCCCCACTCATCGAGGAACATTATTCTAGGACACAGCAATATAATATCAAGGATTTAATTAATACAGTTTTTAAAGTTACTCTAATCATCTAGGAAAATAATTATAGGACACATTTGAATGATTAATTAATCTAGTTGTCCCATGCGGATACTTAGCACAAATGGTCCTTGGGGTCCATATTCAGTCATGTTTCTGTGCTTGTCGTTCTGCTTCCAAAAGATGTAGTTTTGCAGGTTTACTAAAAGATTTTTATGATTGCGTACGAAGTCGCGGTCTTTCTTTATGGAAATTGTAAAATTAATTACGAAAACTGATTCGCTCATTTTCATCCAGAATACATTATTCTGCTATGAGAAAAACAATTTATTTACCACAACAAACGTAGCTTACTAAAAAATAGGCTTCAAACATGACAACGCCTATATCTAGGCTTCTTTGCTCCCCTAATTAGACCAAATAATATATATCCATCTATAAAGAACAGGAAATTTATGTAATCCTTTGTATCTTAAATAAAATATATGGTTTCCAAAAGCATTGGTAAGGGAAAGGTAGGGGAAAGTGTCTCAGATATTGTAAATTAAATCGTCGATAAAAGTCGATCAACCAATCATTTTCGCGAGTGTGCGTTTAAACTCCCCCATTAGAGTTCATTTGTAAATATTTCAAAGAAACACTACATGCAATACGCCGCTAGCTTTTTGAAAGGCAACTATGTATAACGAGAATATCTTTTTAATCTTCAACAATATTTAGAATGTAAATGGATTAGGGATAAATTTTTATTTCAGTTGAAGTAATGACTTAATTACGTAGAAGCTTCTAGTTAAGTGTTTAGTATTTCAATTTATACTTTAAGGAGATATCAACCGTCTCGCTTCCTCTCACAACGGTCATACAGATTGATACATTGAAGTATCCTAACGTAGCGGCAACTTATTACAAAGTTATAAAGAGGCGACGGTTAGTCTCGGTGCTGCTCCTAGGCGCGCTTTCCACTGATCAGTCCTTAGAGGGAAGCAAAGTAGCAAAGAAGTTCGTTCGTGGTTCGAAAAAGAAAAGAAAAGATGGACCGAAGTAAGTCTAAATTTCTTACGGATATAACTAGAAGTAAGACTAAATGTATTACGTAAATAGCAACTCGGAAATAGTTTAGGATGCATGTGGATAAGGCACTCCCATTGCCATTAGTTCATCCATATATTAGTGAATCATAGCAATGGAATATCGAAAGATAACCATTGCTGTTAATGTTCTTCTTCAAAAGGGATTCACGAGTTTTTTTCTTGGGCAATACGAAGAAATACTATTCGCACAATCTGATGTAAAAAGTTATTCATATTCAATAGTGCCTTTTTTTAATGTTCCCGCAATCCTATCGTGATATCCCGCACAAACGACTTGCGTATATTTATTTGAAGAGCATTCTTAAATTTAACACCAATTTAATTTTCATCAATCAGACTACCCTGACCACCCGTCGGAGTATACCCCAGCCTTGGTGAATAGAATAATTACCGCCTCGCCGTCTGTTATATTCAGCCGAGGTAGCTGTGCTATCAGCAGGAGAGCAGAAAAAGTAAAATCTTCATCATAATTTGTGCTAAGATATTAAGAATTACTGTTGTTTATTATCTTTATTTGTATCAACAGATACTTACGGAGACGGGAACACCGCCAGTGATAATTAGGATAGATGAGGAAAGGGATGGAGAATATATGCTGGACTTCCTAGCCCAGTTAACGGGCTATCGAAGCGTGAGTTGCATAAAATATTCTTTGAATGTATATTTATATCCAGCAAGCCGCCAGTGGCGGCTCACATTCACATTCATGTAACAGAGAGGAAGTTTTGCATATTGAAGATATCTCAAACTATAGTTTCATATATCTTTGAATGCTAACCAATGAGAATTATGGCTCATTTTCCAGGTTCCGAAGATATTTATTAAAGGGGTATGTATTGGAGGAATTGGCCCTTTATATAAACTGAGGAAGAAAGGTGTTTTGAGAAATGAGCTGGGACCAATGCTGGTGTTGAAAGAGGAGAAGGAAGAGACAAAGATCCCTGTATATAATCTAAGGAAGAGAAAGCCTTTGAGGTATTACCCAATGAAAAAAATAAAAGAAGAAAAAAAATGGATAAAAAAGGAGGAAGAAGGGATAAAAAAGGAAAAGGAGTGACAAAGTGATGAATAGTTTGGTTACCAATGTCTAATAATAGTTTGATGGAGATTTGATATATTTTTTGTTTGATAGAGTAGTTTTAGTATTTAGTGGTTTTTTTATTAGTTTTGATGTTCTTGTTAAATAGTTTGAAAACGAATGCACAATAATAGTTTGGTAGTTTTGATATATTTTTTGTTTGATAGAGTAGTTTATAATTTTGATGTTCTTTAGTATAGTAGCTTTCATATGTGTTTTTGTACTAGTATATAGGTTTGATATATTATTTGTTATTAGTATATAGGTTTGATGTTTTTTTTTCTAGTGGTATATAGGTTTGATAAGTACTTTTGTAGTAGTATATAGGTTTGTTAAGTAGTTTTGTACTAGTATATGGGTTATATGTTCTTTTTTTCAATAGAGTAACAGTTTGATACAGTAATATTTTGATAAGAAATAAAAGGGGAAGTACTTTTTCCTCACTTTTTAAATGTCAAATCATCATCTTTTTGTTTCAATTGTTATTATAAAAAAATCACTCTCAGGGTAAATTATAATGGTATTTCTATGGCTGACTATCACTCTCATAATAAGATTTAGTTTTTAAATAGTTTTTATAAAACGAGAAATATCTTTATAATTTTTATAATTGTATTTTTTAATAGTAATATGACTTTGATAACAATATTACGATTGTGTAAGTTTTTATAAAACCAGGGAAGTCTTTATTATACATATATATATATATATATATATATATATATATATATATATATATATATATATATATATATATATATGTAATTTTATAAGTAATTTAAATTCACACTTGTAACAAAGATGACTGTGATAGTGAGATTAATTTTTGTAATAGTTTTTATATGACGAGTATGGTCTTCATTATGTATATTTGTTATTTATATTGTTAATTAAAATACATTTCTTTATAACAAATTTATCATGATTTTAAATCTGAGAAAATCCTACAATGATACATTATTTTCCTTTTTCGCTCCAGTTTTTTATACCAAAGTGAGAGGGGTAAATAAATTAACTAATTTAAGTGGTTTAGGTCACAAAGGTACTAATTTGGCTTTTCCTTTCTGAATCTCAGAACTAAGAGGGTGATTTTATAGATCTAATGTTCTTTGAAGTTGGGTGCTTGAGATGTCTAATTACAAATAATTGTATCTATCGATTGAGCCTTTTCAAAATTTTTGGCAGCTTGCTAAATACTCTTTTAATTGGTTTTCAGTGCTATTCAAGAAAAGAATAGGGATATCCTAAATATTATTATGAGAATGGGGAAGACTTCTGGTAAGGAACAGTTTATGGGGGGAAAACTCTCATGAATGCAAGTGTTTCAAATCACTAAGTTTTTAATTTCATTATGTGTTATATCCACAAGAAAAGGAGATGAAGCATAATGCAGAATATGATCTACTATATTCAGCTATTTGGTCAAGGGTGGTAATGGGATGTGAACAATTGCTTAATTCCATAACTGAAACACATGTTTCCGAATATCAACCAAATAAATACCAACAACTTTGGGATGCTGAATTTATGAAATTAATTATGAAAAACAGGACCTTAATAGCAATTTGAATATTATATATATGGATGTCTCTTGTTGTAATTCTTTTAAGGATTAATCTGAACATTCTTAAAATAACATTTAGATTGCCTTAGTAACATTACTGTGTGAGGTAGTAAAGCATCTTTAATGGTGAAGGATGGTCTATGAATAAGACTGTTTTAGCTAGAACAAGGGTGGCAAACCTTGGAACGCATGACCAAAATGGCACATTAGAACGTTTATCGGCTAGGAAAATTCTGATAGCTCTATCCTTCTTAAGAAATGAAGCATCTGATTAAACTAATTTGGGTTCTGTTCATTAGTAAATTAAAAAGAATAAGGTCCACCCTGTAAGCCATCAACAATGGAACTTAATGTTTGGTACATTTTGTACCCAAAAGGAATATCTTCTGGAGAAGATACAGCAACTTATTATAACAAGATATGCGTTGAGGATTAAGGATTATTCTTAATGGCTTACAGAGCTAGTTTTATTGTTTGAATTATTTGACATTAGTGTGTCATTCATAATTTGATCAGAAGTGATGATAATAATCGTCTATTAATGTATCTCAATCCTATCGATGACAATAAAATAGATAATATCAGTACCTCAATCTGTGGTTTGGAACCACATTGGCATAAAAGTAAATATGTATTATCAAATATTTACCATTTTTTTGGTTAGGTATCTTGCAATAACCCTCAGGAATAGCTTTACTTCCATATTATATGTGGGCTGTTAAGAAACTCGGCTTCGTCAAGAAAATAGCTGGTAGGTGTGAAGAAAACGTCCGCGAGCGATGTTCCTTTGCGCTGGTTAGGCCTCACCTCGTGTATACATTCACTGTATGGGACCCTGCTGAAAAGTATTTAATTCGCCGATTAGAGGTACAACGGAATGCAGTATGCTTTGTAAATAATTGCCATGATAAATCGGTAAGCATTACTCATATTCTTCAGGAGGCAGGATGGAAAGTTTTAGAAGAAAGAAGGCTCCATCAGAGATTTAACGTACTTGATAAATTCAAACAGCGTATGTTCTTCCTTGTTACATATACCGTTCTGATAACCCGAGAAAGATCAAAGAAATAGATAATTCAAGAATTAATTTTTCCGAGACCGATACGCGAAAATAATCGACCAGGAATTAGACTAGATGTCATAGTGTTCGTACCCCCTGCCATACGTCGAAAGGTAGCTTGCAGAGTACGTATGTAGATGTAGAGGTAAATAAATTATTTGTTCTTAATTTACTAAGATATACTTTCTCTTCATATCACGAGTATACAAATGCTGAACACTTCTCAATGTTGCAGAGTTATTCCGTTTCTTTCTAACTTATTAGAAAAAATATCCCAGCCACTTATTTTAGTATCTGGTACTCCTTGTACAAAAAAGTTACAATTCTTGACAAACTCAATACGGTAAATAATGCTTAATCCTTTTTTTACCAACCACAGCAGCTCGAAAGGTTCGTAATTGCCTCTAGCACCCATTCTAGGGACTATTAATTGAATTAATTTGCCAGTGGAAGGAATTAAATCGCATTAATATATAAAAATAAGAAAAAATGGGACGTGGGTATCCGTATGTGTAACTATGGTTGGGTGCATACATATCGGTTACGTGATTCGTGGATGATCTTAAATACTAAGTCATATTAATAATTGTTCAGAAGAATAATTCATCTATATCGTTAGTTTAGTTTTCTCATCGTATTAGAAATTGAATTATTGAACGACATTAAAAACTGTTGCATTTTTTCATCTTCTAAGGTAGATACTAATTAAATTTGCTTCTTTCTTCTTCGGCTTTCAAGCTTTAGGACAGAAAAATGAAAGATAATTTCAAATAATAGCTACGCACGCTCTATGCCTTAGAGAATAGGAAGCGGCCTACGGGCTGTGGGTTGGATACTCTTATTTTTTACGTGCTTTCATTTTTTTCTGCATTCAGCGCATTTCGATTTCTCTTGCACTGAAGTGGGTGTCTGCGCGTTCTGACGTAAGCTCATTCATTCCTAAGAAATCTGTCCTGCTGTAATGAAGCTTGGACTAAACAATGCTCCATTCACGAAACAAAAGGGCAGAGTAGAGAACAAACAAACCTGTGGCGAGACGATCGGACGGTACCCGATGGTTTACATTTGAGATAAACGAATATACGCGTCTCCTGCGTCGCATTCAGCCTGCCATAAGCAAATTTTTGTGGTCTGGGGATGCTGCTCTTCGAGAGACGTCTGCAATAGGAAAAGTCGGGTTAAGGTGCCAAATGTGGGAGGACGCTCAAATCGTTTTAATTCGTGTATTTTACTTTTGTAGTCAGAGACCAATTATCCATGATTGTGAGGATTATATCTATCCTGCTGAAAATTGATCGATTTGCTCTGAAGGATAAATATATTTTTTAGGAAAGATTATATCTGTGAGTATCTCAATTTTTGCTCCATAATTTTTTCAGTTCTTTATCGGTCGACTAAAACTACACTCTAGTTTTAGCGGATCAGCTACAGCAACATGAGTTTCAGATGTTATTCGTTACCTTGATGGTTGTCTATTTGATTTTTTGAGGTAGCAATTTTACTATGAACTGGAGAACGGTGGTTTGTTATATTCCTGCAAGTATTGGAGGAAGATGCCAAACATGAACATCTGAATATTCAGTTCATTTGTAAATAGACTCATCTTTTACAAATTCAGTTATGATCATTAATAGCAACAATTCCTGTTATCACATACGGAATGAATAGGGAGGGAATCATCAAAGTGAAAGAAATGACACTTGTCCATAAAACAATCGTCTAATGAAACAAAAAAAAACAAAAAAGAGAAAAAGAATTAATAAAAGTAACGCAGCTAAAATGAAATTCAATAATACAGGTGATTCAGGCATTTTTTTCTTACTCCGATGGATACTGCTTTGTTATTTGAGGCTATTTTTAAGACAATAAGGGACCTAAAGTTGACTGGATATGTTGTATAAACTGTAAAAAGTGGTTGCTTGAGACGTGTATGACATCGGAAAATACGCACAAGAAGTGTTCGTAATTTACATAAGTATTACAATCATTGTAAGGAATAATTTAAATTTTTTATTTAAAAACACTTATGAACAACTTTGATTAAAAAAGGGGGAATATAAATTTTTGTATTCATTCAAATTTTTCTATTAATTCATTATGTTGTACTTATATAATTCAAAATAAAACGATATTTTGAACTATACAAATTTTTAAAGAGATAATAATCATCTGCACGCCTTGGCATCTTACCCCGATGCTATGGGGGAAGGGGCCTAAGTGTAGACTTTCACGAAGATATTTATTTTGTAACATCTCATAACCTGAATTATACAAAATGCATCTTATATCACTCGATAAACCCATTTAAGTTAAACCCATTGCTGAAATCGTTATCTCTTCTTTCATTCCGGAGTTATACTATAGTGACTTAAAAAAAGGCATCTTTCCCCGACATCCTATATATCTTCTTTACTAAATGGACGTATTTTCGAAACACAGGCATAATTCTACAAAAATTCGAGACAAAATAATTTAATCCTTATAAGAGCCGAACCTGAGAAAATTAATCTCGAAACATTTTTGCACTGAAAATTACCCACCATGATACTCCCAATGTGCGCCAATAAAAATATTTAGTGTCAAAATAGGTAAGGGAATGTGTTACTCAATTACTCAGACTAGAGAACAAATGAGATTCATATATTACTATATAGTTGGAGTGACCGTTGATTCTCATTGGGGAATTAATAACGAATGAATATTGTACAAATTGCGAAATATTGAAACTATAAGAAAAGAGTAGATGATCGTTGTAAAAAATAACACTCGGTAATTTACTCTCAACGAAATGCAATTAAGTAGCTTCATTATATCTAGATCATGGCTTAATTCCAAATGTATATGAGCAGGTTTACCATAGGTGTCGTTTTTTGCCGGGACTGTCCACATATAGAAAGTATGTTCCTGGTCAAAATTTAATTGTATCTCGTTTTAAACGAAAACATTACATAAAGTAAATTACAATAGATTCAGAGATGTGAAAGAAAAATATTTCAATAACAATAAAATTATTTTCTGACGCTACTCACAATATAAAAACGGATTCTTCCATATGAAACTAAAAATCTCCCTATTTCCTGCAAATATTTTCCTTCTTCTGTACCTGAGCTGATGAATATCTAATTTCCTTGCCTCTTATCGTAATGAAGAACCATATAACTATCCATATTCAATATCGAGATGTATAGTAAAAACATACAGGGTCGTAAATTTTACCAAGCGATTAGTCGTAACTGCAAATGCTAAAATCTTAGAAGATTTCCTCCTATTCGTTCAAAGACTAAATAAATCAAAGATCAATCTACAAACGAAACAGCGCGCTGTTTAAACGTGATCTGTAAGCTATCGTGGGGATATAGAGGAGGCTTAAAGTTACCACAGTAAAAATAGTGACTCTATATGTGTATTATTATGTCCCAGCTTTTTTCAGTTGCAAATTGTCTATACGTTAGCATAAAATCGCATTGATACGTTTCCAAGCACTGACGTGATCAGCAAAAGAAAAAAATAAGGCATCTTGCGAGAAAGGGGGTGATGAGGTGAAGGGTTAAGGAAACCTTCGGTGTTGCGTCTCGGTCTCTCTAATAGCTGGCCTGGCTCTCTCATAACTGGCTCTTGATTGCTCCGTATCCAAATGTTTATTTTTCGTGAGATGTGACGATAAAGCAACGCTATGGATTCTGCATCGCATCGGTCTTACTCGCCTTGCAGGATGTTTACGACGGAGTTCCATTAGCAGTACACTCGGTGGACCACCTCGCTTTTCATAAACAAACGGTGCATTTCCGTTCCATCAATCACGCTTACGCGTCTCAATCATGCCGCTGTCACTGAGATTTCAAGCGGAGGAAAAGAATCTTCCACATAACAATGCTCTCTGTGTGAATGGGGTTCCTCTATTGTTTTATCTAGTGGTTATTCGCACTCCTCAATCTCGAGTCTAGGGGTATTTCTCCTCGCCTAAGCTCTCTTTTCAAATCATAGACATAATCACTTATAGTAATCGTTCATTTGAATAGAGCAGGTATGTTCAAGATTTTTTCCATCCTTGTGACGCTTTACCTAATAATTTAATTCGCCATATCTTGAGGAATTAGCAATTATCAAAAATAGCCCCTTTGACTTACTGTTATGAAATTAGGAGAGTGCCTCACTTTTAATAATGGACTCCATCATAAACTAGATTCCTTCTAGTTGTGACGCTTATGGATTAAAATTTGAAGAGAACTCTCAAGAAAAAAATACTCCTATGGCCGCCTGGAGTGGGTTAAAGTATCACGAGCTGATTACCTTTCCTATAGTCGATATGCCGTCTGTCTGACCGTTTTCTGCAATCCTAGATAAATTTGACGAGGAAATTAATAATTCATGATAACAAACTATCGAAAATAAGCTTATCGAATCCTATTTATTTTCAGATTTAATCCGACAAACTTTTTATAGTATATTATATAACTTATATAGTATAGTTGCACGAGCTATATTGACATATTGACAGCACCATTTTGGCAAAATTGATGAATCTACTAAATCGTTATCCTTGAAGTGTTCATTTTTTAAAGTTGAGTGTTTCATTCGGACAAAATGACGAACTTCAGCAAGGCAACGCGAAGCCATGTTCTCTCCGACGATTACCTTCAATCAATATAATTTTGGAATGCAAAAGATCTGACGTGTTATCTTTCTTTTGTAAAATGACTTCTCACTACCCTATCATGAAGGTTTTGAGTGGAAGCTTTTCACGGGAATTATATTGCGTCTCCAAAATGTGAGCGGCCCTCTTACTATATTAGCTTTCTTGCGAAAATAATCTACTTAGCAAATCGATTTCCCCGATAATACGAAATAACAATATACAATAACAATATATACAATACTTTATGTAGATTATAATTGCAACTATTGATGCAAAATTTTTCTGATATACTCTATGATGGATGCTCAACCTTCACATTCCTATACTCTATATGCAAAACTAGATAGAATTTCATTAATTCTTAATTGATCCTTCCAGCCATTAAATAGGCTAACGAAATCAAAATTTTATCATATTCACCATAAAATACTCTCATATAAGAAAACTCTCTCGTAAGAACTACTTGGAATAAAAATAAGTGAAATATTTTCCAGAAACAATAATTTTAGTTAAAAGCCTTTTTCGGCATCTGGTTTTCAACATAAATATCACAGCCACAGCAGAGGCAGGATTGTATTTTATTCCTAGTATAGACGACACCTTTCCAAGCCTCAAAGGATCACGAGGATAAAGCTTCAGTTAACCTTTCAAAGGGGAATGTATACGAAGCTATAAAGAAAGAGAATAGAAGACTTTTAGCGAACCGCTCACTGCCTTCTTGAGAAATTGCTTCGCGGAATCATTATAAGATGAAACAGCCGCGGAAATTATCTTTTTTTTCATTAAATCGCTTTTTTAATCATACCAATAATTAACGAGCCATCGATTTCTTCGGCCGACTTCCATTAACTTCACCGTGCCTTTGATATATCGTCACTTTATTCTGTTGAACTTATGATCGCTTCTCATAATAGTTGGCGACGCCAAGAGTCTTTCTAGCTCTTTCTGCGAAGTAAATGCGAAAACGTCCGTAAAATTATATATGACAGTGAAATGCAGTGTATTAATTCCATGCCTATTGTAAATTAACGTAAATCCAACGTAAACGATCTGGCATATGCAGAATATCCAAAACTATCTCCTACCTCCGACCTTAGTTATCCTAAGACCCAGAACTCTTTATCAATCTTTAGAATAACAGATTACCTGAATAATGGCAGACGTTTCTCAGCAAAATGTTGCAAAACCTTGGAAAAAACACATTGTTTATACCTAAGCAGTCCGCATAGAAAACAAAGCTTTATAATAAATTATGACTCTTTAAAATAGTATAATATATTGCCTACGGGAGGTTTTTGGGAGAGATTCTCTCCCGAATTTAGCCAAACGTAAAGCAAATTTAAATTAAAATGGTAAAAATAAACCCTTCATCGTTGCCGCTTTGCCAGAACGCCAAATTGAAGCGTAAGATTTAAATAAAATAACTTTTAAATACATCTCTTGTAATGTGAGTGAATAAATGCCTTACGACAGTGGCGCAGCGAAGGGGGGGGTTTAGGTGTTCCACCCCCCCCCCCCCACCAAGAGGAATAAATTCTATAAGGAAGATATCATTAGTAAAGCTTAAATAGGTTTTTGATTCCAATCTTTAGTCATATTTTTACCTTCTTGCTATTTTTCTGCTGTAGACGACAATTCTATAATCATCATGCAGATCTCGGCGTTACCTGCTGCCATTTATATCACTGTGTTGGTATATGCCGCGAAATCCATGTGAACACAAGAATACGGGTAGGTATCGTTCAATATTTTAGGCAATTATCGGTATCAAATAGAAATACAATAATTTTCCTAAGAAACTTTAACGCACGACCCATTACTCAAGCGCTGCTGTATCTTCAGATACAGGAAAAAAACACGTTCTGGGGTATAACGACGAGGCGCTGCGCCATGACCCAATGTAAAATTATATATTCTTTTAACAATATTTCCCGTCTGACTACCACTTTCATATTTTCAACATTCAAAGAAAACTCAATGATACTTTTGGTGAATTTTTCTCAAGGGTGTAGAAGGGTTCGTTTTTTTAGTTAAAAAACGTTTAAAAAGATATTTCGCCTAATTATTGACATCACCTCGTATAAATAGAATCAAGTCTGCCATCAAATGGTAGACATACTTTAGAGCTTTTAAATGAGTATATGCAATACGAATTATGTTTAAATAAACACTATAAGAAACGGGCGTTGAAATGAGAGCGAGCGCGCCAAATTCCGCAATTTTTTTGCAAATATTGTCAGCACGCCATTTTGTTACTATTCGGACTATTAGTCTAGGAATTGCCAAATATCTTTCTATTGCCTTTATCGATGATCTAACCGAGTTTTAAGAAAATCCGAGTATTTCGTGTTTTTTCTTGATCGGTTTGAATTAAATTATTAAATATAAGAAATATTAAATATAAGAAAGTGAATAAAAGAATACTGGCGAAAGAGGAAGGAATAAGAAAAACTAAAGAAAACGTCCAAAGATGGCTGAAACGACAATAACAAAATAATAGGAAAGTGGAATGGAGATAGGGTGAGTGTATCAGATGATAGCTAATTGATTACATTTAGTAAGGAAAGGAATTATAAATGAGGTAAAACATGATTAAGGGGACAGAGAAAACCGTGAGATAAGCGGGATCACTTTCTAACCAGAATATGGCTACTTATATTTCTGGCTCGTTAGCGAGCAAAGGGGAAGTATGTTTTAACTCTTTAATATTTAAATAAATGCAGCAAGAGTTCTCGGGTCTCCAACTAGATGGCGTCTACAGTCAATCAATGAATTTCTTATGAGAGTAATATCAAGGCGTCGAGAGTCGAATGCATGATACGTTGGGCAGATAAATATCGATATGTAATAGTCCATTATAACTCTAATTAATTTCTAACATTCATAATTCTATGACATCGGGAAGTGTGCATAATTAATGTTCAAAAATTTTTTCCCATGTATTTCTTCCCAGAGTAACTGACATCGCATGAATACATACGGAGAAGGAATTTCTGTAGAATCTATAATTTTAATTTGTCCTCCTAACGGATGATCATTTCCTTGCAAAAAATAAAATCGAAAATACCATATTGTTAGGGAAAGACAACGAAAAGAGATAAGCAGAATAAGCTCATAAATGTGTACAAGTGAGAAAAATATCCTTTGAAGAAACGGTCTTGAAAAAAATCGAAAGTGTAGTAGTAAGCCAGATCCTCTAACCCTTGAGCTATCCAATCAATTCTCCTTATGTTCAACAGTCACAAAGGAACTTAAGAACTAGTTGGTAGAATATAAAATACCATTACAATTTTTCATTACACTATTGCTGCACAACACGGATATGTGCATTAAATTGTAGCAAATTTTGAATTACATAGATAAAATTTCCCCTGGGTAGATAAAAAAATGAACGAGGGGGTGCTAGAGATGCTTGAGGAGAAGAGGGTGTTAATTGGAGTAATTTGAAATCGACAAAAGAAATGGGTGGGTAAAATACTGAGAGGAGAAGGATTGCTGAGGAAAGCGATCGAGGGAAGAAGGCTAGGGAAAAGTCAGAGGGGAAGACAAAGGCAGAATATTTTAGATGAATTAAGGGGTGAGATGAGTTAGGGGAATTTGAAGTAGAGGGAATTAAATAGGTAATTTGGGGGCACATGAGCCTACCGAAAGGTAGCGCATTTATATATAAGATAAAATTATAATCGTATACTGTGGTACTCACGTGAATGTAGGCGATAGCTCGCAGCTTGCTCTTAGATACTCGTGAAGCACACACCGCCGCTGACTGAAAATGACTGAACTTTTGTCGGGGCTTACAGACGCTGTAAGAACTGAGCACAGATAAACAATGATCTCAAGAGGCTCTTATCCTCTCCAACCCATCTTACCCTCGCTTCAAGAATTTCAGGACGTTTGCGATTCTTTTTATTATTGGGCATTACCTCCAGGAAACAGTAACTGGAAAGAAAACAGTCAAATTTTTTTATATAATAAAACTGAATGAACGGCAGCAACACGGAATAGCCAACTGATAGTCATAGATAATGCAACTGATCATCCCATAACTTGAATATGAAAGTTGCTTCTCATTACTCATTCATGATTACAGTATGTCGGAATAAAGCTCGAAATATTGTATTTCTTCCACAACGTTTCCAAAACGTAATTTTTCCAAGGCATTGAGAAAAGGTACCATTTTAGAGTTTCTTTCCAAATGTAGCTGGTATGAGAGAACTTAACTACGAGTTTATTTACCTATGTAGGCCAGATGAGTCGAAGAGTCTAAGCATAGTGATATTAACTATGGTATTTTCTGAAATATTTCTTATGACAAATAACGTTAAATATTCAAATAATCCATATAATCTATTCCTCTATTGTAGGAAAACCACTGGTTTAATATTCGGCCAATATTGAAAAATTTTATTAAATATATTTTAGGAAAATATTAAGAATTACCAATTTGTCGTCAGAGTTATGAAGAATCTTCAGCAAAAAATTACAAAATGCTATTAATAGGACTAATAATGGAATACAAACAAGAAATAAAACTATCTTAATAAGTCCATCGCAAGTCATCATAATAATTCGAGCTTTTCTCCAACCTGTTTTAATATTTTAGGTAAATCCCAGCTCATGATAACGTAGAGTCTTCGCTGAGCGGCATCTTAGTCTCCCAGCAGTGGTGCAAAAATTGTAATTAAATCATTCGAATTTTTGGATAATCGTTTTCGTCAAATAGAACTTCCCATTATATATCTATGTTGCACTTTATAAAGTAGCACGTCTTTAAAGTGAAATAGTGGACAATTTTCACAAGAGTTTATTTTTCGTTTATTAAATCGATATTGATATTCGCATAGATTGGTGAGCCTGTTTGAGAATTAAACCAGTGATTTGTTATTCGGCCACAAAAAGAGGATGGCGTACCTTTGAAGCCCCATCCCCCTGTCTTTTCCGATCTCCCGCCCAAGAAGTTGGGAATACGATTAACGCTATTGGCTGATGATGTGTGATGTCATCAAAGAGAGAATACAATTGGTTGGAGAAGAATTCATGACGTAATGATAAATCTTTCCACCAGTCGGCGAACGGTAGCAGGTTCGTTAGGACATTTTTGAATTGACCTTTGACATGCTAGAAATTCATTAACCTAATGTTAAACCTAACGATTAATTATAAAATAACGATTAAATGTGAGATTCAGTCTATGGTAGTAGTTTTTACGCAAAGTTTAATATTGTTAAACTTTCATTCCGGACAGTGTTGTTTCCTCAGCCAACCTAGGACTGCAACGGCACATGGATCAACTGCGAGATTGAAGTTATTATGTAAGTTAATCAAATATTTTCTTAGGTATTATGGATTATATGGTGTAACAAAGTAATTTCTCCGTTGTAGCAGTTTTTCGGACCGGCAGTGTTCAGTTGCAGGTAATTAAGTGCTGATCGAATAATAAAGATTTAGAGAACTTCGTCTTCTAATCTTTATCGAATTATTTTTTACATATTATTATTTTCTCCTTTTCATAATGATTACATACGGTAACTATAGTTAAAAGATATCATGAAGCTGTCGGATTTTGTTCATACTATGTGCCTTGGCCATGTGATTTTAAAATAGCATATTGTTAAATAATTACTTTTATAGCTTATTACTTAGAAATATTTTCCTGGTAATAACCTAATTTTTATCTTTGATTTAAATTAGTGTTTTCTGCCAACAAAATCAAGAAGACCCCATTCAATCAACAGGGGACCCAGGGTATTTCACAATCGCTGATGTGCATCTTAGAGGGGCTTCAGATTGAGGTAGTAAGATTTCAAAAAATATCACTAAATTACGTGAATTATTTACATTTGCTGATGGATGGTCTACAGATCGCAAAGCAGGTGGAGTGGTCAGGAATAGCCGTGGGATTTAATAATGCGTAAGGTCAGTATTTATGCGACGCAGATGGCTACTTCCTACGATGGATTACCTTTCCCCAGCGGAAGGTAAGAAAATATTCTTTGTATCATCATTAAACCATCTCCCGTTATTCTATGCATGTGTCAATACAAGATTTGATTCCTTTGCATGACTTACCAACGTGTGCAGATTTTAATTTTTACATATACCGTTGTTCCTACTAATTGAATTGACAATTTTTGTCAACAAGTATGCTTCGAGTATATAGAATTCTTCCGTTTCAATATCAAGTGAGTTCGATGGAAGATATTTTCAGTGTTGGTGTCCAGGCACTCGAAAATAGAAAGAATTTGGCGAGTGAATGTGATCTATGTGAAATAAGTCTCCGAAAACTTACAAAACTAATTGGAAAGTTTTCATGACTGTTAGTAGTAGTTAGTTCAGTACATAAGATCCTCACACGGTCTGTTCAAGGCATATTTTCAGTGTTCCATCTTCAAAAATTTGTGTCTCGATTCGCATTTCGTATAGACTTCAGATTTTCGCATAATTCTTCTGTTTTACTCGAGAAATATTTTACGAGGAAACTCAGATAAAAGGTTGTGCTCGACGGATTTTTTTTTTTTTATTTCGGGAAGGACTAATATCCATCTCAGTCAACTTTTAGTAAAACTACACGTTGAAAAGCTTATCTGCTTATATGTATACCATATATTTCAAATTCTGATTCGATTTCGTTCATTCATATACTCTGTCCTAATTTGAATTAATTTATAATCTATAGCTTCGGGCGTGATGTGGTGGTTTAATATTTGATAATAATAAATTGAATTAGTTTGCTTATAATCGTATGAAGCCATGTACAGCCATGCAATATAACTTATCTATTTCAAATTTTGAACAAACCCGCTATGCTGATATTTGAAGAGGAGTAACGCCGTCGAATCACCATCAAAGTAAATGAAAAAAACTATTTCAAACAAATTTAATAACAAATATTCTTGCTCATCGCGATCATAGAGGATGGAATACTAAAATTAGTTGGACACTAGTTGGTTCTATTCGAAACCGAGTTGGGCACCGTGCCTTGAACGACCGTGTGTGGATCTGAAATCCGATGACGCCCAAGACAAATTCAAGTTGACTTCATCTAGAGGTACTGTTTCTGGATAATATAACAGCATTGAGTGTTTACTATTCGTATTATTACATCATAACTGCGATGCATTTCCGATTATTTTCAATCACGTTTGCAATGATTTCTCGTTTTCGTTAGCCTCTGCGCAATACTATTGTACGATGCATGAGGGTTGATGAAGCAAATCACCCTAACAAGGTATTTACAGCCTGTTAAGCATCCAAGGACGAATGGCAGTCTCGAGAAAATGTTATCAGAAACCTCGGTTTAACGGTGGAAGGTTATATGTTATTCAGAATTTTAACTGGGATTCATTTTTTCAGCTGAAAATCTGCCTTCTCGTTCATGGTGACGGAAATATTGAAACGTCTCATATTATACCTTAATTTTTTAAAGTATAATATTTTGCAAAGTTTCGTTTCTTTTTGTATTTCTTTTAAGTTGGTTGTCTGAAAATATGCAACATGAGTATATAATGTATGTACGTATAATTTTTAGGTTAGACAGCTGCAGAATTGAAAATAATAGTAATATTTTTAATTAATCGTAAAATCATACAATGATACGGGTCAAGATTAGAAATAAATATACATCGAACAATAAGCAGTAGATTGTGAGAGACATCAAATTAGCAATTTACAATATTGTTTTCATTTGAAAGAATTCCTCTAAATATTAGAGTGGATATGTATGTACATATAATTTTTAGGTTAGGCAGCTGCAGAATAGAAAATAATAATGACAATATTTTTATATAACCGTAAAAAATCATACTATGATATGGGTCAGGATTAGAAATAAATATACGTCAAACAATAATCGGTAGATTGTGAGAAACATCTTATTAGCAATTTAAAATATTGTTTTCATTTCAAAACTTGTCTAAATGGTCCTGGCGACTATTTCCCTGTAATGCTTCATTGTTTTGTCTCAAAGATCAAATACGTTACTAACTGATTTGACAATATCTACTACCTCCTCCCCAAAATCCTTAGTTATTATTAAAAAGTTTCCCACGGTAATCAAGTCTTCTATCACTAAGCGAATCCCAACCGAGGTATTCTATCATAGCTGAAACTGAAAATGCTATTAAATCTGAAATCTCCCTTAATCCCACTTTGTGCGGAGCCCAAATTGCCCAGTTGTACTCAAGGAGAAGTCGAATCAGGGAGAAGTACACTATTTCTTTTATTCTCCATGAGACCCCTCCAACTTCCTCCAACCCCTCAAGACTCAACTAGCTAAACCTTGAATCCTATTTGCTTTACGTACTACATTTTGAATATGCTCTTTGAAGGAAAAACGACAACCAAGCGTTAAACCGAGATATTTATGATGCTTCATGAACTGCAACGTATATCCTGAAATATTATAGGGTATGCGGGTAACATTAGTGGAACACTTAAAATTCATAGCTATGCACTTCTTTACGTTCAAGTCTAACTGCCAATCACTGCACCAACCTGAAATAACATTCAGATTGTTCTGTGAGCAAAAAATATCATATGTGATTGCAATCTCTTTATAAATAACAGTATCATCAATGTTATCAGGGACCTCGATTTAACTGTGGAAGGTTATATGTTATTCAGAATTTCTACTGGGATTCATTTTTTCAGCTGAAAATCCGTCTTCTCGTTCATGGTGACGGAAATATTGAAATGTCTCATATTATACCTTAATTTTTTAAAGTATAATATTTTGCAAAGTTTCGTTTCTTTTTGTATTTCTTTTAAGTTGGTTGTCTGAAAATATGCAAAATGAGTATATAATGTATGTACATATAATTCTTAGGTTAGACAGCTGCAGAATTGAAAATAGTAGTAATATTTTTATTTAACCGTAAAAAATCATACAGTGATATGGGTCAAGATTAGAAATAAATATACATCAAACAATAAGCGGTAGATTGTGAGAGACATCAAATTAGCAATTTACAATATTGTTTTCATTTCAAAGAATTCGTCTAAATATTAGAAGAGGTTTTTTATTAGCCATGTGGCTAATCTGGCTTTAAAATTTCCTGTCTGTCACTTTATTACAGATAATTTATTGAGGAGCTTTATGCAGATGACATGATGACGTTTTCCTGTTTTTGATAACCTATAGTGTGGTATATCAATTTTATAAGTACTTCTAGTGTTAGGTGAGTGTACATCACTTCCAACGGTATACTTTTCCATATTGTCATTAGTATAACAAACAACTTCATATATATATATATGAAGTACATATATACCGTAAAATATTTCAACCCTACAAACCGCCGAACTGGTGCATGGCAGGGGGTGTAAACACCGATCACCCCATCTACCCTTGACTGCTGTTGACTTTTTTTCTTTTAATAATAATAAGTTTTATTGTGCCCTGGGATTTTTAAAGTCCCATGAGAGCAAACGGAATACAAAACAAAAAATATCTGCATATACATAAGATAAAACAGCTTATAATATATAAAAATATGCAAAAGAACAATTTACAATTAATTCAAAGAAATCAGAAGATAATTAAAAAGTTTTTCTTTAAAGGATGGCAACAAAGTAGAGTTTTTAATTTGGTCTGGTAGTGAGTTCCAAAACTTAGAGGCAACAATTTTAAATGATCTCAGGTAAACATTAGTGTGGGGGATTGGAAATATGAGGGGGTTAGGGCCTGATCGAGTGGTTTTGGAAGGGACAGAAAGTTTAAAAGTAAAAAAGTCGTAGATGTATTGAGGTTGACATTGGCAAAATACGGAAAACAAGAATGTTCCCAGCATGTATTTCCTTCTAATGTTCGGTTTTAACCAATTGAGAGCACAGCAATGACTAGAGATGTGTTCATGTTTACCATTATTAAAAATAAATCTGATACAGTTGTTAAGTAGTCGTAGTAACTTTAGATCTTGTTCTGCGGTGAAGTCGCCATATAGTAATGAACAGTAGTCAAATGCCGGTAGGACAAGTGTGCTTACAAGCATTTTACACGTAGCTGTGAGTAGGTTATTCTTGTGCAGTTTTAGTTGGTATAGCGTTTTGTTCACCTTATTTGAAATTTCAGAAATTAACAAATTCCAAGAGAGAGTGTTAGAGAGTGTGATCCCAAGATTTCGGACTGAATTCCTGTAACGGAGAACAGAACCATCTATTAAAATATTGGGGATATTAAAGAAATCAATTTTGTTTATGGATTTGTAGTTTCTGAAGATAATTGTTTTTATTTTAGCAGGAAATAACAAAATGGTTACTTACCCAGGCACATAATGACTTGATATCGGAGTTGATTGCAGCTATTGCATCAGACAAGTCATCTAAGGTCGAATGGAGATAAATTTGCAGGTCATCAGCGTAGAGCATATATTTACAATGTTTAATACTATCTGAGATATTGAGAATATATATTGAGAACAAAAGAGGACCCAAAACTGAACCCTGCGGTACACCACTAGTAACAGGCAGCCAAGATGATAGGTCATTGCCAGTTCCCATAACTGCCTGGCTCCTATCATCTAAGTAGGACCAAAACCAATTTAAAACGGAGGTAGAAAAATTAAGTTCTTTCAATTTATTTAATAAAAGAAAGTGGTTGACATGATCGAATGCCTTGCTAAAATCAAAAAGGACCAAGACCATGAAAAACTTGTTGTCCGTAGTGAAACGAATATCCTCCGTTACTTTTATTAAAGCAGATTGGGTACTAAAACCACGGCGGAAACCTGATTGATACGGGTCCATATTTTTGATTCTATTTAAATAATCGGAGATCTGATTAAAAACAATTCTTTCGAGGGTTTTAGAGAGGGCACAAAGAATGGAAATTGGCCGAAAATCAGCAGGGGAATTCGGTTTGTTTACCTTTTTTATAGGTCTGATGAGAGCTTTTCTCCGAGTGGAAGGAAACACTGAGTAAGATAAGGAATAATTGAAGATTTCGAGAATTAACGGCACAAGCACAGGCACGGCACAGTAGCCTTAACAATGAAACCAATCGGAATATCATCAACACCATGAGAGTGGGACTTGGAATACGATAAATATTTAAGCATTAGTTCGGGTTTGACGTGTTGAAAGTAAAAATTGTTGGGATTAAAAGGAACTTGAGGGTCAAAAGGAATGGGAAATGTAGAAGAAAGGCGATTTGCAGCAGAAGATAACGAGTTAAAGTATCCATTCAATTCTTTTATTGAAATATTTGGGGGAAGAGTATAGCTTTTTTTTCAAAATAGACCTAGGTGCCTCAACTCATGCCAAACCTGATTGGGATCGTGCATGGAAGAAAATTTCGTAGCGATGTAATGGCGCTTTGATTCAGACATGTGTGTTTTGACAAGATTTCTAATTTCTTTAAATGCGCTATGAGATTTGGTAGTTCTCAATCGTATAAAAACATTGCGCAGGCGGTTCCGATGCCTTATGAATCCCTTGATGTCTTCACTGATCCAAGGAGCATGAGACCGTTTAAGCATGCATAGTTAAATGGGAGCCATATGGTTTAAACAATTTAATAGGTTAACATTGAAACAATCTAATTTGAAGTCAATATTTCTAGATTTATAAACCTCACTCCAGTCAAGAGCGGCAAGCTCTTCTTGAAATTTAGCCTCATCAAAATTCTTGAGGTTGCGGAATAGAAATGGTGACGGAGGAAAATATGGGAGTTTTAATCGATAATTAACTTCTATTAAATCATGGGCAGACAGGAAGCGAGGTAACTGAGAATACGAGATAATTTTCCCAGGGTCATCAACAATGCATAAATCAAGAAATGTATCAGTAGAAATAGTATGATGCATAGCATCGTAAGGAGCAATATAAAAATTATTACAAAACACAAAGTTCTTAATACAGTTGCTATCAAAACTATCCTTATGAAGATCAGAGTTAAAGTCACCCATAATAACAATGTTATTTTAAGTTGGTGAGAAGTGGGAAAGCTCCTGTTCAAATTGAAGTAGCCAATTTTTGGAAGGCGATAAACCACATAAAGGAGCAACATAGATGTACTACGGCGTGATATCTCAAGAATTAAAAATTCTGGTTTTGAACAATAATCAGCAGAAGATTAAATAATGTAATAATTTCAACCAAGTTTCTGAAAGACAAATAATGTCGTACTGAGTGGGCTTCACCAATACTTTGCAGAAAAAATGACCAGAAATAACTATCTGTCCTGGCAACTATTTCCCTGTCATGCTTCATCGTTTTGTCTTGAAGATCACGTATGCTACTAACTGGTATGACAATATCAACTACCTCCTCCCCAAAATCCTTAGTTATTATTAAAAAGCTTCCAACGGAAATCAAGTCTTCTATCACCAAGCAAATCCCCACCGAGGGATCCTATTATAGCTGAAACAATGCTGTAAAATCTGAAATCTTCCTTAATCCCACTTTGTGCAGATCCCAAATTGCACAGTAGTATTCAAGGAGAGGTCGAATCAGGGAGAAGTATGCTATTTCTTTTACTCTCCATGAGCAACCCCTTAGGATTCTACTAGCTAAACTTTGCATCCTATTCGCTTTACCTACTGCGTTTTGAATATGCTATTTAAAAGAAAAATTACTACTGCGCGTAATACCAAGATATTTATGATGCTTCATGAACTGCAACGTATATCCTGAAATATTATAGGGTATGCGGGTAACATTAGTGGAATGCTTAAAATTCATAGCTACGCACTTCTTTACATTCAAGTCTAACTGCCAATTACCACACCAACCTTAAATAACATTCAGATCGTTCTTTGAGCCAAAAATGTCATATGTGTTTGCAATCTCTTTATAAATAACAGTATCATCTGCAAATACCCTAACCTTACATCGAACCTTATCCACCATATCGTTGATATAAAATAAGAACAGAATAGGACCTAATATGCTACCCTGTGGAGCATCGGATGTGATGCAAACCTCATCAGATAAAATTCCATCCAATGCAACTTGCTGCGATGAGTTTTCTAGAAAACATATTATCCATTCAATAACTTTCTGATTAATCCCATAAGCCATCAATTTAAAGATTATTTTTGCATATGACACTCTATCAAAAGCTTTTCTAATATCTAAAAATACGGCATCTGTGCTAATACCCTCATCAGCTGCCTCAACTAAGTTGTAGTGTTGAAGCGATGCCATAATGTAGCAATTTTGAAAAAGAGGATAATATACACTCTTAACATATTTTTTAGGAACTTAATTTTTTATTACTGTAATCAAATATATTACTCTGGATAAATTATTACATATATTATTAGTATGTTTTCCCAAGTTAGTTTTGAATTCAGATCAAATCGTAAAAGCTTTACTGAATCAAATTCTTTATCCCTGAAAACATTGGTCACAATATTGTCAAGGGAACCCAATTCTCTGATAGGAGTAAAATTTGTACAGTATAAATCATACGACTTGAATAAGTTCACCATATCCATTGAAAGATTGAGATTTTACTAAAATTCACATTAAAGTCTCCACTCACCACTATTTTTCTTTTTAGAATATGCAGATACGTAAGCAAATTCTCTAGTTGAGTGAAGAACAGCTGTATATCACCATTTGGTGATCTATAAACAGTTATCACAATTAGCTTCCATTCTTGTACTTAGCCACGGCTTCAAAGTGCATTTCCACACACAGAAATTCAATATTTACCACTTTGTATTTTAGAGTGTTCTGTAAATAAATCACTTTACCGCCATGTTTTTTCACCTTTCTAAAATATATCGTAGCAGGAGAAAAATGTTGTAAAATCATGGTACGCTTTTCATCATCCTTCAACCAATGTTCCGTGAAACATAAAATATTCACGATTCTATTAAAAAACATCAATCTCGTCCAACTTATGCTGGATGCACTGAATATTCATGTAAAATAGCTTAAACTTATTTCCTAGTCATGCTGTTTTATTATCACTGCTTCACTGCTTTTTGGCATGTAAGATTTTTCCCGTCCTGGATATATCTGTGCATGTTTTTTTTCACTTTTTTGAGTTCCCAACTTTATTATTTTCCTCACTAGGAGATTAGTTTAAAGATATGTTAGCATTACCTTTGACCTCTAATTTTTGAGAGTCAGAAACTCTGCGAGCCTTGGTGTCCCTTTTAGAATTGTGTCCGAAAAATAGTATTCTACTTTTACCCCACAGGGCCATACTGAGCTCTAATAAATTCTCAGGAGAATTTCAAACTCTGCCTCAACCTTAAATGAATTGCCAAACCCTTTCACACAAAGTCTTTTCCCAGAAACTTCGATTTTAGATGTTCACAAATGTCACTTTCGGATACATAACAACTTACTCTTGCAACACGCTGCCATATCTGCCGTGGATTACCTCTGAATTCCTGAGTTGACGGAATTACCAAAACGAAGACTGTCAGATTTTTCTTAGGTTTTCTATACCTCTTGGAGATAAAAGGGATGAAGCCTTCTTCATCTATATTCTCCCCAGAGGTGATGTTTTCTGTATTGTTTGGTTCCATTAAGACCCAATTCTGAGCATTGTTTGCTGCAGGTTCTCACCAGAGGGCCAGGATCAGAGGTTTACAGCATGATCTTTTACATTGACAGAGTTTGTCGCATTCTTCCTTGTAGGTTTTCTCCAGGTTTTTTCCTTAATATGAAGATTACTTTTCATTAAGCTCTCTTTGATAGTTTTTAATTCTTCTATCCATCAATAAGTTGGGAAATACCTGATATTGGTAGAGATGATTATAACTGTAATTTATTTAGGAGTACTTAAATATGACTCTAACTTGTTGAAGGTAATCTTCACGGGCTGCTAACCGGGTGGATGGGATTCCAAATCTTATACACCCGCTTAGCAGCCCGTGAAGATTACCTTCAACAAACTTTTCACCGGGAAAGCGTCAAGTCATATATATGACTAACTTGTGTCTAAAGCAGGACTAAATTTCTTCCACATGAGAGGCATTTTTATGTTTTTGAATATCAAAGATCATTTCTTAAAAATAGGCCCCTACTGGGAAATAAATCTGGGTGAGCTAACTCAATCATTGAACATGTAGCCCACTTGGCTCAGGGAACCCACAGTCCACAATTTTTCAAAAGAGATCATACATGTTGCATATGCTAAAGTCTATAATTGGAATTATCTATGCAGTTATTAAGATGAGATTGCCGTTGTTCGAGGAATATAAGCATACCCTTAGTCCTTTACTAATATCATCTAATTTTGATGATAGGTTGATTATCACAGGTTCATGCACCAAGGAGAATTTTCCTGTGGGAATGAATTTTTGGGTTTCCTATTGAGTGTGACATGTATTTGAAATTGTCAAGCTCATTAGGAAACTCAATGATTAATTTCCTTCATCATCGAATTATGTACTCCAAAGTCATCCATTCTAGTAAAGATTAACAGATTAAAATTTTGTGAAATATCAACTGGATTAAAAGCCCAATGAAGTAACAATCTGTGCAATTTTGAATTTGATATTTTGTGATAACTCCTTAAGGTTATCTGAAATTAATGAAAATCAATAACACTTAGGATTTTTACGAGTAATTCACGCATCAAGAAGTCTAGGTGGGTTTACTCTTCTTTCCAGTTTCTAACAAGTCAACATCTAATTTATCTTTCATTTAATTTTTCTTTAGACATGAATTGAACCTTTAAATTGCTACGCATGTCTTGCCATTGTTGCTAATTAGATGATCAACCACACTCAATGCAGAATGTCTCCTAGCTTCTCAATAACTTGAGAGTTACATTAGGAGAGATTGATGTACTTCAGGGAAGAAGTGACAGCAAGTAACCAGGGTAATGTGAGGTCTTGGTTCAAGATACCACCAAATTAATCTATTACTACTCAGTGTCATGTTTAGAAGATATTCACATTGATCCTTAAGTCAATGTTTTACTGTCCCACCAGTATTTCTCCACATGGAATCTATGAATAGCATATTGTTGCATCTACTAATTGTCAGGTAGCATAGGGAAATGCTATACTTTGATTTGTGAATCTCAGTGTAACTACTTAAAGGAGGACACTATGTGTAAATGGGTTAAGATATTGTTATAATAATATCAAACATGCTCAAAAAGGTACAAAGAATTACTTCAAATTTATGGCTCTAAAGATGTGACAAATAAAATTCTTTGTAGCTATGTCTTCACTTTAGATGGAATGGTTGTATTCACGATAGCTGTTGCATTTCTTACTGCTAATGGTTTTTTCATTTTTTTGCTACAACGGTTTCTCCTCTTCATGTTATCAGTTATTGTAAACTATGTAATGACTTTAGAGGTTAGGGTTGGGATTGGTCCCTAGTATTTACCATATTTCAGAGAATATTAAACGTTATAAAATTTAGAGGCCTACCTATTAAGTTGAATATAGTTATTTTGTATTTGCCTTTAATGATTTAATAATTTTCAATTTACTGGGACTTTATTTTTGACTTTAAAATTAAGTAGCTCCATCACAATCTCAAATACTGGGGTCAATCCTTTACAAGTGGCCCAACACTGGTTGCTCGAACATCTCAGGAAAAATTGATATTGGGTGTGTTGATACCCTTAGGTTTAGAGAGCTTAAAAGTATTTTTTAAATATTTTTATTGTTTACTATTTGGAGATGGCAGCCATTCTTATGCTTAGCCACACACGATTCTCCGCGTTTTCAGGTATCTAGAAACAATTATTCAGTAATGGGTTACCCTAGGACTTTCGATCTATTTCGAAATAAGCTGCATTGATTTCAATATACTCTGGCCTATGAAATGAAACCATAATTACCAAACTATATGTATTTTTTAAACATTTTTTAACAATTAAAGTTATTGGTCAACAATGAATAAAATTCAACATTTGACGAAAAACTTTTCGAAGAAGGAATAATTTCTCAGCCTTAATATTTATTGGGCTGTTACACTCTTTTGTTATGGTTACTTTAAATAAGTATTAATGTTGGAAAGATTGCCCTTTAAAAAATATTCATTTTTAAAAAACACATTTTTGAATATTTTTCAAATTTCCACTTCCAATATCTTGGTTGGGGGACCAGTTAAAAATATGAAAATTGCACACAGTAAAGGTCTTTATTATATAATACTTCAGTGTAAATTTTAACTTTGAGATTCGAAAATATTTTTATTAATATATATTTAATATTTTTTATTTAATATTTATTTATTTCTTAATATATTTTGTTGTTACACTATATATTATAGTTAATTTTAACAAATTATCAATGTTGGCGAGATAACCATTTAAATAATAATTTATATTAACGAATCCCAACCAAGGGATTCTATCATAGCTGAAACTCCCTTAACAAATCTAGCTACCATACGTTGAATTGTCTCTAATCTGGAAATTTATCTTACTTCCTCCAAATCCCAAATCGCACAGCAGTACTCAAAGAGAGGTTGAAACAGGGAAAAGTACACTATTTCAATGCCCTGTTAGCTATCAGTTTTTATTATCAACTTTATAAATAGTGTTGTATCCAGGGTCATTTTTCTTCACTGATTTTAATTTTTCTACTTAAAGTGCGATGGCATATCAAGACAAACTTTTTCAGTCCTCTGGTTATTCTTATTTCCTCTCCATAGCTTTAGTCAGGTGATCATGGGGTGGTTATAATTCAAATTGATCTATGAATTAAATTCTCAGAAAACGGACTTGGTTAAGGTTTGTTTTACTTTAAAAAACAGGAATGATATCATATGCTTTGTGTTTCTGGCCAGGAGAGGATGATTAGGCAGTGAGTAGATGAATTCTCACAGAGATACATCAGATTTCTGACTTAACACTACTAGTAACAGTAATTTGAGGAAAATATGTCTATTGATGTTAGTAGTAATTTTTTATATTATGTGATGTATGACTACTTATTTTCTTCCCCAGATAAGAACTTAATAGTTCACTCTATTTATTACTTAATTAAAAAGGACAGTCACTATTTTTGAAAAATTATCAGAACAAATTTTATATTGTATGGATTAAAAATTGTTTATCTGAGGAACTTGTGATAGTGGTAACAATTTTGAAACATCTTGCAGAGTGAATCCATGATAGAATTAGTCTGCATATTTTTTCATGACAAAATTGAAAAACATCATACCACTTTCAAATGGTTGATGAAGGGTGTGCACTTCCTTGACATGTGTTAGATATTGTTACGGTCATATGAGATCCTTTTTCAAACTTTTGGAACACCACAGAAGTATTTTTGTTTCACAAATGATCCTCAATCCCCAAACTCTTTGAGTGCCAGCTACCCCCAAATGGTGATGGTTGTACTCTTAGAAAGATGTAGACTCAAAACTAATATCATCACTGATAAATTATGTCAGTATTTTTACAGCAGCTAAACTAATATAAGCTGTAGTTTATCAACTGATAAAATGTTCTCAGCTGTGTAAAATATGAATTTGAGTCATCTTAAATTAATACTTATTATTATACCATGTATTTTATTGTCTTTTGATCTTAGCTCTACTGTATACATCATATGAAACTTATTAATTTGATTCAAGTTAATTTAAGTTAATTATCTTCATTCATAATTTTTGATCCTAGTTGTTTTCCTTTACTAATTTTGTCTAAATTCGATGATGGTTGATTATCACAGGTTCATGCACCAGGGAGAATTATCCTGTGGGAATCAATTTTTGGGTTTCCTATGAGTGTGACATGTATTTGATATCGTTACGCTCATTAGGAAACTCAATGATTAATTTCTTTCATCATCGAATTATGCACTCCAAAGTCATCCTTTCTAGTAAAGATTAACAGATTTAAATTCTATGTAATATCAACTGGATTAAAAGCCCAATGAAGTAACAATTGTGCAATTTTGGACCAAAACTAAAATAAGGAAACTTTTTGTTCAAAAAACTCACTTTTTGTACAAAAATAGGGCAAGAAATCAAGAATTATTATATAACGATAGTTCAAGGATCATAATATGGTACCTCAGCAGATGTTCATTACTTAAAGCAAGCTATAGCAGATTTCTTTCTGTTTTTGGGACTAAATATTTTATTTGAAATGAAAGAGGCGAAAAATCTTTTCATTCCTAATGAAGCAAAATTTTGCTGTTTAATTTAAGTTAAGAAGTTATACCACCTACCATCCTTGCCACTTTGCCAGAAGGCCCAAATGAAGCTTATGATTTAAAGAAATAATTTTAAAATAAATCACTTGCAATGTGACTTAATTGATGCCGTAAGACTTTGATAATAGTCCATTATTGCCGTAATTAATTTCCAAGATTATATATATAAATTATTTATAAATATTTATTATTATTTTATATTTATATATAAATATCGATAATAGTCCATTATATATAATTTAATTAATTTCTAAGATTCATGATTCTAACACATCGTTTGGTGCTCGTAATTAATGTACAAAAATTTCTTTCGTGTATTTCTTACAAGAGTGACTGACCTCGGATGAATAAATAAAACTGAGGAGAGATTTCTTATAGAATTATTGTTTTTATGTATTTTCGTAACGGATGACCATTTCTTTGCAAAATACCATTATGTTAAGGAAAGACAACGAAAAGGGATTATCTGACTCAGCTCATATATATGTACAGATGAGAAAAAAT
Source organism: Pachydiplax longipennis (assembly GCA_036926295.1). NCBI lineage: Eukaryota > Metazoa > Arthropoda > Insecta > Odonata > Libellulidae > Pachydiplax > Pachydiplax longipennis. Next base: position 18,695,793 of record JAVFKF010000010.1, on the reverse strand, counting down.
CCTTTGAAGAAATGGACTTGAAAGAAGTAGGGAGTGTAGTCGTAGGCCGGTCGGAGTCTAATCCTTGAGCTATCCAATCAATTCTTCCTATTCCAACAGTCACAAAAGAACTTAAGTAGTATTAACGAGTAGGTCGAATAATACTTAAGGAGTTGGTAGAATATAAGATACCATTGGAAATTTTTTGCACTCTTGTCGCACCACACGTAGTTTAACATTTTTTTAAATTAGAGAATCCAACATCTCTCACGTTCCCTTGATTCAATGTGACAGATTATGCAAATGAAAATCGGAATCTTTTGAATTTATCATAATTTTGAATGGAAATAAGACATAAGAATACGGCAATAAGAATATGACACTGTATAGAATACCTCTCTACTTATAAATTTGCTCCAGTACGTCCAATTAGTGTTTTTCTTTCTAATTCTTTCGTTTAATTTCTTATAGAGATCGAATTTTCAAAGGATGAAATATAAATTTTTCAAGGAATATCCTGAAAATTAATTTTTAGGGAACCCTATGCCTCATTTGTGGACGGATCTGAGATTATATATATTTCTTGAAGCAGGCAAGTTGTCATATTTCATTAACGTGCAAGTAAATGCAAAAGACTCGATTCTCTCGAAATAAGTATAGATTTGAAGTTTTCATCGTATCAATTCGAACGTATTCTCACCCTGCTTTTAATATTTTAGGTAAATCCCCGCTCATAATGACGTAGAGTTTTCCCTGAGCGTCATCTTAGTCTCCCGGCAGTGGTGCAAAAATTGGAATTAAGTCATTCGAATTTTTGGATAATCTGTTTCGTCAAATAGCACTTCCCATTCTATTTCTATGTTGCACGTTATAAAGTAGCACGGCTATGAAGTTAAATAGTGGACAATTTCTGATGAATTCATATTTGGATCATTAAATCGATATTGATATTCGCATAGATTGGTGAGCCTGATAGAGAATTAAACCAGTGATTTATCATTCGGCCACATAAAGAGAATGGCGTACCTTTGTAGCCCCCTCCCCCTGTCCATTCTGATTCCCGCCCAAGAAGTTGGGAATACGATTAACGCCATTGGCTGAAGATGTGTGATATCATCACAGAGAGCATACCATTGGTTGAGAAGAATTCATGACGTAATGATAAATCTTTCCACCAGTCGGCGAACGATAGCAGGTTCGTTTGAACATTTTTGAATTGACCTTTGACATGCTTGGTCTTCATGGGTTCTTTTAGTTAAACTTGACCAATAATTTTAAAATCAAGATTGAATGCGAGATTCAGTCTATGGTAGTTGTTTTCACTTAGTATTCAAAGTTTAATATTGTTAAACTTTAATTCCGAGCAGTGTTGTTTCCTCAGCCGACCTATGACTGCAACGGCACGTGGATGAATTGCGAGATTAAAGTTATTATGTAAGTTAATAAAATAGTTTCTAAAGTATTCTGGATTATATGGCGTAACTAAGTAATCTCTCCGTTGTAGCAGTTTTTGAGACCGAAAGTGTTCAGTTGTAGTAATTTGGAGCTACTCGATTCAAGAAGGATTTGGAGTATTTTGTCCTTTGATCTGTATCGAATAATTATTTATACATTGTTATTATTTCCTCCTTTTCATAATGTTTTCATACGGTAACGATAGTTAAAAGATGTCTTTAAACTGTCGGATTTTTGTCATACTGGCCACGTGCTTTCATAATAGCATATTGATAAATAATGACTTTAGAGCGTATTACTTAGAAATATTTTCCTAGTAAATACCCAATCCTTATCTTATAATTAAATTAGTGTTTTCTGCCAACAAAATCAAGAAGACCCCATTCAATCAACGGGGGACCCAGGGTATTTCACATTCGCTGATGTGCATCTTAGAAGGGCTTCACATTGAGTTAGTGAGATTTCAAAAAATAACGTACAAAATTACGTGAATTATTTATATTTGCTCATGGATGGTCTACGGATCCCAAAGCATCGCGGTGGAGTGGTCAGGAATCGACGTGGGATTTAATATTGCGTAAGGTCAGTATTTATACGACGCAGATGGCTACTTCCTACGATGGATTACCTTTCCCCAGCGAAAGGTAAGAAAATATTCTTTGTATCATCATGAAAACCATCTCCCATTATTCGATGCATGTGTCAATAAAATTTTTGATTCCTTTGCATGATTTACCGAAGTGTGCATATTTTAAGTTTTCCGTATACCGGTGTTTCTACTAATTGAATTGACAATTATTGTCAACAAGTGTGCTTCTAGTATGTAGAATTCTTCCGCTTCAATTCCAAGTGAGTTCGATGGAAGATAATTTCAGTGTTGGTGTCCAGGCACTCGAAAATAGAAAGAATTTGGCGAGTGAATGTGATCTATGTGAAATAAGTCTGAAAACTTAAAAAAAATAATTAGAAAGTTTTCATGACTGTTATTAGTTGTTAATTCAATACTTAAGATCCTCACACGGTCGCTTCAAGGCCCAGTTTCAGTGATCCATCTTTAACAACTTTATTTACCAGGAAACTTGTGTCTCGATTCGCATTTCGTATAGTCTTCAGTATTTCGCATAATTCCTCAGTTTTACTTGAAAAATATTTTACCAGGAAACTGAGATAAAAGTTTTTGCTCGACGGTTTTTTTTTGGATTTCGGGAAGGACTAATATCCATCTCCGTTAACTTTTAATAAAACTACTCATGGTATTGCTAATCCGATATACATAAAATATATTTCGTTTTTGTTTGTTTCAATTTCAAAGTTTGATTCAATTTCATTCATTCATATACTCTTTGTCCTAATTTGAATTAGTTTATAATGTATAGCTTCGGGCGTGATGTGGTGGATTAAATATTTGATAATAATAAATTGAATTAGTTTGCTTATAATCGTATGAAGCCATGTACAGCCATGCAATATAACTTATCTATTTTAAATTTTGAACAAACCCGCTTTGCTGATATTTGAAGAGGAATAACTCCGTCTAATCACCACCAAAGTTAACGAAACTATTTCAAACAAATTTAATCACTAATATTCTTGCTCATCGCGGTCATAGAGGATGGAATACTAGAATAAATTGGACACTAGTTGGCTCTATTCGAAACCGAGTTGCTTACTGTGCCTTGATGTGACCATGGACGGATCTGAAATCCGATGACGTCTGAGACAAATTCAAGAGTACTGCATCTAGAGGTACCATTTGTGGTTAATATAACGGCATCGAGTGTTTACTATTCGTATTATTACAACATAACTGCGATGCATTTCCGATTATTTTCAATCACGTTTGCAATGATTTCTCGTTTTCGTTAGCCTCTGCGCAATACTATTGTACGATGCATGAGGGTTGATGAAGCAAATCACCCTAACCAGGTATTTCCAGCTTGTTAAGCAATTCAAGGACGAATGACAGTGGCGAGAAAATGTTATCAGAGACCTCGATTTAACTGTGGAAGATTATATGTTATTCAGAATTTTAACTAGGATTCATTTTTTCAGCTGAAAATCTGCCTTCTCGTTCATGGTGACGGAAATATTGAAACGTCTCATATTATACCTTAATTTTTTTTAAGTATAATAATTTGCAAAGTTTCGTTTCTTTTTGTATTTCTTTTCAGTTGGTTGTCTGAAAATATGCAACATGAATATATAATGTATGTACGTATAATTTTTAGGTTAGACAGCTGCAGAATTGAAAATAATAGTAATATTTTTATTTAATCGTAAAAATCATACAACGATATGGGTTAAGATTAGAAATAAATATACATCGAACAATAAGCGGTAGATTGTGAGAAACATCATATTAGCAATTTAAAATATTGTTTACATTTCAAAACTTGTCTAAATGGTCCTGGCAACTATTTCCCTGTAATGGTTCATTGTGTTGTCTCAAAGATCAAGTACGCTACTAACTGGTATGACAATATCTACTACCTCCCCCAAAATCCTTAGTTATTATTAAAAAGCTTCCCACGGTAATCAAGTCTTCTATCACTAAGCGAATCCCAACGGAGGGATTCTATCATAGCTGAAACTGAAAATGATATCAAATCTGAAATCTCCCTTAATCACACTTTGTGCGGATCCCAAATTGCCCAGTTGTACTCAAGGAGAAGTTGAATCGGGGAGAAGTATGCTATTTCTTTTATTCTCCATGAGAAACCCCTCAGGACTCAACTAGCTAAATTTCGCATCCTATTTGATTTATGTACTACATTTTGAATATGCTCTTTGAAGAAAAATCTCCAACCATGGGTTAAACTGAGATATTTATGATACTTCATGAACTGCAACGTATATCCTGAAATATTATAGGGTATGCGGGTAATATTAGTGGAACACTTAAAATTCATAGCTACGCACTCCTTTACATTCAAGTCTAACTGCCAATCACTGCACCAACCTGAAATAACATTCAGATAGTTCTGTGAGCCAAAAATGTCATATGTGTTTGCAATCTCTTTATAAATAACAGTATCATCTGCAAATACCCTAACCTTACATCAAATCTTATCCACCATATCGATGATATAAATTAGGAACAGAATAGGACCTAATATGCTACCCTGTGGAGCATCGGATGTGACGCAAACCTCATCAGATAAAATTCCATCCAATGCAACTCGCTGCGATGTGTTTCCTAGAAAACATATTATCCATTCAATAACTTTCTGATTAATCCCATAAGCCATCAATTTAAAGATTATTTTTGCATATGACACTCTATCAAAAGCTTTTCTAATATCTAAAAATACGGCATCTGTGCTAATACCCTCATCAGCTGCCTCAACTAAGTTGTAGTGTTGAAGCGATGCCATAATGTAGCAATTTTGAAAAAGAGGATAATATACGCTCTTAACATATTTTTAGGAACTTTATTTTTTATTACTGTAATGACATATATTACTCTGGATAAATTATTACATATATTATTAGTATGTTTTCCCAAGTTAGTTTTGAATCCAGATCAAATCCTAAAAGCTTTACTGAATCAAATTATTAATATTAACATTACAACACATTAAAGTCACCACTCACAGCTATTTTTTTTATTAGCCTATGCAGATACGTAAACAAATTCTCTAGTTGAGTGAAAAACAGCTGTATATTGTCATTTGGTGATCTATAAACAGTTATCCCAATTAGCTTCCATTCTTGTACTTAGCCACGGCCTCAAATCGCATTTCCACACAGAAATTCAATATTTACCACTTTGTATTTTATAGTGTTTTGTACATAAATCACTACACCGCCATGTTTCTTCACCTTTCTACAATATATCGTAGTAGGAGAAAAATGTTGTAAAATCATGTAAACCCTTTTCATCATCCTTCAACCAGTGTACCGTAAAACATAAAATATTCACGATTCTATTAAAAAACATCAATCTCGTCCAACTTATGCCGGATGCACTGAATATTCATGTAGAATAGCTTAACCTTATTTCCTAGTCATGCTGTTTTATTATCACTGCTTCGCTGCTTGTTGGTATGTTACAATTTTTCCCATACCTGATATATCTGTGCATGTTTTTTTCACTTTTTGTGGTTCCCAACTTCATTGTTTTCCTCACCAGGAGAATAGTTTAACGACATGTTAGCATTACCATTGACCTCTAATTTTTGAGAGACAGAAACTCTGCGAGCCTTGGTGTCCCTTTTAGAATTGTGTCTGAAAAAAAAAGTATTGTACTTTTACCCCACAGGGCCATACTGAGCTATGATAAATGTCTCAGGGGAATGCCAAACTCTGCCCCAACCTTAAATGAAATGTCAGACCAGACCCTTTCACACATAAAGTCTTTTCCCTAGAGATTTCAATTTTAAATGTTCACAAATGTCACTTTCAGATACGTAACAACTTACTCTAGCGAAATGCTGCCATATCCGCCGTGGAATACCTCTGAATTCCTGAGTTGACACAATCTCCGAAACGAAGATCATAAGTTTTTTTAAGGTATTCTATTCCTCTTGGAGATAAAAGGGATGAAGCCTTCTTCATCTATATTTTCCCCAGAGGTGATGTTTTCTGTATTGTTTGGTTCCGTTAAGATCCAATGCTGAGCATAGTTTACTCCAGGATCTCACCACAAGGCTAGGATCAGATGTTTACAGCATGATCTTTTACATTGACAAAGTTTGTCGCATTCTTCCTTGTAGGTTTTCTCCAGGTTTTTTCCTTAATATGAATATTTCTTTTCATTAATCTCTCTCTGATAGTTTTTAATTCTTCTATCCATCAATAAGTTGGGAAATGCCTGATATTGGTAGAGATTATTATTTCTGTAATTTATTTAGGAGTACTTTAATATGACTCTAACTTTTGTCTAAAGTTGGATTAAATTTCTTCCACATAAGCGGCAATTTTATGTGTTTGAATATCAAGGATCATTTCGTAAAAATTTGCCCCTACTGGGAAGTAAATCTGGGTGAGCAAACTCGATCATTGAACATAAAGCCCACTTAGCTCGGGGAACCCACAGTCCACATTTTTCCTAAAGAGATCATACATGTTGCATATGCTAAAGTCTATAATTGTAATTATCTATGCAGTTATTAGGTTGAGATTGCCATTGTTCGAGTAATATAAGCATATAGCATTTCTTGTTTCTTTTATAATTAGGTCCTTATATTTGTATCATTAAATAAAGGTTTCCTTCATGTGATAGTGATAGGAGATGATAAATCCTGGATGAACACTCATTTTTATCTACAGTTGGATGGGTATAAAATTTTGAATATGTTGATGTTGCTCACTGTTGTGTGGTGGAAATATTAATCCTTGATTTAGAGCACTGTTTTTCTCTATGAGTTTAAATTCAGAAAATGCAGTCAACTGACATCTACCCAGTTAATTATTTACTTTACCAATCTAATTTACATCTTAACCCTGCAAGCTGCCGCTGGCTCATGGCAGGGGGTGTAAAACACCAAGATCACTAGAAGGAGAAAAAAGGAACTCGGCGGTCAATGAACTAAGAGATAAAGGTTCTCCAAGCGCCGAAATAGCGGTGACCGTCTAATGGTGATTCCCGGGAAACGGATAATCGCCCTTAAATGGTCGCCGCTATTTCGGCGCTTGGAGAACCTTTATCTCTTAGACCAAGATCACTATCTACACTTTACTGCTTTTGATTCTTTAATACTTTGCAGAAAAAATGACCAGAAATAACTATCTGCTCTGGCAACTATTTTCTTGTAACGCTTCGTTGTTTTGTTTCGAAGATTGTATGCTACTAACTGGTATGACAATTTCAACTACCTCTTCCCCGTGATCCATAGAGATTATTAAAAAGCTTCTCTCGATAACCAAGTCTTCTGTCATTAACGAATCCCAACCAAGGTATTCAAACATAGCTAAAACTCCTTTAACAAATCTAGCTGCCATTCGTTGAATTGTCTCTAGGCTGAAAGTTAATCCTACTTCGTGCAAATCCCAAATCATGCAGTAGTACTCAAGGAGAGGTTGAATCAGGGAAAAGTGCACTTTTTAAATGCCCTAATGTTAGCTATGAGTTTTTATTATCAACTTAATAAATAGTGTTGTATCCAGGGTCATTTTGCTTCACTGATTAAAATTTTTCTACTCAAAGTATGACGGCATATCAAGACAAACTTTTTCAGTCCTCTGGTTATGCTCATTTTCTCTTAGCTTTATTCAGGTGATTTTTGAGTGGTTAGAATTCAAATTGATTTATGCGTTAAATTCTCAGAAAAGAGACTTAGTTAAGGTTTGGTTTCCTTTAAAAAACAGAATTGATATCATCTGCTGTGCGTTTCTGGCCAGGAGAGGATGATTAGGCAGTGACTAGATGAATTCTCTCAGATATTCATCAAATTTCTGCCATAACACTACAAGTAACAGTAAGTTGAGGAAAATATGTCTATTGATGTTAGGAGTAATTTTCTATATCATGAGATGTATGACTACTTATTTTCTTCCCCAGGTAAGAACTTAATAATGCACTCTATTTATTACTTTATTTAAATGGACAGTTACTCTATTTTTATAATTATCATCAATTGAAATTTTACATTATGTTACTTTAAAATTGTTTATCCCAGGAACATGTGATAGTGGTATTTTGAAATATCATGCGGAGTAAATCCATGATTGAATTAGTCTGCATATTTTTTCACAGCCATAAACTATAACAAAATTGAAAGACATCATACCACTTTCAAATGGTTGATGAAGGGTGTCTACTTCCTTGACATGTGTTAGATATTTTTACGGTCATATGAGATCCTTTTTCAAACTTTTGGAACACCACAGAAGTATTTTTGTTTAACAAGTGATCCTCAATCCCAAAACTCTTTGAGTGCCAGCTACACCCAAATGGTGATGGTTGTATTCTTAGAAAGATATAGACTCATTGAATAATATCTTTACTGATAAATGATATCAGTATTTTTACAGCAGCTAAACTAAAATAAGCTGTATTTTATCAACTGATACAATGTTCTCAGCTGTGTAAAATATGAATTTGAGTCATCTTAAATTAACACTTATTGTTATACCATGTATTTTTTTCCACTTTAATCTTAGCTCTACTGTATACATCATATGAAACTTATTAAGTTGATTTAAGTTAACTTAAGTTAATTTTCTTCATTCATTCATAATTTTTAATCCTAGTTGTTACCCTTTACTAATTTCGTCTGATTTTGATGATATATTGATTAGCACAGGTTCATGCACCAGGGATAATTATCCTGTGGGAATTAGTTTTTGGGTTTCCTATGAGTGTGACATGTATTTGAAATTGTCACGCTTATTAGGAGACTCAATGATTAATTTCCTTCATCATCGAATCATGTATTCCAAAGTCATCCTTTCTAGTATAGATTAACAGATTAAAATTCTGTGTAATATCAACTGGATTATAATCACAATGAAGTAACAACCTGTGCAATTTTGGATTTGATATTTTATGGTGAATCCTTATGGGTATCTGAAAGTAAAGAAATTAATGACAGTTTTAATGCACACATCAAGAAGTCTAGGTGCGTTTGCTTTTCTATGCAGTCTTTAACAAGTCAACATCTGTTTTATCTTTCATTTAAACCTTCTTTGAACAATAATAGAATCATTTTAAGAAGGTATTCATGTTGTACCTCAAATCAAAGTTTTACTGTCACACCAGTATTTCTCCACATGGAATCTATGGATAGCATATTGTAGCATCTACTACTTGTCAGGTAGCATAGGGAAATGCTCTAATTTGATTTATGAATCTCAATGTAACCACTTAAAGGAGGACACTAAGTGTAAATGGGTTAAGATATTGTTATAATAATATCAAACATTCTCAAAAAGGTACAAAGAATTACTAGCATAGAGAAATTCTATGATTTCATTTATGGATCTCAATATACCTACTTAAAGGAGGACACTTAGTGTAAATGGCTCGAGATATTATTATTTTAATATCAGATATTCTCAAAAGATATAGAGCTTTAATTCATATTTCTAGTTCTAAAGATATGACAAAATTCTTTGGGCCTATCTCTTCCCTTTAGATGGAATGGTTGCATTCACGATACCTGTGCATTTGTTACTGCTAATGGTTTTATTCATTTTTTGCTACAACTACAACTGTTTCTCCTCTTTATGTTATCACTTATTCTAAACTATGTAATGACTTTAGAGGTTAGAGTTGGGTTTGGTCCCTAGTATTTACCCTATTTTAAAGAATATAAAATGTTATAAAATTTAGAGACCTACCTATTTTGTTGAATATAGGTAGTTTGTATTTAACTTTAATGATTTAATAATTTTCAATTGACTGGCTCTTGATTTTTTTCTTTAAAATTAAGTAGTTGGCTCCAGCACAATCTCAAATACTGTTCAATTAGTCAGTACTTGGTATGTTAAAGAATCAAATCGCTTACTGCATCTTTGAAGTCATTCATCATATCTTGATGTGAAAAAATTCTCATTCATGCAGGGTATCAAAAAATAAGTTTTACTTAGCTAGAGAAAATAAAATCTCTAACTATAATTCATAAAAATAATCAATTAAAGTTCATCTCTGCTCCATTTCTCACCATAATGCCCTTCTTTCTTTATGGATTTTTTATGTATTGGTAACAATTTTTTTAAAATCCACCTAATTTTTGTCTTCGTAATTGTTTGGTAATTGCCAGTCCACAAGTCTTGTTTGCACGAAGAATAGGTTTTTATCCAAGCTGAAGCATTTATCAGGTTTTATGATCTCATGAACAGCATCATTCAAATCAACTGAACGACTCGTCATTAGTCTGCTGCAATGCTCTTTGTCATTAGTGGTTTGTCTTACTTTATGAATAATGCATGCTAGCGACTAACCATTTCTGCACATATGGCATCTTTATTGTTGACTGAGGATATGTCAATGAATTTCCAATACTATTTCGTTTCTTTATGTCAGACGATGAATAATATCAACTGGATTAAAAGCCCAATGAAGTAACAATCTGTGCAATTTAGGATTTGATATTTTATGGTGACTCCTTATGGGTATCTGAAAGTAAAGAAAATCAATTACAGTTAGGATTTTTTAATCTCTTCTTTCCAGTTTTACACAAGTTGACATTTAATTTATCTTTCATTTAATGTCTTTAATTGAACAAAAATTGAATAATGATAAGAAGATATTCTTGTTGTACCTCAAATCAAAGTTTTACTGTCGCACCAGTATTTCTCCACATGGAATCTATGAATGGCATATTCTTGCATCTACTACTTGTCAGGTTTCTTTATGTCAGAAGACGAAGAACAATCTATTTCACAGCTGGCAGGAACATGAAAAGGTCTCCATGATAACTACTGTCGTATTAACATTGAGCGTGTTCAGCAATCTTGTGCGTTACTAAGTACTATCATAACATATTTACCAGGGCTATGTGAGGAGCTCCCTACAACCAGAATCTTATGCTGAGCAGAAAAATAGGGAAACTTACTTTTTCGATTTTCCTTGTATATTGGAGGAAGAGCATACTTCAGATTCTACATCATTATATGATGCTTATATCACTGATGTAATGCTGGAGACTACCACACAGCAGACTGATTCTTGATTTTTCCATTACATCTATGTTTAGTTTATAGCTGTGTTAAGAGATAACTAAGAGATAAAGGTTCTCCAAGCGGCGACCGTCTAAAGGCGATTCCCGGGAAACGGATAATCGTTTAGCGGTCTCAGTTCTTCAGAATCCCTAAACCGCTAAACGATTATCCGTTTCCCGGGAATCGCCCTTAGACGGTCGCTCCTTTATGGCGCTTGGAGAACCTTTATCTCTTAGTTCATTGACCGCCGAGTTCCTTTTTTCTCCTTTCTTTTTATAGCTGTGTGTGTATTAATTACTCTAACGTGGAAATTTAATGTAATTATCTACATCACGCAAAAGATATCAAGGGTTAAAAAGTACAGAATAGAAGTAGTGTAGTTAAATGTGCTTTGACAGCTTCAGTAATTTTTCATTATGCATTCACACCTGGAATTGTACCTGGACCCCTCACATCTACTGTTATAAAATCGTTATTCTTCCATAATCTTCTGTCTGTTAAAATTTGCTTCATTGTTGGAAGAAAAAGGGGCCAAAACTAAAATATGGAAACTTTTTGTTAGAAAAATTCATTTTCGTTCAAAAATAGGGCAAGAAGTCAAGAATTATTTTATAACGATAGTTTAAGGATCATAAATATGGTACCTACAGCAGATGTTCATCACATAAAGCAAGCTATTGCAAATTTCCTTTTGCTTTTAGGAGTACATATTTTATTTGAAATGAAATGATTCATGATTCTAACACATCGTTTGGTGCTCGTAATTAATGTACAAAAATTTCTTTCGTGTATTTCTTACAAGAGTGACTGACCTCGGATGAATAAATAAAACTGAGGAGAGATTTCTTATAGAATTATTGTTTTTATGTATTTTCGTAACGGATGACCATTTCTTTGCAAAATACCATTATGTTAAGGAAAGACAACGAAAAGGGATTATCTGACTCAGCTCATATATATGTACAGATGAGAAAAATCCTTTAAAGAAATGGACTTGAAAGAAGTCGGGAGTGTAGTCGTGGGCCGGTCGGAATCTCTAACCCTTGAGCTATCCAATCAATTCTTCCTATTCCAACAGTCGCAAAAGAACTTAAGGAGTATTAACGAGTAGGTCGAATAATACTTAAGGAGTTGGTAAAATATAAAATACCATTGGAAATTTTTTTACACTCTTGTCGCACCACACGTACGTGTACATTAAATTGTTAAAAATATTAAATTACATAGATAAAATTCCGTTGGTCCGAGAGAAATACGAACGCGGAGGTGCTGGAGATGGCTAGAGAGAAGAGTAGAAGTGATTAGAAATTGACAAAAGAAATGGGTGGGTCAAATATTGAAGGATTGCTGAGGAAAGCGATCGAGGGAAGAATACTAGGGAAATGGAAGAGGGGAAGACAAACATAATATGTTAGATGAATTAAGGGGTGGGATGCGTTACCAGTAATTGAAGGAGAGGGAATTAAATAGGTTCGGGTATATAAAAGTTGCTTCTCATTACTCAGTCATGATTATATTACGTCGGAATAAAGCTTGAAAAATTGTATTCTTCCCACAACGTTTCCAAAACGTAATTTTTCCAAGGGGTTGAGAAAAGGGAACATTTTCAAGTTTCTTTCTAAATGTAGCTGGGATGAGAGAACTTAACTAAGGAATTTTCTGAAATATTTCCTATGGCAGAGAACGATACGTTTTCAAAGTATTTCATATAAATTATCTTTCTATTATATATTATAGGAAAACCAATCATGTAATTTTCGGCCAACATTTAAGATATTTATTACAAATATTTTAGAAATATATTAAGAATTATTAATGTATCATCAATGTTATCAAGAATTGTCATCTTCAGAAATCAGTCAAGTCAATCAGCAGAAAAATAGCACAATACTAGTGATTGGGATAATCATCGGAATCATAAAAGTATTTAAACTATACTAATGAGTACAGCTATACGCTTAATATAGGATTCTCAACGGTGAAGGATAAATAGACAAATGACATAGTGAGTGCGACTTGTAAGGCAGTATAATAATTAAGACGCAGAAATAAAAAATTTACTTTAGGAAAACGCACAAGGAGTCATCATAATTTAGTCATCACTCTAGTATATGATCATAATTATCAAATGCTCGTACATTTTTTGTATTCCTTCAAAAAGGCACGGACTTCTTTAAGGATTTATATACACAGATAAACTCATCTGAGACGCTTCTGTAGACGTTATTCCGCTTAAGATGCGGTATTCTCACATTCCGGGTACTTTTCACAAAAAACTAATGGTTAAAATACGGCTCTTTTTTCATCATCGGTGTCGTCCATTCTTTATATTAAAAAAAAACTTCGAAAAAAAAGAATAGGAGAGTCTTGTGTGATATTAAGCGTAGTTTCGGAGAGATCGTGATGTACTCACAGCACTGCTGTTAAAAAAATTGGCATTCTTAAAAAATTTCTATATAATAAATACTGCTTGATTGTAAAGTGAAAATGGCCACAATTAAATAACTTAGACTCTCTGTGCGAGGATCAGGCCTTTCTTCAAAAATATGTGAGGCAATGAGCTTTACACAACCGGGTTATTACTCTTACAACACGGTATTCGCTTGGTTCACTGAAAAGCATCTTAACTTGGTTGTGCTGAATTTAAATATAGAAAGTAATAGCTGAAGTATCCGTTGATTCTCGACAGCGAAAATAGAAATAGGCGGTATTAGTTTAACGATTTTTTAAATTAGAGAATCCAACATCTCTCACGTTCCCTTGATTCGATGTGACAGATTATCCAAATGGAAATTGGAATCTTTTGAATTTTTCATAATTTTGAATGGAAATAAGACATAAGAATACGGCAATATGACACTATAGAATTCTCCTCTACTTAGAAATTGGCTCAAGTTCGTCCAATTAGTGTTTTTCTTTCTAATTTGCGATAGAGATCGAACTTGCAAAGGATAAAAATATTAATTTTTAGGGAATGTCCTGAATATTAATTTTTTGGGAACGCTTTGCCTCATTTGTGGACGGATCTGAGATTATATATATTTCTTGAAGCAGGCAAGTCGTCATATTTCATTAACGTGCAAGTAAATGCAAAAGACTCGATTCTCTCGAAATAAGGATAGATTTGAAGTTTTCATCATATTAATTCGAGCGTATTCTCACCCTGCTTTTAATACTTTTGGTAAATCCCCGCTATAATGACGTAGTCTTCGCTGAGCGGATTCATAGTCTCCCAGCAGTGGTGCAAAAATTGGATTTAAATCATTCGAATTATTGGATAATCTGTTTTCGTCAAATAGCACTTCCCATTCTATTTCTATGTTGCACTTTATAAAGTAGCACGGCTATGAAGTGAAATAGTGGATAATTTCTGAAGAATTCATATTTGGATTATTAAATCGACATTGATATTCGCATAGATTGGTGAGCCTGTTTGAGAATTAAACCAGTGATTTATCATTCGGCCATATAAAGAGGATGGCGTACCTTTGAAGCCCCATCCCCCCGTCTTTTCCGATCTCCCGCCCAAGAAGTTGGGAATACGATTAACGCCATTGGCTGATGATGTGTGATGTCATCACAGAGAGCAAACCATTGGTTGGAGAAGAATTCATGACGTAAATGCTAAATCTTTCCACCAGTCGGCAAACGGTGGCAGGTTCGTTTGGACATTTTTGAATAGACCTTTGACATGCTTGTAATTCTTGGGTTCTTTTAGTTAAACTTTACCAATAATTTTCAAATCGCGATCGAATGTGAGATTCAGTCTATGGTAGTAGTTTTCACGCAGTATACACAATTTAATATTGTTAAACTTTCATTCCGGACAGTGTTGTTTCCTCAGCCGACCTATGACTGCAACGGCACGTGGATGAATTGCGAGATTAAAGTTATTATGTAAGTTAATAAAATAGTTTCTAAAGTATTAATGATTATATGGTGTAACTAAGTAATCTCTCCGTTGTAGCAGTTTTTGGGACGGACAGTGTTCAGTTGCAGTAATTAGGAGCCTCTCGAATCAAGAAGGATTTGGAGTATTTTGTCCTTTGATCTTTATCGAATAATTATTTATACATTATTATTATTTCCTCCTTTTCGTAATGTTTTCATTCGGGAACGATAGTTAAAAGATGTCTTTAAGCTGTCGGATTTTTGTCATACTGGCCACGTGCTTTCATAATAGCTTATCGTTAAATAATTTCTTTCGTAGCTTATTACTTAGAAATATTTTCCTGGTAATAACCCAGTTTTTATCTTAGGAGAAAATACGTTTTTTCTGCCAGCTAATTTAGAAGACCCCATTCAATCAACGTGGGACCCAGGTTATTTCACATTCGGTGATGTGCATCTTAGAGGGGCTTCAGATTGAGGTAGTAAGATTTCAAAAAATAACATACAAAATTACGTGAATTATTTATATTTGTTGATGGATGATCTACGGATCCCAAAGCATCACGAAGGAGTGGTCAGGAATCGCCGTGGGATTTAATATTGCGTAAGGTCAGTATTTATGCGACGCAGATGGCTACTTCCTACGATGGACTACCTTTCCCCAGCGAAAGGTAAGAATATTACAATCTTTGATTTCTTTGCATGACTTACCTACGTGTACAGATTCTACTTTTTCCGTATAACAGTGTTTCTACTAATTGAATGACAATTTTTGTCAACGAGTATGCTCCGAGTGTGTAGACATTTTTCCGCTTTAATACCAAGTGAAATTCGATGGAACATAAATTCAGTGTTAGTGTCGAGGTACTCGAAGATACCAAGAAATTGGCGAGTGAATGTTATCTATCAGGAATGAGTCTCTGAAAAATTGTAAACTAATTGGTAATTTTTCCTGACTGTTTCTAGTAGTTAGTTCAATACTTGAGATACTCACACGGTCGCATCAAGGCACATGTTCAGTGTTAAATCTTCAACAATTATCAGGAAACTTGTGTCCTGATTCGCATATCGTATAATCGTCAGATTTCCGCGTAATTGTTCTAATTTCATCGAGTAGTTATTTACGAGGAAATTGAGATAAAATGTTTTGCTCGACGGAATTATTTTGGATTTCGGGAAGGAGTAATATCCGTCTTTGTCATCATTTAATATAAGTACACGTGAAACAGCTTATCCGATATCTACATCATATATATTTCTAACATCATGGGTATCCACTTCATGGCTCTTTGAATTTTTCCTATAGTTGAGCACTTAATAGTACCACACTACCTTCAGAAGCCGGCCACCGATAAAAACCTTTAAATAAAATAAACCTTTGCATGTATTCGTACCATTAATTTGAGGTCGAATTTCCTACGTATTTAGAAGCATTATTCGATTTCGTTGATTCAATTACTCTTTGTCCAAATTTGAATTAGTTTGCTTATAATCGTATGAAGCCCAGTACAGCCACACAATATTCTGTATGTTTTTCAAATTTGACCAAACACACTTTGCTGATATTTGAAGAGGAGTAACGCCGTCGAATCAACACCAAAGTAAATGAAAAGCGCTATTTAAAACAAATTTAATAACTCATTTCCTTGGTCATCACGATCGTAGGGGATGGAATACAAAAATAAGATCTACACACTGCATTGTCTCTATTCGGAATAAATTTGCTCACCGTGCCTTGAAGTGACCATGTGTGGATTAGAAATCCGATGACGTCCAAAACTTTTTCAAGTTGACCTCATCCAAACAGGTATCATGTGTAGCTACCTTAACAGCAGCGATTGTAGACTTTTCCGTATTTTTGCATTACAATCGCGATATATTTTCGATTCCTTGCCCTTACGATTTCCAAGATCTCTCTTTTTCATTAGCTTCAGGGGTAAACTATTGTACGATGAATGAGGGTGGATGAACTAAATCAACCTAACCAGGTAGTTAATTTTTTTCAGCTTATTTAGAATCCAGCGACGAATGACAATAGCGAGGAAATGTTTTCGGAGACCTGGATTTAACGTTGGAATGTTATTCGGAATTTAAACTTGGATTTAGTTTTTCAACTGAAGATCTGCCTTGTCATTTACGTTTTTCGGTTGTACGAAAACGTCCGATATTACATGTGACATTTTGTAAATTATGATATTTTGTAAAATTCGTTTCCTTTTTTGTACATATGATTGTCAGGTTAGACAGCCAGAGAATTTAAAATAAGTTGGGAAATACCCGATATTGGTAGGGATAAATTCTGCAATTTATTCAGGAGTACTTTGATATTACCACAACTAATGTCTAAAGTAGCATTAAATTTCTTCCCTATATGCAGCATTTTCATGTATTTTTATATGCTAATCCTAAAAACGTACAAATTGGCCCCTATTGGAAATAAAATCTGCGTGTGCTAACTCAAAAATTGAACAGGCACCACACTTGGCTCTCAGATTGAAAGCATGATTGAATTTATCTGCATATTTTTCATAGCTATAAACTATAACAAGTTGAATGACATCATACCATTTCTCATGGAAGATAAATTCAGTGTTAGTGTCGAGGTACTCGAAGATACCAAGAAATTGGCGAGTGAATGTTATCTATCAGGAATGAGTCTCTGAAAACTTGCAAAACTAATTGGTAATTTTTCCTGACTGTTTGTTGTAGTTAGTTAATACTCAAGATACTCACACGGTCACTTCAAGGCACATGTTCAGCGTTCCATCTTCAACAACTCTATTTATCAGGAAACTTGTGTCCCGATTCGCATTTTGATAATCTTCAGATTTTCGCGTAATTGCTCAGATTTCCTTGAGAAGTTTCTTACGAGGAAATTAAGATAAAATGTTGTTCTCGACGGAATTTTTTTGGGATTTTGGGAAGGGCTAATATCCATCTTAGTCATCATTTAATATAAGTACACGTGAAACAGCTTATCCGATATGTACACCATATATTTCTAACATCATGGGTATCCACTTCATGGCTCTTTGAATTTTTCCTATAGTTGAGCACTTAAAAGTACCACACTACCTTCTGAAGCCGGCCCCCGATAAAACCTTTGCATGTATTTGTACCATTAATTTGAGGTTGAATTTCCTACGTATTTAGAAGCATAATTCGATTTTGTTGATTCAATTACTCCTTGTCCAAATTTGAATTAGTTTGCTTATAATCGTATTAAGTCCAGTACAGCCACACAATATTCTGTATGTTTTTCAGATTTTGACCAAACACACTTTGCTGATATTTGAAGAGGAGTAACGCCGTCGAATCAGCACCAAAGTAAATGAAGATCGCTATTTAAAACATTTAATAACTCATTTCCTTGGTCATTGCGATCATAGAGGATGGAATACAAAAATAAGATCTACACATTGCATTGGCTCTATTCGGAACAAATTTGCTCACCGTGCCTTGGAGTGACCATGTGTGGATTCGAAATCCGATGACGTCCAAAAAATTTTCAATTTGACCTCATCCAAACACATGTATCATGTGTAGCTACCTAAACAGCAGCGAGTGTAGACTTTTCTGTATTTTTGCATTACAATCGCGATGTATTTCCGATTCCTTTCCCTTACGATTTCCAAGATCTCTCATATTCCATTAGCTTCAGCGGTAAACTATTGTACGATGAATGAGGATGGATGAAGTAAATCGACCTAACCAGGTAGTTTATTTTTTTCAGCTTATTAAGAATCCAGCGACAAATGACAATGGCGAGGAAATGTTTTCGGAGACCTCGATTTAAGGTTGGAATGTTATTCAGAATTTAAACTTGGATTCAGTTTTTCAACTGAAGATCTGCCTTTTCATTCACGTTTTTCGGTTGTACGAAAACGTCCGATATTACATGCTACATTTTGTAAATTATGAAATTTTTCAAAATTCGTTTCCTTTTGTATTTCTTTTCAGTTGGTCGTCTGGAAATATTCAGGAAGAATTTAAGTACATATGATTGTTAGGTTAGACAGCTAGAGAATTTTAAATAAGTTGGTAAATGCCCGATATTGGTAGGGTTAAATTCCCCAATTTATTCAGGAGTACTTTGATATTACTGTAACTAATGTCTAAAGTAGGATTAAATTTATTCCCCTATGCAGCATTTTCATGTATTTTTATATGCTAATCCTAAAAACGTACAAATAGGCCCCTATTGGAAATCAAATCTGGGTGTGCTAACTCAAAAATTGAACAGGCACCACACTTGGCTCTCAGATTGAATGCATGATTGAATTTATCTGCATATTTTTTCATAGCTATAAACTATAACAAATTGAATGACATCATACCATTTCTGAATGGCTGATGAATGGTGTCTATTTCCGTGACATGTGTTAGATATTGTTACGGATATATGTCATCCTTTTTCAAACTTTTGGAACACCACAGAAGTATTTTGGTTTAACAGATGATCCTGAATCCCTAAACTCTTTGAGTGCCAGCTACCCCCAAATGGTGATGCCTACTATTAGAAAGATGTAGACTCATAAAATAATATCATCACTGATAAATTATGTTAGTATTTTTACAGCAGCTTAATTAATATAAGCTGTAGTTTATGAACCGATAAAATGTTCTCAGCTGTGTAAAATATGAATTTGAGTCATCTTAAATTAATACTTATTATTATACCATGTATTTTTTTGCCTTTTGATCATAGTTCTACTGTATACATCATATGAAACTTATTGATTTGATTCAAGTTAATTTAAGTTAATTTTCTTCATTCATAATTTTTCATCCTAGTTGTTCTCCTTTACTAATTTCGTCTAATTTTGATGATGGATGATTATCACAGGCTCATGCACCAGGATGAATTATCCTGTGGGAATGAATTTTTGGGTTTCCTATGAGTGTGACATGTATTTGAAATTGTTACGCACATTAGGAGACTCAATGATTAATTTCCTTCATCATGGAATCGTACTCCAAAGTCATCATTTCTAGGAAAGATTAACAAATTAAAATTCTGTGTAGTGTAAACTGGATTAATTGGAGCCCAATCAAGTAACAACCTGTGCAATTTTGGACCAAAACTAAAATAAGGAAACTTTTCGTTCAAAAACTCATTTTTGTGCAAAATTAGGGCAGGAAATATAGAATTATTACATAACGATAGTTCAAGGATCATAATATGGTACCTACAGTACCTACATAATATGGTACCTACAGTAGTACCTACATGATATGGTACTACAGATGTAGACTCAAAACTAATAACATCACTGATAAATTATATCAGTATTTTTACAGCAGCTACACTAAAATGAGCTGTAGTTTATCAACTGATACAATGTTCTCACTGTTGTTCTCCTTTTCTAATTTTTTCTAATTTTGATGATATGTTGATTATCATAGGTTCATGCACCAGGGAGAATTATCTGGTGGGAATCAATTTTTGGGTTTCTTATGAGTGTCACATGTATTTGAAATTGTCACCCTCGTTAGGCGTCTCAATGATTAATTTCCTTCATCATCGAATCGTACTCCAAAGTCATCCTTTCTAGTAAATATTAACATATTAAAATTCTCTGTAATATCAACAGGATTAAAAGCCCAATGAAGTAACAACCTGTGCAATTTTGGATTTTTGAGAACTCTTTGAGTGCCAGCAACCCCCAAATGGTGATGGTTATACTCTTACAAAGATGTAGACTCATTAAATAATATCTTCACTGATAAATTATGATAGTATTTTTACAGCAGCTAACTTATATAAGCTGTAGTTTATCAACTGATATATCGTTCTCAGCTGTGTAAAATATGAATCTGAGTCGTCTTAAATTAACACTTATTATTATACCATGTATTTCTTGCACTTCGATCTTAGCTCTAGTGTATACATCATATGAAACTTATTAAGTTGATTTAAGTTAACTTAAGTTAATTTTCTTCATTCATTCATAATTTTTAATCCCACTTGTTACCCTTTACTAATTTCGTCCAATTTTGATGATGGTTTTGATTATCACAGCTTCATGCACCAGGGAGAATTTTCCTGTGGGAATGAATTTTTTGGTCCCCTATGAATGTGACATGTATTTGAAATTGTCACCCTCGTTAGGCGTCTCAATGATTAATTTCCTTCATCATCGAATCATACTCCAAAGTCATCCTTTCTAGTAAATATTAACATATTAAAATTCTCTGTAATATCAACAGGATTAAAAGCCCAATGAAGTAACAACCTGTGCAATTTTGGATTTTTGAGAACTCTTTGAGTGCCAGCAACCCCCAAATGGTGATGGTTATACTCTTACAAAGATGTAGACTCATTAAATAATATCTTCACTGATAAATTATGATAGTATTTTTACAGCAGCTAACTTATATAAGCTGTAGTTTATCAACTGATATATCGTTCTCAGCTGTGTAAAATATGAATCTGAGTCGTCTTAAATTAACACTTATTATTATACCATGTATTTCTTGCACTTCGATCTTAGCTCTAGTGTATACATCATATGAAACTTATTAAGTTGATTTAAGTTAACTTAAGTTAATTTTCTTCATTCATTCATAATTTTTAATCCCACTTGTTACCCTTTACTAATTTCGTCCAATTTTGATGATGGTTTTGATTATCACAGCTTCATGCACCAGGGAGAATTTTCCTGTGGGAATGAATTTTTTGGTCCCCTATGAATGTGACATGTATTTGAAATTGTCACCATCATTTGGCGACTCAATGATTAATTTCCTTCATCATCGAATCATGTACTCTGAAGTCATCCTTTCTAGTAAATATTAACAGAATAAAATTCTGTGTAATATCAACTGGATTAAAAGCCCAATGAAGTAACATCCTGTGCAATTTTGGATTTGATATTTTATGGCTACTCCTTATGGGTATCTGAAAGTAAAGAAAATCAATTACAGTTTCATTCACACATCAAGAAGTCTAGGTGTGTTTGCTTTTCTTTCCAGTTTCTAAGAAGCCAACATTTGATTTATCTTTCATTTAAGTTTTCTTTGGACATTAATTGAACCTTAAAAATTGCTAGCCATGTTTTGCCATTGTTGCTAATCAGAAGATCAACCACACTCAATGTAGA
Source organism: Pachydiplax longipennis (assembly GCA_036926295.1). NCBI lineage: Eukaryota > Metazoa > Arthropoda > Insecta > Odonata > Libellulidae > Pachydiplax > Pachydiplax longipennis. The sequence goes on along the minus strand of JAVFKF010000010.1, from coordinate 18,673,759 downwards.
ATGTTTCCTAGCTTCTCAATAACTTGGAGTTTCATTAGGAGGGATTGATTTACCCCAGGGAAGAAAGTGACAGGAAAAAAAAAAAACGGCAATGAGAAGGCTTGGTTCATGATACCACCAAATTAATCTATATTTAATATTCTTTATTTAATATTTATTTATTCATTAATATATTTTGTTGTTAGACTTTGTATTATAGTTTATTTTAACAAAGTATCAATGTTGGCGAGATTACCGTTTAAATAATAGTAATAAATAAATTATTATTAAATAAATAAATATTAATAAAAATATTTTTGTTTCTCAAAGTTGAAATTTATGCTGAAGTATTATATAAGAAAGACCATTATTGTGTGCAATTTTCATAAATTCATTGTGTTCAAAGGACTAAGATTGGTCTTTGTCATCATTTAATATAAGTACACGTGAAACAGCTCATCCAATATGTACACCATATGTTACTAACATCATGGGTATCCACTTCATGGCTCTTTGAATTTTTCCCATAGTTGAGCACTTTATAGTACCACACTACCTTCTGAAGCCGGCCCCCAATAAAACCTTTGCATGTATTCGTACCATTAAGTTGAGGTCGAATTTCCTACGTATTTAGGAGCATTATTCGATTTTGTTGATTCAATTACTCCTTGTCCAAATTTGAATTAGTTTGCTTATAATCGTATGAAGCCCAGTACAGCCACACAATATTCTGTATGTTTTTCAAATTTTGACCAAACACACTTTGCTGATATTTGAAGAGGAGTAATGCCGAAGAATCAGCACCAAAGTAAATGAAAAGCGCTATTTAAAACAAATTTAATAAATCATTTCCTTGGTCATCGCGATCATAGAGGATGGAATACAAAAATAAGATATACACACTGCATTGGCTCTATTCGGAACAAATTTGCTCACCGTGCCTTGAAGTGACCATGTGTGAGGTTGACTTCATCCAAACACAGGTATCATGTGTAGCTACCTTAACAGCAGCGAGTGTAGACTTTTCTGTAATTTTGCATTACTATTGCGATGTATTTTCGATTCCTTTCCCTTACGATTTCCAAGATCTCTCATTTTCATTAGCTTCTGCGGTAAACTATTGTACGATGAATGAGGGTGGATGAAGTAAATCGACCTAACCAGGTAGTTTATTTTTTTCAGCTTATTTAGAATCCAGCGACAAATGACAATGGCAAGGAAATGATTTCGGAGACCTCGATTTAACGTTGGAATGTTATTCAGAATTTAAACTTGGATTCAGTTTTTCAACTGAAGATTGCCTTGTTATTCACATTGTCGGAAGTACGAAAACATCTAATATTACATGTTACATTTTGTAAATTATGATATTTTGCAATCAAAGCATTCAAAGCATCAATCAAAGCATTTGACCCTCGAGGGGTCAAATGCTTTCAAAGGTAGAAGAACCTTTATGATCAACAACATAGCATAGAGAAGGCATTCGCAACATCTCCATTGAAATTCCTGTGTATCAGCCACATCGAACATGGATCATTCATAAAGAAATCTAGAATTAGAATTCGAATATGTGCTATTTAAATTATACAGGTGATTTACATTTTAGTTTAGTAATAACTGAATAAAGTATTGTCCATTATAACAAGAGCTGACAAATATTGGGAAAGTACTCTTTAGATAGCATTGATATGGCCAATTTCTTATTCTAAATCTCCTTCATTTTTAATCCAAGGGGGTAAGTGTGTAGGGTAGAATGGAACTCGCCAAAACACATCAGAATGTGTAAAAAGTTAAGTTTATATAAAAAGTATCATTTCATTGATTCGTAAACCATAGCCAAATTGAGGCCTATGATAAAATATGTGGAATCCGAATGAGCACTTCTTGTAAAAACTATATTCCCACCCATCACGGATAAGATGATAGGTGCTACGTTTCATATGAGAATAAATCAAATGAGTTGAGGCTTACATGATGCAAACTAAAAAAATCTGGCACCGTCTACTGGGACCATCCCAGAAAATAAACAAAAAACATAGTGAAAGGATATTCAAAGGGGAAAGTGGATCTTCTGTGAACTATCTAATTAAAACTTTCTGAAACATGTTGGTCAAGGAAGGGCAAGGCAAGTTGTGGGAAACAAATGCATGAATTTGATGCTGAGAATTTTTAATTTTATGTGCTCTTTGGAGAGAATGCACCTCAGGTAACCATGGGCTTTCTGTACTTTTTCTATCATATCAATTGAGAATTCCTAGTTATGCATCATGCAAGCTAAAAACAAATGCATGGGACTCATAACAGCTATACTTCAAGGGTAATCACTTGTTAATTTAGACATAACTCCCATCTTTTTAGCTAGGGGACACAGAATGGCTGAAAAATCACTTGCTGTAATCCAACTCTTGTTATAAGCCATACTCATTACAACAGACTTCTTCTGTAATTTATTTTAATCCACAATCCACTGTGTATCGTAAATATCACGTTTTTTAATACCAAATGTAATGGAAATCATGTTAATAAGTGATTGTATCACCTTGTTCACCATGGAGGACAGCATTGACTAGTGAATAATTAGATAGGAGCCTATATGGCCTTCAGCAATCCTGTTTATTAAGTTTGGATTACTAAAGGTCATAAAGGCATTCATTTAATTCCTGCAATAATGGCAGCAAGTATCCAGTTGACACGTGGGGTCACCCAGTATTCATCAAGATTTAAAATAGGAGAAGCACTGTGGTATACTGTCCACATCCTCTGGATTTAGTTTGATACAGAGGAGTGAAAATATATATGGAATGCATAACTTTTGAGGGAAATCACTTTTTGTATATTTATATTATTAATTTTGTTTTTTTAAGGATTTATCAAGCTATTTTGGTTTAATTTTGGAATCTGTTCCAGATGTGACTGGCTGATGTGTGCACATGATGATATAACAGCTAGGTCAAAACTGTGAGAAATAGCTCAATGATGAAAATTATTCAACTTCAGAAGGATATATGCATATCAATTATATAAATTGCATTCATTAGGTGGTGAATCATTTCCATGTGCATAAAAAAAATTGTGCGGTTGCTGTGCATATCCATAAGCCAATGTGTACTGTAATTACAACCTTTTTTATAATAATCATTATGCAAATTATGTTATCTTAGTATTTTATCACCATATTCAACATGGAGGACAGCATTGTGTAGAGGATAATTGAAAGGAAGTCTCCATAGCCGTCTCCAATCCTGTTTATAAAATTTGGATTGTTGAGTGTTGTGAAGGCTTTCATTTAATTGCTACAACATTGGAGCAACAAGTATGCAGCTGAGTGATGAAGTTTCCCCTTATTCCTTAGCTTATAACTATATGAGTATCACTATAGTAAAGTAATAGTAACTACTATTATATTCAATGAAATTTTGTTATTAGCAATCCATCATCCATCAGTCTTTTTCATGACGTCGGAAGGCTATAACTACTGAATAATTAGATGGAAGTCTAAATTCTCTTCATCAGACCAGTTCTATAAACTTTGGTCTGATGTAGGGGATGGAGAAAGTCATTTAATTACTGCAGCAATGGAGCTACAAGTTTCTACCAGGATCAGGATGCTCCCTATTCAAGTGGGAAATGCCTCATTGGAGTGTGGCTGAGCAGTGAGTGGAATACACCCTTTTACCCCAGGACAGGTAAACTGCTTATAAAGATTATGGAATTCAAACGGTCATTGGGATGGGAGTCATCTTAGTCATTTTCCATTAAGGAGTTGACTACTAAATGATTATATGGATGCCTGTATGGTCTTCAGTAATCCTGTTTATTAAGTTTGGATTACTAAAGATCATAAAGGCATTCATTTAATTACTGCAACAATGACAACATGTATCCAGTCGACAAATGGCCCCCCCAGAATTCATCAACCTTTTAAATAAGAGTAGCACTGTGGTACAATATTATTCTTTTTATGATGCTGGCAGTGAATAGGAAGTATTGATTTGGAAAAAAAATGTATGAACTTGTGTATTCTTTTATACAAGGAGTTATTTGATTCATGGTAAATTTGAGTATGTTATTAACTTTTTACTAGTTTCAGCCAACACATAGTAAAATTGGAACGATACTGAGACGATTTGTTGGATACTTCATAAGGATGACAGCTAAATCTGAAGACGTTCCACCTTTTTTGGGTTGTAAAGGGTAGGGATGCGATGATAGAGCCTCTCCCACCCAAATGCCAAACCTCACCTTCACGTGGTACAACCTGTTTAAACAAACGAGGATATGGCTACCTAGTTCTTTCCAGAATGAAATTTCCAAACCAGTTGAGTGCTGTTCACTAAAGGATGATGAATCTAACTCTTGGAACTATCTTTAGTGCACCAATTTGAATCATAGTGTCCCAGGAAGGAAGGACTTGGTGAACAGATAATTCTACTAAACGTAAGATCCTTTTTTTGTAAAAAATGAGTATCATTTTAGTGAATTAATGAGAACTGAAATCTACATGTACAACAATGCAATTTGTTCTGAAAAGACTGCCTTTTTTAATATTGAACTCAATGGAAAGCGTGATCTGCTTTCGATAATGTCCTCTTATTCCATTTCCAGGAAGTTGTTGATTAGTGGAATTTTGTGGCAGTCTCTATCCCATTCACTAGTCCAGTTTATTGTTACTTAGTAGTATTGGGAGTGATTGAAGCTGTAATTCAAATAACAGAAAATGGAGTTGTAAGCATATCCCAAGGAAGCAGAGAGCCACATCAAGTGCTCTTGACCTCCTTTTTTGGTTGTTGAGTAGGCATTTTTAGGGTAACCTATTTCCCCCAATGTGGTGAAATGCTCTTTAAGGTAGGAGACCCATTATGATCAACAGCATAGGATAGAGACAGGAACAACTCCCAATGATCAGTTGTATTTAGCAGAGTTCATTAGTGGAGAAATCTGGAATAGTACCACATTCGAATACATACCGTTTATTTTATACAGCTGATGTACATTTTAGCGAAGTGAGAACTGAAGTTATAAATCCCAACTGAACTAAGTGGTCATGAGTATTGTGGACAAAGAATTTATTATAAATTTCCTAGAAAGTGGAGGTTGAATAATTTTTCAAAAATCAGCTAAAGCTTAGAAGTACTTACAAGGGAAAATAAAAATTTTCTTAGAATTCTTTGCACATGCTGCACTTTTTGGGCCTGGGCTTCACCTGGTTTTTCTGGAGGCTAAATGCACACCTACCAGCATTTCTGGTTATGTGATTACATATTTCTTTAAGCTGGACCAATTTAAATGACTTTGCTCAGAGGAAGGGACAATCATAACAAAGAGGCCAGGTACAAAATCTGAAAGCTAGGGCTGTGTGTTTTTATGAGGAAGAATGAAGTAGAATAAAAAAATGATTTTGTTAAAAATCATTATGTACAATTTTAAGATATAAATTCCAATTTTATGGTAACTAAAAGGAGTGCATACCCATGTCTCTATGATTTTCTAGATGTATCACTATGATTTTTGGAAAAATCTTATAAACCTAATGAGAACTAACTAATGAAAATTAAAATTTTCAATTCTAGTTCATTTAATTTTCCTTAAAATTGAAAATTAATATATTTCTGGACCATTGTTTGACAGTGATTGGACCATTGATTTTGGAGTATTAAAATTTAGAATATCCTACACATGCCGTTTTCAAGTATCACAATTTTATGTGTGGAGACCTGAGGGTTGATTGAGACTATGTTGACATTTGATATATGGGTGCAGATATGACTCATGTGTGCACATGTGATGATAGAACTGCCATGTCCACACTGTGAGAAATAGCTCAATGCTTGAAATGATTCGATTTCAGAAGGATATATGCATACATATTATATAAATCATATTCATTAGCTGGTGATTCATTTCCTCGTGCATAAGAAACAATGTGCAGTTGCTGTCCCCTTTCAAGTGCTTTGGTCTGCATTCTCCCTTATGACAGGTTATGCTCTTAGAAAGATTCATGTAGACACAAGGGTGGGGCATTCTTAAATCTTCAGCTCCAACTCTATCGCTGTTTCTACCCTTGATTGGTGGTTGAATCTAATCCTACAAGTGTCACAATTTTATGTGTGGGGACCTGAGGGTTGATTGAGACTTTGTTGACATTTGAAATACATATACATAAAAAAATCATATTGATCTATATAACTGCAGATGTATCTTTTGGGTCAGCACATTCTCATGAGAAAAATAAATAGAACCTCTGACATCTGTTTGAAGCATAATTTATATAGTTAAATGTTAGAATCTTTGGCTTAAGAATATAAGATATATATAGTTTTATAATCTCTACAATAATAATTATCTCAATAATTCATTGTAATATCTCTGACTCTTGTTGTAAGCTGAGGTTGCTATATTTATTGACATTTGAAATACATTTAGATAAAAAAATCATAATGTTCTATATGTGCAGATGTATCTTTTGAGTCAGCACACACTCGTGTGGAAAATTAATAGAACCTCTGAGAAATCTGTTTAAAGGATAATTTATATAGTTATATGTTAGAATGTTTAGCTAAAGAATATAAGAAATGTATAGATTTATAATCTCTATAATAATAATTATCTCTGACATTCATTCTAATCTCTATACCAAACTCTCGTTGTAAGCTGGAGTTGTTATATCAGAATTCCTCTGTAGCATATTTATACCCATAAGCAAATGTGTATTGTAATTACAACTTCTTTATAATAAAATTTATGCAAATTATGTTATCTTAGTGATTATATCACCTTGTTCACCATGGATGACAGCATTGTGTAGAGGATAATTAGATGGAAGACTCCACAGCCCTCTCCAATCCTGTTTATAAAGTTTGGATTGTTGAGTGTTGTGAAAGCTTTCATTTAATTGCTGCAACATTGGCGCAACAAGTATGCAGTTGGTAGATGGAGTTACCTCTTATTCATTAGCTTATATATCCATAGCAACATAGTAAGGTAATAGTAACTACTATGATATTCAATGAAATTTTAATATTAGCAATCCATCATCCATCAGTCTTTTTCATGTGGAAGGAAGGCAATGACTACTGAATAATTAGATGGAAGTCTCCATTCTCTTCATCAGACCAGTTCTATAAACTTTGGTACGATGTAAAGCATGGAGAATGTCATTTAATTACTGCAGCAATGGAGCTACAAGTTTCGACCAGGATCAGGACACCATGTAATCAAGTGTAAATGTGCTCCTTGGAGGGGAGGTGAACCGGTAGAGGAATACACCTTTTTATCCCAGGTAAAATGTTAATAAATATCATGGGATTCAAACAAATTTAGGGAATGGGATTCATTTTATTCATTTTCCAGGATGGATGTCATGCTAAATCTTAAGATGTTCCATGTTTTTAGGGTTGTAAAGGGTAGGGATGTGATGATGGAGCATCTTAGTATATTATCACCATGTTCAACATGGAGGACAGCATTGTGTAGAGGATGATTAAAAGGAAGACTCCACAGCCCTCCCCGAACCTTTTAATAAGGTTTGGATTGTTGAGTGTTGTGAAGGCTTTCATTTAATTGCTACAACATTGGAGCAACAAGTATGCAGCTGAGTGATGAAGTTTCCCCTTATTCCTTAGCTTATAACTATATGAGTATCACTATAGTAAAGTAATAGTAACTACTATTATATTCAATGAAATTTTGTTATTAGCAATCCATCATCCATCAGTCTTTTTCATGACGTCGGAAGGCTATAACTACTGAATAATTAGATGGAAGTCTAAATTCTCTTCATCAGACCAGTTCTATAAACTTTGGTCTGATGTAGGGGATGGAGAAAGTCATTTAATTACTGCAGCAATGGAGCTACAAGTTTCTACCAGGATCAGGATGCTCCCTATTCAAGTGCGAAACCTCCTTGAAGGGTGGCTGAGCAGTGAGTGGAATACACTCTTTTACCCCAGGACAGGTAAACTGCTTATAAAGATTATGGAATTCAAACGGTCATTGGGAATGGGAGTCATCTTAGTCATTTTCCATTAAGGAGTTGACTACTAAATGATTATATGGATGCCTGTATGGTCTTCAGTAATCCTGTTTATTAAGTTTGGATTACTAAAGATCATAAAGGCATTCATTTAATTACTGCAACAATGACAACATGTATCCAGTCGACACATGCCCCCCCAGAATTCATCAACCTTTTAAATAAGAGTAGCACTGTGGTACAGAAATCATTCCTTTTATGATGCTGGCAGTGAATAGGAAGTATTGATTTGGAAAAAAAATGTATGAACTTGTGTATCCTTTTATACAAGGAGTTATTTGATTCATGGTAAATTTGAGTATGTTATTAACTTTTTACTAGTTTCAGCCAACACATAGTAAAATTGGAACGATACTGAGACGATTTGTTGGATCCTTCATAAGGGTGACAGCTAAAGCTGAAGGCGTTCCACCTTTTTTGGGTTGTAAAGGGTAGGGATGCGATAATAGAGCCTCTCCCACCCAAATGCCAAACCTCACCTTCTCGTGGTACAACCTGTTTAAACAAACGAGGATATGGCTACCTAGTTCTTTCCAGAATGAAATTTCCAAACCAGTTGAGTGCTGTTCACTAAAGGATGATGAATCTAACTCTTGGAACTATCTTTAGTGCACCAATTTGAATCATAGTGTCCCAGGAAGGAAGGACTTGGTGAACAGATAATTCTACTAAAGGTAAGAGCCTTTTTTTGTAAAAAAATGAGTATCATTTTAGTGAATTAATGAGAACTGAAATTTACATGTACAACAATGCAATTTGTTCTGAAAATACTGCCTTTTTTAATATTGAACTCAGTGGAAAGCGTGATCTGCTTTGGCAATGACTACTGAATAATTAGATGGAAGTCTCCATTCTCTTCATCAGACCAGTTCTATAAACTTTGGTACGATGTAAAGCATGGAGAATGTCATTTAATTACTGCAGCAATGGAGCTACAAGTTTCGACCAGGATCAGGACACCATGTAATCAAGTGTAAATGTGCTCCTTGGAGGGTAGGTGAACCGGTAGAGGAATACACCTTTTTATCCCAGGTAAAATGTTAATAAATATCATGGGATTCAAACAAATTTAGGGAATGGGATTCATTTTATTCATTTTCCAGGATGGATGTCATGCTAAATCTTAAGATGTTCCATGTTTTTAGGGTTGTAAAGGGTAGGGATGTGATGATGGAGCATCTTAGTATATTATCACCATGTTCAACATGGAGGACAGCATTGTGTAGAGGATGATTAAAAGGAAGACTCCACAGCCCTCCCCGAACCTTTTAATAAGGTTTGGATTGTTGAGTGTTGTGAAGGCTTTCATTTAATTGCTACAACATTGGAGCAACAAGTATGCAGCTGAGTGATGAAGTTTCCCCTTATTCCTTAGCTTATAACTATATGAGTATCACTATAGTAAAGTAATAGTAACTACTATTATATTCAATGAAATTTTGTTATTAGCAATCCATCATCCATCAGTCTTTTTCATGACGTCGGAAGGCTATAACTACTGAATAATTAGATGGAAGTCTAAATTCTCTTCATCAGACCAGTTCTATAAACTTTGGTCTGATGTAGGGGATGGAGAAAGTCATTTAATTACTGCAGCAATGGAGCTACAAGTTTCTACCAGGATCAGGATGCTCCCTATTCAAGTGCGAAACCTCCTTGAAGGGTGGCTGAGCAGTGAGTGGAATACACTCTTTTACCCCAGGACAGGTAAACTGCTTATAAAGATTATGGAATTCAAACGGTCATTGGGAATGGGAGTCATCTTAGTCATTTTCCATTAAGGAGTTGACTACTAAATGATTATATGGATGCCTGTATGGTCTTCAGTAATCCTGTTTATTAAGTTTGGATTACTAAAGATCATAAAGGCATTCATTTAATTACTGCAACAATGACAACATGTATCCAGTCGACACATGCCCCCCCAGAATTCATCAACCTTTTAAATAAGAGTAGCACTGTGGTACAGAAATCATTCCTTTTATGATGCTGGCAGTGAATAGGAAGTATTGATTTGGAAAAAAAATGTATGAACTTGTGTATCCTTTTATACAAGGAGTTATTTGATTCATGGTAAATTTGAGTATGTTATTAACTTTTTACTAGTTTCAGCCAACACATAGTAAAATTGGAACGATACTGAGACGATTTGTTGGATCCTTCATAAGGGTGACAGCTAAAGCTGAAGGCGTTCCACCTTTTTTGGGTTGTAAAGGGTAGGGATGCGATAATAGAGCCTCTCCCACCCAAATGCCAAACCTCACCTTCTCGTGGTACAACCTGTTTAAACAAACGAGGATATGGCTACCTAGTTCTTTCCAGAATGAAATTTCCAAACCAGTTGAGTGCTGTTCACTAAAGGATGATGAATCTAACTCTTGGAACTATCTTTAGTGCACCAATTTGAATCATAGTGTCCCAGGAAGGAAGGACTTGGTGAACAGATAATTCTACTAAAGGTAAGAGCCTTTTTTTGTAAAAAAATGAGTATCATTTTAGTGAATTAATGAGAACTGAAATTTACATGTACAACAATGCAATTTGTTCTGAAAATACTGCCTTTTTTAATATTGAACTCAGTGGAAAGCGTGATCTGCTTTGGCAATGACTACTGAATAATTAGATGGAAGTCTCCATTCTCTTCATCAGACCAGTTCTATAAACTTTGGTACGATGTAAAGCATGGAGAATGTCATTTAATTACTGCAGCAATGGAGCTACAAGTTTCGACCAGGATCAGGACACCATGTAATCAAGTGTAAATGTGCTCCTTGGAGGGTAGGTGAACCGGTAGAGGAATACACCTTTTTATCCCAGGTAAAATGTTAATAAATATCATGGGATTCAAACAAATTTAGGGAATGGGATTCATTTTATTCATTTTCCAGGATGGATGTCATGCTAAATCTTAAGATGTTCCATGTTTTTAGGGTTGTAAAGGGTAGGGATGTGATGATGGAGCATCTTAGTATATTATCACCATGTTCAACATGGAGGACAGCATTGTGTAGAGGATGATTAAAAGGAAGACTCCACAGCCCTCCCCGAACCTTTTAATAAGGTTTGGATTGTTGAGTGTTGTGAAGGCTTTCATTTAATTGCTACAACATTGGAGCAACAAGTATGCAGCTGAGTGATGAAGTTTCCCCTTATTCCTTAGCTTATAACTATATGAGTATCACTATAGTAAAGTAATAGTAACTACTATTATATTCAATGAAATTTTGTTATTAGCAATCCATCATCCATCAGTCTTTTTCATGACGTCGGAAGGCTATAACTACTGAATAATTAGATGGAAGTCTAAATTCTCTTCATCAGACCAGTTCTATAAACTTTGGTCTGATGTAGGGGATGGAGAAAGTCATTTAATTACTGCAGCAATGGAGCTACAAGTTTCTACCAGGATCAGGATGCTCCCTATTCAAGTGCGAAACCTCCTTGAAGGGTGGCTGAGCAGTGAGTGGAATACACTCTTTTACCCCAGGACAGGTAAACTGCTTATAAAGATTATGGAATTCAAACGGTCATTGGGAATGGGAGTCATCTTAGTCATTTTCCATTAAGGAGTTGACTACTAAATGATTATATGGATGCCTGTATGGTCTTCAGTAATCCTGTTTATTAAGTTTGGATTACTAAAGATCATAAAGGCATTCATTTAATTACTGCAACAATGACAACATGTATCCAGTCGACACATGCCCCCCCAGAATTCATCAACCTTTTAAATAAGAGTAGCACTGTGGTACAGAAATCATTCCTTTTATGATGCTGGCAGTGAATAGGAAGTATTGATTTGGAAAAAAAATGTATGAACTTGTGTATCCTTTTATACAAGGAGTTATTTGATTCATGGTAAATTTGAGTATGTTATTAACTTTTTACTAGTTTCAGCCAACACATAGTAAAATTGGAACGATACTGAGACGATTTGTTGGATCCTTCATAAGGGTGACAGCTAAAGCTGAAGGCGTTCCACCTTTTTTGGGTTGTAAAGGGTAGGGATGCGATGATAGAGCCTCTCCCACCCAAATGCCAAACCTCACCTTCTCGTGGTACAACCTGTTTAAACAAACGAGGATATGGCTACCTAGTTCTTTCCAGAATGAAATTTCCAAACCAGTTGAGTGCTGTTCACTAAAGGATGATGAATCTAACTCTTGGAACTATCTTTAGTGCACCAATTTGAATCATAGTGTCCCAGGAAGGAAGGACTTGGTGAACAGATAATTCTACTAAAGGTAAGAGCCTTTTTTTGTAAAAAATGAGTATCATTTTAGTGAATTAATGAGAACTGAAATTTACATGTACAACAATGCAATTTGTTCTGAAAATACTGCCTTTTTTAATATTGAACTCAGTGGAAAGCGTGATCTGCTTTCGATAATGTCCTCTTATTCCATTTCCAGGAAGTTGTTGATTAGTGGAATTTCGTGGCAGTCTCTATCCCTTTCACTAGTCCAGTTTATTGTTACTTAGTAGTATTGGGAGTGATTGAAGCTGTAATTCAAATAACAGAAAATGGAGTTGTAAGCATATCCCAAGGAAGCAGAGAGCCACATCAAGTGCTCCTGACCTCCCTTTTTGGTGGTTGAGTAGGCATTTTTAGGGTAACCTATTTCCCCCAATGTGGTGAAATGCTCTTTAAGGTAGGAGACCCATTATGATCAACAGCATAGGATAGAGACAGGAACCACTCCCAATGATCAGTTGTATTTAGCAGAGTTCATTAGTGGAGAAATCTGGAATAGTACCACATTCGAATACATACCATTTATTTTATACAGCTGATGTACATTTTAGTGAAGTGAGAATTGAAGTTATAAATCCCAACTGAACTAAGTGGTCATGAGTATTGTGGACAAAGAATTTAATATAAATTTCCTAGAAAGTGGAGGTGGAACAATTTTTTGAAAAATCAGCTAAACCTTACAAGAACTTACCAGTGAAAATTAATATTTTCTTAGAATTTTCTGCACATGCTGCGCTTTTTGGGCCTCGGCTTCACCTGGTTTAACTGGAGGCTAAATGCACACCTACCAGAAGTTCTGGTTATGTGATTACATATTTCTTTAAGCTGGAACAATTTAAATGACTTTACTCAGTGGAAGGGACAATCCTGACGAACAGGCAGGGACAAAATCTGAAAGCTAGGGCTGTGTGTTTTTATGAGGAAGAATGAAGTAGAATAAAAAAATGATTTTGTTAAAAATCATTATGTACAATTTTAAGATATAAATTCCAATTTTATGGTAACTAAAAGGAGTGCATACCCATGTCTCTATGATTTTCTAGATATATTGCTATGATTTTTGGAAAAATCTTATAAACCTAATGAGAACTAATGAAAATTAAAATTTTCAATTCTAGTTAATTTAATGTTCCTTAAAAGTGAAAATTAATATATTTCTGGACCATTGTTTGACAGTGATTGGACCATTGATCTTGGAGTATTAAAATTTAGAATATCCTACACATGCCGTTTTCAAGTATCACAATTTTATGTGTGGAGACCTGAGGGTTGGTTGAGACTATGTTGACATTTGATATACATATAGATAAAAAATTATATTGATCTTTATGTGCAGATGTATCTTTTGAGTCAGCACACTCTCATGTGGAAAATTAATAGAACCTCTGAGATATCTGTTTGAAGCATAATTTATATTCTAAAATATTGGAATACTTAGCTTAAGAATTTAAGAAATGTATTTTTTTATAATGTCTATACTAATAATTTTCTCTAGAATTCATTGTAATCTTTATAACCAAACTTGTTTTAAGCCGAAGTTGTTTTACTAGCCTCTGTAGCCTATTTATATCCATAAGCCAATGTTTATTGTAAGTACAACTTTTTTTATAATAAAAGTTATGCAAATTATGTTATCTTAGTGATTATATCACCTTGCTCACCATGGAAGACAGCATTGTGTAGAGGATAATTAGGTGGAAGCCTCCACAGCCCTCTCCAATCCTGTTTATAAAGTTTGGATTGTTGAGTGTTGTGAAGGCTTTCATTTAATTGCTACAACATCAGAGCAACAGGTATGCAGCTGAGTGATGGATTTTCCCTTATTCCTTAGTTTATAACTATATGAGTACAACTCTGGTAAGGAAATGGTAACTATTACGGTATTAGATGAAATTTTAATATTAGCAATCCAACATTATTGGAGCAATCTTTTTTCATGTTGAAGGAAGACTATGACTACTGAATAATTAGATGATAGTCTCCATTCTCTTCATCAGACCAGTTCTATAAACTTTGGTCCGATGCAAAGGTTGGAGAAACACATTTAATTACTGCAGCAATGGAACTACAAGTATCTACCAGGATCAGGATGCTCCATAATCAAGTGCGAAACCTCCTTGAAGGGTGGCTGAGCAGTGAGTGGAATACACTCTTTTACCCAAGGACAGGTAAAATGCTTATGAAGATCATGGAATTCAAACGGTCATTGGGAATGGGAGTCATCTTAGTCATTTTCCATTAAGGAGTTGACTACTAAATGATTATATGGATGCCTGTATGGTCTTCAGTAATCCTGTTTATTAAGTTTGGATTACTAAAGATCATAAAGGCATTCATTTAATTACTGCAACAATGACAACATGTATCCAGTCGACACATGCCCCCAGAATTCATCAACCTTTTAAATAAGAGTAGCACTGTGGTACTGAAATCATTCCTTTTATGATGCTGGCAGTGAATAGGAAGTATTGATTTGGAAAAAAAAATGTATGAACTTGTGTATTCTTTTATACAAGGAGTTATTTGATTCATGGTAAATTTGAGTATGTTATTAACTTTTTACTAGTTTCAGCCAACACATAGTAAAATTGGAACGATACTGAGACGATTTGTTGGATCCTTCATAAGGATGACAGCTAAATCTGAAGGCGTTCCACCTTTTTTGGGTTGTAAAGGGTAGGGATGCGATGATAGAGCCTCTCCCACCCAAATGCCAAACCTCACCTTCACGTGGTACAACCTGTTTAAACAAACGAGGATATGGCTACCTAGTTCTTTCCATAGTGAAAACTCCAAACCAGTTGAGTCCTTTTCACTAAGGGATGTTGAATATCACTCTCGGAACTATCTTTAGTGCACCAATTTGAATCATAGTGTACCAGGAAAGAAGGACTTGGTGAACAGATAATTCTACTAAAGGTAACATCCATGTTCCAATGTTGCACAATTTTTATTGCACATGATTATCATTTTATTTAACTAATGAGAACTGAATTTTACATTATGTACAACATTGCCATTTGTTCTGAAATTTTTTAAATATTTAATTCAGTGGAAAGCGTGATCTGCTTTTGATAATGTCCTCTTATTCCATTTCCAGGAAGTTGTTGATTAGTGGAATTTTGGGGCAGTCTCAATCCCCTTCACTAGTCCAGCTTATTGATACTTAGGAGTATTGGGATTGATTGAAGGTGTAATTCAAATAACAGAACAATGGAGTTGTAAGCATCTCCCAAGGAAGCAGAGAGCTGCAGCAAGTGCTGATGACCTCCCTTTTTGGTGGTTAAGTAGGCATTTTGAGGGTAACCTATTTCCCGCAATGTGGTGAAATGCTCTTAAAGGTAGAAGAGCCTATATGATCAAAAGCGAAGGATAGAGACAGGATCCACTCCCAATCATAAGCAGCATTTAGTAGACTTGACGCTCTTTTACTCATCCCTCAGGATGGCCACAATGACAGCGGCCAAAGCGTTGGCACTTCTGCCAGCACTGACCCGGTTAGCAGCCTGAGAGGATTACCTTCAACGGCATTTAGTAGAGTTCATTGGTAAAGAAATTTGGAATAGTACCACATTCCACTACTTGGCATTTGGTTTATCCAGCTGATGTACATTATAGTGAAGTGAGAACTGAAGTTTTAAATCCCACCTGCACTAAGTGATCAGCAGAATCGCGGATGAAGAAATTTTTTAAGGTTCCTAGAAAAGGGAGGTAGACAGTTTGGAAATAGCACCTAAACCTTACAAAACTTGAAAATTAAAATTTTTAGTTCTAATTAATTCAATTTTTATTGAAAGTGAACATTAAAATGTTTCTGGACCATTGATTGACAGAGATAGGACCAATGATTTTGTAATTTGAAAAATTACATTTTTTTTGTTAAGCCTTAAATCCCTTTAAATGTTACTTCACATTCACAGATGGATAATTCTGCTGTCCTCTGTCACTGGATTTAGTTTGACGTAGAGGAGTAAAATATATATGGAATGCAAAACTGTCAAGGGAAATCATTCTTTGTTTCTATATATTGTTAATGTTGTTTTTAAGTATGTATCAAGATATTTTGATTTTGTTTTGGAATCTGGGTGCAGACATGACTCATGTGTGCACATGTGATGATAGAACTGCCATGTCAACCCTCTGAGAAATAGCTCAATGCTTGAAATGATTCAACTTCAGAAGGATATATGCATACATATTATATAAATCATATTCATTAGCAGGTGATTCATTTCCTTGAGCATAAGAAACAATTTGAAGTTGCTGTCCCCTTTGAAGTGTTTTGGTCTGCATTCTCCCTTATGACAGGTTATGCTCTTAGAAAGATTCATGTAGACACAGGGGTGGGGCATTCTTAAATCTTCAGCTCCATCTCTATTGCTGTTTCTACCCTTGATTGGTGGTTGAATCTAATCCTACAAGTGTCACAATTTTATGTGTGGGGACCTGAGGGTTGATTGAGACTTTGTTGACTTTTGAAATACATATACATAAAAAAATCATATTGATCTATATAACTGCAGATGTATCTTTTGGGTCAGCACATTCTCATGAGAAAAATAAATAGAACCTCTGACATCTGTTTGAAGCATAATTTATATAGTTAAATGTTAGAATGTTTAGCTTAAGAATATAAGATATATATATAGTTTTATAATCTCTACAATAATAATTGTCTCAATAATTCATTGTAATATCTCTGACTCTTGTTGTAAGCTGGGATTGTTATATTTATTGACATTTGAAATACATTTAGATAAAAAAATCATAATGTTCTATATGTGCAGATGTATCTTTTGAGTCAGCACACACTCGTGTGGAAAATTAATAGAACCTCTGAGAAATCTGTTTAAAGGATAATTTATATAGTTATATGTTAGAATGTTTAGCTAAAGAATATAAGAAATGTATAGATTTATAATCTCTATAATAATAATTTTCTCTGACATTCATTCTAATCTCTATACCAAACTCTTGTTGTAAGCTGGAGTTGTTATATCAGAATTCCTCTGTAGCATATTTATACCTATAAGCGAATGTGTATTGTAATTACAACTTCTTTATAATAAAATTTATGCAAATTATGTTATCTTAGTGATTATATCACCTTGTTCACCATGGATGACAGCATTGTGTAGAGGATAATTAGATGGAAGACTCCACAGCCCTCTCCAATCCTGTTTATAAAGTTTGGATTGTTGAGTGTTGTGAAAGCTTTCATTTAATTGCTGCAACATTGGCGCAACAAGTATGCAGTTGGTAGATGGAGTTACCTCTTATTCATTAGCTTATATATACATAGCAACATAGTAAGGTAATAGTAACTACTATGATATTCAATGAAATTTTAATATTAGCATTCCATCATCCATCAGTCTTTTTCATGTGGAAGGAAGGCAATGACTACTGAATAATTAGATGGAAGTCTCCATTCTCTTCATCAGACCAGTTCTATAAACTTTGGTACGATGTAAAGCATGGAGAATGTCATTTAATTACTGCAGCAATGGAGCTACAAGTTTCGACCAGGATCAGGACACCATGTAATCAAGTGTAAATGTGCTCCTTGGAGGGTAGGTGAGCCGGTAGAGGAATACACCTTTCTATCCCAGGTAAAATGTTAATAAATATCATGGGATTCAAACAAATTTAGGGAATGGGATTCATTTTATTCATTTTCCAGGATGGATGTCATGCTAAATCTTAAGATGTTCCATGTTTTTAGGGTTGTAATGGGTAGGGATGTGATGATGGAGCATCTTAGTATCTTATCACCATGTTCAACATGGAGGACAGCATTGTGTAGAGGATAATTAAAAGGAAGACTCCACAGCCCTCCCCGAACCTTTTAATAAGGTTTGGATTGTTGAGTGTTGTGGAGGCTTCCATTTAATTGCTGCAACATGGGAGCAACAGGTATACAGTTGATAGATGGAGTTACCTCTTATTCATTATCTTATATATGAGTATCACTATAGTAAAGTAATATTAACTACTATGATATTCAATGAAACATTATTATTAGCAATCCATCATCCATCAGTCTTTTTCATGTCGAAGGAAGGCAATGACTACTGAATGATTAGATGGAAGTCTCCATTCTCTTCATCAGACCAGTTCTATAAACTTTGGTCTGATGTAGAGGACGGAGAAAGTAATTTAATTACTGCATCAATGGAGCAAAAGTTTCTACCAGGATCAGGATGCTCCATAATCAAGTGGGAAAGGCCTCATTGGAGTGTGGCTGAGCAGTGAGTGGAATACACACTTTTACCCAAGGACAGGTAAACTGCTTATGAAGATCATGGAATTCAAACAGCCATCGGGAATGGGAGTAATCTTAGTCATTTTGCATTAAGGAGTTGACTACTAAATGATTATATGGATGCCTGTATGGTCTTCAGTAATCCTGTTTATTAAGTTTGGATTACTAAAGATCATAAAGGCATTCATTTAATTACTGCAACAATGACAACATGTATCCAGTCGACACATGGCCCCCCCCAGAATTCATCAACCTTTTAAATAAGAGTAGCACTGTGGTACAATATCATTCCTTTTATGATGCTGGCAGTGAATAGGAAGTATTGATTTGGAAAAAAAATGTATGAACTTGTGTATTCTTTTATACAAGGAGTTATTTGATTCATGGTAAATTTGAGTATGTTATTAACTTTTTACTAGTTTCAGCCAACACATAGTAAAATTGGAACGATACTGAGACGATTTGTTGGATCCTTCATAAGGGTGACAGCTAAAGCTGAAGGCGTTCCACCTTTTTTGGGTTGTAAAGGGTAGGGATGCGATGATAGAGCCTCTCCCACCCAAATGCTAAACCTCACCTTCTCGTGGTACAACCTGTTTAAACAAACGAGGATATGGCTACCTAGTTCTTTCCAGAATGAAATTTCCAAACCAGTTGAGTGCTGTTCACTAAAGGATGATGAATCTAACTCTTGGAACTATCTTTAGTGCACCAATTTGAATCATAGTGTCCCAGGAAGGAAGGACTTGGTGAACAGATAATTCTACTAAAGGTAAGAGCCTTTTTTTGTAAAAAATGAGTATCATTTTAGTGAATTAATGAGAACTGAAATTTACATGTACAACAATGCAATTTGTTCTGAAAATACTGCCTTTTTTAATATTGAACTCAGTGGAAAGCGTGATCTGCTTTCGATAATGTCCTCTTATTCCATTTCCAGGAAGTTGTTGATTAGTGGAATTTCGTGGCAGTCTCTATCCCTTTCACTAGTCCAGTTTATTGTTACTTAGTAGTATTGGGAGTGATTGAAGCTGTAATTCAAATAACAGAAAATGGAGTTGTAAGCATATCCCAAGGAAGCAGAGAGCCACATCAAGTGCTCTTGACCTCCCTTTTTGGTGGTTGAGTAGGCATTTTTAGGGTAACCTATTTCCCCCAATGTGGTGAAATGCTCTTTAAGGTAGGAGACCCATTATGATCAACAGCATAGGATAGAGACAGGAACCACTCCCAATGATCAGTTGTATTTAGCAGAGTTCATTAGTGGAGAAATCTGGAATAGTACCACATTCGAATACATACCATTTATTTTATACAGCTGATGTACATTTTAGTGAAGTGAGAATTGAAGTTATAAATCCCAACTGAACTAAGTGGTCATGAGTATTGTGGACAAAGAATTTAATATAAATTTCCTAGAAAGTGGAGGTGGAACAATTTTTTGAAAAATCAGCTAAACCTTACAAGAACTTACCAGTGAAAATTAATATTTTCTTAGAATTTTCTGCACATGCTGCGCTTTTTGGGCCTCGGCTTCACCTGGTTTAACTGGAGGCTAAATGCACACCTACCAGAAGTTCTGGTTATGTGATTACATATTTCTTTAAGCTGGAACAATTTAAATGACTTTACTCAGTGGAAGGGACAATCCTGACGAACAGGCAGGGACAAAATCTGAAAGCTAGGGCTGTGTGTTTTTATGAGGAAGAATGAAGTAGAATAAAAAAATGATTTTGTTAAAAATCATTATGTACAATTTTAAGATATAAATTCCAATTTTATGGTAACTAAAAGGAGTGCATACCCATGTCTCTATGATTTTCTAGATATATTGCTATGATTTTTGGAAAAATCTTATAAACCTAATGAGAACTAATGAAAATTAAAATTTTCAATTCTAGTTAATTTAATGTTCCTTAAAAGTGAAAATTAATATATTTCTGGACCATTGTTTGACAGTGATTGGACCATTGATCTTGGAGTATTAAAATTTAGAATATCCTACACATGCCGTTTTCAAGTATCACAATTTTATGTGTGGAGACCTGAGGGTTGGTTGAGACTATGTTGACATTTGATATACATATAGATAAAAAATTATATTGATCTTTATGTGCAGATGTATCTTTTGAGTCAGCACACTCTCATGTGGAAAATTAATAGAACCTCTGAGATATCTGTTTGAAGCATAATTTATATTCTAAAATATTGGAATACTTAGCTTAAGAATTTAAGAAATGTATTTTTTTATAATGTCTATACTAATAATTTTCTCTAGAATTCATTGTAATCTTTATAACCAAACTTGTTTTAAGCCGAAGTTGTTTTACTAGCCTCTGTAGCCTATTTATATCCATAAGCCAATGTTTATTGTAAGTACAACCTTTTTTATAATAAAAGTTATGCAAATTATGTTATCTTAGTGATTATATCACCTTGCTCACCATGGAAGACAGCATTGTGTAGAGGATAATTAGGTGGAAGCCTCCACAGCCCTCTCCAATCCTGTTTATAAAGTTTGGATTGTTGAGTGTTGTGAAGGCTTTCATTTAATTGCTACAACATCAGAGCAACAGGTATGCAGCTGAGTCATGAATTTCCCCTTATTCCTTAGTTTATAACTATATGAGTACAACTCTGGTAAGGAAATGGTAACTATTACGGTATTAGATGAAATTTTAATATTAGCAATCCAACATTATTGGAGCAATCTTTTTTCATTTTGAAGGAAGACTATGACTACTGAATAATTAGATGATAGTCTCCATTCTCTTCATCAGACCAGTTATATAAGCTTTGGTCAGTTGAAGGTGAGGGAGATGGTGATTTAATTACTAATGCAACCAAGCTACAAGTATCTACCAGGATCAGGACATCATGTAATCAAGTGTGAAAGGCCTGTTTGTAGGGTGGGTTTTAAGGTAGTGGAGTAAACATTTTTATCCCAGGTAAAATATATAAAATAAATCTACCTTTATTAAGACAACATTCACCTATTTAATCTTTCATTGCCAAATTAATCTAATTTATGTCATTCAGCTCTGATATTATTCTATAATCTCAGACACTACTTGCAGTATCTGCAGCAGCCAATAACGATCACATCATGTTTATTCTATATTGTTCCTCCATGGAACTAATTCCTCGCTGAACCATAGGCTGACAGATGCTGGTTGTGTTAACCGGGAAACTTGGCTAGTTGAGCAAATTTTAGGATGACAGGTTGCATAATCAAGGAGAAATTACTTTTTGCAATTCTACTTAACCCAGGTTCACATTCCGAGGAATTGGTTGTGTTTCCGCCTCTGACATTTTTGGTTTTAAAAAGGATACCAATGTATGTCAAACCCTATTTTGGCCACCAGGACCGACCTTTTTTGGTATAAGATACGTTTCCATTTAGCAGAGTTTCTGCTTAAAGCAGGTATCACTGTGCTCATTTATTGATACCAAATGTGATGGAAATAATGTTTACTTAGTGATTGTATTATCATATTCACCATGGAGGACGGCATCGAATACTGAATAGAATTAGATGGAAGCCTTCATGCCCTTCACTAATCCTGTTTATAAAGTTGCGATTCTGAGGGTCATGAAGGCATTCATATGATTACTGCAACAACTGAGCAAGAAGTATGCAGCTGAGTCATGGAGTTGCTTCTTAATCATAAGTTTATAACTATATGAGTACAACTCTGGTAAGGAAATAGTAACTATTATGGTATTTGATGAAATGTTAATATTCGCAATCCAACATTCTTGGAGCAATATTTTTACGTGTTGAAGGAACGCATTGACTAATGAATAATTAGATGGAAGTCTCCTTCCTCTTCATCAGACCAGTTCTATAAACTTTGGTCCGATGCAAAGGTTTGAGAAACACATTTAATTACTGCAGCAATGGAACTACAAGTATCTACCAGGATCAGGATGCTCCATAATCAAGTGCGAAACCTCCTTGAAGGGTGGCTGAGCAGTGAGTGGAATACACTCTTTTACCCAAGGACAGGTAAAATGCTTATGAAGATCATGGAATTCAAACAGCCATCGGGAATGGGAACCATCTAAGTCATTTTGCATTAAGGAGTTGACTACTAAATGATTATATGGATGCCTGTATGGTCTTCAGTAATCCTGTTTATTAAGTTTGGATTACTAAAGATCATAAAGGCATTCATTTAATTACTGCAACAATGACAACATGTATCCAGTCGACACATGGCCCCCCCAGAATTCATCAACCTTTTAAATAAGAGTAGCACTGTGGTACAATATCATTCCTTTTATGATGCTGGCAGTGAATAGGAAGTATTGATTTGGAAAAAAAATGTATGAACTTGTGTATTCTTTTATACAAGGAGTTATTTGATTCATGATAAATTTGAGTATGTTATTAACTTTTTACTAGTTTCAGCCAACACATAGTAAAATTGGAACGATACTGAGACGATTTGTTGGATCCTTCATAAGGGTGACAGCTAAAGCTGAAGGCGTTCCACCTTTTTTGGGTTGTAAAGGGTAGGGATGCGATGATAGAGCCTCTCCCACCCAAATGCCAAACCTCACCTTCTCGTGGTACAACCTGTTTAAACAAACGAGGATATGGCTACCTAGTTCTTTCCAGAATGAAATTTCCAAACCAGTTGAGTGCTGTTCACTAAAGGATGATGAATCTAACTCTTGGAACTATCTTTAGTGCACCAATTTGAATCATAGTGTCCCAGGAAGGAAGGACTTGGTGAACAGATAATTCTACTAAAGGTAAGATCCTTTTTTTGTAAAAAATGAGTATCATTTTAGTGAATTAATGAGAACTGAAATTTACATGTACAACAATGCAATTTGTTCTGAAAATACTGCCTTTTTTAATATTGAACTCAGTGGAAAGCGTGATCTGCTTTCGATAATGTCCTCTCATTCCATTTCCAGGAAGTTGTTGATTAGTGGAATTTCGTGGCAGTCTCTATCCCTTTCACTAGTCCAGTTTATTGTTACTTAGTAGTATTGGGAGTGATTGAAGCTGTAATTCAAATAACAGAAAATGGAGTTGTAAGCATATCCCAAGGAAGCAGAGAGCCACATCAAGTGCTCTTGACCTCCTTTTTTGGTTGTTGAGTAGGCATTTTTAGGGTAACCTATTTCCCCCAATGTGGTGAAATGCTCTTTAAGGTAGGAGACCCATTATGATCAACAGCATAGGATAGAGACAGGAACCACTCCCAATGATCAGTTGTATTTAGCAGAGTTCATTAGTGGAGAAATCTGGAATAGTACCACATTCGAATACATACCATTTATTTTATACAGCTGATGTACATTTTAGTGAAGTGAGAATTGAAGTTATAAATCCCAACTGAACTAAGTGGTCATGAGTATTGTGGACAAAGAATTTAATATAAATTTCCTAGAAAGTGGAGGTGGAACAATTTTTTGAAAAATCAGCTAAACCTTACAAGAACTTACCAGTGAAAATTAAAATTTTCTTAGAATTTTCTGCACATGCTGCGCTTTTTGGGCCTCGGCTTCACCTGGTTTAACTGGAGGCTAAATGCACACCTACCAGCAGTTCTGGTTATGTGATTACATATTTCTTTAAGCTGGACCAATTTAAATGACTTTGCTCAGCGGAAGGGACAATCCTGACGAACAGGCAGGGACAAAATCTGAAAGCTAGGGCTGTGTGTTTTTATGAGGAAGAATGAATTGGAATAAAAAAATGATTTTCTTAAAAATCATTATGTACAATTTTAAGATATAAATTCCAATTTTAATGTAACTAAAAGAAGCAGTGCATAGCCATGTCTCTATGATTTTCTAGATATATCGCTATGATTTTTGGAAAAATCTTCTAAACCTAATGAGAACTAATGAAAATTAAAATTTTCAATTCTAGTTAATTTAATGTTCCTTAAAAGTGAAAATTAATATATTTCTGGACCATTGTTTGACAGTGATTGGACCATTGATCTTGGAGTATTAAAATTTAGAATATCCTACACATGCCGTTTTCAAGTATCACAATTTTATGTGTGGAGACCTGAGGGTTGGTTGAGACTATGTTGACATTTGATATACATATAGATAAAAAATTATATTGATCTTTATGTGCAGATGTATCTTTTGAGTCAGCACACTCTCATGTGGAAAATTAATAGAACCTCTGAGATATCTGTTTGAAGCATAATTTATATTCTAAAATATTGGAATACTTAGCTTAAGAATTTAAGAAATGTATTTTTTTATAATGTCTATACTAATAATTTTCTCTAGAATTCATTGTAATCTTTATAACCAAACTTGTTTTAAGCCGAAGTTGTTTTACTAGCCTCTGTAGCCTATTTATATCCATAAGCCAATGTTTATTGTAAGTACAACTTTTTTTATAATAAAAGTTATGCAAATTATGTTATCTTAGTGATTATATCACCTTGCTCACCATGGAAGACAGCATTGTGTAGAGGATAATTAGGTGGAAGCCTCCACAGCCCTCTCCAATCCTGTTTATAAAGTTTGGATTGTTGAGTGTTGTGAAGGCTTTCATTTAATTGCTACAACATCGGAGCAACAAGTATGCAGTTGAGTGATGGAGATTATCCTTATTCCTTAGCTTACAACAGTATTGGAGCAATTTTTTTCATGTTGAAGGAAGGCTATGACTACTGAATAATTAGATGATAGTCTCCTTCCTCTTCATCAGACCAGTTATATATGGTTTTTTCAGTTGAAGGTGAGGGATATGGTCATTTAATTACTGCAGTAACCAAGCTACAAGTATCTACCAGGATCAGGACACCATGTAATCAAGTGTGAAAGGCCTCTCTGGAGGGTGGGTTTTCAGGTATCTGCAGCAGCCAATAATGATCGCATCATGTTTATTCTATATTGTTCCTTCATGGAACTAATTCCTCGCTGAACCATAGGCTGACAGATGCTGGTTGTGTTAACCGGGAAACTTGGCTAGTTGAGCAAATTTTAGGATGACAGGTTGCATAATCAAGGAAAAATTACTTTTTGCAATTCTACTTAACCCAGGTTCACATTCCGAGGAATTGGTTGTGTTTCCGCCTCTGACATTTTTGGTTTGAAAAAGGATACCAATGTATGTCAAACCCTATTTTGGCCACCAGGACCGACCTTTTTTGGTATAAGATACGTTTCCATTTAGCAGAGTTTCTGCTTAAAGCAGGTATCACTGTGCTCATTTATTGATACCAAATGTGATGGAAATAATGTTTACTTAGTGATTGTATTATCATATTCACCATGGAGGACGGCATCGAATACTGAATAGAATTAGATGGAAGCCTTCATGCCCTTCACTAATCCTGTTTATAAAGTTGCGATTCTGAGGGTCATGAAGGCATTCATATGATTACTGCAACAACTGAGCAAGAAGTATGCAGCTGAGTCATGGAGTTGCTTCTTAATCATAAGTTTATAACTATATGAGTACAACTCTGGTAAGGAAATAGTAACTATTATGGTATTTGATGAAATTTTAATATTAGCAATCCAACATTCTTGGAGCAATATTTTTACGTGTTGAAGGAACGCATTGACTAATGAATAATTAGATGGAAGTCTCCTTCCTCTTCATCAGACCAGTTCTATAAACTTTGGTCCGATGCAAAGGTTTGAGAAACACATTTAATTACTGCAGCAATGGAACTACAAGTATCTACCAGGATCAGGATGCTCCATAATCAAGTGCGAAACCTCCTTGAAGGGTGGCTGAGCAGTGAGTGGAATACACTCTTTTACCCAAGGACAGGTAAAATGCTTATGAAGATCATGGAATTCAAACAGCCATCGGGAATGGGAACCATCTAAGTCATTTTGCATTAAGGAGTTGACTACTAAATGATTATATGGATGCCTGTATGGTCTTCAGTAATCCTGTTTATTAAGTTTGGATTACTAAAGATCATAAAGGCATTCATTTAATTACTGCAACAATGACAACATGTATCCAGTCGACACATGGCCCCCCCAGAATTCATCAACCTTTTAAATAAGAGTAGCACTGTGGTACAATATCATTCCTTTTATGATGCTGGCAGTGAATAGGAAGTATTGATTTGGAAAAAAAATGTATGAACTTGTGTATTCTTTTATACAAGGAGTTATTTGATTCATGATAAATTTGAGTATGTTATTAACTTTTTACTAGTTTCAGCCAACACATAGTAAAATTGGAACGATACTGAGACGATTTGTTGGATCCTTCATAAGGGTGACAGCTAAAGCTGAAGGCGTTCCACCTTTTTTGGGTTGTAAAGGGTAGGGATGCGATGATAGAGCCTCTCCCACCCAAATGCCAAACCTCACCTTCTCGTGGTACAACCTGTTTAAACAAACGAGGATATGGCTACCTAGTTCTTTCCAGAATGAAATTTCCAAACCAGTTGAGTGCTGTTCACTAAAGGATGATGAATCTAACTCTTGGAACTATCTTTAGTGCACCAATTTGAATCATAGTGTCCCAGGAAGGAAGGACTTGGTGAACAGATAATTCTACTAAAGGTAAGATCCTTTTTTTGTAAAAAATGAGTATCATTTTAGTGAATTAATGAGAACTGAAATTTACATGTACAACAATGCAATTTGTTCTGAAAATACTGCCTTTTTTAATATTGAACTCAGTGGAAAGCGTGATCTGCTTTCGATAATGTCCTCTTATTCCATTTCCAGGAAGTTGTTGATTAGTGGAATTTCGTGGCAGTCTCTATCCCTTTCACTAGTCCAGTTTATTGTTACTTAGTAGTATTGGGAGTGATTGAAGCTGTAATTCAAATAACAGAAAATGGAGTTGTAAGCATATCCCAAGGAAGCAGAGAGCCACATCAAGTGCTCTTGACCTCCTTTTTTGGTTGTTGAGTAGGCATTTTTAGGGTAACCTATTTCCCCCAATGTGGTGAAATGCTCTTTAAGGTAGGAGACCCATTATGATCAACAGCATAGGATAGAGACAGGAACCACTCCCAATGATCAGTTGTATTTAGCAGAGTTCATTAGTGGAGAAATCTGGAATAGTACCACATTCGAATACATACCATTTATTTTATACAGCTGATGTACATTTTAGTGAAGTGAGAATTGAAGTTATAAATCCCAACTGAACTAAGTGG
Source organism: Pachydiplax longipennis (assembly GCA_036926295.1). Lineage (NCBI taxonomy): Eukaryota > Metazoa > Arthropoda > Insecta > Odonata > Libellulidae > Pachydiplax > Pachydiplax longipennis. The sequence goes on along the minus strand of JAVFKF010000010.1, from coordinate 18,646,100 downwards.
TCATGAGTATTGTGGACAAAGAATTTAATATAAATTTCCTAGAAAGTGGAGGTGGAACAATTTTTTGAAAAATCAGCTAAACCTTACAAGAACTTACCAGTGAAAATTAAAATTTTCTTAGAATTTTCTGCACATGCTGCGCTTTTTGGGCCTCGGCTTCACCTGGTTTAACTGGAGGCTAAATGCACACCTACCAGCAGTTCTGGTTATGTGATTACATATTTCTTTAAGCTGGACCAATTTAAATGACTTTGCTCAGCGGAAGGGACAATCCTGACGAACAGGCAGGGACAAAATCTGAAAGCTAGGGCTGTGTGTTTTTATGAGGAAGAATGAATTGGAATAAAAAAATGATTTTCTTAAAAATCATTATGTACAATTTTAAGATATAAATTCCAATTTTAATGTAACTAAAAGAAGCAGTGCATAGCCATGTCTCTATGATTTTCTAGATATATCGCTATGATTTTTGGAAAAATCTTCTAAACCTAATGAGAACTAATGAAAATTAAAATTTTCAATTCTAGTTAATTTAATGTTCCTTAAAAGTGAAAATTAATATATTTCTGGACCATTGTTTGACAGTGATTGGACCATTGATCTTGGAGTATTAAAATTTAGAATATCCTACACATGCCGTTTTCAAGTATCACAATTTTATGTGTGGAGACCTGAGGGTTGGTTGAGACTATGTTGACATTTGATATACATATAGATAAAAAATTATATTGATCTTTATGTGCAGATGTATCTTTTGAGTCAGCACACTCTCATGTGGAAAATTAATAGAACCTCTGAGATATCTGTTTGAAGCATAATTTATATTCTAAAATATTGGAATACTTAGCTTAAGAATTTAAGAAATGTATTTTTTTATAATGTCTATACTAATAATTTTCTCTAGAATTCATTGTAATCTTTATAACCAAACTTGTTTTAAGCCGAAGTTGTTTTACTAGCCTCTGTAGCCTATTTATATCCATAAGCCAATGTTTATTGTAAGTACAACTTTTTTTATAATAAAAGTTATGCAAATTATGTTATCTTAGTGATTATATCACCTTGCTCACCATGGAAGACAGCATTGTGTAGAGGATAATTAGGTGGAAGCCTCCACAGCCCTCTCCAATCCTGTTTATAAAGTTTGGATTGTTGAGTGTTGTGAAGGCTTTCATTTAATTGCTACAACATCGGAGCAACAAGTATGCAGTTGAGTGATGGAGATTATCCTTATTCCTTAGCTTACAACAGTATTGGAGCAATTTTTTTCATGTTGAAGGAAGGCTATGACTACTGAATAATTAGATGATAGTCTCCTTCCTCTTCATCAGACCAGTTATATATGGTTTTTTCAGTTGAAGGTGAGGGATATGGTCATTTAATTACTGCAGTAACCAAGCTACAAGTATCTACCAGGATCAGGACACCATGTAATCAAGTGTGAAAGGCCTCTCTGGAGGGTGGGTTTTCAGGTATCTGCAGCAGCCAATAATGATCGCATCATGTTTATTCTATATTGTTCCTTCATGGAACTAATTCCTCGCTGAACCATAGGCTGACAGATGCTGGTTGTGTTAACCGGGAAACTTGGCTAGTTGAGCAAATTTTAGGATGACAGGTTGCATAATCAAGGAAAAATTACTTTTTGCAATTCTACTTAACCCAGGTTCACATTCCGAGGAATTGGTTGTGTTTCCGCCTCTGACATTTTTGGTTTGAAAAAGGATACCAATGTATGTCAAACCCTATTTTGGCCACCAGGACCGACCTTTTTTGGTATAAGATACGTTTCCATTTAGCAGAGTTTCTGCTTAAAGCAGGTATCACTGTGCTCATTTATTGATACCAAATGTGATGGAAATAATGTTTACTTAGTGATTGTATTATCATATTCACCATGGAGGACGGCATCGAATACTGAATAGAATTAGATGGAAGCCTTCATGCCCTTCACTAATCCTGTTTATAAAGTTGCGATTCTGAGGGTCATGAAGGCATTCATATGATTACTGCAACAACTGAGCAAGAAGTATGCAGCTGAGTCATGGAGTTGCTTCTTAATCATAAGTTTATAACTATATGAGTACAACTCTGGTAAGGAAATAGTAACTATTATGGTATTTGATGAAATTTTAATATTAGCAATCCAACATTCTTGGAGCAATATTTTTACGTGTTGAAGGAACGCATTGACTAATGAATAATTAGATGGAAGTCTCCTTCCTCTTCATCAGACCAGTTCTATAAACTTTGGTCCGATGCAAAGGTTGGAGAAACACATTTAATTACTGCAGCAATGGAACTACAAGTATCTACCAGGATCAGGATGCTCCATAATCAAGTGCGAAACCTCCTTGAAGGGTGGCTGAGCAGTGAGTGGAATACACTCTTTTACCCAAGGACAGGTAAAATGCTTATGAAGATCATGGAATTCAAACAGCCATCGGGAATGGGAACCATCTTAGTCATTTTCCATTAAGGAGTTGACTACTAAATGATTATATGGATGCCTGTATGGTCTTCAGTAATCCTGTTTATTAAGTTTGGATTACTAAAGATCATAAAGGCATTCATTTAGTTACTGCAACAATGACAACATGTATCCAGTCGACACATGGCCCCCCCAGAATTCATCAACCTTTTAAATAAGAGTAGCACTGTGGTACAGAAATCATTCCTTTTATGATGCTGGCAGTGAATAGGAAGTATTGATTTGGAAAAAAAATGTATGAACTTGTGTATTCTTTTATACAAGGAGTTATTTGATTCATGATAAATTTGAGTATGTTATTAACTTTTTACTAGTTTCAGCCAACACATAGTAAAATTGGAACGATACTGAGACGATTTGTTTGATCCTTCATAAGGATGACAGCTAAATCTGAAGGCGTTCCACCTTTTTTGGGTTGTAAAGGGTAGGGATGCGATGATAGAGCCTCTCCCACCCAAATTTCAAACCTCACCTTCTCGTGGTACAACCTGTTTAAACAAACGAGGATATGGCTACCTAGTTCTTTCCAGAATGAAATTTCCAAACCAGTTGAGTGCTGTTCACTAAAGGATGATGAATCTAACTCTTGGAACTATATTTAGTGCACCAATTTGAATCATAGTGTCCCAGGAAGGAAGGACTTGGTGAACAGATAATTCTACTAAAGGTATGATCCCTTTTTTTTGTAAAAAATGATTATCCTTTTAGTGAATTAATGAGAACTGAAATTTACATATCGTAAAAAAATGCAATTATTTTTGAAAATATTGCTTTTTTTAATATTTTATTTGAGGGAAAGCATGATGTGCTTTCGATAATGTCCTCTTATTCCATTTCCAGGAAGTTGTTGATTAGTGGAATTTCAGGGCCGTTTCAATCCGCTTCACTAGTCCAGTTAATTGATACTTTGGAGTATTGGGAGTGATTGAAGGTGTAATTCAAATAACAGAACAATGGAGTTGTAAGCATATCCCAAGGAAGCAGAGAGCTGCATAAAGTGCTGATGGCCTCCCTTTTTGGTGGTTGAGTAGGCATTTTGAGGGTAACCTATTTCCCCCAATGTGGTGAAATGCTCTTAAAGGTAGAAGAGCCTATATGATCAAAAGCGTAGGATAGAGACAGGAACCACTCCCAATCATAAGCAGCATTTAGTAGACTTGACGCTTTTTGACTCATCCCTGAGGATGGCCACAGTGACAGCGGCCGAAACGTCGGCACTTCTGCTAGCACTGACCCGGTTAGCAGCCCGAGAGGATTACCTTCAACAGGATTTTGTAGATTTAGTCCATTGGTAATGAATTCTGGAATAGTACCACATTCGACTACTTCGCATTTGTTTTATTCAGCTGATGTACAGTGAGAACTGAAGTTTTAAATCCCACCTGCACTAAGTGGTCAGCTGAATTGTGGATGAAGAATATTTTTAAGGTTCCTAGAAAACAGAGGTAGAACGGTTTGGAAATATCACCTAAACCTTACAAAACTTGAAAATTAAAATTTTCAGTTCTAATTAATTCAATTTTTAATGAAAGAGAACATTAAAATGTTTCTGGACCATTGATTGACAGAGATAGGACCAATGATTTTGTAATTTGAAAAATTACATTTTTTTGTTAATCCTTAAATCCCTTTAAATGTTACTTCACATTCACAGATGGATAATTCTGCTGTCCTCTGTCACTGGATTTAGTTTGATGTAGAGGAGTAAAATATATATGGAATGCAAAACTGTCAAGGGAAATCATTCTTTGTTTCTATATATTGTTAATGTTGTTTTTAAGTATGTATCAAGATATTTTGGTTTTGTTTTGGAATCTGGGTGCAGATATGACTCATGTGTGCACATGTGATGATAGAACTGCCATGTCAACCCTCTGAGAAATAGCTCAATGCTTGAAATGATTCAACTTCAGAAGGATATATGCATACATATTATATAAATCATATTCATTAGCAGGTGATTCATTTCCTTGTGCATAAGAAACAATGTGCAGTTGCTGTCCCCTTTGAAGTGCTTTGGTCTGCATTCTCCCTTATGACAGGTTATGCTCTTAGAAAGATTCATGTAGACACAAGGTTGGGGCATTCTTAAATCTTCAGCTCCATCTCTATTGCTGTTTCTACCCTTGATTGGTGGTTGATACTAATCCTACAAGTGTCACAATTTTATGTGTGGGGACCTGAGGGTTGATTGAGACTTTGTTGACATTTGAAATACATATAGATAAAAAAATCATATTGATCTATATAACTGCAGATGTATCTTTTGGGTCAGCACATTCTCATGAGAAAAATTAATAGAACCTCTGACATCTGTTTGAAGCATAGTTTATATAGTTAAATGTTAGAATCTTTGGCTTAAGAATATAAGATATATATAGTTTTATAATCTCTACAATATTAATTATCTCAATAATTCATTGTAATATCTATGACTCTTGTTGTAAGCTGGGATTGTTATATTTATTGACATTTGAAATACATTTAGATAAAAAAATCATAATGTTCTATATGTGCAGATGTATCTTTTGAGTCAGCACACACTCATGTGGAAAATTAATAGAACCTCTGAGAAATCTGTTTAAAGGATAATTTATATAGTTATATGTTAGAATGTTTAGCTAAAGAATATAAGAAATGTATAGATTTATAATCTCTATAATAATAATTATCTCTGACATTCATTCTAATCTCTATACCAAACTCTTGTTGTAAGCTGGAGTTGTTATATCAGAATTCCTCTGTAGCATATTTATACCCATAAGCGAATGTGTATTGTAATTACAACTTCTTTATAATAAAATTTATGCAAATTATGTTATCTTAGTGATTATATCACCTTGTTCACCATGGATGACAGCATTGTGTAGAGGATAATTAGATGGAAGACTCCACAGCCCTCTCCAATCCTGTTTATAAAGTTTGGATTGTTGAGTGTTGTGAAAGCTTTCATTTAATTGCTGCAACATTGGCGCAACAAGTATGCAGTTGGTAGATGGAGTTACCTCTTATTCATTAGCTTATATATCAATAGCAACATAGTAAGGTAATAGTAACTACTATGATATTCAATGAAATTTTAATATTAGCAATCCATCATCCATCAGTCTTTTTCATGTGGAAGGAAGGCAATGACTACTGAATAATTAGATGGAAGTCTCCATTCTCTTCATCAGACCAGTTCTATAAACTTTGGTACGATGTAAAGCATGGAGAATGTCATTTAATTACTGCAGCAATGGAGCTACAAGTTTCGACCAGGATCAGGACACCATGTAATCAAGTGTAAATGTGCTCCTTGGAGGGTAGGTGAGCCGGTAGAGGAATACACCTTTTTATCCCAGGTAAAATGTTAATAAATATCATGGGATTCAAACAAATTTAGGGAATGGGATTCATTTTATTCATTTTCCAGGATGGATGTCATGCTAAATCTTAAGATGTTCCATGTTTTTAGGGTTGTAATGGGTAGGGATGTGATGATGGAGCATCTTAGTATCTTATCACCATGTTCAACATGGAGGACAGCATTGTGTAGAGGATAATTAAAAGGAAGACTCCACAGCCCTCCCCGAACCTTTTAATAAGGTTTGGATTGTTGAGTGTTGTGGAGGCTTCCATTTAATTGCTGCAACATGGGAGCAACAGGTATACAGTTGATAGATGGAGTTACCTCTTATTCATTATCTTATATATGAGTATCACTATAGTAAAGTAATATTAACTACTATGATATTCAATGAAACATTATTATTAGCAATCCATCATCCATCAGTCTTTTTCATGTCGAAGGAAGGCAATGACTACTGAATGATTAGATGGAAGTCTCCATTCTCTTCATCAGACCAGTTCTATAAACTTTGGTCTGATGTAGAGGACGGAGAAAGTAATTTAATTACTGCATCAATGGAGCAAAAGTTTCTACCAGGATCAGGATGCTCCATAATCAAGTGGGAAAGGCCTCATTGGAGTGTGGCTGAGCAGTGAGTGGAATACACACTTTTACCCAAGGACAGGTAAACTGCTTATGAAGATCATGGAATTCAAACAGCCATCGGGAATGGGAGTAATCTTGGTCATTTTGCATTAAGGAGTTGACTACTAAATGATTATATGGATGCCTGTATGGTCTTCAGTAATCCTGTTTATTAAGTTTGGATTACTAAAGATCATAAAGGCATTCATTTAATTACTGCAACAATGACAACATGTATCCAGTCGACACATGGCCCCCCCAGAATTCATCAACCTTTTAAATAAGAGTAGTACTGTGGTACAATATCATTCCTTTTATGATGCTGGCAGTGAATAGGAAGTATTGATTTGGAAAAAAAATGTATGAACTTGTGTATTCTTTTATACAAGGAGTTATTTGATTCATGATAAATTTAGGTATGTTATTAACTTTTTACTAGTTTCAGCCAACACATAGTAAAATTGGAACGATACTGAGACGATTTGTTGGATCCTTCATAAGGGTGACAGCTAAAGCTGAAGGCGTTCCATCTTTTTTGGGTTGTAAAGGGTAGGAATGCGATGATAGAGCCTCTCCCACCCAAATGCCAAACCTCACCTTCTCGTGGTACAACCTGTTTAAACAAACGAGGATATGGCTACCTAGTTCTTTCCAGAATGAAATTTCCAAACCAGTTGAGTGCTGTTCACTAAAGGATGATGAATCTAACTCTTGGAACTATCTTTAGTGCACCAATTTGAATCATAGTGTCCCAGGAAGGAAGGACTTGGTGAACAGATAATTCTACTAAAGGTAAGATCCTTTTTTTGTAAAAAATGAGTATCATTTTAGTGAATTAATGAGAGCTGAAATTTACATGTACAACAATGCAATTTGTTCTGAAAATACTGCCTTTTTTAATATTGAACTCAGTGGAAAGCGTGATCTGCTTTCGATAATGTCCTCTTATTCCATTTCCAGGAAGTTGTTGATTAGTGGAATTTCGTGGCAGTCTCTATCCCTTTCACTAGTCCAGTTTATTGTTACTTAGGAGTATTGGGAGTGATTGAAGCTGTAATTCAAATAACAGAAAATGGAGTTGTAAGCATATCCCAAGGAAGCAGAGAGCCACATCAAGTGCTCTTGACCTCCTTTTTTGGTTGTTGAGTAGGCATTTTTAGGGTAACCTATTTCCCCCAATGTGGTGAAATGCTCTTTAAGGTAGGAGACCCATTATGATCAACAGCATAGGATAGAGACAGGAACCACTCCCAATGATCAGTTGTATTTAGCAGAGTTCATTAGTGGAGAAATCTGGAATAGTACCACATTCGAATACATACCATTTATTTTATACAGCTGATGTACATTTTAGTGAAGTGAGAATTGAAGTTATAAATCCCAACTGAACTAAGTGGTCATGAGTATTGTGGACAAAGAATTTAATATAAATTTCCTAGAAAGTGGAGGTGGAACAATTTTTTGAAAAATCAGCTAAACCTTACAAGAACTTACCAGTGAAAATTAAAATTTTCTTAGAATTTTCTGCACATGCTGCGCTTTTTGGGCCTCGGCTTCACCTGGTTTAACTGGAGGCTAAATGCACACCTACCAGCAGTTCTGGTTATGTGATTACATATTTCTTTAAGCTGGACCAATTTAAATGACTTTGCTCAGCGGAAGGGACAATCCTGACGAACAGGCAGGGACAAAATCTGAAAGCTAGGGCTGTGTGTTTTTATGAGGAAGAATGAATTGGAATAAAAAAATGATTTTCTTAAAAATCATTATGTACAATTTTAAGATATAAATTCCAATTTTAATGTAACTAAAAGAAGCAGTGCATACCCATGTCTCTATGATTTTCTAGATATATCGCTATGATTTTTGGAAAAATCTTCTAAACCTAATGAGAACTAATGAAAATTAAAATTTTCAATTCTAGTTAATTTAATGTTCCTTAAAAGTGAAAATTAATATATTTCTGGACCATTGTTTGACAGTGATTGGACCATTGATCTTGGAGTATTAAAATTTAGAATATCCTACACATGCCGTTTTCAAGTATCACAATTTTATGTGTGGAGACCTGAGGGTTGGTTGAGACTATGTTGACATTTGATATACATATAGATAAAAAATTATATTGATCTTTATGTGCAGATGTATCTTTTGAGTCAGCACACTCTCATGTGGAAAATTAATAGAACCTCTGAGATATCTGTTTGAAGCATAATTTATATTCTAAAATATTGGAATACTTAGCTTAAGAATTTAAGAAATGTATTTTTTTATAATGTCTATACTAATAATTTTCTCTAGAATTCATTGTAATCTTTATAACCAAACTTGTTTTAAGCCGAAGTTGTTTTACTAGCCTCTGTAGCCTATTTATATCCATAAGCCAATGTTTATTGTAAGTACAACCTTTTTTATAATAAAAGTTATGCAAATTATGTTATCTTAGTGATTATATCACCTTGCTCACCATGGAAGACAGCATTGTGTAGAGGATAATTAGGTGGAAGCCTCCACAGCCCTCTCCAATCCTGTTTATAAAGTTTGGATTGTTGAGTGTTGTGAAGGCTTTCATTTAATTGCTACAACATCAGAGCAACAGGTATGCAGCTGAGTCATGAATTTCCCCTTATTCCTTAGTTTATAACTATATGAGTACAACTCTGGTAAGGAAATGGTAACTATTACGGTATTAGATGAAATTTTAATATTAGCAATCCAACATTATTGGAGCAATCTTTTTTCATTTTGAAGGAAGACTATGACTACTGAATAATTAGATGATAGTCTCCATTCTCTTCATCAGACCAGTTATATAAGCTTTGGTCAGTTGAAGGTGAGGGAGATGGTGATTTAATTACTAATGCAACCAAGCTACAAGTATCTACCAGGATCAGGACATCATGTAATCAAGTGTGAAAGGCCTGTTTGTAGGGTGGGTTTTAAGGTAGTGGAGTAAACATTTTTATCCCAGGTAAAATATATAAAATAAATCTACCTTTATTAAGACAACATTCACCTAATTAATCTTTCATTGCCAAATTAATCTAATTTATGTCATTCAGCTCTGATATTATTCTATAATCTCAGACACTACTTGCAGTATCTGCAGCAGCCAATAACGATCACATCATGTTTATTCTATATTGTTCCTCCATGGAACTAATTCCTCGCTGAACCATAGGCTGACAGATGCTGGTTGTGTTAACCGGGAAACTTGGCTAGTTGAGCAAATTTTAGGATGACAGGTTGCATAATCAAGGAGAAATTACTTTTTGCAATTCTACTTAACCCAGGTTCACATTCCGAGGAATTGGTTGTGTTTCCGCCTCTGACATTTTTGGTTTTAAAAAGGATACCAATGTATGTCAAACCCTATTTTGGCCACCAGGACCGACCTTTTTTGGTATAAGATACGTTTCCATTTAGCAGAGTTTCTGCTTAAAGCAGGTATCACTGTGCTCATTTATTGATACCAAATGTGATGGAAATAATGTTTACTTAGTGATTGTATTATCATATTCACCATGGAGGACGGCATCGAATACTGAATAGAATTAGATGGAAGCCTTCATGCCCTTCACTAATCCTGTTTATAAAGTTGCGATTCTGAGGGTCATGAAGGCATTCATATGATTACTGCAACAACTGAGCAAGAAGTATGCAGCTGAGTCATGGAGTTGCTTCTTAATCATAAGTTTATAACTATATGAGTACAACTCTGGTAAGGAAATAGTAACTATTATGGTATTTGATGAAATGTTAATATTCGCAATCCAACATTCTTGGAGCAATATTTTTACGTGTTGAAGGAACGCATTGACTAATGAATAATTAGATGGAAGTCTCCTTCCTCTTCATCAGACCAGTTCTATAAACTTTGGTCCGATGCAAAGGTTTGAGAAACACATTTAATTACTGCAGCAATGGAACTACAAGTATCTACCAGGATCAGGATGCTCCATAATCAAGTGCGAAACCTCCTTGAAGGGTGGCTGAGCAGTGAGTGGAATACACTCTTTTACCCAAGGACAGGTAAAATGCTTATGAAGATCATGGAATTCAAACAGCCATCGGGAATGGGAACCATCTAAGTCATTTTGCATTAAGGAGTTGACTACTAAATGATTATATGGATGCCTGTATGGTCTTCAGTAATCCTGTTTATTAAGTTTGGATTACTAAAGATCATAAAGGCATTCATTTAATTACTGCAACAATGACAACATGTATCCAGTCGACACATGGCCCCCCCAGAATTCATCAACCTTTTAAATAAGAGTAGCACTGTGGTACAATATCATTCCTTTTATGATGCTGGCAGTGAATAGGAAGTATTGATTTGGAAAAAAAATGTATGAACTTGTGTATTCTTTTATACAAGGAGTTATTTGATTCATGATAAATTTGAGTATGTTATTAACTTTTTACTAGTTTCAGCCAACACATAGTAAAATTGGAACGATACTGAGACGATTTGTTGGATCCTTCATAAGGGTGACAGCTAAAGCTGAAGGCGTTCCACCTTTTTTGGGTTGTAAAGGGTAGGGATGCGATGATAGAGCCTCTCCCACCCAAATGCCAAACCTCACCTTCTCGTGGTACAACCTGTTTAAACAAACGAGGATATGGCTACCTAGTTCTTTCCAGAATGAAATTTCCAAACCAGTTGAGTGCTGTTCACTAAAGGATGATGAATCTAACTCTTGGAACTATCTTTAGTGCACCAATTTGAATCATAGTGTCCCAGGAAGGAAGGACTTGGTGAACAGATAATTCTACTAAAGGTAAGATCCTTTTTTTGTAAAAAATGAGTATCATTTTAGTGAATTAATGAGAACTGAAATTTACATGTACAACAATGCAATTTGTTCTGAAAATACTGCCTTTTTTAATATTGAACTCAGTGGAAAGCGTGATCTGCTTTCGATAATGTCCTCTTATTCCATTTCCAGGAAGTTGTTGATTAGTGGAATTTCGTGGCAGTCTCTATCCCTTTCACTAGTCCAGTTTATTGTTACTTAGTAGTATTGGGAGTGATTGAAGCTGTAATTCAAATAACAGAAAATGGAGTTGTAAGCATATCCCAAGGAAGCAGAGAGCCACATCAAGTGCTCTTGACCTCCTTTTTTGGTTGTTGAGTAGGCATTTTTAGGGTAACCTATTTCCCCCAATGTGGTGAAATGCTCTTTAAGGTAGGAGACCCATTATGATCAACAGCATAGGATAGAGACAGGAACCACTCCCAATGATCAGTTGTATTTAGCAGAGTTCATTAGTGGAGAAATCTGGAATAGTACCACATTCGAATACATACCATTTATTTTATACAGCTGATGTACATTTTAGTGAAGTGAGAATTGAAGTTATAAATCCCAACTGAACTAAGTGGTCATGAGTATTGTGGACAAAGAATTTAATATAAATTTCCTAGAAAGTGGAGGTGGAACAATTTTTTGAAAAATCAGCTAAACCTTACAAGAACTTACCAGTGAAAATTAAAATTTTCTTAGAATTTTCTGCACATGCTGCGCTTTTTGGGCCTCGGCTTCACCTGGTTTAACTGGAGGCTAAATGCACACCTACCAGCAGTTCTGGTTATGTGATTACATATTTCTTTAAGCTGGACCAATTTAAATGACTTTGCTCAGCGGAAGGGACAATCCTGACGAACAGGCAGGGACAAAATCTGAAAGCTAGGGCTGTGTGTTTTTATGAGGAAGAATGAATTGGAATAAAAAAATGATTTTCTTAAAAATCATTATGTACAATTTTAAGATATAAATTCCAATTTTAATGTAACTAAAAGAAGCAGTGCATAGCCATGTCTCTATGATTTTCTAGATATATCGCTATGATTTTTGGAAAAATCTTCTAAACCTAATGAGAACTAATGAAAATTAAAATTTTCAATTCTAGTTAATTTAATGTTCCTTAAAAGTGAAAATTAATATATTTCTGGACCATTGTTTGACAGTGATTGGACCATTGATCTTGGAGTATTAAAATTTAGAATATCCTACACATGCCGTTTTCAAGTATCACAATTTTATGTGTGGAGACCTGAGGGTTGGTTGAGACTATGTTGACATTTGATATACATATAGATAAAAAATTATATTGATCTTTATGTGCAGATGTATCTTTTGAGTCAGCACACTCTCATGTGGAAAATTAATAGAACCTCTGAGATATCTGTTTGAAGCATAATTTATATTCTAAAATATTGGAATACTTAGCTTAAGAATTTAAGAAATGTATTTTTTTATAATGTCTATACTAATAATTTTCTCTAGAATTCATTGTAATCTTTATAACCAAACTTGTTTTAAGCCGAAGTTGTTTTACTAGCCTCTGTAGCCTATTTATATCCATAAGCCAATGTTTATTGTAAGTACAACTTTTTTTATAATAAAAGTTATGCAAATTATGTTATCTTAGTGATTATATCACCTTGCTCACCATGGAAGACAGCATTGTGTAGAGGATAATTAGGTGGAAGCCTCCACAGCCCTCTCCAATCCTGTTTATAAAGTTTGGATTGTTGAGTGTTGTGAAGGCTTTCATTTAATTGCTACAACATCGGAGCAACAAGTATGCAGTTGAGTGATGGAGATTATCCTTATTCCTTAGCTTACAACAGTATTGGAGCAATTTTTTTCATGTTGAAGGAAGGCTATGACTACTGAATAATTAGATGATAGTCTCCTTCCTCTTCATCAGACCAGTTATATATGGTTTTTTCAGTTGAAGGTGAGGGATATGGTCATTTAATTACTGCAGTAACCAAGCTACAAGTATCTACCAGGATCAGGACACCATGTAATCAAGTGTGAAAGGCCTCTCTGGAGGGTGGGTTTTCAGGTATCTGCAGCAGCCAATAATGATCGCATCATGTTTATTCTATATTGTTCCTTCATGGAACTAATTCCTCGCTGAACCATAGGCTGACAGATGCTGGTTGTGTTAACCGGGAAACTTGGCTAGTTGAGCAAATTTTAGGATGACAGGTTGCATAATCAAGGAAAAATTACTTTTTGCAATTCTACTTAACCCAGGTTCACATTCCGAGGAATTGGTTGTGTTTCCGCCTCTGACATTTTTGGTTTGAAAAAGGATACCAATGTATGTCAAACCCTATTTTGGCCACCAGGACCGACCTTTTTTGGTATAAGATACGTTTCCATTTAGCAGAGTTTCTGCTTAAAGCAGGTATCACTGTGCTCATTTATTGATACCAAATGTGATGGAAATAATGTTTACTTAGTGATTGTATTATCATATTCACCATGGAGGACGGCATCGAATACTGAATAGAATTAGATGGAAGCCTTCATGCCCTTCACTAATCCTGTTTATAAAGTTGCGATTCTGAGGGTCATGAAGGCATTCATATGATTACTGCAACAACTGAGCAAGAAGTATGCAGCTGAGTCATGGAGTTGCTTCTTAATCATAAGTTTATAACTATATGAGTACAACTCTGGTAAGGAAATAGTAACTATTATGGTATTTGATGAAATGTTAATATTCGCAATCCAACATTCTTGGAGCAATATTTTTACGTGTTGAAGGAACGCATTGACTAATGAATAATTAGATGGAAGTCTCCTTCCTCTTCATCAGACCAGTTCTATAAACTTTGGTCCGATGCAAAGGTTTGAGAAACACATTTAATTACTGCAGCAATGGAACTACAAGTATCTACCAGGATCAGGATGCTCCATAATCAAGTGCGAAACCTCCTTGAAGGGTGGCTGAGCAGTGAGTGGAATACACTCTTTTACCCAAGGACAGGTAAAATGCTTATGAAGATCATGGAATTCAAACAGCCATCGGGAATGGGAACCATCTAAGTCATTTTGCATTAAGGAGTTGACTACTAAATGATTATATGGATGCCTGTATGGTCTTCAGTAATCCTGTTTATTAAGTGTGGATTACTAAAGATCATAAAGGCATTCATTTAGTTACTGCAACAATGACAACATGTATCCAGTCGACACATGGCCCCCCCAGAATTCATCAACCTTTTAAATAAGAGTAGCACTGTGGTACAGAAATCATTCCTTTTATGATGCTGGCAGTGAATAGGAAGTATTGATTTGGAAAAAAAATGTATGAACTTGTGTATTCTTTTATACAAGGAGTTATTTGATTCATGATAAATTTGAGTATGTTATTAACTTTTTACTAGTTTCAGCCAACACATAGTAAAATTGGAACGATACTGAGACGATTTGTTGGATCCTTCATAAGGGTGACAGCTAAAGCTGAAGGCGTTCCACCTTTTTTGGGTTGTAAAGGGTAGGAATGCGATGATAGAGCCTCTCCCACCCAAATGCCAAACCTCACCTTCTCGTGGTACAACCTGTTTAAACAAACGAGGATATGGCTACCTAGTTCTTTCCAGAATGAAATTTCCAAACCAGTTGAGTGCTGTTCACTAAAGGATGATGAATCTAACTCTTGGAACTATCTTTAGTGCACCAATTTGAATCATAGTGTCCCAGGAAGGAAGGACTTGGTGAACAGATAATTCTACTAAAGGTATGATCCCTTTTTTTTGTAAAAAATGATTATCCTTTTAGTGAATTAATGAGAACTGAAATTTACATATCGTAAAAAAATGCAATTATTTTTGAAAATATTGCTTTTTTTAATATTTTATTTGAGGGAAAGCATGATGTGCTTTCGATAATGTCCTCTTATTCCATTTCCAGGAAGTTGTTGATTAGTGGAATTTCAGGGCCGTTTCAATCCCCTTCACTAGTCCAGTTAATTGATACTTTGGAGTATTGGGAGTGATTGAAGGTGTAATTCAAATAACAGAACAATGGAGTTGTAAGCATATCCCAAGGAAGCAGAGAGCTGCATAAAGTGCTGATGGCCTCCCTTTTTGGTGGTTGAGTAGGCATTTTGAGGGTAACCTATTTCCCCCAATGTGGTGAAATGCTCTTAAAGGTAGAAGAGCCTATATGATCAAAAGCGTAGGATAGAGACAGGAACCACTCCCAATCATAAGCAGCATTTAGTAGACTTGACGCTTTTTGACTCATCCCTGAGGATGGCCACAGTGACAGCGGCCGAAACGTCGGCACTTCTGCTAGCACTGACCCGGTTAGCAGCCCGAGAGGATTACCTTCAACAGGATTTTGTAGATTTAGTCCATTGGTAATGAATTCTGGAATAGTACCACATTCGACTACTTCGCATTTGTTTTATTCAGCTGATGTACAGTGAGAACTGAAGTTTTAAATCCCACCTGCACTAAGTGGTCAGCTGAATTGTGGATGAAGAATATTTTTAAGGTTCCTAGAAAACAGAGGTAGAACGGTTTGGAAATATCACC
Source organism: Pachydiplax longipennis (assembly GCA_036926295.1). Lineage (NCBI taxonomy): Eukaryota > Metazoa > Arthropoda > Insecta > Odonata > Libellulidae > Pachydiplax > Pachydiplax longipennis. The sequence goes on along the minus strand of JAVFKF010000010.1, from coordinate 18,630,284 downwards.
TAAACCTTACAAAACTTGAAAATTAAAATTTTCAGTTCTAATTAATTCAATTTTTAATGAAAGAGAACATTAAAATGTTTCTGGACCATTGATTGACAGAGATAGGACCAATGATTTTGTAATTTGAAAAATTACATTTTTTTGTTAATCCTTAAATCCCTTTAAATGTTACTTCACATTCACAGATGGATAATTCTGCTGTCCTCTGTCACTGGATTTAGTTTGATGTAGAGGAGTAAAATATATATGGAATGCAAAACTGTCAAGGGAAATCATTCTTTGTTTCTATATATTGTTAATGTTGTTTTTAAGTATGTATCAAGATATTTTGGTTTTGTTTTGGAATCTGGGTGCAGATATGACTCATGTGTGCACATGTGATGATAGAACTGCCATGTCAACCCTCTGAGAAATAGCTCAATGCTTGAAATGATTCAACTTCAGAAGGATATATGCATACATATTATATAAATCATATTCATTAGCAGGTGATTCATTTCCTTGTGCATAAGAAACAATGTGCAGTTGCTGTCCCCTTTCAAGTGCTTTGGTCTGCATTCTCCCTTATGACAGGTTATGCTCTTAGAAAGATTCATGTAGACACAAGGTTGGGGCATTCTTAAATCTTCAGCTCCATCTCTATTGCTGTTTCTACCCTTGATTGGTGGTTGATACTAATCCTACAAGTGTCACAATTTTATGTGTGGGGACCTGAGGGTTGATTGAGACTTTGTTGACATTTGAAATACATATAGATAAAAAAATCATATTGATCTATATAACTGCAGATGTATCTTTTGGGTCAGCACATTCTCATGAGAAAAATTAATAGAACCTCTGACATCTGTTTGAAGCATAGTTTATATAGTTAAATGTTAGAATCTTTGGCTTAAGAATATAAGATATATATAGTTTTATAATCTCTACAATATTAATTATCTCAATAATTCATTGTAATATCTATGACTCTTGTTGTAAGCTGGGATTGTTATATTTATTGACATTTGAAATACATTTAGATAAAAAAATCATAATGTTCTATATGTGCAGATGTATCTTTTGAGTCAGCACACACTCATGTGGAAAATTAATAGAACCTCTGAGAAATCTGTTTAAAGGATAATTTATATAGTTATATGTTAGAATGTTTAGCTAAAGAATATAAGAAATGTATAGATTTATAATCTCTATAATAATAATTATCTCTGACATTCATTCTAATCTCTATACCAAACTCTTGTTGTAAGCTGGAGTTGTTATATCAGAATTCCTCTGTAGCATATTTATACCCATAAGCGAATGTGTATTGTAATTACAACTTCTTTATAATAAAATTTATGCAAATTATGTTATCTTAGTGATTATATCACCTTGTTCACCATGGATGACAGCATTGTGTAGAGGATAATTAGATGGAAGACTCCACAGCCCTCTCCAATCCTGTTTATAAAGTTTGGATTGTTGAGTGTTGTGAAAGCTTTCATTTAATTGCTGCAACATTGGCGCAACAAGTATGCAGTTGGTAGATGGAGTTACCTCTTATTCATTAGCTTATATATCAATAGCAACATAGTAAGGTAATAGTAACTACTATGATATTCAATGAAATTTTAATATTAGCAATCCATCATCCATCAGTCTTTTTCATGTGGAAGGAAGGCAATGACTACTGAATAATTAGATGGAAGTCTCCATTCTCTTCATCAGACCAGTTCTATAAACTTTGGTACGATGTAAAGCATGGAGAATGTCATTTAATTACTGCAGCAATGGAGCTACAAGTTTCGACCAGGATCAGGACACCATGTAATCAAGTGTAAATGTGCTCCTTGGAGGGTAGGTGAGCCGGTAGAGGAATACACCTTTTTATCCCAGGTAAAATGTTAATGAATATCATGGGATTCAAACAAATTTAGGGAATGGGATTCATTTTATTCATTTTCCAGGATGGATGTCATGCTAAATCTTAAGATGTTCCATGTTTTTAGGGTTGTAATGGGTAGGGATGTGATGATGGAGCATCTTAGTATCTTATCACCATGTTCAACATGGAGGACAGCATTGTGTAGAGGATAATTAAAAGGAAGACTCCACAGCCCTCCCCGAACCTTTTAATAAGGTTTGGATTGTTGAGTGTTGTGGAGGCTTCCATTTAATTGCTGCAACATGGGAGCAACAGGTATAAAGTTGATAGATGGAGTTACCTCTTATTCATTATCTTATATATGAGTATCACTATAGTAAAGTAATATTAACTACTATGATATTCAATGAAACATTATTATTAGCAATCCATCATCCATCAGTCTTTTTCATGTCGAAGGAAGGCAATGACTACTGAATGATTAGATGGAAGTCTCCATTCTCTTCATCAGACCAGTTCTATAAACTTTGGTCTGATGTAGGGGATGGAGAAAGTCATTTAATTACTGCAGCAATGGAGCTACAAGTTTCTACCAGGATCAGGATGCTCCCTATTCAAGTGGGAAATGCCTCATTGGAGTGTGGCTGAGCAGTGAGTGGAATACACCCTTTTACCCAAGGACAGGTAAACTGCTTATGAAGATCATGGAATTCAAACAGCCATCGGGAATGGGAGTAATCTTGGTCATTTTGCATTAAGGAGTTGACTACTAAATGATTATATGGATGCCTGTATGGTCTTCAGTAATCCTGTTTATTAAGTTTGGATTACTAAAGATCATAAAGGCATTCATTTAATTACTGCAACAATGACAACATGTATCCAGTCGACACATGGCCCCCCCAGAATTCATCAACCTTTTAAATAAGAGTAGTACTGTGGTACAATATCATTCCTTTTATGATGCTGGCAGTGAATAGGAAGTATTGATTTGGAAAAAAAATGTATGAACTTGTGTATTCTTTTATACAAGGAGTTATTTGATTCATGATAAATTTAGGTATGTTATTAACTTTTTACTAGTTTCAGCCAACACATAGTAAAATTGGAACGATACTGAGACGATTTGTTGGATCCTTCATAAGGGTGACAGCTAAAGCTGAAGGCGTTCCATCTTTTTTGGGTTGTAAAGGGTAGGAATGCGATGATAGAGCCTCTCCCACCCAAATGCCAAACCTCACCTTCTCGTGGTACAACCTGTTTAAACAAACGAGGATATGGCTACCTAGTTCTTTCCAGAATGAAATTTCCAAACCAGTTGAGTGCTGTTCACTAAAGGATGATGAATCTAACTGTTGGAACTATCTTTAGTGCACCAATTTGAATCATAGTGTCCCAGGAAGGAAGGACTTGGTGAACAGATAATTCTACTAAAGGTAAGATCCTTTTTTTGTAAAAAATGAGTATCATTTTAGTGAATTAATGAGAGCTGAAATTTACATGTACAACAATGCAATTTGTTCTGAAAATACTGCCTTTTTTAATATTGAACTCAGTGGAAAGCGTGATCTGCTTTCGATAATGTCCTCTTATTCCATTTCCAGGAAGTTGTTGATTAGTGGAATTTCGTGGCAGTCTCTATCCCTTTCACTAGTCCAGTTTATTGTTACTTAGGAGTATTGGGAGTGATTGAAGCTGTAATTCAAATAACAGAAAATGGAGTTGTAAGCATATCCCAAGGAAGCAGAGAGCCACATCAAGTGCTCTTGACCTCCTTTTTTGGTTGTTGAGTAGGCATTTTTAGGGTAACCTATTTCCCCCAATGTGGTGAAATGCTCTTTAAGGTAGGAGACCCATTATGATCAACAGCATAGGATAGAGACAGGAACCACTCCCAATGATCAGTTGTATTTAGCAGAGTTCATTAGTGGAGAAATCTGGAATAGTACCACATTCGAATACATACCATTTATTTTATACAGCTGATGTACATTTTAGTGAAGTGAGAATTGAAGTTATAAATCCCAACTGAACTAAGTGGTCATGAGTATTGTGGACAAAGAATTTAATATAAATTTCCTAGAAAGTGGAGGTGGAACAATTTTTTGAAAAATCAGCTAAACCTTACAAGAACTTACCAGTGAAAATTAAAATTTTCTTAGAATTTTCTGCACATGCTGCGCTTTTTGGGCCTCGGCTTCACCTGGTTTAACTGGAGGCTAAATGCACACCTACCAGCAGTTCTGGTTATGTGATTACATATTTCTTTAAGCTGGACCAATTTAAATGACTTTGCTCAGCGGAAGGGACAATCCTGACGAACAGGCAGGGACAAAATCTGAAAGCTAGGGCTGTGTGTTTTTATGAGGAAGAATGAATTGGAATAAAAAAATGATTTTCTTAAAAATCATTATGTACAATTTTAAGATATAAATTCCAATTTTAATGTAACTAAAAGAAGCAGTGCATACCCATGTCTCTATGATTTTCTAGATATATCGCTATGATTTTTGGAAAAATCTTCTAAACCTAATGAGAACTAATGAAAATTAAAATTTTCAATTCTAGTTAATTTAATGTTCCTTAAAAGTGAAAATTAATATATTTCTGGACCATTGTTTGACAGTGATTGGACCATTGATCTTGGAGTATTAAAATTTAGAATATCCTACACATGCCGTTTTCAAGTATCACAATTTTATGTGTGGAGACCTGAGGGTTGGTTGAGACTATGTTGACATTTGATATACATATAGATAAAAAATTATATTGATCTTTATGTGCAGATGTATCTTTTGAGTCAGCACACTCTCATGTGGAAAATTAATAGAACCTCTGAGATATCTGTTTGAAGCATAATTTATATTCTAAAATATTGGAATACTTAGCTTAAGAATTTAAGAAATGTATTTTTTTATAATGTCTATACTAATAATTTTCTCTAGAATTCATTGTAATCTTTATAACCAAACTTGTTTTAAGCCGAAGTTGTTTTACTAGCCTCTGTAGCCTATTTATATCCATAAGCCAATGTTTATTGTAAGTACAACCTTTTTTATAATAAAAGTTATGCAAATTATGTTATCTTAGTGATTATATCACCTTGCTCACCATGGAAGACAGCATTGTGTAGAGGATAATTAGGTGGAAGCCTCCACAGCCCTCTCCAATCCTGTTTATAAAGTTTGGATTGTTGAGTGTTGTGAAGGCTTTCATTTAATTGCTACAACATCAGAGCAACAGGTATGCAGCTGAGTCATGAATTTCCCCTTATTCCTTAGTTTATAACTATATGAGTACAACTCTGGTAAGGAAATGGTAACTATTACGGTATTAGATGAAATTTTAATATTAGCAATCCAACATTATTGGAGCAATCTTTTTTCATTTTGAAGGAAGACTATGACTACTGAATAATTAGATGATAGTCTCCATTCTCTTCATCAGACCAGTTATATAAGCTTTGGTCAGTTGAAGGTGAGGGAGATGGTGATTTAATTACTAATGCAACCAAGCTACAAGTATCTACCAGGATCAGGACATCATGTAATCAAGTGTGAAAGGCCTGTTTGTAGGGTGGGTTTTAAGGTAGTGGAGTAAACATTTTTATCCCAGGTAAAATATATAAAATAAATCTACCTTTATTAAGACAACATTCACCTAATTAATCTTTCATTGCCAAATTAATCTAATTTATGTCATTCAGCTCTGATATTATTCTATAATCTCAGACACTACTTGCAGTATCTGCAGCAGCCAATAACGATCACATCATGTTTATTCTATATTGTTCCTCCATGGAACTAATTCCTCGCTGAACCATAGGCTGACAGATGCTGGTTGTGTTAACCGGGAAACTTGGCTAGTTGAGCAAATTTTAGGATGACAGGTTGCATAATCAAGGAGAAATTACTTTTTGCAATTCTACTTAACCCAGGTTCACATTCCGAGGAATTGGTTGTGTTTCCGCCTCTGACATTTTTGGTTTTAAAAAGGATACCAATGTATGTCAAACCCTATTTTGGCCACCAGGACCGACCTTTTTTGGTATAAGATACGTTTCCATTTAGCAGAGTTTCTGCTTAAAGCAGGTATCACTGTGCTCATTTATTGATACCAAATGTGATGGAAATAATGTTTACTTAGTGATTGTATTATCATATTCACCATGGAGGACGGCATCGAATACTGAATAGAATTAGATGGAAGCCTTCATGCCCTTCACTAATCCTGTTTATAAAGTTGCGATTCTGAGGGTCATGAAGGCATTCATATGATTACTGCAACAACTGAGCAAGAAGTATGCAGCTGAGTCATGGAGTTGCTTCTTAATCATAAGTTTATAACTATATGAGTACAACTCTGGTAAGGAAATAGTAACTATTATGGTATTTGATGAAATGTTAATATTCGCAATCCAACATTCTTGGAGCAATATTTTTACGTGTTGAAGGAACGCATTGACTAATGAATAATTAGATGGAAGTCTCCTTCCTCTTCATCAGACCAGTTCTATAAACTTTGGTCCGATGCAAAGGTTTGAGAAACACATTTAATTACTGCAGCAATGGAACTACAAGTATCTACCAGGATCAGGATGCTCCATAATCAAGTGCGAAACCTCCTTGAAGGGTGGCTGAGCAGTGAGTGGAATACACTCTTTTACCCAAGGACAGGTAAAATGCTTATGAAGATCATGGAATTCAAACAGCCATCGGGAATGGGAACCATCTAAGTCATTTTGCATTAAGGAGTTGACTACTAAATGATTATATGGATGCCTGTATGGTCTTCAGTAATCCTGTTTATTAAGTTTGGATTACTAAAGATCATAAAGGCATTCATTTAATTACTGCAACAATGACAACATGTATCCAGTCGACACATGGCCCCCCCAGAATTCATCAACCTTTTAAATAAGAGTAGCACTGTGGTACAATATCATTCCTTTTATGATGCTGGCAGTGAATAGGAAGTATTGATTTGGAAAAAAAATGTATGAACTTGTGTATTCTTTTATACAAGGAGTTATTTGATTCATGATAAATTTGAGTATGTTATTAACTTTTTACTAGTTTCAGCCAACACATAGTAAAATTGGAACGATACTGAGACGATTTGTTGGATCCTTCATAAGGGTGACAGCTAAAGCTGAAGGCGTTCCACCTTTTTTGGGTTGTAAAGGGTAGGGATGCGATGATAGAGCCTCTCCCACCCAAATGCCAAACCTCACCTTCTCGTGGTACAACCTGTTTAAACAAACGAGGATATGGCTACCTAGTTCTTTCCAGAATGAAATTTCCAAACCAGTTGAGTGCTGTTCACTAAAGGATGATGAATCTAACTCTTGGAACTATCTTTAGTGCACCAATTTGAATCATAGTGTCCCAGGAAGGAAGGACTTGGTGAACAGATAATTCTACTAAAGGTAAGATCCTTTTTTTGTAAAAAATGAGTATCATTTTAGTGAATTAATGAGAACTGAAATTTACATGTACAACAATGCAATTTGTTCTGAAAATACTGCCTTTTTTAATATTGAACTCAGTGGAAAGCGTGATCTGCTTTCGATAATGTCCTCTTATTCCATTTCCAGGAAGTTGTTGATTAGTGGAATTTCGTGGCAGTCTCTATCCCTTTCACTAGTCCAGTTTATTGTTACTTAGTAGTATTGGGAGTGATTGAAGCTGTAATTCAAATAACAGAAAATGGAGTTGTAAGCATATCCCAAGGAAGCAGAGAGCCACATCAAGTGCTCTTGACCTCCTTTTTTGGTTGTTGAGTAGGCATTTTTAGGGTAACCTATTTCCCCCAATGTGGTGAAATGCTCTTTAAGGTAGGAGACCCATTATGATCAACAGCATAGGATAGAGACAGGAACCACTCCCAATGATCAGTTGTATTTAGCAGAGTTCATTAGTGGAGAAATCTGGAATAGTACCACATTCGAATACATACCATTTATTTTATACAGCTGATGTACATTTTAGTGAAGTGAGAATTGAAGTTATAAATCCCAACTGAACTAAGTGGTCATGAGTATTGTGGACAAAGAATTTAATATAAATTTCCTAGAAAGTGGAGGTGGAACAATTTTTTGAAAAATCAGCTAAACCTTACAAGAACTTACCAGTGAAAATTAAAATTTTCTTAGAATTTTCTGCACATGCTGCGCTTTTTGGGCCTCGGCTTCACCTGGTTTAACTGGAGGCTAAATGCACACCTACCAGCAGTTCTGGTTATGTGATTACATATTTCTTTAAGCTGGACCAATTTAAATGACTTTGCTCAGCGGAAGGGACAATCCTGACGAACAGGCAGGGACAAAATCTGAAAGCTAGGGCTGTGTGTTTTTATGAGGAAGAATGAATTGGAATAAAAAAATGATTTTCTTAAAAATCATTATGTACAATTTTAAGATATAAATTCCAATTTTAATGTAACTAAAAGAAGCAGTGCATAGCCATGTCTCTATGATTTTCTAGATATATCGCTATGATTTTTGGAAAAATCTTCTAAACCTAATGAGAACTAATGAAAATTAAAATTTTCAATTCTAGTTAATTTAATGTTCCTTAAAAGTGAAAATTAATATATTTCTGGACCATTGTTTGACAGTGATTGGACCATTGATCTTGGAGTATTAAAATTTAGAATATCCTACACATGCCGTTTTCAAGTATCACAATTTTATGTGTGGAGACCTGAGGGTTGGTTGAGACTATGTTGACATTTGATATACATATAGATAAAAAATTATATTGATCTTTATGTGCAGATGTATCTTTTGAGTCAGCACACTCTCATGTGGAAAATTAATAGAACCTCTGAGATATCTGTTTGAAGCATAATTTATATTCTAAAATATTGGAATACTTAGCTTAAGAATTTAAGAAATGTATTTTTTTATAATGTCTATACTAATAATTTTCTCTAGAATTCATTGTAATCTTTATAACCAAACTTGTTTTAAGCCGAAGTTGTTTTACTAGCCTCTGTAGCCTATTTATATCCATAAGCCAATGTTTATTGTAAGTACAACTTTTTTTATAATAAAAGTTATGCAAATTATGTTATCTTAGTGATTATATCACCTTGCTCACCATGGAAGACAGCATTGTGTAGAGGATAATTAGGTGGAAGCCTCCACAGCCCTCTCCAATCCTGTTTATAAAGTTTGGATTGTTGAGTGTTGTGAAGGCTTTCATTTAATTGCTACAACATCGGAGCAACAAGTATGCAGTTGAGTGATGGAGATTATCCTTATTCCTTAGCTTACAACAGTATTGGAGCAATTTTTTTCATGTTGAAGGAAGGCTATGACTACTGAATAATTAGATGATAGTCTCCTTCCTCTTCATCAGACCAGTTATATATGGTTTTTTCAGTTGAAGGTGAGGGATATGGTCATTTAATTACTGCAGTAACCAAGCTACAAGTATCTACCAGGATCAGGACACCATGTAATCAAGTGTGAAAGGCCTCTCTGGAGGGTGGGTTTTCAGGTATCTGCAGCAGCCAATAATGATCGCATCATGTTTATTCTATATTGTTCCTTCATGGAACTAATTCCTCGCTGAACCATAGGCTGACAGATGCTGGTTGTGTTAACCGGGAAACTTGGCTAGTTGAGCAAATTTTAGGATGACAGGTTGCATAATCAAGGAAAAATTACTTTTTGCAATTCTACTTAACCCAGGTTCACATTCCGAGGAATTGGTTGTGTTTCCGCCTCTGACATTTTTGGTTTGAAAAAGGATACCAATGTATGTCAAACCCTATTTTGGCCACCAGGACCGACCTTTTTTGGTATAAGATACGTTTCCATTTAGCAGAGTTTCTGCTTAAAGCAGGTATCACTGTGCTCATTTATTGATACCAAATGTGATGGAAATAATGTTTACTTAGTGATTGTATTATCATATTCACCATGGAGGACGGCATCGAATACTGAATAGAATTAGATGGAAGCCTTCATGCCCTTCACTAATCCTGTTTATAAAGTTGCGATTCTGAGGGTCATGAAGGCATTCATATGATTACTGCAACAACTGAGCAAGAAGTATGCAGCTGAGTCATGGAGTTGCTTCTTAATCATAAGTTTATAACTATATGAGTACAACTCTGGTAAGGAAATAGTAACTATTATGGTATTTGATGAAATGTTAATATTCGCAATCCAACATTCTTGGAGCAATATTTTTACGTGTTGAAGGAACGCATTGACTAATGAATAATTAGATGGAAGTCTCCTTCCTCTTCATCAGACCAGTTCTATAAACTTTGGTCCGATGCAAAGGTTTGAGAAACACATTTAATTACTGCAGCAATGGAACTACAAGTATCTACCAGGATCAGGATGCTCCATAATCAAGTGCGAAACCTCCTTGAAGGGTGGCTGAGCAGTGAGTGGAATACACTCTTTTACCCAAGGACAGGTAAAATGCTTATGAAGATCATGGAATTCAAACAGCCATCGGGAATGGGAACCATCTAAGTCATTTTGCATTAAGGAGTTGACTACTAAATGATTATATGGATGCCTGTATGGTCTTCAGTAATCCTGTTTATTAAGTGTGGATTACTAAAGATCATAAAGGCATTCATTTAGTTACTGCAACAATGACAACATGTATCCAGTCGACACATGGCCCCCCCAGAATTCATCAACCTTTTAAATAAGAGTAGCACTGTGGTACAGAAATCATTCCTTTTATGATGCTGGCAGTGAATAGGAAGTATTGATTTGGAAAAAAAATGTATGAACTTGTGTATTCTTTTATACAAGGAGTTATTTGATTCATGATAAATTTGAGTATGTTATTAACTTTTTACTAGTTTCAGCCAACACATAGTAAAATTGGAACGATACTGAGACGATTTGTTGGATCCTTCATAAGGGTGACAGCTAAAGCTGAAGGCGTTCCACCTTTTTTGGGTTGTAAAGGGTAGGAATGCGATGATAGAGCCTCTCCCACCCAAATGCCAAACCTCACCTTCTCGTGGTACAACCTGTTTAAACAAACGAGGATATGGCTACCTAGTTCTTTCCAGAATGAAATTTCCAAACCAGTTGAGTGCTGTTCACTAAAGGATGATGAATCTAACTCTTGGAACTATCTTTAGTGCACCAATTTGAATCATAGTGTCCCAGGAAGGAAGGACTTGGTGAACAGATAATTCTACTAAAGGTATGATCCCTTTTTTTTGTAAAAAATGATTATCCTTTTAGTGAATTAATGAGAACTGAAATTTACATATCGTAAAAAAATGCAATTATTTTTGAAAATATTGCTTTTTTTAATATTTTATTTGAGGGAAAGCATGATGTGCTTTCGATAATGTCCTCTTATTCCATTTCCAGGAAGTTGTTGATTAGTGGAATTTCAGGGCCGTTTCAATCCCCTTCACTAGTCCAGTTAATTGATACTTTGGAGTATTGGGAGTGATTGAAGGTGTAATTCAAATAACAGAACAATGGAGTTGTAAGCATATCCCAAGGAAGCAGAGAGCTGCATAAAGTGCTGATGGCCTCCCTTTTTGGTGGTTGAGTAGGCATTTTGAGGGTAACCTATTTCCCCCAATGTGGTGAAATGCTCTTAAAGGTAGAAGAGCCTATATGATCAAAAGCGTAGGATAGAGACAGGAACCACTCCCAATCATAAGCAGCATTTAGTAGACTTGACGCTTTTTGACTCATCCCTGAGGATGGCCACAGTGACAGCGGCCGAAACGTCGGCACTTCTGCTAGCACTGACCCGGTTAGCAGCCCGAGAGGATTACCTTCAACAGGATTTTGTAGATTTAGTCCATTGGTAATGAATTCTGGAATAGTACCACATTCGACTACTTCGCATTTGTTTTATTCAGCTGATGTACAGTGAGAACTGAAGTTTTAAATCCCACCTGCACTAAGTGGTCAGCTGAATTGTGGATGAAGAATATTTTTAAGGTTCCTAGAAAACAGAGGTAGAACGGTTTGGAAATATCACCTAAACCTTACAAAACTTGAAAATTAAAATTTTCAGTTCTAATTAATTCAATTTTTAATGAAAGAGAACATTAAAATGTTTCTGGACCATTGATTGACAGAGATAGGACCAATGATTTTGTAATTTGAAAAATTACATTTTTTTGTTAATCCTTAAATCCCTTTAAATGTTACTTCACATTCACAGATGGATAATTCTGCTGTCCTCTGTCACTGGATTTAGTTTGATGTAGAGGAGTAAAATATATATGGAATGCAAAACTGTCAAGGGAAATCATTCTTTGTTTCTATATATTGTTAATGTTGTTTTTAAGTATGTATCAAGATATTTTGGTTTTGTTTTGGAATCTGGGTGCAGATATGACTCATGTGTGCACATGTGATGATAGAACTGCCATGTCAACCCTCTGAGAAATAGCTCAATGCTTGAAATGATTCAACTTCAGAAGGATATATGCATACATATTATATAAATCATATTCATTAGCAGGTGATTCATTTCCTTGTGCATAAGAAACAATGTGCAGTTGCTGTCCCCTTTCAAGTGCTTTGGTCTGCATTCTCCCTTATGACAGGTTATGCTCTTAGAAAGATTCATGTAGACACAAGGTTGGGGCATTCTTAAATCTTCAGCTCCATCTCTATTGCTGTTTCTACCCTTGATTGGTGGTTGATACTAATCCTACAAGTGTCACAATTTTATGTGTGGGGACCTGAGGGTTGATTGAGACTTTGTTGACATTTGAAATACATATAGATAAAAAAATCATATTGATCTATATAACTGCAGATGTATCTTTTGGGTCAGCACATTCTCATGAGAAAAATTAATAGAACCTCTGACATCTGTTTGAAGCATAGTTTATATAGTTAAATGTTAGAATCTTTGGCTTAAGAATATAAGATATATATAGTTTTATAATCTCTACAATATTAATTATCTCAATAATTCATTGTAATATCTATGACTCTTGTTGTAAGCTGGGATTGTTATATTTATTGACATTTGAAATACATTTAGATAAAAAAATCATAATGTTCTATATGTGCAGATGTATCTTTTGAGTCAGCACACACTCATGTGGAAAATTAATAGAACCTCTGAGAAATCTGTTTAAAGGATAATTTATATAGTTATATGTTAGAATGTTTAGCTAAAGAATATAAGAAATGTATAGATTTATAATCTCTATAATAATAATTATCTCTGACATTCATTCTAATCTCTATACCAAACTCTTGTTGTAAGCTGGAGTTGTTATATCAGAATTCCTCTGTAGCATATTTATACCCATAAGCGAATGTGTATTGTAATTACAACTTCTTTATAATAAAATTTATGCAAATTATGTTATCTTAGTGATTATATCACCTTGTTCACCATGGATGACAGCATTGTGTAGAGGATAATTAGATGGAAGACTCCACAGCCCTCTCCAATCCTGTTTATAAAGTTTGGATTGTTGAGTGTTGTGAAAGCTTTCATTTAATTGCTGCAACATTGGCGCAACAAGTATGCAGTTGGTAGATGGAGTTACCTCTTATTCATTAGCTTATATATCAATAGCAACATAGTAAGGTAATAGTAACTACTATGATATTCAATGAAATTTTAATATTAGCAATCCATCATCCATCAGTCTTTTTCATGTGGAAGGAAGGCAATGACTACTGAATAATTAGATGGAAGTCTCCATTCTCTTCATCAGACCAGTTCTATAAACTTTGGTACGATGTAAAGCATGGAGAATGTCATTTAATTACTGCAGCAATGGAGCTACAAGTTTCGACCAGGATCAGGACACCATGTAATCAAGTGTAAATGTGCTCCTTGGAGGGTAGGTGAGCCGGTAGAGGAATACACCTTTTTATCCCAGGTAAAATGTTAATGAATATCATGGGATTCAAACAAATTTAGGGAATGGGATTCATTTTATTCATTTTCCAGGATGGATGTCATGCTAAATCTTAAGATGTTCCATGTTTTTAGGGTTGTAATGGGTAGGGATGTGATGATGGAGCATCTTAGTATCTTATCACCATGTTCAACATGGAGGACAGCATTGTGTAGAGGATAATTAAAAGGAAGACTCCACAGCCCTCCCCGAACCTTTTAATAAGGTTTGGATTGTTGAGTGTTGTGGAGGCTTCCATTTAATTGCTGCAACATGGGAGCAACAGGTATAAAGTTGATAGATGGAGTTACCTCTTATTCATTATCTTATATATGAGTATCACTATAGTAAAGTAATATTAACTACTATGATATTCAATGAAACATTATTATTAGCAATCCATCATCCATCAGTCTTTTTCATGTCGAAGGAAGGCAATGACTACTGAATGATTAGATGGAAGTCTCCATTCTCTTCATCAGACCAGTTCTATAAACTTTGGTCTGATGTAGGGGATGGAGAAAGTCATTTAATTACTGCAGCAATGGAGCTACAAGTTTCTACCAGGATCAGGATGCTCCCTATTCAAGTGGGAAATGCCTCATTGGAGTGTGGCTGAGCAGTGAGTGGAATACACCCTTTTACCCCAGGACAGGTAAACTGCTTATGAAGATTATGGAATTCAAACGGTCATTGGGATGGGAGTCATCTTAGTCATTTTCCATTAAGGAGTTGACTACTAAATGATTATATGGATGCCTGTATGGTCTTCAGTAATCCTGTTTATTAAGTTTGGATTACTAAAGATCATAAAGGCATTCATTTAATTACTGCAACAATGACAACATGTATCCAGTCGACAAATGGCCCCCCCAGAATTCATCAACCTTTTAAATAAGAGTAGCACTGTGGTACAATATTATTCTTTTTATGATGCTGGCAGTGAATAGGAAGTATTGATTTGGAAAAAAAATGTATGAACTTGTGTATTCTTTTATACAAGGAGTTATTTGATTCATGGTAAATTTGAGTATGTTATTAACTTTTTACTAGTTTCAGCCAACACATAGTAAAATTGGAACGATACTGAGACGATTTGTTGGATCCTTCATAAGGGTGACAGCTAAAGCTGAAGGCGTTCCATCTTTTTTGGGTTGTAAAGGGTAGGAATGCGATGATAGAGCCTCTCCCACCCAAATGCCAAACCTCACCTTCTCGTGGTACAACCTGTTTAAACAAACGAGGATATGGCTACCTAGTTCTTTCCAGAATGAAATTTCCAAACCAGTTGAGTGCTGTTCACTAAAGGATGATGAATCTAACTCTTGGAACTATCTTTAGTGCACCAATTTGAATCATAGTGTCCCAGGAAGGAAGGACTTGGTGAACAGATAATTCTACTAAAGGTAAGATCCTTTTTTTTGTAAAAAATGAGTATCATTTTAGTGAATTAATGAGAACTGAAATTTACATGTACAACAATGCAATTTGTTCTGAAAATACTGCCTTTTTTAATATTGAACTCAGTGGAAAGCGTGATCTGCTTTCGATAATGTCCTCTTATTCCATTTCCAGGAAGTTGTTGATTAGTGGAATTTCGTGGCAGTCTCTATCCCTTTCACTAGTCCAGTTTATTGTTACTTAGGAGTATTGGGAGTGATTGAAGCTGTAATTCAAATAACAGAAAATGGAGTTGTAAGCATATCCCAAGGAAGCAGAGAGCCACATCAAGTGCTCTTGACCTCCTTTTTTGGTTGTTGAGTAGGCATTTTTAGGGTAACCTATTTCCCCCAATGTGGTGAAATGCTCTTTAAGGTAGGAGACCCATTATGATCAACAGCATAGGATAGAGACAGGAACCACTCCCAATGATCAGTTGTATTTAGCAGAGTTCATTAGTGGAGAAATCTGGAATAGTACCACATTCGAATACATACCATTTATTTTATACAGCTGATGTACATTTTAGTGAAGTGAGAATTGAAGTTATAAATCCCAACTGAACTAAGTGGTCATGAGTATTGTGGACAAAGAATTTAATATAAATTTCCTAGAAAGTGGAGGTGGAACAATTTTTTGAAAAATCAGCTAAACCTTACAAGAACTTACCAGTGAAAATTAAAATTTTCTTAGAATTTTCTGCACATGCTGCGCTTTTTGGGCCTCGGCTTCACCTGGTTTAACTGGAGGCTAAATGCACACCTACCAGCAGTTCTGGTTATGTGATTACATATTTCTTTAAGCTGGACCAATTTAAATGACTTTGCTCAGCGGAAGGGACAATCCTGACGAACAGGCAGGGACAAAATCTGAAAGCTAGGGCTGTGTGTTTTTATGAGGAAGAATGAATTGGAATAAAAAAATGATTTTCTTAAAAATCATTATGTACAATTTTAAGATATAAATTCCAATTTTAATGTAACTAAAAGAAGCAGTGCATAGCCATGTCTCTATGATTTTCTAGATATATCGCTATGATTTTTGGAAAAATCTTCTAAACCTAATGAGAACTAATGAAAATTAAAATTTTCAATTCTAGTTAATTTAATGTTCCTTAAAAGTGAAAATTAATATATTTCTGGACCATTGTTTGACAGTGATTGGACCATTGATCTTGGAGTATTAAAATTTAGAATATCCTACACATGCCGTTTTCAAGTATCACAATTTTATGTGTGGAGACCTGAGGGTTGGTTGAGACTATGTTGACATTTGATATACATATAGATAAAAAATTATATTGATCTTTATGTGCAGATGTATCTTTTGAGTCAGCACACTCTCATGTGGAAAATTAATAGAACCTCTGAGATATCTGTTTGAAGCATAATTTATATTCTAAAATATTGGAATACTTAGCTTAAGAATTTAAGAAATGTATTTTTTTATAATCTCTATACTAATAATTTTCTCTAGAATTCATTGTAATCTTTATAACCAAACTTGTTTTAAGCCGAAGTTGTTTTACTAGCCTCTGTAGCCTATTTATATCCATAAGCCAATGTTTATTGTAAGTACAACTTTTTTTATAATAAAAGTTATGCAAATTATGTTATCTTAGTGATTATATCACCTTGCTCACCATGGAAGACAGCATTGTGTAGAGGATAATTAGGTGGAAGCCTCCACAGCCCTCTCCAATCCTGTTTATAAAGTTTGGATTGTTGAGTGTTGTGAAGGCTTTCATTTAATTGCTACAACATCGGAGCAACAAGTATGCAGTTGAGTGATGGAGATTATCCTTATTCCTTAGCTTATAACTATATGATTATCACTATTGTAAAGAAATAGTAACTATTATGGTATTCGGTGAAATTTCAATATTAGCAATCCAACAGTCTTGGAGCTATCTTTTCCATGTTGAAGGAAGGCTATGACTACTGAGTAATTAGAAGATAGTCTCCTTCCTCTTCATCTGACCAGTTATATAAGCTTTGGTCAGTTGAAGGTGAGGGAGATGGTCATTTAATTACTGCAGCAATGGAGCTACAAGTTTCGACCATCTACCATTAGTAGGACACCATATTATCAAGTGTGAATGGGCTCCTTGGAGTGTGGGTGAGCAGGTAGTGAAATACACCTTTTTATCCCAGGTAAAATGTTAATCAATATCATGGGAGTCAGACTATGATTGGGAATGGGAGTCATTTTATTCATTTTGCAGGAAGGCATCGTCTACCGAATATTTAGATGGAATCGTTCATGGCCTTCTGCATTCCTGTTTATTGAATTTGGATTCCTAATTGCTCCTTCTGCTATTTATTGGTGGTTGAACAGGATTTTGGAGGCCATCCTATTACCCAGGTAGTGTTAAATTGATCTTATTGCTCTTAAGTTAAATTTATACTTAGGAATATGATATGCAGATTGACAGTGAAATTTGCGCTTTTACATCATTAAAAAATGCTGTGGAACTTTTATTCTTCTTTTCAGTGCCCAGTTTTTTAATGTTTAACAGGATGTGAGGTATTATGAGAATGAATCCTTTAGTTTACCTTTAATGAATTTTTATTAAAAGCACTCCAACAGAGTTAGAGTTACCTTATACACGTTGCAGGAATGCGGTGACTACTGAATAATAAGATGAAAGTCTCCATCATCTTCATCAGACCAGTTGTATAACATTTGGTCTGATGAAGCTGAAGGAGATGGTCATTTAATTACTGCAGCAATGGAGCTAGATATCTACCAGGATCAGGACACCATGTAATCAAGTGAGAATATCCTTCCTGAAGGGTGAGTTAACTGGGAGTGGAACACACCCTTTAACCCCTTGTAAACTGCTTATAAAGATCATAGAATTAAATAAATTCATCGGGAAGGGGAGTCATCTTATTCATTTTTCAGGAACTACTGAATAAATAGATGGAATCCTTTGTGGCCTTCTGCAATCCTTTTTATTATATTTGGTAAAAGAATAAAATTATTGCTAAACACATGAATTTCAGTTTGGTAGTAAAATTTTCCAGTCTGATTCATTCAAGGCTGTTGTAGAACATCTTTCTTTTCAGAGCCAGGTTGATTATTATGGGAGACCAGGATCTGAGGGATCATGGTAATGAATGCTTCAGCGTTTTACTGACAATTTGTGATATAAGTATCCAACATGTCTTAGGCTTGTTGATATTCCTTGTTTTCATAAACAAGGCACTGATAGAATTATGCAACAAATGCCACTTGATTAACTTTGTAATAAGTGTTAATTCAAGTTTTGCAGATGTCATAAGTTGCCTTCCTTCCTCATCAAACCAATATGATACTTCACCATAATTACTATTATCATACAATATGATACTTCACCTGTCATATTACCATAAGCATGTCAGACTTTTACTCTCATGCCTGTTGAAGATTCAGAAATATACATCCTGCAACCCAAACACACAACCTGGCACTTGTTACGCTGTCACTTCAGGAATAACTGCTATTATTTTTGGACATAATTCTCTATTTTTATAACTGTGAGACAGTTCATGGCCAAAAAATCTGTCTATAACACAACTCTTGTTATAAGCTGTACTTGTTACAATGGAATTCTTCTGTAGCCTATTTATATCCATAAGCCAATTTGCATTATAATTACACCCTTCTTTATAATAATAGTTATGGAAATTATTTTATCTTAGTATTTTATCACCATGTTCAATATGGACAGAATTGTGTAGAGGATAATTAGATGGAAGTCTCCATCCTCTTCATTAGTATATTTTCTTCTATAAACCTTGGAGTGATGAAGGTATTCATTTAATTACTGCAACAATGGAGTAACAAGTATCTCAAACATCTTATAAAAATAGAAGAGCCTTTCTTATTATAATATTATAAATAAATCTGACTAGTAGGAACATGATATGCAGATTTGAAGTCTATTTTTGCAGCTTTACGTCATTCAATAATGTTGTGGAACTATTATTTTTCTTTTCATAGTCCAGTTTATTTTTTGGGATACCAGGATATGAGCTATAGTGAGAATGAATGCTTCAGTACTCCTTTGACATTATATGTTAAGTAGATATTTATAATGTCCTTGGGGCAGTGAATTGTTCATTTTTCCTGACAATGCACTGGTAGCTTAGTTCTGAAAATACTGTTGGTACAACCAGTCAATATATAATCAGTCAAATTTTGCTGTTTTATATCATTCAATAATGTTATGGAAAACAGACATTTCTTTTTCTTAGCCAGGTTGATTCTTATGGAGGATCAGGATCTGACCTATCATGATGATGAATACTCAGCATACCTTTGGCAAAATATGTTTTCAAGATAAATATTATGTCTTAGATATGTTGATGTTCATTTTCACTGAGAAGGCAACAGTAGCTTAATGCATCAAATACTGCTGGGGTAACAAGGAAATTTATGTGTTTGGTTAATGTTTGCCTAAAGGTTAAAATCACAGGCTGTGTTTTGTTTAATAGCCTAAAATTGCTACAAAGTTCTATTATTCCATATGGAATGTTAAGATACCATATGGAGATCCATATTGAATATAGACCTTCAGCCTAAATTGATTCAACCTTTCGAGCTCTAGTGTGATGGCACTGGTCTAGAAAATTTTGGCAGGAGCAATGAAAATACAATTTCTTTTATGGAATTCATTACCTTTTTCACTCGTTATAGCAGACTTCTTCTGTAGTTTAGTTTAATCTACAAGCCATGATGTATCATAAATACTTTTTTATACCAAATTATATGGAGATCATGTTATCATAGTAATTACATCACTTTGCAGGAAGGCATTGACTACTGAATAGTTAGATGGAAGCCTCCATGTCCTTTTCCAATCCTGTTTATATGATTTGGATGGATGGGGATCATGAAGGCATTCATTTAATTACTGCAACAACAGAGCAACATGTATCCAGTTGAGGGATGGAGTAATCTAGGATTCATAAACATATAAAAATATGAGTAGCACTATGGTAATGAAATACTACCTATTATGGTAGGTAAAAATGTATAAACAAAGTGTAGCAACAATGTCATCAAAACAGTATATCCTCATATACAAGGAAATTGTTTGATCCAGATCAGATTATGAAATTGTTTAATAATGAGGTAGCCTCCAATCCAGTTTATATAGCATGGATTGGTTCAGGTGATGGAGGTCATCCCTTAATTACACCTACAATGAAATAAGAAGCATCACCTTGGAAGAGATTCAAACCACTGGTGTAAACATCCTTATGGATTGAGCAAAGCCAAATGACTCACATAATAAACTCACTCCAGTAGAGGCAAGTTATTGCAGGAACCAGTGAAGGAATTTCAGTAATGACAGTTTAATAGTCTGGGAGTTGTCCTAGGCTTGATTAAGGAAAAATCTTGACAATGATGTCAAAATGGTAGAGATGGGGTGAAATTAGTGTGGAAGAAATGCTTGATTATTTCAGAGACCAGATATATTCCTGGATAAGAAGAAACTGTTATCAAGTTCCAACAACTTCCTTGGTGGGTGGATGAGGAGGTAGTGAAAGGGGACCCTGTTGCCCCAGTATGCCATTAAACTCCTCCTTAAGGCAGAGGAGCCAACAGAATAGGATGGAGAAGGCATTAGAAAACGTCTCCATTAAAGTTTCCAAGTATCAGCAGTAGGATAGAAGGCTCTTTTGTAAATGAATCTGGAATATTCCCACATTTGTACCTCAGGGAGATAACTGTTGAATATATCTGAATGGTAGAAAGTGAAGTAATGTAGAATATAGTAGCTGAATAGTAGAAAGTGAAGTAATGGGGAGAAAAGAAATGCACCAGTTCTCTCATCCAGGAAAGGAGGACTCATAATTTCATGAGGTTGAATAAATATTGTTTGAATCCAGTCTTGTTTTTGCCTTGTCTTAAAACAATTTCATAGCAGTAGTAAACTACAAATGAATTTTTTCCCCTTATTGAATTATTTAAAAAAATATTTTGCTATTATTTGAAGGAGTGTTATAATTATATTCACTAGTTTTGGTTTCAATATGCTGGTTTACTTACAGGATTTTAGTATTAAGAATGGCTGTAATAATGCATGCATCCATGATATTTCTTTATCTAACTTTTCTTTGCAGTTCTATCAGGAGGCAGGAGATAAAGCTTTTGATTGAAATAAATGATTTGAAATCTATTGGGCAGCATATTTATTTTAAAATATATACTGCCTTATGGGTCTCAGAAAATTTAATTTCACTGACATCATGAAGGAAGCATGACAGAAGCTTTCCAGATGGTTAAGATATGAAACTGTCTTATTCAAGTATTTTAATCAATAGTTTATTATTAATTCATAAAACTGGAATCAATGAGAATCTTGATATATTAGTGTGGTTTTCATGAATGGTACGTTTTTTCCCGTTGGTTTCACCCATGCAAATGAATGTGGTCCTGAGAGTATGTTGCTTTCATTTGGCACATTCTGGTCATTGTATGTTTTATCGACAATATTTATATTAAAAGCTTGGTTGAATTTGAAATTACTGAGGATGCTCATAGTGTCAATCAATTTCAATTGATGAGGTATGTATTGTATTTCATCTTACCTCCTCACTTCAAATCATATCGGGCTCCCTGACACCCAAGTATAATGCTACTTTGACTTACATAGTTAATTCCCTCTAGTTTGAAGTTTGTGCCCTAGGAGTTGTTATCTTTACACTCAAACCCTGATTTCTGTAATCTCTTATGTTAAACCATTAAATATATTCTTAGACTTATAAATTTTGAAAGATATTCATCAGTATAAATTTCTTTATAGAGTTGTTGTTATTTATAAGATTATTATTTTACATAGTTTGGAAAATACGTTCTGAGAGCAATGATTCCTTTTGTCTGTTTAATGAAGAATGTTTGAGGAAACTCCTCAGCATTGATTTAGTGCCAGAGAAGATTGCCAGTCGAATCTTTCATCAACACAGTGTCAATCAACAGAATTCCCTACAATGATCAATGATATTGCTATTATAATATTGATGGTTCTATAGTCAGCATCTTGGGTTGGATACCTTGCGCTAATCATTTCTCATACTTCTTTCCATAATTGCAAGAATTTACATCCAATTTATTTTAATTTCTTCTCATTTGTTTCTATCTTATTTGACCTCTTAAAGCAATTCCTATCTCCTGCTCTTTTTTTAACTATTGCAGTCCTTTAGTAGCCAAATCACCATTGTTTTTCAACTCCTTCAATTTAGTTCTTATTTTGAGGCCAAAAGAGTGTACAAGAAGTTGTTTGTGTACTAAAAAGTTAAGAAATAAACTTGTGAAACTAATTTTTATAACCAGTTGATTTGTGAAATACAATAGAAATTGATGTTTACTAAGTTAAATGAACTATCTACATTAATGGGAGTTGCTAAAATACACTAATGTTTTCTTTTGGCATGATATTGGTTAGTTTGTCGTATGATTCTCAATGTTCTTCAAATGTAAAAGTTCTTCTAAAAATATAAGATGTAATATATTATAAAGTATAAGATATCCAATAATGTATTAAATATGTTACAAACTGAATTGATACAAGGGCTTGTAGCAGTGCCATTGCAAGACGTAGTTTGGCATATTGAGCTAAATATTGCTATAAAGTTGCCTACTACTAACAAAGAAAATAGTCAATGCAATAATTTTTAGAGGCATGGTAAGATCCAAAACCACAGTTGAGTGAGGCATGCTATAACCAGATTTTATTGTGTTCGATAATTAATATTTTTCTAAATATTTTGTCTTGAAAGTTTGAAACCTTTATTTTGGTGCTGTTATGGATATCATTTGAGATTGACTTGTTCCTAATGCTAAGTTTTTGTAATATAATGTGATTACATTTTAAGAAACTAATATTTAGTCTTAGTTTCTCAGAAAAGTTTCTTTGTAGAACTTGAAGGGGGAATGAAGTTCATGCATAATAAGCATTAGAAGAAAAAATTGGCATGGCATATGTGTAAGACAGAAGGGAATTTTAATGATTTAGTATTTTTTATTTATAATTATTATGTTCCATAGAGGAGTATACTCATTAGATGAGAAATTAAGTGGTTTTTTCCTTCCTTTTTACAGTGCAATTTACTCGGTTCGTACAGTGGAAAGGAAGGAGATACTCATTTCATCCAGTCGCCAATGAAGAAAGAAAAAATTCTCTAAAAGGATGGAATTATCACCAATGATATGATGGGATGTGTATGAGAATCTAGTTCTTGTGCATGAGGAATTAGCTGTTGGAGGAAATAATTTTTCAAATTGGAGAAGTCTCTATGTGTATACTCTATGAAAGTGAATCCTAATTTAATTGTTGCATCCCATGTTCTCTTCCTTAAACCTAGTCTATCCAAATCCAATGAAAGCAGCATAACAAAAGTCTCTGCTCCAATCCTTTGAGCAATAGGTTTTTAAATCTCAAGATTGGCACAAATCATTTGGATAACACTGCTTTAAGAGACAGCTACGTGTCCGTATGTGTAAAAAAAAGGTTTCAAAGTGATCCTGAAAATTAGCAACTCTTAACAATTCCTCATTTGCATGGATATTTACTACATATTGTTATCCATTTTTTGAATATATTAGTGGTTTAAATCTTCTTTGGCAACTGAAAAACTAAAAACTTTAAAAATTTCTACTGTTGCCAATGATGATTAATCATAAAAAAATCAATTGTAAAAAATGAGCTAGAATATGTTCAGTTCTGTACACTTCTGTAAACTGAAATGTATGCCTTCTTCCCTTCATTTGTTTTATGATTCCTAGTTTTGCCATGTGCATGCTAGATATTAAAGTTAAGAAGACAATGTGTGCCCAATAAATTCAAAATGGAGTTAGACAGCTATCTCTCTCTAAGTGTGCATGTGGCAAGGATCAGAAGGATGTGGACCCTCTCTTACTTGTGCATTGTGTTAAGGTGGAACAAAGGTGGACTTAGTGTGGTAACGTTGAAAGAAGAATTATTTAGTAGTGTAAGACTTAGATTGATTTTGGTCCTTTGGGAAATATTTTTTGGTATGTAAAAATTATACTTATGATGAAACTAATTTTTTAAAGGTAAAATTTCTCATGTTACATGATTTTTTGTTTTCATATTTCACTCAATACCAACCAATACACCCTTACTAACTAATTAGCTTTTGAGCATAAACAACTCCTTTTTTGTGCTCTTATCTCAGTATCCTGTATCTGCGACTTTTGTTAGGGTTTATGAATCAAAATTTCAGAGATCTCCCAGTCTTTTCATTCACACACTATCTCTACTAGATACTGTATATTCTCGAATCTTTGGTGAAGTTTCTTTCTTTTATTTTTAGAGCTTTCATAAAACAGGACTGTCTTAGTTTGGTAATCTCAAATTCTTTATTGTTAAGCAGATATTACAGAGAAAAGTTCCTTAAACAACTGACCTGATTTAACACTGATTGGATGTATGCAGGTTATAGATACCTGAACTGTGTTATGGCAAGTTTTTAGGAATACCCCAATATATGTTACATATAATATACTTTTACTTTTATTTAATTGGTGAGAATGACCCTGAAAACTGCATGAGGTCCATTCAGCCATAATTTTCTAATTAACTTCCAAATGACACATTCCAAAAAGTGATTGCCATCTAAATGTTGTGCCACAACTGATATTTCCGTATTTTCCAAACATGGATTTCAAAGAAAAGTTTAGAGTTAGTTTTTGTGTAGGAATGAAGACTTGTTCTTAGCTTTCTGTGTCATGATAGCAAGTATGTAAATATGTTCCATAGCATACTTAATTATGATAATTTATAGTTTTTTCCTTTACTGAAATTCTGCAGTCTTACTCATGAATATCTTCTTTCCAAGATAAGCATAAAAGAGAAATGAACCATTCCATGGAAAATTTGGAAAGAAATAACCTTGTGCCTAGTTAGTTTATTTTCTAAGAGTTGAAAACTTCACTCATTATTTCAAAGTTTCACTGTAGGCATATTCAATTAACCAGTGAATCCTGGAGTAGTGCAGTTTAGCTTAAGGTGTAATTCAAGATATTTTTGTGGTTATACTTACATAATATGAATAGCAAAATAAGAATAAACTCCTTTTATCCTAAATTAATTATTATGTAAATATTTTCCATAGGATATTGTTTAACACTTTGTCAAGAATTTTCTTCCTTATATTGAGTTTGTATCTTGATCTTGTAGAACTCTGCCATTTAGACAAAGTGGCCATAGAATACCAGAACAAACAAATGTAGGTGAAGAAAAAATTACTTAGGTTGAACAATGAAATACATGTAAATGATTCATTATTTTATAAAACTGCTTAGGAGAAAATTAAAATGTAAATAAAAGTGAAAATAGACATGATTTGAAATTCACATAAAAAGAACGTTGAGTTTTATTTAACCTTTTTCCATGAATAAGCCTCTAAAGGTAATCATTCTTTATTAGCATTATTACTTTAATTCTTGTTATAATTTTTACAACTAAGCAAGTGCTTAAATGCTTGAGTTTCCTTAATAAATGTTTAAAACTTGATTTAAAATGACCAGTAAATCTTTTCAATGGACAATTTAGCATTCAAAGGGAACAGAGAATGAAATATGACAGTTATCTTAGTGTGAATATGAAAGCTATTATTTTATCACAGATTCAATAATATTATAGAAATCAGGAGACTACTCAGTTTCAGAAGCATCCACTGCAGTTTGACAATGTTATACTTTATTGGGTTAATTTCATCACCAAATAATTCTTGAATATGATATGCACCAAGTCATTTCGTAATACATAAATTATCAAACTCATGTTCATAATTTCAGATAAAATTTAATTATCAAAGTGTTAAAACATACAAAAATTTTAACAAGACATTTCTTTTTTCATATAATTTAAAATTCAATTTTTAGCATCTGATTAACGTAAGGAAGAAACTATCTCATTTACAGTTGACTTATATTTCAAATTTCTAGCAATCGATGAATCATAGCCACATAGATGGTAAAAATCATGAAATTTAAGTAAAAACTTTACTGATTTTTTTCAAGTCTGCCAATTACAGTAAATAAGTCCTTTTCATTGTAATTTGTGAACTGTTTTGAAAGTGATACTTAGTTTCCTAGTTTTAAATTTGGGTTATTTCAAATAATTAACAAGTAACTCAAGATTGAACTTTTACAGCATCATAAATTCCACCAAAAATTTGAAATTAACAATCTTCATAATTACTGGAGGGTAAAAGTTATTTATGGAACAACATTCTCTTCTTTTCATGTACGTGAACATAACAAAATTAACTGCAGTTAGATTGGTCAGTAAATATCATCAGGGGGAGGATTGCCATATAAATTATTCCAGGAAATGGGTGGAATCCATGAAGATTTCATCTGTAAAAAAAGAAATTGCATAATATGAGCATCTTAGATAGATGAATGAGTAGATGAAATTGATAACATTAGCTATATTAGATAGTTGATATCCAAATCCCTTCTTAAAATACTTAAAAGGTTTATCATTCTGTTCTGATATATCTATTTTTAAACACGACTAAGAGAAAGAAGCTAAACAAATGGTGACCAAAGGTAGAAATATAATGACACCAATACCACTGATGGGAAAACCTTTATACTTGATTTAGATTGTGGTTTATAGATGTATCAGTTCTGCAGAATTAAAATAAATAAAAATAAAATTTTAGTTGAAATTTTGACAAATAAAGTTCAGAAAGAAGTTAACCATATTGATCTATGTGAATAGAGCCAAAATTTCTATTTAAAATTTTCATTTCTTCACTTTTTCACAAATTATGAGATATCTACTTAAGTATAGTTTATATTTATTCCGATTATTTCAATACATAAATGGTTTCAATAGTTTTACTTCAACCTCAAATAAGTGTTTTTTGAGCTGCCTTTAATTACCTCTCATGCTCAAGTCCCCTCTCGATTTTTGTTTTTGAAATATTGTATATAAAGGTAGTTTTATGGAGGAATATTTACAATAAATGCAAAAAAGATAATAAATTAGTCCAAATAATTTATGGAACCAAGGAAGTTGATTTTCAAAGCCAAATCAAACATTTATACCAAGTCAGAAACTTAATAACCAAACTTACATCTACAATATCCATCCAATTGTTGAGGGAGTCAGCCATGGTATTGGCTTCATCTCTATTGTCTCCTTCATAGACAAACATCATCAGGAATACGGTTGGACAACCAGTGTCATTCCTGAAGACAAACATAAAAAAAGGAAAAAAAAATAAAAATTTGAGTTAAGAATTACGTTACTTAATAATCTCAAAAATGAAAATCTCTCTAATAAACTTGCTTATCAATGTTATTTCAGCATATTATATTTTTATAAAAATTATTTAGAATTAATACAGTTATCCAGTTGGAAGATAAAAAGCAATCTTGAATGAAACATCAAAGCCTTAGTGGCTACATAACTTGGTAATAAATTTATCTATATAGATTTCTCTATGTTTTAAAGATTTATGGAATTCCTTTTGTTCTCTCAAATAAATGAAAAAAAATCTTTGTAATATCCCAGTTATAACATTATCCCACTTGCAATCACTCTTGATTCTCTGAAAAGCATCTTAACTGGGTTTAACTGTAATGCATGGGTGACTATAAGAAACTGAAGATTGAAGCACAAAATACAATTAAGAATATTAATTTTAGCATAGGTAGATAGATACTGATAGTTAAATAAATATATTTAATTGCAAGGCCTTATATACATTGAAACAAAGAATGAAAAATATAATGATACATGTTACCAATATTTCACTTACGCAATTTGATAAACAATTTGGCCAAATCCTCCTCCAGGAACATATATTCTGCTACTGTCACTCTTACTTATATCATCGGGCAGTCTTGGGTCCTTGTATTCTTTCCAGTCAAAAGATCTAGCAATTACACAAATTGTGATATAAAAAAAGGCTATTATAAGAAAGAATATCATTACATACTAACTGGAACTGATGAGGACAAACCATAATCTATGAATTGAGGAGTAGTGTAATTTCCTTAACATTACTGAGAATAATCACTAAGTCTTATGCTCCTCGAAATTTCATGAATTAGAATGATGCTGATGAAGAATTAAATTTAGCTACTAATCACAATAATAAGAGAGTTAATTCCTTGACAAAAATGGATAACCAAAGTTTAATTATTAAGATACAATATATTTGATAAATACTTACTGAAAGACTTCCGCTAAATTCTCTCCAGTACTTTTTGAGAACAAATAGCGGATCTGGCAGCCGTCGAGGTCTTCATCTTTCCTAACATCAGCCAATATAGATGAAAGTATAATGATTCTCTTAGCATTATTCTCCAGAATCCAATTAACTAGATCTTTCCCGAATTCTTCCTCCTTTCCCTATGCAAAATACAACCATGTTAACATGGTTTCATTATAAATGTACGAGAAGTAAACAGAATACAGAGACTTACTTGCAAGCTGTGTACTTTCAACAGTGTAACTGAAAGTTCATGGCCTTGATTGCAGTGATATAATTACATGAGCATGAATGAACAGCAGACAAAATAGTTTGCAAAAATTCCAAAAAACAATCCAGCTTAAATTTTTATAATAAGTTGACATTAAAAGTACTTACTGATTTGTTACTTAGTTGTATTTATAATGGAAAATTAAAATGCCAATACATTTTTACAGCGAGTGTTCAAAGACTATTATAGAAGTAACAAAGAATTATCTTTCATCAAATTTACAATGAACAATCTATGAAACAACAACAAAATTAATAGGGCAAATCTATCCAACAAGAATGTTTAAGCCTGGGATTTAATTCAATTTCCAAGATCTATATGAACGAATTTACTTAATCATGGAATGTTTTCTTAATAAAAAAATTTAAAACAATTAAATATGACTTGGGAAATAAAAATTAATAAAAGTAATAATAAATCAATATAGTGATTTTGTAACATTAACTCGACTTACTGGTACTACGGATCCTCTTATTTGTAAGAGCACTATCTTCTTCGAAGCAAGGAAATACACTGCCGAAGATACAGAAGAATTCTTTGTAAATTTAATCATACTCAAAACTCGTTGTAAGAGCGTAGAGATGTACGACTGAATGACAAGAAATAAAATACTGTCGGTTGCATTACATATAATGATAAACAATAACCATGATATAATTTACTTTCCTTGTTATTGCATAAAGTTTCAAGTACATAAACGAAAATCTTGATTTGCATAATAAGTCTACTGTAAGGATTATAAACAACTTTTGGATTCAAGAAATTCGCTAAAAACAGTTACACATAAATATGTGTACAATAAGAAACCAGATATTTATCTGAAAAAATATTAAAGCAACATCTGATCTGAAACCGACAGTAAAAGGTAAGGAAAAACGATAAGGGCAAGATAGTATTGAAAAGTAGGCTAACGGATACTATTTTACACCTAATACATTAAAAGTACCTTTGAAGTAATTAATATAATATGCGACTAACCTTCGCACGAAGAAGAAAATTCAGAAGAAGATTCATCGTAAGCATTTGGGCCTATTACTGGAATGAGATGTTCGTGAAAAATAAAGCCAATATACTCTGGTTTAGCGTTGTTGACAAGTAAATCCATTGCTAACTGTGGCACATTCCCGACGGATACTGAGGGCTTGATAAAACAATAATTGTTTCATAAGTTTTACATGTTATTTCAATATAAATTTACAATAACTTTCAGTCAACATGCTGGATATTATTACTTTTAACTGGAAACAAACTTACTATTATAAACGTGCTATCACTAATATCAACCGATTTCTGATTAGAGAACATTTTAAAAGCAAATTAATTCGAACTATGCAATTATAAGACTAAATTAACCCGTTATTTATCAGATTTCTAGTAGACCGCAAGGTGACAAGCGTCTTTTAAATCTGATTCATTTGAATTTCGATCGTAATTTCCAAGCTTCCATAGAATTCCGTACGATATGCATAAAAGTTTATCTTAGAGACGTTATAAAGTAATTTTCATTAGAGGAGGGCCTACTTTTATACTTCTGTATAAAATACTTTCATGTACTTAGAGCTAAAGAAATAGTCAAAATAAAATATCCGCTGAAGTACGGGTACTCCGAAGTTTGCGGGAAATTTAAGTTCGCTTATGATGGCTGGGATGATGCTAAGTCGTAGCGCATCCTATATTTTTTAAATTTGAGTGACCTAAACTACCTTATTTATGAACTATTTACTGAATTCAAAATTCATGTTTTCTTTATCCCAGATACTCGGAATAATTTCATGCAATACCCTTCCTTCTGTGCATCTCGTATCTTATTCCATCTTTAACCACTCCTCAATGTCTTTGATAGTGGGATCAACTTTCTCAATCCTTTGCCTTGCATAGTTCCCGTCTTGCTTAGCCACCTTGCCTTGAATTTCCAGATTTATTCGTGGTATATTGAAGATTATTTGCAGACAATCCACAAGAGTGGTACTGTATGCTCTTGTCATTCGCCATAAGACTCTCCTTAGAACAATTGCCTTACAAAAGCAGCTCTTTTGAATGCATGTGAAAAAGCAGGCATCTGTATGGACCTGTGAGAATATTATTGATGTGTAATATTTAACGTGCATTCATGGGCATGACCTTTAGGTCATAGATATAACCTATTGCAAAAAAGATTCTCCATTCTGAAAATACCTTGTGATGTGCATAGAAAGACTAAGCTTTAAGTGCAGAATGTCACCCAATGTGAACGTGTGTTCCTGGCAGGTATAGTTATCTCCTGAAATTTTACCACTGGCAACCTTTTTAGTTACCTTAAGAAGTTGAACACCTGGCTTTTAGTTGGCAAGATTGTCAGTCCAGCAGAACTCAACAATTCACTAACTTTTGTTATCAGCTGAGATCCAGTACTTTTTAGTGACGATCTGCTGTTCCCTTCCACTAGGATGATTACATCATCCACGTTAACGACCTGGTCGTACACAATCAATTTACCAGCTTCTCTAGCAGTTCATCAATATACTCGTTCCACAAGAGTGAGCCTAGAACAGGGCAGCCCCTTAGGCTCTTTTTGATGACTTGAGATTTTCATATCTAGTCAGCAACTTGCCTGCTTTCAGAATAAGACCTTTAAATATTCATTAAACAGGGTGGGACCTTTATCCTTCCAAGTCATTTTGTATACATTCCCCAATCCATACAGTTGAATGCATTGCTGACATCAATGAGCAATCCCGTCACATACTTGTAATTACTTTCACGAATCTTCGCAACAAATCATTTTTAACTAATTTCATCCCTAATCATATGCAAATGACTATAAATATCTATCTGGCCCATGGATTACCATACAACATAGTAATAGTATTGTTAAAAGTTCTTCGATACCGTAGGTCATTTCGTACAGATGGGCCCCAACTGGCTATAAGAGAGCCCGACCATAAAAAATATATTAAACATCAAAGCCGTGACAATTCTTCATTGACAAAGGATGGCTGGATATATAATGGACCTCAATATTTAACAGCTTAGGGCCTCATCAAACGTAAATTAGATTATTATTAGTGCTATGGGACATACTGTTGGCAAAATTTCGGATACTTCAGATTTATATTATTGATATTGTCAAAGAATTTTTTCTATTCGAATAGGAATAAATTCTGCAATTCACAAGAAAAATCAAGATTTTAAATAATTTGCGATTTCATACTTGTCTATCCTTAACCCTCCGCTGATTACAATACCCCTTGAAACATCGCTTGTCGCAATTTATCTGTTGGATATTTCGTTGCTTATCTGTACCATCGGGTTGTATTGCATGTTTTTTGTAATCATTCTGTAAGAATAAGCGAGGTTAAAGAATCATGTATATGTAACTAAGAGTGAACGAATATAATAATGATTATGGGACCCATCATCCTTCAAAGATAATCTGATTAATGTGGCCTTCATAGATTATTGCAGTTTATAACAACCCCTGAAGCACTAAGGTTGTAGAAAATCAACTTTGTTTTTCCCGGTGAAAAACATATTTAGTTGCTCTACTGTTTCACACCGAGTGCATGATGGCGGGCCGTTTGTCAGAATCAAGTGAAAGCTGGTTAAGGTCGGTCGCCTTAGGTAAGTCACTGGTGACTTCTTTTACTATGAAATTATCATTCCTTCTAAGAAAAATGTCTTTAGTTCTTTGTATTTAGTCTTCCCGTTGATTGTGGAATATGTTATCAAGGAATTTCTTCTGAAATGACGTTAATCTTAGGCATATCTGTCTCGTGTCATTATTGTAACATTGAACGTGTTTGATAATTTTCGTCACAGAAATAAAAGCTATGCCACTGATAAAGGACGAGAACGATATTTCTAGGACAATCTTGCCAATGATGAAGACTATAATCACGTGACCGTATCTTTGAAATTGGTATGTTCTGTCAAATGAGACAGCGATCATGGGATAATTTCCGCTAAACTTTTGAAGTCTTTGTTTGACAGAGGGTTTCAATAGATTTAATTTGTCGATTCGGTCTCAAACTAGACTTTATCAAGTAAATTGTACAGGTTAAAACCGAAATCATTTATGCAATCGATCTATTAATTTACTATATTTAAACAAAGTAAAAATTTAGGTTATTAATCATAGATATGTGGTTAATTCATTTTTATTCGAAGTAGTTCCCATTGATTGTTATTAACTTGAAATTAAATGATTTACTTGTAGTGTATTTACTTGGCAAAGTATGCTGTTATCCATCCTACTCAAGATAGCCCAGTAAGTAATCTTTCTTTTTTTAATTTCATTTACCAAAAGATCAAGAGTAAGATGAAGTTTTTATAGCTGTGAAAGCATAGAGACTATTGGAATAATTGTGTTGATAATATATGGCTGTAGGGCGGCCCAGTGAATTTGGTGAATGAGTGCAACAAGGAAGCATAGTTGGTGATGTACCTGCCAGCCACATAACAAGAAACCCTTCAGTATGCTGTTGCTGTATACAAGTAGTAACGTTTGAAACTTGTTGTTCCTCTTTTTTTCTGTATTATCTTATAGTAATGAAACCACACCAAACTCTTGTGAAATATTTCATGCAAGAGTTACCTTCCACTCAATTATTTTATGCAGCGAGATGTTATATTCAGTCCCTTTCTCCTTCATCTTTGATGATTCCATTGCTTTAAAAAAACATTCTATATCAAATTTATATAGAATGCTGGTGCTTGTCCCTGGATTGTAGTTATTATAAACTTAGTAATTTATTTTATCCAACGTAATTCCAACATTGCTGTTGCGTTATACCCTTTTTCTTAGAAGTAATTAATAGCCACATCTCTAACCCATATATTTCACATTTTAAGCACCTTTAGTGCATCTTTCCTATTAATTTGTTAGTCATGGTCTCAGTGAAGTTTAATGACATCCCCATTCTGGAATTATATGTCTGCAAATAATTATTTACATTGACGTATCTCAAAACATTTGTGCAATCCTTCATTTTTCATGATTGTATTCTATTATTATTAAATTGAGTATAATGATAGATGAATTTTATTTTCCTTGCACAGAACCATTGGTAAATTCTTCTGTATGAAACAAAAATCAGGACTTCATCAATGACCCAGAAGACAGCAGATATGTCTCAGTTTTAAGTAGTTCTTCAATGCCTTTCAGTTGGGGGCTTTGCTGATACTTTTGAACATCAATATTTAGTTGAAGTTTTCACTAAAATTATATTGTCAGAAAATTCACTGAGTCTGCTTTCAAATTTTGTGTTAGAAATAAAAACATGACTGTATTTTAGAGAATTATTCACCTTTCTGACACACATTATCATTTCTTAATTATTTTTTTATTTTGTTATATCATTGTAATTTGATTGTATTAGCCAAATTGTATGCAATAAAGTTTTATTGTAGCTCAAATGTTATGACTCTCTTAAAATTCCCCTATGATTAGAACACTTGAGAAATTCACTTTACAAATTACAATAGTTTTCTCCAAGTGATCTGAGTTATTTTTCCTCAAAATTTCTTTTAAGAAATATTTCTGAAATAACTCTATTTTGAGATATTTTATCCACAAATATATCCCTTAAGTATTCTGTAGTAGGAGTAAGTAGTATTGTTGAAAATAATTAGGTCATTTTGAGCTTCCATGAATCAAACCAATTTCACCTTTGGTGATAGCACTGCTATCTGGGAGCCTGCTTATAGGTGAGTAAAACTTTGTTGGACACCTTTTAAGACACAAATAGGTACTAAAATTAATAATGGAAGGGAAGGTTAAACGGAAAAGAAAATAGGAGGACTTCGTTTATGGTATTTGTTGTCAAAATTTTCTCTTGAGAAGTTCAACACTTGCAATAATAAGTCCAGTAGGCTTTCAAAGTTTTCTATTACACTTGATTATGTTCAAAGTTTATTTCATAATCATATATAGCAGCATTTTCAAAAAGCATTATGTATAAACATAAATGAGTAAAAATGTTATCTTTTGTTTGTTAATCAGTGAACCATTTGTTTCCTCTCGCTCGTAATCTTGTTAAATTATAAAAACCACCAACGTCAATTAATTATATCCCAAATAATTTTGTTATTGGGAAGAAATATACAGAATATAAATCACAAATGTTTGAAGGACTCCACCTAATAAGTACAGACCTAGAATCAAATGGTCCCATTTTGTCACAGTAAAAGAAAATAGGCGATAGTCATTTACATCCGAGAGGTGAAATTAAAGAAAATTATGAGTAGATCGATACTTTTGATGAACTTTTGGCTTAATTGACCTTGCTAATCAAGGACGTCACACGGAGTCTACTTCGTGTATCGCGCATTAAAATACAACTTACGTTGCGTTACTGTCTCTCCGAAGAAGCACTGCCGCGAATCCCTATGCTTTGCGAACATGTCGGTACGTGGGATCGTTGTTGCTGTACCTATTGCATGTATTACTCAGGAATAGTCTGCAAGTTTTCATGATTTTTAAAGTCATTAAAAGTTTTAGGACTAGCTGTTCACGTCCCGACAGTACAGTCACGTTTCACAAGAATTCCTTTGTGTTTTGAAGCATGAAGGTGTTGTTTTGTGTTGGTTGTGTATTGATATGGTGGAATGTTAGTATAGATGGTGCAAGGTCGTAAATGATATTAAGTTTATTCCTGCGGAGACCCTGGCTCAGAGGAGAAATGTCATCTGTAATCCGCTGTTCTCAGTAAGTTAAACTATATTATTTAATTAATTATTCCACTGTCTTTGCTCCAGACTCTACTCTGTTCCATTTTTTTGAAATACACTTTTAAAGGGTTGATACTAACAAAGTGGAAATGCCTTCACAGGTCCTTTCGTAAAATTTTACGGTAATTGTAAGCCGTAAATCACTGCTAACAATCAACACTTTTATTACTACTTAATTAAAATTTACAGGATGGAGCAATTGTTTTTTAAAAATTTGAATCTTTTCGTTTTACCCTTTACTTTTTCTTTTTAAAGTTTAGTTCGTACAGCTGCGTTGCAACCATGTTGATGCATTGAACGGTATTGCAATGTTCAATATTTCTCAGATATTTCTGTTCGGTTATTGTTTACCAACTAGTACTTCTGTTTTCTGCCAGTCCTCTGTGTATTAAAATAATTTGAATGGCCTAATTTTACCCTCACTATGAGGTACTTAACAGAGTAGCAGCATCGTTTAGTAATCCAGTTTATTAAGAAATATATGTCGCTAGAGCTTTATCTGCTACTTGTCCAATGTATTGTGATTTTTTGATGAGATTCCATTTAGGCTAAAGGAATTGTGAATGCTTTGTACCTTGAGTATAAAGCAGTCCTTATTTTATTTCCTACTTTTGGAATTTATTTCACGCAGAATATTTATGGCTAAAAGCAACGACTGTACAATATTATATACTCAATCCTTGGATACCTTACTGGTACCTAAAGTAAAGTAAAAGTAACACTGTTATTCTTTTTTGACTGAGAAATGGTTTTGTGAAACAGCAATTACAGTGAATAGTTTTTGGCCACAGTTTTAAGTTAATACAGTAAAACTTGTTACAATAAATTCATTACCTTAATATATTTCCTTGTTGATTTCACTTCTGAGTGCCCAGAGAAGAGGATAGCTATAATTAGCAGAAATAAATCTTTGGTTTAATAATTTCTTATTCTGTGTAGAAAGTCTTGCTAAATGCTAAACCACAAGTCTTATATATAGAACAATATTCTTAATGAAATTGAAAATTTTAGCAAATTCCAGTTTCTTTCCAAACTTTTCTTTAATTGTAGCTTATTACTTTTGAGGTTACAATGACACATTGGTAGAATAATTATCTTACAGTTTAATTTATTATTACTTTTTGTGAAGATTAGAATTAATTTTTCATGTTATTGTCAACAGTTTTTGTGCTTTTCAAATTTCTGGCGTTAAGCTGTTAAATTATGTTTGATTGAAGGCCTCTAAATTTCATCTCTAGTATGTTTTTACTTCCTAAAATTATATAATGCTGGCTGATCTTTCAAATAATTTTGTGCAAGAGACAAAGGAGAGATAGTATAGTTAATTATGCTTCAACAAAAAACTGTTGTGTAGTGGTTGCTTTTGAAAAGGAAGAGGTTTTACTCTGCAATTATCTTTCAATCTAATCTTTTACCAAAATTTACCATACACCAGAATTATAAATTTCCAATTTTGTAAATTTGGTATATCTTTCTCATATCTAAATTTATTCCAGTGTACATTGGAGAGTTCATAGAAGTTTAAGGGTGTCGTAGATAACAATTTCCAGCTATATTCAACTATCTTAAATTTGATGCAAAATTTTAGGTAAAATATTAATAGTTTGTGTTTGATATCTGGAGAATTGCTTTGTTTCTAAAATGATTTGCATTTTTAAAGTAAATGGATCAGTGTGCACGGCCTTTCTTTTCATTAAAGAGAAGCAAATATTTCATTTTAATAATAGGATGACAAAACTCTCCATATCGCATCATAAATTTCAATTAGATGAATCAATTTAAAGTCTTATGTTAAGTTGTTTCACTGATAAATGCATAATATTTTTGTTCAAATATTCAGAAGGTCATTGGTTTCTTCAATGTCTTCTTAAGATTTTTAATTGAAATGCTAAATTTTGGCACAATTCTCTACTGTTGCATAGTAATTTCATACATTTTCTGAATTTATTTCAGAATTTCAATTTCTGGTATATGATTGTCCGATTTTGGAGTTATTTCTTGTTTGTATTTTGCCTAATTTTTCTCTTTTGCAGAGTTGATTCCAGTCTGCCAAATTATGTCACCATCCATTCAGAAATTAGAAATACGCCAAGTTCTTCATGCAACCTCCAGTCGGGCCTGGTCTATGAGTTCAAGTGCAGCAGAGGAACAAACCAAAGGTGCAATGTGAGTCTTCAAATTTTTCAAATAAAATAACTTATACATATAAAACTTTTGTGGGGGAGAAATTTATGCAATCATGCTTTTGAAATTGATGCATAACCTGTAGAAGGTGCAGTGACCTTGAGAACTTCAGAGGAAGTTCTGCTCGCAGATGTAATTCAAGAAGTATTCTTCAATACTCAATACATTTTAATGTATTATATTTTTTATGTATATTAGCTTGGGTCAGTTTTCTATGACATGACATGTTTTGAAGTAAAACTTTTGTGGGGGGGGATTCTTTTGAAATTGGTGCATAGCCTGTGGAAGGTGCAGTGACCTTGAGAACTTCAGAGGAAGTTCTGTACGCAGATTTAATTCAAGAAGTATTCTTCAATACTCATTACATTTTAATGTATAATATTTTTAAGCTTGGGTCTGTTTTCTATTAATTACTTGTTTTGGAATCAGATTGCCGTTTTAAACAAATTTTTCATAAGCATATTTGATCCTACGTGTTTTCATTCTGCATTTTCTAAATATATTTTCCTTTTAGACTTTTTTAATTGCATTTTCTCCATTTTCTGGTAAAAGCATTTGAAAAAATTACAATGAAAGTAAGTGATATATTTAATTGAATATCATTACATGTAGTAAGGTATTCCCAGCTCATTTATTGTGAAATTAAATGACCTTGGGGGCTTAGAGCAAGTTAGTTTTGTAGAACTTGCGGTGAAAAAATTATGGAACATGCATTTTAATTATCATCTTTATTTCTTTTCGTCAAATTTTTAATAGATTCTTTTACATGTTTGCTCAGTTTTAGTATAAAATTTCTTCAAAACCAATTTTCTGTTCGGGTTAATGTTATATTGGACAGTGCTTTAATTTATTCTAAACCCATTGAGTTCCTTAAGACAGGTTTTTCTTCTTGGTGTCATTAACTATCACTGCAGTGATTAATCTTGTCTCTGTTATTTGAATTTTAGTTATAAAATGGCCCTTTATTTACAAGTGTCTACATTTAAGTGTTAGGTATTTACTTTTCTAAAAGTTTAATTTGTTTTTGGCAAAACATTATTTAACTTCATCAGTTTATGAAGATTATTTTAAACTCACTTTACATATGATGACCTTTGAGTGAAAAGCTTTCAGAAGATTCAAGGAGTTTTAGGTTGTTTACTTCATCATCATAATAATTTGTATCTCTTTTCATTATCCTGGTTTTTTGTGAACTGGGTAAAGTGGTGGTTTTGATATCTATGGGCAAAATTTTGCTTGGAGATTTTGATGGCTTAAACTTAAAAAAAAAAAATGAATGACCTTGAAAACATTGTAATTTTTGTTGCTGATCATGATGCATGTTTCATATTTTCTTTTCTGCTTACCTTTTTGTAGAATTCGTTGTTTATTTCCAGCAACTTCATTGATCTCAAATTTCCTTCTTCTTTTGCTCTTATTGCATTTCATTTTTTTGTATTTCTATGATGTTTGTTGCAATTTAGGTGCATGATGTAATGATTATTCTTTTATGTTATCGTGTTATAAGGGAGAAAAGAAATAATTTTATTCTTTGTATATATTTTTAATATGTCAAGATATTTTATTACTGCATTCAAATCTTAGTGATAATCCAGAATATGACTTTGATCTCAATCAATTATTGTCAATTTTGCTCAAGTATACGGGCCAAATAAATCAGAAGAGATGAGTGGCTACTTAATTAACTGTTTGTTATAGATTTATATATCAAAATTTCATATTACTTGCATATTTTACCTAGATAGTTAAAGATATTTAGCAACTTATTTTATTGTTGACTTGTTTTTACTACATCTTTGTTTTGTTATTCAAATGTTGTAAAATTGATGTTTCTATACATCAAGTTTTGGAAAATTGATATCAATAATAGGTAATAGTATTAATCAATGAAATAATTGCCAAGGTTGGTTTATAGACCGGTTCTAAGTTATGCAATTATGTTGTTCAAGGTGGGTGATTGGAAAATTTTTAATTATATCCTCAGTCATTAAGATTTTTAAACATTGAATTCAACTTAAAAGTAAAACAGATTTGCAGCACTTAGCAGTTAATTAAATAAAATATTACAATGATTCTACTTTGAATTTTAGTCATCCAGTAAACTTAAGCAGCATTGTTGGAAATTGAGATTTTTAACTGAGGATTGTAATAACTCTGAGCATCATAAACTAGTTGTAAGTTGTTGTAAAAGAAGAAGATAATAATCTTAATTGAAACAGATATAGTTAGAAGAGCCTGAGAATTATTACACCTATTCTGTGTGACATAATTATCAATTCTAATTGTAATTAAACTCCTACTTCACTTTTATAATTCATGTATTACATCGTATAAGTGAAATGTTTGTTTCCCCTTTTCATGCATACGATTGATGAAATATTGAAAGGGCAGCCAACAAGTGAGCTTCAATTTGTGGATTCATAAGGAAACCAGTGGCAAGTCTAAATTCCCAGGGAAGGATGTGCTGATTTGTTTACAAGTTAAGAGTTAAATTTTAAGTTATTTTTACAGATTATTTGATTTTCCATTCAATCATGCATACCTTTGTCTATATAGAAAGGTGAATGCTGTGAGTTTTAAAAGTTAAAGTAATTTTGCAATGATAGTTGCCTAGTTTTAAAGATACTCAACATCTTTATTTTCTTGTATGTGAGAATTTACTTTAAAAAACTTAAGTTCCTTAGTTAATTAATAGTTTTAAAATTTAACTGAAACAATTTATTGATAGAGTTGAATTTTATAATTTATGTCCATTGCTATTCTTTTTTTTAAGTTTAACTGAACAATTTATTCATTAGAGTTGAATTTCACAATGCCGATTGCTGTTCCTTTTCAAATTTTGACTTCAACAATTTATTAAGAGTTGAATTTCATAATTTTTCAACTGCTGTTCATTTTGTAAAGTTAAAGTGAAATATTTTATTCATATTAGATTTAAATTTCAAATAATGTCAGTTGCTGTTTTCTTTTAAAGTTTAACTGCGACAAATTATTCATATTTGAGTTGAATTTCATGATTTGTCAATTGCAGTTCTTTTTTAAAAGTTAAATGAATCAATTTATTCACATTGTAGTCTAATTCCTAATTATATCAGCTGCTGTTCTTAAGTTCAACTGGAACATTCTATTTATATTAGAGTTAAATTTCAGTAGCCATTATCTTTTTAAGTTTACCCCGAGCAATTTATAGTTTAATTCTAAATTGTGTCAACTGCTTTTTTTAAGTTTAACTGCAGCAATATATTTAGAGTTGAATTTTATAATGTCAGTTGCTGTTCTTTTTTAAAGTTCAACTGTAATTATTTATTCATATTAGAGTCAAATTCCAAATTATGTTGATTGCTGTTCATTTTTTAAAGTGAAACAGTTCATTAATATTAAAGTATTAAAACAGCAACTGTCAATTAAAATAAATTTCAAAGTTTAACTGCAACAAATTCATGTTAGAGTTGAATTGCATAATATATGTCAATAGTTCTTTTTTAAAGTTTAA
Source organism: Pachydiplax longipennis (assembly GCA_036926295.1). Classification (NCBI taxonomy): domain Eukaryota; kingdom Metazoa; phylum Arthropoda; class Insecta; order Odonata; family Libellulidae; genus Pachydiplax; species Pachydiplax longipennis. The sequence continues at coordinate 18,589,188 of JAVFKF010000010.1, read as the reverse complement.
CTGCAACAATTTATTTATAGTTTAATTGCAAATTGTCAACTGCTGCTCTTTTTATATATTGAGTTCCAATAATGTTTTTGGTGGTTGAGTTTGAAACTGCAACAAATTATTCACGTTAGAGTTGAATTGCATGATTTGGCAATTGTTCTTTTTTAGTTTAACTGAAACAAATTATAAGTTTAATTCTAAATTGACAACTGCAACAATGTATTTTGAATTTCATAATTTATGTCAATTGCTATTCTTTTTAAAGTACATCTTCAGTTAGCAGTCAATTTTAAGAGAAATTATGGTTTAATAAAGTATTTATTATTCAATTGTACAATTTATTCCAGCTTCCAATGTAGAGCAGAAAGTTCAAGTCCAGTAACTCGAAATATTTCTCCAAGTTTTAAACTTGAGTGTTCGGTAAAATATTCTAGGTCCTAAACACAGTTTAGGATTTGGAATATTTTACCATACTCAAGTTTAAAACTTGGTGAAATATTTCAAGTTGCTGCACTTGAACTTTCTGCTCTACCTTGGAGAAAAATCCCAAGTCCAAAATCTGAAAAAAAAATTTGGCTACCTTGAAAATTTGACCTTGAGAATGACCTTGAAAATTTCAGATGACCTTGAAATTGATTTTTCTATCTCCAAGAAAAACTTGGAGATAGGTTCTGGCCCAGTGACCATTCCTTTGCCATGAAAAAATTTCAAATCCACAAAAATATTTTTCAAAATTTTATTCAATTTTTCATTTTACAATTGAAATTACACTAACATAAAAATTAAATTTTACAGAAATAAATTCACTGCAAATGATTGAACCTTATATAAAACAGCAATAGAATAATCCAAGTACAAAGTTTACATTTAATTCACTGAAAGATTCAAATTATGAAATAAAGCACCAAAATTTAGGGGGAAAAAATCTAAACATTCAGTAAAATACATAAAAGCCAAATTAATAATGAAATTCAGTTAGAGCTGTAAAATTAGCAAAATCATTCAAATAAGTCAGAGCAAATTATATAAGAGTTAAAATTTTAAAAAGTATACCTGAGAAATAAATAGAAGAATTACCAAATTTCAAAGAATAAATCCACAATCAGCAATCAAATATACTTTCAAGCTTGCCAAACAAAAAAGCAAAGTCAATGAAAAAGTTAAAGTTCAAACTAAATAAATTGAGAACATTGAAAATAGGCTAAAATTTTATCAAAATAAAGAATTACATTATGGCCACAATAAAGATTTCAACTTTAAAATTCACTGCAAGATTTATATTATCAAGTAAAGTACAAAAATTTCACCAAAACTTCAGGAAAAAATTTACGGTAATGAAAAAATTTAAACTTTCATAAAAGCCAAAATTGAGATTAAGAATTCAAATTATAAACTTTAAAATTAGCAAAATCTTTGAAATAAGAAAGTCAAAGTATAGTCTAATCTTTAAATAGGTATAACTGAGAAATAAAGTAAATAGAAGAATTATCAAATTTCAATGATTAAAATGCACAAATCAGCAACCAAATTTACACTCAATCTTGCCAAATGAAATTAATCAAAGTCAATTAAAAAGTTAAAGTTCAAAACAAATTCAAGGAAATAAAATTGAGAACATTTAAAATAGGCAGAAATTTCATCAAAGTAAAAAAATTTCATTACAGCAACAATAATGATCTGAACTTTAAAATTTCAAGCATTTAAAATTAAAATCCAAATTTCATAGAATGAAAACTAGTTTAATTAAAGAATTACAATCTAGACTGAGAGAAAACAGTAGGAATTTGATCAAAATGCAGAATTATGTCATACAAATTTCAGAAACATTAAAAAAGATTTCAGCAAATTAAGTAAATATAAAAACATTCTAATGATAAAAAATAAATAGCTCAACACTCACCGCAGCTGCTTTCACAAGTGATGGACATTGTTTCTCCTGGAACAAAACCTATCTTTGATGGACAGATTTACATAGGTAATATGTTAACAATTTTCAAAAGAAAGAAATTTCAATTTTATAGTATTTTATTGGTCTATTAAAAAATTCACATCAGTATACACAAAACACTTTACATTCTCATAAAATTATACATATTTTGAAACTTCCAAATTAAAGTTTCAAAGCAAAACTTTTAAAGTATACCAAATCTTTACATATATTCATGTACCTAGAAATGGGAATCAAAAGCAGTTTTCCCTCCACATCTTTGCATATTCAAACAAAATTACCAAGAAAAATGGCCAAAATTAATTTCACAGTCTATATCATAATACAACCATCATAACAAAATAATCATACCAAATACAAGATTACAAGGAAGGAAATGCCAGAATTTCACCATACACCATGCAGAATACTTTCAGATCTTCCATAAACCAAGAGAAAAATTAATCCCAAAAGTTAGTTTTTGGAATGGAACACATCTTTGAGAAACATGCATCTTAAATTTGCTGCAATAAAATGAGACCCTGCCAGATGTCTCCAATTTGCTGGCTTACAACTAATATTTGATGCTGCTTTGAAATAAGTACGTGCAATTTCATTCTTTTAAAATACCATACAAAAAAAACTTCTTAGAGAGCTCTAAATTTAATTCAGTTACTTTTTGCAATTTTATAAATAGCAGTTCAGATAGCAACCAAAATATCAGTTTTAAAAAATTAACTTTAATATACTTAAAGACTAAACTGAGAAAAATCTGTTCTTCGAAATTTTCCTAGCATTTCATAATATCAAACAATACGTTTTTTATTCAAAGAATTTTAGCCTACTTAGCAATTTAAAATTTCAATTTCCATGCAAGGAAAAGAAGTGGTAAAACTTTCCACAATAAATTAATGAAGCAGGAAATATTCATATAGGGTAATACTCCCAACTTTTTAAAAATTCATAGAAATTGGAAATAAACTGATGCCTCTATAATCTTAATCACGTTTTTCAATAAAAATTTAACGAACTTCTATGAAGCTACATTTGTGGGGTAGCCTGTTATCTTAATTTATCTAGCAAAAATTCTCTAGCACTTCACAAAATTCAATCAACCACTTGAAATATATCCTTTAAGCTTTCCAAATCAGACCCACTTATGCAAAAGAATAAGCGATCCTCCCTCAATTATTATAGTGTTTTTAAATTCTGATCTTTAGAGCTCTTAAGATGTTTCATTGCTTCCAGTTCTATCGAGGCAGATTCTTCTACTTATGCTGCAGAAAAAGCATCAAACTGACCCCCTTCCCATCACTACACTTATTAGTAAAAATTATATGAAATGAACGACTTTCAAAGAAACTAATTGATAAAAGGTTCTAACTACTTCAATTGCCTACGCATCTTTTCTACAAGACGAGATCTTCGCTGCAAAAACCCGAAATAACTTTCAACAAACTTATTTGCTGGTACTTAATTACATATAAATTTAAGTTCGAAAACTTAATTTCTCCCTATGTAGTTCCGTACACGTTAAAACATCAATTAAAAAGGAGTTTCCCTCCCAAGTAAAACTACGTAATACGGAAATTATTACATTCGGAAGTACGGCACTTTTTACAATTTTAGCAGATATTTGCAACGGTGCGAGCATATTAACCACAGCTTCCCGGTTATCAACATTTAAGACTTGCAAGAAGTTTAAAACAGAGCTAAATATCTATAACAAGTGTAATAGGGCATACTCGTTTAACTGGACAGCAAATTAAGATAAACTGCAAAAACTCGCGGAGGTACATTACGGCACTCTTCTAAGGACAATTTTATCACCAACTATTTTGGCAATTCTAATACCAACACAGCGATAAAGTTATTGAAAAATTATCAAATACTAATCAAGCAAATTAATTACTATCCTTTACCAGAAGGCGGTTACTAAATAATTTAGCACAGTTTTTCGGAATAACTGCAGGGTAGGACAAGCGAGTGAACAATTACAGCGAATTAAGATTCAGCAAAATTTTTGAAGGCCGAGAGTTAGACATCTGAGAAGTGGCAACTAAATATGCAAAATTCAGGAAAGTTGTTTGATTTTCAATAAAGTCTCCAAATCATTAGCGGATAACGGAGAATTTTCTAGGAGGCTCAATACTAGGAAACTGCCCAAGATTTAGCTTTTAAATAGGATTATTAACTTTATCCACATCTACATTTTTCGCGACAAAAACTTAATTTCAAAATGATCCCTTAGAAAGGTAACTTTTATTAAACCTACATCCTATTTTTTTTTAGATCGCTGCGGAGAGGATAAAATTTTAGTCCTAAATTTATAACACATTCGTACCGTGAGAAACCGAAGAAAATGCAAATTTTGTCACATAATATCCCGGATATTTGTTAATGTACCAGAAGTATTCACGTAACTACAGTTTATGAAAATTGCGATCATAGCTATATAATTGATATTAAATAAAAAACTTTTCACTGAGAAGTTAATGGCAAACCCGTACGGTCTGTATCCTACAAATAATTTCCACTCTACATGTAACACTGCACCTATTTTTCCGCAAAAAAATTCTTTTCAGTTGAATTACTATGCAAGGAGAAAGTATACGGGAGAATACGGTACACGCATGTCAAACTTTGGTATCGACGTGCATTACATTCACGTATCTATAAATTAACAATCTTAGCAATCCCATTTTTACATTTAACATTACTCTTACTATTACATTCAACTTTCAATCGCACTCTAGATACGTACTAGAAGACTAACATCTCCAAGGTAAGATTTACATACCAAAATTTATCCCAACTACGAAATTATATTATCTATACATCTACGAAAGTATAAAATATTTTTTTCAATTATCACCGAAAGTTCTCAGCTCAAAAAACAAATCTGGCAACACTAACTATATTACTTCGATTATGAAGTCCCTAAAATAAGTTTTTAAAGAAGGAAACTAAAATATAAACAGCAAAACCGGCAATGACCGAGCGGAAATTTGAACTTTCTGCCGAAATTATTGCACTTTTAAATATCAAGACAAACTTCTGAAATACTAGAAATTCACGAAACACTAAACTGCAATGGATTTTCACAAACACCGAATCTACGAAGTTAAAATTTATTTCATGAAGAATAATTTCTAAGAAAGTTCTCCCACACACTATGCATATAGAATGCATCACTAGTCTGAATAAGGCAAAATAATGCAAAGAGCTTAATGTAGTACAAGAGTAGAAAGAATATCTTAAATTTCTTCACAAAATATCCGAAAGTCCTGGAGGAAAAAAAGAAAATCTCGCAAATAATAAAACTACAGAGGATTTCCACTATTAACAAATTATTCTTTCAGGAGAATTAAGAAAAATTTTACGAAGGTTCTCCCTCACAATATGCATAGCGAATGCATCGCAGATAGAAACAAAGAAAAAATAATGCAACACTTACATTCGCTGAATGTTCTTCCTCCTGGGTTGCTCCTGCGGTGGGCCTCCTATAGTAGCGATCGAACCACAGCGGAAGTCGCTCCTGGACACTTTGTAGAACTCCGTCTGGTTGAAAGCTGATCAGATCTTCGACAATTCTTCCTGGCAGCACTTCAGACACTGACTGATGATCGGTGGTCAATTTCAGGCCTTTTTAAAGGCCGAGAGAGAGGAGGGGGATGGTGGAAAGGGTAAGAGGGAGATCGTGATTTTTTCGCCCCCACCCCAAAATTTCCCTTCCTTTAGAATTACTCCTCCAATAGTTAAGACAACCCCTTCCCCTCGGCTCGAGCCTAGAATCGAATGAAGCCACAGTCAAATCTGAATGACTAATGACACCATTCATATTAAAGCACGTTCTAATGTCCGCGGTCAATTTGGTGGAATTTCTCCTCTCTCTTGGACTCAAGACGTAGTAGGACATATTTTTAAAAAAGTGAATGAAAAAAGTTCCACGAGGCTTTAAACCTTTTAGGGACTTATTTTTCCGTTAAAATATTAAAAAATATAGGTTTAAATAAATCAGACATGAAGATGATAATTGGGGTTCATTATAAATAATTTTTAAATAACCTTCGATAGGCAATTGCCCTAATATTTCATATTCGTTGTCCATTCTTTCTTACTTGGTAATGTTATCCTACCCTTTATAACATCTAACGGCTTTGCATTTTCCACTGTTTTACCCTGACATCCTACCACCGGTTATTTTCAAGAGCTATCCAATCCCTCTAATTATTTAATTCATCCTGTGCCGTCGCTTTATTACTTAAATTAGAAATCTGTCTTCCCTGACTATCTTCAGCTGGATGAATATGATTGATCTCTCAGAATCGGTTAAATTGTCTTCACGTCTCATTGAAATACAGGGAAAACTAGGAGGACTTCGCGCCTCTCTTTGACTGAAATATAAGATTGTATAGTAATATTCTTAGTACGAGTACTAAGTACGAGTACTCGTACATTGACAGAGGAGGTCATTTCGCACGTGCGCTCCCACCGGGATCGAACCTTGGACCTCTTTTGCCAAAGTCGAAAGTGTAGTCCTCGTAGCTATCTAGGAGCCCAAATGTAAGATTATATGCATCGATTTTTATAAAATGGAATAAATTCATCCAGACAACGTGAGCCCAATTTATGTACAAGTGTAAAAAGAAATAGTATTCAAAAGATTGAGACACGAGTTTATTGTCTAATGAAAGGAAATATACGAAGTCTAGACTTTTGCTTCTCATAGTTCAGCATTTGTTTAGCATATCAAAGAAAGAATTTAGAATTAATGCACCCGTCGTATTACTGACAGATAAAGGCAATAAATATTTAAAAAAGGATCATAACGACTTTTGTCTATGATCTCAACTCCAGGTTTGTTGGATCCTCATCCCCCCAAAACTGGCCATCGAAAGCTTTTGAAATGAGGCTTACTAGTCAAAATGAGGAGTAAGGTAAGCTCTTACTTGCTGAGTCAAAATAATGCCACAGGACCAAGCCCACGTAAGTGCAGCCCTATGAATATTTCTTATCCCACAATTTGATGAGGACTGGCGAAGATTGCTAAACTTATTAAGCATTACTCATACCACAGTAACTTTCTTAGTATCACATTAAATACACTAAGGCAATGTATACAGTGAGCGAAAAATGTATTTGCACACCAAAGTAAAATTGATTCCTTGAGAACTGAAGAGAATATTCTGAATTCTGAAACTGAAATCATATGGAAATATATCCTAACTTACAATTTAAGGATTATTACCTGAGATTTACAACTATTACTCTCGTAAAAATGACACTTAGCGGCTAAATCATGGGACAATGTACACACTGCATCTTGTGCACTTGTCGTGTGTAAATGCTTTTTTTGGCCGTGAAAATCTAATTTCCTCAGAACTTGATTAACTCAGTTTTTAATAAATTTCTTTCTTAATTTCGAGTTCTCTATTAATAAAATTATTTTCGTCATTTAAGTATCTCTGTCTGTAATTTTACTGTGGAAAGACTAGAAGTGCAAATACTTTTTTCTCCACTATAAATGCCACATTTTCTTGTTTTTCCTCCACCTCTTTTTCCTCCACTTTCCTATACCAAAAGTTTCACTCACCAAGCAATCGTATCAGAATATGACATCAATGGGTGTGAATTTTATTGGCACAATTTTCATATTTTGCTTTTCTTCTTCCCGAAAAAGAAACCTGATTTCGGAAGTCGCTGTTATGTAAGAAAATCGTTTCACCACAACTTGGAAACGAATTCCCATTCCACATAGAGGGGTAGGGAGCAGGTATGGCAGAGGAGAGGAGAGGGTTCGTGGATTAGGGAGGCCTTTTTCGTGGATTGCCACAGAACCGTCACTCGGTCAATTATTCAAATTGCTAGATTTTGACGAAGGATTGGGGAATTTTGACTTTCAGGAGAATGCAGTGCATGAGGAAGGTGACCTCAGGCCTTGTGCCTAGGTGTTTTGCAGGAGAAACGACGTTGGGGGTGCATATGAACGACTTCACATTCCTCCATGAAAGGCTAGAAAAATCTTTAGAAAATGTTATAAAATTTTGCAGGACAATTTAAATCATATCGAAGAAAAGTGTATTAAAGAAGCACAATTTAATATGAAGAAGTATGTTGTCATTTAAATAAAAGGAGCTGGAACCACGATGAAAAGAAAACCACTGAAAAATCCAATTTTCTTTAAAAAATGACACTTTTATTTTTCTAAGAATATGATAGCATGTAACCCGATGAAATCACAAGTGTTATCCGATATCTTAGTCACTATAAAATTTTTCAAAGTTGTTTTTCTGCAATCGTTCTACATTTTGTATTTCCACTGCCAAAATATCTGACCTGACCCAATGAAAACTTACGCTTCCAATGTCAGTGCACCCAACGAATAGATTAAATTGATATGAGAGGGTTGGGGAGTTTCTTTTACTATCATTTCGAAAGTAATCTGGTTTCCTTGAATTTTCTTTATACGATTAAAAAATTTATTCCGGTAGTAAAGAGTAACTTATTTCTCTTAATCCATGGTTTCGAATCACACATAATGATAAATCTCCCACAGGAGCAAGACCACGTAAGTGCAGCCAAATTACCCTATGAATTTCTTTCCGCACCCTTTTGAGTAGGACCAGCGAAGATTAATGCTGTTGTTAAGTACATTACTCATAAAACAATAACTTTTATAGTATCGCATGAAATATACTAAGGCAATGTATATGAAACTCACATTTTTTCTTTTTGCACCACCTCTCTTTCCTCAACTTCCTATACCGCAAGAAAAATGAAAACTATCATCAAGAAATGGTAGCAGAATAAGAAATCAGTGAGTGTAAATTTTATCGAGGTCATTATCAGTTTTTATCTATTCTTCACCCTCTTCGGGAAGAAGAATATTGACTATTGACTATTTATTCTTTTAGATAAACGTTTCTCTTGCTTTTTGAGGAAGCAGTTACATTAGATATCTGGATAGGGCAGACAACAATAAACGGGATCATATGAAAATTGAATGTTTGTAATTGCGATGGTACATCATGAAACTTTGGAAACACTAACGGTTGAAAATTGATCCAATTCCCTATTATTAAAATAAGAGCTATTTTGGAATATAACCCCAATTCAATCACATTGTATTATCCAATATTACAGTCGCTAACTATAAAATCAGTGCTTTTCGAAGAAGTTTTTGCTACAATCGTCGATTGTGCTTCTGATGCCAAAAAGCCTGACCCGACCTAATGAAATATTACCCTTCCAACGTATGTCTATCTTAAGAAAACGTTAAATCGATAATAAGGGTTGAGGAGTTCCTTTTACAATCATTTTCGAATTTTTCTAGATCTCACTTACATTTTCTTTACATGAGTAAGACATTTTACTACGATGGTATAGTAAATAATTTCTCGTAATTAATGGTTCTAAAGTACGCATGCTAAGAATGCTACCAATGCTTCCGTAAGTGCACCCTAATCATCCTAGGAATTTCTTTCTGCACCATTTCCATAAGGACCAGCGAAGATTATTGCAATTGTTAAGCACATTACTCGTACATCAATAAATTTTATTGTGTCGTATGAAATATACTGAGGCAATGTATCTTGAAGTCACATTTTACTTCTTTCACCACCTCTATTTCCTCCACCTTCCTATAACGAAAAAATGAATAATATTTCACTCGTCAAAAAATCGTATCAGAGTAAGACATAATTGGATGTAAATTTAATTAACACAAGTCTAATATTTATGCTCTTTTTCTTCCAGAAGAGGATAATTGCTATCTGAAATCGCTGTTATATGAGAAAATAGTTCATTGTTTCGCCATAAGTTAGAAGCGAATTCCCATTTCTTATAGAGGGGTAGCACGCAGGTATGGTTGGGGGAGGAGAGGGTTGTTGGATCAGGGAGGCCTTTTTCGTAGATTACCTCACCACCGTCACTCGGTCACTTATTCACACTGCTAGATTTTGACGAAGAATTGGGGAGTTTTGACTTTTAGGAGAATGCAGTGCATGAGGAATGTGACCTCAGGCCTCGTGCTCAGGTGTTTTGCAGGAGAAACGACAGAGGGGTGGGGTACATAGAACGACCTCATATTCCTCCATGAATGATTTGAGGATATACTCAATGGAAAGACGTTATGAAACTATGGTTGGGTAACTATGTAAGTAGCGGGAAATGGGGAAAAATTCTGAATTTTTTCATTGCATCAATGTATATATGGACTCTGTATTTAAAATTTTATTTGGCTTTATGAGATCACTTAATTATCTGTCTGCGAGCTTCACAGCGGACGCTTTTACTCTCTCAGTAGACATGTAATCACAGAAGTTCTTGAGTCTTTACTTTCTGCTAATATACCCACATCATGTTCTTTATATAATATCGGTAATAACCATTCATAAAATCAAAGTAAACTATGGGTACATCCGATATTAAAGGGGCACCCTACCCTATTTCATTTTAGTACTTAAATTTATAGAATAAATATATTTCGCGATCAGTTATTTATTACATCGCATTCGCTTGACAATATACAAATTTCTGTAATAAATCCCAAAGTTTGGAGTCATAAAAGGATAGAAGGTTTAAAAATAGTGTTTTCTAAAGAAGCAATTCTTTTACTTACTCCACCTCAAATTAACTGAAATCGTGATTTATTTCCAAAGGATTCAATTTATCAATCACAGATAGCAATGCTGTTTTATATCCTTGACGGTAAGTTGGTAAAAGGAATCAATTTCTACCAAATATTAACTACTTTCCTTCGAAATATGCCCATTACTCTACTAAATACAATTTTATTTTCTCTTCCTTAGAGGAAACATGGGTTTTCTTGAGAAAGGAAAAGCTTTGAAAATTTTCACGATTGGAAGGGGTTTCAATTCAGTTTGTAAACACAGCACGCGTCCGCGAGGAATATCCGCACGTCAATATACTATCTTCTATTTTTTCCCACTCAATCTAAGTATGGTTATTTTTCCTCGCAGCAACTCCGAGCTTCATCGCAAAATATAAATTTTTGTACGAAAGTGTCGTACATATCCGTCAAATCTCAGCCCCGCATGTAATTGTTAGGGGTATATAAATGTACCCCTCGCACATTATAGTTGATTGATTGTAGACAAAATTGCTATACATTGCCTCAGGAAGAATATATTGCATGATAATATCTTTTTCACAAAATAAGTAAATGAAAAAATCCAACGTTAAAATCAGGTCTCTGAGACCCTGATTACCTACTCCTTCAGGTAAGAAACGGGGGAGGAAAGGGTTGGTGGTCCACAGAAGCCTTCTTCGCGGATTGATTCACCACCACTACTCGCAAACTTACTCGAACCATCAGATTTTGGCGTAGGATGGGTTTTCACCTTAGGAAGGTGCAGTGCACGAGGGGGGTGACCACACGCCACCTCCGATATGACAGTCTCTATACAATTAATACTTTTCGAAGGAGACTTTTCTACAATTGTACTACACCCTGCATTTCTTCTGCCAAAAAGCTCACCCGACCCAATGAAAAATTACGCCATCAATGTAGGTCTACCCTAAGAAGACATTAAATTGAAATGATAGGCTTGTAGATTTTTCTTTACCATCATTTTTTAATATTTGCGGATCTCACTTAAATTTTCTTTGTACGTTTAAGACATATTACTCCGGTAGAAGAGTAAATTATTTGCTGAATTCATGGTTTTGAAGAACACATGTCAACTAAGAATGCTATCATAGGAGTAAGCCCACGTACGTGTACCCTAATCAACCAATATTTCTTTCAGTATCATTTGATAAGGACTAGCCAAGATTATTGCCACAACTATGCCATACATTAGAATCTTTCACAGTAGCAGATGAAAAATACTGAGGCAATGTATATGAAAATCACATTTTCTTTTTCACCACCTCTCTTACCTCCCCTTTCATAAAACGAAAGAAAAAGAGGCGTATTTTTCTCATCAAGTAATATAAGAAACGTTGAGACATCAATGGATGTAAATTTTATTGAAATGATACTCATCTTTAGCTATTCTTCTTCCCGAACAGGACAATTACTATCTGAAATAGCTGTTTTATTAGGAAATATATTCATAGATTCGCCATAATTTGGAAACGATTTCCCACTCAAGAAGGGCAAGGAACAGGTATAGAAGAGGGGAGGAGAGGGTTGGTGGTTCAGGAATGCCTTCTTCACGGGGTGAGTCACCACCGCCACTCGCTCTCTTATTCCAATGGTTAAATTTTAACATGGGATAGGGTAGTTTTGATTTTTGGGAGCGTGCAGTACATGGGGAGGTGACCTCAGGCCTTGGGCCTAGATGTTTTGCAAGAGACACGACGTAGGAGTTACATACATATGAACAACCCCACATACCTCCATGAAGGAGTCGAGGATAAAATCAATCAAAAGTCATTGTGAAACAATGTATGCAATAAAAGGGAATTGGGTAAAAAATCCGAATTCTATTTTCTATTATATTCCTATTCTTTCAACCAATACTGCTACAACATCTAATTAAAATAACTTTTTTTAACTTACTAATCTTTATGTAACAATGTTTGAATGAGATATTCGAGAGACTGTGGGAAAACGAACAACAGTATTAAAAGTAAGTTTACAGCTGTTTGACAAATGAATCATACACTTTGATTCTCCGAACCATATTTTTGCTGTTTTAAATTGCGCACGATGAACTACTGAATTCGATACCACATGAGTAACATCCTAGTAAGACAATTCTCTATTCTGTCTATAAAATCGAATTATAACCCTCTGTCGCGGTGCGCATTAATACAAGAAAGGTTTCGTGATAAAAAGCTACACAGGTAAAGCATAAGTTTGTTTTGAGAGAACTTATGAAATGGTAGATCGTGCACTTAGAAGGAATATTATTTTCTTTTATATAACATGGGTAAAAAGTATTCATGAAATCAAAGTGAATTATGCGTTTATTTAATATTAAAGGGGTTGTAAATAATTGATTGAAATTGTCCGCTGTGATCCTTACTTTATGTTCCCTTGGGTGTTTTATTAGTTTTAATAGAGATATGTCTAGAGAATAAAGATTACTATATTTACATTAAACAACCTTACAACTGTATCTATCTATAATATAGCGATCACAGAAAAGAAAGACCTGCTCCAATGTTCGAGATAAAGGGAAGTATGCCTCTTTATTGTCATACAATTTTTTCCCTACTGACAATGATAGAATCAGTAAGACGACTCCTAAATAATCGGACTGAGGATACGCAAAACGGCAGCTTTACCCAACGAACTGCGGGATGCCGGCGTGCCTCTTGGCATACAAGAGTTAAACATTCTAGTACTAAAAATAGATGGAATGAAAGAACTGAAAATAAATGGAATAAAAATTTCTATTGCAATCAATATTTACAACATCGAATTCGCAGGACTAATATAAATTCCTGTAGTTTATTCCCAATTTTGGAGTAATAGAAGGATAAAATGTTTAAGAATAGTTTTTAACGAAAGAAGTAATTCTTTTACTTACTTCGCTTGAAAATAACTGACTCAGTGGCTTCCTTCAAAAGTATTCAACTTATTAATCATAAATTGCACTTTTTAATACGTTTTCTTTACGATAAGTTGCTGAAAGGAATCAATTTCTACCAAACATTAACTACTTTCCGTCGAAATGTCCATTACTAAACTACATATAGAATAATAATTTTCTCTTCCACAGAGGAAGCATGGGATTTTGAGAATGGAAAAGCTTTTAAGTTCTTCACGATTTGAAAGGGTTTTAATTGTGTTTGTAAACTCAAATAGACCACACTCACAATCATTTTAATTACGGCAATGTTTCCTTACTTCGAATCCAAGTTCATTGAAATCTATAAATCTTTTGTACTAATGTGTCTTACATATCTTTCCGCGTGTTATTGCCGGGGTACATAAATAGCGCGAGTTAAGATTGGTTGATTGTAGACAAATAGCTATACTTTACCGCGGGGTGAATGTATTGCATGAAAATATCTTTTTCCACGAAATGAATGAATGAAAAAATCCAACGTTATAATTAGGTCTACGAGATCTTGATCTTAAAGCGATTCCATTTTCTAGAGTTTTGGATTGCGGCTGTGTAGTAAATCAGTTTTCTTATTGTTTTCCATCGATTAAGAACCATTTTTCCAACGTCCGAACTGTCCTTCTCGCATCGTAATCTTAATAAAAATTGAGTTTTCTGAGAGAGATGACTGCAACGTAGCGAAATGCTCATTCATGGAATTATAGAAGAACGAAAATAATTATGAAAATTTTACATCAATACAGTTGCACATGCTACTGATATCTCATGGTATATATATGGAAATATAAATATGTATGCATTTTCCTTAATTTCTGAACGAAAGCTTCCATACATCTGGATTATACCGCAATTTTGTGTTTATATAATTCTTTTAGACCTTAATCAAATTCTGAATACGCGCCTTATGTGAGAAGACGTTAAATTGAAATGAAAAGGTTGAGGAGTTTTCTAAATCATCATTTTCGAAAGTTTTTGGATCTCATTAGAATATTCTTTGCACGATTTAGACATTTTACTGCGGTGGAAACGTAACTTGCTTTCCGTAAATTGGTTCTTCCGTAAACAACCCTTATTTCCATTTATTTCCTTAGGGAAGAAAGAGCAGACAGAATGTTAAGAGGCATACCGAGGCATAGAAGTTGACCGAGGTTGCCATTCCTTACGTAAGGGCAACCTAGAATGTCATTAGGCATCTTTTCAAGTGTGAAATTGAGAGTCTAATTGGTTTCTGCTTTTCGCAATCACATAATCAAGAATGAAGAGATGATCAATAAAGAGAGCTTCCATCATTGCCTATTAAAAGAGAAATGACAAAGAGAGCTCAAAAACGAACGCGGCCGCATCCCCGACCCATGCGGCGACCGAATGAACGCATCTGAATAAAAGTACAAATTGAAATCAATTTTGATGATTTATAATTATTATCTGGTGTGCGTAGGAAGAGGGGATTCTTATATCCCAAACTATGTTTTAACTGGGAAAGTTGTGGATCGTCTTACATGCCCAGTCGTCCTATAAACCGAAAAATACGATAAGTTAAATATCGTTAAATATCGAGTGCTAAATAAAGAAAAAGGCTTGTTTAATGAATTTTATTCAACGAATAATGCGATTCCTCATAAGATCTTTGTATTTCGAAAATGTGTTATACTGGGAGTGAACAATCCCTTATGTTAAAAAAATCGGTTTCGTCAAAGTACAGAAATGCGGTCAAATTTATTCTCACTCCAGCATCATAATCTATTGGACACCATGCCCCTGCTTAAATATGGCTTAGTTTTATTTAGCGTTTATTTGCAATTCTATTCATCCTCCTATAATTTACTGGCATTTTCAAAAGGACTTGGTGTGTGTGGGGGAATTGCGCAAGATATCGAGTGCTAGAAATGGAAAAATCCTATTTAATGAATTTAATCTAACGAGTAATACGTGTCCACCTAAGACCTTTCGATTACAAAAACGTGTCATACTGGGATTAAATATATAATCCCTGATATTTAAAATCGGCTCAGGCAAAGTACATAAGTGGACGGCCGAATTTAAAGCAATAAAATACTACCCGGGGGATATATTACCATCATATTAAATAAATTTGACTTTAAAAAAATTCGGAAATCTTGGTCGAAATGATTGTCCTCCGATGTCAATTTTAAGGAGTCGTGCCATGGAATGGAGAATGGTACAAGGGAGAGGTAATGATAGGTCGATCTTACGTCGTACGAAAATGCCTAATTATAGTTGGAAAACATGACCACAGTGAAGGAAATCAGCATTTCAAAAATATCCATCTTAAAGTGCTGCATTAGATGTTCTGTAGGACAAAGAGAAAGTTAATGCAAGTATGCTGAGGGTGGTTGGAAGGTTCGTTGCACGTGAATTGGAGATAACACACAAAAGATACCAAGCAATGAACCCCGCACATTCCGTCATTGTAATGGGCAAAATGACTTTATCATTGAAAGATAAGCAACATGTATGCTTTTCTCGTCGAATATAGTTCCTCTTTACGTAATTATGGCCCGTCGTCTACAGGTCAACCTCCGCCTACCATACCACTTTCCCCACCTCTTTTCCGTTCATTAAAGTCACCAACGGATGATTAAAGAAAGTATCCAAAGCATAGTGATTGGCAATGCAGATTTCATTTTTCCCGTCGTCTATTGCGGAGGCGACAAAGATGGACCCGAGTTCCAGCGATCATCAATTTAATAATCTTGTATATTGTACATGGAGGGAAAGAATGCAATATTGTGGATGAAATTGCTTAACATTGATAGTAAGAATATTCTGTAATATCGGAAGGTAGAAATATTGTATTCCTCGCGGAGCCATTTCACATCATGCAAAAAAATTTCGGATTCCATGGAAATCATCGGAAATGATATTTGCGCTGACTCAGTATTATGATGAAGCATAACAGACTTGACACCTAGTTTAATCTGCTTGGAAGTCTATCTTTTTAATTTGAAAACATTTTTTTAGCGAGGTTGCTTCAACTTCCTAATATTTAATTTTAATACAAACTAGTTTTAGACCAAACAATTAGTTTCAATGCTTAAACATCATCTTTAAGAGAAAAAGTGTCTAAGAACAAGCAATTTCAAGAAAGAAGGAATAAAGAGAGGGGAAAACAATATTTCCAGGTGAAGGTTGGAAGAATAGGATTCATAGTAAATCCCACAAATAAAGGAAAACCAAGAGCTGGTCCCGGGAGTGGGACAAAGAGAGCTGACGTAAGCAAAGGGGATGAGAACAGAAAAATGTATTCATTCGTTAGGATGACCTCAGTTTCTTTGTTGGCTTCTTTTATTTCAATTTTACAAAATTTCGTATATGTCAACCGAATTCTCCCAATTTTGATAAGATAACGGTATTCCATTACTAAAATAAAAAAATAATATTCCCTTTCTTTCGGTGCTTGTCTTGATTTCGTACGACCAATAAGTCTAAAGTTATCGTGAAAATGAAAGAAAGACTGCAATTTAGAATTTCAAGTTTACGTTTAGTTCTTATGAGAAAGCTTTGATGATTCTGAGATCGATCCAGGGTCTTAAGGTAAATGATAAATAGCCTACCCTACCTAGTAATATACCCTAGGAAGAAATTTTGCAATATCCCTAGTTCGAAAGATGGACAGTTCAGTTGTAAAATTTTAGGAGAATAAGGCTGCCTCGTCCCCTAGCACGCCACGCCATCTATATTTCCCCTCCGCATACTTTGCGTCACTCAAAGACATTCCCCATTATCCTTTCTAATTACATCAAAATCCGCCGTGAATTTTCTGCGTGATACTGTGGTAGACAAACGGACGAAAATTTTGAACTGCTTGTTTTGGAATAAGGGTCACTTTTAATTAACAAACATAATCAACAATCTGTTATACTCGGGTAGCTTAGATGGTCAAAGCAGCCTCCCGGATAAAGGAAGATCCCGGGTTCGATTCCCTGTCCCGTCAGACTTTTTTTTCAGGTCCGTTTCTCCTTGGGACAAAAAATTAAATCACCGTACTGGCTGTAATCTGTGTTCAAATTCAATATTGTAAAACTTAGCTACTTCATTACACTCACACGCTTTTTTCAAGAGATAAAACAAAATTACCATGCAAATGTCAAATAAAGTAAAACATTCAATAAAGAATTCTCTGCATTAAATTGTAACAACCATTATCGAAAAATTTTCAACAATATTTAAGTCTCTTGCATATTAATTTAAATTTTTTTATTTTTATACCCACTTCAATCTCAACGAATATCCTAATAACTAACTTTTTCATTCACCAATCAATGTTATCATTAATTATAATCAAATCCATCATTGTTCAAATGCCTATTAAACATAAAATAACCTTTTTACTTACAAACACAGCTATTTAAATAAAATGTTGGCCAATTTACAATGACATGGCTGAAGTAACAGTCCCCTGAAAAATAAAATAAATCAGAAAATGATTTAGCCTCATACAACTTCGAAATATGAACTTAAATGTGTCTTTGAACAAGGAGAACACATTCTTTATTTCTTTATTTCAGATTAAAACACTGCTCTATCAGAATCAACAAATAGTTCACATCCTCCTCCTCTGCCAAGAATTGAATTAGCATTATAATTATATTGAACATTATTTTACTCTAAGTTGCATTAAAATTTTTTCCTCTAATGTGCTATTACTATATAGAGCTATGAAAGAACTAATCAATGTATTAAAAAAACATAATGTGGATATGACAACA
The DNA here is from genome assembly GCA_036926295.1 of Pachydiplax longipennis. Classification (NCBI taxonomy): domain Eukaryota; kingdom Metazoa; phylum Arthropoda; class Insecta; order Odonata; family Libellulidae; genus Pachydiplax; species Pachydiplax longipennis. The sequence goes on along the minus strand of JAVFKF010000010.1, from coordinate 18,570,997 downwards.
ATTCAAAAAATCAGATGGACAGGACAAGGTATTTTAGAAGAACATGCAAGCAGTATTTACTACAGCTGTGATGATAAAAAACACGAATTTGGGATAGGTTTAATTATTTACAGCAGGGTGAAGAATCATTCCAACCTGAAACTGACAGATTACTGGATACTTATTAAACGCAGATTTTTTGACTAGAGTATTAGAGTATTACCTTTTAATTTTAAAAGTAAGAGCAAGAATCAGTAACCTTAAAAAAGAGAAACATAAAGATGGCAAAAAATTAATATAGAATATCTAAAGGATAAAAAGGTATCCAAAGAGTATAGGAACAATGTAACAGCCCTTTTGCAAAATGATAATAGTGACCATGATGGCGAAGTCAACAAAGTCAATAGAGGGATACCTGCAAAAATGCAGTAAATATAGCAGCTGACAATATATAAGGGACATCTAAATCTGCTAAGAGGAAAGAATGGTTTGACCTTGAGTGCCAAGAAGCCACTGAGAAAAAGAAGACAGAATACAAGAAATTGAGTCAGAGGAAATATACCATGAGCTCCCAGGAAGAATATACAGCAAGGAGAAGTCAAGAAAAGAGAATTCATAAGATGAAGAAAAAACAGTATGGACAGGAGCTCATCAATGAGATAGAAACCTTAAAAATACTGGAATGATGCAATGAAATTCTATGAAAGAGTTAATAACATGCAAAGACCATTTACAGCCCAAATAACTATGTGTGAAAATAAGGGTGGAGACATAGTTAGTGTCAAAAGGAAGGCATTGTATAAGGCTCTGGAAGATTTTGAAATATGAAAAAAGCTCATAAAACTATTCCAGATGACCATGCAAACATGCATTGAAATACAGCAAAAACACTCAAGACTTCTTTGAAGCCAAATATGGATTTCGACAAGGAGATGGACTAGCATGTCTAGTATTTAATACAGTCCTGTAAAAAGCTGTCAGAGTGTCAGGATTAACTTTATCTCTTAAACTGTGGGAAACATACTTGTACATTCTGTTAAGGCAACTGTGGGAAAAACGTTCTTGTTTTATTTGTTTTGACCTCCTCCTTCAATTTTATGACCTGGCCTCTCAATGCAGTGCCCAATCGCTCGCTCCTCTCTATTGTTTAGGGTTGGGAGTATCTCAAAAGGGTATTCCCTTATCTGGGGAAAACCCAAGTTTAGTAGGTTCCATCTTTACCCATTCTCCATGTTTTGACTGCCTTCGAGCATATTTTATTTTCTTTGTGATTAGTTATCATTGTTAAAAATCGAGATATATGCATATTGTTCAGTATCAAAATAATCAAAAAACTGCTTAGATAACAACTCTGAGCTGAATATTGAATCAAAAATTATTGTTAAATAAATAAAAATCGGCAATGGCATTTTAAATACACACAGTTGTAGGAAAAATTAGCAGTGCAAAGCAGCTCCTGCAGCAGAAGGATTAAACAGCACAATATACTATATATCAGTCCAAATATTTCATGTTGATATAATTGGTTGTACAGAACAGGCAGTGAAAGAGGCCTTCTTATCCTTAGAACAAGCAACTAAGAAAATGAGACAATATTTGGAAATATTCTGGAAAATTTTGGATTAAAATCAGTTGATGACTTTGATAAATAATCTTTTTGTGATAAAATGGGCACATGCAATGATGTGCAAGAGACCACAAGTCCTAAATTAAATTAAAGATGAATAGATTTGATATGCTATTGCCTTATGTAAGGTGGTGGAACTGAGGAATAAATTGCTCTCTTATTAGAGAATAAAGTTTATGTAAATAGCTCTCGAAGCAAAATTTTTACTGATTCAAAAAGGTGTTTCTTTGGATTTTAAACAGTTAACGCATTAATTTGTAATTCTAATTAAAGCTTGAAAGGCATACATGCTTAATTGCTTTTACAGAATGTACCTGTGGAGGGCATATGACTTCGGATATATACGAGGGTGGTCTGAAAAGTTTCAGACCCCAGATTTTTCAGAAATCTTCAGAAAATTTTCAAAAATTTTCAGAAAACATGTGGAGAAATGGCAAAATGTCACAAACTTTTCAGACCACCCATGTACTTGTCAGCAGTGATTTAATAACCATGTGGTAAGTATCCTTGTATATTTCTGGAGCCGAAATAAATTTCAAGAGGAAAGTTATCAGTAAATGACCAACAAAAATTCAGTTAATGTTTGAAAACAGTTTTCACCAACAAATAGGGCAAAATATTAGAGGGAATAGGGCTTCCGTATCTATGAATTTACATAGTAGATTTATCTTTGATTACCTAGTATCAATTTCTCTGTCTTTCATATCTGTTAATTTCTGTAAGTCTTCAACCTCACTTGGAATGAACCCCCGTAAAGATGTACTGCTAACATAATCCAGTATCCTTTAAATCAGTAGCTGTTATGTTTTGCAGAATATATCCTTGTAAATACAGTGAAGTTTTTGTAGGAGGAAGAAATTACTCATAAAAATAGCATCATTGAAAAATAACTGCCTATCCAAAAGCAATAGCAAAGATTTTTAACTAACTGTATATATGATGCACTATCAAGAACAAAATACTTTCCGGATATTGATGAGGCTTAGCTTCAAAACCAAATTCAGCTAACATTGTAAAGGTGAATATTTCAGGTAAACATTGATGACTTAACTCGACAAACAATTTATACACCCTCACAGAAGCCCCAATGTAAGTATGAAAAGTTAATTTCTCCTTTATAACAGTCTCTACAACTATATTTACCACATTTTTAAACAGATTGTTATAAGTTCTGTCATTGCTCATATCTGTAAATACAACAAAACTTTCATGTAATTGACTAAGAGAGAAAACATTTGAGGGCTGCAATTTTGACGAGATGCGCAAAGTTTCATCCAAAATAATAATTCAAAATGAGACTGACTGAATTTTCTTCTTTATTGCATTTGCAATACTAAATTTTAATAAAATGAATAGTTTTCCAAGAGAGGCTGAAATATATTTAAATATCTTCAATCAAACATGAAGAAGTTGATGAGATTGTCAAATCTAACTGTTAATTGAAAATTATCAACTCATATGCATGTTTCAGAGCTAGAAAATAATTTTAATTTTAAATTACAATGGTAAATTATTTTTCTATATATCTGTCTATATCTTTACAAATAGCGTAAAATATATTCTCTCTTTGTAGAAGAATAATATAAACTCAAGCTTGTGAAGATTGCAATTAAATGAGAAACTGGATAATTTTAATTAGGGCTCCAATGGAACCCTCTTGTCCAGAGTCCCACAGTTCCTACAGACAGAGCTAATGAGCCTCTTCAAAATCTTTCTTACTTGTTCATTATATCATCTATTTCCCATATTTTGGTTATCAATTTGTGTTGACCATTTTGTTTCAAAATTTTTCAAATTCAGTATTACTCCTAGCTGAATAACTATATGACAATAAGTGATCATTGGCCACTAGGATGTGGAATGAAATTCAATGTAAAAATTAAAAGAGAAAGGATGAAAACCAGTGAAAGACAACTTGATAATTGTTAGCTATTCTCTTGTGTGATCAATTGATTCATTAAACATTTAATTCAGGATTAAATCAACAATTGTATCAAAAACTTCTTAACTCACAAATTTTTGACTTGACTATTGTCATGCAATCTCCAAACCTTGGCATCTCAGGGAACCAACCAGATTGCTTGGACTGACCCTGCCAAATAGAGTACTAGAGAATTGTATGAGTTTATACAGGGAAAAGATCCTCATTAGAGGTAGAATCCTCATTAGAGGTAGAAAGCACAGAATAAGAAGTTATCCTATATGTTGCTTTAGAAATTCTATCCTAAGAAGTAACACATGCAATTCATAGCTTGCATATAGATAATCTGCAGAGGGAATCAAAAGCAGAAGTACTTTAGACAACTACACCTAAAATTATAGCAAAATTATTTACTCCTTTCTTGAAAACTAGCATCATTCCGAAATAATAGAATAATGTGAACAAATTCTTACTGCACAAGAAAGGAAGCTACAAAATTCAGGTAATTAACTTTCCCATCTGTCCACATATCTTTCATATGGTAATTGTGAAAATTTTATGTACAGTGGGGGAAACAATTATCGCAACACCAATTGGCGTCAGAGCGCGGATTACGCGGGAACTAACTGAAAACACTCTACCACCGACAATTCGGCAACTCTGAATCGAGCCAGTAAAAACCGGCAATATTCAAACTTTTACGATCACCTTTGCGAAATTTCCTAATATTGGCTTTGCCTCATTGCCTTTATTTTTTGCTATTTGTCATTCAAAGCTAGTCGCGATCAAAATAGTTATCTAGAATGTCATTATAGTACGCTGAGGGATAATGACAAACAAGAGTATTTGATGGTGGAATATCAGACAGTAAATGAACATTTTCCGGTATTATCTTGCGAATTTAAAGGTTAAATACTTTAATACTTTGAATTTTGATGGAAAATAATTCTCGCGAATAAGATTAACCATTTAAGAAAACAAATACAGAAATCACTAGGATATGTCCTATTCTTACATTTGTATTTTCTCTCCAGCAGTGTAGTTTTCCACGGCATAAGATAGAAAATATATCCTTTCGATAAAATCTAATCCGTGTGTTGAGGGAGTTTATTCTTTCTTAGTGCTCCTTAGCAATTAACGTATTGACAGGAATTAGTATCACTATTATTAGCTTTTAGGTGGTGGAAACGGTAATCAACATTTTTCAGCTCCATCAGGCTGTACGTAAATGAGATTATGTAATAATTCGTAATAGGGAATAATATCCACGATTAATTTCAACATATTATAAAAGATAGTTACAGTAAATTAATTGATGAGGATTAATGCAATCGAAAGTAGCTTCATAATGTCTCTTCAATCGTTCAGAATACGTAAAACAAATTAAAGTAGATGCTTAGATTGAGTGATAAATACTCATTAGCATAATTTTAATTCTTATCTGAAAAATGCACGACTCTACTACTATACTGTAGCAAGAATCGTTTACTAGATATGAGTCGGATGAATATGGTCATCTTGTGCAAAAAGTTTTTAAGAGACCGGGATTTATTTTTCTTATTTCTCCATAGCGATGACTAAAATTTTCGCTTCCAATTTGATAGATCTCGCTTTCTCTAAGCTTAAATATTTTCAAAGGCTATTTTCATACTTATATTAAGCGTCAAACGCAACTTTTATTCTATACTTTAATAAACTTATTATCCACTTTACGGACTGTTCCGGAAAATTCCCGCCCCCCTTTCCCTTCACGAGGACCGACCAGGTAGTTTTAGTGTCGTTTACTACGTAATTTAGCGGTTTAAATGAGAGCGAATTTACGTAGAAAAAGTTCTTTTGTAATTCAACAGTAAGAATAGTTACAAACACCCACGTAAATAGGCAAAATGGTATGCATGAGGTTACTTCCAAAAAAATAGAAACAATTGCAACGGTGAAAAGCAATTTCACTTAAAAAAGGATAAGTTTATTCCAAATTTAGGATTTAATGTGCGAACTGAGAAATCTAATAATAATTGTTGTGAATTCCAAGATCTTACGTAATTAAAAAGGCGGCATTCTTTAACATTACGACGAGCACATGCGGGAGAATCATACAAGACAAAAGTTAGTTAGGCGAAGAAATTGCTTTAAGCGAGACATTTAAAAGATCCAATCATTGCCGTAGGAGGAGATTTTGACATAATGCATCTTAATTGGGATTATCTAAAATCTCTAGCTGCTGCTCCAACACTAGCAGAGAGAAAAAATTTCACAATAATTAATTCATACTTTTTTGTAGCATGCTATAGATAATGTAAATATGCGTGTAGTATGAAAACTCGAACGACTCGTGCGGGTCGAGCAAACATTTTTCAACATCGTTCAATGTAGAAAATGGCCAAGCTAACGATTTCTTCTTGCGTATCGATTCAGAGATGTGTCCCATAGAGATAAAAGTTGATGAAAATGAAAATTTATTGCAACAGATTGATAGGAAAAAGACGCTCGGTACAGAAGGTATTCCCGCTGTTTTCATAAAAACCTTATGGGATGAGCTTTCTCCTCTTCTCAAGAAATTCTATCGGAAAATAATTAATGAGGGTACGGTCCCAATGTCGTGGAAAAAAGCAAACGTCATTCCGGCGCTTAAGAGTGACCAGATGATTATAGATCAATTTCATAGACTTTGTTTTTTTGCAAAATAATGGAGCATATTATAGCAAGCTTTATTATGCACTTTCTTACAAAAAGGTAGCAATCAATCAGATTCAGTACAGATTCAATAAAGGTAGACCTTGTGGGACGCAACTAGCAATTTTTATGAATGACGTATCTAAAGCGTTAGTGCGTTAGCTATCATCCACAAACGTTAATTCCTCACAGTAGGATTTTCTCAACCTAAAAATACAAAACTACTGTCATTGCTCGCACTGTATATATTCGTTGTCTATCGACGTGAACCTCTATGAAGTAATACTCACCAATAAGCACGTGAAAAGCTACCATTCGTTAGAACCGGTTTGTGAATGGCGAATGGGTTTCCGAAAACCCGCTGCACTGAAAGAAAAGCCTCATCGTGCTTCGAGAAATCAGGAGTCTCTGTCAAATGCATGTGGTTTTAAAATATGAGCCGAAAGCCACTTCTTTCCAGTGAACGACTGAGCCTCGAATCCTTGGAAGACGAGGTATTAGCTGAGGCGCGGAAAGCACATTCTTGACAGACGATAGCGAGAGTCAGATCCGAATCCTTCAAGCCAAATGATTTTTTTCGTATTGAATTTCATCCCTATGATAAATCTATATACTCAGAAAAGGATTACATTATGGTATGTAGCAATCATATCTTACATTCGCTCATTTTGCAAATAAAAAAAATAGCATAAAAACTCATTTAATGGAAGGAACAAGCGGAAATGGAACTGGAACCCTTCTTTTACCGATCAGACACGTCTGGCAATTGCACAACCAATTCTTACATAGTAGTTAGCTACATTTATGATATTTGCCCACAAATTGAAAACTCCATATTAATTTTTTATTATTAGCTTATATTATTAGGTTAGTAAATCCTCGGCTTATACATTTTATAAAGTCAGAGATCAATAAAATACTTCTCCCATTTAGAAACTGAGCTTTTTTTCAGATAAACTTCTTAGACTGAAACGATCCCAATAAATAATGACAAATTATTATTATTTGGGAATCTTTTTTCGAACCATCTACTTTTTTCACCTTTTCGCGCCTGTTGTAGTTTTCCCCGGCGGAGAGTATCCCACAAAAACAAACATATGACCTTTATGGACGCGATAGTTTTCCTCACCCAAAAGAATTAATGAACATGATGTGGTATAATGTTTGTTGAAAGGAGGAGCCGGGCCTCTAGGTTAACTACTTTATCCTTTTTGGCCGATAACTGCGGGACTTAAAAACGTTTTTCAGCTTTTGGTTGAGAAAAGCCTAAACTAAATCGAAGACCTTCACGCAAACCTAAATAATATTATTATTGCAGTCGATTTGCTAAAGAATCATTTTTTGAACGAAGTGTCAATATGACCATGGAAACGAAAACCTTCTTCGCCTAAAACCTTCTAAATTAACGCTCTTATCATACTTATGTAATGTAGATTCATTTTCTAGGATGTTCTTTACAAATTATAATTAGCATTAACGACCTAGCATTTAATGTAAGGAGCATGATTGGTTTATTTGCCGAATCGATTTAAAAATAAATAAATGCGTTGCTATGAGTTTCACGGGTTCCAAAAACGTTATTCTGGCACAGTACCAAATTTCGGAACATCCAGTAGAGTTAGTGCATGACAACAAATACATGGAAGTCAGTTTAGCAGTAACTTATCTTTTAATGAATATATTCGAAATGCGAGAGGAAGTGAGAATAGAGTGCAAAGATCGTAGATAGCTGAGAGACTTTAAGGGAATAATAGGCTATTTCTGTTACACCCATCGAGTGTCAAAAAAATAGCTTATTTTTCTTTTACTCGACCGAGTCTGGAATACTGTTCTGCGGTTTGGAACCGATATTTAGTAGGTTTAGTCTCAGATTTAGAGATGGTCCAGCGTAGAGTTGCTCGTTTCGCTGGAGAAGATTTCAGGTTCGACTGCAGCGTTACGGCTTTACTAGAGTCCCTCGGTTGGAATTCGCTCCAGGTGAGAAGATTTAATAACTGACGGAAGCTCTTCAAAAGCTTCTTCGGTTTACAACTTAAAGACGAAGTAAATGAAATTTTAGTACCAGTAACGACCATTGAAAAATCGTTACAGTAATCACAAAGACAGATAATTAATAATAGAGTAGAATAAGTGATGATGGTGTTATTACACCTCCTACCTCACGCATATGGTAGCTTTCGGGATATACATCTAAATCTAATATCTAAATCTATATTATCGGTATGGAATCACCGCTGAGAACATTGGAAATTGTGAACTCGCGAATTGACCTTGTTGTAGGCGAACAATGATTAATACAACAATGATTAATAAACAAAAGAATGTCAATAGTTCTCAATACTTCTGTTTAAAGTTTAAAAATGAAAAAGATTCACTTGAGCTGTTGGCTGTCCGTCTCTCGACGTGAAGACATAAATGATTTGATAGTAATAACAAGCCTGAGTGAAGCTCCTTGCCTTGCCAAATGACAAGTTTGTTTTTGTGAGTGACGCATAGGCTTTCGAAAACCCGCTGCACTGGAAGCGAAAAGTTCATCGTGCTTCGAGAAATCAGAAAGCCCTGTCAAATAAAACACTTCTTTCTAGCGAAGGACTTCGAATTTATTTCATAAATATATTTGGCAACCATATGTTACATTCGTTCATTTCTCTAACAAGAGAAGATTAAGTTGACATGCATATTTAATTTGAGCGGAATTCGAACTCGTGCCCTTCATACTCCAATAAGATGCGTCAAGCAGCTACATAACCAACTCTTAATTAGGAATGGGTTATAATTATGACATTTTCCAACAAACTGAGAAGTCCATTTTAGCAGTTTATTATTTTATTATGGCAGTATAATACGGCTAATGCAGTCAGACGTTCATAAAATACGTTTCTGTATTAAATAATTGGGTCGTCTGTTAGAATGTCCTCACTGACTAAAATACGCTAAAATCATAATGTTATTTGGGAATATTTTTTACGAGTGCAATAACATCTAATTTCCTTAGCCCCGTGGTTAGTAAGGAGCTTTGAATTAGGCACAGGATAGTTTCCACTGGGTGACTGTAAACGGGAGGGTCCTTAGTCCAGCTGATAGAAGCACGAAAGGGAAAACTACACGCCTGCAATTCTTTGAAGTGCTCAATATATGGTCAAAGACTTTCCTCGCGAAGCATAGAAAACTGAATGCATTTCTACGAGAAAACAAATGACGCAATGACCGAGGGTACCGATCTCGCTGATGCAAAATGTAAGAAAAGTCCGATATATGCGCAAAATATATTCGTTTTTTATGCAATCCTGTTTGTTTTAACTTTGGGATTGGTATTTTTCCTCTCAATTCCGGGCATACAAAGATTTCACGTATTCTAGGAAACGAATGGTGTAAATAAATTTCTATTAAGAATTTCCTTCGAGTGCAGGACTAAATTATGGAAAAATTATACTCCATTGACAAAATACAAATTTTACTTTGTGCCAATGTGCCATCTCTGACGACTTAACGATTTCAAATCGTTGAATGAAAAACTTAAGACGTGTAATAAAAAATTGCCCTCGGAAAGTCGATCTCAGTAAATGAATATCCAATGTTTGAACTGGACGTAGGAAGATTAACATTTACATTAATATACAGTGAGCAGCAGTAAGACGTGAGGCCGTGTGAAAAACCAAACTACCTAGATAACTGTCTTATTAGCGCACCTTAATTTATCCAGAAAAAGAGACTAATACAGTCCATCTGTTCTCGCTATAATTTGGTAAAATATATATTTTACTCTCCAGATCGAAAATATCGCGTTCGCTAAAGATAAGAATCACGACGTCGCGTTTTCCCACTCTAACCTAATTCGTCCTTATTTCTACATATTTTTCTACGTTTCAACCGAACATTATTTACAAATAAAGTCCCAATTATTATCCAAATATTTTTGTGGATGTAAGATTGAAATAGTAATTAATATATCTTTAAACTCTCCTTCTATAAATATGATAAATATCTGTGAAAGAGAAATGCCGAGATAAACACGACGAATTCAAGGAGAGATCGCGCGAAGGATTTAAGAAGAGATCGAAGGAGAGAAATTTTGAGTACGTTATAGGCTCCGACTCAAATATTACCGCTTTTCGAGGCTTTTCTCAATGTTGCCAGTCAGTCGTGTTAAGTAGTTTTCCAAGTAGTTTCTGAGAATTCCGACTGAAGCGCTCGCAAAGTGTTGCGATAATTTATTCCCCCACTGTACATCATTAAAGAATATTTATGAAAATAATAAGATTTAGATTAAGACAGCAATGCTCCAAAATACATTGAGATCAAGCTGGATTTTGAAACTGAAATCAAAGAGTATAGTACAGTCACTTACAAAAAAAAGTTACCACTAAAGGATGCAACCCGCTTAACAGACATGAAGCTCGATGAGAGCGAGTCTATGAGCGGCTCTGCTTTTAGCGCGCGTTTCGTCTTCCTCCTTACGCATGTTTTGAGGCTTGTTTGACGTTATTATCTTTAAAGACTGGCTAAAATTCATTCATTTGGATGCTGTATAAGCAATATAGTATTATAAAGGAACTAAAATCGGATTTTTCTTAAATCGGCTCAAATCTCACGCATACTTCACTCTTCTTTAAAAAAATCCGACAAGAAATACTTTAGTTGCCCATATTTTCTGCTTATGTATAAATTCTCATCAATGGAGGTTTGGAAAGGACTCCATTATTTTTCTTCATGCTCTACATGCCCGCAGGACGAACTTTTCCGTAAAAAAATAATAAATAATAGGGCTTAAATAAATGATAAATAAGAGAAAATGCAATACTATGAATTATGTCAAAAGAAGGGGAAATTAGAGAAAACGTAATTAGAATAGAAATGGAGTAACAGTGAAAGAATACGTTAACCATTCTAAATCCGCTTACAGGGATGATTTTGTTTCGCGTAATAGCGAACACATCGGATGAATAAGACGTTCTATGCGTTATTTCTCTGTTGGATAATATTTCTGAACGAGATTAGTGAAACCGTATTGAATATATTTTTAATTATTTCGTTGATATTCATTTCATCTCTCCAGATACATATCATCATGACTGAATGGAAGAACCTTAAATGAGTTTCGATACTTGATAAAGAGAGGGAAATGAACGCTATTTTTTCACCCTAAGCCGTGCCGTCCTATGGGTGCATCGCACCCGGGCAAGTAGGATGCCATGGGTATTATCCATAAATAGGAAAATTACAACTAAAACACCTACAAATTACGTCGATCTATTTAATGCAATATATTTTAATTTATATATTTAATCCACTGACGACCAGATTACAATAAAGCGATAGTGGGTGAGGTGAGGGTGAGCCCTGGCGCTGAAGTTGTTGGTGGTAGTTTTGGTAAAAGTTTTTTCGTAGAAATTACGCCCGGAATCACGTGTGGGATTAAGTGGAGAAAGATTAGCAGATAATGGAATGGCTAGGGAGTAGCAGGTAGGCGAAAGGGGTTCACTGAATTCTGCCTATGCTGATCTCGGAAAGAATAGCGAGGTCTAAGGAGTAAGCAGCGGGGGAAGAGATGGGGTCAATGGGATACCAGCCGTGAAGGTCCATTTTAGAACGTAGTATTTCTAGGAAGTAATCAATGAATATGCATTTTCGAGAACCTTCTCCCAAAAGCATCTGGGTTTTCCACACCTTTTCGTCCATTCTAATCGATGAAATCTCAGAAACGCTGAGTTCTTCACTCGAGAGGTGCATTGCTACAACATTTCACTTATTATAAAGTATATTTTCATGCAAATAAAAAAACTTTGTAAATTCCATACAGATATATTAAAGGCAACTAGTTTCGTCTATAAGAAATCATCAGGCACTGAAATATGGAAAATGAGAAAGACCGAGAGGAACAAGGAGGTGTGGTGGGAAAAACCGGGAATTATCAACGGAAAAGGGCTGAGGGGATGAGAAAGGAGGGGAGGACTTGTGGAAGAGGTATTCGTTGGTAAGGATTTTGTCCACCCCCCACGCGCCGGGATGGGCATTCATTGCAACGGTGTTCGTACACCCCGCTGAGAGAGTCGCTGGGTCTTCTATCTTTGTGGTGGCCGATGGCTCTCCGCAGATTCCAGGGGACATTGAAAGCCGCTCTCAGGTCATTAGGAAGCATGTGTCCCAATCTATAGGATGAGAGGATATTTGGTTTTCTCCTCAAGAGTTTATCCACCATATCTGGGCTGTATCCGTTATTTATAGCAATCTGTTTGATAATTAAAACTTCTTTAGTCTAAAGGGAATTGGCGGGTGACATTGGGATGTGGGTGGATCATACTGTGGAAAGCGGGTAACTTCTGGGAAAAAGGATGGGAGGAATGAGAGGGGATGGTGAGGTCAGAATAGGTGGGTTTTCTGGAGGGAGTTGAGATGATGTCTGACAGACAGACAGAACTAGTTGCCGATTAATTTATTTACGTGGAATTTACAAAGTGTTTTTTTCTTTGCATGATGGCACCATTCCACAAAGTTAGGCTGTGAAATGTCAATTTTAATAATATATCTTCTTTGTATACCAAACTATTATATGTCGATTTCTCATTCTTTTACTCATAGATATAGATTACTCATAAATGCCTCTTCTTACGGTGTGACCGAGGTTATAGGACATTGCGGAGTTCTTCCTTATCGCTTAATTTCTGTCTAGCTCTATTCCAAATCATTTTCTATTACACTCCTTGCCATACACGGATTGAATACTTTTCTATGTGCACCACTGCTCGGATTTTTATTTTTAATTTTCGAAGAATAACCTTTGTAAAATTCTTTTTTAATCCAAATAACACTTAACAAGTTATAATCGTTACCATTACTCATTACTCATATGAATATGGTATTAAAACCTAATGAATTATATTGCATTTGCACTGAAGTGGCAAGCATGATTTTTTCTGATTCAATAAATGCACTAATCATAATTGATGCAAGATTTTCATTTTAAATATGTTTACCGGAAAATTCCTTAAAAATATAATTTTCTGTTATTCTACAACATGTTATTAGCAATGAAAATTTAAATTATTATATACATATGGATGTCTGCGTTATCCTGAGACTCGTTTATACAGCTGATTATCTTCGCAAGTTCCTTTCAACGGGTTTGTTTATAATTTTATTTAATTTAATCAACCCTTTATTAGGCGAGGTTAGGCCCGAGTGGGCCTCTCTTCCACCTAACCTCGTATGAAGTTACATCGCTATAAAGATTCAAAATAATAATAAGAGAATAAAAAAAGAGAAAGGAAAAAAAACGGAAAAGAAAGATTTGATTTGCGGGAAAAAACCTCTATAACTGAAGGTGTTTATATATAGAATCTCAAAGCTTGCCGCATTCCCTTAAAAATTCTACTTACTTTCCGTATCTTGCCCCCTCTTGTCATCGTTGCCCAGGGCAACCCCCGGCTCGCATGATCTCCTTCTGGCTTTGGTAAAATATGTAAGCGTTTCTACCAGAGAAGTTCATCCAAGAAGAAGGAAAGAGTCTTCTAAAATTTCTGCAGGTCATAAACAGCCCTCAACTTTATTGCTGTTTTCCTCCCCCAGATAAAGGGGGAGGGGGAGAGTCCTTGCCCGTCCTTCACTACCCACTCCATTTTTCCCTGAAATGGTCGGCACGGCTTCGGAGCACGGTCGTGAAAATTTCTGAAAAAGTTTACTCTACCATTCATCCCCTCAGATGTTCTTAACGCCTTATATTAAAATGCAATTGGTAATTTCAATCTGTGATTTATCGCAAGAACTAGCTAGCAAGACGCAACGTGCCCAGAATGCGTCTGTTTGATTTATAATTAACTTGAAAAAGTATGACCATACTTCCGATACGTTTAAGAAAATATCTTGGATTAGACTAGAACATTGTCAAAGAATTCATGTTGTAACGCCAGGTTTCAGGGTCTTGCAAGCACAAACTGCGGAATATCTCTTTTCTAAAATTTTTAGCTTGGAATATATTCACGATTGCTATACTACATGCAAAAAATCTAAAGTAAAACTATATCTAAAAAACAACTTTAAAATCACCAAATTAATCCATTCCGACCTCCGAATCGCTATAATATTACTCTGCCATGTTAATGTCACTAAAAAATCGCTTTAAATAAGTTATTTTAACAACAATAACGAAAACGAATCCTTTCAAACGCTCAACGTGGACCTGCATAGCAGACAACGTCCTCCATCTTTATTTTCGCTCTCTCTCTCTCTCTTCTGGAGGCTCGCTCGCCCGAAACGAGGGGTCTATTGGACGAGTTGCCCCTTGCAAGTGGTAACTTTTTTTTGTAAGTGACTGTACATCCATGTTGAGATAAAGTGATTTTCAAATGAACATGTAATATCTTGCATAGGTCCCAAAAATTATAATAAAGTTTTTGAATTGGTAACAGTTCTGTTTAATGTGAACATAGATGTCTGAATGAATAAGTTATAAGTTAGTGATATAAGTTTTGCATAACCTACAGCTACAAAAAATCATGGAAGAAATCTTGTCAATAAAAATTTCTGAAGAAACTGAAGACCTACTGCAAAAAAGCAAAAAAGGAAATACTGTATCCCAAATCCTAAGAATAACATTGGAATAAGAATTTAAATGATTAGACAAGAGAAATTAAGATTTAAACATGAATGGTAAATTACTAATGTTAGTAAATAGTAATGTAAGTGTTACATATAAAAATATCATATTTAAGAGGGCCATAAAAAGTGACAGTGCAGAGTACTTAGTGAATACTTGCACTGACAACTGTAATGGCTTTGAGTATTGCTGGTATAAAGGCACCTTTAGGCTAAGAAAACTAAGCCGAAAATCTTTTACATACAAAGATAGTCAATAAAGAAGGAAAATTATGATAGAGCTGAGGAATAGGGGGAGAGGTTTGAAGTAAGAGATTTATGAAGCACTCTAGAGGAAAAAGATTATGAGGTGAAATGTACTTATTAGTTAGTGGCTCTTTCTTGGTGGGCCCAACCATCTAATATTTATGTAGGGTGCCCAGGTACCTGGTCTCATACTACTTTTCCTCTATGTGAATGATAAGTAAATGAGGTATATGAAATGATGTTTGACTTGGTATATCTCTTACAGAGATATTGTTTGCATTACCTTAAACAACCTTTTCAAAATGTGGCCTCATCAAACTTGGGGCCTGGATGCTAGGGATATATGGTGGGTAGAACTTACTTTTGTCACCCCTCTATACCAGATAGAGCTTAAAGTTTGGGAAAAGTATTCCTACGGAGACTTCATCTCCATTATTTTTGCCCTAATTTTGATGCTGTCTGTACTTTTCTCATGTACGTATATTTCTCATATTCATATATTTAGAAACAGCAGTTTCATGACTGCC
The DNA here is from genome assembly GCA_036926295.1 of Pachydiplax longipennis. NCBI lineage: Eukaryota > Metazoa > Arthropoda > Insecta > Odonata > Libellulidae > Pachydiplax > Pachydiplax longipennis. The sequence goes on along the minus strand of JAVFKF010000010.1, from coordinate 18,555,432 downwards.
TTTTTTAACCCTGGATATATATATATAAATGTTGTAACTTTTTTATTCATTATTTAATTCTCTTTCCGATATCATAACGTTTTAAAGTATATATGAATATTTATTTAAAGTATATATGAATATTTATTTACATATTTTTTTCCAATTATAGATATTTCTGCTCCTCAAACTACCCAATGACTATTATCATTATTCTGTTCTTCTACTGAAGTAGCCAGCCTCTCCATTTTCCAGAATACTTTGCTGAACTCTCAACAATTGAGAGTTAGTACACTCCACTTAAGTCCTATTGGTTCCTTTAATCTTAAGCATGAACTATATAAAATAGCCATGACACATCGTGGAGTCTATAGAAGAGTTGCCTAGTGTTTTCTATTGCACAATCCATAGTAGCGATGCTGGTGTTATACTGTTGCACAGTTGGCTGGAATTGAAGAATGCTGGCAAAAGATACAAAAATGGTGTTTTGTATGTAAGAAAGTTAATATGAAGATGCGTTATATTCCAAATTTCTTCTTGAAACCGAGATCGCATGGCCAGACGGTGATCCCGGATTTTTCTTTTGACACTTTGTCGAAATCGGTTTCTTTATCGGCGTCGCAACATTTTGAAAGATTTTATCTTAAGATTTCCCTTTAGGAAGCTTTAAAAATATCGTAAATTTCATTTCCCTTAGGTAAAAATTTTATCTAAAATAAGAGTGTACCAATTTTTATATAAATATAGTTCTGCAGTGTAGTACATAGCAAACATTTAGCTCTGATTATTAATATAGAATTTATGAAGAGTAGGGGACAAATTGATTAGACTCCTCATATTTTTTCCCGATGAATTTCTCCATCGGAAAATAAATTATATGTGAGTTCAGCATCGGCTCCAGGTTATTCTCTCAAGGAGGTTATTCCAGGACAATCTCTCAAAAACTGAAGACCGGCATTTCTCGTAAAATTTGGTCAAATTTTATCTCTTGTGAAAAATTTAATGCGCAAGAATCAAAGTAAATAAAATGCATAGTCATATTCAAACTTTACTCTATGGTGGCCATATGAAGTTTCAAATCCTGTTCCAAAGAACTCAAAAACACCAAAGTCGAATTTTTAGCCGGCATTTTCACGATTCTAGCCCACTGTGCGTCAGTGGGCGGTAGGTATAGCGTTAAAAAGAGTACAAATGTGGACTGTAAGAAGAAAGCGTCAGCGACCATTGCTTTAAAACATTTTAAGATTTGGATCCTAGTTCCAGAAAGCTTAAAATGGAGGACTGGGTGAAAAACTCGAAATCGGAGAAAATAAATCTTTAGAAATTTGAAATTCGTTTTTTGCGAAGGCAACCGAACGAATTTTTCTGCAAAAGATCGTCAGCTGGAGAGAATAGCACACGTGACGGTCGCTTCAAAGCGAACCTGCCTCAGTTTATGGGAATATAAAATTTCTTAACGACGTTTCTTCGGAAAGGAATAATTGAAAGGACGAGCCTCTTGGGGTGAAAAGGAAGAAAGTTCATACTCAATTCCTTCTTTGAACTGTATTGAAAGTTACTGGAACATTATTTCTTTCAAATTTGCGAGAAAAAAACGCCAAGTGAATGCACGTTTCAGAATTAAATTTAATGTTAATAATCTCTATAAATTAATTTAATTTGAAGAATAATTTTTTGAGGGCACATGTGAAATTCAACTGTTATTCCTCCGATACTACATTTGATTGCAATAATATTTGTCAAACTGTTCCGATCAGCTAAATGTTAAAAATGGAATTGAACCAGAATGATAGCCTACTCTAAGAGTTCGGAATATCAACTAGGATTTTTTTATATTTGAAAACCTCTACGTATTCATGCTTCTTATTTTTCTTCCATAACTTCTTCGGGAATAAAGCTTTATATTTACAAGAAAGTCATTTATGAATACTAGTTTGAAGAATCACACTTTTCAGTTTATAATTTTACCGAACTCCCCACTTTTTATGTACGCTTTATAAACTCCGGAGTTGGGGAATCTGCAGCCTATTCCTGAAATGCGGCCTCATATTTGTCTTTAGAAAAACTTTTGTATTTAAATTATTTTGATCTCATTTATCGTTTATTACGCTGAGAAAGGATGAATAGAAAATATACCACTTTAGTTTACCTAACGATTGAAATCGTTTTCTTTTGATCATTATTGTTCTTAGACCACTAATGCATATATGGAAATCTTCATTCTAGAAGGTAGTTCTTTGAGTCAAATTTAATTTAAATATTTAAAATTTAAAACTTATTTAAAAAATTATATTCAAGGAATTATCTAGTGTCTCAGAATATATTTAGGTATATAAGAATTAATTGATGACAGCCAGAAAAACGTGAATCGTGAGTTTCTAACTTTAGTTTTCAAATGTATGTTATTTCAATTTTTTTGGTTTAAAATAGCAAACGAGTAATGGCTGGATTTCTTATTACCAATATATATTCCTGGCAAGTAACATATTTCATGAACATTTTATAGTGAAATACACTACGTTTGGAAAGGTCTGGACGAGTTACAGCCGACCCATGGGGCTCTTCTTCCCCCATTTAAAACAACTTATATTATGTGAAAGAAATTTACTGTGAGATTGTGTAGCCTTGTGAGATCGATTTATCATTTACAAAGAACTATTCAAAATCTCAACTAGGACAGACCTTTGCCTAAATATGTCCTACTAGTGTCACTGGTCAAATTATCCGAATTGACCTAAGCCGTCAAAATACTTTTAACGATATTACTACTAGCTATTATCGAATAGCATGGGAAAATTTTCAGTATCAATTTAGTCTATTATATTATTAAAATATTGAAACTAAGTTTGTCACCATTACAACTTCATTTAGTGGTAAAGAATTGTTTTGCCTCTGCATTTCGTGCCAAGCAAAAACCAAATCCCTTAAGCCTCAATAAACTTCCTTCTCTTAACATAATTCTCAATGTATATTTCCATTTGAAGGTTGATTTCAAACTGAGTTCAGTTGTTTTTCAGTGAAAGAGGAAAAAATACTCTGAGAGGATATCGATCTTGTACATCTTAAGTGTATTTACTCTCCGGTTTCGGAATTCATTTGCCTCCTCATCAACTACAGCGTTCTGTTGATTCTTTTTAAGTCTGGGCAGTTTCAAGCGGAAGACAAGCATTTGTCAGTTGATGTGTATCTAGAGGTAAAATCCGTAAATTTATGTTCCATTATGCCGTGACCCGACAACTGAGCGCGCGACGATTGAGCGCGTCCCAATTGAGCGCGTACAACTGAGCGCTAGGACAACTGAGCGCTAGGACAACTGGGCGCTAGGACAATTGAGCGCTAGGACAATTGAGCGCTAGGACAATTGAGCGCTAGGACAACTGAGCGCTAGGACAATTGAGCGCGTCTCCTTCTCAGGCGTTAGTAATTGAACGAATATAAGGAAGATAATATCAATTGTTGACGTTGAGTGGTACCTTTCCTTACCGATTACTGATTAAACTGCAAAGTTAACTGAAATATTTAACTTCTTAACTAAAATATTCCACTCTTCAAGTAATTTACTTCCACATTCATACAATCTTAAAGTAATTTAATTTCTGATACTTAATCGGTAATATATTTAGTTATATTTTATTATTTGCTATTTTATATTTAGTTTTGAGAATAATTCTTAACTTTCAGAAAACAAAGTCTATCCAGAGAGTCTTAGAGAGAGCAATTACAACTTGAGCGACTAAGCAACATTTTTAGTTTTTCAGTACGGTATTGTTAGTGAGTGATTATGTAATTGGTGAGATTTAGTGTTATCTTCAATTTTCGTGGAGTGTGACGTGAATGCATGTAATAAAATATATTCACTGTCGTAAAGGAAATATTACATTCATGGTTTTCTACAACAAGTGAATATGAATAGAGGGAAAAAATAAAAAATCCTAAGAAGTGGCGAAAGGAAACAGTGGCATCGGTTTCGGAATATTTTAACTTTTTCTGACGGAAGTGATAGGTAGATTTATAGGTATAGGTAGATACAAGGAACGTGTGAAGCCACTGATGTCAGGTGAAGTACTTTCATTAGAATTACGAAAGAGATCAGCTAAGGACCGCTTCTCACTTCTCGTAAGCATCGGAAAACTGGGATAATCTAAGAAACGAATGGAGAAGTTAAGTAAGACGTTTTCGTGATGAGTCCCATACGTTGTCAGGTCCATTCTTTCTTTTTGAAAACTATCACTCCGACAACTAATTTAGTTTTACAAACTGTGAACAATGAAGCCAAATATCAAGCGCTCGACCTTTTGGAACTTAAAAATTGGGAAATGTCGTGAGAATGGTCGCAATATCTATTTAGACAAAACATGGGTAAATAATGGCCATTTCACATAAAAATCTTGGAAAGATATTAACATTAAATCCTTAAGCGTGCTCATTAACTTATGTTAGCGCTGAAATTCTTGCATGAAAGTGTGAGAATTCGATATTCCCTATCTTCGGATGACCTGCAATCATAAAAACTATCTTTGTTGATCGAATCGATGAGAGCAGCACAAGCCTTCCGAAAAATGGAAGGATCGGCAGCATAACAGCCACTCGTACAGCCGTGCGGGCCGAGGTTCGAGTTACCATCGAAATATATATTCGTTTTTTGACGTTATCAATAAACTTAAAGGATTTTGAATTGCACAAAAAATAATTTCAGTATTTCCTCAGAAACTTTCCCGCTGGAATTTTTTTATAACGAAAATAGGACGAAAAGTAGCAGGCGACTACATTTCTCCCTGCATTTTCCTAAAACTCGCGTATTGTTATAGATTTTCTCATGACACTCTTATCCAAAATTTTTAACAGCAAAGTAAATAACATAAGTGAAAAGTAGATTCCACGAGGAAGAGTTTGATACCTGAAAAGACCTTGTTTCTTGAATGATAGACCCAAATTCATCGATTCCAAAAAATAATAATCTGCACCCAATTTTCTTGAAAATATCACTTTCTTATTTTTCCTTCGATTACGACAATATTTAGCCTTGATTTAATTGCACTATGCCATAAAGAATTAACTTCTGTACACGCTGAATGCCTTCCAAGTAAGTTCTTGTCGACTTGCTTATTCTGTGCAAATGTAGCGACAGCGCGCGCCGTTCTCCCGTAAGAAATACACGGGCCCATATGATTTACGTGGTGTCTTCATGACGTTGGACGGACTATAGCAACTATGTTATATTTACGCGTGCTTTATCTTTGAATGTGTTAGATGAAGTGCCTTTTGGTTCTCAACGGGAAATATGAAAGCACAATTAAATAAAGTATCTGATTACAGAGGAGGATCTGACTTCTCTCATCCTAGGTTAGTTACATGGAAGAGGTTACTGAAAACGAACTATTTCACTCTAACCTCAACATCTTATAAAAGTTCTCATACATATGCATCAACAATGATACTCTGGAAGCAGCGGTTTAGCGTGTGGCAGGAGCTGTAAACGCCAGACTTTGGAATTCATAACTTTCTGCTTCAGCATCGTATTTTCTTTGTCTCTATTTTAAGGTCGATTACTCCAAAATATGACAAATTTGATTATACTGAATATTTTCTTTATCAATAGCCAGTCGCATTGAAAAGAGCTAAGGTGATTGATGTAAGATTCTCTCCTCTGCAAATGTTACAACTATATTTCATACCACGTCCACTTTCCCTGTTGAGAATCGACATGCACTTCTGCAACATTTACATAAATCCTGTTTTCCTTCCCTTTGACGACTCTTAACTAAAATATTTCACTCATTTAGTAAAGAATTAAGTACATCTAGTATTAACGAACGTCTCATATTTCTGAGTAATAATGAATAATAACAATAATCGTTCTTCAATTCATAATATCCATTATGACAGCAACTGAAAATGTCAATGTAAAGGGAAAGCCTAAAGAATTACTTGATTATATTTTACTAAATCTAAGACATGGGAATAACCCATACGCCACTGGTGGCTTGCGGAGTGGGGCTGGACCTTGCTGAAAAAGACGTTAGAAAGGAGGTAAGTATTGAGTATTCAAAAATTCGTTTATTTCTTCATATCTCCTCTTTCGGGAAATGGACGATGTATGGATCCTGCAGACGGCGACTTTGATGTTCACCGTAGAGGCAGCGCGTCTGCGTATCCTTACAGCAGGTGCACTGCTAAGTCCCTATTCACCCGAGTGCAGGGAGTGGTCATAAACCTTGGTATTGTATTCCTCTCTGGAATTCACTAATATTCTTTCCGTGTTGATTGGTGTAAAAACCCAGGTTTGGACTCACCTTGGGAAAGTTTGTGTGCTCTCTAGAAGCTTCGCTCTCCCCACATTAAACAAAAGAAACACATAAATTGCGCTCTGGCGTCGAACCAAGAGTCCTTAGGAAAACGATCGAGCTCATTTAAGAAATATATTCATGACTTTTGATCGCATGATGGGTTATGGATTCATATATTCTAAGAAAGAGTTAGATATTACAAAATTTAAACTCACCCCATGCATTTCCCAAGGGAGAGTTGCACCTTCCAAGCGTTGAACTTATAATCTGACAAGTCTTTGACGTTTTCCTTTTAAACTATTTCCATTTGTACCGTCAAGTAATCTTTTTTTATCATCCACCCAATTATGCTCTCCGATTTGAGCATTAAGTGCCATAAAGAAAGCTACATATAATTAATTCGTATATACATTATACTCATCGCCACATCCTTCATTAAATTAACTTTAAGTGGAAGTAATATTCCTATGAAATGATGACATGTATATGAGTACATAACCTCCTATGTTCACCTCAATATTTTTTCTATTATAATCAATTTCGATATTATCCTTTCAACATTCTGTTCATAACTTGCAATGGATCTTATGTTTTCTAAGTATATCTTCAACATCTTTTTTGATGGAAAATTTTCAGTTTAGTATGTATGTACATGTGAAATTGCGAAACTTTCTAGGCTAGAAATTTAACTCTGACTTTTCTTCACATGTACTTTTTAATTAATTGTGAATTACACTGAAATTCTGAAAATGCTGAAAATGTGCATAGTATTATTTAAATAATAAATAATATTTTTTTGGTGAAATAAACTATGAAAAATAGTATAAAAATTTTTACCAGCTCCAAATATTTTCGCTTTTTAGTGCTCCACGGATAGAATAATCTGAAAAATTCAACCCTTCTTCCCGATTATTGTACCCTTATAACATTTCGACCTTGTAATGCTGTGAGAAACACATAATAAATTATTTTATTTAAATCGTATTTTCTTGAAATTGATTTTCCTTTCATAGGAGATTTATCGCAGTAAATAACTTTGAGTATAATCATGCATGGCTGAAATATTGTTAACATTGGTGAAATTTCTATTTCTCCGTTTGATGAATATCTTCAATAAGCATTCACAGTGAAAGATGACCGGTTGATTGCTACAGTTTGAAAGCTATAAGTGACTACCTGAATTATTTTCTCTTGATATTTCAGTAAAAATGTTGCTTTTAGTCGCTCAAGTTGTAATTGCTCTCTCTAAGACTCTCTGGATAGACTTTGTTTTCTGAAAGTTAAGAATTATTCTCAAAACTAAATATAAAATAGCAAATAATAAAATATAACTAAATATATTACCGATTAAGTATCAGAAATTAAATTACTTTAAGATTGTATGAATGTGGAAGTAAATTACTTGAAGAGTGGAATATTTTAGTTAAGAAGTTAAATATTTCAGTTAACTTTGCAGTTTAATCAGTAATCGGTAAGGAAAGGTACCACTCAACGTCAACAATTGATATTATCTTCCTTATATTCGTTCAATTACTAACGCCTGAGAAGGAGACGCGCTCAATTGTCCTAGCGCTCAGTTGTCACGGAACCCCATTATGCATGTATTCTTGCATTTACGTCACAGCAATATTGCCCTCAAATCAATTTGTCAATTCCCTCCATTTCACTTCCTCAGGTTTTAGTGTTCAATTTTCCTCGAATATTCTTGAAAATTTTAAATTCCAAAATTTACGCAACCACTACTGTTTACATTACATAATCGTCTTCCTATGGCCAATGAATGTTTACGGATCTGTACGGGGATCTTCGGAACCAAGTCGATGTATCACATTAAAAACCTTTCAGGTCAGGATGAGATGTGTAGTAAACATGTTCCTTGCATAGGTTTCTGCGCCGCTGAGAAATCTATGCAAGGGAAGTAAAATAATATCTACACATTTTTTCAGCAGACAGCTTTTACATAAAGCGTATTTCGACATAATCAATACATTAGAACTTTAATATATGATATTTTCATAACAGTATTTTAATTGCGCATTTCTTGATAAGTTGATGATAATTACATCCAATGTTTCTGAATAATTAAATTAGATCAATGAAATTGGAAGAAAATAGTTGGATCAAAAAAGTTGGAACAAATTTTTCTTCGCGCTGAACCTTTCGATTTTAAGACTCACCAGCTTCTATAGAATAAAGAAGATATGCATCCAATTTTTATAGACTTACATTACAATTCAAATTAATATAGGTTCTGTCGTGATTTATCGGAAAAATTTATCAAACGCATTTTTGATACCAATGTTCACTGTTCTCCATTATAAATATACGCGGAAATTCTCGCCTAAGGTGAGAGGATGATATTCTTTTAATTTTATTCATCATCTATTTTTATTGTTAAATATTTGAAATTGTAGGAGTATTTTGAATTTTTTAAATTATAAATAGCAAGATATACTTTTATATAAATGATGTAGTCTATTAGAAATTTTATTGGGAATTTATTAAGTGCCGATCAAATCCTCTAGCGAATAATATATTGTTAATATTTTAAAGGAATACATACATCTTTTTTCGACTTTAAGTTCACACACCACTTTCTTTATATTGGGGACTGCAGTTGAGGAACTTGGCCAAATTTTAGTTACAGATGAGTGGAAATTGTACAAAGACAGGTTTCAACCCAAATTTGCATGGAAGACTCTCTAAAACCACCAAATAGCAGCAGGTCATACATTTGTTAATTTTAAAGTTATTCTATCGATGCATCCAACATCCATTGATGTTAACGAAAGATAAGCCATAAAATATGCTTCTAATGAATCATTTTAATAACTCATGAATTTTGAAGATGTATTTTATCATTGGTTACATTGCAAAGGCAAAGTGATGATGGGGGAAAGTGTGAAAACTTAATTTAGGAAAATTGTTCCAATTCGTTGCTATGCCTCAAACGAGAAAAGAATATTTGCATATATCTGTTCATTTTAAGTCTGGAAAATTTATATTCATGACCTTTTCTCCCAAAGTGACCCGGATTTCCTAATCTGTTTTCACATTGGAGGGCTGCAATATTTTGGTGCATAATTCCAAGCCATTTTGTGTTAAGTCTCCGACATAGCTCTTCCCAGCCTTTGATTATTTCAGTCATTCCTTATTCCTCACTTCTTCTGCTCGATACATACCTTTAAGACCAAATCTTACTTAATAAGAATATTTACTCAGTCAAATCTCAAAAATCAAACTCTAAATTAAACCTCGAGAGATGATTTCATTTATTTATTTATATTTAACGCCCCGTGCAAGCACACGTGAAAGTCACCCTCTCTTCATCTACCTTAAGCCACGTATCACAGATATTTCTTAGTTATTAAACTAATTGTTGTGATCAATTGTACTTTTCAGAAAAAATGAATTATGTGCTGGCTGGCGAGTACACGTGGAGAGTTTCTCCAGGTGTACTCGCCATGAAGTATTCATATTTCAAGACAATAAATTCATCGGTATAAGACGTGATTAAATTTCTTGGAAGCAGCATTACTGGATGAATATGACGTAAGGGTACAGGTGATATTAAAACTTTTTGCGTTATTTTTCAGTTTCCTAGAATTTTATCTTTCATAGCAACGATTCTTGGAATGAGCATTATTAGCGAGGACGTGATTATCGGGCTCCACGTGCAGGTACTTATTCTCGAGCTCGTCGTTAATATTGGGATTTGGAACCGATTGTTCACGACGTTTTTTCTATGAATCGGTGTTTCTTGGAACTCAAGGATTATGAATGTGGCCTCAATGTTAGCACGTGTAGAATTTGGATTGCCTAACACATTTGCTTGCAAAATATCGCGCAACTCGATGCACAACTCGAGATGTTTAAAATATTTTTCATATCCATTACATTTCATAACCTAGCGATTCCGGTCTTCGCCAAATAAGAAAATCGATTGTTTCGTAAAACCCAAATTGCAATGAGAATTACTTTCTAGATATTTATACTGACGATAGATTCTACCGGGGTGTAAATACTTAATACGTAATCATGATAAATTGTTTTGGTTTCCTTTTTCAGGAAATTCGCAATAATTGCAATAATAATGAAGCAGTAAAATTCGGATACATGTATGAGTAGAGAAAATATTATTTAGTAATTATGACAGTCTATTTGTTATTAGAATGATGACGTAAGGGCTGAAAATTATTACAATTATCTGAGTGAAAAAAATTCGAACCATTAATATAGCTAGATTGCACTGCGACCCAATTTCAGTCAATAAATTTAATATTTTGAGTGAAAATATCGATACATGATAAGAAAATCGGAAGCACGGCTTCCATTTGTCTAATCATTTTGCTTCTTTTATTCCTTTCGAAGTCTTCCCGAGCTTCGGATCGTGGGCCAAATCTTCCCACGTTACTCTATCATGTAGTTAGCGGCACTGCGGATTTTGTGCTCTAAAATTCTACAGGAAAAGAACTTTTCTAATCGCATTAAAATATTCTCGTATGCGTGTGTGTAGGTGTATGCGTTCCTGCTACCATATGTTTACGATTGGAATTTTTTCTTCTGTCTCTGGATGTAGGGTAAAGAAAAAATGTATCTTTTATTTATTTATTTATCAGTCTTGTTCACGACAGTATGATATAAAAGCTACTGAAGTATCAGAGAATCACTCAGCATAACGGCTATTTAGTATAGCCTTATTGAATGCTGTGAAAAAAGTTATCCGACCATTTTGCTGCACTTACGTAACGTTTCTCTCATAGCATTCTGGTGAAGAAATAGAGGGAAAACTACCTCACTCCTCATCTTGTCTAGTAAGTCTTATTCCTTCTTCAAAGCTATTCATTGCTAATGGCGGAGGAGATGTGGTACAAGCCAGTCATTTGGCTGGATACTGTGCAAACAGAAACGTGTAGTTGATATATTTTTTCTTATGAATAAAAGCTAGCTGCGAATAATTCAAAGAAAATAAAATTGTTACTTCTTTGGATCCGGTCCTCAGAGATTTTTTTCACGTTATTACGAGGAACCTTTCACAAAAGGTTTGAGTGCCTCTACCTTAAAACGTATTCAACCATTAAGGCTCTCCATTTCACGTCATTCTTACCAGCCGTTCTCTCCTCATCTCGATTCTTTCTTCTTCTTCGGCTCTCTTATCCCGGACCCACTCCTCTTTCTTTATTCTTTCCTTCTTTTACAAGTTCAGATATTCAGGTTCCGGAATAATACATGCTGAGGCTGCGTAGGTGGAGATATTGGCTCGTTGTTGCCAAGGTTCAATGCGCACTTAAGAACGTCTCTGAGCCCAAAGTGTAACGGTTTGAACGGTTTTGGGAGGTCCGACACAAAAATGCTGCCCAAGAATACATTGAAATGAGTAAACACTCATGGAAATGAGTTGAATTATATTCCGTTAAAAGCAAGGAGCTTCAACTCTCTTGGTTTCGGTATCATCATGAGAGAAAATTTCCTCTACACGGCAGTCTCAAGCTGAGTAGTTGAGATTTTAGGAAATTATGATGGATATATCAATCTTAATCATTTTAAATCATAGATGTGAGCTTCTAGTTGAATGTTTCGCGATTGTTCTCCCGTGAAAATCTTAAATTATAATATGCAGGATGGTTTTTTAATAATCATGCGTTGTGTTTGAACGACTAATTTGAAAAGCACGCACGACATCGGCTTTAATTTCAGTTTAATTTAATTCAACTTTTACAGTGAGCTATTTAATATTGCCTTCGCTAGCCATTCAAAGCTTCAAAAATTAAACTAGAGTTGCGTGAGCAAATACTTAAATGGATTATTACATCTACGCAAATATACGGTGGAGGTATAAAGAAATTGCAAATATACGATATATAGACGTGATATAAATTTTGCAAAATAACTTTGAATACGTAATCTGCCTTATCTTTCTTTCTTATTTATGCTTTTTAAAATGTAACTACAATACACATTTTTAAGACGTCTAAGATATTTTACCAGAATACGTAAAGTTTTAAAAGCACAAAACTGCACATTTTGTCCAAGTGTTTTCAAAGACTTATTTTTCCAACAATTTCTTAAACTCTTTTTGGAATTTTCATTGGAATCAAAATCGAATATTAAATATTAAATCGAAATCTCATTCCGTATCTTTATCGAGAAATAATTAGTAACGTTTATGCAAATAATGAAAAAATTATATTTCAGAAATATCTCAAGTATCCTCGTCCACCTATCCAGCTTACTACCTTTATCGGTTATTATATTTTATTTTTAGTATTTATTATATACAAGAAGGCAGAAACTCAGGTCTACGTAAACTCTGCGTTGCTGCAATTCCTAATTTTTCCAGACAGATCAAAATATTAATAGAACATCAGAGATTCTAAGATTTGAGACCAAAATTAGATAAAATATATTTGTTTTCAAAAAGGTAAGGTACATTTACTTTACAAGCAAGAACGGATTTACCAGTATTCATCCTAGGCGTTATTTGTGGGCCTCGCCGTTGAAGGGGCACAAAGAGTGACGTTTTGCCGAATTTTAAGGCACATAAGAGCCTTTTAGAGCCTTAAAGTTATTCTTCCATTTAGAGTCTCTGATTGTGAAAATTCTCCCCTGTTTAGGACGGTTTTGCGTAACGAAGAAACAGATATTTAACATTAGTTTAAACTGAACTTTCCAATGTGGGCAGAATTTTTGAGGAATATTGTAAATAAATTAGCGATATTAAATTCTTTCTTAAAATTACTTCTCAGCGATTTATAGACAAATATCAGGGACTGATAATCTGTTATTTCATGAGATAAGACGAAAACTCAATGAAAATTTGCTTCGTGAAAAGTTTTAACTACTTATTCCCTGGCAAATTGTAAAAAAGTAAGTTTATTTTCAATAGTGAGTTCGTTAAGACAATTTGTAATTCATGGAGGAGCTATTATATAACTTCAGTATTATGATTTTCCAAAGGCATAGGCGTGTTCTGCATGATCGTTAATATTACGAACATTCAGGTAACCTTGTGCACCGTTTCTTGACTCCCCAAAAACAAATATTAGTTAATTACTATGGGTCAAAGTTAAGAATTTATCTTTCTCAATTACCACGAATCACGAATGAAAATTTCGCGGTGAAGAAAAATTCATTAGCATTCAGCCAGTTTAGGGAATATAATTTTTAATTCACAAACTCGACTTAAAACTAGGTTATGACGTCAGTAGACTTTCCCGACGTTCACTTTGCCCCCAGAGAGGTGTTCTCGAGAAATCTTCGAGGAAATGATCCAAAACCAGGTGAACGCAATTCAATGCTATGGTACGAGCATCTGCAAACACCTTTCGAAGGTCTTGGCCGAGCTGCTGGTAGTTGTTTCCATTTGAGCGTGGAACGTACAAGAACAGGTTCGTGGCTCATCCTCGCACGTGCTTTATTGTTCCACCCGTCTGCTATCCTGTTCGTGCTTTCTGTCGTGGTTTTTTTTTCTTCGATGAAATCAACTCCTAATCAGCCACCTTGGTCCATTCGCCTCGGTCAATCGACCAAATTTGACGAATGAAGGCATACAGCGAAGGAATCATCTTCCCACAGGCGCTCGAAGCTGAGGTCATAGCAGCTGAGGTCAGGAACCAACAGCCGTCGAATAATCGGCGGAACTACACTCACCGCAGTTTCGTTCTCTTTCATGTTTTTCAGGCGCGGGTGGACGGTAATTTATTAATGCGATCTCGGGTTGAAGAGCGTTTAACCTGAGGATAATGCAGCCATTCTCATCGAACTCGATCTAATTCTTCAGAGCTCTTCCAACTGCTATTAATTTATCCAAATTTCAGCCTACTCGATCCGTCGCGGAAAATTCATTCCGTTTAAGATGACGTCGACTTCCTATCGGTCGAGAAAAATATCCGTATTATACGTACGTACCTTTTTCCTTCAAGACATCTTCGCGCTTCTGAGTAAAACAAAATAATTGTTCGGGATAGCAGATTTAGATGCCATTAAACCACAAGAGTGAATTTTTAAGGCCTGAACCCACCGGCGCGGCGCGGCGGCCGCAAGCGTTTTTATGATGGTACCTGGTCCTTCCTCTGCGTTCGTCACGTACTCAAATTCAATGGTTTCTTATGGGGCCGACCCCACCGACGCGGAAAGCGCCGTCCGGCGGATTAGTTCAAGGGATTAGTGCAGCGTTTTCGCGCCGGCAAATACGCCGCTCGGCTACGAACTCTGCATGCACAATTTTTCGATTTGCCGCAGCCCGTTTGCAATCAAATATTGTCGTTATTTTGATAAATTTCCTCAAAAGGATGCTTGTACACGATAACTTAACAATATCTGTACACCGTGATAAGTTTTCAGAACAATCAACTGGGGACCTTTAGGTAAATACACAGTAGCCTATTATATGCGCAGGGAGTATATATAACACACACCTGTTACTTTATTTTAATTGCCGCATATATTACATTGAGGAAACATACAATTAAGTAAAGTAAATATGCTTGACATAAATAAATTAAACATTCTGTCGCAAGAATTTTTATTGATAATTTTGAACGTCTTCCGACAAAAATGATCAAAACTATACAACTCTTGGCCGAAAACAGTCACTTGTATGCCGAAAACACATCGTACGTATCATTTTTGCAGTACTTTACGGGGACGAGATTCTACGGAGTACTACCGCTTTGATTGTTGCGAAAACTTATCACGGTGTACAGATATTGTTAAGGTATCGTGTACAAGCATCCTTTTGAGGAAATTTATCAAAATAACGACAATATTTGATTGCAAACGGGCTGCGGCAAATCGAAAAATTGTGCATGCAGAGTTCGTAGCCGAGCGGCGTATTTGCCGGCGCGAAAACGCTGCACTAATCCCTTGAACTAATCCGCCGGACGGCGCTTTCCGCGTCGGTGGGGTCGGCCCCATAAGAAACCATTGAATTTGAGTACGTGACGAACGCAGAGGAAGGACCAGGTACCATCATAAAAACGCTTGCGGCCGCCGCGCCGCACTGGTGGGTTCAGGCCTTTACGAATCCTTCAAGTAATGAGTTAATTTTGACTTCGAACTAAAATGAAATTTGAAGAGAGGGTTAAACGAAACTTATTCTCAGTACAGCTTAATGATGGAGGAATTCTAGTGAGAATTCTACTATCAAGGGGTAATACACAATTAATTTGATTAATACACAACACAAATTATAAGAATTAAGCGGTGATGATCACTCATATTCTTCCTTGTGAGAAGCAAAAGCTATTCTTTCCATTGAGGCAAATGAGAATTTTTTTAGAGCTATCAAAGCCTGTTGAATATTGTTCTATAAGACGTTCGAAGTATATATTTTCTTTCAAACAACCAAACGTTTTCGGATTCTAGTATTTGTGTGGTGTCACGAAAATGGCGCTCATATGTATATGACATATTATACCACGCCGCCAAGAATATACCGAATAAAGCTTGATCTAACAGCTGCACGAGTAATCATCCACATTATTAATCGCGAGAAACATAATCACGAAGTATGAGGAAATATAATGTCGAGGAATATCCACCAGGGAGAAACTAACGCATGTATTCAAAATAAGGAGTGTGGTGATACATTTCCACAAAAGTCCATCAGTTCATTTTGATCGAAGAAGTGATGGAAACACAGAGAAAATTTGTGGAATATCAATGGATCACACTTCATATTGAAACCGCTCCGTAGCTACGAACTATTTCAAGCCCCCTATTTCAAAATCCTTATTCTGTTATTCTTTTCGGTTTCTCAGATTGTCGTAGCTTTATATATACATATACATATATTAATTATTTAAAAATTAATCAGAAATATATTCCTATCAAATAGTCTTTTATTCTTAACATTTACTTCATAACTCTCTGCTTCAAAAGTTGTTTTCTTAAAGTTTTTCTCCACAATTCGTCCTTAGGTCATCGTCAAAATGAATATTATTCCCTTAAGATGTATTGCGGTTTTGATTTAAAGCTTACTACGATGACACAGGAATTTTCAGTCGCTCTCTTAAAAATCTTAAGTTTAGTATCTCAAATAGACCTCTCACTCTTTTAGGTATGCGACATTCGCATATCATTGTGACTGGATGCAATTTTAAATCAGAGCAAAACTACCGAAAGCATCAATAGAGAATAATGTGGGTAAACACATTCAAATATATTAATTTTTAATCTTCGTAGTTTATGTTTGCTGGAGGATTTACAATTATTTTCATCCCAGAACTTTCTTTTATTATCTAATGGTATACGAGAGTAAAAACAACTTTTAATAGCAAAACGTCAATTCCCAGCCGGGTCAAAAATTTAACCATTGTGAAGACGAAAGCTAAATTTATAGGCAATTGTCCTCTACTCAATGCTAGCGGTGAATGAGTTTCACCAGCAGTTAAAAGGATGTTAGCGCAAAAAACAATTCCTTTTCTGGAGCTTCTATGAAGTTACAAGAACGTAAATAATACTGAGGTGTATTTTTGACCTACACAGGAGGATAACCTCAATCTTCGGATTAAGGATTCCGACAAACATGTTCATTACTTCGACTTAGAAGCTTAGCTTTCGCAGAAGCAGGCGTTTGCTTCCCCAAGGTCCAATGAGACGTATGAGAAGCGTTTTTTATTCGTTCTTTTGCAATTGGAGGGTTAAAAACCGAAAGGATATAAAAACACATCGGAAGATTACATTGAAGACGTTGAATCAAACGGATCGTCATCACCGATCTTTGTTTCTGATACACATAATACGAGAAAATCGCAGAGCTGCGTTAATTAATCTTTTCGTTAATTATCTTTTCGTGCCCTCCCCTTAAATATTAAAACTGCCACAAAAGATTCCCGTTTAATCCTTGTTAGTGTTTTTATTGATTTTAACAAGAAAAGGTAATAAAACTTTAAAGGCGAATTAACATCTCTGCCTCACGTCTCGCGGAACTAACGTATCTTACGATATGAAGATAAGATCTTAATTACGGATAATTTTACGTTGGCGCTCGAACATATGCCATTAATTAATAAAGCGTGCCAAGAGCTAAAAATCTTAATTAAAAACTTTTGAAATTATAATTGTCGTATAATATGTACCGCAATTCGAGCTGGGAAGTCCTCAAAAAAATGATGTACAAGTGCGAAGTATACCATAGTAAGGTGATGAAAGCTTTCTAAAAAAAACCATGAGATATGAGTATGAAAAATCAAAAATAATGATTATATATTATTTGAATGGAGATTTAATTACTGATTCCTAGGAAAGCGCGAATGATTTTAATGATTTTTTTAGCGAAGAATCATTTTTGAAGTTTCAGTGGCAACTCCGTGCGAGTAACTGAAGTTTAGAGTGAAAAATTATTTATCAAAAAGAAATAGTTCTATTACGCTTACTTCCAAAATATATACATGTAATTATTTTGTATTTGATAGCAAAACTTAGATCGAACACAACTATTTCATTCGTAGGTTCTCAGACCTCTAATAATTTTGCCTAGTGTTAATATTAGCCTCCATGTTTTACATTGTTATATATTCATTCTTAAGAAAGATTTCATAGGTTTCAGATTTTCTGATATGGGAGGAAAATTGATGTTAAGAGAGTCTGTATGAAACGTATAAATGTCGGTATTGTAATAGTGACTGTGGTTACTTTTTTGATGATGGTAATTTTTACTCATGACGTGGGCGAATTCTAAGCATTTATTTATCTTTTCCATGTAAATGTCTTTTATTTTTATTTTTTATCAACAAAGAGGTTATGAATGCCAATTGACACGCGTCAAATAAACCAAAAGTTTTTAAAATTGAATAAAAAACACCCAGAAGTTTCTTGATACCTTTAACTCTCGAATTTCGGAAATATTAATTTCTATCCCATATCGAACCTTTTCAGCTGCCATAAAACCAGTCGGAGTTCAAATAATCTTATAAAAACGGCACATAAGAAGTTTCAAGTTAGGAATATGTGTGTTAACGCAGCTTAAGGCTACCACGTACTTAATATAAGGTCCCAGTTGCTGAATAATGGTGGATGCAACTGAAGGAAGGCTTAAATCATTCTATAGAAGTTTGCTCATTACGTAGATTATGAAATGTTTTATTTTAATAAAGTAATTATAAACTATTCCTTTTATTTATTTCCAACTATTTAAATATTAATACAGTAATAAATATTTTAATAGAATTTTTTCATATAAAATAGTCTCTTGAAATATGCAGACTAAATACAAAGAGTAGAATAGGAAATAATCAGATTGCCCAAGTAAATATGTTTTGGCCGTGAAACTTATACAGTATTAAGATGTTACAGAATATGTATATCAATGAATAAATTTTAGGAATTTAGTAACGAAAGATGTTCGCGAACTCGCCACTATAAACACGTCTTCTATAACACAATAGTAGCTAAAATATCCGACGCAATGGATGTAAACATCCTTTTCGAGACTATAAATTAACATTAACATATTTAATTCACTCACACAAAAGATGAGAAACTTTACTGAGACGAAAGACACGACTCTGCGTTCAATTCCACCGAAGGCTGTAAGATAAATTTATCATTATGTAAATACAAGACATGTTATTTGTTCATATTAATGAAAGATGTACGCTCACTACGAACGGCGTGACTCCAATTATTACACTTTCCGATAACGCTGAGATAAACCACGTTGTAAACTGCTTTCAAAAAACACTGATATTGTAAATACGTAATTTTCTCAAAGAAACGGAAGCTTTTAGAGAGAAAATATAACCCATTATGAATTAATTTTTACAGCTGACCCATACAAGCGTTTAAAAAATGGCGGCCGAGCGTTCCTATTCCTCGAGTTAGACCGGCAAACAGTAGGGTTAGCTATTCCTTGGTTAACTCAGTCGGATTGGCGCTGAGTCCGCCTTCTTGAATACGGGTTAGCTATTCCTTCCGGGTTAAGTGGACTTTAACCCTGGAATAGGCGTTTCTGAATACGGCCGTTAGAGTCTAAAGTTGAGGCTTGGGCATAGGTCAGGTTTATGGACACAAGGTTCTTTTGTTTCCCTGACGAGCGAAGCAACTTCTAGGGTGATTTGCTACCCAAAGATGGTTTTGCGGTTGACGATACTTTTGATATTAAGCCATCAAACTCCGCTCTCAATCATTACGGAGTAAATCCGTCGTCTAAGAAAATTTGTCTGCTTTATTTGCAAAAGAACAATCTGCAGCGTGCTTTGTATCGGAGAGTATTTAAATTTCCTCCACCTAGTAGGATGAGGCTGAGAGTGGGGTGGATGGTGTTGGGAAGGTCGAGAGGTGGGCAGTTGATCGAGGGCGAGTGAAGTTGGTGTTGGCAGTGGGGCGGGAGCGAGTGGAAAGAGTACTTTGGCCATTATATCCCCCTTCACCCACCACTCGCCCCTTCCTCATATGTTGCCCGGTCTGTAATTTTCTTAGCCCTAAAACGAAAAGTTGCTCGTCCGGTATAAGTGGAAATGCCTTTAAACCATGAAGATATCTGACGGCATTGATAGTCGGTATCATGAAATTAGAATGGATAGGGAGTTTAGCAAAGGTGTACGTGGACTTATGGAAAATTAAGTACTTTCTCATAGTGGGATTAACTGATTTGGCTTTTCACGTCCCGAAAGACGGATCATACCTCGGGAAGTTAATTCCGATGAAGAAGGTTTCGGCGAGAAGGGTTAATTTTATTCCATTTTGGAGTTCTACTGTTTTAGGTGTTCTTTTCTCGTTGAATTTAAAACATTCGTAACGAATATTCTTTGGACGAAACGTGATGGCTGAGTGGCTTTAGCATAAAAACAAGGTATTACATTTCATATCCGCGTTCGTGTTTTAGTGCTAATGAAATAAATTGAAAAGGCAAACTATTTAACGAACCGTTCTTTATCTATATACCGAACCGAACTTTCATTTTCATTTAATTACTCATCAGTGATAATTGCCCGTGATAATTTTAGATTTTCAAAGATGATGCTAGGTTTAGCTGAAATGATATAGTTGATGTCATATTCGTTTTGTATCCTATCAAAGATAACGATAATCACGAACTTCAAACATCTTGAAATTGGTACTGATTTTAACCTTTGTGGTGTGGGAGTACTCAGAAAGTATGAATATTTTCAATAAAGTATTTTGGGTAGTTAAAGATTACGCCTAAGGTTCGAAGAAAACGTTCAAATCAATATTAAGTGGTGAAAATAAGTAATGTTAATGATGTTATGTTGGAGTGAAGACTGATAGAGAGGAAATGATTCAAACTTGGGCTTTACTCAACAAACAGCTCGATTCTACAATTTATTCTAATCTTCGTAACATTCTTATGATTGAAAACTTATTATACAACATCATGCTTAAACTAAAATTTGCAAATAAACCGTAATCATTATAATAAGTAGTAAAGTTGAGAGATGTGGAATTATTGGCTCAAATTATCTTCTGTCTCGTTTTCGTACAATATTTTTATTCAAATTCATTTCCAAGAAATTCTTATCAAAAGAAATAAATCAGAGTACAAAGTTCAAACTTGATAGGATGTTTCTAAATTTTAATATTAATTTTTGCTTGTCATATACATAGGTTATTTATAAATAGCTGAAACGACAGTCTCCATAGTAAATTGCTTTCTGTTGATTAATGCGAAGAAAACATTAAGAATTTGGTCAAAATCCTAGAGGATTCATAACAAATAGAATTTGAACAAAAAGATATGTTGTAAATTTAGAAAAATATAGTGATCAATGCAACTCTTAAAGTTTTACTTAGAAATCTGAATTCAAAAAAGAGGTTCAAGAGTGAAACGGGAGGCCTTCTGGTTGAATTTTAATTTCAGCCCGAAATCTTCTTTTATGGATATTTTTCTTCTAAAATTAGTATGCTCAGAACTAAGTACATTACGCTAAAATGTTAGGATACATGGGGTATTTCAAAAAGAATTAACCGATTTAATGAATTTTATTAACACTAATGTTTTTATTATGACTCGTAATTATACTATACTATACATTCATGTCGTGTAATTATACTACAGAATGACTTGGACGTTATAGCAGGATGGTGTAAGGATTGGCAGCTTGATCTGAATCTTAAGAAATGCGTTGCTATGAATTTCACGTGTTCTACAAACGTTATTCCCGCACCGTACAAAATTTCAGGACTTCCCTTAGAGCTCGTACGTCATAATAAATATCTAGGAGTCACGTTTAGTAGTAGTTTATCTTTTAAAGAACACATTCGAGATGTAATAGGTAAGGCGAACAAAATACAGAGACTAACAGGTAGAACGCTGAAGGGATGCTCATCAAGAGTAAAAGAAATAGCTTATTTTTCACTCATTCGACCTAATCTCGAATATTGCTGCGCGATTTGGGATCCACACGAGGTAGGTATGGTTTCAGACTTAGAAATGGCCCAACGTAGAGCAGCTCGTTTTGTTACAGGAGATTTCAGGTTCGACAGTAGCGTTACGTCCATGATAGAATCCCTTGGTTGGAATTCACTTCAGGAGAGAAGAAACGATTACCGAAGGAAACTTTTCGAAAAGTTCCTCGGTTCCGAACTTATGGACGAGGTGAATGAAACTTTGATTCTGGTTAGTAATCTCCGAGAGGCATCAACCAAGCGTTATAAGGAGGAAATAGCAAGGACAGATAGTTATTTCTGGTCGTTCTTCCCGCGAGCTATTAGAGAAGCTAATAGGGTCGATTAGAATACTAAGATGGTGTCATTACACCCCTGCCATACGCCACTGGCGGTTTGCTGGGGTACTCATCTAAATCTAAATCTAAATCTAAATTCAGATGAGAACTTAGACACTATATTTAGAAATCGATTCATTCTTTTTAAAAAACATAAAATAAGCCTAGGTGATTAGAAGAATATCAATATTGTAACTTTAAGACACTAATTTTAGCTTCATACGACATTTTCAATTTGGCAAATTTACTTAACACTTTCGTTTTTAGCAAGTATATATAAAAAACCCTCCTCACTTTACTAGTAGGTTAATAGTGAGACTTCGATGAAATCTTCAAATAGCTCTAATTAAAAATAAAAATAACAATTATTAAATAATTAATATTACCTAAAGCACAAAGAATGCAGATCAGATATCATTTTCCATAATTCATTAATTCAAGCCTAATCTTAGGTTAGTATTCATGAATTTAGTCGCTGCTTTTCCTCTTAAAATCAAATTCACGTTTCCGTAATTATAGCATGCTAATTTGTAAGAATAATTCTGTTCGAACTGAAACATTTGCGAAGTTTAATTCTTTTACTCTACATCCTTTATTGGGAGTATTTACTAATTCTTACCTGTTCAATTTTTATTTAGTTTAAAATTATTTTGGAGTACGATTATATTCACTGATGAGCATGAGCCTTCGATACAATCGATTTATCTGAGTTCTAGCGTATTTCTTAAATTAGCAGTAGTAGAAGTGCTTATGCAGACAGTCATGTGCCAGAAATACCGGGAATCGAACCCGGGATCGCTTTCACCAAATGAAACGCGCTGCCCCCTTGGCCATCCGGAAGCCCTTCATTAGATGAAATTCGCGCGTTAAAGAGAAACGTTTCTTTTTTTAATTATATTTTCATTTTTATTAGTGCTAAGAGAGAGCGGAATAATTGGATTAGGTAAAGAGGAGATAGGATAGTTAGTAACAGTATTAGAATATAAAATCGAAGGTTGAAACCACCGCTTTGTGAAACTTCATAACCAAGATAGAAAAACAAAGTAACTTTGTAACTTATTTACAATAAAATCCAGTAATTTTACAGAGTTATTCTGTTTTTCCATCTTCAATATTAGAATAGTTTCCTCAGTTTGAATTCTTAGCGGCTGAAGGACTTTGGGGAAAATTAAAACTATAAAGTCGTAGCGTGCAATTTAAAATAAAATGAACTTTTTTTGCTGTCGCCAAGAGAGAATTATACTTCCTTGATTGGTCTTCCGCTCTTCATAAGAAACAGATGGTTATCATACGCATAAAGTATTACTTTCAATATGTAGTACTTCATTAGGAGCCAATGAATTCTAGTTACATTAAGGACATGTTCGGTACATTGTGCTGTTCATTTTGATAGGTTCTGGAGTGTATCACAGATGAAGAGTTATGAATGAATGGATTAAAAAAGTAATAATGCTGTTGGTGCAGATATGTAAACAAGATGTCAAGGAGAAATGACGGAGGGAGGGTAAAATATTACAGTAAGCTGGAAAAACGAACAAGGACGGTATATTCCTCTCAGACGTCGGAATGAAATCCCTTGGCAATCAGAAGAAAAAGAAAAAAAATATTTCGCATTTGAAAAGTGGATGCAAAGGAAAACTTAAAAGTTAAACAATTGATCGATAAACAGGTAGTATTTAAAATTTAAGAGAAAAGAAATTTGCTAAATACTGCTATTTTTGATAAGATGTGCTTTAATTTGATGAGAAAAGGAAACCTTATTTTAGTAGAGGAATCGAAACAAATTAGCCGCTAAAGATGTAGCATTCATCGAAAATAGATAGGGAAGCAAATTTTTAGTTATCGGAGAAAATCTATAATATCTTTTGAGCATGCAAAGAAATAGAGAAGAATCAAAGAAAAAAAGAATTGTAAAGTAAAACAGGCATGAGGAATTAGGGGAAAGAAGAATAGGAATTAAAATTGCTCTAATTGTAAAACTAGCGATACAGTTGAACTATATTTATTAATATAAATTACATTCAATTTTGTGTTACATTGATTTCTGCTCTCACAACTCCCTGAAATATTCATGTTAAACGCATATGGAATAGATAGGTGCTTATAAAGCTAAGGTTTGATGACATTTTATGACGATGAAATATATTATGCACAGAAAATCATCCGAAACAATTTATTAGATCGGAGCTTAATGATCCAGAAGAAACTTATACGATCGCGATATAATCTCTGTATTCGGTCATTTCGTACACCTGGGTATCCATCGAGAATCGAACCCTAGACCCGGGAACGCGCGACTACTTGGCCATACTGAAGCCCAAAATGTGAATGTAATTGTTTCAATTTTATAGGAAAGAATATAGTTTTGGACAAATAGCTTTCACTTTGGAACAAAATTACTACTTTTTAGGTATGCAAGTACAGCTAGTTCCTAAGAAAACTTACCACCTAAGCCGCAACCCGCATAACAGACCTGAAGCTCGATGAGAGCATGCCTAGAGTTTTCCACGCATTCTATTGGCTCTTGGAAGGAGGAGCATTCTCACGGCGCTTTTATAAACCGTTAAAACCTGGTTAATAGATAAACCAGGTTAAAACCTGGTTCATTCACATTTACATTAATACCCCGCGAGCCGCCGTATGGCGTATGGCAGGGGGTGTGAAAACACACACAACACGATTTCCATTGTTATACTGAAATGATTTTCAGAACTATGCGCTATGTGAAAGTGAGACTGATGATAAATGATCGCTGCTTCGGTTTCTAAATGCCTCAAGTAAACTATCTAACCCGAATTGTTTGAATGGAGTATAATATATATTATTATTAAAAGAAAAATCACTATCAATAAATATGAATGATGGGTTAAAGGAGTCATGGAAGAATACCTTAAAAATAGAAACCAACGTATGATAACCAGCTTTACATGAGGATATTCCTCTAATTCACATGATTCATACCTTAGCTGTTAAAATATTCTTGGTTCTATATGTAATCCATTACTCCAACATTCACCCCAAGGACCTTCGTAACATCCTTCATCCTAGACACATCATAATTCTTTACGAATTTTTCGAAGATGTTTCGAATTTTTAAAAATGGTAATGCAAGGAAGATCATTCCAGTTGAAATAGGACCTTCGGAAAATTTGAATGATAACATAGAGTTGACAATGTTTGGGTGCATCTTATCAGAATTAGAATCTCTATCTTCTGCTTTTAAAGTGAATGGCATAAACTGTATTAGCTTATACTAAATAACTAATTCAACAAAAAAAAATGAAGAAATAAGAAATGCTGCCTATCGTCAATTTATATCAATCAAGCTCCTCGTCAATTATTGTTCACTTTTTATATAAATATTGTTTTTTATGCTTTATTTTGTTCCTAGATTCAGCTAAAAATTTTGTAGTTTGAAATAACTAAAGAAATGAACAATGAACTAGAGAAATGCCATCTAATATTCATTCCTTACGCTTACAAGAACCAAATCGTTTAACTTCTCTTCCAACGTCTATGATACAAAGTAGACAGAGCGTTGAAGATGATGTTACTAGATCGACTAAAGTTTCTATTATAATGTCACTAAAATATGAATTCTAAACGTAAATGCAGAATTGTGGACCCTCCGCTGATTCAATTTCGCAGAAACTAGAATTTTATACGCCGATTACCAATAAATTACATCTCTAAAGTTAGGTAAGATATAGAACAAACCATTGGCTTGCATAGATAGTAATACTAATAGAATTTACTATGTTGGCCTTGACTTTGTGGTAGGCTTCCATTATGATGAAATGAAAGGATTCAAAAATTTACCGTACCACTGAATTTTATTTATCACAACCTAGGTTTCGGCCCCTTAGGCCATCTTCAGGTGAAATTCACCTGAAGATGGCCTAAGGGGCCGAAACCTAGGTTGTGATAAATAAAATCCAGTGGTACGGTAAATTTTTGAATCCTTTCATTTCATCATAGTAATACTAATGTTAGCAATTTCTATCGGTTTGAAAAGACCTCGAAATCTCTTTACAAAATAAATTGCTGATAAGAAGATGGTTAAGGTACTGGCTTAGTGAACTACTCGAACTTTCTTATAGAATTAAAAGAAGGTTGATTTAAAACATTGAACATCGCTATTGTATACAATTTCGGAGATCCTGGGAATAAACTGATGCATCAGAAGGAAATTTCTGAAAGTATGGTAAGCCATCAACGTTACATCCTGTATATCTGAAAGTTAGCCATGCTTGACTGAGATATTACTTAAATTGGATAAATGAGTAGTTTCTCTGGAGGCAGCCATGAACGGAAAAATAAATGTTGGATGAGAAAATTGAGAAGGTGAGTGAGTGGGTTATACTTTTAAAAGAGGTCGTTGCTCCTACTCAAAGTAACCAATTGGTCGACTAAGAACGCAAGAAATGCCACTACCTACTGTGATTTATCCAAAACTGGAATTAAATACACTTTCGGTTGTTAAATTCATGTGAGTGTATGTATTACTGTTGCCGTCGTTTCTCACTTCCCTATCTCTATCAAAACAGTACCCCTCTTGAAGTCCTCGTAAAATTCATTCCTTTATTTACTTCTTCCAATCACTCCCGTATCTCGCTTTTCAAATTTGTCATGGAATGTGGAGATATGAAAAGTTTATCATAGCCAATACATTTTAAATACGAAGGAATATTTTCAATATCACCGAGCGATAAATATGTAGATAGACTATCCAACCCAAAACACCTCCCATTCACCTCAATCATTAAAATTCTGTAGAAAAATATGAAAGTTACGCAGGGCCAGCCATCAACAGAGGGGAGCAAAATTTCAACATGAGCCTCATATGCGCTACTTATCCCCGTGTGATACTTACAGGGTTGAAATTACAGTTAAAATAGGCCCTGGGAAAACTATTTCACGAAGTCCCTATTATTTCGCGTATTTTAAATTTTTTCTACATTATAATAATTGTAAACGTTATAATAAACAATTGAAATAGAAATAATGTAGGTAGTTTTGTATGCATTCAAAATTAATTGAAAATTTTACATTCATAGCTAACAGTAGCATTCAATGAGAATTATGGCCAAACCTCAGTCGCCCTATCTTATTGTGTATTTTAGAACTTTTAAAGGTGATAAATATAACGAGAAGAACGTTTAAAAACGTAATGGTTTGTGACTGCAACCATTTTAAGAGGAATCCACAGAAGAAATCACGTTTATTCGATTCACACAACAATGACACCGGAAAAATTAATTTTGGATTCAAAATTAATGTGAAAGGGTGTTGTCTCGTCATCTTTATTCATTCAGGATAATCGATCCTTTCTCTCAATTGATTTGGACGGTATAGTAAAAATTCCAACTGCATAGATGATAAAATTTACTGATTTTTTTTACCGATCGAGTTTTAATTTCGATGCTTATCAAATGAAATAAAATTTACTTAAAATACGCAGAGAATTCCACAAGACTTTATACTACACATTTACTTAGAGTTTTTTTTATGTATTTAAAGTAATAGCCTAGATATGGACATGAGTTTGCCTTACTTTACTTGTGTAGATTGCATTCACACAGGCTGTGATAAAACTGGTGATCGATAGGACTGCTTAGGTATATAATTTTAAAGGCTAATAACTGCTCTCTTGAATGATGTGTAATATTACCTACTACTATATAATATGACCCATTATAACCATAGAGTATTTCAAGCGAAGGCGTCGAATTCGAGGTCTATACATTTTTGGTCCGACACTGATTCAAACTGCGCGGAAATTTTCTTTGTCCCATCTCAGTCCTAAACATAAGCTCAGAGCGGCTCAGAGGCAGATTTTGCGAAAATTTCCTTCGTCCTGCTCGTGCCTATCGCCTCAGACTCAAATTTTATGAGAGGAAGGGAAGGGGGTTTGCCTCGGTTTCCTCGGAATAACGGGACCTCGTGTGCGACGTTTCCCTCTGTGCCAGAAGCAAATCTGGAATAAATACTGATTCGTAATAACCATTTTATAATAACTGAATTCTTGCATTACAACATCCATATTGTTATAATACTATTCTGCTACGCCAATACCACCAAACTAAGGATACTAATAAATCTTTGGAATATCAATAACGCAAATAAATCCATTTCAACTCTGCAAGCGGAGCCAGGACAGAAGCAGACTATCTCCTCCATGTTTTACCCCTCTCTCTCTCTCTCACAGACACTTCTTGGGCCGTGGCTCCACGGTCAGCGAATTGCCGCGTCTAGGCGCGTGTGTTTCGCTGTCGAAAATCTGCTGCTCGGGGGTGGCTCCACGGGACAGTAAATTACTGTCCCTAGGAGCAGCAGATTGCCGGCGATTGCTGTATAGCACTGTGAAAAATAGACCCTAATCCATGCTGCGCGGCATGACCTTGAAGCCTCCGTACAAACGCGCCTATCGACAGCAAAATGCGGCGTGTGGAGCCACCCTCATTCAATCCTATGGTTCTTATTTTCGGTCAGTAATTCGCTGCCTCTAGCGACAGCAAAATAATGCTCGTGCCTTAAGGCCGTGGCTCCACGGGCTCGCTTTAAGGATAAGGCTCGCTTAATTAAGGCTCGCTTGCAGGAAACTCACTGCCTGTTATGCGGGTTGCGGCTTAGGTGGTAAGTTTTCTTTGGAACTAGCTGTTACATATCTATCTATTATATATAGCTAACTCTCCGGATATACCTATATATATCTATTATATATAGCTAACTCTCCGGATATACCTATATATATAGATATATATATATAGGGGATACGAATTCTGACCATGTTCCACAAGCGCCATCGACGTCAGATTTTTTCGACGTACTGGCCCTACACTCTAGATGCCAGAATAATGCAGACTTCGACGCTAGCTATCATGGGTTCGATGCCAGAAATTCCCAAAAATCGCAATTTTCCCATAAGAATGCATTGCGCGGATTTTTGAAAATTATTTTGAGGCACTTATCGTTAAGATAGAGTAACCAAAATTTCGGAGGTTGAAGTTGAGGTAGTCTTCTATGCTTCTCATGGAAAAAGTGTAGCCAAATGACAGTGAGTTCGACGCCAGGTGGATGCAAAATTCTTCCATAAGAAATGCATTGCGGAAATCTTTTTAAATGCCTCCCGATAAGCTGGAAAGATAAGACCCGGAATGGTGACAGAGGCGTGGGACCTTCCCGATAAGATATTGAATCGAAACTTTGGAACAAGTAAGGATGGCACTTATCTAATATTATTTTGCTGTCTTCTCTCACGATCGGGTTCTTAGTTCGTCGCCAGGCGGTCTTTGGCGCGAAGTTTTAAATTTGAACTGAGGCAGTACTTGGTATGATACTGTATTCAACGGATAGCTTGCAGTATGCAAGCAACTTTTACTCGTATATATATATATATAGATATATATATATAGGGGATACGAATTCTGACCATGTTCCACGAGCGCCGTCGGCGTCAGATTTTTTCGACGTACTGGCCCCACACACTAGATGCCAGAATAATGCAGACATCGACGCTAGGTGTCATGGGTTCGATACTAGAAATTCCCAAAAATCGCAATTTTCCCATAAGAATGCATTGCGTGGATTTAAAAAAATTATTTTGAGGCACTTATCAGTAAGATAGAGGAACCAAAATCTCGGAGGTTGAAGCTGTGGTAGTCTTCTATGGTTCTTATGGTAGAAATGTTGCCAAATGACCATGACTTCGACTCCAGGTGGGTCCGAAATTCTTCCATAAGA
This sequence comes from Pachydiplax longipennis, assembly GCA_036926295.1. Lineage (NCBI taxonomy): Eukaryota > Metazoa > Arthropoda > Insecta > Odonata > Libellulidae > Pachydiplax > Pachydiplax longipennis. The sequence goes on along the minus strand of JAVFKF010000010.1, from coordinate 18,525,737 downwards.
AATGCATTGCTCCAATTTTTGAAAATATTTTTCAATGCCTTCCCGATAACCTGGAAAGATCAAACTCCGTGTGGCGACGGCGGCGTTTGAAAACATTCTTTCATGAATTTCACAGTTCGTCTAGTGGTCCTTGGTTCGATGTAAGAGGGTCATTCCGATTCCACCATGCATTTCAAACGGGGAAAACGGAATCTTATTTTAGGACGTTCCCGATAAGATATTGAATCGAAACTTTGGAATAAGTCATAATAGCACTTACCTAATATTAATTCGCTATTTTCTCTCACAGAAAGGTCCTGACTTCGACGCTAGGCGGTCATTAGCGCGAATTTTTGCAATCTCTTTTGAGGCCGTTCTCGATGCGATAGAGCAATCAAAATCTCGGTGTTTGCAGATGAGATGGTCTTCCATAGTATCAAAGGAAGAAATGTTAGCAAATGACCGTGTGTTCGACGCCAGGTGGGTTCGAAATGCTTCCGTAAGAAATGCATTGGTGAAATCTTTTATGATTTTTTTAAAATCCTTCCCGATAAGCTGGAAAGATAAAACACGGAATGGTGACAGAGGCGTTTGAGAACATTCTTTCATAAGGGTCAACATTTCTCCTGTGGTCCTTGGTTCGATGCAAGAGGGTCATTCTGATTCCACCATGCATTTCAAACGGGAATAACGGAAACTTATTTTATGTCCTTCCCGATAAGATACTGAATTGAAACTTTGAAACACGTCTGAGTGGCGCTTATCTATTATTCGTATGCCATTGTCTCTCACAAATCGGTCCTGTGTTCGACGCCAGGCGGTCATTTACGCAAATTTTTAAAAATTGTTTTGAGGCCTTTCTCAATGCAGGAGACTATTCAAAATCACAGCGTTTCCGTTTGAAGTAGTTTCCTACAGAACCAGTGGAAGAAAGGTTACATATGACCGTGAGTTCGATGCCAGATGGATGAAAAATTCTCACGTTCGAAATGCATTGCGGCAATTTTTAAGATTTTTGCTGGATAAGCTTCGAAAATGATACCCGTAAGGGAAACTTATTGTAAATTTTCACCAATTAGCTTGCAGTATGCAAGCAACTTTTACTCGTAACTACATATCATTGATAGGCATGAATCAAAACTCCTCCATCAAAGTTACATACAAATATCTTAATCAATTTTGAATAGCGTGACGTCAATCTTATGGATGAATAGCCTTACGTCGACTCGATGTAACTCGCAGGAGACATGGAGATTTTCATTCGAAAAGAAATTAAGATTCTTCGCTCGCCCAAGAAGCCTTTGAAAAAATCGATTACAGTTAAGGAAGTTGGTGTTTCTCCCTATAAATCTTTCATTTTCAGTATAAATTGGATACATTTGTTTTTCCTAGCATCACGTAGATTCTTTGGTGCTAATTTCACAGAATACAATATTCTATGCTGATAACAAAACCATCACTATCACAATTTCTAATTTCTTATTTATTTTATTCAGAACATTGCAAAATAGAAAGGTTGCTTGAAATGATTTGCTCTAACACAGATAACTTTATGGGATTACGTTACGATAGTAAAAATTCAGAAATAATTAAACTAGAAATAGCCTTTGTTGACGTTTTACCAAGCCAATATTAATATACCAAATATTAACATACCAAATATTAACATATGAAATAGATAGTTTATTATAAGCTCAAATTCGATGACATTTTATGATGATGAAATATATTATTCACAGAAAACCATCCGAAACCATTATATCCGAACTTAATGGTGTAAAAGAAACCCAAACGATCGCGATATAATCTCTGTGTTCGAAATTCGGCTAGTAAACAGCATACAGACATACATATAACCAATATTTGGTAATGATTTCGCTCATGCGATGAAAAGGGTGATGTTAAGTTTCAATTTTCTGTGGTAAATTCTGAGCGGAATCCTTCGTTTCGGCATCCACAATCGTTTCTTTCCTAAAATATCTTTCTCTTCCAGATTTATCACTACCGGGAAACAATGCCTCCGTATTAAAATGCTAAGGACATTTCTCAATATTTATCTCCAACAATTCCGATCCTAACCGAATCGCGCGGCCATTGATTGTTTTCGGACACATCAAATTCACACCTGGAAAAATTCCCTTCTCCGAAGTCAGCATCTCGCACATCAGCTTTTGACCATTCCGATCCGAGCGGAAAAGGATTTGTCGCGCGAGAGAACGGATGTGCGGAAAAGATGACCGGAAGCGTCGGCCGTGATCTCCTGCCGCTTCCTCCCGCCCCTCGGCTCCCCCACAGAGCGTCTTCTGCAACGGCGTCAATAGCCACCTCCGGGGACCGACCTTCCTAAGGTCGCGGTCGCTCTGGCCGTCTCGGCCGCGCCCGGCCTCGGACCGGCTCGAGGCGAGGGGGAGGCGGCCGTGGGGGCGGGGAAGGAGGCGGGATGGGCGGCGTGACCGGGCTCCGTGCCGTATTGTGGCGAACAGTGAATAGAGTGCTGTCAACCAACCAGAGTCCGATTTGCATAGCTAGTAGCCGGCCCTTCGACCAACTGCGGCCCGCGGATGATTGATTGTTGAGGAAGGCAGTCGGGGTCCGAGCGAGTGGAGGTTGCAGACGGAGCAGGGCCCCACACGGCACCCGACCAAGCCCTCGAGTACGTTGCACCACGGGGGGTGCGAGGCCACCACTCTGAAGGTACGTCTCAGAGGGAAGATTCAGCTGGACTTAAGACGCGAAAACTAATTCCACACCGCGACTAACACCCTCCAAAGCGTTTAAAATTGGCTCTAAAGGCTATTTTCCAGTTTCCTTCTCAATTTCTAGTGAGGGTAATCCAGTTTTTCTAAATTAGCTTAACTACGGCGGGTTGCAGCAGTTATACGATTCATTTTATCCTTCAGAGGCGCGTTTATTGATAAAAAAATTGAGATTTCACTTGAATATTCAATTGCTGGTGTGTTTTCTTTTTCTTTTTCAGTTTACGGGAGCTCTTCTTTACCATTTGGTCATAATTGTACTATTAATACGGTGCGATACCGTCAGAAATTAAGATAAAGAAACAAAATTAGCCACCGATATTTGTTCAAATGCCAAATATTTAACGAGGGTTTCATAGTTTTGATTCAGCTAAAGGCAGCGAAAAATCATTTTCTAGGCTTGGCGATTTTAACGACTAACCGTAGTACTAAGGAGGAAAAAGTGAATTAACTGACTGCATATATATCATATATTTATGGAAAAGTTGGCCTTAAAATCGATAGATAATTCATTTTCTTATCCTAGAGGGAAAATTATATGAATAACTGAATCTACTTGCCGATATTAATGCCTAGTCAGATGTCTGTCCAAGTCGAGAGGATGATTTTGATAGGAAAATGTGCAGAGTTTTTCTTGCATAGAAGCAGTGACGTTTATTAAACGCATTGCAAAACGCAAAAAGATACGCAAAAAATCCGATAACTTTACTTCATGCATTAGATAATTTAGACTGGTAAAGTATTTTGCATCAGTCGGTAAATATTTTTTATTCTAAGAAGTGCAAACTCAATGGACGAGTGATTTTGAGTAAAGTTTGATGATTTTGGCGGTACAAGCTGCTAGATTTCAGAAATCGGAGCATAGATAGAAATTTCCTAGTCACTTGATACGTGATCTAATGTTTTCGATAAGCCATGGTTTCTCTAAAATAATATATTTCCAATAAAGTAATAATAATCACTAGTCGTATCATGACTGTTATCACTCATTCCAAGCCCATTATATTTCGGAGAGTATATTTTTATCTCGCTTTCATGAAACGAAGGGAACTGATGACAAAGGGACTTGATAAAGGAATCAGGAAGAGATTGGTAAAATCCTTGGTATGGAGTGTAATGTGGACGTTAAGAAAATAGGATGTCAAAAGATTGGAGGCTTTTGAGATGTGGGTATTGCGTAGAATGGATAAAGTAAGTTGGGTCGATAGAAACACGAACGAGGAGGTTCTAGAGATGGTTGGGGAGAAAAGAGTAATGATTGAAGTAATTAAAAATAGACAAAAGAAATGGGTGAGTCAAATATTGAGAGGGGAGGGATTGTTGAAGAAAGCGATCGAGGGAAGAATGCTAGGTAAAAGACAGAGGGGAAGACAAAGACAGAAGTTGTTAGACGAATTAAGGGATGGGATAAGTTACCGGGAATTGAAGGAGAGGGAATTAAATAGGGAATGTAGGGGCACATGAACCTACCGAAAGGTAGAACACTTTTTATATATTTTCATCTCATATATTCCACGAGTTAATTAAGGGCGTTTAGCATAAACTCGTGAGATATGCGCCCCTTGATTGATCAGCCATCCAAAGATTCGAAGTTAAATTTATTCATTAATTCTTGCGGAATAAAATCTTTGAGGTCTTCGCACATTAACCAGACGATATATTCATGTTCAGTCAGCCGCTAAATTTGTGCCTTAGTGGGGATTTCCACGGCGTAAACTCATAGAGCACTCCGGCTAAGCGAATGCATGACGGCCCGTCCCCACCTTCCCCTCACTTTTCCTCTCCATCTTTTTAATCCATCCTCTTACGGACGAACACATAAAACATAAAAACTTTTATGTATACACGCGTGTGCATGCGATCATACGCGCACACACGCGCGACTCCACCGAAATAAAATACGGTCGCAAATAAATGCACAAGCATGTCCTATTCGTCATTTCCTTCGCGAGAGCCGATTCCAAAGCGCGATCGCCTCGAACCGCTCATCCCGACGCGTTTTTTCGAACGCGGATATTTCAAATGCGTGCGTGCGCGGACGTCAAAAAGAAAGACGGCCCGTATCTCCGTATTACTCGCTTAAAAGAATCGTAGTAACCACGGTGAGATATCGTGATTTGCGAAGCGAAATGGTCCATTATGCCCACATCTTTACCGGTAAAGGGCGTGGCTTTGTGGAGTGTGAATGGGCACCGCTTCCTACTTTTATTTCGCTTGGATCATGAGCGCGAGCCTAAAAGTGTGATGAGAAGGGTTGGTGGGCGCGCCGCCGTGAGAACCGGTTGCGGATGCTGTGATTTGGTGTGGCGAGTGGGTGTTGGTCGCCCCGCGGATAGAGGAGAAGTGCAGCGAATATCTTCCCGCCGCCGTCGCCGACCATAGCACCACAGTCTGTAGGAAAGTGAGCGAATATGCCGCCGTATGCTCTTTTAAAAGCGTCTGCAGGGTGGAAAGACGCCCCGGGGTGTGTCCGCGCCCCATTCGGGGGGTAATTAAATTACAATAATTTGTTCCCTCCAAGTTCCGCCTCGAAAAAACGACCGGAGACAAACGGAAGGGGTTTAGTTACGGTGATGTGGTGGTTTCCTTGAGTTGGCGACCTTTGGCTGTGATTAGGGACGGCTCGGATCGACTCGATGGTCGTTGAAGTCTCCGAGATTCGCTATCGACGCCCGTTGAAGTCTTCACTCTGCGCGCTTTGGAATCGTCAGAATTTTGTATTTCATCGTCTCCTCCTTACCTAGAGATTTCATACTAGACTAAAATGATGATTAAAAGATACTCCCATGCGAAAAACAAAATAAAATCTACCTAAAGTATCGACTTTCAATCTTTGTCCTAAAAGGAATTATGATTCAAATATTATGTTTATTATATATCATGAAAATTTCGGAAAAAGAAAACTATGCACTAATGTATCATGAAACGTTGACTATTTAGCTAATGCGGGCTTTGGACGGAGGCAATGGTGTTCGAAGCATCACGTAGCTCTTGGGATAGCAATCCAAGGACAAGGGTGGACGGGACGACGGTCGTGAATGGACATGAAAGAAAGAAACATGAATGGGATGCGTGCGTTGAGGAAATATAAGGCATGATTGTGTGTAGCTTTCCTTGTCCACAATGAAGGTCTATTCTGCATTCCTTGGGACAACAAAACAGAAAGACACGATTATAATGAAAAGAGAGGGTTATGGGTAGCGAACTTCACGTCATCACCTATAAACAAATATGAGCGTAAATTCTTTTATTTGTGCATATTAATATCTATTCATTTATTTCATGCATTTGAAGATAACTAAATAAATTACCACATTTATAGCTTATAGAGAACTATAATTAATGATTTCGAAATGATTATCCTTGAAGGAAGAGTAAATGTGGTTAAGAAATGTATTTAAACTTCCATTCGACATTATTATACTGCCCGATGAAGTCACGATAAAATCTTTTAAGGTGAATTTTAAAGTTTAACACATGCTATATTGCAAAATTAATCACTATAATATGGTCAGGTTACCTGTACCTATTTTTTTTGCGATTTATCCCTATATTTCCCCAAATGCCTTTTACGAAATTTAGGTGAAACCCGTATCCGAAGAGACAGTCGGATCTATGTAGAACTTAGTAACAATATGATACCGAACTTTCTAGGCTGCTCATGTACGAAACGTTACGATAGAAACGATATAGGAATCTTATGCACCAATCTGGGTGAATTATAAACATAATTCAAATACCTAACACCTTCCAATGAGGATTTAAATACTATTAGACTTTTGTCTCATGCTTTTATTAGATATTCTAAACCACGTAGGTTTGCGCTTACTGTATTATGTATTTCAAAAGGTAGCTGTGATGTCGAGCATTCTTTTTCCTACTTACATCACGCAAAAAGAATAAAATAATGAGAGAGACTAGACAGTGGTTACACAACGATATGGAATATAAAAACACAATAGTAAAATTTATTAGAAACTTTGAATGTTGATAAAAATCACACATTAAAAACTGCACTATTGTCATGAATCGTGCTAGCTACTCGTATAGCTAATATAAGGTGATAACTTACATCAAAATTTTATAATTAACTAATAATTTATTTGATATTTACAAATGATTTTACCCGAAAGCATACTTTGATAATTCTTTCCGACATTTAACTTCCGAAGCAAAGTATTTTGCGATGCCGTAAATGTTATAGCCTAGGTAGGGGATTGTTGCATTTTCCACCAGTTTTGCGACATAATCCAAGTGTTAGAAGTTTAGAGTAACGTTAGTCGTAAATAAGGTTATATTTTAACACACACTCTGATTTATCCGTATGTCCATTCTACCGATTAAAATTGACGATCGCCTCAAAAAGCATCATGATCAGTGTTTATTTACTATGGTATCCTGATTTATCAATACTTTAGTGTAATATCTTCAGAGGACTGATTTTTAGGAAAAAACTTCGCCTGTCTCATAATTACAGCTTACGTTTTCTTTCTCCCTCTTCCTCTCCCTTTCTCTTGGGGGCTTCAGAGTTACCTTGGCCTCAAGTTCGTTCGAACGTCCTTAAACATATTTATGCAAGATTTACATTTACCCAGGTTAATGAATGCCAAGAAACTTCACGAGCATTATATAAAATCTATCAGCATATTTGCTTTTTATTTCTGTTCCCTTTAACAGTATTTACTCTGAAATACGTTCATGCCGTTGGCTAAAATTGAGACTTTCAAAATTATACGAAATAAATTAATTTTCCAGCATAAGAGCTTGACGTTACAAAGTGCTTTTTCAAAATAACTGTGAATGAATGGCGAATGACGTAAAGTCTGAATTTTTGCACAAGTCACTGAAGCCTCGAAATTAGCACTTTAAGCCTCAATCATCGCTTCCAAAGTTTATTCAATCATAGCTCGGCAACATAATGGAAATCCTAGGATAATTTTCACACATGTGGAGTTTTAGAAGCGATTGAGATAAGGATATCCTATTTATCCCATAGGTCTCCTAAAATCGTGAACTAATGCGAAAAACAAGCAGTTTTGATAGACACATTTTTTCGAAAACTTGGAGCATTTAAGGGAAAAGGCGTCAAAAAACCGTTTAAAGCGCTGACATTGACCGTTTTTCGTCCTGAAAATTTTTTCAAGTTTAACCTCGAAAAAAACTAATTTTATGATTCATTGTAGTTATTTTCTCAACACGGATTTTTTTCAATGACAACCAAGATAAAAAACATGCTACAATGCGGGAAATAAATTTAGAACTCTCAAAAACCAGTTGTTCAATCAACTCATTTTCTAACGATATTTTTTAAATATAGCGTAATAAATTAGAATAAAATTATAACATGGAATTTTTGTAAACGTATATGAATTTAGTATATGGCTACTTCACTGTCTGTAAAGTCATCAGTCCGAAGGCTGCTTGAATCCCCATCCCCTCCACTATTGGCTGCAAACGGAATGAGACGACTAGGCAAGGTGAGGGAGAGATCGCTTGCCCTTTCTTTCCTCACAGCTGTGGTTGCTGAGTGGGGATGCTATGAGTGATATATGAGAAAAATTCCACGTAGGTGATGCACAATGACCCTATGAATAACGTAATAGTAGTAGTATTTTCAATAGTGCTTCCTCAGCGGAGGTTATGCCTCACGCAGGGAATCGAATTGGGTTCCTCCTTTACCAAAATAGAATGTGCTACCCACTTGGCAATCTGGGAATAAGAATTTTCATATCGTTTAAAAAAGAGTGACCGAATGAGTGGCATTGATCAGCATTGTAAGTAGATAAGTAACTTTCATATTATAATTCCTATAAAAAGTAATTAATTTTTATATTACATCAAATGTATCGCATTAATTAAAATTTGGATACCATGGGACAACGAAACGGACACTGCAGCACTTGGAGTTATATTTTCTTACAGATAAAGCGGAAATTGTGTTCACTAACTCCATTCGTTTAGCTTTTGTGGAGAATGTCTTCTTTTCATTCTAACCGATGATGTTTAGTCCAAGAATTCCACGTATTGAATATTTGAGCTCATTTTATATCCATGAAAGAAAGGAAATAGTTCATTAGAAAATCATAAATCCCCGGTGAAAGTAGGTATTTAGCTAGATGAAAAGTTAAAGCTAAAAGAAAGAAAGAAAACGCTACACTCAAAGTAACTAAAAATACAAAATTTTGGAGAGAACGCTTAACTTGAAGGAAAATTTTATCAGGCTGAAACAGAAACCTAAGAAAATTATTTTATCATTTCGTCATAAAATAGATATACCAAAGGATGCATTTATGAAATTTATGCATATTCATGAAAAGAAGTTTTATTTTAAGTTGTAATGAAACTTTGAAATCTTGCACATTTTTTTATTTCAGAAACTTTACGAATTATTTTCATATCATAATATAGAGATGAAATTAAGAATATTAAATGAAAAGGAAGGTTAATCTTGAGAATTTAATAATATTCTTCATCTTCATGGTAAAATTTTCAGTGAATACTGTCAGCGTACTATTAGATTAGTTTTAAAAATCTTAAGATATATCACAAGCGCCAACTTTTACCATATTTCATGCGGTATTTTGCATCATATGAAGGGTGAATTCATCGATATCTATCGCTTAAGTTGAAAAATTGATATAGGAAGGAAAATTAATGCTCGAGGATAATTATTTCTTAAGACAGAAAAAAAACGTCCGGGAAACAAGTTCCCTTTCACTGGCGACAACGAAAAATACAGCGAACTGATATTTATTTCGTTTCACGTTTATTTCGCCTGGACTGTCTGAAACATATCTTGCGTGGGGATTAACGTCAAGCTCCCCATACGGCATTGATTCTTCTCTCTGTGTTCTCGTTGAGCCGAATCGCGTGGGCGATGCAGGAGGGCAGGAAGTAAGCACGTCAAACATACACTCCCAAGTGTCAAGAAAACGTGAACGGTTTTGAACTGCGGAACGGGAGTTTACCTAGGGGTGCGTCCCCATCCTTTAACCTCTTCCTTTGTTCCTTTGTCTCCGGGGGATGCCGCCACCGTCGTTGCCTTCGCACTCTCCCACACCTTTTCTTCTCGCTTTGCCATGCACATGAGTGACTCTCAGCTAACTTCTCCCGAGTCTTACTTTGGATGCCAATACATCCGCTTATGTCTCCACCGAGAGATTTCGTACGTCGCCTTCGGTAACAGATGAGCATCCTCTGAAATGCTGCCAACTGGGTTGCACCAAATGGAAGATCCGAGGTATTTCAAGCGCCGCCACACGGCTATTTTCAGCCGTTGATTTCAATCGTGTTATTTTTCCTCTTTCCTGGAGGTTGACTGCACTAATATACATTGGTCGAGCATTAAATAAGCAATGCATTTCATATGATACTACTACCACATCTTGATGGAATATTTTTTGTCTTTTGGCACGATATAAATAAAAGACATTTCTGTCATATACTCTAGTCTCGTCTAAATCATTTCTGTGTATATTTGGAAGATACTTAAGTATTAATAATACTGAATAATGGAATTCATCCTGGTCACCTCCTGAATGCTCTTAAGAGGGTCACTGTGAACTTCTTCCACTCACATAATCCTAACTAAAAGATAATAACTTTCTCACATCATTCCCTGATTCCTCCAAACTAAGGAAATTCCCTTCCTCTTTTCTCTTGATCAGAAAATGTCTACTATCTATCTCGTCTACGATTCTCATTTTGCAGTGGCATATCTTTGTGATAGAGCTTGAGATGCTCATGCCAATTCTAAATTAAAATTTTTTATATGCGAAAAAATCTTAAGTCTATCGTAATAAAAGAAATTTTTAATGATCAAGTTCTCATGCGCTCCTCGAAAATTATTTTTAAATTCTTAAATTTAGCTCATAGCGGTTACACTAGCTATAGTATAGTTATAGCTATATAAGCAACTTTTACTCGCGTATATATAAGTAACTCGAGTAAAAGTTGCTTGCATACTGCAAGCTGTAAGTTGAATGATGTACAGCTAGTTCCAAAAAAAACTTACCACCTAAGCCGCAACCCGCATAACAGACGTGAAGCTCGATGAGAGCGAGTCTAGAGTTTTTCACGCATTCTATTGGCTCTTGGAAGGAAGGCGCCTTTTTAAACCGTTGTGAAACGCGTTGACCGTATTTGTACCGTCTTTATTAGCATCTAGTTAAACTAGATTTAGTGCTACTTTTTACTATGTCTGCAGCATAGTATTAAAAAATGAATGAAAATCGGATCTCCTTATTTCGGCCAGAGATTTCTGCGTAATTCACCTTTCTCTGGAGGCGTCGGGTAAACTTACTTTAGCTGCTTCAATTATCCGATAAAAAATTATGTCATTGCAAGATTAAAAAGGATTATATTATTACGTTTTTTATGCTCTTGTCGCCTACAGGACGAACTTTTAAATTTATTTAGAGGAAATTCACGACTATGACTCAAATAGAAACATGAACGAAAACTCTGTAAGGAGATAAAGAATAATTATGAATAAGAACACAATCTACTGTATTTCAACTAATTTATGTTGCAGAAAAATGCTATCGAGAAGGGGAGCATGAAAACACTGCGAATCCTACTAAGGAAAGCAAAGAAAATACACTGAGAAAAAATCATTTTAAGTCGACCTGGTAAAGAGCTCTGAAAATTAGACCCAAAACTTATTACAATTAAGTAAACCAAATAAATTACGATCAACTACATCAGATAATCACATCAAATATTATAAAAATTTTAAATACCACCAAATCAATTGATAGAAAGTAAAATATTAATTGGTGTGCTATCATCATTTTCTAAGGCAATTGTTTAAAATTCAACTTGCTAATATAGTATTTTAGAAAATAACATAGATATTAGAATAGTAGCACTCCTAATTTTAATACTGAGGACTACAAAATTTTTTCACATATCGAATAAAAGATTAGTTTACGACGAAATTAACGCCAGCATCTCGTAACACTTTTCCGGAAATATTGTTCATTGCCAGTCCTAGAAAAACTATCCCTTTAATTAAATCAAGTTCATGTTCCTTGCAAAATTATACTGTCCCAACTTTTATCTGATGCTAAATGTCTTTCTTGCCCCGTGGTGCAAATTTTGACTCGATTTCTTTGCTGTTGAATTATTCTGCAATACAAAGAAGTATAAAATTTGCTTGATACTACAATTAACAGAGCATTAGGTATTTCAGAATATATGCATCAACATGCCATTCTGTTCTTACTTCCATCAGGCATTCGTGATGACGGTATCAGATGAAGCATTTCGATTTTGAGATGAGATTTGGCTGTTTCTGACAAATTCGCGTCTGAGGTTTTACTAAGTCTTTCAGAGAGAGGGGAGGCACTCCACCCTGGCACTAGGAGTATCCCCTATTCATTCCTTTATTGTTTCTTTTTCTTTTGTTTCGTCCATCGAAAGGTATTGTCTATTTTCTCAAAGGAACCATAAAACGGCCGATGGGTGAAGGTGAACTCCGCTCTGAGAAGAAAAACCCCCTTTTTGGCATGTTGTGGATGGTCGTATGTATCCGGGGTAGCGAATTTGAAAGCGCTAATGAGGATTCCCGACCGCACCCCTGCTGAGCAGGTATCTAAGGTTAGGGTATGGTGGAGGCGACCGATCACAAGTAAGGTGGGAAATGGTGGATCTGCGATTTGTAATCTTCGCCGAGGGTATACCCTTCGGGAATGAAGATATTCAACTCTATTTTTGAGGTAGACGACCTTTCAGGACTTCTTGCAAGGAATCCAGTTTAAGATGGTTAAGAAACAACAGTTAGTATGGAAAATCAGAACCTTAAGACTGATTTGCATATTGCGTATAAATTCCAGGTTTTCTATACTTGCATATTGCAGGTTTACATGTTAACACCTGGTTTATTTACATTTTCATTTATACCCGGCGAGCCGCCGTATGACGTATGTCAGGGGGTGTGAAAACACCCACAACACGATTTCCGTTGTTATACTGAAATGATTTTCAGAACTATGCGCTAGGTGAAAGTGAGAGTAATGATTAATGATCGCTGCTTCGGTTTCTGAATGCCTCAACTGAACTATATAACCCGAATTGTTTGAATGGTGCATAATATGTATAATAATTAAAAGAAAAATCACCGTCAATAATTATGAATGATGGGTAATATGAGTCATAGAAGTATACCTTAAAAAATAGAAACCAACGGATTGCAAACAGACTTACATGAGAATATTCCTCTAATTCTCATGATTCATACCTTAGCTGTTAAAATATTCTTGGTTCTATATGTAATCCATTATTCCAACATTCACTCCAAGGACCTTCGTAACATCCTTCATCCTAGGCACATCATAATTCTCTACGATCTTTGCGAAGATGTTTCGAATTTTTAAAAATAGTAATACAAGGAAGATCATTCTAGTGGAAATAGGACCTTCGGAAAATCTGGACGATAACATAAAGTTGACAATTTTTGGGTGTATCATATCAGAATTATAGTATCTCTATATTCTGTATTTAAAGTGAATGGCATAAACTGTATTAGCTTATACTAAATAACTAATTCAACAACAAAAATGAAAAAACAGCTCCTCGTCAATGATTGTTTATTTATAAATATTATTTTTGATGCTTTATTTTGTCTCTATATTGAGCTCAAAATTTCGTAGTTTGAAATAACTTGAGAAATGAACAATGGACTAGAGAAATGCCATCTAATATTTATTTCTTACGCTTACGAGAACCAAATCGTTTAACTTCTCTTACAACATCTATGATTCAAAGTTGATAGAGCGTGAAGATGATCTTACTAGATCGACTAAAGTTTCTATTATAATGTCACTAAAATATGAATTGAAATGTAAATACGGAATTGTAGACACTCCACATATTCAACGTCGCAGAAACTTGAAGTTTATACGCCGATTACCGATAAATTATATCTCTAAAGTTATTTAGAATAAACCATTGGCTTGCATAGATAGTAATACTAATGTTAGCAATTTCTATCGGTTTGAAAAGACCTCCAAATCTCTTTCCAAAATAAATTGCTGATAAGAAGATGATTTAGGTACTGGCTTAGTGAACTGCTCGAACTTTCTTATAGAATTAAAAGAAGGTTGATTTAAAACATTGAACATCGCTATTGTATACAATTTCGGAATCCTGGGAATAAACTGATGCATCAGAAGGAAATTTCTGAAAGTATGGTAAGCCATCGACGTTATATCCTGTATATTTGAATGTTAACCCTTTTTGACTGAGATATTACTTAAATTGGATAAATGAGTAGTTTCTCTGGAGGCAGTCATAAACGGAAAAAAATATATGTTGGATGAGAAAATTGAGGTGAGTGAGTGCGTTATACTTTTGAATGAGGTCGTTGCTCCTACTCAAAGTAATCAATTGGTCGACGAGGAACGCAAGAAATGCCATTTCCTATTGTGATTCATCCAAAAATCTGGAATTAACATATCTCTTACACTTTCGGTTGTTAAAGTCATGTGAGTGTATGTATTACTGTTGCCGTTCCTTCTCACTTTCCTATCTCTATCAAAACAGTCCCCCTCTTGAAATCCTGATGAATTCATTGCTTTATTCACTTCTTCCAATCACTCCTGTATCTTGCTTTTCAAATTTGTCATGGAATGTGGAGAGATAAAAAGTTTCTCATAGCCAATATATACATAATACATTTTAAATACGAAGGAATATTTTCAATATCACCAAGCGATAAATATGTAGATAGACTATCCAACCCAAAACACCTCCCATTCACCTCAATCATTAAAATTCTGTCGAAAAATATGAGAGTTAAGCAGGGCCAGCCATCAACCGAGGGGAGCAAAATTTCAACATGAGCCTCATATGCGCTACTTATCCCCGTGTGATACTTACAGGGTTGAAATTACAGTTAAAATAGGCCCTGGGAAAACTATTTCACGAAGTCCCTATTATTTTGCGTATTTTTAACGTTTTCTACATTATAATAATTGTAAACTTCATAATAAACAATTGAAATATAAATAATGTAGGTAGTTTTGTATACATTTAAAATTAATTGAAAATTTTACATTCATAGCTAACAGTAGCATTCAATGAGCATTATGACCAAACCTCATTCGCACCTCATCTTTTTGTGCATTTTAGAACCTTTAAAGGTGTTAAATATAGCGAGAAGGATGTTTAAGAATGTAATGGTTTGTGACTGCAACCATTTCAAGAGGAATCCACAAAAGAAATCACGTTTATTTGATTCACGCTTCAATGACACCGAAAAAAATTAATTAATGAATTCAAAATTAATGTGAAAGATGGTAGTCTCGTATCCGTCATCTTTATTCATTCAGGAAAATCGATCCTAGCACATTTTCTCTCAATTGTTTTGGACGGTATAGTAAAAATTAAAACTGCATAGATGATAAAATTTACTGATTTTTTACCGATCGAGTTTTAATTTCGATGTTTATCAAATGAAACAAAATTTATCTAAAATACACAGAGAATGCCTCGAGACTTCACACTACATACTCGTATTTACTTATAGTTTTTTTAATGTATTTAAAGTAATAGCGTAGATATGGCCATGAGATTGCCTTACTTTACTTGTGTAGATTGCATTCACACAGGCTGTGATAAAACTGGTGATCGATATGGACTGCTTAGGTATATAATTTTAAAGGCTAATAACTGCTCTCTTGAATGATGTATAATATTACCTACTACTATATAATATGACCCATTATAACCATAGAGTATTTCAAGCGAAGGCGTCGAATTCGAGGTCTATACATTTTTGGTCCGACACTGATTCAAACTGCGCGGAAATTTTCTATCTCCCATCTCAGTCCTAAACATAAGCTCAGAGCGGCTCAGAGGCAGATTTTGCGAAAATTTCCTTCGACCTGCTAGTGCCTTTCGCCCTCAGACTCGAATTTTATGACAGGAAGGGAAGGGAAGGGGGTTTGCCTCGGAATAACGGGACCTCGTGTGCGACATTTCCCTCTGTGCGAGAAGCAATGCTGGAATATATACTGATTCGTAATAACCATTTTATAATAACTGAATTCTTGCATTACGACATCCGTATTGTTATAATACTATTCTGCTAGGCCAATGCCACCAAACTCAGGATACTAATAAATCTTTGCAATATTAATAAAGCAAATAAATCCATTTCAACTCTGCAGGCGGAGTTATGACTCAAGCAGACCATCTCCGCCATGTTTTTCCTCTCTCTCTCTCTCACTTCTTAAGGCTCGCTCGGAGGAAATTCACTGCCTGTTATGCGGGTTGCGGCTTAGGTGGTAAGTTTTTTTTGGAACTAGCTGTACCTTATAAAGAAGGTCCTATAATAAGAATACGCTATCCCCCTTTGAAATACACGGTAGAATAGAAATGACGCTCTGGCATCGAACCAAGAACCGTCAGAGTAATGGCGGACAGCGTATCTGAAACATATGAATAGCCTCTATGTACATTCCATTTTATATCGTTCTCGGTAATCGGATATGCATTCAAAATAATTGCAAAATTGGCCGCCATGCATTTTATACTGGAGAATTTTGCACCCACTTGGCGTCGAACTCACGGTCATTTGGTAGCATTTCATCCTTTCGTACTATGGAAGACCATCTCATCTCCAACCTCCGTGAATTTCACTGTTCTATGGCTCGAAGGAAGGACTGAAAACAATTTTCAAAAATTCGCGCAAAAGACCGCCTAGCGTCGAACTCAGGACACTTCTGTGAGAGAAAATAGCGAATTAATATTAGGTAAGTGCCATTATGACTTTTTCCAAAGTTTCGATCTAATATCTTATCGGGAAGGTCCTAAAATAAGATTCCGTTATTCCCGCTTGAAATGCATGGTAGAATCGGAATGACGCTCTTGCATCGAACCAAGGACCACTGCAGAAACGGCGAATAACATGAAAGAATCTTCTCAAACGCCTCTGTCACCATTCCGGGTTTTATCTTTCCAGCTTATCGGGAAGGCATTTAAAAAATCGTCCATGATATCAGCAATGCATTTCTTACGGAAGCATTTCGGACCCACCTGGCGTCGAACACACGGACATTTGGTAACATTTCTTCCTTTGGTACGATGGAAGACCATCTCATCTGCAAACACCGAGATTTTGATTGCTCTATCGCATCGAGAACGGCCTCAAAACAGATTGCAAAAATTCGCGCAAACGACCGCCTAGCGTCGAACTCAGGACCCTTCTGTGAGAGGGAATAGCAAATTAATATTAGGTGAGTGCCATTCTCACTAATTCCAAAGTTTCGATTAAATATCTTATCGGAAAGGTCCCAAAATGTGATTCTGTTTTCCCCGATTGAAATGCATGGTGGAATCGGAATGACTCTCTTGCATCGAACCAAGGACCACCAGAGAAACAGTGAACCTTATGATAGAAGGATTTTAAACGCCTCTGTCACCATTCCGGGTTTTATTCTTCCAGCTTATCGGTAAGGCATTGAAAAAAAATGACAAAAATTGCAGCAATGCATTCCTTATGGAAGAATTTTGCATCCACCTGGCGTCGAACTCACGGTCATTTTGTAAGATTTCTTCCATTTGTAATTCGTATCACTTATCTATTATATATAGCTAACTCTCCGGATATACCTATATATATATATATATATATATATATATATATATATATATACGAGTAAAAGTTGCTTGCATACTGCAAGCTAATTGGTGAAAATTAACAATGAGCTCCCCTTACGGGTGTACATATTACACTAATTTTTTAAAAATTGTTTTGAGGCCTTTATCTATGCTTGAGACTATTCAAAATCACAGCGTTTGCGTTTGAAGTACTTTTCTATAGAACCAGAGGAAGAAAGGTTATGTTTGACCGTGAGTTCGATGCCAGATGGATGAAAATTTCTCACGTAAGAAATGCATTGCGGCAATTTTTAAGAATTTTGCTGGATAAGCTTCGAAAATGATACTTATAAGGGGAACTTATAGTAAATTTTTACTTATAAAATACTTATATAATACTTACGAGTAAAAGTTGCTTGCATACTGCAAGCTAATTGGTAAAAATTTAGTCCTGGTCAAAACATTTGCAAGGCTCGATGGCGCTTCAGTGCGGCCGCCGGTAGAACTACGACGAGAGAAAAAGAATGGCAACATTGGTTTTGAAAGACGAAGATTTGGTGGAAAGGGTATCTCTTGTTTGGGTTTGGGCCGTACCAAAGGGTCTCCGCAAGAATTCGCGGTCGAGGTTTCTGTATCCTGACTTCGAGTTTATTGGTTCTGCAAAATTTTTCTTTGCTTTGAGCATGTTGTATAAAGCTCGATATTATTTTCTTTTATCTCCACAGCGTATCTGGAGAAATATTAGTCAGTTTATACAGCATATCAATGAGTTAATTAACCGAAAATAATATCAGCACAAACGCTTCAAGAACACCTCTGAAAACACCATATCTCTTAGTTATCGTGGGATAATATTTTTGTGACTATTTTGTTCAGCCTGTAGCTATGGAGTCAATGACGGAATGATAATATTACATGTGGTTGATAACGACTCTCCATTTGAAAAGCACAATACTATTCGTTTTGCTCAAGACATTTGCAGCTGCAGTTACCTTCAACCCGCTTGGATCAGTATTAAAGTCGTGCCCTCTGATCATTATTTGGCTTTAATTGTAAGATTTTTAGGCCCACTAGAAAATTTGTTCTCATCGCTGCACACCAAAATGAAAGACCGACTCTAAAGTTCAAGATAAAGAGAAGGATGCCTCTTTATTACCTTAAAATTATTTTCCCGTAAGACGAGCAGAGCATCTGTGACATGACTCCATCATAATCGGGCTAAGGATGTGCCACACGGTAGGCTTACCCAATAAATTGCGCGACACCGGCGTGCCGCATGATATTCAAAGGTTAAATATTCTAAAACTAAAAATAGATTAAATAAAATTTTGTTTCGCGATCAATTGCATACAGTCGAAGTTTCTTGAGGAATAAGAAGCTTAGAAGAAGAAAGAAGAAGCTTAGAAGTTTTTTTTGCGATTCGGAACGGTTTCAATCCTTTGTTTTCCTTTTTTTCTAAACCCACGTAGTATTCGCTCTCAAAGAATTCCCGCCATTCAAAATTCAAATTTTCTTCTCATCCCATTCTAATATCTAATTTTCCGCGGTTAATTTCATTATACCAACAGCAAATCCAGATTTTATTGTGATCTGTATATCTTTTTCATTGGATTGTTTTACTTATTCGTTATATCTCCTCCCCACGTATTGTTGCCGCAGAGGGGGATGAATCGCGCGTTCTGGCGGGTTAATTGTAGAAAAAACAGCTGTATCTTGTCGCAAGATAAATGTATAGTTTGAACTTATCGTTTTTCACGGAATGAATGGAAAAATCCAACGTTAAAAGTCAAAATAGAACGGTAACGCCTGGCACACAACGATAAAAGATCCACACTAGAGCACAGTCAGAAGACGAGTGATTTGAAAATGTGAGAATGAGACAGAGAGAGTGAAATTTTACTTTAAAGACATTCTCAGAATTATCAAAATACAGAAATCTCTGTAACCCTACCTGGCGGTAATCCGCCACGTCCACCAATCCGGCGTGCAGGGATTCAAAAGAACATTTTAAGGAGCCACGGGAGGTGCAATAAAGAAAGGTCACCGCACAGCCGAATATTCCAATACTGACCACAGGGAAACTCTGGGATTCCTTATTTAATTGTGTGCTTCTAAGAACTTTATACATCCATTTTCTTCCCGGAGAAGAAGAAAGCAAAGGTTCATTTATTCTTCACCTTAGTGAGCTCGGCTCTTGCGCGCGTTAATCCCGAATCGCCTTCACCAAAGGGAGACGTGCTACCAGCTATAAGAGCCCAATATCAAAATTACTTAATATTTATAATTAACTACTTATAGTTTCAAACTAGAGAGAAAGGCTGCATATGGGATTCAATTATGAACGATTAAAAATTGAAAGTATTTTATTATTGTATCAGAATCACGCTTCTTGGTTTCTTTACGTTCAGTTATGCTAGACTGTAAACTATTACTGGATAATTTTTGACGACGAATCTGAGGATAATTTTATGAAGACTTCACCAAGGGCTTTTCCTTCACCATTATTCCTTTCTTTATATTTCTTCTTAAAGGCCGGTTGCATGGGAAATGAAATTATGGTAAGGAGTAGAAGTTAGTGTTCAGATTTCTCTGAAGGAGCTTTGCCACGTAGTCTAAGCATGATATTTCAATAATTTCCGACTAAATACACATTAAACATTACCTTATAATCAAACTCACTTGGCTAGCATTAATCACAATACGAAAAACTTAAAACAAGACTTCAGAGTTTCCTGGTGGATGAAGCGACCTGGTTAGCATCCCGTGAAGCTTTTCTTTGAAAAACCTTTGTTTTACCATTCAAAAAATCTTATTATTACCTCGCAACCCTATATCCTTAGTAAATCTTAATATGACCCTTTTGATAATTAAAAATGGTTTTGATAATTAAATATATACACACACACACTTATACATACATATATGATCTATCTCTGGCAGTATCTCAGGTGCATAATACTAGTCAAGATTAAATAAGCAGCAAAATCTTCCACTCATTCTCCGCTGCACACTTCGTGGAGTTACCCAGTCTTCTACAACTTAAGAAATATTTTTCATGTCTTACGTAATCCGAGATCTTTCTGATTCTTAAAAGAGGTCTGAAATACATATGATCATGGGCGATTGCAGTATTGTTTAAATTATCTCGTATGCCAGTGCCTTTATAATTCAAGCTAATAAGCGCTTAAGGTCTTATCTTTACGAATAGCAGGGGGAAAAAGTTTTCGAAATTACGCCCATCAATATCACCCAAGTTTGAACGCTGAATTTTATCGATTCCAACTTCAGTTTTGATGAAACCTGAATGAAAATAACTTTATCAACCCAACAGCGAAAATTTTAAAGTTAAAAGCGAAAATTGAATGAATAACCGAGTTTTCACCCGTGAACATTTTTGAAACTGCCATTAACCTCTTACCATCCCAAATAAAATGCTGATTTTTTCTTCAATTGCTCACTGTATCAGCTGAATGCATAAAAGGTATATAAGATTAATTTTAGAGCAACCAAATCTCAGTAAAAAATTATTCAGTCGGAACGTAACTCAAGAAAAAATTCGTCGTGCAGTCCAATTTATACGTCGCCTAAAACTTTTTGGTTTCTCACGTGAGGATGAACTTGTCTCGAGAGAAATCGACATAAACGTTGTAATTTTCATTTGCAGTTTGTTTCGATGCGATATCTTGAATAGCACTTTAGGTTTTGACTTTTATATTAAAGAGCGTAATCCGCTTCGCGCTTCGAATCATAGATCCCCATCTCATCAATTAATTCTCTGGTAAATATGAATTTCGAAGGTAAATGATAAACGTATGTTTCATGCATCGCGTTACTTGAGTAATTTGTGTAAATGAAATCTTTAGGAGGGGGGGAATATTGCAAGGTCATGTTAACCTCAGTTAAAGTTAAATTTAGATATTAAAACGAAGTTTGCACGATTTTGTTACAATACATTAATTTATAGTCTTTCATATTCAGCTGGTGGTAAAGAAGCATTACATTAAAACCAGCACCGCGACTACAATAAGCGAGAGAAGAAACTAGTGCCAGCTGAGTAGTCTCTCAGCAGGGTATGGTAAATTTTCATGTTTATCTTCTAAATGCGAACTCCGTTTCCGACCGTTTTTTTACGGCACTTCAAGTGTCTGTATTTACGTATAGCCTATGGTAATACATGAAGCTCAAATATGAGGGGCAGGCAAGAGAGGGAAAACAATGGAAGAAATATTGCTTGTTTTCAAAACATGAACTGCATTCTACCATTAAAATGGCCCGTCTTTTTCCAATGACCACGTCTTGCATAATTGCTTTATTATGAAAATCTTACATATTCGATCGGTGCCGCAGCCGAATATTCATGGCCCCTGTCATAATCCTCACCCTCGCATCGTATACTAACTAGCATTTGAAACTCTATGACTCAAAGATGCCCATCATGCGAAACTGTGAGGATCCTCCCTACGCACGCCAATCTAACGGTATCATATTATTTTCTGTCCTCTCCCAAAACCGACCGATCCTTGCCGAGACCCTTTTTGTTCGCCTTATGGTGGAAAGACTAAACATACAGTGCCAGACATATAGTCGCCATCGTCCTTTCAGGTCGACGTTGCAATTCTCTCTCTCTGGTCATAGTTCTACCGGCGGCCGCACTAGGCGCTGTCAAAAACTTGCGAATGTTTTGACCAGGACTGTACTTCTAGAACACGAATCTTTTATGAAAATTTAGCAATATTAGAGCGCGTATTGTAACTTAATTCATCCTTAAATTAGTTTCCTTATCGTGAAATCAGTTTAATTTTTATTAATTATATGTGAGAGAAATGCGTACTTTAATATAAGAGAAATTTTCACATGCTTTTAACGAGAAGGTTATATTTTATCTTCGAAGGAAATTTTTCTATATGGAAAGTTTGCTGAATCTACAAATTTTTGCCTTCTGTTAATACACCAGTTCACTTTTCTCTACAGCTATCGTATACTAAAATAAACGTTCATAGGTATTAGTGGTTGGACGTAGCGTTTTATAATTCCACCCCTATCGCAGACGATGGAGAAGATATCTATTCTCCTGGATGCTACGCCAAGAAGGTTCATTCTTATTCAATTTTATTTTTTGTGCAGTCAGTTATTCTATTTCATCGAAGGGCATG
Source organism: Pachydiplax longipennis (assembly GCA_036926295.1). NCBI lineage: Eukaryota > Metazoa > Arthropoda > Insecta > Odonata > Libellulidae > Pachydiplax > Pachydiplax longipennis. The sequence continues at coordinate 18,503,245 of JAVFKF010000010.1, read as the reverse complement.
GTAAGATTCTGCCAATCGCCGAGGCATTCACTTCGCCAAAGTGCATGCCTCATTTTCCTTGAATTTCTCATCACCATCCATGCGTAACGTTTCCAGCTTTTCTCCCTCTTTGTTAATTAATATGGAAAAGAAGCGGGTTTCGAGGAAATTACATACCTTTGCATACATAGATATCAACCAGGTGGCTCCCAATCGAGAAAAATGCCTTATAAGTACTATTAAAAGGGCTTCGACAGATGAGGTCATTCTCACGTGGACTCTTACTGGGAATCGAACCCGGGACCACTTTCACCAAACACGAACACGTTTCCCACCTGGCTATCCGGAGATATGTACGTTTTCCTTGTTTATTCAGAATGCTCTTCTGTACTCTTTTTTCCTTTTGCTTACGTATTTCGCTTGAGACATATCTTTCACGATATGCTATATTATTGATCGGGTTTTTCAATATATGCATGACGTTATAACAGTTTTTCTTGGTCCTCCTCTCTCTTTAGAACCATTCAAACTATCCTTTCACACTCCTCTACTTGTTTTGCTTTCATTTCTCTTTTTACCATTTCAAAATCGAATTTTAACATTTTTTCATACTGATCACTTAGTACGCATTCATTTTTTATCTACTCACTACTGTTTCCTCTTCATTTCTGTTACATTTTCATGAGAGAAATACATTTCATTTTCTTTTGGGACAGAATGAAGGAAAGTATATCATTGATTCACTTTTTCCTCAGTCAAGTCCATGGCTGTGATAATGTGAAAATTACTGAGGGATGAGTGGTACTGAATTTATCATAGTTGATTCTTATTAAAAGGTATGAAAAGTTTCACTAACGTAGACATCGCGTTGCACTCACGCGGTCTTGTTCCACTAAAAAAGTCTTTTATTATTATTATTATTATTATTAAAAGCATCGTAGCTACGGTAGGAGAGTAAGGGCAACCTTACCTCACTCCTCATCTTCCCTATTCGCCTCATTCCTCATCTAAACCTAACAGCGGAGGGCGTGAAAATCCTACCAGTTCTTATGCTAATCACCATATACACAGACTCATCTTATAATGCATTACTACTAGATTCATCTTCCTAATAAACGAATTTGAGCGATTTTTAATTAAAAAAGAGACACTAAAGGAAATTAACACATTTCACCCGTAAGATATTCAGTAACAACAAAGTCTTTAAGCTTCACCCGTGTGTATATTATTGAGATACTAATATTTGCAATATAGGCCTGGCAAAGGCACGTAAGTGACCCTTCATGGGCCATATATTATACTTGGCATCATCTGTTGCGAAGAAACGTATTATTCCAACTCATCACCATTCCCCAATGTTTCTGCTAACTGGGTGAATATATGATAATTATTGTTTCCCATAGAAAATTCATCATGATTATACCTTTCGGAAACTTAATAACATACATTTTCGTTAATTTACTGGAAAGTGCGATAAATTTTAATAAAAATATTTTCTTTTCGGAGTCGATGGAAATGTAAAGCAAAGAGTAAGTAACGCTAAGTAACGAAGAGAGCTTAAAAATCACCTTTATCAGATAAATGACAGATGATAGTGAGAGGAAGGAGCAAAAAATAAGGCTGGAACCTCGGAAGATCGCACGCAGTCTCTCATTGAAAAACAGCGGCAGTATCATTAGGCGTGATTAAATAATGTGCTGCGATGATCGATTGAAACCTACATCGAAAATAGATGGGAACATAAATTATTGGAATAATGAGATGGATCGAAAAAGATAAAAAGATTGACATGGAGCTAAATGGCCCGCTCCGAATGTTTCCAAGATCTTAAAACAATTAATGGCAAAGCTACCTTTCAAACTTGCGGGAATTAAATTACATTTTTTATATGAAACCAGAGGGTGCTACTTGAAAGACCGGTTACACGCGCATTTTCCGTGACGAGAAATGAATAACGGTCAATTTCGTTCAATTTCATCTCATGAATCAACAACATGGATGAAAAAAGACGAGTTGGTTACACGAGCAAGATGTAATGATGAGATTAGGGGGAAAAATGTCGAAAAACTGGATATCTCCACTTTTGCCCGGAATAATGTAGATTAGGAAGTCGATATCTTCAAAGTGAACTGTTTCATGCTTCGATGAGCGAGCTCAATCATTCATCTGCGACCAAATCCGCCATTTTTCATTCTTAAAACTCACGATGGTAGTTTAATTTGGCGGTAAACGTTGAGAATGGAGATGAGCCTCATAATGGCATGAGGATCCTGTAGCAAAAGGTGAAAATCTTGATGAGCTCCAGCTTATAAGGTTTCGTGGTTAACGAACTGAGAAATGGATTCATTTTCTCCGAATCGTTTCATTTTCGTTCAATAGCCCTGAATAATTATTAGAAAAACGCACTCATCCGGGTTTAACGGAGCTAATTCATGAGAATCAGAATATGTAATATAACATTTTAGTCTAACGCGAGGTTAGGGTTAATAACAGCGAGGAGTCTATCGCGTTATCAACATGTAAGAGCTGAATTTTTTCAAAAGAAGTCGCACTCCTGTTGCGGTATCAATGAACAAAGTTCTTTCTCCTTTTAGCTTAATTAGCATTTGGAAATGACTAATTGTGAAATGATACGACGTTCTCGTCTTCCGGTTGAATATCTCAATCTGCATCAAAAAACGTGCTCGCGATAAACTGCCCATGGTATATCGGTGGGCTGTTATTAACCCTAACCTAGTTGCTGTGCAAAGCTAAGGAACACGATGCGGGACAATCAGTTCGATCATCGGCAAAAGTCAATGCGAACTTTTTCCTTTCGATGGACAAACTATCACCAGATAATTTTATACAACAGAAGAAAGCAATCTAACCCTTTATTCTTCTCATTAATCTAAAACATTCAGCTCAGATGGTATCCAGCTCTTCTTTCTTTAAGCCCTCATTAAATGTATTCCAATATGTACCAAGGGTGTCCAGAGACCGATGATGTGAAACCGGGACATTTATGGCGAATAGCATAAAAAATCGGGGTAAACGTATGTTAGAGAATTTCCAGAGTAGGAGATATCAATAATGACATACGTTACATGTCTGTAGTGCTTAAAAGTACAAGAAAACCTTTCTGAGATATAATTTTTAGGATTGAATTTCTCTTTCATTTGACGAGACATAGCGCTTATCGATGATCTCAGTTCGGCAATGAAATATGAATTAAATCGGTTAATATATCGTGAATAAAACTGTAGTAGATGGCTACTGGCATTATATTTTATCTGGTAGGAGGCTTGTTTTTCTGATGACTTCCTTAACGACTGTAGAAGAGAAGAATGAGAAAGACATTTGTTGAACATTCATTTTCACAAAACTTTTGTAAAAGTTAACAGTTATTGAATAATTACTTCTGGCGATACCTGGTGGAACTTATACATGATTAGATGAGAAAAATCAAAATCTGTGTCCTCAATATTTAACTTTATTTTAAAAATGCGACCGGTTTCGAATACGCATCCTCATCCTCAGGCCCGAGAGACTGATTTTTCTCGTCTAATCAGGTAACAGTAAAGTGGATGGGGTAGGTGAGGAGAAGCTCACCGTCGCAAGCCAACGAATTAATGAGGGTTTTTAACAGCATGCAAATTGTAAGTACCTCTCCACTCCACGTCCCCTATTTCTGTATTTTAGGGAAGGATAGACTCGTCGCAGACGAAAATAGGGAAACGGTCATGCACATCATTAGAACGCGACTTCTGCATGAAAGGTCTTACGAAAATGAATGCTCGAGCACTCATCTTTCTGGAGTAAAGTTAACTCTTCTAATTTCACCTTATTTCATAAGTGATTTGGAATCCCCATAGTGATATTTTTTTAATCGAAGCCTTTTGATAGTTCATCATAATCTTAACTACCCACAGGTTAGCCTTATAGAACAGTCATCAGCTGAAATTAAACATCGAAAATTAACACTGCGATCGTAATTATAGTTACATCATATAACATATACGGATAGATGAATCATATATTAGAGATATTAGGCCCCTGAGAGCCTCTCTTCCCCATAAACTCGTATTAAAATCCCTCGTTTCCACCTTAACTTTATGTTTCTTCTCAATGATAAGAGGAATAAACTAATCTTTAATCTTCGACGCTTGGCATCATCATCAGAAGATTATGCTAATCGTCGAAACCTAGATTGTAAGAAGTCCTGAGTAACGATTAAAGATTGTGTTTTATTCCTGTTTTACTAAAATTTTACGTCTTTCTAATATTTATTGAAATTAATGAAAAATAAAGCATACATAGTATATAGCATAGCGTTGGAAAAGAGATGGCAACGTCATCGTGCTTCCAGTTATCTGAATAAAGCAGTAATAATTTAACGTTTTTCCTTAAGAATTTCGTTATTGCGCTTCATCAGATCGTGCGTTATCTCTTTTACACCACATTAAGGGTAATTCGGGGAAATGTAATAGGGGAAAACGCCCAAATCGTTTAAATACGGGTGTTCGACTGTCGAGGACAATAGTTTTCACTCATCTGTCATTGTGGCCACGTCAGACCGGCTGTGGACAAATCCGTCCAGCTGAAAAGTTAGGATTTAGAGGAGACCACATCCGTGAGTACTTCCATTTTTGCTCCTTAACTTTTTCAGTGATATTTTGGTTGACAATTCATTCTAGTTCTACTGGACCAACATTTCAGATGTTAAGTCGGTACCTTGTCGTTGACTATTTGCGTTGTGAGATATTTAAATTGCTATGAACTGGAGAACGGTGGTTCGGAATCTTCCAGCACGCATTAAGGGAAGATGCCAAACGTAAAAGTTAAACATTTTGTTCATTTGTAAATAGTTTTATCACTGAGTAAAATCCAGCTAAGCATCATTTATAGTAATAGTTCATGCAATCACATTTACATCTACATCTACATATGTACCCTGCAAGCCGCCTTTCGGCGTGTGGCAGGGGGTGCAAGCACCATGACCTATTTTATTAAATATTATAAAATAATATACAAATTATATACAAATATTATAAAATAGACTAGTTTATTGATAAAGAACGCTTGCAAAACTTGGAAATGCTCGACCTGAAACAGCAATTTGTCTAGGATCAGACGGGGAACTTGAATTACGGGGAACTTGAATTACGGGGAACTTGAATTACGGGGAACTTGAATTTACGGAATGAATAATGAATAAGTAGGGAATCATCTGAAGTGGAAGAAAGGACACTTGTCCACGAAACAACAATATAGTGAAATTTAAAAGTGCAACAAAGAGAAAAGGAATCAATAAAAGTGACGAAATTGAAGTAAATCTTAAATATGAAAGTGATTCAGACATTTGTTTCGACTCCGATTAATGTTGAATTGTTTGTTATGGCTGTTTTAATTACAAAAAGGACCTAGAGTTACTGAATATGTTGTATAATCTGTCAAAAGGGGTTTTATGAGGTTTGTACGACATCGGAAAATTGTGAACGAAGTGTTCTTAATTTACATAAACATCACATAGTTGTAATGAACAAGTTAATCTTTTTATTTAAAAACATTAGAAAACAACTTTGATTTTAAAAAGGGAAAAATCACTCTTTGTGGTAATTCATTATTTTGTTTTTATGTCATTCAAAAACAAAATATATTTTAGACTATGCAAGAATTTTAAAGAGTTAATAATCTTATGCAAGCTTTGGCATCTTTCCCCGGTGCTATGGGGGAAGATGCGTAAGTGTAAGCTTTCACAAAAATATGTTTTTCGAAACTTCTGATTATCTGAATTATACGAAATGCATCTTATATAATTTGTTAAACCCTTCTCTGTCTCTTCCATCATTGGCATTGACATCCCTTCTCTCATTCCAGAGTTATAGTGACTTAAACAAAAAGTTAGTCATCTTCACCTGACTTACCCTACACGAGACTCGTGATAACGTTAAGTAATCGGAAGTAGACTTACATGGAGTTCATCAAGTTGTGCCTCTCATGGTTTATTTTCTGCGATTTTGCTTGCTATTGTCAGAATTACTTATGCCCAGGCCACATTTTAAGCAGAACGTAGTATTACCAACTGGAAGATTCTATATTCAGCTTTTAGTATTCAAGAGATCAAACAGACTCTTAATCAAGTCCGAGTAGAATGATGACGTAGACCTGAGAAGTATGGAAAGAAACTTTTACGTTCTCGGTAAACAAAAACTGATGTTTGAAGGCATGCTATGATGCGCAAGGCAGTTATTCTTTCTTCCGAACAAATATGTAAATTCGAAAGAGGATATGGAAACTTGAGGGGAATGGGCAATGAAGGTAGCTCTATGGTGAGAGAGATATGGGCAGTAAGTTAAAAAGATTAAGTGTATGGAAACCAGGCTCCCAGTAATTTTTTAAAGCAACACTTTTAGTCGAAAAAAGCGTAATACTGCATATTGGTTACTATCACATATCAGACAGTAGAGATGATGCTACCGAAAATTATAGTAAAATAACGGCATAGCAGATGGACGTTGAAAAACTAATGCCTAGCTATAAATTTCATATTTCTATCGATTGAATTTCTGTAAATCAGTTTAGTAAATTATGGATTCGCGTGAGATTAACATGATTTGTCACTCATCGTTAACGGTTTGTATATTTGTCATGCCCCACCGATATCTTAAATCTCCGAGCATCAAGTTGATGGCAACGTTTATAGGTAAAATTTATATATACTGAATCGAAACGCTTATGATCTTCTTATTAATGTTTTAATGTTTTCACGTACTTTGAGATAGAAATAATATGATAGAAATCTATGATAGAAATTTTTGTCAACGTAACGAAAAACGTTCACGGAAAATACTATAAAGGAATGACAACTTAAACCAAAAATATTATTTCGTCAAGTGGTGGTTTACCACTGCTTTTTTAAAATCAGTTGGACTAAGTTTCGTATCGTATTGGGATTGCATTTTATGAAAATTACTTGAAAGGATAACTTTTAATATCCAAATTAATGAACTTGTATAAAGTTGGAAAGATGATAATATTCTTCAATTTCTTTGTAAGAGTTTCATTTGATGCTTCTTATTGTTTGACTCTTTAATAGTCTACAATAGATCTACCGCAGTATAATGTTGCATCTATACAGTAGTCTTAATTTATAAAGGAAAAACCCATTCATCTCAATTATTACATTTTGATTACTTTTTAATTTGAGTGAATGGTTCAAAGAGTAAGTAATTCAGTTACTATATTTATGGGAATTATTTCTTGCCTGAAATATTCGTTTTTTTATGTTATCATATCCTGTAAACTACTTATTTTTAACTGTTCAACAAGATTAGACCATACGTAATAATGCATTAAATTGATTTTTACGTCATTATTTTGTAATAAAATTCAAAGTAACTGAAAAATAACAGCCTACTCTTTTTAGAGAACGTAAAGAATCTGATATTTTTATTTGTCAGCATTGATGAAAGGGTCTCAGTTTTGTATCAAGGCCAGGATAAAATTTTATTTCCATAAATTGTATTTTCGGGTTGATGCATGGTAAAAGTTCTTGTGACATCCTTTTCGTATTGCGTCGATAGGGAAATATTCTTCTTAATTTCGCAAACAACACGTCTTCTTTACTTCGACCTTTGCCATAAAATCCAACTTTACGCAATCCGTTCCAACGCAGCATTGGTGCGATGAACAATAGTTCCGGATTATAGAATCGCAATCCAGAGTTTTTCCCAGTAATAATCAGGCGCCGCAAATCTCAAAAGAGAGAACTCTTGACGTCTGAATGAATCCCCTACACCTGTGACGTAAAAAGGACGTTCTTGACAAAATGCCATGCCGCAGTAGGGGAAGAACTTAGAATCGAGGAAAGGAAACCTAAACGAAAGCTATGAATTGGTATTAAAAGAAATTGGACCGAAATTGGTAACCGACTAACATTTTGCACGATGTACTCCTAGGATTTTCCCTATAAGCCAATCTTAAAAAAATAAAAATTTAATAGTTATTTAAAGGTGAGTGATTCAAAACTTATTAATTTTCGTTTCAATCTAAGATCAGTAGCAACATTTTAGACAAATCAAGTCTGTCTTATTATTTATCGTTGAGTAAGGTACCTAAATTGATAAAGGAGGAAATGATGGATCAATCTAATTAGATAAATGAGGAAATTAGTCATCATTTCTCTGTTAATATTTGTACTCAATATTCGCTTTATAATATCATGTCTTAAGTCATGTCGACATCTGACAGACAAATCCGGTATCCATTCTTAACATTTGAAAGTTTTCCCATCCGCAGTTTATCTTCGCGTTCCTTCACATCTATCCCTGCCTCTCAAAGAAGACAAAATTAAGCATTAAAAATATCGCGTAAGTTGAATCACTCAACCTCTTCAAGACGTCCTGCTCTCCTAAATGAACGCAACTCTATCCCTCTCCCTTCTTCGTTACCCCCTTTCAATTATTATCTTGATCCCGACTTCTTTTTACCTCTTTCAGTACCTTTTTATCCATTTCCACCAACTCCTTTATTTCTGATTCCCCGATCGCAGTCCGCTTTATCCTCTCATCTCGTACCATAAAGTCATCCCCGTTCATCTCTATACGCCTTTATTATAGGATTTTTTCCCTTTAAAATTCCACGCTAATATCCTCCATTTATTTTTACTCATTTATCCTCTCGTCGACTTCTTTTTTTTCAGCCCCGTCATATATACCTCCGCTTTGCCGAGTCTCGCCCAACTTTTCCTTCCCACAACCGCCCCCCTCCCACCCCCACCTTCACTTCTTTTATGTCACGTTTCCTCGTTTTCCTACAACCCTCTTTATTTATGCCATCTATCTCTCGGCCCCAACCCCCTCTCACCTCTATCCTCCCCGAGCCGCCACACGTGTCAACATCCCCTCTCTTGATTCCCCTCTACCTCCTCGCCATGCCTCCCCACTCCTCTCACTATATGGGGGAGTGACCGAGGTTCGGGGGACGACGGGCTGCTCAGACTGTGTGGTGCGCTATCCTTATGAGTCCCTTCGGGGGCCGCTTACTCTATATGTTCTCAGGCGAGTGAGAAAGGCCGCGAGCCTCACAGTGATCGAGGATGTGGATGAGAGCGCTGTGTTGCTCTATCTTCTTGTTCCTGCTCCCGGGCGCCCATTCGCCGGCCCTTGCCGCCGCCACCAATGTCCAGCGCCTCTCAAGAGCCCACTTCGAGTTCACTTTGGACCTTTATAGGCATCTGATAGACGAGCCGGGAGGGAGGGAGAACGTGATCTTCTCTCCGTACAGCATCACCACGGTGCTGTCGATGCTGTTTCTGGGCGCGGGCGCCAACTCTAACACGTCGCGGCAGTTGCGCGAGGTGCTCCACTACAACAACCTGAGCTACTCCGAGGTGCACAACGCGTTCAAGTTGGTCCTCGAGAATTTCCACGACTCATACTACAACGACACGGTCCGCGTCGCCAACGGGATGTTCAAGCAGGCGGGGGTTCCCGTTTCCTCATACTACGAGAGGGCCCTCAAGGAGTTTTACAAGACACAGATGGACGTGGTGGACTTCGAGAAGGACGAGGGATCGGCGAGGAACGCCATCAACAAATGGGTGAGCCGCCACACCGGCGGGAAGATCACGGAGCTGTTGGTGCGGCCCCTGTCCTCCGGAACGAAGCTGCTCCTCGTGAACGCCCTAGCGATGCGAGCCCGATGGCTGCTCCGTTTCGAGGAGTCGCACACGTTCGCCAAAGGGTTGTTCTACACCCACGCGCAAAGAAGGTGCGTGGATTCCGGTCTCTCCCTCCTTTTCCCACGTTTCTGCCCCCCGCTCAGACATCGTTCCCCCTTCCCTCGAGCCCCTTCATTCACCCTCCGCCCCCTAAATCACACCGCCTGCCTCTCCTTTACGACCTCCCGCTCACCTCTTGCTCGCTGTGCACTCTCCAAAGCTCGTCCCATCACTACCTCCATCACACCCTCCCACTTCCGACTTCTTTCCATTGCACTGATCCTTTGCACTAAAAGTTTTTTTCTCCCGTTAGCGCCGAGCTTTTTAACCTTTCCCCGCCCCCACGGCACACTTACGCGGCGACTCGCGGCACACTATGCCATATGCTTGCTCGTTTCGGTGCGGATTCGCGATTATGAAGTGGGAGCGCCCGAAGCGGGCTTAAAACTTGGGGAAAATACGCCGCGAGTTGTGTTTAAGTTTTATTAACTATTAACCTGCCTCTCATAATGCTAGTTTGGTGGGAAAGCTGTGGAAAGATGGTTCTTCGAGGTGTAAAACCACAGATAGTTGTGATATCCGCATTTATTAAGTATTCGGAATAGTGTTCGGAAATTTTTGCATTATTTCTTCGTGTAATTATATTGAGCTCAAATTCTCAATGCTTCCATTAATTAACAATTCAGTATCTTTACTTATATTTTGTTGCAAGTTTTTCGTGAATGATAGTTTGTGAAAATCGATGGAAAGATGAATTTTAGAAGTTCAAAACAAAGAATAATTGCACGCTTAGTAGTTTTAATTAAAAAGAAATAGCCGAATAAACGCAGACTTAAGATTTAACCAATATTTCGTTGTAATTTAAAGACAAATATGTTGGTTACGATTGAGCCAAAACTTTTCAAAATTTTGCATCCGAAAAAAATAATAATTCTCTTTTGCAAAAGTTTGATGCAATAACTCTAATACGTTTGGCTTCACCTCACATGGTTGTCATTGGCAGGACCGGATCAACTCACATAATCATCAAGTCCGGTTTTAAATTCCCAATCGACTTTGATGTTCCTTTCCCCTCCTATGCACTCTTCAAACATTAATGTTTATTTTTTTAGTGATTAACTTTTAATTAAATTTTGCATGTTTTCAGAGAAATGGGAAATTCGACCCAACTGTCTTTCAAATTCCCCCTTTCTCTTTCATCGGAAACATTGCAGCTTGGGGAAGGTTTAAATCCTTGCTCTGATACCTATTAAATCCTTTTAGAATCATAGTAAGTTTTCTGTTTCCCTGAAAACATCCCTGTAAGTATCTGATTTTTTCGTGAGATATTAACAGGTGGGAAAAAGTTCGTCCTTCTAGCCTTGGGCCACCCCTCTACTCTATGCTTTGAGGCGACTGCCTCACTCGCTTATTGTCCATGGGCATTGGGCACAAACAATGAGTATATTTGACTGCGTCTAAGATTTGTGCTTGATGATTAATGCATAAGATTATATCTGTCGGATTAAAATTTTGAATGTAAAGTTGAATAGAAATTTCTTTTTCATTATTAAACTTTGATATATCTACTTTTTATAACAAGTTAATCATCATTAGGTAATGAAGTAAACCTATTATCATGCATTGTTTCTATTTGATTAGAACTTTTCAATCGCTGAATTGGTACAACTGAGCAATTTGATAAAAATATTCATATTTTTATTAAGAAAAGTTGTAGAAATGAGGCAAACCACATTGCCATCTTTGCATGTACAGCTTTTCCTTGCTTTTGTCAATGAAATCTAGAGTAGACTATCACGTTTCTTCGTAGAATAATTTTTGTTGCAAGAAAGTTAAGATGCACGGTTTTACAAGTTAGATTCCGAAAAGGGAAATCAGATTAAGCATTTTAAATTTAGGTAATAATTATAATTTAGAATTCAATAGTTTTCATAAGCGCCTTTCAGCCCTCGAATTCCCTTTACGACTGATAAAAACTATACCTCCACTCATGTATTAGCTTTTTCCATACTATGCAGAGGTATCAAAGAAATTCAGGTGCTCGAGAGAGTGTTTATTAACTATAATTAACGAATAATTATTTTGAATAACATTATGTGTGAATTCCATGGGAGTCAAATAGATCTAGCTTTTTCAAATGCGAACATGACTGAACGAGGTTTATATTGGAACAGCGAGAGCTTTCCTCCGGAACATCAGCTGAGCAGCTCCGCTTTACTGCTTTTTCCTCGCTATCTCTAGCACCTGATATCCATTTTTATCTCCGCTTGAGGGGAACTAATACTTACTCATAATAGTTGTTCTGGCGTTTTCCTTCAATTTCAACTGTTTCCGAGACGTCGTCAAATTTCAATAGAGATCTATTTTATAAATCTACCTCCGGCAATTTGGTATCACCGCTAAGGCTTTTTGAGGTTAAACATCATTACTCAATTCACCGTTAACTACGAGAAATTCTGCCTACAAATTTTTCGGCCGACGAAGATTTCTTCGCTGTTTTTCGAAAACGGTTATGAATATACGTTTATACTGGGAGGGGACGTTTCGATAAGTGCTCGCATATGTAAGCATGTATGGAATATTATTAACAAATGATCAAGTGAAAAATGGAACTAGCCATGCTTCCTTGTGTTTGCTTTATGATGGTCTTTGGTTTAGATTTCGAGAACATTTCGTAAACTTCATTATTATCATTAAAAACATCTCTTCATTAACCGGGTCATCTTTATAATTCAAATCGGGTGAAGTTATAATGAAGAAACAGTTGAAATTGAATGATTCGATATTCATATTATTATTACTCAATGATAATAAGTTGAAATATGTCTGGAATACAAGTTTAAAGTACAAATTAATGAATTTGAATTTGTTTGATTGATTAGCATATTTCAGAATATTATGCAAGAAACAAGCTATTACGAATTACTCTCTTAGATATAAAAGTCAAAAACTCAAGTTCTATTCAAGATATCGCATCGAAACAAACTGCAAATAAAAATTACAACATTTATCTCGATTTCTCTCGAGACAAATTCTTCCTCACGTGAGAAACCAAAACGTTTTAGGCGACGTATAAATTGGACTGCACGACGAATTTTTTCTTGAGTTACGTTCCGACTGAATAATTTTTTACTGAGATTTGGTTGCTCTAAAATTAATCTCATGTACCTTTTATGTATTTAGATGATACAATAAGCGATGGGAGAAAAAATCAGCATTTTATGTTGGATTGTAAGAGAGTAATGGCAGTTAACTTTGTTGTTCTTGCTATAAGAGCGTAAAATTTTCACCATTGTGTTGATAAAGTTATTTTCAGTCGAATTTCATCAGAAATTAAGTTTGAATCGGTCAATGTAAACTATGAATCTTAATTATACCCGTCCGAATCCGTAGCACCGCGTAAAGGCGACCCGGCGCGAGGCTAACTTCTTCGCTTATGGCAATTTACATTGAATTTTTCTCCCGTAAGCGCTCCATACTGACTGGAATCTTGAAACGAACCATAGATAGTAATCCTTTATATCGGTAGCTACTTCAATCCCTTACAAATCTAGCTCGGGAGGGGTTAATGTAATGGCTTAGGAATTTTTATAATTAGTTGCTATTGCGAGCGGAAACTCTGATTGATAAAAAAGTTATCGAAATTAGTTTTTTAATGAATTTAATTCTATTTATCACCCTGTCTTCGCGAATTTTCTAAGGTATCCATATTGGAGATAAGAAAGCTACCCCAATTCTAATAGATTTACTAATATCAACGTCAGTCTTAGCCACAATCGTTCAATAAGCCCTTTCCAAAGAGTATAAATCAAACGATAAATTAATGCAAAGTTATTGTTTATTTTCGCATATGTAATCAGGGTTTGTGAGCATAATCACATCTTAAACCTTTTGTGATTCTTTCCAGCACGGAAAAGCTTGACAAGTGAATCAATCTTGGTCTTTATAATAGAATTGAAAAACATAATACTTGCAAATTTTCTTTATGATTTTGCACTCTGAAAAAATGAAGAAAATTAGAATACAAAAGTTTTCTAGTGAATTTTAGAAGCAAAATTTTTACTTAATCTGAAATACGCAGGCTGATTTCATTCGAGAAGTTTTCTTTCATATCAGATTTCTTTTACCAGATGTAAAACCTGTAGAAGAATCCCGTAGGCTACGGAAAATTAAAATTTTTACTCATCTTCTGTCACATAGGATTCGAGATATATCTAAACCGTCGAATCAAAATGTCACGGTTAGAAATACAAAATAATCCGTATTCTTGTAAGAAACTGCCGTGTTTGATCGTTAAGAAAATCTGCATTAGTCGTAGATCGGTATAAAAGCCAATAATTGAGAAAATGTATACAATTTGCGTTAGTATTTGCCAGAAATATTCAAGGGAGTTAGATTATTTATTTTTTTCTCCTAAAATTTCGATATTTAGTACATTGGCTATACTCAGCTCTGCAATTATTACCAAATTTGAAACATACTAAGCACTGTTCCTGATACATATCTTGATTTCAGAACCTCTAAATCCATTGAAAATAACATCCTCGATGTAATTACTTGTCATTTTTTTAAGCATGTTTAATGGAAATGGAAAAATATTTTGGAGCATTCTATACTAAATCACGCATACGACCCCATTGTTCGAGCCCACTGCAGTCTACTTTGCTGCGATCATTTTAATAGGTTTCGTGGACATGACTTAGAAACAGAAAAAAAAGACAAATTTTATAATCCTCTTTTCCAGCCTTCATTGAGTGGAAACTACTAATCAAACCCAATAAAAAATCTATTACGTATTTTAAGGTTAATGAAAGTCGTAGAATTTTCCCAATGTTGATAGGATCAACTTAAGTATCTGTTTTTTTTACGTGGAATGAGAATGATCTCTTGTAAAAAAGCATCGGGAGAAATATATGCTATAGTCCTTGAGGCAATTTTGAAAGTGACAGCTGAGATCATTTTGTACACATTGACTCCCTCCGGGAATTGAACCGCGAAAAAGGCGAACACGCTACCCACTTGGCTATCGGGTAGCCCCTCTATACTTGTCGTGCAAGATACTTCTCATTGCCATTTGGGTATCTAACTTGCTTCATAAACAAACACGTTGAAGTAACATAGTTTCATCTTACTTTACCTCTTTATACTTATCCACTGCGTCACAGTGAGGTTTTACTGTTATATTATAACCAAATTGTTAGTAGTATTTTCACGAACGTAGTGAGAATCGGTCGGTTTATGCTTGCATCTAACATTTGGCCTTGGACTAAAGAACAATGCCCTTGAAAAGGTCAAAATGCTATGCTATAGCAGAAAATATGGCTTCTGAAAAGCCATAAAAGGCTTATATTTCAGATTTTTATAAATTTTGGTCCGTTTATTAATTATTGGGCTGATTTTTTTATTGGATGTATTGCTATGCTAAACTCTTTTCCTTTGGATGTCATAAAATACTCGTATTGATAAAACGCTTAATGTTTGCTAATATTCATAATTCACGGAACTGCGCTGCCCCTGGTTTTCAAGGTATACAAATCAGAACTTGATGAGTCGTAAACCTAATTCTATTTAATTAATTTATCTTGATGAATATTCTAGACCGAGACTTCTCCGTTTTATATAACCGTTTCTATAACCCCAAAGCCGTTACGGTATATTGATGATAATGCTAGATATTATCAGGGTAATTATCGTAAAATCTATTTATAATGTCACGAGCCATAGTGTGCTAAATTTTCTATGACCGCAGCAAAGATGAACTTCTGATACAATTATTTGAATATTCTTAGAATTTTTTTTATATCAAAACCAGTTCCAAAATTCCCACGAAATATTTGGTAACTTTAAATATAGTGTTTCCTATGTATTTTCTTCCAGTATATTTTGAAAGCCGTAAAAAATAAGTTATACCTCTTTTAAAAGTTTTGTTTCTCTTTCATGTTAGTTTTATAAAAACCTTTGTTTCTTTTTATATCTTTGACCCAAGATGTATGCGCTATATTTTAGCAAGTGTCACCCCATACGAGTGCCCACTGCTTCATTGAAATAATTTTAGTTTCAGAAGTAGCTTTTACTATTTTCTGGCACGCGATATCATTGATCATCATGAACATTGTTTTGGAATTTCATAGTACATTTCCCATGAAGCATCATATACATATGCTTTCTATTTTCCTTCGTGCCATTGCACGAGGTTTATGTTAGTGCCCATACTTATATCGTTTTTGCCAATTTATAGGTAAGACATGTAGGAATCTATGACGGAAACTCACTGAAAATTATCGCTCACTCTATCATTCTCTGATTTGTTTATATATGAGAACCTCGTAAATAAGAATCTTATAAAGGAATCTCAAATATAAGAAAATTTACTCTCGAAAAATTGAAATTCCTAGTGTTTCTAGTCAACAGGATAGGATCCTAGAAGTTGTGATATTTCTATCGAATTATATGTGCTGAATAATCCTATCAAAGCTCTACTATACAATTCTCGTGAGGAAGTGAAATAAAGGTTATAATTAACTTGAAAAACTCAATAAATGTTATTTTTACAATGATTATATAATGGGAAAATTTTTTAACAGTCGATTACATCGAGGAATCGAATACATTAAGACAGAAATTTTCTTTTTAATTTTACGGGGATAGTTTTGAAGAAGTCTAAAACTGATTTCTTTTGATCACAAGCTTTCAAGTTCTATAATGTAACACATCTTTTTCAGTTTATTTCTTGGACGAAAAACTCGATGATTTATCAAAAAATATCTCTGAGAGCAATTTTAACCTAACCATTTGTGGCGTCATGACGGAAATATCGGAGACATCAGTGATTTCCATGGAGAATACTTTACAGTCGGAGAAATCGCGACTTTCTGCATTTTTTACTCGCATCCACGCAGATGAATACCAAATAAATTTCATTGATTAATTTCCGTATTACGATTCTCATGATTGTTTTTGAGTGGTAAATGTTAAAAATATCATAGTCATTGTATTAAATCGAATGAGTAAAACTACTTTTAGGCAGGTTATCAAAAAACACTTTATTCGAGTAGAATTATATAAGCTTTCCTTGGAAATTTTAAGCATTATGGTCTTCTCGGGTCAAGTGTTGGGTCTGAATTTTCATCCGTATTAATTTGGTTAACACAGAACGTTCTGGATCAGAAACATAGCTAATGGAAGCCAACTAGCCGTGTCCCCCTTTCTATGCTGTGGGAGCTCAAGTGAATTATGATATTCGCATATTCCATTGACTATGTTAATTCTCCACTTCATAGCAGAATAACCGTACCAAAGTCAGAGATAATTCCCTTTTCCATTAATTTTCTGTACTAAACGTAACTTTTTCCGTTGCATCTTACTCAGTATTTACCAATTTTACGTCAAGGAATACCAGTCTTCGAATTTCGAATGAAATACGATCATTACTTTTTGATTCCCCGGTATAAACTTATTCAGCATTAAGAGTCGATGTTTTTCACATTTTTGAGAAGTAATTACGAGACACCAGAAAAGTATAAAAGTGAGTAGGATTTTCACCAGCCAGTGTTCAGAAATTCATCGAGATTGAATTATCTATTGTCCACCTTATTTAATATCATAGATAAATAATAGTTAGATGCTTTATTTATTTATTATATATTTCTGCTGCAGTGAGACGCCGGTTCAGGTGGCGACGGTCCTTGAGGTAAGGGATAGAATCTGGCTAGCTAAACTGGCTGGAGTTCTGGATAGGGTGGCCCGTGCCACATAGGGTGCCACATGCCTCAAAGGTCAATAGACGAGACGGAAGGAAGTCTACGCACCGTCTGCGCCTCGGATATGTGGTTGCAGAGGCGGTCGCATCCCAGTCTTACTCACTGATCCTATCACGCTGAAACAATTTTCGAGGAAGGCTGCAGAAACAAATCAGTAATTTCTCCTTCGATACCAGCTTTCCAATTAGAAATTCTAGTAAACGGGATTCTGACGTATAAGGCGTGCAATGAAGGAAGCGATGCCCAGTGGGTCGTCACCGAAGGAAATCTTAAATGCAATTAAAGCCACGAAAGGGATTAGGAGAGGAGATTGGTTCGGGTGATTGAGCATCGAAGCTGTAGAAAACGATAATTTAATGCTGCTGAGAAGAAGAGGGAATCAATTTGCTAATTTCTGCGGGAGTATCGAAGGAGAATTTGAAGAGAAGATGCAAAGTTAACGTGGAACGAGAAAAGCTTGAATCATAAATGCGGGGCATTGTTTTCTGAGACGGGATAGAATGAAAAGTGTCAAGGTTAAAGAAGAAAGCGATAGGGCTGTTGTAAGCGGACTCAATCAAACCAGTGAAATCATCGATGTTTATTATATTATTATCGTCATATATATTATAAAGCTCACCCAACTTGTGAAAATGTAATTCATCTCTTCCACTAAATTAGAAGACTAACTTAATTCGCCGGTCTAAATTCTAGTGCAGGTCTCATAATATAAGAACTATAGCTTCACTCTTTAGGTACACTGTATATAGGATATATTATGAGGTACAATTTTCATACTAAAGGAATTGTAACTATACGAATCCCTGTTTTGACGGGTATATTACCTAGTTTTCCGCATTTTAACGTCGTTCTCAAAGCTTTTTATGAAAGGAAACAATTCTCACTAGCGAATTAAATTAGATTTAGAATACTTTCTGTTTTCAAGTATTTCGTGCTTATAATAATATATGATACGACCTCGTTGTTCTTCAAAACAATGTACGGAATTTTAAAATTCGTTTACAATTTTACTGCATCCTTTAAGTATTGAAATTATTCTACGCATCTATACTTTCTGAGAACTGAAAAACGATCCAGAATTCGCGAGGAGCCAATAGATTAAAGAGCTTGCAGTGTAAACCTATACAGTACACAGCTAAATAAAATCATTTAGATCTTCTCGATAATGTTTGCGAAAAATCGTATCCCCTTAGTTTTCCATAACTAAATTTTGTGCTTCTCCATTAATATGTTAAATGGAAGAACGTGCGATCATTTCCGGCCTTCTGTGCGGATATTACCTCTTCTTTTAAAAAAGTAGACACATATTTTGTTTCTCAGTCCCTCATATCTCTGCTAGTAAAAATGAAATGGAAAATATTCTCCTATGGTGTGCTTAGGGATTGAATTTCCCTCAGCGCAACTCTGATATCGTTACACGTAAATATAGGCAACCTGCAATCGTATCGCACGCGACCTTCTGATGAAAAAGATTCTCTTCTGAGGCATTATCTTCAGTTTACCGAAGCCACATATGGAGGGGTATTCTTAACAAAAATATTAAGCTAAAGCTAAGTGTTCATATAAACTAAATAAAGTCTGTGGAAGTGTGGTAAAGTTACTTTCATTTTTTGTCCTCAAAAGTTCGTGTTCTTAAATTTAGTGAACAAATCTCTTCTCAGTTCTTTCTGTGCTTCTAGAATCATTATATGTATATTCGACACGTCTAAAATCATTGTATGTCTTGCTCTTATTTCCGGTACTAGTAGAATAAACCAGAAAAGAACTCTCTTTGCGTATAATATTGATAATCCCGTATTTGATTGACTGTAATTCATAATATTGCCAATCCTGAATCATTGCATCTGAAACGATAGACTTTAGACCTTTCTTCTGATGGAAAAAAATCGATAATTCACTAGGTCGAACAAAAACCTCCCCGAGATACGGAAACCTTAGCGTATTTCCACACAGTCTCCCACAATTAACCTCCTCGCCAACGGCCATTCGCCAAATCCGAGCCGGCCTCTCACTCGATAACCCTTCCTTAAGCCGATAGATTTAAAAATCTTCGATTTTATATTTTCATTTTCGTTTGGCGAAAATACTGTAGAAACATGGACAACCTTGAAAGAAGAAGTAATGCCGTACAAGTGAGTGAGCGATTTTGTGGCCATTAGGCACGGTAGAACCTGCCTGAACAGGACGGGCAGGTTATGCAAATTGCATTGTGCCGTAGGAGTGGGGAAAGGACTTTAGTCATGCACCCGAACACACACCCACGCTCTCGGTAAAGGCTGAATGGAGAGGCGGTAGGGGTTGGTGGGTGGTCGGCTGGGATAATGTGACCGATGATGAGAAGGCGGAGAAATAGAGAGAAAAAGTCTCGAATGGCAAGGTGAAAGAATCGGATTTATTGTACGTCTCAGCAGCGGAAATTCCCGTTCATTCCTCATTGAGAGGGTTACTTGTAAAAGACAAGGATGAATTATTTTCAAATGTTATAATGACAAATAGAGATCCCGGCGATTTTCTATTCTTAAGGGATAAACGGAAGTGATGAAAGTAATACGTGAGAGAGAATGGAACCCAGATCTTCCACTTTCAATTCGGATGCTGTGAACCAATTGAACTGTCATGCAAATCACTCTCACCCCGCGTTTAGGGAAGATTTGTAGGCAAAGCTAGTGTTGGCTCCGTCTCAGCAGCTTCCACTACCGCAACGGTCCACATCCACATATACACCCTTAGTGCTATCGGCGTGTGGCAGGGGGTGCATGCACCATCATTCTACTTCTCTAATTCATTCAAAATATCTTAACACCTGCTTTGTGTGCCGATTGCCTCCATGGAGACACTACAGACCTATTGGTACGTTAACGAAGATTGGTTATTATCGTTTACTTTTCGTGGAAAAAAATGAATCCCAGAACCAATATCGATTTTTATCAGAGCGGTCTATATAACAGAGAGAGCATATAATATCCGCAACAACTTTCAAGAACGTATTTCTCTGAATTTAATGACTAAATTAAGACTTGGTTTAAATCTTCTTTCTTCTAAAGATTTCAATGCTGTCTCCTTAAGCACCTGGGTAACGCTCACTGATTTGTAGTTAAAACAATAGATGAAACATTATCTTTTCTAATTTTTGAATACAGCACTTGTCGGTGGGTTCGCATGCACTGCATTCATATTCAAGGTGACGCCAGACCAGCGAAAATTATCATCGCTCGCGGTCTTTTCCTTCGTTCCTTCCGACTATTCTCTTGACAAATCCGAGTTTATTTAGCACTCAAACATTTATATCACGGGTGTGGGTACATCATGTTATATTTTTTGTGCGGGTAACTATAAGATATCCCATTGATTCTCCTGTTGCAAAGTTTTTCTCTCGGAGGTTGTACTTATAGTCATTAGATTAGATTTATATTAATTAGGAGAAAACATTCATTTATTTTATTACCTCTCCAATAGTACCAACCACTTTTAATTTATATATTAATTTATGACGTGGGACCATATACAATGCTTTCCGAGAATCTAAAAATGTCGTGCCGATTTTCTCTTTATTTTTTCGGCAGATTTCATGACATCACGAATAATTAACACCTGACTTGCTGTGACTTGCAAGATAGTGTCATAAGAAAAACGTGTTGATTCCCACCCAGAGATTTATCCGTTTTGAGGTAACCCGTTGAAGAACTAGCAATTATATTTTCTATTACTTTTCCGCTCAATGACAGGATATGGGGAGATGTCTGTACTTCGCTGGATTCTCCTTTTAGCAGCTTTTGAATATTGGATACATATTCGTATTTTTCCATTCTTTTGGAATCTTACCTTCCATTATACACTTTTCAAACATTACTTTAAGAATAAGAGCTACGCATTCCCTTTTGTATTTTCTTGAATAACCGTGGTAGTGTGTCTTCAGGACCAGAAAGTTTTTCTGGTTTAATCCGTCGAAAAGTTTTTACAATGCCGCCTTCTCTTCGATCTGCTGTAGGGTACTAAGATCTGTACTGTCCTTAAAGATGCAGTCGGCACACAAAGTAGATGTTAAGAGAACTCCTCCTTAAGGACGGCAACAAAATAGAGTTACGGAGAAATTTTATATAGGTGCCTGAAAAAACTCTAGGAATAAACGGAAGGGAGTATAGTCGATAGAGATAGGAACTCGAACCCACTTTCTAGTAGAATGCTCCAAAACCAATCTTTTATGCTGAAACTATTCTTTGAAATTGTCGCAAACGTAGGAGGGACTCATTGGTATTATTTTGGAGGAAATTAGCAAAACGTTCAACGAAAATGTTTGTGATGCATTTCACAGCAATGATATGGGTTGGTCTCTCCGTTTAAGCTTTCCTCAGCATCATAATATTTAAGTATCCCATCGTTATACTTTTGTGTTTCTGCATTTAATTTTCCAGTAACTCCCTGCCTTACGAACAAGTAACGTACTGAGCATCTGTTCGTATCTCGAATTGGTCGTGAGTTGTATACATGTTGTGAGGTGACACCCGCCGCTGAGATTAAGTTGCCCGGAAGAACTGGTCACTGTTCATAATGAATTTTTTTGCTATCACAATTTAAGATTACATAAAAACAACTCATTTAAGTCATATCAGTGATTTTATCGATAAATCACCGTCTTTCTTAAAAAGTTAGAGAGAAAGATAAGGCATTCAAAATTGTACGATTAGGAGTGGAAACTTGTCTGATTAATATAGATATTTTCATCTATCTAACCAGCGTAGACTTTCTGGTTGTGCAGAGCTCACCGTAACTATTGCTTTCTAATTGTTCTACTTTCTGACGAAAAGGAAAAAGCACAAAAGTATCCTTAAGGACTTTACGACCACAGAGATATTTTAAAAGAAATGCAAAATAATCGGAAAACCATCCAGAGAAACTTGAAGAAACACCACGAAATATAGGATTCCTTCAGGCTAGCTTTTCCAACGTCTAAGCCGAAGTTTTCAGTCATTTACCTCAGGATTGACTATTATACTTCACGAATGCAAATGGAATCGAAAATATTTTGAAATTTTCTGTTCATTCAGCTGAAGAGTTTCAGAAATAGTTTTCATTGTTTTCTGATCAATTTAGGAAAGAAACAAGAGCAAATTCTAGGAAAAATTTCCCATCAATAGGTCAAGATCAAGGGTGACCGACCTCTTATAGTTCATGTGTCAATAATTTCATTTTTCATAATGAGCCATACAAACTATATCATGCGCCATAAACCATAATAAATGTGCTCTCATGATTTTATCGGTAGGTTAAATTATGCGTGAACTTATGTACATATTCGTTAAGGGGGGTCGATACCTTGCCTGAAAATCCGTTTGCAGGCTGTTGGCAGTTACATCGCCATGGGGCATGTAAATCGATAAAAAATTTTGTTTTCACTATTCGACGCTTGAAATATGAAACTACGTTCCCGTCCGCCCGTTTTTTGATAATACAAACCATAACGGAGAAAAAAATTAGAGAACATTGGAGAAATCGACCATTTTCTATGTAGTGGCACTCGGTTATAAGTAAAGATACGAAAATTTTGTCGGATGGGAACCTAGCTTCATCCTTTAACTTTGAATTTAGACAATTTTCAAGTTTCTAAGTTTTATAATAGTCCTGTAATCGTGCAACGCGAGCAAGATGGACAGCGTTTTTCGCAACAAGCGCCGAAAAACGTCTTCCAAGGAACTGGTGCTGCAATCCACTTCCCCTCATTTTCCCTCACACTCCTTCTTTTTGACGAGGAAACATAGTCAAGCGATGTGAGGCTGATAGCAGAGCCGAGCGTGGGAAAATAGCGCGCGAACTCGCCGGTAATCTCTCAGCTTAACTCGAAAAAAGTATCATTTACGGAGAAAGAGTTTAAATGATTAGGTACGACGGACTCGTTCTGGATTTTAGGAAGGAATAACATCAATCGCTCCATCGCGCAGTTGGCTAGAATCGAAAAAAGGTGGCGAAGAGGCCAGAAATATATTTTTTTGAGTGCTGGTTCTGAAACTTCGCATTGTTATCACAAAATGATTAAATTTTATACTCCAGTTTGTCATTATTCGATATCCTAACGCGTAAAAAAGATACATGGCGTCAAACGTGAACAATTTTCACAGAAATGGATTTCTCGGATAAACAATCAAGTTTGCTGCTATGTGGAGGGTTTAAAAAATACTTTTGGAAAAAACAACGATGTAATGACCTACAACAATTCTTTATCTTTTGAATGGTTGCAATTATCGTTTTCAAAAATGATAATGTGCTCATTTAAAGCAACAAAATGGCGGACCCTTTTTTCGGACAATTTTGTAGATAAAGTAAGGAAAATAAATAGTAAAACGGCTTTTGTGCGTCGAGTCTCTAATACCACGTCATATTCAGAAGTATCTAGATGTGGAATCCGAAGAAACTGTTTCAACTCAGGTGCCAACTTGGGAAGTCGATTTTTCGTAACCGCGGCGTGGTCCGACTCACCGCCGTGGAATCTCCGAATACAGTTTCGCTGTCTTTGTGGTGATATGAAGTCTCAAGATTGGCCTCTTTGACGTTAAATTCTGGCTAATTATTCTCAAAACATATTTGAAGGCAGTGTAAGAAAGGAATTTTATACCTCTACTTTACTCAAAGGACGTAGAATTAAGGAAAGTTTAACATTCAGTTAAATTGTGTCTGCATTTTAATTTTAACCGTGAAAAAATTATAGTGATGTTTTCACTCTCCATAATGGTGGGAAATACGGTTGACAGAAGTTACTTTGTGAAATCTTCACATCTGGAAATTTTTACCGACCCTTGCGTCAGGGTTTGGAGTAAAATACGGTTTATGGCACTCCCGCGCCTCGCGAACACACATGCGCATCCGCTCATTGGCTAAGGTTATTCAGCGAGTGCCTCATGGATTGTTAGGAAAAGGGAAAATATTTTTGTAGTTTCAGTTATAGTCTATTTATGAAAGCGGAAAGTTCATTATTTTTATTTAAAATTTGAGAGAAATGTTTTTTTTAATAAAGAAGAACAGATATTTATGCATGTTTTATAAGTTTAATTTAGCCCTTGTCATTTTTGACGAGGTGATTCACTAGTAAATGAATAACATTGCGTTTTCATAGGCGAACTTCAACGTTGCATCTCAAGCAACAAGTATTCCTGCTTTCCTTCTGAGGCACATCATATTTCGCTTTCATTCCTCTCGCCCTCAATGCCCATCATTCTATACCGCAAAAATAGCAAAAACAAAAGCATGGGAGATCTTCTTATCGCATTAATAACCGAACCTCTGGACGCTTGGTTGAATACCCCCAACCACGTTCAACTTCCCCTCTTTACTATGCTCTCCCACTCCACCTTTTGCTAGGGGAAGACACTTCCCCTCGAAAGCGGCAAAAAGAGGAACTTATTTTTGGAGGCGGGGCTTCAGGATTTTTCTCGAGGTATCGACCCCCCTTAACTGTGGAAGAAATTAATTTTTCACTTTTCTCTGGATTTAACGCTCTACTAATAATTATGGAATACGCCACTTTTGGCGGATGTGCCATGTAGTTTAGCGTTGATATTTAGATATTTAAAAAAATAATAATGTTCCTTAAAAGTTATTTCGATGTCGATAGCTTCATAGAATCTAACGAAATCGTAAGATATAATGTCATTTCTTTCCGTGCAGTATTTCTTCGTAGAAAGCTCATAATTTTTCTTTCCTTGCTTTGTAGCAAGGAAAGAAATTTTCTAATATTTGTATCTATTTGATCTTCATTACTAGCATCAGCGAAATTCTCTTTCCTCAACTATAATAAACATTTAGCAAGCTGAATTTTGATTCGTACACACCTCCATAACCTGAAAATTTCGGTTGGAAACCTTCAGTTCAAGTAATTTTTCCTCATTTTGATTTCTTTAGCCCTTTCAATTAGACTTTCTCTTCTCCTCATCTGGTTTCCCGTATCAATCCTGCATGCAATCCTTACTTAACTCTGTTACTTTAAGAGTTAAATGTTTGATGATGACGAATAAATTATTCACATTCGTAATCAGGTTTTTGGTAACCTAATTCAGTTACATCGGGCTATTTTTAACAGTCTTACCTGTTTCATTCGTATCTACGTTTTTATTTTCAGTAACTACTTTGGTTGTTTAAAGTCATACTTGAGCATATCTAGTGTATCATTGGGGTGGGGCACCTTTTTCCATCGGCCACATGTATCTACTATTCGACCTCATAAGAATCTATTTTACCGCACTTGAGTTGCGTATTGCCTACAAAAGTCAGCATGGGAATTCTATATTAGAAGAAAATGCATTCGCTAATTGAACTGAGAAAGAATACTTTCCAGTTGATTTTCACTTGGCATCACGAGATTCCGAATCAAAATAATTTTCTACGGGAATTGTGTTGTAAATTAAAATAAAATTACATTGTATCTACGAAAGAAATCCCATGTAGCCCGTAGGCTGTAGGTTCCTCACTTCTATATTACCCAAATCTCTTCTAACAAGGACAAACGAACTTGAAAAAACCACTCTTCTAACAAGTATGATAGGTATCACCGCAAATAATCACGCTCTCGGTCGTAGATAGTCTAACAATACCCCGAATAACAGAAGCGAGTTAATCGTCGGTTCTTTTAGCGCTAGGAAATCCTAGCGGAGGGTAATTACGCCATTAACTCCCCCTCGACTCCGCCCACGCTTATTAGAGGAGAGATCCAGCGAGAGAAGAAGAGTTATTGACTTCTTCGGAGACGAAGGGATACAGCGGTGAGGAGGAGGCGGCGGGACATTGTAATGGTGTGCGGGATTCGGCTGGTCTGACGCCGACGCAAGAGTCTCCGCGAGGTCAGTGACGCAAAGCGAAGGGCGCATATTGGTCGAAAAGGAGACCGCGAAGTCGGACCGCTCGGCGACCTCTCGAAGTCGACTAACGGTACAGCAGTGCGACACAAGAGCCCCTTTCCAACGGTCGTCCGCCAACGCCATAGTGTTCCTACCCGTGACCTCGACCTTCTTATCACTTCCTACTTTCTGGCCGATCTCTCGCATTAACGCGACGCCCACGCTCTTCCCTACGGCGACCGAAATCTCTCGCATCTTCCCCTGCGGATCATTCCGGATAAGGGCCGAGATTCGATGCTCAGCTACGCCTCGCCACCAGTACGGATAGTGGGGGTTCGCGAAAGGTTAAAAATATTGTGAGAACTCGGATAACGTACGCTGTACTGCTGGATCGGCTTGGTTTGCCGAGCGAAGTTTCCCACTGGGCCCCAAATCGTAAAATTAGGTGTAAATCCAGAAAAAACCACTTTTTTAGTAGTTCAGGAGGGGGGATTTTTTTTTCGAATTTGTGGTAGGGGAGCCTACCACGAATTACCGTATATATCAACTTGTTAATGACAATCATATTTTTCACTTGGAATCGTTTTATATCGGAAGACCGAACTCAA
Organism: Pachydiplax longipennis; assembly: GCA_036926295.1. NCBI lineage: Eukaryota > Metazoa > Arthropoda > Insecta > Odonata > Libellulidae > Pachydiplax > Pachydiplax longipennis. Next base: position 18,476,373 of record JAVFKF010000010.1, on the reverse strand, counting down.
CCGACTGACGAGTGTCCTCGTGCTTTTACATAACAAAAGAAAAGATAAAAAAGGAAAATTACTTTTAAGGGGGAAACTAGTTCCTTATTTATTATAAATAACTCAGAAAAATAACCCAGAACTAAGAACACAACATGGTTCAACGCTTAAGCTTCATTATCGTAATATATGGGCGTCATCGGCGTAATATATATGCGAGAGAGATCAGAGAAATAGATGCTAGAACCAGAATAGATTACGAATGTAGAATCATGGTGATGGTCATGCTCATCATCACCTGCGACACACCGAAAGGCGGTTTGCAGGGTACCTATGTAGATGTATATATATTATGATAATGACACTTAAACGTTGAAACATGTAGCACTCTTAGTTCTTTGGTGTTTAGCAGAGTTATTTACAATAACTAAGGAGGTAATTTTTCCGTGAGATGTAGTTTTCCTTTTTTCCGTCATCAGAAGACCGCATGCTCTATCAGCCGCAAGAAAAACCATTAGGCCGCCCACGAGACCACCAGGCCGCGCTTCAATGGTTCATTGCATACATTCAAATCCATAAGCATGGAAATCGGAGGAAAAGAAGAATTTTATCTTGTAGTACACTTAGTATTTTACAATTTATTTTTCATTCGAGTAAAAAACGAGATAGGATAATGGTATTATTTAGAATTAGTGTTTCTCATCTGAAAGTAAAAAAAGTCAAAAATAAAAAATAAACTTCAAAGTCGCAAGAAATTTCAAAGGTAATTCAGGTAAACAGAAAAGGGTGATTCTACCCTTGTATAAGGGCCGTCCTAAGTTGCAAGGAAACACACAGGAGCTGAGGCCTCCAATTCATCAAAGAAGACGGAAAGTAGCAATGATAATTTTTTATCCTCAGTAATGACTAATTCTCATTTCCCTCACTTTCACTTTAGATTCGAGATACCAATGATGATTGGAAAATTTAAACTTCCTTTGGGGTATAGTCAAGACCTGGAGTGCCGTGTTTTGGAGATACCTTTTAAAGAAAGACGGATAAGTTTATTCATCCTGCTACCAGATGATTTGGAAAGAGGTCTGGCTCGTCTTGAAGCAGATATGTCCTCTGATACCATCAAGGCTCTTTTCTCCACGTTAAAGGTAGAGTATCTTCTCAGAATTTATTATTATGAGTTGTTGCATTGGAAAGTAATTCTCCTAATTGAGTAATTCATTTGATTAATTTTCTAAATGAAAATTCTAATAATTAGAATCATCGATTTTTTTAAAATTGAAACCTTGAATGAAAACTTATGTTTAGCTCAAGGTAAGAATTTTTGCTCTGCCGTCATTTTTTTTAGATATTTTACCGAAGTTACCTTTATATAAGGTATATGAGTTACTTTGAAAAAATATAATCCTTCTACGTGAAAGAAAGTATTTCAAGTTATGTTTATTTTACTTTGCTACACTAAGTTTAAACTGTAAATTAAATTAATTTAACTTAAATTTATGCATAAACTATTGGTTAAATCTGTTATTTCAAATGAAAAAGAACGGGAAGAGGTCTAACGAGAGAGGAAATTGTACTCCCACTTTCTGGGCGGATGCTCCAAATAAATTGAGCCATATCGCTGAACATTCTCAGTCCAATACTGTTTTGTCCGACTTTTTTGTATCCATTTACCCTTCTGCAACAATGGAATTAAAAACCTTGCGTGAATACTAATGATCATAAATTTTATAACTCCTGCATTTCAATATTTCTAAGTGACTGATCAATTACATAAAAGTAATCGAGGTAATCGCCCAGCCACTCAAAAATATTGAAATAAATATTACTCAGTTACTTTAAATATCGTTTTCCGATAGCACCGCTTCTATTTCTTTATATTGTCACATTTCAATCATTTAATATCTCACATGAATATAAAGTTCGCATAACATTTAGTGTGGAGCTTTGAAATCTTTTTCTGTCACACGGGATTGTGGTCCTAAGGAATTAGTATAATTTTACTCTGAAAGATTTAATGTTTTTTGAATGAAAATATGAGACTGTTCTACCAGTGCATTTTATCGGCGCTAAATTTGTGAACAGATGGCATTGAATAAATTTCTTGGTTCAATGCCAACAAGATTACCTGTCAAAATTTAGCTGTCGATGAAAGCACTTGTTGAAAATTTAATGAAACACGAATGAAGTATGTTTTCTATATATTTAAATTGAAAATGGTGTTCCTACTACCCTAAAGGATATATAACTATTATAAAATGATATTTTTATTATAACCATTATTAATCAAAGATTAAAATATTCTCATGGTAACATAAAATTAAGAAATTAGCTTGAACAAGAATTATCTACCTTTCACAGAATAGTTGTATTATATTAGTGACTTACAAATGTTAACCAATCTGTTGAACGCTTTTTAAACTTAGTCTTTGAGCTAAATTTTTCTAGCTATCTAATCCCTCTTTTAGATACAATGGCAAATATGTGAGTGTTGAGTAAAACAGGAAGGTATAATCTGACCTTTTATTAGTGATTCCCTCATTTTCCATGTATGTAATTCCGAAACGAATCGTCATTGTTAGCAGAGGTTCCTCTGAGCTTCGTTCAGATATTCCCACAGATATGTAGGAATGAAACTATTGCAAAATATCGTTGTTGTGAATTTGGTGTTCTGTATATTGTAGTCTAGGCTATGCAGGGAAACGAATAATAACATTCTCTTTATGATGTTCAGGACGAAATGGTCAACATACGACTGCCTCGTTTCCGTGTTGCTCGAGGGGCAGAACTGCAAAGCACTCTTATCACAATGGGTGTCACTGACATCTTCTCGGCGGCTCATGCCGATTTCTCGGGTATGTCGGATGATAAAGGACTTTACGTCGGTGGAATAGCGCACAAGTAAGTCGATGCATTTCCCTCTTTATGAGCCCTTGTCTGCCATCTTTTACGTCCAACCTATTCCTTTTTCTTGCCGACCTCGATGGTGTAGGGGTTAGCGTGTTAGCCTAGCAACACCGAGGTCCTGGGTAGGGCTTGTGTTTGTCTTTAAGAGGTTAATTGTAAGAATGGTCTTTTTCCTGATGAAGATATTGTTATACCTTCTGGGAATAAAATCCCATTTCTTTACCTGCCGTACTCGATGGTAAAGTATATAGTATACTAATAGTATATACTGTGTATCTTCGTATTCACTCTACTTATAGGTTTGTCTTTGATCAATTTCCTTATCATTGTTTCTTATTCTATGTGGTAATGCTTTGTTTGCATATTATTCATAAATATCTGTATTTCGATCGCATAGAGGAATTTAAGGGATCTAAACAGGGAATTTACTTTAAATTTAGAATTGGCCGACTTATTATCTACTTTTATTATTTTTATATGTTATATCTCTGAATCTACAGTAATTAGTTTTATGTAAGTTTTTATTCAGAATGGGACAAAATGAAGTTAAAGTGCCAGATCCATTCTTAAGCTGGTTTAAAGTTTACCATTAATAATAATATTTTCTCACTACACCATACGTTTACAAAGGGTTTATTATTTAACTATTTAGAATTAAAGTGAGGACACATTCGCATACATAGTAACTCATTGACAAGTGACAGTTGTAAAAAAGTTTTGTTGAGATTCCAAGATGATAGAAGAATCGGTTTTTATCCCTTCCGTCTAGTTTGGGACCATCATTTATAAAACTTACATCCGTGAATCTTCTTAAGCTGTCGTAATTCCTAAATCAACTGCCGATGCAACAGAATAAGGATATTGTCTCTTTAACATCTTCACCCCAAAAATATTGTCGTCCCAAGCAATGTTTGGTTTGCTCGTAATTTCAGGCTGGCCCTGCTAAAATCTATTATTCCCGTAGACCTTTATCTACAATACTATAATAGAAAGAGTCCACATAGACTCAACTCAATGCAATGACCGTACGAGTAACATACTTCATAGAAATCAATGAGTGACAAGCATTAACTTCAATACTCACCATCATTCATTGCACAATAGCATTTATATTATCACTACCACGAAAAAAAGCTGGGAAAATAATAAATTAGAGATACATTTGTCACATTGCTGTTAAGATAAATGAAATTATTCCTCGTGGTTTATGAAAAATAAGTATCGTGAAATGTTGTCAGGAAAGTGTTAACGCAGGTGGGAAAATCGACCCACCCATCAGAAATATTTCTTTGAATCCCAGCTGGCCAATTTGCTCCTAGTTGCCAATCATTCGCAGGGTTTCCGGATAAAAATTCCTTCAACCATTTCTCAGAAATCATTTCACGTTTCTAGTTCCTAAAGTCGGCGAAGTGTTGGCCGAGAAATTCTGAAAATCGTTATTTTATCCAAGCAGTACACAAATAAGAAATTAATCTAATGTAGATATTTCAGAAATATTTCTCTATCATCAAATTTAACATTATAAGGACTGACAGGAAAATCAGATAGTGGAATTAGAAGAGTTGGTCAAATAGTATTTACGTAAACCACGACGTTTTTATTTTAGAAAGTCTAACAGAATCCTGTCCTGAGTCCCTGTGTTAAATTGCGTCCTTGTCATATTGTTCGTTATACTTTTGTTGTCTTACTTTTAAGCACATACGTTGAACGCACTTGTGCTCATTATATCATTAAAATTCATAACGTAGTTTCGGGAAGTTTTGGAAATTTAATGTTAGAAATAGCCAAACTACGATAAATATTTCTTTACATTCGGCCAAAATAACGAACAAAAGATTAGTGAATAGGATTTCTAGGAATAAAACTGTAGAGATTTCAACGGCTGAAATCCTTTCGAAATTTCAGCCGTTGAAGTCTCCGAGGTTTAGCGTTGAAATATCCAACACAAAAAAATATTGTAATAAGGCAACCAGTATTACACAACAATCGTTCGCTGACTCTGCAGATATTTACAACTGCGGCAAGTGAAGCAAACATAAGAAATACAACTATGCATACAACAATGGAGAAATGGCATCATATTTTATCCGATTATTCTCCTGGTTTGGGTTCACGATCGACTTGAAGTTGAAGAATTTCGCGAAAAATCGGAAACTGAAAACTTTCGCAAAAATTGGTCAACTTTGACCCCCTGTATAATTTAATGTGAAGGATCCAATGTTAATGACCTCCATAGCTGTATGCAGGATTTGTTATAAATCAATCATGCGAAGTTTCGTAGTCCGCACTCTAAAAAGCGTTTTCGTATTTTTGGCCAGCTTTTTTCGATTCTAGCACACTGTGCGCCGTTATACCAAATTCTACTCGTATATGCGCCAAATATATCAGTCTCCGCATCAGTTTCTCTAACAATCACTATAAGTTAAATATGCCCATTTTCAGGACTGTGTTGGAGATTCGCGAGGACGGTGCAGAAGCCGCATCAGCAACCGCATCCGGCCTCGAGAGGATCGGCTCTTTCGGCGACAAGTATTTCGAGGTGGACCATCCGTTCATTTTCTTCATCTGGGATTACCGCAGCGGGATAATGCTTTTCATGGGTCGCGTGGCGGACCCCGACCCTCTAAACGATTAGGCACGGTCACAAGTGGCGGCAGAAGAAGAATTGAAGAGACTCAACGGGAACTGAGGGCGGCGGAATGACTTATGGCATCGATATCCCGAGAAATGATTATTCCCGATTAGTGTCATCTGCTTTTCCATTTTGCCTGCACCGATCTAAAAAACCATATCCAATTATGGTATACTTTATGACCGTACCCCCGTTTTAGAAAAAGTCCCCCCCAATATATTGTTAATTTCATTAGTTTATTTTTCGTTATTTCGTTTGTTTATTCGCAAAAGAATATGATGGGAGCAGTTTCCTTTGTCCACGAAAATTGTGGGTGTCAGTTCAAGAGGAAGGTAACTCGGGAAATTCTGGAAAAATAAAATAAAAAAAACTCGGCGATCCCCGGTTAATCGGGAAGATAAGGGGCCTACAATGTATGCGGTCCTTGGTTCAGTTCTCGGAGAAGACCACAAAGTTATTAATGACCTTGGCTGTCGATGAAAATCAAAGACGGTGTGAAAGTTCGAGGGAATGGAGATCGAGGAAATGATGCAGTGGGCTTGACTGCATTCGCGCCAAATCCAACTCAGTCTCATCGCCACCACCAGTTTGCGGCTGTGCTACGTTCCCGAGGTTGGCACTCCTGCTTCGTCATTGCCGGCGTTTTCAGCATATTCTTCGAGGAGATGGCCGTAGGGAGGCTTCGCGCTCCGGTCCGCCCCTCGCCGACCTTCCTCGCCTACTATTTTTATCCTTTGGGCCAACCCAACCCAACCTCTTACTTCCTCTAACGCGGCAGAAAGACACGCGTCGCTTACCGAACGACTGCATTGTTAGGGGAATGGATCGGAAGTCGCGTGCCACGTAGTTCACTCCCGCCCACCGCCTCCCCATTCCCCCGACATGCACCCCACCCTACGGCCTTTCTCAAGGTCCGATCCCAATTTCTAAAATGCTTGTTGGTCATTTCAGCGAAGAAGGCACTTGTCGGATTCAAATTTGTCTTAATCAATCAAATTCTCTTCTATCGCGACGCTTTACGAAATTCGACGTTTGAACAAGCCAAAGACGATGCTGGGGGGCTGATTCTTGAAGTGGAGATACGTCCCCAACTTCCGTCTCTTGTGGAAAAGTCAAAGTTTAGCGCAATGAAAAATTTCCTCCGCATTAAAATGTTGAAATCTGTATTTCCGAGTCTTTCATCATTTACGACAAAAGTTTAAAAATTACCTTCTGTTTAATAATTCGTTTTACTATGTAAATTGTAATTTCTGTATACCTTCATCTTGTACCTGGATAACTTTCCGTTTTCGACGCTTAAATTCTTTTTTTTAAACTATCATCCTGCACCAGGATAATTTTCAGTTGTCGACGCTTTAAAAATCTTTTCGTAAAGGGGGCGGATTTATGATGAAAAGAGCAACATCTTGTACGGAAAGATGCAAGGTAGTTCATTCCGCAAAAACTCCCTGGCGTCGCCAACGGATGGAAATCGACGTAATCTTTGTTCCTTCGAAAATGATTTCCCTCTTCGAAAATGATTTCCTCCCTCTTTCTCAACCCTTTGCTCATTATTTCTTTGGTCCCTCCCATCCTTCTCCTCACCCATCACTTCCTCCCCGAATTCTTTCATCTGCCTCCGCGCCGTCACGTCCTCCATCGACCACGTAGCGAGACTCATATCTGATCTCATTTATTAACAATGTGGAGAGTGGCGCATTTGACAGCCAATCCTATACACAGTGATTAACGCTTTAATCTTGAAATGATATCCTTCTGAAGGCTAAGTCGAAATCAGCGACGACTAACGAAGAAGTCCACCTTCCGATCTCCAGACGTCTTTCCCATAAAAAAAAAACATTTAAAAACTACGCATACATCTATGGTCAACCCTTTACATCTGGGGTGTCCAAGCTGGGTTCCGCGAACGCATTAACATAGTACAGGATAAGAATCTTCTACATTAAAATCTATCGTTTCCATTTTTAATACAAATTCCCATCCTTCCGTATTACTCTCGAACAAAACCTGCTTCAACCATTACTTTTTATTTAACCTATGCATAATTTTGAGATAATTTAACAGTGAAACAATAGATTCTCTTCAAGCATTTTTCTCACAATTTGGCAGCCCTCTTCTCAGAAAATTTAGTTGTCCCTTACAGGTAGTCACCACAAAGGAGCTAATGCGAATATTTTCACTGCGCCTTCCACTTTAATTGGGAATCGAATTCGCATTCACATTCAACGGAAATTGGTAAATAATATCCTTAGCAGAAAGATTTCCAATTATTTTCAGATGTTTCCTACGTTAACCTCCTTTCATTTGTAGTCAATTCAATAAGGCCCAGTAGATTCCCTTTTCCGAATGTTTCATACAATTTTCTATACTAGCCTTGATGACTTAGATAGAATAAAGCAAATAATGGTTGTAAATCTAGCCTAAAAGAGAGCCAAAAATTCTCACTCATATCATTATAATAGTAAAGTAAAAATTATATCTTCGAAGAATAATCACTAATTTCAAGTTAAAAAATTTAAACTGCCGCCCGCGAATTCTTTATAAAATTTATTACGTCTTGCTGAGGGTAAAAGTTTGGACACCTCATTCTGAAACTTATTATTAATAGAAATGAGGGGCATCATAGAAACCCCACCGCTATCTGCAGTCTGTTGGCCATAAAGGGTTTGTCCCTATTTCATCCCAGGACACCGTATGTGTTAAATAAAGAGATCGGATATTGGAAGGTGGATTTCGTGGGAGATTTTCACTGTTGTTGCCTCGAACATTCCTCATTTGACATGTCCCGTCCATATCGCCTCTGAAACAAGACTGTAATCACGGTGCGATATTCCTGTTACACCAGCCTCTTCTCCTTTCATCGGGAAGGCAGACTAATTTTGAATGCTGCACTGATTAGCGGTGCAACGACCACTGAAATGGACAATCACTCAAACGATTGCACTGAAGAGCTCATCGTTCGGATGGTGCTGAGGCTTATCGTCGAGTCACCGGATCGCAAGTTTGAAATTTTCTATGCTTTTGAGGTGCTTGTATGACGTGAAATTATTGACTTCCACCGGTTCAGACGTACTATTTTCAAGGATTTTTTCTCTCTCTCAACAATGTGATCAACAATGATTGGAAAAGATTTTGCTTTAATTGAATCGTAAGCAAACTCTGAAGACGTTCACATTTTAGATATGTTTAACTGCATTTCCAACCTAGAAAATCTCCTTGAAATCTCCCAATGAAGTCGAGCAATGTGATTCTCTGTTGTATTTATACCGTAGTTTGTGTTGGGTTCCGTTAAAATATGAACCAAAATGGAGTTCCAAATCTATGTCTGATGTAAAAGTTAATGGGAAACAGAATCAGCGTGAAAATTCCGAAAAAACTAAATTCCTTGAAATTCTCTGTGGTAAATTGAAAAGAAAAGTTATCTTAGATTGCCTAAGAATGACTGGATTGATATTCTTAAATTTTACTTGAGATTACATGCTATGCATTAATAATACATGTTCAGTCCATCATCACGTTGAAAATTACAAAAATTTCTGGACAGAATGTCTTTCACAATGCTGATTCAGAACAGTTGAAAAATGAACAATTTCTCTGCTATGCGGATTCAATAGTATTTCATTGTACGGACACAATTTTCACTTACCCGGTAGTTTGTCTAACAAAGATATGTCTTAGCTACTTCAGTTTATAGACATTAGAATACGTTCCAGTTCATATTTTACTTGTAGCATGTCGGAATTTCTCTTCGCTATTTTACGATATAGTTTTATCAAGTAGTCCAATTACTTCATTCCGAATGGCTCGTTTGAGAGAAGTAGTAACGGCTTGGCTGTTTTTCAAGTCTCTTGAAATTCAATGTTAATTTAAGATATTTTAGCCTGGTAGATGTATTTCATTCTTTCAAAAATCGTTCATTAGTTTTTTCAATCTAATGTTTTGCTAATTGAATTTGGATTGAAGTGTTTATTTCATTTTTAAAATATGAGATTTAGATGTTCCTATTGTTAAGGTAGACACTTCACTGTTTTACTGATAAACAGTTCAGATCCTAAGAATATCCGTACCACTTTATTGATGTGTGAATTGCTTCTGTGGAATGTACATATGGTATGATATTTGGTGATAATATTAATATGATAATGATGTTGATCTGATATACTTTATCGCTTGAATAATGTGATTACATATATAGTTCAAAAGAAAACAAACTGAATTAAAATTGTGATAATAAAAACAACATTTTCATCTTTTGAATTGGCACTATTCTATGGATTATTTTGCTATTATATTTATTGCTACGATAATACTGGAAGAATTGTAAAAGTTATTACGACGAAGAAACCTCAGGTTACTCAAAATTTTATTGTATTCAAATGAAGAATAAGTGAATTGTTATTTACCTATCTACGAAATGTTAATATTAAGTTGCGAATGAATTTGATGAAGTGCTAAAGGATCTCATGCTCAATCATACTCTTTTGAATGAATATCTGTATCTATCATTGAATAAAGTCAAAAAAAATATATATGAATATGTTAGAGTTATTTCATTGTTGAGATTCACTTTTACTTGCGAGTTACCTGTTTAACTCACGTCAGAATTACTTCCATTACAATTGTACTCCCAAATTATAGAAATTAATTGAAATATTTGTGACAAGGATATTGTAATTTGCTTTAGCTTTACAGTTGTAGATAGTGCTTTCGCAACGGATAATGGTAATGCAAGGATTTATCTAATTAACGGATTCAGGTACAATATTACCTTAGGAATGATTCTCGTGATTATTCGCATCGTGTATAAATTGGTGATTGCGGATAGAAGTTTTTGGCTGGTTAATCTTTATGGATTAATGGGAAAACAAGAACGTAGGAAGGAACGTAAGTTCCAAACAAATCAGTCGGTTAAGTTCAATCAAATCAGAATTGCATCGCGAAATCCATCCCAATAAACTGCTTGTTTCAGTAAATATTTTATCTTATTGCTCACGAGTTTTTCAGATCATTAAAATATACGATTGATGCTGTGGCAAGCTAAATATTTATTATCGCCGTTCAGAAGCTTCTAATATTGTCAATATATCGTATATGTGTGACTTCCGATCCGTCTCTCTCTTAACAGAATTTATCAAGGTATCATTAATCCGGATATACTTATAGGAAAGTCAAAAAAAATATTTGATGATTACTTCAAATAGAAGCATAACGTGGTTGCCAACTTGAAAATAACGCCACAGAGCGTTCTTGCCATGAAACCCTTTTGTTACTGCTATTGTCTATCTAAACAAGATTTAAACAATTCCGACCTTGGGTAGCGTATTTATTTCTGAGGTCTCCTTCTCGACACTCTTCGTATTTCAGGATTTAATAATGGTAAAAGTTGTCTTCAAGTGTGTATTTTCATATTACTGAATATCTCTTGTTTTGAAGACAAAGCCTTAATCTTAGCCTTTAATAACAAAGTCACTGCAAAATAAATTAGTTTCCTTCTGTTTTTGTTCACTAATATTGCCTCCGCACGGTTCTTCGGAGAACTCCCTTTAATACCAAGCGATAATAACAAGGCCAACCAGTGTTTTTTTCGATTTAAGGGTTAAATATACAATATTTGACTTACCTCAAAATTCTAGCTATTAAATAAGGATATATAAAAAGTTGAAATGCGAAAAAAATAACATACAAATTTTTAATCATATTCGTGTAGCTTGGCTGTTTTTGCAGATGGTACGATCAACAGAGGTTCGCGTTTATTTTTGGTACGCGAGAACTCGTAAATTAACTTTTTTCAGCAAACGGTATTTCGGTATTGATTAAGTAAATACAAAAGTATTTCTTATCACAATATTCGAAGTTAAATGTCGATAGAAAGCAAGGGTAGAATAGAAACTGGACTGCATCAAGAGCTATGGCGACATAAAGGGAAAAGTATGATCGTTAGATTTTTTCTTACACTGAGAGATATCGTAGATTAAAGATATATTGTTATCATTTTTGTTAATTTTTATTGGTGTGAGGGACTAAAACTGGTGACGACTGTTGGTTGCATGTAATGATGGAACAACATATCAGCTAATTACATAGCAACAGCGAGTAATTACTCAAGTACACAAACGAATTATTCCTTACTAACTCATCATTAGTGAATAGATGTAACTCATGCATGAAAGCGAATTAGTTTTGGGAATGGGGTTTGTGTACACTTCTATCCTTTCTCTAACGCACATAATTTTAACACGCTCTTTTCAAATCTCTTTCTTCCCTTTTGTACGTTATAATATTTCAACGGACTACACTGATGGGGATCACGAATCGATGAGGTGAGGTGAGGTGATGAGGTTCCTTTCCTTCAAATAAATGTCCGCTAAAGGGTCAGCGACTGGCGAGCATCCGCCTTTGACACCTTGTACACAGTTAATGATTGCATAGACTGCAGTCACGACGCTCCTCTCTGACCTTCCCTCGACCCTCGTTCCTCAACGTTCACCCCACGCTCACGATGCAAATGACGTCACGGCTTTTGTTTGCTTTCAGGTTTTAGATTCAGCTGGGAAATGGTATGAAGTATACCAGCGTTAAGCTCCTTTCCACCGGTACAGTGGAACATTCGCGATAAACGCTAAATTCTCATTGATGATGCCTTCTTGTGGTCTAACGATCTCGATGGAAAGCAGATTAGACGATGTGGGAAATTGAGATGAACTCTAATTGGTCGATGGCGTTCGTTAGTTCTCGAAGTGAAACATTCTCGAGTGATATTCTGATAGGATGCTAAAGCACATCGATGGATTCGACGTTATACAACAGGATGTTCATCTTTTCGGCCGGGGTGACGCAAAAAAAAATTCATCAAACATTCTGGTCCATCCGGACCTCTTAATTCAGAATATCATTTTCTTGTATTTTCGTATTACCATTTTGTTCAAAGTGTTTATGCCGTAAAGTAAAAGCACTTAAACAAGTACCTCATAATATAGTTAAAACATAGCGTTTGAGGAGAGTAACAAGATTTCAGTTCACGAGTGAAGCTTATTTTTCAGTAAAAACATGAGTAATTTTTACGAATCAGCATAAATGGTTTCCGATACACTTAAGTTTTTAGTTTAGATTAAAATGTGTTGATTGAGTGAGGCTAACTTGTTTGTTCTTATTTATGTTTTACGTAATTGTTTAATTATAAATTTCATCAATTCACTTTTGATTACAGTATGCTGTAATTGGCCTCTACTGTATGTTGATGCTTCTTTTAAATAAATAAATGAAATATAAAATAAACTTTCCACTTAAAATAGTTTGAGTGAGGATTTAGATGTACGGAAATACAGTAAACGAATTTCTGAACTCAAAGTTTAGGCACCTAATCATCGAGATATGTAATTAAAACATCAGGGGGCCCAACCCCCATCATACCTTTAGTGGACTAGATTTCCAGTCCAACCTTCTATTAATATGCATCCTTTTTCAAACATTCCGAAGTTAATATGTGGTACGTTCGGATATGATTTTCAATATCAGTCCTCCATTCCCCTCGGTATTCCCAAATTTTCATTCATTGGAATATCTAAGATATTAGATGATATGACAATAACCGACTCACGAAGGAGCCAGTTTACCGGTAGAAAAACCTAATCATTTACCTAGGAGGGATCAGATTTCGACTTTCGGCCACCAATTAAGCAACGATATCTACTGATTAAGAACTTGAATCCAGCATTCGTGGATTAGAGTGTGAACGTTTAGTTGTTACAAGGTAGTGTTTTAGTTACTAAAAGTATCATACGAATGGTAGCAGCATTATTGGCAGAATAATGCTGCTACCATTGGCAGAATAAGCGCCTAAACTTCCTAAGCCTAGAGCGGTGGTGTCGAATCTGTAGCACGCAAGGAGTTATTTTCGAGCTTGAAAATCTAATCTATATTCTTCACCGAAAGTATTTAAGATCCAAATAAAGTAAAAATTTCCAAACAAGTAAATAAATAAAACTTTCTGCAGTTAAAATGGTTACTTTTTATTATTATTAAGTTTTCGTCAATCACTACAGCATAGGTATACACTTTCGTCATTAAGTACTTTAATCAGCATTTCACACTATAGTTCGGTACTACCATGGCACGCCAGCTCTATGTAAGTATGTACGACGTACATACACATAGAGATACATACATATACATCTACGTACATTGTACGTAGATGTCTAGATGGAAAGTCGTATAAAAGCGCTCTCTTACCGTCATTCCTTACCAATTGCAAAAGAAATAACACTCAAGGGACCCCTCGGGAGAAATTCGGGAATGCCTCGTCCTTTACTCATATCAGTAACTTATTTTTATGTTTAGCTTTAAACATATCTTTTTATCAATCAAACACTTCTGGATAGCAACTAAAGATTTATGAATAATTAAGGAATTGTTGATCACATACATAAACACCGCAGAAGCGTTGTTATTTTTCTATAAGTGTAATAATCACTTAAAGATTTATAATATGTACAATTCGAAGCGTTTATATTATAGCGTAAATAGCGTAAGCGTATAAATATTATTCAAAATCTAATTTCCGATTTTGCGACTTGTATTATAAGGCGAAATCATTGTTTCGAATTTTTTGAAGAATCACTTAAGATCAGCCATTTCATAAGGTAAGCCGATTTCAGTCGTGATAGCATACCTATCGGCTACTTCTTATTGAATTCTCTGAAGTATTTAACAATCGTTAGGATTCGCTTAATTTGTTTTTACTTATAGCTGACTGAAGAAATCAATGGAAAACAGCCTCGGTCGTCATCTTGCCAAGTCGTCTTGTTTCCGCATCCAATGATTTTTTGATAAAGATGGATGAATCGAACTAATCAGCCACTGCGCCGATCACCTCAAAGACATTCCTTGCCATATAAATTTATACTGAATTTAAAAAATTCAGTCTACGTGAGATCTTATCTTTTTTATCGAATGGCTTATGTTCAAATCTTTTAGATAGCATCTTCAAATATCTATTCGGATGGTCTAATAAACTGCAGCACCGATAATTATGAAAGCGTTAGGTATTAAAATTAGGGAGGCCGTTGAAATCTCATGGGGAAAATTAAGATATCTGTAATTTTCCAAATTTATGACGCTAGAATCGTACTTAATTTCCGTAACTTCAGAACCGTTTTACCCTATCTAAACAATTACAATACTCAAGTTTCTACGCACCCCTACAATTATAATAGTATATTTTCGCGCCAATATAGGTATTTGTTTTTGTGAAACCGATGCCTACTCTCAAACTCTATGACGGTCAATCTTTCCATGGATAACCTGCGCGGAGATTATCTCAATTAATATCGGCATATGCTTTAAGGCTTGAGAAAGACGAACAGAAAAGAATTATTTAGATTTGGATGTCATATTCCGTTAAAAGGTACCGTCGATAACTTTGGAAGGAGGAGACTTCAATAGGTGGTAAATCCATCAAACTGAACGCTTTTGGAATGAACTATGATTTGATTTCCCCTAAGTATAAGAAGAATGCCAACCGGATTATATGAATGTAATTATTGATCCTTGGGGCAGTTATTTAATCCTTGAAGAAAGCTTCGAAAGAAACTTACGAATCCATAAAAGAGGAAGAGCATTTGATATACTCATTCACGTATTCAAGAACCAAACTGCAATTCGTTAATTGAAAGAAAGCGAAATCTTGATAAACAGTGATCGTGATACACATCTTACGACTGTGTTACTCTGCTCTTCGTAAAGTGAAAGAACGAAATAATACAAATCAGACCTCATCAATATTCTGAACAATGTGAATTTTTAATAAATGCCAATCTTGAGAGCATTTTTGGAGTAGCATGTTTAATTATAACTCCATATTCAACGAGATGATTTCGTTTCCGTATCTCAGACTATTGAAAATAATAAAATGGGCCAATTTAATTAAATTAAGAACAGCAAAAATAGACCGCAAGGTTAACAACGTATTGATTGATTCACTGAAATATTAAGTGATCCGTTATTACATATGAAAATAGCAATGGAAGTTAATTTAAATTCAATAAATAAAAACTGATATAAATAGAAAAAAAGAAAATATTAATTCACAATCCTTCAGACATGAAATTTTTGCATGACTACGTTGATTCCATTCACAATAGTACGATCAATTACGAAATAAGTTGCGTAGGATTTACTTACATGGAAAAGCAGCGTGCTTATCATAAAAAATTGACATAGAAAATGAATATAAAACTAAACAAAATTACCTTGGATCATCTCAAAAAATATTGGGTTCATTAATAAAAACTTAATTTATTCAAAGCATATAGTATATATATGGTGAAGGCGAGACATCTTCCACCCGCAGGAGGCGAGAAGTTAAATAAAGAGGTTTTTTATTTTGTAACACTCGAAGCTTTCTTAAAAAAAATTGAATATTAGTATGGGGACGACATATTTATAACAAAGAGAAATTACGACCGAATTTTTATTGCAACTCTAAGTATTTCTGTTAACATAATAGAAAACGTATTAATAAATAATTAGCCTTGCTCCTTTGCTTATTATCCTCTGCGCTGAATGAAACTCGCCTAAAAAACTCATTTCCAATGGAAAGGCAATCCATGTTTCATCAGAAACGCCAGTATTTGGGGCGCTGTTTTTTAGCATTTCCCATTATCCGGAAACATGCTCTATTGTTATAGTCACGTACAAAGCTCGTTAAAAGATCATTCAAGGAAGCTCGATGCGCAATGTCTTGAAGTGTGTCGTACCTATGGGACGTCATACCTATGAGAATCTTCAAACTTGTAAATCTATGAGTATATATAGGAGGCATCGGAGCCAAGGCAGCTTATTCTTCTGGAGGAGCTGCGAGTGTCATCTTTAAGAAGTGCAAGAGGGAAAGAAGAGCTGCAGATTGAGAGACCTGAGCGAGAGAGAAAGACGCGCAGCAACGGCGTAATGGAGTACGTCAAGGAGGACCATCTCTACTTTCCTCCAAAACTACCGGGCAGCTTCTTCGGCTGGACGATTTAATCGAAGGTAATTATGAAGAAATTTCATCCTTTCTCAAGTGATATACTACTTTTTTCTGACTCAGTGATGCGTAAGATTTCCTCTTTCTTTCTTCCGCGTAAGACTTCCTCTTTCTTCTTTGTGGAATTTACTTGCTTATTCGATCGTATATATCTCCAGTGGCTTCCTTGTTATTCTGTCTTTATTTCGGTGAAAATCCATGATATTTTTGCATTTTTGAGATATTATCATTCGTAACATAGAAACCGTACAAATATTTCGGCATTTTCCTCTTAGTTCAATAGCTTAGATAATATTTAACTTGTTCCTTTGTCTTCGCTCCTGATTTTTTTTCTTAATTTTCATTGCCAATGCAATAATTTCTCATCCAGCGCCGGTTTCATATATGTTCGCATTATGAATATTTTATTCCAAACTATAAGTTCATTCATGATTCAGTTCGACTCGTCATTTATTAATTAATATTTCATTTTTCCTCTCCGATGCAATCCTTTCTCAGCCAGTTAAACGTTGCCGCCTTGCCAAAAAATCAGTGATACTTTTGAATTTAATTCAGTTAATGAGGCGGCGAATAATATTCCGTAATTCATAATAGGTGGCTGTAAATATAAGATTATTGTGTAGTAGGATTTTGAGTTTCCTTAGTGAATGCATTGAATATAGTTTTCCAGGGAAATCCACCAGATCAGCTGTGTCGTTGCCGAAAATTTTATAGCTAACCATGCCATGGTTCTCACGGTCTCGAGTGGTTCAGTGACTATGGATTTACATATCCGCTTTATTTCTTAGATTAATATTTATATATTTCAATCCTTCAATGTCGTAGCGAGATCCCGTTGATATTGGGTGCAAACTAGATGGCTCAGAAGGATTTTAGTAAAGAATACCTTTAATCTTTATCGTTACCGTTTGTAAGGTTTATCTCCTTTGCGGAGCTAGATTAGAATTTTATTAGGAAATCGAGATGAACACCAAAATAAGGTAAAATTCTTTATTAGTTTATTTCGGTAGTTAAATATTGTTTTCTTGAAATTTTGCGAATTTTTTAATAAACACCGGAGCCTGTGACAGATTAAAATGAAAATTTTAATGTATGAAACTAATTATTATATTAAATTAATAGAATCGAAATGTCGCAAAGCGACCCCGCCTTTTCACCGAGACGGGGAATTGGTAAAAACCCATATCTTTGCGAGTTGAGAATAAACGGGTAGTTTAGATATTCAGTATTATAATTCTGAGAGGGGTTGCGTATGTATATTCTCCAAGACTCGGGAATCCGAAGTTGCAAAACACACAAATTCCACATTATTAAATGTTTAAGCCTTGTATATGTGAGATTTTTTGTATTTGATTCTGGTATC
Source organism: Pachydiplax longipennis (assembly GCA_036926295.1). Lineage (NCBI taxonomy): Eukaryota > Metazoa > Arthropoda > Insecta > Odonata > Libellulidae > Pachydiplax > Pachydiplax longipennis. The sequence goes on along the minus strand of JAVFKF010000010.1, from coordinate 18,458,478 downwards.
GTTGCAAGCTGCAGACTCTTTGTGATTTGCAGAAGTAAAAAGTCATCGCACGAACGTGAGACATTCCTCATAAGAAAGAAATTCTATAAATATTTTATTACTATTGATGATTATAGATTTCGGGTTCCCCGTTGAAAATTAATGAAAAATTCACGTAGTTGATGAAAAAATATGTAAAGCTATCATGTGAGAATTCATGCATTTACAGTTACAATTAAATAATCGACGGGTATAAAATATGACTATCAAGATATATTTTTAAAGCAGTCTAATTTTGTCAACGGGATCTCCACATAATTTAGCGACTCACTGTGCTTTTCTTTGTTTATGTCTACGTAGTTACTCATGAAACAAATCGCGTACATTAATTCAGTCCACTGTTATTAGTTCACATGTTTTGAGCGTTGATTCCCGAAGAAGTAAGAAAGGATAGGTGAATCACTCACCAGCTGTAGATCCATCCAAGGCCGGTGCCGTTCGAAGCAAGGGCAAATTCGCTCTATGTGGTCAGTTGGCTAAACGGTGGATTTCTCCTACTAGTTCCCTCTCCGGCAACGTTTCGCCGTATAGTCAGTAATTCAAATTTCACACTGGCATTCGATTGTATCGTATCGTACTATTTTCTGGAAAATCATCGGGTATTATGGCTTGTTTTAATTTTGAGGAAATTCTTTCCTATCCTATCCGAATACTGTCATAGATAATGATATTTTTTTTTCTGCCTTATAACTAATTCATAAAATTTTTTGTCTTATCTTTTAACTCCCAAGATAATTCCTTTCTCTTCGAATATACCACCGAATAGCTCTCTGTTGTTTAGTTGTCAATGGAAAGTATTTGAATTTGTCTTTTCTTTCACTGTTTATATTGTACTAATTTTGCTTTCTTTATATTATTTGGATTTCATTGAGAATATGGCATATCATTTGGCATAACATTCAATGTCTGTGACTGTAGTTATTTTTTACTCATCGCCTTCATAATTTCCACATTATTTCTTGTTCAGCGGTATTACTTTATTCTTTCCTCTGGTTGATTTATTTGTTTTTTTACTCAATTTTATTACACTGCATGTTAATTGTATTACAATCGATCACTGAAGTTATTTAGATTTTATATCAATGTCCACTTTTATTGTTACCTTTCTTTGCTTAACATATTGCCTCTAATGATTTTTTAACCCTCTTTTTGTAAAGATTTTACTTTTTGTTTTCCAAGTGTAATTATTCCAGTATTCCAAAGTGTATTAATCTTATTTCTTTGCATTTGAGATCGGTGTTAACCTGCCTCCTCCTAAAATTTAGTTAAATATCCATGCGAAATACAGGTTTTTGGAAACCTCTTCTTTCGATATTTTCTACCTGAGGAGTGTTTTGAAGAGAAAGCTTAGTGAATTTTCAACAGCCAAAATTAGTACTTTTATGAGCACTTTAATAAACTTATCTATATTATTCTAAAGTTTATGTGAATTCATATGAATTTATAGGATAAAAATGAATTTTATATCTTCCCAATTTCACCCGTGAATGAATTCGTTATCTTCATCGTTGTTGTTAAATTTCTAGACATGCATATATGCGTTACTTGAAATTAAACGTAAACTATTAAGTACTCAATAACCAGAAGTTAAATTTTTCCATGAGTCAATTCTTCATTCCAACAACGGTACATTAAGTATATAAGATTAATCAGTCCAATGAAAGGATTATATTACGTATAGTATGAAACATTTATAGCTTTAACAACAAACTGAAAGAAATTTTAACAAATTGTATTACAGAACTGTCAAGAATACTCTCACCGCAGCATATACCTCAGAAGAATAATTAAGGAAGATAATAGGAGATGATGGACAGACATTCTCTGATATTTAGGCTATTTGAATGAAGACAAGACTATGGAAGTCGCACTGATTATGCACGGATCACAATGGAGACTGGCATCGGATGCCCTGAGATGACTCACAGCCATGATTCGATCTCCAGAATGAAAGAGAAGAATGCTCAACAAAATAGGCATCGAATTTATTTCTGTTTGGGACAATCGACTGGCATGTTCGTGGATTTGAGCGAGAGGGGAATCATTACTGTTTTTCCAGCTTTGTGTATACATTCAGGGAGTACAAGGTGTTCACCGGAAGAAGAGAACATCATGAACAGAGTTGATCACCAGCCTTCTTCCAAGGAAGAATAATCCGGAAGACGTTGGTTTGAGGGGGATAAATGTTCCAGAGGCCTATATGAGGAATATTTCGATCAGTGATGAGGAAAAGGCTGTGAGTTAGAAGACCTCAGAATCATGTAATTGACTTTTTCAAGAAAGGGGAAGGACGGTGGTATAATTTAGGATATTCCGCGGATGATTTCGAAAGGGCCGGAAGTGACCGAGAAATTCTTAACATGATTAAGTAATGCTTTTCTTGTCTGGAAATCCTCAAAAATTAAATAACACAGCGCTGAATTGGGAGGTACATCACTTAATGGCTGCAAGAACTTTGGAATGGATGAACCTGCATGGTGAAACGAGGCGGTGTAGATATTTTAGAATACTGGAGTATCCTCACCTCTTCCAAGACTGTATGTTCACTGAATTTTGTTATTTTTTTATTAATGAAATTCAATTATTCAATGTTCTTCTTTCTGTTATATTAGGATTTGGTTACCACGATGAGCTAAGTACAAGGGAGGAGTTTGCGGAAAAGTAGCAAAATATAAAGGAGGGTGCCTTTGGAAATCTTCAGCTGCTAATGAACATTACGATGGATTGGCATGGAAAACGGGGAAGAGCGATATTCACTTGCTGGGGAAAAATGAAGAACGGATGTGCTAGAGGACAATATACGAAGGGGTATAACACCAAACCATGGAGATTATGCACCAAGGATCTCTCTTACTGTAAGTAAAATGTCAAATGATATATTATTTCTGCAGTTGGAAGAAGTAATTTTAATTATACTTTTATCTTTTCAATTAACAGTTTATAAAGAGAGCAGCAAGAACCTTTAGCCCCGCAGTAGTTCCACAGAAGTAGATCATGAATGACACCTACAACAGCCTTCTGTTGCTACAAGGAGATACGGAAAAGTGTTCACCACCCGGATTGATGCTGAAGTTCTGGATGGACCAACCTAAGTTTTATTACTCTAAAATCATATTAAGACAAATTTAATCGCCAAAATATATCGAAGAATATTTAAAATTGATAATTGCTCGAAGCCTTCCATTCGAATCTTCACTTCTTCCGTTGTTCTAGCTTCGAGTTGAACGTGTCTTTTTAATTCCGATGTCAACCATAACTGTATCATCAGATTTCGATACTCCAAAAAGTATTTCGGGAAGCCTGAAATCGTAACCTTTTATTTTCGGTACTTTCAACGTAAATCTTAGGAAAAAAGTAATTCAAACGGTAGCAGAAAGGAATAAAATTAAAAAAACATGGATGTATACATTTGGAATATACTCAAAATCGATGTCGAAAGCGACCGGATTGGTAAACCGCGGTGGCATCATCAGATACAGGCAGCATGAGAATGAATACACCAAGTATAAACGGTATCGAGGAGCTGGACAGGGAAAGGAAGACAGTTGGTAGGGGATTGAGGGAAGGCCGTTTTAGGGAAGGAGATAAGGTGAAAGTCATGGGGACGTTGGAGAGAAGGGATGGTTGGGATAGCTCGGTTGCTGTAACCTGGCTTGCGGTGGATGTCTTCTTTGGGATTTTGGAGTGCGTTCGGGATTATGGAATCGAGGAAAGGTGAAGGAAAAGGAAGGAGAAATTCCATTAACACTCGCATTCGAAAGCCCTATCTATGATATCAAACGCTGGTCATCTTACAGTAACTGAGCTGCCCCTATCATGTCTTCTCACAATCTGACTCATTTCATTCCTTGTATCTCCTTTTATATAATGGCTTCCCATAAATCCCCAACCAACATTCCTCCTGATCCTGTTCGGATCCTCCATTCTGTTTATACTAAATTCTCATGTTTCCTGTACCTGATGGTGGTACTGCGGGGCCGATCCGGTCGCCAAGATATTTTAATATCAAAACGTTGTGGTTATTAGTGATCAGATCATTCCCCAGAAACGGTCTTTTAAGCATTTCCACATTCGCTCACAGGCTTCTTCCGATTACTTTCATGGCAGAGCATTTTGGTAACCTCTGTTAGCAATGTTCTTCTCTGATGAATGCCCCAGGCTCCTTGAAGGTATGCACAAAGCTAGCGAATTAGTAATTTCACTCCTCGCGTATTTTATGTGCAAATGTTATTCAATATCTTAAAACTGGAAGAGATATGAGACTAATTTTGTCGATCGTTGCTCTCTCTGATTGTCGTGATAGTGTTGTCTGCTTGTTGTGATCCTCAGGAAGCTTGATCCTGTTTTTCAATGGTGATTCTTGTGAGAATCAATGCAAATTCCATACTTTTGTCCCCTAAAATAGCCTAAATGTGAGACGATGTTCCTTCATCGTCTCCTATTCTCTGTGTATCACATAGTCTGAGACAAGGAGCTGGCATACTGGTTTGTGTAGGTGCGATTTTGAGTTCAATTACATTGAACTCAGTTTCGCACGTGATGCATAGAGCTGTAATGCACTGTATATTTTCTGAGTTTGTATGCAACATAAGGAATTAAATGATAATTGAAAACATTTGTATTTTATTTCAACCAGAAACATCTTCAGCAGCTTTGGAAAAAAGACTGATAGTTAGAGATTTGCTATAAGATGGTAACGGTAAAAGTAATGATATTGTAGAGTACTTAGCGTGGAATTCGGTGCAAATAATGTTACCTTACGTATGAGCAGTTGCAGTAGTATTCGGGATTCAATGGAATAGATATCAATCTAGTGAATTTTTAAGACTCATCCGATATTTGAATGAGATTATTTTCTTGAAAGAGGTCTTTTTCTTTGGTAATAAGTCTCATTCCTTTGAGGAAAAAAGGTCATCGATGTGACAAATCGTAAATTGAGTAACTTATATGAGAGAAAAAATTGATCGTTCTTTCAATTGCAACCAATAATAGTGTCTGTGTAAAGAAAGAAAATTGTGCACGTTAAATGATATAAACTGATAAATAAGATGCAGTATTTAGTTATTGTGTAAGGGTAATTTGTTTACAATAATTTGAAAACATACTATGAATGGGAATATCAGGGAAATTTCTCTACCTTATACCAAATAATTAAACATGAAGCATAATCAATTTGTATGTTTTAAGTAAACTTTGATCGAATTCCTATATATGTGAAAAGGTATTCTCGTAGTATTATTCTCATTTTGATTCGAGTAATATTTCATTCAACTTAAGAAAGCCATTTTCATTTATTAGACTTTTAAAACGGTTGTAACTCAAAAGGAATACCCTAAAACATACGGTATATTTATCAAAGCTCTTCTTTATCGGGGGAGAAGAATTTATGGCAATGGCAAAATAATAATAATAATATTTCTCAAGAGAGTAGGTAATATTACCGTAATGATTATCTAATTCAAGCCCTGGGAGATTTGAATACAACAAATGTACATTGATACCTAATGGTGAGCAATAACTCGGGAAAGAAGTCGAAACTTTATTCTCAAGTTTGAACGTTTCTGTTTGAGAGAAATCATATTGGAACATCAAAGATCCTACGTTATATTTATCACAGAAATACAGTTTTCAAATATCGCTCGCTGATTATGTGCTTTAATTACCGGATGGTATGCAAAATTTTAATTATGAGCGGCCGGTTGCATTAGCAAGTAATACGTTTACCTTGAATAAACTTGAAACTTATACTCCGTCCTAAGAGACAAAGGTTCTCCAAGCGCCTACAGCGGCAACCGTCGAAGGCAATTCCCGGGAAACGGATAATAGCTCGGCGGTCACCAGTTATTCAGAATTCCGATGCGCATTTCGGAAACAATGCTTCCGTCTTCATAGGGGGTCCATTCTTGATTTACTGATTTTCCATCACGATTTTGATTTTATTTGTCGATTTCCTATTAGTTCTTATAGTTATTTGTCTGTCACCAAGTTAATAACGAAAGAATAATGCTAGTGTGAATAGAAGGATGAATTCCGTTCAGTAATTATGAATATTGCTGTTCTCATATTACTAATAATTTGATCGTCGGCGCTATTCAATGACGGGGCTAGATTTTCATTGAATAAAGTTAACGCGCTGAATAAACTGTGTCAGTATTTTCTTGGTGCGACTAGGCATTAAGATTTTGTTTAATGCAGCATCTACTTTATTCGTATTGTTTTCCTATTCAACTGTTGGTTCGCGGTTACCACAAATGATATCGGAAACGAGTTCAAGAAGGAATGAATAGTAAAAATGAAGTATCTATTATATAAAGAGAATTAAAACAATTGTGAGCATAGCATTGTTGGAGTTTCAATGACAGTTTGGATGATTGCTGCTTAGGATTTTTCATTATTATTTGTTTTCGTATGCTATTAATTATTTGAACGTCGAGCCTAATCAGTGACTTGCATTCTGCAAAATAGTATAGTCAACGTGCTGAGGTTATGGTGTTGGGATTTCATGGAGCGCGTATACTTAAAGATTTTGTTCAATACATCTCCTCAGCGCCTAATTTATTCGTATTTTTTCCATATGTCTGTTCGTTCGCGATTACCGTGGAAACTATTGAATACTGTATGAAGCGATATAGAATAAATGTAAGTAACTAATCCACGATAGCATTAGCAAAAGAAGCTTTCATGAAACGAAGGCAACTGATGACAAAGGGACTTGATAAAGGAATCAGGAAGAGATTGGTCAAATCCTTGGTGTGGAGTGTAATCTTGTACGGGTGTGAAACGTGGACGTTAAGAAAAGAGGATGTCAAAAGATTGGAGGCTTTTGAGATGTGGGTATGGCGTAGAATGGAGAAAGTTAGTTGGGTCGATAGAAAAACGAACGAGGAGGTTCTAGAGATGGTTGGGGAGAAAAGAGTAATGATTGAAGTAATTAAAAATAGACAAAAGAAATGGGTGGGTCAAATATTGAGAGGGGAGGGTTTGTTGAAGAAAGCGATCGAGGGAAGAATTCTAGGGAAAAGACAGAGGGGAAGACAAAGACAAAAGTTATTAGACGAATTAAGGGGTGGGATAAGTTACCGGGAATTGAAGGAGAGGGAATTAAATAGGGAATGTGGGGGCACATGAACCTATCGAAAGGTAGAACACTTTATATAAATATATAAAACTAATCCACATTTACATGTAGCTAATTTTTTAAGAATTTTTAATTTGTGTAGTTTCAATGACAAATCCTTGGTTCAAACTTAAGAGCTCTTCATATTCAGCATGATTTTGCCCACTAAAAGAGGAGTTACGTATTGCTTTCTCAAGATCATAGGACCTATATAGTATAAAAATTATTACCGGAGGGGAAATGAAAAACGGTACTAAAGCATATATTGTTTCTGTATGGTTTCCGTGAGGATTTATGTTGGTATTTTTTAAAGACTATTTCGTCCTATTCTGTGACATTTTCTTCAGTTCAAAGTTAGAGAACCGAATTCATATATATATATATATATATATATATATATATATATATCATAGATCCAAAAACGTGCGTTTAGAAATTACAAATTAATAAATCATAATAATAATGGTTATTGACCAAATGCAACTTTTAGTGTTATTTAACATTTAACACTGCATTCTTAATCAAGGTTTGAATCATGCAAGAGAAATAATTACCCTCTAATTGCATGTTTTAATCCTGAAATAGGGTTGAAAGAAATATTAAAGTTTTGCTGTGGATTCGTAACTTCGCTAATCTTCCTGGTAGGGCAAGGGAAATCTCAAAATAAAATATACATATTAATATATTTTCGGCTATGCTTTATCAATTCTCGTAAACATTTCGGAATTACTTATAACACAGTATTTTTTGACTAGCTTTTTAATCTTCCGTATATATGACAGAAATATAGTACTTTACTCCTGTAATTTCAACAAGCGATTCATTTTCATTTGATTAAGCAGTGCGATACTCAATTATCTGCGCACCTTTATAACACCATAGTATATTCTTGTAAAATTAAGCGGGAATAAAAGATTTTACGTAGAAGTGAAACCGGGGCTACGTGACAGACTTCATGGGAAGTTTACCTTTTACCATTAATAACCTACGTGAAAATATCCAGTTAACAACAGTATTTGCTCAAAGAAGACAATAAGAATAATGGAGAGGAATAACTCAGCTATGGATGTTATATTCCGATCAAAAGGAAATGTCGATGATTTCAGAAGGAAAGAGATTTCAACGGGTGGTTAATCCATTAAAACTAAATGTTTTCGGAAAGAACTATAACTTAATGGCCAGTAAGTGTATGAAATAAGATCACCTGGTTCTAAGATAGTAATTATTCATCCTTGAGACAGCTATTTTATATGAAAGTTTACAAAGGAACAAATGAGTGCTAAGAGTAATTCCCGTTTCGATGACTGATGAAAATTGTATATACAACGAGATAATTACGTTACCGAAGCAATGATTATTAAAAATATAAAATAAAAAATAGTAATAATATATAAAAATAATAATAAATAAAATGATAGGTGAATTGAAGTAAGAAACGTAAATAACAGAACGAAAATTTACCAATCTATGAATTGAATCGCTTATGAAGTTATTGAATTGAATCGTTTATGAAACTATTCGATAATGATTTTGTATTGGTAGCGATGCGTTAATACATTGTGTATATTAACCGAAGTTAGTTAAAATACCTTAAATTATAAAATATTTTCACAAAGGTTTGCACATGAATGATGAAAATACATTTTCACAAACCACAGGAAATGAAGGTCTTCCTGACTGCGACAAATCCTTCGACAACAATTTTAAATTACGAGTAAAATATTCTAGTATTAAGTCACCTGGAATGGTATTATGCTTCATAGGTCAATACTGGTCGATATATTTGGTTCGGGCACTGCTCTATCCGTTAATGAATGGTACCGAGCACAACATGGTCCTTAAATTAACTGCGTTTGGAGGGATAAAATTGCCTGAGGAAAAACTCCATTACGCAGCCCGCAACCGAGCTGCTGATTGCTAAAAGAAATTTAATTCAAAATTGAATTCAACCAAAGCCATTATACTTATTGGTAGACCAGAAGACAACGGATATTCCCGTGGATTAAGCGGCGATTAAACCTTCCCCACAGGAGGGTTACAACTTGAGTATAAAGATTTCATTTTCTTATCATTCAATGTTAAATTTCTTTTGAAATTTAAAATCGTTGTGGTGATGACATTCTTTAGCATAGAATTATTCACACCAAAATTTTTATCATCCCCCGAAATCTTTCTCCTACCATAAATAAAAACGGATTAATAAATAAATTGACCGTGCGGATATAAATTTCTTCGGGCGAAGATGCGAAACATTTTTAAACGATAAGGGCGTCTTTCCCCGATATACTTTACTAATAATAATTTCCGTATGATGAATAATTAATATTTAATTTAAATATATTCTGCGACAAGAAATCCATGATTCATGAGAGACGCCAGTATCCAGGGAGCTATTCTTGGACAGTTTTAAATATCCGGAATCATGCTCTTATGTTATCATCACGTACAAAGCCCGATAGTGACCGTTTATATATTACAGTTCTGGGGAGGTCGTTGCGCAATGTCTTGAAATGTGTCATACATATGGGGCGTTATCTTAAAACCCATAAACTTAAGAGTATTTAAAGGGGACATCGGAGGCAAGGCAAGCTCACTCTCAGTCTCGACGTAGTGCAAGAGGGGATCTAGAAAGCTGCAGAACAAGAGAACGGAGCAGGAGAAAAAGACGCGCAGCAACGGCGTAATGGAGTACGTCAAGGAGGACTATCTCTACTTTCCTCCAAAACTACCGGGCAGCTTCTTCGGCTGGACGATTTAATCGAAGGTAATCATGCATAAATTAATCGTTCTTGTGATATTCTCCTTTTTTTCTGAATCAGAGTTCTTCTTTTAGATATTTTCTTCCTCCTTAGTCCTTTGTGCCATTTTCTTGCCTGATCGGTCGTAGAAATCACCAGTAATTTTCTTGTTATTCCGTCATTTATTTGGTAAAAATTCCATGGTTACTTCCCATTCTGGAGAAGAGTGTTTCTTTTCATAAATTCGATGCAGTTCTTTCCGAATTTTCATCTTTTTTGTAAGGCTTAGTAAATACTCAGCCTTTCGTCAATGTTTCCGTTCCTGATCCTTTGCTATCCAAAGTCGGTGTCACAAGTGTTATCGCCGTGGCAAGAAAAATATAATTCGGCAGAATTCTATTTTTTTATATTTCTACTAATTTTAGTATTCTATTTTAAGTAATTTTATTATTTCTATTTTTATATAATTCTACTCTTTTATAATGGACCCAAGAAATAATTTACATTTTGCCTTTAATTCATTCCTGATTTTGTTTCAACTGGTTACTTTTTCTACTATTTTATACATCTTACTCATCTAACGTCGGTTTCAAGATTTTGCAGTTCTGCCAAAACTCGGTGATTCCTTTGAATTGGATTTAGGCGTTGAGGTGACGAACAGTATTCCGTAATACGTAATGGGTGGCTGTAAAGAAAAGATTTTTGTTGTGTAGGATTTTGTTTTTTCCTGAATATGTATAGTTTAATTTTACAAGGGTTTTGTGAAGTCAATTGACACCAAGTTCTTACGGAGAACTCTCTCATCCCCCTTCAGGGCGTCGAGTGGATATGTTATTGTGTTCTAAATGATCGGTCTCATTGTATTGACTCATCATTATATCATCTCATCATTACAATAATTTAATATCGTACCGAGATCCTGTTGATAACGGTTTATAGTCATAGTCATAGTCATTTATTGACACGATACATTCATATTACATACATTGATAAAAACAATGATGATGAATTGATGTCTCGTCAGATAAAAAAGTTTAAACGTAGTTCGCTCAGAAGGATCCCAGTGGAGAAAACTAACTGAAGGACGTTTTAATTAATCTTTTACAGAACTGTCAAGAATACACTCACCACAACACGTACCTAAGAGAATGAACTGGAAAGATAATAGGAGATGATGGACAGACATTCTCTGATATTTAGGCTATTTGAAGGAAGACAAAACAATGGAAGTCGCACTGATTACGCAGGGATCAGAATGGAGACTGGCATTGGACGCCCTGAGATGACTCCCAGCCGTGATTCGATCTCTAGAATGAAAGAGAAGAATGCTCAACAAAATAGGCATCGAATTTCTTTCTGTTTGGGACAATCCAATGGCATGTTTGTGGATTTGAGCGAGAGGGGAATCATTACTGATTTCCTAGCTTTGTGCATACATTCAGGGAGTACAAGGTGTTCACCGGAAGAAGAGAACATCGTGAACAGAGTTGATCACCAGCCTTCTTCCAAGGAAGAGTAATCCGGAAGGCGTTGTTTGAGGGGGAAGGACAAATGTTCAAGAGGAGTTAATGAGAAATACTTCGATCACTGATGAGGCAAAGGCTGTGAGTTAGAAGACCTCAGAATCATGTAGTTTACTTTTACAGGGTAGATTTTCTAATACAAGATATTCTGCTGATGACTTTAAATGGCCGGAAGTGACCGAGAAATTCTTTATTTTACTAAAAATTGCTTATACTCTCTGGGAGTGCTAAATTGATAAATTACACGGCGCTGAAATTAGCGCTAGAAAGAAATTACCTTTTCGCTGCAAGACCATTGCGTTGGATGAACCATCGTGGAAAACGAGTAATTGGAAGTGAAGCTCGCATTATGATACTGATAAATCCTCACTTCTTCCAAGACTGTAAGTTTACTGACTTTTATTATTTGTGGCTAACGAAATTATTCATTTCTTCTGATTCCTCTTAATTTTTCCCTTTTTATTTAGGTTGAGATACTTTCTTTCGCTGATAAGGACGATGAGGCAGGAAGATGTTTGCGGAAAAATGTCGAAGAACGTAAAGGATTTTGCCTCTGGTAATTCAGCTGCTGAAGAAAACGGCAAGAGTTGGGCATAAACGAAGTGGACTTTCATTCAATTACTGGATTAAGAAAGGAGATGACGAGCATGCAAAAAAGAGAGATTACACAACCTCATGGAAATTATGCATTAGAACAGTCATTTACTGTAAGTAAAAAGTCAATTTATGTTATTTTTCTGTTTTTGTAGCATTAATTTTAATTATACTTTCCTCTACTCAATTAACAGTTTATGAAGAAATAGCTAGAAACTTTAGTCCGAAAGAAGTTCCACAAAACTACATCATTAACTACATCACCTTCAAGAGCATGATTTTCCAGATTGAGATGGGGATATGCATTCATCACTCCGATGAAGTGCTGTACGGAGCAGCTTTTAAACTATTGCTACTGAAATTAAATTAAAACCATTTTGATCGCCAACTGACCTCTAGGAATACTTATTCCTCTTTCTCTTACTCGAAGCCTTCCATTTCAGTATTCACTGCTACTGTTTCATTTTTCTTTCGAAATTGTCTATTAATTCATATAAAAGTTAACATTATTGTATCACGAGTTTTCAAAATTCAAAGTGTAACGAGGAGCTTGTAGTTGAAACCTGTTCTTTTCAGTACATGAAATGGAAACCCATAGAAATTATAATTTAATTTGTAACGAAGCCCACTAAATTTCTAAAGCATAGAAGGAGGGATTTCTAAGACACTCAAAATCAATGTCGAAGGCGACCGGATTGGTAAACCGCGGTGGCATCATCAGATACAGGCAGCATGAGAATGAATACACCAAGTATGAATAGGATGAAGATGCTGGAAAGAAGACGGAGAGTTGGGTGGGGATTGAGGGAACGTCCTCTTAAGGAAGGTGATAAGGTGAGAGTCATAGGGACTGTGGTGAGAAGGAATGATGAGGACACCTCGGTTGCTGTACTTGGGCTAGCGGTGGATGACTTCGTTGGGTTTTTGGAATGCGTTCGGGATAATGGAATCGAGGTAACTTATGGAGCATGGTGCCTCTTCGATGGTACATTACAATGAATTGTGGAAGGAGGAATTCCATCGTCTAATTAACCTTCCGAATTCCTATGTAAGAAATCTTCCGCTGGCCCACGTCCAGTAACTGAGCTGCCCCCATCTTCCCTTCTCACAAGCGGACTTAACTCTCCCCTCTTATCTCCTTCCCAAAAAGGGTTTCCCATACATCCCCAACCATCTCTTCTTCTTCTTCTCCCGCAGCTTCATCCTATTCATACTAAATTCTCATGTTTCCTGTACCTGATGATGGTACTGCGGGGCCGATTCGGTCGCTAAGATCTTTTAATATCAAAACTTTCTATTTATTAGTGACCAGATAATTCCTCAGAAATGGTCTTTTAAGTATTTTCATATTCACTCACAGGCACCTTCCTAATAATCTCATGGCAGAGCATTTTGGTAACCTCTGTTAACAATGTTCTTCTCTGATGAATGCCCCAGGCTCCTTGAAGGTATGCACAAAGCTAGCGAATTAGTAATTTCACTCCTCGCGTATTTTATGTGCAAATGCTATTCAATATCCTAAAACTGGAAAATATCTGAAACTAATTTTGTCGATCGTTCCTCTGTTAATATCGTGATAAGTTAGTCTGCTTGTTGTGATCCTCAGGAAGCTCGTTCCTGTTTTTCAATGGTGATTCTTGTGACAATCAATGCAAATTCCATATTTTTGTCCCCTAAAATAGCCTAAATGTGAGACGATGTCCCTTCATCATCTCCTATTCTCTGTGTATCACATGGTCTGAGACAAGGAGCTGGCACACTTGTTTGTGTAGGTGCGTTATTGAGTTCAATTACATTGAACTCAAGTTCACACGTGATGCATAGAGCATTAATGCACTGCTTATTCTCTGAGTTTGTATGCTACATAAGGAATTAAATGAGAATTTAAAACATAGTTGTATTTTATTTCCACCATTAACTTTTTCAGCAGCTTCGGCAGGAAGATTGAAAGTTAGCAATTAAGTAGAAGATTCTATATTCCCTTCTGATGGTCTATTAGCATTCTTTGTTTTCTGTTGAAGGTGATTTTAGTATTATAGTCAGCGATTCAATGTTTTTACAGCGATATGCAAAGCAGATGTTTGTAGAATCGTTCAGTTGTAATTGGAGCAAAGAATATTATATAAGAGGAAGAGTAAAATAAATAATAGGGCAGAGAAAAGTCTAGTAAAAGAGATAGTACCAATAGAGATATTTTTGAGGGAGTAATATATGAATCTTACATATATAACTTGATATATAACTTGATAACACCTCAATAGTTTTCGGTGTGTACATTTCCAGTTTTCTTTTAATTGCGTAAACAAATTGTGTCTGCAAATAATGTATCCTTTAATTTGGATACTTAAAAGTAGTTTAACTGGTAAATATTTTACTGTTAATGTCTATTTTTTCAAATAATGTAGCATATAAACGCATAAATTTGGGAAAATTAGACTATATTGTTGAATCTGAAGTATAAAAATATTGTATGTTTCATGTGAACTTCGATTGATTCCCAATGTACATCAGAATGTAAGAACATAGCATTATTATTTTTTCAATTTATCTTATGTAGCTCTTCAGAAATTTAAGCAAGTCATAATCCCAAAATAGATTTTAAAAACAGTTGTAACTCAAAAGAAATAACCCGAAGCTTACAGAATTTTTCACGATATCCTTTCAACGGAGGGAGTAAGAGGAGGAGTAAGAGTTTAGTTGCATGTGGCATTACTAATTAAGGAATAATGCCATAATTCTCAAGAGAGTATGCCGTAAGTATAAACTTATTCAAATACCGGGAAGGTGGACTACGGAAAAAGTACGTTGATGTTTAAAGGTGAGTACTATAACAATGATAAGAAATTATCGAACATTTAGTCAGACGATTGTGGGTTTTTGCTTGAATGAAATGATAGCTGAATACCTGAAAGAATCGAAACATTTCTGTTGTAATTTTATCTCGAACAATGTTAGGTGCCAAAATAGTGGCAATAATAGGTATTAAAAGAGTGTTATCTGTGTCATATACGATAATTCCTCAGTGAAAGTAGGTGTATGTTATCCAGAGCCGATAAAGACCGATGTGTATTGGTGCTTGCTGAGGTGTAAATACAGAATAAACTTTTTCCCAGTCTTAATTATTAGCGAAAAATTTCCTTAATTTTTAATAAGAAGATATTTCTTATATTATATTTGAACAGTACGGAATCCATGAAGCGAAAATCGTGCTCATTTTTGGAGACTTAAGCCGTCTCATATACTCTTCATAAATCATTAAAATACTGAAATTTCTACGCATCTCAATTATTACCTAGTATATTTTCGTTTCATTAGAGTCAATATAAATATTTGCTTTCCCGAAGGGTGAAACCGATGCTTACTATCAAACTATGACGGTCTAACTTCTTGGCATATGATTGAAGATGTGAGAAAGACTGACGAAAAGGAATCATTAAGATTCGGAGGTCATATTCCGATAAAAAGTACAGTCAATAGCTTGAGAAGTATAGAGATTCGAACGAGTGGCAAATCCATTCAACGAAGGTTTTCGGAAGGATCTGTGATTCGATTGAGGATAGTACACAAAGAAAAGTATTACGTTTTTCATTGATAAGCTGACGTAGATAAAGAGTAGTATTTCGTACGGTTGAAGGTCGCAAGCACGGGCGAATCAGTTAACGCCTGTCGAGACAATTTATATTAAAAGAGCTTTAATTTCCTTGACAGTCGATGTTTTATTAAAAATAAATTGATTGTCAGTATGGAGAAGACATTCCGCACTGGGTAATTTCTACCAAATTTGATCACCCCGAAATCTTTCTCTTATCATTGTTAAAAACGTATTCTTATACGAATATACCATCCTCATATATATTTATTATACTTTGCGCTGTATGAAACTCATTTAAAAATTAATATAAGTATTTTTGTAACGAAAGAAATCCTATCTAATCAGACACGCCAGTATCCAGTGCGCTATTTTCTAGTTATATTTCAATTCAATTTTCGGTAAAACTTTCTCCTTATTTAATCATCAATTTCCACTAAAGTATATTATTCCATTCATTACTTTACCATTACTAAAAACGTGTTTCATAAAAAATAGGCCAAAAACATATACCTATACTTCTTTGAGCCGTATGAAACACACTTAATCAGTCAATTATTTAAATATTTTACGTAATTGAGGAAATCCATGTCGCATCGAAAATGATGGTATCCACTCTTTTTTATCCCTATTTCAATAACCCTAAATAAGTTCTCTTGTTATCATCATGTATGAAGTTTGATAAAGACCGTTAACTTATAATAGTTTTGGTAAGCACATTGCACAAAGTAAGCATACCTTTTCAAGTATACTTCGTTGCACTAAAAGTACTCTCAAGTCTACATCCTAAAAACAATTTAAATTGAAATTTAGATTTAAATAAAATGGTACAGAGCTGATATTGTTATTGAGTTAAGAGTCATTAGACATACTGTAAATGTAAAAGATTTATTTACGTTTCTGATACTACTAAAATGAATTCTCCTTCCTTTGAGCATCAAATACTTGTCAGCTCAGTTAAACCTTATTAACTGGATAATATTCAGCTCGGTAGCTTATAAGTCAGTAAATAATTTACATCGTTCTTTAAATTCCAAAAAAAAATTCTTTCTGAAAACTCTAAGGAAATTCCATACCTAAAACGCCCTTTACCGGTGAATAAGATACTCCATTTAAGGAAAATCTGTTTTGAAAGGCTTACTTAACATTTATAATGCAATTCCATAAGCCTAGTCAAAGATACTCGCACCAAAATCCTTTTCTTAAAAACAATATACGAGGGTCATCCGGAAAGTAGTACCCGTTCGTGAAATAAAGACACAAAAGTAAATATTAACAAACATAAAAATTTTATTTGAAAGAGGATACTTTAAACTACTTCTCAACATAATCTCCAAGCAAATTAAGGCATTTGTCATAACGTGTGACAAGTTTCTGTATTCCTGCTGCATAGTCCTCCGCCGCCAGCTCATTGAGATACAGGGTCACTCCTTCTTTAAGTTCTTCATCGCTGTCAAATCTTTTCCCCGCCAAAAAGTCTTTAAGCTTTGTAAAGAGATGAAAATCTGAAGGGGCCAAGTCCGGGCTATACGGTGGATGGTCGAAAGTTTCCCATTTGAATTGCTGCAAAAGTCTTTGTGTTATCCCAGCTGCATGAGGCCTGGCATTGTCATGAACGAGAATGACACCAGTAGACAATAGACCTCGCCGCCGATTTTGTATTGCCCGCCGTAATTTCTTTAATGTTTCACAATACGCATTGGCATTAATAGTGTCTCCACGGGCCATAAAATCAATAAGCAATACACCTCGTCGATCCCAGAAAATGGTTGCCATGAGTTTCCTGGTGGACAGAACTGTCTTGAATTTTTTTGGTTTGTTTGGTGAATGAGCATGATGCCACTCCATTGACTGTCGTTTACTCTCAGGTGATGCATAACAAACCCATGTTTCGTCACCAGTAATTATGCGAGTCAAGAAAGAGTCTCCTTCATCAGAATAACGTCCCAAAAACGTCAGTGCTGCAGCCATACGCTTGGTTTTGTGCTCATCTGTAAGCATGCGAGGGACCCATCTTGCACAAATTTTTGCATAATGCAGATGGTCTTTAACAATTTCATGAACAATTGTTCGAGAAACATTGGGAAAATGCTCACAGATGTCATCAATTGTGACGCGCCGATCGTTCCTCACGAATTCGTCAACTGAGCTCACCAGTTGGTCTGTAATGACAGACGGTCTCCCCGAACGCTCATCGTCGTGTGTGTTCCCCCTCCCCATGTTGAACTTGCGACACCACCGCCGAACAGACGACTCGTCCATTACATTGTCTCCATACACCTCCTTTAATTGGCGATGAATATCACATGGGCGAACGTTTCTTGCATTGAGGAATTTAATCACTGCCCTCACTTCACAACTGGCGGCGTTCTCAATTTTTTTAAACATTGTAAACAATCACAGAAACAACACAGGCAATGCTAGCGTCACGCAACTTGGCTCAGAGAAGGCATACAAGCCACTGAAGCTATCTGACCTTGTCCAGCGGCTACTCGCGTCGTCAGCACTTCATGCGGCACTAACGGATACTACTTTCCGGATGACCCTCGTAATTCGAAAAATTAATTTTTCAGGTCCTGGCACGTAGATGATCACGAAGGCTGCCACCCTCTGCTCTTATGCTTAGGCAGTTTATCTTATCTATGCCTTACCACACTAGTGAAATTATTAATGTAATGTTTCTTCTGTAATACTTGTTGTCTTGTATGTATTATTAGAGATAGGATAAGAGTGTTTGTTTTGCTGCTACATACACGGCTCACCACTTGCGCTAACACGATAACGACTGCGACAGCGGAAGGCAGATTCGGTCACGATCAACTAAGCACTCTAAACCCATGGCATCCCAGGGTATCCTGACTGTTTTCACATTCTCAACGGAGGATAAAAAAGTGATAAATACCACGCTAATTGAAGCTTACTGGACCCTAAACAAAACGAAAGAAAGAAAATGTACGTTATGAAAAGGAGGCGAACACCAGCTCTTCCATTAATATTTTAATAAAACGTTCTCTCGTCGCGCGTGAAGGAGAACGACATCTTGAAGAATGAATGAAAAAGAATTCAGTGTTTCTACCAACCTGGAAAACCAGGAAAACCTTGAAACCTGAAAAATCAGTGAATTTTGCGGTTAAACTGTGAAAATTTAAATATTTCTATCGGAATATGTTTCATAAACTTTACTAAGGATCGTTCTATGGCTCCTCTTTTCACTTAATATTATTTCAACAAAAGTCGAGGAAAAAAACAGTTCGATATGAACAAGTTAATGTTTATAAGACAAAGTATTGATATTTGTTTCCGCTTGTAATATATTGACAACATTGTAGATACGTTTGCACTTTGTAAGGCTATAATATTACAAGTTGCTAACATTTCGGGGTCAGGGAAAAAACCGTTTCCAATGGATAACCCTCAATATTTACTGATAATGTTTTTCTGTAATTCCAGGAGGGTATTTGTTAGCATTTGTGTAGGCATCTAACTTTACCTGTGTGAGGAGTAGGCCCATCGGTTAAGTTGTGCTGGTCAGAGAGTATCTAATATTTTTCTTAAATAGAATTCTTGACTTAATCCTGTATAAAAAGTTATATCGGTCAATCTATTGCAAGAGGTAATAATTACCGATGTTTAATGGTCGATTGTTGGATATCCACCCTATTATTTAAGGATTTGGAATGCACTGGAAACTGAAAATATTCCTTTTTAAAGCATAAAATTACCCTTTTATTTCTCAACTGAAAAACTGAAAGTATTACCATGGAAATCATAGTGAACTTAGGGAAATTCTAAATTGCTGGAAAGCGGAAACCCTAAATTTAAAGGAATTTAAGGTCTTTAAGGTTTTATTTTAGGCGAGATTGAGGCTGAAAAGTCTCTTCTTCCATCTAACCTTTCGTCAAAAATAATACATTCATAAAAGTTCTGTGTAGGTGAATAGAGAAATAGAGAGGAAAAATTTAGAAGGAGTGGATTAAAAAAAAATTAAAGTGATATCTTAGGAAAAAAGATCCTCTGCAGGAAACACCCGCAAAGAAGGGGGGTGTGAAAACCCTGCGCTAACCTAATGATAGTACATGGTAAAAGATACTATATAATAGAACTGTGTATGAATAGAAAATTACAAAAGCAGTACTATAAAGAAATTACAAAAACAATAATAAAATAAATTCAGAAAAAGGAAATATTGCAATAGTAAACAATGAGGACATAAAACATTCAAACAGTCAAACTGTAAAACATTCAAACAAAATTTAAAAAAATAATACTAAAATAATAAAATCATATAAAAAAGGAAGTTGCAGGAATACATCATGAGAATATAATAAATTACACAAAAAAATAATAGAATAAAACATTGAAAAATAAAAATTGTTATGAGAATGAAACATGCAAAAATGACATATGAGAAATTTAGCAGTTAATTAAAAAAGGGCAAATTAATAAATACATACATTCTTCTTCTTCCTTGTGCGCTACAGCCCAGTGTGGGCCTTGGCCTTCTCTACGATGCTCCTCCAATACTGTCTATCCGCAGTTTTCTGCTGCCAATCCTCGACACCCATTCTTAGCAAATCCTCCGTCACATCATCTTTCCACCTTTTTCTCGGCCGTCCTCTTTTCCGTTTACCATCCGCTATGTTTTTAAATGCCCTTTTGGCAATTCTCTCCTGTCATCCTTTCAACATGCCCCAGCCAGCCGATCCTTTGTGCTTTAATAAATCTCACTATGTCTTCATTATTGATAAGTTGATTTATCTCGTCATTATGAAAAATTCTCCATTGTTCGTTTTCTAGGACAGGCCCATGTATCTTTCTCATAATCCTTCTTTCAAACACTCGTAAATGATGTTCGTCACACATCGTTAGTGTTATCGCCTCAGCTCCATAAGTTGCCACTGGCCTAATTATTGTTTTATATATCTTCATTTTTGTGCATTTTGAGATTAATTTTGATTTGAGGATAGGTTCGAAAGCATAATAGATTTGGTTTGCGCTTTGTATTCTATCCTGGACATGTTCTGTTGTTATGTTATTACTGCTGACTTGGATGCCCAGATACTTGTATTCCTTAACCCTTTCAAAGACATAGTCCCCCACTGCCAGATCCTGCCATTGTTCATTATCTGCATCATTAGTTATTTTTAAATATTTGGTCTTCCTTTCATTTACATGTAATCCTAATTTCCTAGTTTCTTGCTCCAATCTCACAACTGTCTCTTTAAGTCCGCTTATATTCCTAGCTACAATGGCGATGTCGTCTGCATATCCAATTATTTGTCCCGGTCTATCCAGTAGTGTTCCGTTTTCATATATTTCGCTTAAGGCTCCTTCTAAGCCTAAATTGAATAGAAGGGTAGAGAGCGCATCTCCTTGCCTAACTCCTTCGTTTATTTTAAAACTATCTGTGATATTATCTGCAACTTTAACGCTACTTAATGTTCTTTCTAGCGTTATTTTGACTAGATTTCTTAGTTTTAGGGGTATTCCTAGTTTTTCCATTGTTTTCAGCAGCTGTCTCCGTCTGACTCTATCAAACGCTTGTCGGAAGTCAATGAATAGGATATGTATATCAATGTTGTATTCCTTGCACTTTTCTATCACCTGCTTCAATGTAAAAATTTGGTCTATGGTAGAGCGACCTCGCCTGAATCCACCTTGATATTCTTGCAGTACCTCTTCTGCGTATATATTCATTCTTCTATGTAATATACAGGTGAATATTTTATATCCTACATTTAACAGTGTTATACCTCTATAGTTATTACAGTTAGTTTTATCCCCTTTCTTCCAAATAGGGCAGATAACACCTCTGTTCCATTCCTCTGGTATGCTCTCTTCTCTCCAGATTCTCACCATTAGCGCGTGTATATTCTGCAAGAGCTTTTCTCCACCATATTTAATTAATTCTATTGTTATTCCATCCGTCCCTGGTGATTTATTGTTCTTCATTTTCCCTATTATGTCTTTTACCTCCTGTAAAGTTGGCTCGGGCACTTCTACTTCGGCTGTAAGATATTCCCTTGTTACCTCTATTTCCTCTTCCCTTTCGGCCGTTAATGTTTCCTGGAAATACTCCTTCCATCTATTTAAGATCTGGCCCTTTTCTAATAATAACTTTCCATTTCTGTCTCTACAGCCAGTACTACGGGCTTGATATCCTTTAACAAATGCTTTAGCTCTTCTATAAAACTTTCTTGTTTGACTACTCGTTCGTTCTTGCTCTATCTTTTCAATTTCTTTTATCAGGTATGCTCTTTTCTTCTGTTTTAATATTTTATTTGATTCCTTTCTTAGTTGCTGATAGATCTGTTGATTCTGCCTAGTTTCCCTCTGCAACATCTTTCTCCTCGCTTCATTTTTTCTCTCCAATATCTCTCTACATTCCCCATCAAACCATCCCTCATTTCTTGTTCTTTTCTTCTTTCCAATAATTTCATCTGTAGTACTTATTATATCCCCTTGTATGCCCTTCCAACATGTCTCGATATCCGCGCTTGTATTAACATTGTTTAATCTAATTCCTATTACTTCTTGGTACTGTTGGCGTATGATTTTATTTTCTATGATCTTTTCTGTATTCCATACATTTCTCTTATGGCCTTTTTCTTCTGCAATTCTTGATATTCTATGTCTTATCGTTGATTTAACAAGAAAATGATCAGAGTCGACATTTGTCCCTCTAAAAGTTCTTACATCCATTATCGTCGATGCTCTTCTCCTATTTACTAGGATATGATCTATTTGATTTACTACTCGATTTCCCTGGGATTTCCATGTTCCTAAATGTATCTTTTTATGAGGGAAACATGTGCTTTTTATTATCATATTTAAGGCGCCAGCAAAATTACATAGTCTCTTCCCATTTTCATTCGTGGTTTCATGGAGAGAAAATTTTCCTGCTACGTTTCTTGTAAACTGTTCTTTACCAATCTTTGCATTTAGGTCTCCTAGCAATATTATTAAGTCATGTGTAGATGCTGTTCTAACTGCTTTCTCTAGGTCATTGTAGAACGTGTCCTTTTCTCCTTCTTCTTTATCTTCTGTTGGTGCATGTACACTAAATAGGGAAACGTTGCAGAATTTTCCACTTACTCTGAGTTTACAAATACGTTCGTTTATTGGTTCAAAAGATTTAATAAACTTTTTCATCCCTTTTCTAACTATGAATCCTGTTCCTAATTGTCCGGTTCTGTTCTCAGTACAGCTGTAGAATAGTGAAAAGTTTTCCTTATGAATTTCGCCATTGCCTGCCCATCTAATTTCTTGTAGGGCAGTTATGTCCATGTTCTATCTTTCAAGTTCTCTTGCAACTTCTTCCATTTTTCCTGTCTGTAGCATTGTCCTTATGTTCCATGTGCCAACACTCATGTCCATACGGCGCTGAGGTCTATTATCCGTTTGTCCAGTCCTTATCCGAGGCTCATGTAGAGATTTCTGAACAAATGGTTTTTTACGGGGTGAGGTTGTTAGCCTAACGCCCAACCCCCAACCTGGAGGACCAGTGGACTGCACTTTGTCTGACCCCTGCCCTTCGACCTGTCTGGCTTGGGTGACCCTGCCAGGAGCATTGCTCCCGCCAGCATAGCTCTCCGGGTCATAACGGGGTACACAAACCTCCTCGCCACGATAAGGCGGCAGTCCTTGAGGAGGAATAAATACATACATTAATAATGGAAATATTATTATATCAAGAGACCTAAGAACAGGTAAAAAGGACAATTAATATATATATATATCTATAATTGTGCAGTGAGAAAGAACGGTCATCCGAGTGTTGATCACTGTTGAATTCGTTGTTAGGTTACGCTGTAGAAGCAAACTTACAGTCATTGTTAACACAAAACTGTAGAACAAATGCCGTCCCTTGGTTCCACTAAGCTGACTTAAAGCAAGTGAAAAAATTATCTAAATAAGACTCTTTATAAAATATTGAGCGGTTGGGGCTCAGCTTCTCAGAAATACTGAACATTCGGATCGGTAAACGTTTTCATGTTCGTTAAAATTTTAATTCCGTTACTAAAGGATGCGTCGTTACATAGGAGTCGTGGTTTTCTTAAATAAAATATTCTCGAGCGATAACGTATATTTGTAGACTATCGATGAAAATAAGAATAAATGCAAGAAAGAAGTAAGCGGAACTAGTTGCTGAATGGAAGCAGAAAAAAACACACCAAAAGAAAACGTTCTAGATGTTTTCCTATCTTACTGTAATATGTTACTAGTCTGATATTCTGAGATAAAGTTGGGAATTAGGTTAAGGGGAATTCATTTCAAGAATTGATTTTATTCGCGTACGAAACGCGAGAGCATCCAATTATAAATAATAAAATAAAAATAATAAACTTCTGATTTAAGCATCATAAGCAACACCCCGAAAGGCGGCTGCATATGTATCTTGATGCTTGAATGTGTCTTTTTTATAATAATTTTTCGATACCGAGCTAATTAGGTAGGCTAAATGGTTAGAAATCACACGAGAGTCAGATAAAATGTCAAATGGAAGATAAAAGTTATACGAAAAAAATCATTGGCGCTAATTAATCGGGAGGTATTGCGTTCCATTTATAGCAATGCTTCGATATTAAAGAAGGAATGATGGTAATGGAGGTTGAAAATTTTCTGCAGAAGACTATGACGAAACCCTTGGTATATGAAAATTATCCCAAATACAAAAGAGCATAATCATAGCGGCCAGAGAAAGCTTTTATTAATATAGTATTGAATTTACGTGGCTATTCAGAAAGCCTGTGGCATATAAATATGTATTTTGTATATAAATTATAAAGTTAAATCTTACATGTCGAAGACTCCGATCATAATGCAAAAATCGGACTTAAAATATGGTATTCGTCAATGAGATCTTCGAGATAAACCATAACTACCACAATTATTTCCCAAATCTATCACTCCCACCATCATCCAGAGTACTAGTAAATAGGAAAAATATGGAAAATTTTTGAATTTATTATCATAACTTCTCTCTTTATATTTTGTACTATTAATTGTTATGTATTTATTCTAGCAATAGGGTAAGCTCAGCTTTGACCTCATAATAAACTGATTTAAATATTTTTAATAAAAAATAAACTTAACAGGGATGGTTAGACATTATTAGAAAGGATATTAATGATATAATATAGTACAAAAAATAACGAAATGCATCGTAATGAAATTTCCTTTGATAAAATTTCAATTTCAAAAGAACAATTTAGTTTTTTCGCAATCATTACGTACAATCTATGGTAAAGGTCGTAAAATGGTTCTAGGAAGCACATTCCACAACTTAAATATTAAAATATCCATTAAAATAATTTACTGCATAATAAAGGAATTTTCTGATAAAGTTCAAGAACAATGAAATTTTTTCGCTATCATCACGTACAGCTATGGCAATGGTCGTAAAATGGTTCTAGGAAGCACATTCCACAACTTAAATATTAAAATATCCATTAAAATAATTTACTGCATAATAAAGGAATTTTCTGATACAGTTCAAGAACAATGAAATTTTTTCGCTATCATCACGTACAGCTATGGCAATGGTCGTAAAATGGTTCTAGGAATCTCATTGCTCAGCACCTTTAATGGGCGTAGACCAATCAAATCAAATCTGCAAACTAAGGCATAGACGAGTATATAAGGGAGTAGTCGAGCTAAGGCAAATCATTCTTCAGAAGCAGCTGGCATCGTAACGAAGACCGAAGAGATTCTTACCGAAGAGAATCTTACTTGTTAGAGGAAGCTCAGCAAAATGGCGTACGTCAAAGTGGTTCCTCCATATTTTCCACCATTAGTACGTGGCAGCGGTCCCCGGCAACAACGTTAAACAAGGTAGTTAACGGTAATTACGGAATATCCCTTCTTTCTGATTGTGATTTTCTTTCGTTTCCTCAATCTTGAATATGCAATTATTGTCGCTCTTTCGCATCCATGGATTAGGTCATCGGAAGTTGATGTTCTCCTTTCTAATCTAACTTCTTCGTGGTTTTCCGACGTTTCTCATTTAATCGCAAGATTTTTGATAGGTTCCTGATTTTGTGCAATCGTTGAATGAGTAATTATTTCACTTGGTAGTCTCCTTTTCCGTCAATGATCTTTTACGTATATTAATTAGAAGTTGGGAACCTACGGGCTCTTGGCAAAAAATGGCCTTTAAGGGGTTTCTCTGTTACCGCTGGTCAATTTATTAAACAAGTAATCCTAATATAATTTTGTTTCCAAACATTAATAATGGCACTAGGTAAAAGCAGTAAATGTTCTCGTTCACTTTAATTACCGAAAGAATTCTATTTTCCAATGAAATTTTTATTCTGAATAATATGAATGTAGGCAATAAAATATTGACCTGTCCGATCCAATGCTTCCTTTCTTCATGGTAGCTAATGCTAAATCAGGCCGTACGATGGAGAAAGTTTCTAACCCCTGATTTCAATCACCACCTAAACCTTAAGACCTGATTTCAGATCATTATATATGCGTTATTTTTTCCTTAAGTACTTTAAAAAGGACTCGGTGCTTCCTCTATACGTATGTGGCTAGTGTAATGCAACAATTTCTGCTCTTTTAATTCTCGGTATTTTCACCTCATATTTTAAAGAGATCAATCAATTATGATGCAGCGGCCATTTTCAAAAATAAACTGATTTATTACTCATTTCATGGATTACTATAAGATCATTCACAACTCCATAAAAGTAACATTCGAGAATATTTTTTAAAGCTAGGAATAGAATCCGCCTCGCTCAACGCTTCCACAATAGATGTGGCTAACCCGAGATACAAATTCGGTTGTTTTTATCCACGATCTTAATTTTCCATTTCTCTTTTAAATATGATTTTTAATTGCAACCCTGCTCACACTAACCTATTTTTGGATTATTTCCTTGACTTCATTGCTGACCCCCTTTCATTGAAATCGTACACGTTTACTCTTGGCGTCTCTTATAGTTACGAAACACTTAAACAGTGTAAGCTGAAACGCGTTGTTTCATAATTGGTTTAATTCGATAGAAATCGAATCATTATTATTTATTTATTCTATATTCTATATATTTTTTGAATTTGTGTTCTTTTAATTCTCGACTGTCCTACTTCCTCCCAGTCGTCATAATTGTTAAATATTATCGAGGATATAATAGATGTCTTTGCTCTATGCACAGTCACCTATAAAAAAGTTACCAATAAGAATGGAACCCGCTTAACAGACGTGAAGCTCTATGAGAGTGAGTATATGAGCGGCTCTACTTTTAGCGCTCGTTTCGACTTCCTCCTTACGCATCTTTTGAAGCTTTTTTGAAGTTATTTTTTAAAATACAGGATAAAATACATTAATTTGGATGCTATATAAGCAATATAGAATTATAAAGGAAGTAAATTTGTATTTATCTTAAATCGGCTCAAATCCCACTCTTCTTCACAAGTATCGGACAAGAAATACTTTGGTTGCCCACATTTTCTCGTTGCGTATAAATTATCATCAATGGAGGTTTGGAAAGGTACATACGTTATAAATTCAAAGTATTCCAACAATATTATGTCCATGAGAATATTATATTAGGTATTCCCACAAGGCCGCGAATCCTTTAAGAAAACTAATTGCTTTGTGAAGATGTCACAAAAAAATTACCTTTGGTCCTCATCGAGACAACTGACTTTCATAGTGAGTATTATTCAACGGAGACTGTTGATCACTTTTGTCTATCGCCGGAGTTTTACGCATACACCTTCACGCGAAAAGTAAACTAATCTCCCCTAATTCAAATTTAACCTCTATTTGCAGTAATGAAATAGTTTCCGTTTCAAATTTCAGAACTGGAAGAGAAATGGCAGTCGGAAGGAAGGCTTTAGAAGATAAATTTGGAACCACAAGAGGAGATGATGGACAGATTTTCGCTGATATTTTGGCTATTTGAACCCCGGCTAGAAAACAGAAAGTGTAACTATTTCCACTAAAATAAGAATGCAGAGAAGCATCGGACGACCTCAGATCAGAACGAGTCGACCATCCTTCTACAGACAGTGAGTGAGGGTTACTGTCCAAAAATGCATTTGAATTTATTTCAGTTTCGTTAGTTCGACTAGCATACCTATGGATATGAGTCGAGGGAGGAGATAGCGAATTTCCCAGCTTTGTGAAGACGTTGAGGTGACAAGGGCTGTTCATCTGAGGAACAAACACTACCACGAACGGAGTTTGTCACTAACCTACCTTCTGAGGAATCCGGTAGTTGAATAGCTTAAGGTAGGAAAGGAAAATATATTGCAGTAACCATCCTGGGGAGTATTAAGAATTCCGATGAAGACAACGATGTAGGAATTGGATATATCAGAACAATGTTGGTCATAACATCTGAAGCTGACGAAACCAAAGCAGCATTTCTCGAGCTCGGAGAATCGATGTTCGCTGTGCACCCTTACCGATGCTTGAGGACAATACAAGATTTGAAGTAAGAGGAAGAATGTAAAACTGTGACAAAATATCTTCATAAAGTTCAAGACAGGAGTGGTGAAGTGACGTGAACTTATATCGAAAATGAAGTAGGAAGAAATTATTCTCCACACCGAAGTTTTTTCCGCAAATCTTCAGCTGCAAAAGAAGACGACGTTGAATTGTGCTTTCCGAGAAAGAACATCGTTCCTGCCCAAAAATCTAAGGCATTTGTGGACCTAAGGTGAAAAGATTGCTCAAACGACACCTCTATTAAAATTATATTGGAATATCCGCGGTTTCCGTAAGTATTTCACTGATCCAACTCTTTTTCTTCATTTTAGCACAACCACGTTTTTCCCACTTATAATCAGTGTTAGATGTCAAAATGGAAAAGAGAAGTCAATAAGGGTTAGCTTTTATTTTTCCTTATCTAATATGTGAAAATGCGAAGAATTTGAACGGAATGTATGCAATATTTCCTATAATTTGAAAGGAATTCACTTTTCCACCGGACGTAGATACTTTCAGCTTATTCGTATCATTAGTTATTTTGCAGAAAAATAAACTTCTGTTAACTTCTATATTATGGTTGCTTATATGCTTCTATATACGACATACCCTAAAATATTAAAAAATATTGATTCAGTAACTGCTTGGATTAATTCATACGATGCTCTCTTATGCAACCACTTTCTCACTTTGCAGATTGTAAGGATGACAGCAGGAACCATTTGTATTGGGGCATGAATAAGATCAAGCAGTCCATGGAATATTCTCCTACAAAAATCAGTCACAGGCACCAGGATCCGGCGTAAGGAACCGACCAACTTGAAAATTTTCAGGACCTCTACAATCAAACCAGATTCACCAGATAACTTGTAGGCGACTGCTGTTTGATGTTGTGGAATCGCAATTTTGACGTCTTTATGTACATTCTGTCATTAAGAGGAACTATATTGCTGAAATCCTGTTACAACATGCATTTTCCATGTATCTATCTTTTCTGAAGCTTGGTTACACTGTAACCCTTATACCAAACTTATTCTGCCAAAGTCAAACGGTAATTTAACTTCAAATTTAAATGTAATAAATTCTAATTTTTGTCAGCCCGCATACTACTTTTGCATGATCAGAGGAAAGAAAATTTTCGTACGGAAGGGAAAAATTTATCATCTATGCTTACAGGTTCCAAGTCTTGCTGCTTTGTTCTCTTTAGTCCGGAATCTGACGAAGGAGAGATATTGAAACTAAGACAGTTCATTCTTATAACTCTATCTTCCGCTGCGATTATGATGATACTTCGAAATGCCTTCATTAAACATTGAAAAAAATTTTTTTGCTCCTAGTTACCGATCGAATAATTTTACGTAAGATGTCCGGTTACGCTTTACCCTAAACCACACTTGCCCTATGTTAAAAGCGTGAGGTTCCTTCAATACCAGCACAAAGCTGAGACTTCAGCTATTTCCTTCCTCGGATTATTCATATGCTTATGCTGCTCGTATCTACGAAACTGAAATGGATACAAATTCAATTTTTGGACGGTAACCTGAACTCGCTATCTGTAGAAGAATGGCTGACTGGCTCTGATCCGTAGTGAACTCGAGGCTTCTCCCATTCTAATTTTAATGCTAATATTTGCGATTTCTGTTATTTTGTCGGATAAATAGCCCAAATGTGAGACTAAATCCCTCCACCGTTGCACGGTACAGTGAATTTGTGATGCTTGTATACAAAATGTGAAATAAAAAAGGAATTTATCATTTGTCTATTTTATTTATACAATTAGTATCCGGAGAAATTTCTCCTGTCAGAATCCGAAGAAAATTACTTTTCTTAGATGTCACTTGACGGAATGGTTTGAAAAATCATGAAGGACTAGTAATATTATTGTAGACATGGGTATTGTGAAGATGAACTTATTCGAATTTGGGTGAACTGTTCTAATGTATAGTGGTAATAAAGTCAAGGAAATCAAAGTCAGAATTAATTTTCGAGGGCCATTAAAAAGTCACAGGAGCATATTCAGAGAAGTAAGTTGGAATTTCGTTGAATTATGGTCAGCCAAGTGTATGATTGTTTATAAATAATCCTCTAAGCGGCTCACGCCATAATTAAATGTCATTATTACTGCTTTATAGAACGCAGAAATTATCTTTTGTCATATCTTCCCATGAAGTCTAATTAGTATCGTTGGGTATTCCGAAGTGATTTTCAAATCGTACCTAAATTAAAATTTATAGAATGTTTGTGCAATCATATACTTCTAATACAGAGATAGCATTCTCATATATAAAATATCGGTTCAATCATATAATTTAAATGACGATTTTACTTGGTAATAATTTCAGTTGGTTATAATTTTACTTCGTAATATTATTCTGAACTTTTACTTAATGGACACCGTGAGATAAAATTGATTGAATTAAAATAATATTTAACTAACATATCATTTCGTTTAATTAATTCTCGGTAATAATTTTACATGGTTAACAAATATCGAAAGCTAAGAATTTACCTATTATCGGGGACGGCTGGAAACTAATATTGGCGAGAGAGAAAAGGAAAAAATAACGGAACATTTTCGTATAAATTTGCTCATGTTAATAATTTCCGTTATTTGTTTTCTCCAAAAATAAAGGAAAAATTCACTGATAACATTCATTTCTTGAACATCAAAATTAATGAAATCATGAAATTACATAGGTTTGTAAAAGTCAGCGCACTTATTAGATCCTCAGAATCAGTGAAATGTGCCAAAATGATGACGGTGGATAAGAAATACTTGTGATGTTGCGCAAATACAAAAAAGGTTGCAAGGAGGGATATTCTTCATCCAAAGAGCTATAATATTTATCGTCCTCAAGAGCAATGCGTTTACTATTAATGCAAGTTGAGGAAGGATGAGAATATCTACCGTTATTTTTAAACAGAGCACAACCTGAATCGAAGAAGTGAACCTTTATAATTAATTATAATACGTAGACAGCCGGTCACAACTTAAAACAATTCTTGTTCACTTAGAATGTTTCAGCTATGCTATGATATAACTCAAACAAGGGAATATTTCGAACATGTTAAGAAGAATTCAGTGTTTTCGCCAACCTGGAAAACCAGGAAAACCTTGAAACCTAAAAAATCATGGAATTTTGGGGTTAAATTATGACAATGTCAAATTTTCTATCGAAATATGTTTTATAAACTTAACTAACAAGGAGACTACACACCGTCGGACGCGATTTAAGTGGTAAGACTCGGTAATTTGATAGATATCGAGTCAAGATTGACGAATCACCCCCAAAGTTGGGTTTTATGAGCGATAGTTTTCACGGAAAATGAACTTAAAGTTTACGAAAAATTGTCAGGTAGGCTATAAAGCTAAGCGTAGCGACCTTTGTCATTCGTCATTTCCCTGGAAAGGCAACACAGCCTAAAGCAGGGGAACTTCTCAATGCAATGTATAATGACCAAAAGACCAATAAATGCTTTTCAAAACAACAACTTCGTCATTCGAACGTTTGGCGCAGTGGTATGGTATCCGCTTCCAAAGTCCTTTTGGTCGAGTCGAGCCCTCATGCGGGAAAATTTCTTATCTCTTTATTTCTTTTACGTACTCTGTCATAATCTTAATCTATATCTGTTTTCTTCTTTTGGTGGATTTTGAACTTATTTTCCAAAAGTTAGAGTATTTTTCCGCTGTGAGTCACCCGTTTCTTCAAATTATGCGCAAATACTTATGTCCGCATTTATTATCTGAAAACTACAATACTAGAGAGGTAACGCAGAGGACTATTTCAAATCTCTCCTACATCCAGCTGCTCGCTCTAACAGCAACTTTTATTGCAATACCCGACTTACATTTACCAATTCTGAACTCTGAACACATTGGTTTAAATATAGAAGCCGACAACTGTTTGAGTAAAGTAAAGATTTTTATTTCGCGCATTCAGAATTCATTCCTTAATAAAGAAGAAAACAGATATAAGTTAAGATTATAGAGTACGTAAAAGAAAAAAAGAGAAAAGAAATTTTCCCACATGAGGGCTCGAACCCGACCAAAAGGACTTTGGAAGCGGATACCATACCACTGCGCCAAACGTTCGAATGACGAAGTTGTTGTTTTGAAAAGCGTTTATTGGTCTTTTGGTCATTATACATTACATTGAGAAGTTCCCCTGCTTTAGGCTGTGTTGCCTTTCCAGGGAAATGACGAATGACGAAGGTCGCTACGCTTAGCATTATAGCCTACCTGACAATTTTTCGTAAACTTTAAGTTCATTTTCCGTGAAAACTATCGCTCATAAAACCCAACTTTGGGGGTGATTCGTTAATCTTGACTCGATATCTATCAAATTACCGAGTATTACCACTTAAATCGCGTCCGACGGTGTGTAGTCTCCTTGTAAGGATCGTTCCATGGCTCCATATTTGACTTCATATATATATACATGATTACTGGACGAGAAAGAAAGTATATGACCAAACTTGTGTGTGTAAGCCAATTGCAAGTTGATAACACTTTTGGGGTCAGAGAAATGCGGAGTTTCCTGTGGGTAATCCTCAATATTCTTGGCTTCTTTTTTCTGGATATTTTAGAAGTTTTCGTAAGTCACTGTGTAGTCACCTAACTTAACCTGCTCGCAGAGTAGGCCCATAGGTTATGTCGTTAGGGTCAGAAAATTATCTAACATTCTTTTCTAAAAGTGAATTATTAAGTTAATCCTGAATACAAAGTTTAATTGACGAATCTATTGCAAGAGGAAATAATTGCCGATTGTTACGGGTCGTACGTGAGATATCAATCCTACTTATTTAAGTATGAGGAATGTTTGGATCGAAATAATCCTTATGAAAACATAAAATTACCCTGGAAAAAGTACCCTTTGAAAGAAAATTATTACTCTAGAAAACTGGAAGTATATCCTATTACGGAAAACCTGGAAAACTTGGGGAATTTCTAAATTGCTGGAAAAGAACACACTAAATAATAAAGAAGACGTTGGTAGATTTCGCTGAACACTTTAACTTAGAGTCATTGTCATCACAAAACTGTGGGACGAGTACCGTCGCTTGAATTGAATCACGACGATTTAGAATAAGTGAAATAATTATCTGAATTGGAATCTTTTTAAAGCATTGAGCGCATTGAGCCTCAGTCTCCCAGATATATTGAAACATTTAATTAGTAAACATCTTCACGTTTGACAGTAATTTAATTCCTTAAATAAACTACGCGTCGTTACATAAGAGTCGTAATTTTATTAAATCAAGTATTCTCAAGATGTATCTTACAATTGTAGAATATCGATGAAAATAAGAATACATAGAAGAATGAAATAAGCGGGACTATATATTTAAAAAACACATACAGGAAATCGTTCCAGAATTTATACGATATTACGTACAGGAATCTTTTAATGGTCTGGCATTTCGAGAAAATTTTTAGGATTTAGGTATTATGAGTATTAGGAGTATTTCAGAAATTGATTCTGTCCGCGAACAAAAAGCGAAAGAATCCGATTAGGGAAATAACCCTGTGATGAATGCATCATAAGCCACGAGCCGAAAAGCGGGTGCCTATGTATATTTATAAAGATGGAGAAGAACTTAAAAAGGATTGTACTTTTACCACTGTGGTAAAAGTACAATCGTTTTTTAGTTCTTCTGCATTATCGATTACCACAATACCTCGCCTAATTCTGTGAAACTTATACTTTATATAGATATTTAAACGTATCTTTTTAAAAATAATTTTTCAAGAATTAGCGAGGAAAATAGGCTAAAACAGTTGGAAACTAGATGAGATCCAGACAAAATTTTAGATTGAAGATAACAATCATACGTAATAGAGTTACATTGGCGATATTAAATCCGGAGGTATTATGTCCTATTGATAGTAATGCTTCGTCATTAAAGAAAGAATGATTATAACACAGACTTAAAATTTTCCTGTAGCAGACTAAGTCGAGACCCGTGGTATGTTCCATGAGACAAAGGTTCTCCATGCGCCGACAGCGGCAACCGTCTAATGGCGATTCCCGGGAAACGGATAATCGCTTAGCGGTCACCAGTTATTCAGAATCCCGATGTACATTTCGGAAACAATGCTTCCATCTTCATGGTGGGTCCAATCTACCATCGTATGTTGTTATTAACCTGAATACAAAAAAGATTACCCATAGTGGCAAGATCAAGCTGTTCAATTATCTGGTACCGAAATTTAGTTCTTCAGCAGAAATTCATGCAGAGTTCAGCATCCCCGAATACAATGCATCATAGGATTTATAAGCTCGTATTTGTCAAGAGGTCTTTGGAGTAAAAGTGAAAGATTTACTTCCGCGGCGATTTCCCAAATTTAATACTCCCGCTGTCTTCGAGATACTGTTGAACAAGAAATATGTGCATGAAATTATCTTGAATTACTAACCATACCTTCTTTCTTTATATTTCAAATTATAAATTGATATGTGCGATATTTATCCTAGCAATGGGTAAAGATCATCATTGACTTCCCACTCAATCAAATGAAATATTTTGCATGAAAAATACTTATTAGGAACTGTTAGACTTTATTAAAAATCGCATTATTTTCTGATGACCCATTATAGTTTAACGTAACTTACTGCATAATAAAGGAATTTCCAGATCAAATTCAAGAATAATGAAGTATTTTCGTTATCATCACGTACAGAGCTATGGCAATGGTCATAAAATGGTTCTAAGAAGCACATTCCGCAACTCAAATATTAAAATATCCATTAAAATAATTTACTGCAAATAAAGGAATTTTCAGATCAAATTCAAGAAAAATCAAGAATTTTCGTTATCATCACGTACAAAGCTATGGCAATGGTCGTAAAATGGTTCTAGGAAGCATATTGTTCAACAACTTTATTGGGCGTAGACCAATCAAATCAAATCCGCATACTAAGGCATCGACGGGTATATAAGGGGGTAGTCGAGCTAAGGCAAATCATTCTTCAGAAGCAGCTGGCATCGTAACGAAGACCGAAGAGATTCTTACCGAAGAGAATCTTACTTGTTAGAGGAAGCTCAGCAAAATGGCGTACGTCAAAGTGGTTCCTCCATATTTTCCACCATTAGTACGTGGCAGCGGTCCCCGGCAACAACGTTAAACAAGGTAGTTAACGGTAATTACGGAATATCCCTTCTTTCTGATTGTGATTTTCTTTCGTTTCCTCAATCTTGAATATGCAATTATTGTCGCTCTTTCGCATCCATGGATTAGGTCTTCGGAAGTAGATCTTCTCCCTTCTAATATAACTCTTTCGCAGTTTTCTGATGATTTTCCTTTAATCGCAAGATTTTTGATAGGTTTTGATTTTGTGCAGTCGTTTAATGAGTAATCATTTCATTTGGTAGTCTCCTCTTCCGTAAATGATCCTTTACATGTTTTAATCAGAAGATGGGAACCTACGGCCTCATTGCCAAACGTGGCATTTAAGGGTGTTCTTTGTGGACTTTTAGTCGATTACTTAACCAATAATCCTATTCATATAATTGGTTTCAAATATCTATAACGATAATGGGTAAGAGTCAAAAATGTTCTTTTTGAGTTTAGTTAGGGGACGAATCCCTTATTTCTTATAAAATCTTTATTCTTAATTATATGGACTTAAGCAACACAATATTGTCCTGTGCGTTCCAATGCTTCCTTTCTCATGTTAGCGAATGCTAAATTTGTCTAAGCGATCTAGAAGGTTTCTAACCCCCGATTAAACCATACCCTAAGCCTTTAGCCTTGATACTGAATCATTATATATCCGATGTTTCGTCCTAAATTTTTTAGACGCTTTGTCTCGCTGAGTGCTTCCTCTCTACATGTACGTGTATGGCTAATCCAGTGAAATATATCTACTGTTTCGATTCCCGGCTTTACTTTTACCTCATATTTTAATAAGATCTTTGCTTGTAAGGAAAGGAAGACTTTGTCGTATTATGGAGTAATGGAGTTACATACAGTGACTGCTTCGTCAATTGATTTTATTAATATGATCTTTTGTATTTCTTAAAAGTTATTCAATCATGATACAGCGGCCATCTTAAAAATCGTTCACTACCATTTTGTTGCACAACGATCTGAATATATTCCTATTATCCTACTCGAAGGAGAGAAATCTTATTAACATTATTTCATGTTGTATTATCTGTATTTCTTTTCGTACCTATTAACAGTCATTACGTCACATTATCTTGAAATAATAGATTACAACCAGCTCAGTTACAGGCTTTCGTTTGTCTGAAACTAAAGCAACTTCTATTCTTATCTAAGGCATTGAAGGGGTTCCGAGAAATATTACTACATATCGGGGGAATTTGTCACGTTGCAAAACCACTTCCTGGAAGGATTATTCACGCGTGACCCTTGCCGTCCCCAAAGTCATGATGCGAATTGAGGTATTCGCAGCTAGAATCCCATATTGTCACCAATTAAGTTTAGGTATTGCTATAGCTATATGATCGTTGTTGGCTCTGTGATACTGTTGCTGCTATATATATATATATCATCATCATCAGCCATTTTCAATCCGATGTCGGATGTAGGCCTCCCCAAGCGCTTTCCAAATCTCTCTATTCTGAGCTTCACTTTGCCATGTCACCCCTAAGTACTTAATGATTCTCTGTTCCATCGGTCCTTTGGTCTACTTCTTGGCCTCTTCACATCTCTTGGTGTCCAGTTCAGAACCGCTCTTGTCCAACGGTTGTCGTTTCTTCTCGCCACATGGCCTGCCCACATCCATTTCAGTGACCTTACTTTATCTATGATGTCTGTCACTCCGGTCTTCATCCTCACCCAGGTGTTGCATTTCCTGTCTCTTCTTGTGATCCCAAGCATACACCTTTCCATACTTCTTTGCGTTGTCTGTAGTCGCTGGGTTATTGCTGGGTTTAACACCCAGGTTTCACTTCCATATGTCAACACTGGTAGAATGCATTGGTTGAAGAGCTTTCTCTTCAAGACCATTGGCATTTATGACTTTAGAATATGTGCATTTCTTCCGAAGGCATTCCAACCGAGTTTAATTCTTCTGTTCACTTCGTTAATCCTGTTGTTCTCTCCTGTGGTTACTAGTTGCCCTAGGTATGTGTATTCTGAGCAGACATCCAGAGGCGTCCCTTCAAATTTGATTGTTTCTTGTGCTGCAAAAGAGTTATACATTACCTTTGTTTTTGTTAAATTTATCCTGAGTCCTATCTTCTGTCCTGCTGTGTTCAGTTCATGAAGTCTTGAAGCTAGATCTTCTCCGTTGGTTGCGAAGAGTACTATATCATCTGCAAAGCGCAGATGACTGATGTGTTCCCAATTAATCCGCAGATCTTTCTGCTCCCAGTCCAAGGTTTTAAAAACTTCCTCCAGAACAGCTGTGAAAGAATTGGGGAAAGGCAATCTCCTTGTCTAACTCCCTCCTCTATCTTGAATTCTTCAGTAACTTCGTGTAGCATTACTGAGGCTGTGGCATTTTATGAATGCTGCGTAGGAGACGGATGTACTCTGCATCTACTCCTTGTTTTTCTAGAGCCTCTAGTGTAGAGGAGGTACTTACCGAGTCGAAGGCCTGAGCATAGTCCACAAAGCATAGTACTAGTGGCATCTCATATTCATTCGTCCTGCTGATTGTTTCTTGTAGTGTGTGGATGTGGTCCATAGTAATGAAGCCCTTCTGGAATCCTGCTTGCTCTCTAGGCTGGGCAGATGATAGAGTAATCTTTATCCGTTCAGCTATTATCCTCATGAATGTTTTGTAAACAACAGGAAGGAGACTGATGGGGCTAGAAGAACTAGAAACCAAAGTCATGCAAGCTGTTAAGGAAGCAGCAGAAGAAGTAGCAAGCACACCAAGAAGAGTTAAAGATAGAAAGCTAAGTGACAGCACCCGACAAATGATGAAACGACGTAAGGAACTGAAGAATTCAGATACACAAAAGGATAATATCGAATACGTCGAGCTTAGTAAGGCTATCAGAAGGGCAATTAAGGAAGACGTGAGAAAATTCAATGAGAGAATTGTGCAAGAGGCTATAGAAAACAGCAAAAGTATGAAGAAGACCAGACAACGCCTAGCGATTGGAGGAAAACAGATTTTAGCCATACAGAAGGAAGATGGTACAAGAACTTGCAATAGACAAGCAATACTAAGGACAGTAGCAGAATACTTTGGCAACCTATACAAGAAGGAAGAAAATGCTGAAGAGGAATACCAAGATGAAAGCCAAAACCAACAAGATCCCCTCTCTATTTTCCCAGAAGAAGTAATTGCAGCAATAAAGCAGACGAAGAACGGAAAAGCAGGGGGCATAGATGGAGAGGTAGCAGAATATTTAAAACTTGGTGGAACAGAAGTTGCACACGTTTTAGCACAGTTATTCACTAATTGCCTGAAACAAGGAAGAATCCCCCAGGACTGGAATCATGCAAGAATAGTCCTTTTGAACAAGAAAGGAAGCAAGGAAGAGCTGAAGAATTACCGCCCCATCAGTCTCCTTCCTGTTGTTTACAAAACATTCA
The DNA here is from genome assembly GCA_036926295.1 of Pachydiplax longipennis. NCBI lineage: Eukaryota > Metazoa > Arthropoda > Insecta > Odonata > Libellulidae > Pachydiplax > Pachydiplax longipennis. Next base: position 18,419,917 of record JAVFKF010000010.1, on the reverse strand, counting down.
TGAGGATAATAGCTGAACGGATAAAGATAACTCTATCATCTGCCCAGCCTAGAGAGCAAGCAGGATTCCAGAAGGGCTTCATTACTATGGACCACATCCACACACTACAAGAAACAATCAGCAGGACGAATGAATATGAGATGCCACTAGTACTATGCTTTGTGGACTATGCTCAGGCCTTCGACTCGGTAAGTACCTCCTCTACACTAGAGGCTCTAGAAAAACAAGGAGTAGATGCAGAGTACATCCGTCTCCTACGCAGCATTCATAAAATGCCACAGCCTCAGTAATGCTACACGAAGTTACTGAAGAATTCAAGATAGAGGAGGGAGTTAGACAAGGAGATTGCCTTTCCCCAATTCTTTCACAGCTGTTCTGGAGGAAGTTTTTAAAACCTTGGACTGGGAGCAGAAAGATCTGCGGATTAATTGGGAACACATCAGTCATCTGCGCTTTGCAGATGATATAGTACTCTTCGCAACCAACGGAGAAGATCTAGCTTCAAGACTTCATGAACTGAACACAGCAGGACAGAAGATAGGACTCAGGATAAATTTAACAAAAACAAAGGTAATGTATAACTCTTTTGCAGCACAAGAAACAATCAAATTTGAAGGGACGCCTCTGGATGTCTGCTCAGAATACACATACCTAGGGCAACTAGTAACCACAGGAGAGAACAACAGGATTAACGAAGTGAACAGAAGAATTAAACTCGGTTGGAATGCCTTCGGAAGAAATGCACATATTCTAAAGTCATAAATGCCAATGGTCTTGAAGAGAAAGCTCTTCAACCAATGCATTCTACCAGTGTTGACATATGGAAGTGAAACCTGGGTGTTAAACCCAGCAATAACCCAGCGACTACAAACAACGCAAAGAAGTATGGAAAGGTGTATGCTTGGGATCACAAGAAGAGACAGGAAACGCAACACCTGGGTGAGGATGATGACCGGAGTGACAGACATCATAGATAAAGTAAGGTCACTGAAATGGATGTGGGCAGGCCATGTGGCGAGAAGAAACGACAACCGTTGGACAAGAGCGGTTCTGAACTGGACACCAAGAGATGTGAAGAGGCCAAGAAGTAGACCAAAGGACCGATGGAACAGAGAATCATTAAGTACTTAGGGGTGACATGGCAAAGAGAAGCTCAGAATAGAGAGAATTGGAAAGCGCTTGGGGAGGCCTACATCCGACATCGGATTGAAAATGGCTGCTGATATATATATATATATATATATATATATATATATATATATATATATATATATATATATCGGTAATTGTTTGATTTCAAAGAATGGGAACCAGTGGTGTCAATGATTATTTCGTCCTAGCGGAATTTGCATAATAGTAAGAAGGCAAGACAGGAGTGACCCTAAATTATCGTAATAGATAAGAAGTAATTTTCAAATCGTACCTAAAGTATTCGTGAAGACAGAATATCGATTCAATGATATAATTCCAATAATAGTTTTACTCGGTAATAATTTTTCTTGGTTTCCTCTGTTCATTCCGTGAATGGACACCGTGAGATAAAATTCCCATATTTTAATTAAATTATTATAATCTTTATCTAACATATGATAATTTCGTTTAATTGATTCTCAATAAGTACTAAATCGGTAATATTCGTATGTTCATTTCGTGAAATGATATATTACATCTCTCTCATTTTCGCTTTATAGTTTAATTTACGGTTATATGTACATACATAGATACTAGATGCATTTTAAGAAATGTTTTTTTCTTTATTTGCATTCGTAGTGACAGATTTAAGTCGGTAGTCGTTGTCGTTGAGGATATCAAAATTTTAAAACCCTGTCTGTTATTCTTCTTATCCGGAAGAATAATTGTGGTAATAACTCCAGAAAGCAGTACGCTATTTATTTCAATTAGAAAACAGGAGTTGCTGTTTAGTTTCGTGAGTTGACGGGATTAAACCATTGGCTTCTGCAAGCTGACATTTATGGCCTTTGCCTTGTCTGATTGCAAGCAGAATAAAGTAACCATTTTAAATTTAACTAGGCAATCGTTTCACCTCTCCGAAAAGGGTAGGCGTAGTATATTCCAACACAATTCGAAAGCTCACGCAAAGAAATATCCTGGAAACGAATATTGGTGAGGCAAAAAACAAACAAGGGAAGTTTTGAAAGAAAGAAAAAGGAACTCGGCGTTCAATGACTGAGAGACAAAGGTTCTCCAAGTGCCGACAGCGGCAACCGTCGAGTGCAATTCCTCGGTAAAAGATAGTCGCCCAGGCGGCCACCAGTTATTCAGAAATCCCAGTGCGCATTTCGGAAGCTAAGCTTCCATGATCACGGGGGGTCCAATGAGCTTAGCTTCAGAAATGCACATTGGGATTTCTGAATAACTGGTGGCCGCCCGGGCGATTATCTTTTTCCGAAGAATTTCCCTCGACGGTTGTCGCTGTCGGTACTTGGAGAACCTTTGTCTCTCAACTAGAAACTTTTATTGTATAGGTGCTTCTGTGAAGGTTTTCCTCTTATTGTTTCCCAAATTGTATTTTCCCGAACATGAAGGAAAAGATCAAGCATAACGTTTACATGAATTACGTTTGCTTAAAGAAATATAATGAAATCGTGTAATTACCTAGGTTTGGAAACGTCAATTTATTTATTAGTTCTTCGAAGTCAGAGAAAAGTTCCGAAATAAAGACGGTGAATAAGAAAAACGTGTGACGTTGCGCTGAGATTGCGAGGAAGGATGTTTTCCACATAAAGGGCAGTAATCTTTATTGTTCTTTAGATCGACGCGTTTACTCACGTTAACAAGAAAACGTTGGCGCTTCCAGGTCAACAAAAACCAGCAAATTAATACTCAATCAAAATATAGATATTTTATCCCGCGGTGTCCATTCACGGAACGAACAGATTAAACCAAGTAAAATTATTACTGGAATTATATGATTGAATCGATACTCTGAATGCATAAAGAATTATATAGAATGCAGAATTCCGCTTCTTTAAGCTAGGACGAAATAATTATTGACACCACTGGGTTCTATTCTTTGAAATCAAACAGTTTTCCATATGTTTTCTAGCCGATCAGCCTTGTGCCGTGGCGAGTGACAATTATTTGTCAAAATCTATATCCAATTGAATTGGAAAAACACCTTTTTCTTTTATTTTATCGCACCTTGGCAACAATATCACAGTGCATAAAGGCCGCGTAGCTATAGCAATACCTAGCACTATTTGGTAACTCTGAGGGATTTTAGCTGCGTGTCATGGCTTTGGGGACGGCAAGGATCACGAGTTGAGATAATGCTTCTAGGAAGTGGTTGTGCAACGTGGCGAATGCTCCCGATTTACACTCATTTTTCTCGGAACCCCTTCTATGTTATAGATAAGAATAGGAGTTGCCGACGTTTTCAGAAAAACGAAAGGTTGTGAATTCTCTCGGTTTTGGCTCAATAGCATTTTTCCAGTACATTGTTGGTGATTTATCTTATCAAGTGCCACGTTTACTGTTAACGCTAGTTGAAGAAGAAAAGGATCCTACATCGATAATTTCGAACAGAACACAACCTGAATCGAAAAAGTGAATTTTTATTATAGATTATGATACGAAGACAGTCGAGCACAACTTAAACAATTCTTTATCACATGGAATTCATTAGCTATCCATTGATATATTTTAAACAAGGGAATATTTTGAAAACATTAAGAAGAATTTAGTGCTTCAATCAATCTGGAAAACTAGGAAAACCTGGAAACCTGAAAAAATCAGATTATTTTGCGATTAAACTGGGACAATTTCAAAATTTCTATCGAAATATGTTTTATAACCTTTACTAAGGATCGTTCTATGGCTCTTGTTTTGACTGCATATGTTTTCAACAAAACTCGAAGAGAAAGAAAGTGCTGATGTGATTGTATTAATGTTTAGAAGACGTAGCATTCATCTTGTTTCCACTTATAATATACTGACAACATTGTAGATACGCTTTGTATTTTGCAATGTTGCAACATATCGAATTGCTTACACTATTGTATCAGAGAAAAAGGCAGTTTCGATATGACATCCCTAAAAATGAACAGCTTATTTTTCTGCATATTCTTGAGAGTTCTTCTGTAGTCACATTAATTTACTTGCATGCAGAGCTGGCCCAAAGATTAAGTTGTTCAGCTCAGAAAGTTATCTAATACCTTTTCCCCATAGAACTCTTGAGTTAATCCTGTATACAAAGTTTAATCGATCAAACTATTATAAGAGATAATAATTGCGGATTGTTACGGGTCTATTGTGGGATATCCACCCTAATCATTTAAAGATGCGTAATGCCCTGGAAACTGAAAATGTTCCCTGTGAAGGCAGAAAAGTAACCTGGAGAACCGAAATAACTACCATTGAAACCATGGAAAACTTAGGGAATATCTAAATCTCTGGAAAGCGAACACCCCAAGAATTAAAAAAATTCGTTGGTAAGTTTTGCTGTAGGGGGAATATAGACTCGTTTTGAACATAAAACTGAGGGACGAAAGCAGTCGCATTAATTCAATTACACCGATATATAGCAAGTGAAATAATTATCTGAATTGAAAACTTTATAAATTATTTAGCGGTAGGAGCCTCAGCCTCTCAGGAATACTGAAACTTCTGGTTGGAAAATATTTTCACGTTTGTTAAAAAATTATTTCCATAACTAAACAACGCGTCGCTAGATAAGAGAATTTTATTAAATCAAGTACTCCCACGAGAAAGTATTTTTAAGGATATTGATGAAAATAAGAATATATATGAGATCGAAGTAAGCGACTACTTGCTGAATGGAAGCAGAAAATACACACCAGTAGTCAATTCCTTAACAAATAAACATTTTGATGTAATTTGTTTTCAATGATTAATAATAACGCTAAGTAAAAACGGAGAATACTCTCGCTCAGTTCATTTAGCGGATGAATTCCTTATTCATATAAAATATTTATTATTAATTATATGAATGTAGGCAACTCAATATTGTCCTGCTGATCCAATGCTGCATTTCTCATGATAGCGAATGCTAAATTCGGGCTAACGATGGAGAAGGTTTCTTGACCCTGATTTAAATCATCTCGTAAGCCTTAAGCCTTGATTCCAAATCATTATCTATCCGTTATTTCTTCCTAAATTTCTTTGAAAATGACGTTTTATCTCTCACTGCACCCTCTGCACTATACATGTGTAGCTAATCCGATAAAACAATTTCTGCTGTTTCTATATTTGATTTTACCTTTCATATCTTATTTTAATAAAACCTTTAGTATTTTTATTATATCAATAACTTACTGGTATTTCTATTATGTTATTTTTTCATACTTGTGTAATACTCTGACCTCTCTCTGACCGTCGAAGGGTGCGGATGTGCTACCTTTCTTTTTAAGAGCCCTCTGTTTAGCCCTAAAATTTACCCGAGGATGCCGAAGACCAAGGGCCGTCGTAACTTGGAAGAGGTTACTTCCATTGCTTCGAGCGTCGAGGACACCCTAGCCCCGAAGATCCTCCAGGCAATTAAGGAGGAAGTCCGACGGACGGCCAGGAGGAGCCAGACATCGACGAGATAAACGAGAAGATACTGGCCACATTTAGGAAGGAAATCCACGAAATCGTGGATTCGAAATTGAAAAGGCTCCGGGAACAAGTAGAGGAGCAGGAAAGGATGCTTGATGCTCTCGAGCAATATAACCGCCGGAACTGCCTCCTCTTGCATGGCCTCCCGGAGCATGACAGGGAGGACCAAGTGCAGACGATGATTGCAAATTTTTTCTTTCTTCATTCATGCAAATTTTTTTAAGAGAAACTAGGCGTTAAAATCTCTAAAACGTTCATCGACAGGGTTCATCGCCTCGGTCATCGCAACCTAAATCAACAACGACATAGACCGATGATCATGAAGTTTATATCATATGTGGATCGAGAAGTCGTTTGGAGGAATAAGAAGCGGCTTCGGAACACCGGGATGTTGATCACGGAATCGCTCACTGTGTTTAGGAAAAGGCTTCTCGATGGGGCCAAAGGAGACTTTGGCCGAGAGAATGTTTGGACCTCTGATGGGCGAGTGATTATATTGCTTCCCAACGGTACCAAGATGAAGGCCACTCCAACGATGGAGGACATGGACAAAGTAAAGATGTTCGCCACCCAACATCGGCATACCGACGGACACATAAATTGTCATTCCTGATACTCGTCGATGCACTTCGGCCATAAGCTAAGTAGAGCTCTGATTTTCTTTTTTTTTGATTTTTTTTTAATTTTTGTTTTTTTTTTCGATTTTTAAAAAAATTTCCTCGATTTTTTTTATTCTTTTTTTCCCAATATATTAATTTTTTTTCTTGATTTTAATTTTAATTTTTCTTTCTTGCTTGCTTCGTTATTTTTACGTTAGGTTTTTTCCCCAGCAAAATATTATCTATTATATTTTTATTTTTCCCTCTTAAATCTTTTTAAACCTTATTTTTGTTTGTATTTGTGCAATATTTTCCCTACTTATTAATTTCTTTTCGCACTATCATCCTTGAAGTAATTAGCAAAATCGACTTGTGACATACTATATTTACGAAATATCGTTGTGCACCTCGCACTGATATTGTTATTATAATTTTTTTAAATATATCTCTATATACAAAAATAAAATACGGTTCGTTTATAACTGCGTGTAATTGAGATGACGTCAGTTTCTTCTAATCCTAAGACAAAACCATCGTACACTAGTCAAGCATCAAGAATTTCACCTCTTGCGGCATCTTATCTGAATCATTCTGCTACACAGTTCTTTCCTTACCCTTCTAGCAACGTCCTCAATCCTGAGGCATGCTTATTCTTTCCAAACAATAGAACACACATTCACTCTCCTTCTGTTTTCTCTCTTTCGGATCACAATATAGTCGACAGTACCACCGAGGGTCTTTTAAAAGTTGCCTCTCGGCACAAAAAAATCTCTTTTAGCTATTCATGTAAATGCTCAAAGTTTATTAGCACATATTGATGAAGTCAGAACAATTGGCAAAATTGATGGCATTGATATTATAGGAGTTAGTGAGTCGTGGCTACATCCTGGTCTTTCTTCGTCACTCGTCAGTATTCCAAATTTCAACTTGGTAAGAAATGACAGAATTGGAAAGCGCGGTGGAGGGGTTAGTGTATATATTCGTGATGGTTTAGATCACAAAGTGATTTCTAAATCTGAACAAAATCACTGCTCTCGCCCTGAATGTATTATGCTTGAAATTAAATCCAACTCCCGTAAGGTACTGTACTGTGTTGTTTATCGGCCGCCTAGGGTTAGCTATCTATCCGATATTGAAGGTGCTATATCTGACGTTCTACATCATTATGAAGATATCATAGTTATGGGTCACTTCAACACTAACCTTCTCAACGACAATGTCGAATCTAATAATTTAATCCACTTGCTCAACTCCTTAAATTTTAATATACTCCCTACAGAACCTACTTATATAACAAAACATTCTGCAACGCTAATAGACCTGGTAATCGTAGGTCATAAAGCTAAAGTACTTAATCATGGGCAGTTAGCGGCACCAGGAATTTCAGCACATCTATGTTTTGTAACGCTGCAGCGTTACAAAAATGTTAGATATGCTAGGTTGGGAAACGTTAGAAAAAAGACGGAGAGTAAATCGACTCGTAGGAATCTTTCAGGTCCGAAACGGAGAGGCATGGATGGAGCTAAAGAGCAGAATAGAGGAACAAAACTATATAGCGAGAGGGGATCACTTACAGAAGTTAAAACTAAGGAAACAAAGAACAGACGTCGCAAAGTATTCCTTTATAAATAGAGAGGTTAAAGAATGGAATATGTTGCCTGAAGAGGTCTTCAAACCCTTAGCTAAAAATAGAAAAGAGTTCAAAGGTAGATGTTGTAGATTAATTAAATAAGAGGAGGGAGAATTGTAATCTTTTGTATTATTTGGTTGTTTGTAAAAGTGACGATATGAAAATGATTGACAATTTGGACTTAAAAGCATCAGAGTGTGACAGTAAACTGTAGTTTTTATAATAAGGGGATATATGTTGTGTAAATGTTATGGTGGGGGTGACAAGGTGTGTGTGTAAAGTCCTGATGTAATGTAGTGATATTTGAATAATGTGTATTGTGATTGAGTACTTTGTGGGTAGTAATGTTAAGTGTGGGATATTTATCTGTGTAACGTCCGGTGCAGGGATTGGGGTTGTAACTATGTTGTCCCTTGATGATGGTTGGGGCTGACACCAGAAGAAATTCTACTTGCAGCATAAATAAATAAATAAATAAATTCCATAAGGCTCTTCTATTGGAGCGCTTGAGAAGATCATTAGCAAACTTGACTTTGGCTTTTCGAATTTCTTTTTTGACTTTATTACGAAGAATTTTGAATCTGTCATAATCAGATATTAATTTAAATTTTTTATAATGGGTGTAGATTAAGTCTCTTTCCCGCATTAGAGATAAGATGGAGTCAGTGATCCATGGAGTAGGCTTATCTTTTACGCGTCTAGTTAGAATTGGCGAGTGCACATCTATTAAGCGAGTGGGCAGTTCATTAAGTAGCTCTACTTTACTGTCGATATCATTTGCAGTTAATATATCCTGAAAAGGTTGATAGTAAGCCATTTCCTGCAATCTATTTGTATCTATGCTTTTAAAGTTACGATAAGTGATAATTGTAGGAGCATACTTTTTCGTATGGATTGCGTGGTTAACATAGATGTGCTGAAATTCCTGGTGCCGCTAACTGCCCATGATTAAGTACTTTAGCTTTATGACCTACGATTACCAGGTCTATTAGCGTTGCAGAATGTTTTGTTATATAAGTAGGTTCTGTAGGGAGTATATTAAAATTTAAGGAGTTGAGCAAGTGGATTAAATTATTAGATTCGACATTGTCGTTGAGAAGGTTAGTGTTGAAGTGACCCATAACTATGATATCTTCATAATGATGTAGAACGTCAGATATAGCAACTTCAATATCGGATAGATAGCTACCATTTTTGGCCTCTTGGCCAGCTTTTTTCGATTCTAGCCCACTGTGCGCTGTCTTCTTTCCTATGCCTCACTAACACGTACCTAGCTGCTTTCCGTTGAACTTTCTCTATCTTTTTTATATAAATTTTATCATGCGGATCCCACACATTTGTTGAGTATTCTAATAGTGATAATGGATTATCTAAACTTGGAATAGGAAAAAATAAATCTTTCTCCATTCCCTCAAACATAAATTCAGAGAGCTTAAATGACTACTTCATAAACAATCACACTCAAATAACAGGGCAAGACAAAAAGGATTCACTACACAGTATGATGAACCAAGCCCTTCTAACGTACTCTGAGTTCAGATTCATTCCTGTGTCCTACAACGAAGTGAAAAAGACCCTGCTATCTAGTAAATCTACAGCCACCGGTGTGGACAATATACCTATCACTATTATTCACAAAATTCTTCTTTTGATACTTCCTTACATTGTACACATATATAACTTCTCTCTCGCTCATGGCGTCTTCCTTAAGCAATGGAAAATTTTGATCATACATCCTATCCCTAAAACCTCTTCCGCAGCCACTGTTAAGGATTTCCGGCCAATCAGTATACTTCCTTCGCTATCTAAAGGTCTTGAACGTCTCGTTAATCAACAAATTACACAGTTTTTATCGGCAAATAATCTATTTGATCCGTTTCAATCAGGTATTAGGCGCCATCATAGTACTTCTACTGCTGTAACCAAAGTCACGGATGACATTAAATTTGCAATGGCCAGCAAGAAAATTACATTTCTAGTCCTGTTTGACCTCATTAAAGCCTTTGATTCGGTGGATATAGATTTACTCATAGCAAAAATAAAAGCGTATAATTTCTCCACTAGCGTTCTCTCGTGGCTTTCCTCTTACCTTGCTGGAAGGTCACAATCGTGTCTCTTAAACAGGACACTATCCCCCGTTCGAATGAATCATCACGGTGTTCCCCAAGGATCTGTTCTTGGGCCTTTATTATTCACCCTTTATATTCAAAACTTATCTTCGTAACTAAGCCATTCATCTTACCATTTATATGCAGATGATTTGCAAATATATCTTTCCACTGAGCCACGTAACTATCATAAAGCCATTGAAAATATAAATCAGGATATCAGAAATGGCTAAGTGCATGGCTATAATCTCTAGCGCTGGAGTAAAGTAAACCCTGCCAAATCCCAAGCTATTATCTGCGGACACTCGAGAATTCTTCAAAATATTAATCGCTTGAATGTACCAAAAATAAAAATTTATGATAAAGAAATAGAATATAGCTCATCAGTTAGGGATCTTGGCATCTGGTTGCACTAGTCCCTCACCTACGACACACATACCACATCAATCTGCAAGAAAACTTATGCAGCGCTTCATAGCATGAAAAGATTAAAACACATACTACCCATTCAATTAAAAAAGACTCTTGTACAATCCCTTATTCTCCCTATTTTCGACTACTGTGACATTGTATTAAACGAATTGCCTACCTCAGTATCTTCTAAACTAGACCGTGCCTTCAATCAGTCTGTTAAATTTATCTTCAATGCCAAAAGGTCTGATCATGTTTCCCCACTTCTAATGGAACTAAAATGGCTTCGGCTTGATGGAAGGCGCAAACTTCATACCTTCAGTCTTGTACACAAAGCTCTTAATCAATGTTGCCCGAATTATTTATTCTCATACTTCCAATTTTTAAACCATAATCATACACAAGGAACTCGCCCATCTGGAAAGCTATTAATCCCCAAACACAGAACTGAATTATGCTCCAGATCCTTCATTGTACTAGGTTCGAAATATTGGAATCAATTATCTAGTACCAAAATGAATTCCCTACCATTTTCTTCCTTCAAAAGGAAGGTCTATGAAGAACTTTATAACTATGAAATAATATCGAAAAAGTAATAGAACTTCATTTTCCATATTAATACATTCTAACCTATCTTCAAGTCGATTTTGATTACTCTCACTTCAAGCTTATTCATTTTTAAATCAACTTCCCAGTCAAACATTTTCAAACAATAATGCTCAAATAGTCTATGCCATCTACTCTTTCTCTTCTCACTTTATTTCAGACAAAACTCAACCTCGACTGTTGTTGATACAGAACATATCAACTGAGGAAGAGGCAAGCATATGACATCGGCAGCTCATTATTATATTATACTTATGTCATTACTCCATTTTTATTATTTTTTAAAATTTTTATTATTATTTTTTAAATTTTATTATTTACGAGCTGAGGCGCCCGTTGATTCTCAACGGGGATATATAAATAAGCAGTAGATAATATATTAGGTAATAACTTGTGAAGAGGAAAATCTAACATCTCTATCTTAGCTTGGATCAATGAAAATGTTATCCTAAATGAAGATGTTTTATATTTTCTGACTTCTTATCATTTGAATGCAAATATGGAATTCACGATAATAAAATGAATCGTCTCAGATTTTCTTTCTTTAGGAGTTTCCTCAACTGTGTATGATGATTCTTCCTTGGGATTTTTCCTGAGTGCACGTCGTCTCATGTAATAATTACCCATTTCCTTATATTTTAAATTTACTTATTAAGATAGTATTGCTTAGCTTCACATTAAATCCTATAAGGGAGAAAATTTTGATAGAGACAATACTACTTGCGGTTTGCTCACGAATACAAAAGATCGCCCGTGTAAAAAATGAGACGTTTGATTAAGTTATCATTTACTCGAAATGCTAATGTAATACACGGTATTAGACGATTAGGGAAGTAGAGTCATGGTTCAAGCACCCACTGCCACACGCCAAGAAGCTGCACGCAGTATACATTAATAAATTTAAAGTTTTTCCAGTGTAAATCACGCGTAGTAGCTTCATTATTTTCAATTAGAAATGGCAAAGTCGAGGTGATAAAGAAACTTTCCCTAAATGATCATACGTTGCCTCCTGAGAATCAACACTGCAAATTGAACGTAAATGCAAATGCTGAAATTTCAGAATATTGCTTGATAAGTACATATACTATCATTCGTTTTTAATGATTACTTTCAGATGGACCTAAAATCATCGTGTATTCTTATGGGAAAACGCAATAACTCGGTTTCAACAATCGCATTCGTCGTCAAGGGGACTCGTTGTTTATAGCCTCAAAATTTCACAAAATTTCCGTTTATTTTAACCGAATTCTCGCCATTTCGACTCGATAGCGATATTTCACGATCAAAATAAGACTTGCTATTCATTTCTCTTTCTTTTGGTGCTTATCTCGATTTTGTATGTATATTATTTCTAATTTAATTATGCAAAAGAAATGTAGCCTGCAACCGATAAAAGTGAGGTTTACGTGCATTTCTTATGAGAACAGTTTTTCTTATCTGGGTTCGAACTGGGGACATTTAGGTAAATAAAAAGTAGCCTATTATCTGCGCAGGGATTACATTTAACAATCGTGAAAGTTTGAAATTTGTGCCATTTATGGTTCTCGAGTTTTAGGCGAACATACATACACACATACATACACACACCTTATTTTATTATATTAGACTAGCTGAGGCGCCCGTTGATTCTCAACGGGGATATATAAATTAGTAGTAGTTAATATATTAGGTAATAATTTGTACAGAGGAGAATCTAACATCTCTCAATTAGCTTGGATCAATGAAAATTGATCAATCCAAATTGATTTGGTCAGTCTTCAGTATCTAGTCTTGTTAATGATGAGGGACTAACAGTTAGTGATTCGGTAGGTAAAGCGAACTTACTTAATCGACATTACCAGGAAAGCTTTACTTTAGACAATGGACGTACAAACGATTTTTCGGTCAGGGTTGATTCAAAGATGGGGCCGATCGAGTTGTCAGTGGATGGAATAGGTAAGCTGTTGCGAGAGGTTGACAAGAAGAAAGCGCCCGGACCGGAAGGTATACCTTCGCTGGTTATTACTACGCTGGCGGACGAGCTTTCTCCCTATCTTGTCGTATTTTATAAGAAAACGTTGGATGAAGGCGTTGTACCAACGTCGTGGAAAAGAGCGCATATCACCCCAATTCCTAAGAAAGGGCGTTCCTCGAAACCGGAAGACTATCGTCCCATATCCTTAACGTCAATTTTTTGTAAGATAATTGAACATATAATTGCCAGTTCTATAATGCGTTTTCTAGGTGATAAGGGGGCAATTAGTGAATGTCAACACGGTTTTCGTAAGGGTAGGTCATGCGATACCCAGTTAGCCCTTTTTGTGAACGATTTAGTTAAGGCTGCTGATAAGGGTATTAGCACGGATGCCATATTTTTAGATTTTAGAAAAGCTTTTGATAGAGTTTCACATGTAAAAGTAATTCATAAATTGATGGCTTATGGGATTAATCAGCAAGTTATTGAGTGGATAAAATGTTTTCTAGGAAACAGATCGCAGCGAGTTGCGTTGGACGGAATTTTTTCTGATGAGGTTTACGTCACATCCGGTGTTCCGCAGGGTAGTGTATTAGGTCCTCTTCTGTTCCTAACTTATATCAACGATATGGTGGGTAATGTTCTATGTAAGTTTAGGCTATTTGCAGATGATACTGTTATTTATAGAGATATTACAAGCGCAGATGTCGTTGTTTGCTTACAGAACGATCTGAATCTTATTTCTGGTTGGTGCAGGGATTGGCAGTTAGATTTGAATGTAAAGAAGTGCGTAGCCATGAATTTTACACGTTCCGCTAATGTTTCTCGCATACCGTATAATATTTCAGGATATCCGTTGCAGTTCGTGAAGCATCATGAATATCTTGGTATTACGCTCAGTAGTAATTTTTCCTTTAAAGAGCATATTCAAAACGTAGTAGGTAAAGCGAATAGGATGCAAAGTTTAGCTGGTAGAATCCTTAGGGGTTGCTCATGGAGAGTAAAAGAAATAGCGTACTTCTCCCTAATTCGACCTCTCCTTGAGTACTGCTGCGCGATTTGGGATCCGCACGAAGTGGGATTAACTTCCAGCCTTGAGATGGTTCAACGTAGGGCAGCTAGATTTGTTAAGGGAGATTTCAGTATTGACAGCAGTGTTTCAGCTATGATAGAATCCCTCGGTTGGGATTCGCTTAGTGATAGAAGACTTGATTACCGTAGGAAGCTTTTTCATAAATTTATCACTACGGATCTCAGGGAGGAGGTAGTTGATATTGTCATACCAGTTTGTAGCATACGTGATCTTCGAGACAAAACGACGAAGCGTTACAGGGAAATAGTTGCCAGGACAGATAGTTATTTCTGGTCATTTTTTCCGCGAAGTATTAGAGAAGCCAACAGCAGTCAAAGGTAGATAGGTTTTCGGTGTTTCACACCCCCTGCCATGCGCCAGTGGCGGTTAGCAGGGTCCTTATGTAAATGTTAATGTAAATGTAAAAAATGTTATCCTAAACGAAATTGTATATGCATATTTAATAATATATAATAATTGTAATATTTTCAAACTAATTATAATTTGAATCCAAATCTAGAATCCAGAAGAACAAAAGGAATCATCTTAGATTTTCTTTCCTCAAATTTGTAAGATGACTCTTCCTTGGGATATTTTCCTGGGTGCACGTCATTTCGTGCAATAATCACCCATTCCCTTATGTTTCTTTTAAATTTACTAATTAAGATAGTATTGCGTAGCTTCACATTGAATCCTATAAGGGAGAAAATTTTAATGGAGACAATACTAATTGCGATTTACTCGGCTCTCACGAAAACAAAAGATCGCCCGTGTAAAAATGAGGTGTTTGATTAAGTTATCATTTACCCGAAATGCTAATGTAATACGCGGTATTAGAGTCACGGTTCAGACACCAACTGCTACACGCCGAAAGGCTGCACGCAGTGTACATTAATCAATTTAAAGCTTTTCCAGTTTAAATCACACGTAGTAGCTTCATTATTTTCAAATAGAGTTGGCAAAGTCGAGGTGATAAAGAAACTTTCCCTAAATGATCATACGTTGCCTCCTGAGAATCAACACTGCAAATTGAACGTAAATGCAAATGCTGAAATTTCAGAATATTGCTTGATAAGTACATATACTATCATTCGTTTTTAATGATTACTTTCAGATGGACCTAAAATCATCGTGTATTCTTATGGGAAAACGCAATAACTCGGTTTCAACAATCGCATTCGTCGTCAAGGGGACTCGTTGTTTATAGCCTCAAAATTTCACAAAATTTCAGTTTATTTTAACTAAATTCTCGCCATTTCGACTCGATAACGATATTTCACGACCAAAATAAGAATCATTATTCACTTCTCTTTCTTTTGGTGCTTATCTCAATTTCGTCAGCCTATTACTTCTAATTAAATTTTGCAAAAGAAATGTAGCCTGCAACTGATAAAACGGAGGTTTACGTGCATTTCTTATGAGAACGGTTTTTCTTGTCTGGGTTCGAACTGGGGACATTTAAGTAAATGAAAAGTAGCCTATTATCTGCGCAGGGAGTACATTTAAAAATCCTGAAAGTTTGAAAGTTGTGCCATTTATGGTTCTCGAGTTTTAGGCGAACATACATACACACACACATACACACACACCTTATTTTATTATATTAGATTATTATTATTATTTTTTATTTATTATTTTGTATTTTTTCTTATATATTTTTACTTTACTTTTTGTAGTTTCTCCATGACTTTGAATTTCAAAAATTATTTTATTTATTATATGTTTTCACGGTTTTTTTCCGCCTTCTTGTGCGGGTGTTTTCCCGCACTGTGGGTTTTTCCCTATCAACCTTCAGTTGTGGAGATTTTTTCCCACAAATCAAATCTTTCTTTTTCGTTTTTTTCTTTCTCTTTTTTTATTCTCTTAGTATTATTTTACATCTTAATAACCATGCATCTTCATACGAGGTTAGGTGGAAGAGAGGTCCACTCGGGCCTAATAAAGGGTCCAATAAATAAATAATACTTGAACAGTGTAAACTGCCATGCTTTATTTGTTATTTGTATAATTTGATACTTGTATTAATATTTTAATTTATTTATTTATTTGACGTTAGATATTGTTTTAAAATGAATGCTGTGTTTATTTTTCGATTGTCCTACTTTAACTTTTAATTTGCTATGCACTTATTGAGGATTTATAAGATATATTTTCCTATGCACGTTTTACATTCTAAAGTATGTGTTACCGGCATTAATTTACCACTCACAAGATTACATTAACTTTTCCCAAAATTCCGCATATCCCTCGTGATAAAAGTTTTAATTCGATAGAAATTGAATCATTTATTTATTTCATATTCCATATATTTATTGAATTTGTGTCGTTTCAATTCTCGACTGTCCTACTTTCTCTCTGTCCTTCATACTTGTTGTGCAAATATTATCAAGGATATAATAGATGTCTTTGCTCTATGTGCGTTATAAATTCCAAATATGTGTTTCCATCAATGTTGAGTCCATGAAAACATTATATTAACTATTCCTAATATGCCGCGAATCCTTCGTGAAAACTGGTTTCTTTATAAGGATGTGACAGAAAACTTTACCTTAGGTCCTCGTCGAGGCAACCGACTTCCAAAGCTATTATCTCTAAAGAAAAAATTTCAAACAATTTGAATGATTAGATAATGATTTAAAAATTGGCCGCCGCTGCCGAGTACAATTAGGTGGTGGTGTAAATCAGGCTACCCTGCAGTGCATTTTATCTTTTGTGACTCGTTTCGTAAAATTGCATCGACGAGGTAAAATCATTACCTAGATCCCGAGGAATTCATATTGAGAAAAATTCAAAAACGCATTTCCAACCGCTACGAAAAGCAAAGGAAAAATGTGAGAAAAATTTTAGCTCTCCCAAAGAAGCCTGTGGCAGAGAAGGAAAGGAAATAATCCCTTCAAGTGTAGGTCGCTCACACATCTTCTCGCGAAATAGCGGACTAATCATCCCCTAATTCAAATTTGGCCTCTATTTGCAGTAATGAAATGGTTTCCGTTTAAAATTTCAGATCTGGAAGAGAAACACCAGTCGGAAGAAAGGCTTTAGAGGATAAATTTGGAACCACAAGAGGAGATGATGGTCATATATATAGAAATATGAACTTCCTTCTATATTATGGTTGCTTATACTATTTATAGTGTTACTACATACCCTTGTTCCTACGTCATTAATCTAAATTTGAATTTCCTAAAAAAATTAGAAATCATTTATTAAGTAACTGCTTGAATTAATTCGTGGTATGGAGATTAAATACATACGATGCTCCCTTATGCAACCACATTCTCACTTTGCAGATTGTAAGGATGACAAAGAGAACCATTTGTAGTGGGGTATTAATGAGATCAAGCAATCCATGGAATATTCTCCTACAAAAATCAGTCACAGGCACCAGGAGCCGGCGTAAGGAACCGACCAACTTGAAAATTTTCAGGAGCACTACAATCAAAGCAGATTCACCAGATATCTTGTGGGCGGTAGCTGTTCGATGTAGTGGAATCGCAATTTTGACGTCTTTATGTACATTCTGTCATTAAGAGGAACTATATTTTTGAAATCCTGTTACAACATGCATTTTCCATGTATCTATCTTTTCTGAAGCTTGGTAACACTGTAACCCTTATACCAAACTTATTCTGCCAAAGTCAAACGGTAATTTAACTTTAAATTTAAGTTAGTTATTTAGCTTTTATTTTCCCTTATCAAATATGTGAAAATGCGAAGAATTTGAATGCAGTGAATGCAATATTTCCTATAATTTGAAAGGAATTCACTTTTCCACCGGACGTAGATCCTTTCAGCTTATTCGTATCATTAGTTATTTTGCAGAAAAATAAACTTCTATTAACTTCTATATTACGGTTGCTTATATGCTTTCTAGTGATACGACATACCCTAAAATATTAAAAAATATTGATTCAGTAACTGCTTGGATTAATTCATACGATGCTCTCTTATGCAACCACTTTCTCACTTTGCAGATTGTAAGGATGACAGCAGGAACCATTTGTATTGGGGCATGAATAAGATCAAGCCGTCCATGGAATATTCTCCATAAAATTCAGTCACAGGCACCAGGAGCCGGCGTAAGGAACCGACCGACTTGAAAAGTATCAGAAGCACTACAATGAAACTAGTTTCACCAAATAACCTACGGGCGGCTGCATTTCGATGATGTGGAATTGTAATTTTGACTTATTATTAATTTTAAGTAAATTAATTAATTTTATGTAAATTAATTAATTTTATGTAAATTGTGTCATTAGGAGGAACTATACCGTTGAAATCCTGTAACAACATGCATTTTCCATGAATCTATCTTTTCTAGATCAAGCAGTCCATGGAATATTCTCCAAAAAATATCAGTCATAGGCACCAGGATCCGGCGAAAAGAAGCGACCGACATGAAAACTATCAGGAGCACTACAATGAAACCAGTTTCGCCAAATAACCTACGGGCGGCTGCATTTCGATGTCGTGGAATTGTGATTCTGACGCCTTTATGTAAATTCCGTCATCAAGAAGAACCATAGTGAAAGACCAATTGAAAAGACCATTGAAATCTACTAACACCATTTATTTCGTTTTATCCAATTTTCCTGAAATTTTGTAACACTGTAATTCTTATACCAAACTAGTTCTGCCAAATTCAAACGGCAATTTAAGTTCATATTTAAAGGTAATTAATTGCTACTAATTAAAGTTTGCTCGCATCCTATTTGTGCATGATCAGAGGAAAGGAACTTTTCGCACGGAAAGAGATAATACTTACCACCTCTGCTCACAGGCTTGCTTGCTGCTTCAGTCCGGAATCTAACGAATGGGAGATATTTAAACTAAGGTAGTTAATTCTTTTAATTCTGTTCTCCGTTGCGCTCATGATGAACCCCCAAAATTCTTTGATTCAACATTTTTTTTGCTAGCAGTCACCGATCGAATATTTTTGCATGGGATGTCGCAGTTACAATTTCTTGTAAGTCACACTGATAAAAACGTGATTCTTTCAATTCCTTTTTTATATTTCTTTAAATTCCATTGAATTTACTTTACCACGTGATGTATAGAGCTGCTCGGTACGGTGAATTTGTTGTTTGTATGAAAAATGTGAAATAAAAAGTATCGTTTGCCTGTGTTTTATTTCAACAATTAGTACCCGGAGATATCCTTTCTAAGATAGCAGTATCTACTGCTATTAGTATCTACTGCTATCAGTATCCGAGGAAAATCATTTTTCTGAAATGTAAATTTACACGAAGGGGTGTCACAGTTACAATTTCCCGTAAGTCACACTGATAAAGGCGTGAGGTTCCTTCAATGCCAGCACGAAGTTTGTAAGTCAGCTATTTCCTTCCTCGGCCTTTCCTCATTCTTATTTTAATGTTAATATTTGCAATTTCTATTATTTTGTCGGATAAGTAGCCTAAATTTGAGACCATCTCCTCTTCTCTATGCATCACACAGTCTCACTCATTGAGCTGGTTTTTTATTCCTTGTGTGTGTTAATAACTTCAATTCCATTGCATTTATTTTAACACGTGATGTATAGAGCTGCACGGATCGGTGAATTTGTTGTTTGTATGCAAAATGTGAAATAAAAAGTATCATTTGCCTGTGTTTTATTTCAACAATTAGTACCCGGAGATATCCTTCCTAAGATAGCAGTATCTACTGCTATCAGTATCCGAGGAAAATTATTTTCCTGAAATGTTAATTCACATGATGGCTTGAAAAACCAAGTACTAGTAATATCGTTGGAATCCTAAATGTTGTTTTACCAAATACACTCTTGAGATTTGTTGCACCTCTCAGGCAATAATTTTCTCAGCTTTACTCTTCGATGTACTTTCTAAAGACACATTATTCAAAAAAAGCTTTATTATATAATAATGAAATTTTCGTCAATTAGTTACTTCAGAAATTTCCCATACATGATTTTTGTATCCATTTTTACAAGAAATGAACAGAATTTATTTTTGAAAACTCTTTGTAATACAATTGGGGTGATAGCAGGCGAGCCCTTTATGTTATTTTGTTTCATTATATTGCAAAATACTTACTATATACCTCTAATACTTCATTTTCTTAATGTCATTATAGTATAACGCAAGTCCTATTTTTCTATTAGAGAACTTTTCTCTGTCCTAATCCACCATTGTCCTTGCCCAAATATTACTCTAAATTAACATCTTAGGTTTTGGCCATAGTCGTTGTAATTCATTGAAACGTTAAATATTTGTAACTTTTCTATGACAGAGAAGAATGATTAGTACTGGGAGGTATTAATTCCAATGTAGTTAAAGTCACTTTAGGCATCCTGCAGGTTAGCATAATCAGAACGTTGCCATTTCAAGTATAAATTACGATCCTAATGGACAACCCTAATTTCATTGATTCTAAAATTAAGAAACATGCAAAGATATAGGATATTTTGACACTGTTGGATATATAGAAATCATAATGTAAGGTGTGAAAAGCAATTAGGGCTTACTGTAGACAAATGTTCAGTAGTTTACCTCTCAGAAAAAATTCTTTTGCCAACGATTAGTTGTACATCCTCCGAGCAAAGAAAATTAGATATACAATTCGTGTTATATCTTACAGCAACTTTAAAGATTTACTTAACTTGCATACTTACATCCGTGATAAAAGTCGAAAGGCATTCAGGAAACTTCGTCAAGAGAATAGGCGGTGATAGCAATAAAAAAACAATAGACTCATGTTATTACTGAAGAGGGATTGCAGACTGAAAAAGGAAGAATACATTGCAGAAGGAATCTTCAATGGAAGAAGACTCTTCATCCAATCATTGACTTCGTACAAACAAGAAGAAATTAAAAGGTATGTCTGTAAATTTACAATTTGATTCTCTGTTAATATTTTGTAAGAATTAATTATTTTTAAGGGTTATGTGTAAGAATATAATCACAAATTAGCTTACTTCCTGCCGTTGCCAATATTTTTCCCTATCAGTAAATAAATCTATTCCGAACAGACAGTAAAATAAAACAAAACCGTTCCTTACAAATTATTTCAAATTACTGAGTGATTATATCTGAGTGCTTAATATCGAAGATGTATAATTTGGTGTATTCGTTAAAATGTCGTCGGCTGCTGGGATTCCGTTTGCTAGAACAAATGACGATAAGATCCGAGTATTCAGTACAAATAACATCGTTGAAAATTAATTCGTATATATATATATATATATATATATATATATATACGAATTAGTTGTACATCCTCCGAGCAAAGAAAATTAGATATACAATTCGTGTTATATCTTACAGCAACTTTAAAGATTTACTTAACTTGCATACTTACATCCGTGATATATATATATCACTAGAATTATTATATATATATATATATATATATATATATATATATATATATAATATTAAGTATAATTATTATAATTATATATATATATATATAAATATAATATTAAGTATAATTATTATAATTATATATATATATATATATATACGAGTAAAAGTTGCTTGCATACTGCAAGCTAATTGGTAAGAATTTACAATAAGTTCCCCTTACGGGTGTCCCCTTCGAAGCTTATCCAGGAAAATTTTTAAACTTGCCGCAATATATTTCTTAAGTTAGAAATTTTCATCCATCTGGCATCGAACTCACGGTCATATGCAACCTTTCTTCCACTGGTTCTATAGAAAACTACTTCAAACGCAAACGCTGTGATTTTGAATAGTCTCCTGAATAAATAAAGGCCTCAAAACAATTTTTAAAAAATTGCGTAAATGACCGCCTGGCGTTGAACACAGGACCCGTTCGTGAGAGACAATGGCATATGAATGTTAGAGAAGTGCTACTCTGACGTGTTTCAAAGTTTCAATTCAGTATCTTATCGGGAAGGTCCTAAAATAAGATCCGTTATTCCCGTTTGAAATGCATGGTAGAATCGGAATGACGCTCTAGCATCGAACCAAGGACCTCTAGAGAAGCAGTGGACGTCATGAAGGAATCTTCTCAAACGCCTCTGTCACCTTTCCGGGTTTTATCTTTCCAGTTTATCGGGAAGGCATTTTAAAAAATCGTCCCTGATATCAGCAATGCATTTCTTACGGAGGCATTTCGGACCCACCTGGCGTCGAACACACGGACATTTGGTAACATTTTTTCGTTTGTTACGATGGAAGACCATCTCATCTGTAAACACCGAGATTTTGATTGCTCTATCGCATCGAGAACGGCCTCAAAACAGATTGAAAAAAACCGCGCAAAAGACCGCCTAGCGTCGAACTCAGGACTCTTCCGTGAGAGAAGATAGCAAAATAATATTAGATAAGTACCATCCTTACTTGTTCCAAAGTTTCGATTCAATATCTTATCGGGAATGTCCCAAAATGAGATTCCGCTTTCCCCATTTGAAATACATGGAGGAATGGGAATGACCCTCTTGCATCGAACCAAGGACCACTAGACGAACTGTGAAATTCATGGAAGAATATGTTCAAACTCCTCCGTCGCCACACCGGGTTTTATCTTTCCAGCTTATCGGGAAGGCATTGAAAAAAAATTTCAGAAATTGCAGCAATGCTTTTCTTATGGAAGAATTTCGGACCCACCTGGAGTCGATCTCACGGTCATTTTGTAACATTTCCTCCATTCGTAATATAGAAGACTACCTCAACTTCAACCTCCGAGATTTTGGTTCCTCTATCTTAACGATAAGTGCCTCAAAATAATTTTCAAAAATCCGCGCAATGCATTCTTATGGGAAAATTGCGATTTTTGGGAATTTCTGGTATCGAACCCATGATACCTAGCGTCGATGTCTGCATTATTCTGGCGTCTAGAGTGTAGGGCCAGTACGTCGAAAAAATCTGACGTCGATGGCGCTTGTGGAACATGGTCAGAATTCGTATCCCCTATGTCTATATATATATATATATATCTATATATCTATATAGGTATATCCGGAGAGTTAGCTATATATAATAGATATAATTCTAGATCAGCCTTATTATCTAGTTGTTATCCGCTCTCCTTTTGACACAATGCTGATTATGTGTTGCGAGAAAATCGGGGCTGTAGATTTGAAGACTAGTCCTTTCAGGAATTTATTTCATTCTAAAACAAAACGCGGCAGTACAACTATCGCGCTTCAAGGTTACGCATGACTGTTTCCTTATCTTTGTCTACTCGACGGAATCGACTCACCGCTTCCATCCTTCTCTTACCCTAATTTAAGTGTAAAGATGCACATCCTCAGAGAGCGACTACCATACCCCATTTGTGAGATAAATCTATGTTGCGAACATGACACTGCCACAACCCGAAGTTATAGGACACATTAAGGTGTAGATCTATATTCTAAACTCAGACTTCAAGATCATGTTTAAGAAAATAGGTGGAGCTATTTGGAAAATTCGAAATCCAGACGATGTTTATGATGCAAGACAATTGATTTGAACAAACTAGTAACAAAGAAAGTAACTCGAGAATTATAATATCTTGCAAAATACAAATGAAACCATCACTTACACGACTTTAGTATATGATTATCATATCAAATAATTTGGAATGTTTCAAATGTGATTATGACTTAACTCTTTACGCTAATTTCTATTTAAAGGAAAGATTACCTTGTAAATGTTCCATTAACGTTGTAAGTAGAAATTTATGAAAATTTCGTGAATCCACTTATTTCTAAACGTCAATAAATGTAGTTGATTTTCGGAATCAGTCGAAAGGGAGCCAGATTGAAGATTTTGGATTGAAGGAACTCGTAACGATTTCCACCAGGGATTCTTTCAGGTAAGGTGAATATAATTTCGTTCGCATCGCGAGATCGTCCCCCGACATTGCCCTTGTAATGAACTAGCTTCCACCCTTCAAAGTAGTGTATGGTTATTTTTTTATATAGAGAGTTCCATAACAATACTGATTCACTAAATTCAAACAACTACATTCAATAATCACCTAAGGAAAAAATTTTACGATTGGATTAGGCATTTGCAAGCAGACGAAGAATTTCGCAAAAACGATTGGAGAGAAATATTTCCCACGAAATTAGGCAATCTGAAGACCTTGCATAGCTTTATTACGAAGCATATTACATGACAACGTAGATAAAAAATTGATTATCGGTGGCCGTACACTATTGGCCGTCTGGACTCAAATAAATTATTCTTGTATATCTGGGCATCTTTTTTTTAATTTTAGGCCTCTGTGATCCAATGCACTGATTACTTTTTACGTCAGTTAAAAGTTTCCGGGAATTATGACTGCACGACAATGGTATTTCATTGTGTAAGTTTTCATCAGGATTCATCTGAATCCTGATTCAGAATACTATTATTAAAAAATATACTGGGGTGATTTCTCTAATTTATTGGATTGGACATATTGAAAGCAGTCGAAGGACACCGAGGAATAAGGGTTAGGATCGGAGGACTTCGTAACGGTAAGTAACTACTGCTCTGAAAGCGACGAAGGGCTATCTCCACATGAAGAAACATAACCCTTCTCTTCCCACGGGTATTGATTATAATAATTCACGATAGGCGACATGCGAACTAAATTTCTTAAGTTATTTTATTTTAGTATAACAAAAACGCCTCAATAGAAAATTGATATTCCTTGAAAAATCAGAGAGATTGTCACCTAATCTTGGAGTACTATTTTAGAAACAAATGATCGATCTTCTCTTTGAAAATTTTCATGCAAGAATGAATTTCATAACAATTAGGTAGCACTTGAACGTGATATCTAAGGGAGCGATGTTCCACTGGAAATTAGTCCTCAGATTCGATATAAAATCAAAAATGCTGGACGAAAACCTTATCATAAGTTCATTAGGACAGATTTCCGGAATGAAATCTCATTTGAATATTTATAAGATTATCAGCCTGGTGCTAATTTAAACCTTTAGTTATCTAAGTATTTTGAGCGAGAGGAATAGAAAAGTTGAGCAGTGACGTTGTTTTCGGCTTTTATCACAGTGTCATAATGCTATAAAGCCCAAGTAGCACAATACCATACGCAATTGTAGGAAAACCAGTCCATAAAAACATCCATGATAAAATGTATTTCTGGAAGTAGTATTTTCCACTTGCCTGGCGTCCTCTCTATACTCATGAGCTATATCGAAGGAAATTTTCTCCCGTATTCAGGGAATGTTTCTGATAGTACGACTATGGTTTCGCCCGCAACACTAGATCGCAAACCGCCTTTGATCTAGTTAAGAACCAGCATACAGCCTTAAATGCTGTGGACGGCGTTTTTTTATAGAGTTCAGATACTACACTGATTCACTAAATTCAAAAGATTAAATTCACTGATCACTAAAATGAAGTATCATAATAAAGGAGAGGAAAAAGTTCTACGATTGGATTCGGCATTGCTAAGAAGTGGAAGAATTTCGGAAATTATTGGAGACCGATATTTCTCGCGAAATTTGGTCAACTTAATTTCTTGTATAAATTCATGACGGAAATATATGACATGACATCGTAGATGAAAAATTTATTTATGGGCGTCCATGCAAGTTTTCAGTCTGGACTCAAAGAAATCAATCCTGTATACCTGGCATTTTCGTGTTTCTGGCCATCGTTTTCAATTTTTAGCCTCTGTGATCCAACGCATTGATAACTTTTTAAGGCAGTTAAATGTTTCCGGGGATATGACTGCACGTCAATGGTATTTCGTTTGGTAACTACTGCTCAGGATTCGAAGAAGGATTATCTTCGCACGTGGTATATAAGTGCAACTTAATTTATTGTCTTAAATCATAAACTAGGATTTACAATCATAGTTTTGACCATTCTCTGTGACATTAAATACAAAGTAAAACAAAAAACAATACTGATAACTAATTCGAGAATAACTAAGGACAATATTGGAAATACTGATGATTAATTTGAGCTATTGAGAAATAGAACAGCCTAACTGCATAAGACATTGAGCTCATGAGAACGTTTTGTATAGTCTATTGGCTGAAATGTTAGCAACTCCCTACTAAAGTTGGAAATCTCAATGCAATTGAAATGAATATTTGAATTCAAAAATTTACCAGTAATAGCCTTATTTGGTAATACTCTTATGCGCATTCTTTGAATTGATATTCCTGAAAATTAACAGGTTCCTTAGATAACTTTTAGCTTGTACTATCAGTAGGTTTGCGCAGGTTTTTCACACCCCCCTTCTTTGCGGGTGTTTTTCTGCAGTGGATATTTTTTCCTAAGATATCACCTTAGGTTTTTTTTTTAATCCACTCCTTCTAAATTTTTCCTTTCTCTATTCACCTACACAGAACTTTTTATGTGTGTATTATTTTTGACGAAAGGTTAGATGGAAGAAGAGACTATTCAGCCTCAATCTCGCCTTACATAAAGACCTTATAGACAAGGATATGCAATTCATATGATAATATCTAGCAAAACCAAACGTTTCGTAGATAACTTAGTATGAAGCCCCTCTGAGCTAGGAGTATAACCAATATAATAGTAGCCCATAAAGGTAATACTCAGAAAACTATCTGTACTTACTACGAGTAGCTGGTGAAAAGCAATCATCTTCCTAAATTGTTCCTGAAACATTGCGGAAGGACCCCAAAGAAGACTAAACTGAAGTCTGAACTATCATCACCTTTTTCTCTTCCCTTCCCGAGGAAAATGTTTGCTGCAATCTTTGCTTCAAGGTTCATTTAGGCTATATATTTTAGGCTATATAGCTTTCGCGTTTGCAAAAGACCCTGACACGTCACTGACAATTACGAGGAACTAGTAGAAGTACGTTCTCACAATATTAGATCTTATTGATCTGTGTGAAAGTAGGGGAATTTTTCAAATCGGAGTTTTTTTGCTCACGTAGATACCTTAGGAGTGCTTTATCCTACTTGAAGGTAAGTAGAAACATCTTCTGTGTGTATTACTGCAAGTTCGATTAGTGTATTAGTTCTTTCTTTATGTTTGCTATTTAAATCAATTCATGAATTGATAGAAGGTAAGTCAAGCATTGAAAATTAATTTTAAAACAAATGAAGAAATTTTGTTTCCTAATTATTTTTACATTTAACGCAGGGAAATTTACTATCTCCTTAATTGTGCAAATTTTGTTTAAATCTCCTTTTTTTGAGTAAATAATTATATTTGCATCCCCTTTGTTCCAATACATTTTGGGTCCAGTATGTGGGACATTTATTAAATCTTATTTCATCGTTAAAAAGTCAACGTGTATTTCTACTACTTTCGAAATTAGAAAGATGTGGACTTAGTTAAGTCATTCATTTCCTTCTAAGGCAAAATATCAGATGTTCCAATATATACGGTATATAATTAAAGTCAGAAGAAAAAATTAAGGTCTGTACATACTCAATTTACCACGTTGTGAACAAAATTTCATTTGAATTTAGGAAAGAAATTTGAAGTAAAACGCTAATATACGAATCATACCGTTTCACGGAAGCGCCTGTAAATATTCATCTAGCTATATATATATACATTAGTTATTATCTAAAAATAACATATTCTAGATCAGCCTTATTATCTAGTTGCTATCCGCTCTTCTTTTGATACAATACTGATTATATGTTGCGAGAAAAAGGGGCTGTAGATTTGAAGACTAGTCATTTCAGGAATCTATTTTATATGTATATGTCAGCATATTTATAATTTACTTCTCTATTAATCTTTTGTTAACATTAATGACTTCAACGGTTATGTGTAAGAACATAATCTCAATTTAGCTTACTTACTGTTTTTGCCGATATTTTTCCCTATTTAGCAAATTTATTTATTCCAAGCAGTTGGTAGAAACGGACGATAAGGTTCTCAAAAAACTATTTCTATCTTCAGAGTGAATTCTGGCTTGATTTAGAAGATGTTTGTCCGCAGATTTGAAGGCTAGTCATTTCAGGAATTCATTTTATTCTAAAACAAAACGCGGCAGTACAACTATCGCGCTTCAAGGTTACGCATGACTGTTTCCTTATCTTTGTCTACTCGACGGAATCCACTCACCCCTCCCATTCTTCTCTTACACTAATTTAAGTGTAGAAACACACATCCTTAGAGAGCGACTACCATACCCCATTTGTGAGATAAATCTATGTTGCGAACATGATCTTGCCACAAACCGAAGTTATAGGGCCCATTAAGGTGTAGATCTATATTCTAAACTCGGACTTCAAGAACAAGTTTAAGAAAATAGGTGGAGCTATTTGGAAAATTCGAAATCCATACGATGTTTATGATGCAAGACAATTGATATGAACAAGAAAGTAATATGAGAATTATAATATCTTGCAAAATACAAATTAAACCATTACTTACATGACTTTTGTGTATGATTATCGTATCAAATAATTTGGAATGTTTCAAATGTGATTTCGAATAAATTCTTTGCGCCAGTTTCCATTTTAAGGAAGGACTACCTTGTAAATGTTCCATTAACGTTGCACATAAGTAGAAATTTATAAAAATTACAGGAATCCACTTATTTCTAAACGTCAGTAAATGTATTTGATTTTCGGAATCAGTCGAACGGGAGTCAGATTGAAGATTTTGGATCGAAGGAACTCGTTACGATTTCCACCATTTGAAGGGAATCTTTATGGTAAGGTGAATATTTTTCAGGTAAGGTATTTTTCGCTGTTTCACACCCCCTGCCATGCGCCAGTGGCGGTTTGCAGGGTCTATTAAATGTAAATGTAAATTTAAATATAATTTCGTTCGCATCGTGAGGTCGATCCACGTCATTGTCCTTGAAAAGATCTAGCTTCCAGCCTTAAAAGCTGTGTGTTTTGTTATATAGAGAGTTCGAAAACTATACTGATTCACTAAATTCAAACAAATAAATTCAATGATCACTAAAATGGAGTAACATGATAACGGAGAGGAAAAAGTTCTACGATTGGATTCGGCATTTGTATGCAGACGAAGAATTTAGCAAAAACGATTGGAGACCAACATTTCCCACGAAATTAGGCAATCTTAACACCTTGAATAACTTTATTTCAAAGCATATTACATGACTACGTAGATGAAAAAATGATTTATCGATGGTAGTACAAGAGTAAAAGTCAGGACTCAAATTAGGTATTCTTGAATTTCTGGCATTCTTCTTCAATTTTAGCCCACTGTGATTCATTACATTGATTACTTTTTACGTCAGTTAAAAGTTTCCGGGAATTATGAATGCACGTCAATGGTATTTCGTTACGTAAGTTTTCCTCAGGATTCGAGGAAGGTACGCTGCATATAACCCTTATCGCTTCAAGAACTTGAGCTTAATAGTTCGCAGTAATGAAATATAAAAGATTATTTTCTGTTATTTCAAAGCATAAGATTCGTCACCTGAATGCAACTTAATTTATCGTCTTAAATCATAAAATAAGGATTGATATAGATTATTATAGTATTAACCATTCTCTGTGACGTCAAATATAAAGTAAAACAAAAAAACAATAATCGGAAATACTGATAACTAATTTGAGCTATTGAAAAATAAAACAGCGTAACAACAATAGAAATTGAGGCTAGAGAACGTCCTGGATAGTGTATTGGCTAAAACTTTAGCAACTACCTATTATAGTCAGAATTCTGGATGCAATTGAAATTAATATTTGAATTCAAGTCTTTGCCATATTCATCTATATTCTTTGAATTGCTATTTTCTGAAAATCAACAAGTTTGGTACAAAGGGGATAGAGTTTATATATTAATATCTAACAAAACAAAATGTTAATTATTAGAAAGAAACCTCTCTGCCCAAGGGGTATAAACCGCAAAATAGTAGCCCATAAAGGCAATATTCTAGAAAATATATATTCTTTCTAAGAGTAGCTGGTGAAAAGTAATCATCTTCCTAAATTGTTACTGAAACATGGCAAAAAGACTCCAAAGAAGACTAAGCTGAAGTCTGAACTAACCTCATATTTCTCTTTCTTCTTCCCGAGGAAAATTATTTGCTGTAATCATCACTTCAAGGCTTATTTTAAACTATAGGGGAGAGTCTGGGTAAATCGGATGAACGAGATTGAAAGTTTATGCGAGCTTAGAAAGTTGATACCAGCTCATAATTACGTTAGGAAAGAGAATTATACCAATTCAAAATGTGATGAGAGAAGGTGCCCTTCTTTAAAGAGGAACGAGAGTAATTTGAAAGTTATAGTCGTAAATTGCAGAAGTATACGGAATAAGCAGGCCGAATTCCTTAATCTCACTAGAATCACTTGCGCGGGTATTGTGATAGGAACGGAAAGTTGGTTAAGCGAAGATGTTGAATCGAGGGAGATATTTCCTCCGGATTATAATGTATATCGGAAAGACTGTAGGATAGGCGGAGGGGTATTCATCGCTGTAAAAGTATCTTTGAAGAGTCAGCGCGTTGACTTTCTAGGAAACGGTACAAGTGAAATGGTATGGAGTTCGGTTTTTGGACGGAACGGAAGGAAGGTACTCTTTTGTTCGTTTTATCGGCCCCCAGATAGTAACATTGAATGTATACAGGAACTAGCCGAATCACTTGAGATCATTCGGAAGAAAATGAGGGATCCGATCATCGTTGTAGGTGGGGATTTCAACCTTCCCCATATTAATTGGGGTAATTTATCGAGTTCATATTCAGGTCGGGAGAAGAGTATATCGCAGAAATTAATAGATACTTTTACGATCCATGCTTTAGATCAACTTAACAAGAAGGTTACGAGGACGATTCGCGAAGGTCGATTGGACCACTAGCTACGTCTCATTCGCACCTTTTTGATGAGATAAATATACTAGAAGGATTTTCAGACCACGATATTATTACTGCAGTAATCAAAACGGATATAATAAAATCATTCAAGCCACCTCGGCAGGTTTATATGTTTCGTAAGGCGAATTTTTCGGAATTCAGGGATTATATCAACGTTAACAGGGACGACTTTTATAATTTTATGAGTAGTAATAGCGTTGAGGATAGCTGGATAGAGTTCCTTCGTATACTTAAAGAACGCTTAGCTAGGTTCGTCCCAATTAAAACCGTGAAGGAGCGTAAAGAACCACGTTGGATGAAAACTTAATTTGGGCGTTGCATAGGAGGCAAAGGTTTTTACACGCACGGATGAAGAGGCTGGAGAAGATCGGAGGTGACTTTGAAATTGAGCGACAGAAATATGCGGAGGTACGAAAATTGGTTAAGGAGGAATCGCGGAATGAGTTCCTGGAATATAGATCTAAAACCCTTTTAGAGTCTTTAGGAAGCGACCAGAAGGAGTTTTGGTCATACCTCCGAGAATCTCGTGGAGGTCAGTCTTCAGTATCTAGTCTTGTTAATGACGAGGGACTAATAGTTAGTGATTCGGTAGGTAAAGCGAACTTACTTAATCGACATTACCAGGAAAGCTTTACTTTAGACAATGGACGCACGAACGATTTTTCTATGAGGGTTGTCTCAAAGATGGGGCCGATAGAGTTGTCAGTGGATGGAATAGGTAAGCTGTTGCGAGAGGTTGACAAGAAGAAAGCGCCCGGACCGGAAGGTATACCATCGCTGGTTATTAAAACGCTGGCGGACGAGCTTTCTCCCTATCTTTTCGTATTTCATAAGAAAACTTTGGATGAAGGCGTTGTATCAACGTCATGGAGAAGAGCGCATATCACCAGAATTCCTAAGAAACCGGGAGACTATCGTCCCATATTCTTAACGTCAATATTTTGTAAGATAATTGAACATATTATTGCCAGTTCTATAATGCGTTTTCTAGGTGATAAGGGGGCAATTAGTGAATGTCAACACGGTTTTCGTAAGGGTAGGTCATATGATACCCAGTTAGCCCTTTTTGTGAACGATTTAGTTAAGGCTGCTGTTTAAGGGTATTAGCACAGATGCCATATTTTTAGATATTAGAAAAGCTTTCGATAGAGTTTCACATGTAAAAGTAATTCATAAATTGATGGCTTATGGGATTAATCAGCAAGTTATTGAGTGGATAAAATGTTTTCTAGGAAACAGATCGCAGCGAGTTGCGTTGGACGGAATTTTTTCTGATGAGGTTTACGTCACATCCGGTGTTCCGCAGGGTAGTGTATTAGGTCCTCTTCTGTTCCTAACTTATATCAACGATATGGTGGGTAATGTTCTATGTAAGTTTAGGCTATTTGCAGATGATACTGTTATTTATAGAGATATTACAAGCGCAGATGTCGTTGTTTGCTTACAGAACGATCTGAATCTTATTTCTGGTTGGTGCAGGGATTGGCAGTTAGATTTGAATGTAAAGAAGTGCGTAGCCATGAATTTTACACGTTCCGCTAATGTTTCTCGCATACCGTATAATATTTCAGGATATCCGTTGCAGTTCGTGAAGCATCATGAATATCTTGGTATTACGCTCAGTAGTAATTTTTCCTTTAAAGAGCATATTCAAAACGTAGTAGGTAAAGCGAATAGGATGCAAAGTTTAGCTGGTAGAATCCTTAGGGGTTGCTCATGGAGAGTAAAAGAAATAGCGTACTTCTCCCTAATTCGACCTCTCCTTGAGTACTGCTGCGCGATTTGGGATCCGCACGAAGTGGGATTAACTTCCAGCCTTGAGATGGTTCAACGTAGGGCAGCTAGATTTGTTAAGGGAGATTTCAGTATTGACAGCAGTGTTTCAGCTATGATAGAATCCCTCGGTTGGGATTCGCTTAGTGATAGAAGACTTGATTACCGTAGGAAGCTATTTAATAAATTTATCGCTACGGATCTCGGGGAGGAGATCTACATCTACATCTACATCTGTACCCTGCAAGCCGCCTTTCGGCGTGTGGCAGGGGGTGCAAGCACCAGGACTCTATTTGCCCAGTCGATTATTTTCGCGTATTGTTCTGGGAAAAAAAGAATTCTTGAATCGACTGGTTTTAGCATCTATTTCTCTGATCTTTCTCGCTGGATCAGAACGGCCTATATAGCAAGGAGGGCGCATAATCTCGGCTACATCTTCTATGAACGTGCTCTGTCTGAATTTATCAAGTAATTTAAATCTCTGATTGAGCCTTCTTTCTTCTAAAGATTCCCATCCTGCCTCCTGAAGCATCCGAGTAACACGAGATAGTTGATATTGTTATACCAGTTAGTAGCATACGTGATCTTCGAGACAAAACGACGAAGCGTTACAGGGAAATAGTTGCCAGGACAGATAGTTATTTCTGGTCATTTTTTCCGCGAAGTATTAAGAGAAGCCAACAGTAGTCAAAGGTAGATAGGGTTTTCGGTGTTTCACACCCCCTGCCATGCGCCAGTGGCGGTTAGCAGGGTCTATATGTCAATTTAAATATAAATGGTGTTTCGGCTCTTTTGCGTTTGCAAAACTCCTTGTCGCATTACTGACTATTACGAGGAACCAGTAGAAGTACTTCAACGCAATATTAGATCTTAGATTAGAATTTTCCAAATCGGAGTCTTTTGTGCTCGTAGATACCTTAGGAGTCCTTTATCCTAATTGAAGGTAAGTAGAACCATTTTCTGTGCTTATTGGGAGAAAGGAGAATTTTTTATTTGCACGTTTTACTATTTAAATCAAATCATGCATTGATAAAAGGTTAATTTCATTTTTGAAAATGTATTTAAATAATTAAAACAGAAAATTTTCTGTTCCATTAATTTTTATATTCAACGCAGGACATTTCACTCTCCTTAAGTTGTGCAGCTTTTGTTTAAATGTGCATTTCGTCGATTAAATAAGTATTTCCACTTCTTCATTGTTCCATTACGGTTTGAATACTGCAAGTGTGGCATTCCTTAATTCTTATTTCCCCGTTAAAAAAATCAACAGGTATTTCTATAACTTTCGAAACAAGGAATATGTGAACCTACGTAATTATGTCACTGATTTCTTCAGCCGCAAAATATACGAAGATGCAATGGATATGGTTTATAATTTAAGGCAGAAGACAAAATTAAAGCTTGCTCAACGGAACAGGTTGTGGAAAAAATATATCTTGAAGTGAGAAAAGAAATTTGAAGTTACACACTAATATATTAATCATTTCGTTTTACGGAAACACCCGTAAACATTCACGTAGATATAAATAATTATATCGTAAAGTTTTCTCATATTCTAGAAGATTATCGTATTAATTTCATGACTTCTAATATTTGGGTCAAAATTCTCAATGTATTCGTACGCAAATTCGCTTAAGATCGCAATCAACACTTTCAACTGTCGTTAGGAAGGGCTATTTACAACCACAAAATTTCACAAAATGATTTCCGTATTTTATGAAGATTCCTATGGAGTATTCCCGAAAGATTTTAAAATATATCGTAAAACTCGTCAGGACAGAATGGTTGGTGGCGGTGGCGTATTTATAGCGGTTAAAGGTTTCCTTCAGAGTAGTTTACACACTTTTTTAAATAGCAGATTGGAAAGCGTTTGGTGCAAAATTATTCAAATCAATAAGCCGAGCTCAAATGTTTGTGCTTTTTATCGACCACCCAACTCTCCACGTCAAGTCTTACATTGCCTTAATGAAGAAATTAACTTTTATTCTCGTAAAAATAATAACAGCATTACTTTTGTTGGAGGGGACTTTAATCTCCCGGATATCGATTGACCGAATCACGTAATTAAGAAACGAGCTCGGGATAGCGATTCTTGTAGAACTTTGTTCAATATTATGCAAAAATTTCGTTACATCAAATCGTTAAGGAGCCAACTAGGGGATTAAGTATATTAAATCTTTTTCTAACTAACATCCCCGAGCGTGTAAGTAGCGCATCAGTATGCAATGGGTTATCCGACCATAGAGCTGTGATTATAGATATCGATATTAACTTGACGAGGCACCAAAAACCCAAGCGCAAAATTTATCTCTACTCTAAAGCCGATTTTGGAGGATTTCGTAATAAACTCAATTCCGATTTTCCGTTTTACGAAACGCGTGTAATGTGTTTAAATACCGAAGAAACTTGGAACCTTTTTGTACGGATAATGCGAAATCACATGGATAAATATGTTCCCTCTAAATACTCCAACCCTCCCCTGGACTGCAACCTTGGCGTGGTGGGAGGGCTTGTGTGCTCCGAGGATCCTTAGAGCTGTACTGGCTGGAGCAATTACGATTGCTCCTAGCAGGGTCACCCATGCCAGATAGGTCGAAGGGTAGGAGCCATACGAAAGGTAGTCCACGTAGCGTCTGTACCTCAATGAGGCGGCTACAAAGGCGTCTGTACCCCAGAGGGGCGGCCATTAAGTGATGGGGTCACGTAAAAAACCCTATTGGGGAAGGCAACGGGAAACCACCCCAATTATATTTCCCATGAAGTAATGCAGCCCTGCATCTTCAACTATGACATGATGGCATTCCTCCCAGTGAAATATTCCGGAAGTAAAATAGTCCCCCAATCGGATTTCCGGGTGGGGACCATTGGGAGGGGTACATCGGTCAAGTCTGATAAGTGCAGGATAGGAACGTGGAATGTAAGATCCTTAGGAATTTGTGGGAAGCTAGAAAATGCAAAGATAGAGATGGACAGGCTAGGACTAGACATCTTGGGAGTTAGTGAAATAAAGTGGGCTGGGGCAGGCGACTTCTGGAGTGACAAACACAGAATAATATATTCAGGAGATGACCGAAAGATAGCAGGTGTTGGTATCATAATGAAGAAGGAATGGGGAAAAAGAGTTAAGTCTTATTGGCAGTACAGCAATAGATTGCTGATGATCAAACTAGAAGCAGAGCCCACAGACACAGTGATATTGCAGGTATATATGCCGACATCCAGCCATTCTGAAGGAAAAATAGAAGAAATGTATGAACAGATCGAAGAAATCATCAGTGCAGCCAGAGCAAAAGAAAATCTAATTATTATGGGTGACTGGAATGCTGTGGTCGGAGAAGGAAGAGATGGAAGCAGCATAGGACAGTTTGGGTTAGGAAAACGTAACGCCAGAGGAGAAAGGCTAGTGGAGTTCTGTAACGAAAAGAGAATGGTAATAGCGAACACACTATTTGAACAACATCGACGTAGAAGATATACATGGAAGATGCCAGGGGACTTAGCTAGATACCAGATTGATTACATCCTTGTTAGGCAAAGATATAAGAACCAAGTGAAACAATGCAAGAGTTATCCAGGCGCAGACATAGATAGTGATCATAATTTAGTAGTTATGGAGAGTTGTTTGCGTCACAAAAAGATTAAGAGGGTGAAACGTGAACCAAGATGGAATACAAAAGCTCTGGAAGGAAAGGTCACCAGAGAAAGATTCACTGCAACCATTAATGAAAAGCTTGAAAAGCAAGAGTATAGGAGTGATGAAAGCAATGAAGGAAGATGGAATGACCTGAAAAAGGCAATCACTGAAGTAGCGGAAGAGCTACTCGTAAGTAACAGAACTGATACCAGACGTCCATGGATAACAATGCAGATAAGAGAACTTATGGAAGAAAGAAGGAAATTCAAGAACTCGAGGAGTGAAGATGGGAGAGTCCTCTACAAGAAACTACGGAACCAAGTTATAAGAGAATCAAAGAAAGCTAAGGAAGAATGGATTGAAAGCTGCTGCGAAGAAATAAATGAAAACATGAGGAAGGGGAACACTGAAACAGCATACAGGTTAGTAAAAGGCCACTTCAGAGAAAGAAAAACTACATGCAACAACATCAGAGATGTGAACGGGAATATGTTGATAGAAAATGAAGATATAGGAAAGAGATGGAAGGACTATATTGAAACATTATATCAAGGACCAAAACCTCTTGAAGATATATTAAAGAACGAAGGTGAGGTGGATGAAGATGAGCGAGGCCCAGAGATAACGAGAGGTGAATTCGAGAGAGGAGTGAAGGACTTGAAGAAAAACAAGGCACCTGGAGCAGATAAAATAAATGGAGAGATTGTCAAAGCGCTTGAAGGGAAAGCAAAAGATACCCTGTTTGAAATTATCAAGGACAGCTATAAAAGTGGAAGACTACCAGTGGACTTTGAGAAGAGTATAATGGTTGCGATACCAAAGAAAACAAGAGCCGAGAGATGTGAGGAATACCGAACGTTGAGTCTGCTCTCACATGCATCCAAAGTACTCACAAGAATATTAAGCAAGAGGATAGAAGGAATAATTGAAGCCAACTTGTCAGAAAACCAATTTGGATTCAGGAAAAGCACAGGAACCAGAGAGGCCATATTATGCCTAAGGAGAATAATGGAAAAGATGATACATGTCAACAAGCCAGTGTATGTGGCTTTCGTAGACTTGGAGAAGGCTTTTGACAATGTGAAGTGGAACAAATTGTTCCAAATACTGGAAAACAAAGGAATGGACTACAACGACAGAAGAATAATCTACCAATTGTACAAAAACCAAGTCGCCACTCTGAGGATGAGAGATGGCAAGAAAATAGAAACTAAGATAAATAAAGGCGTAAGACAAGGATGTAGCCTCTCACCAGCATTGTTCAATGTATACCTAGAAGAAGCAATGAAAGAAATAGAAGGAATGAACATGAAGGGAATTAAGGTGAATGGAAAAGAAATTAACATGCTCCGGTTTGCAGATGACATTGCAGTAATAGCAAAAAATAAAGGCGATTTGCAGGCATCCCTAAATGCAATAGATCAAGCTATTCAAGGATATAATATGAAAGTGAACAAAAAGAAAACAAAAATCCTAATATGTGGAAGAGAAAAATTGAAAGCAAACATTACCCTACGAGGAGAGAAATTGGAGCAAGTAGAATCATTCACCTACCTTGGAAGTAGCATAACATGGGATGGGAGAAGTACCACAGACATCAAGCGAAGAATAGCCCAAGCAAAGGAGGCATTCATGAGGAAGAGGCCACTACTATGCTCAAAGAATATAAGATTACAGACGAGGAAACAATTCTTGAAAACATTCGTCTGGAGTGTGGCACTCTATGGATCAGAGACATGGACCATTAGGAAAGCGGACCAGAGAAGAATAGAAGCCTTCGAAACCTGGTGCTGGAGGAGAATGCTGAAGATCAAATGGACAGATAAGGTAAGAAACGAAGAAGTATACAGAAGAATAGAAGAGGTTAAAACAATATGGAGCATCATCCGAAAAAGAAGAACCAGATGGTTTGGACATATCATCAGACACAATGAATTTGTTAGGAACGTACTTGAGGGAAAAATAGAAGGAAAAGCAGCAAGAGGAAGACCAAGAGATGAATATATTAGCCAAATAAAGAGAGATATAGGAAAGAAGAGATATCAGGATTTAGTAAAGTTAGCTTTAGATAGAGAGGAATGGAGGGCTGCAGTCAACCAATCTACGGATTGAATGACCTATGATGATGAAATACTCCAAACAAAACAATGAGCCTATATGGTATAATAGAGAGACTAAGAAAGCATTAAAGAAACAAAGATGATTGCATTTGAAATTAAAAACTGTTGAGAGACTTCCAAACAACATAATCACGGATCAGATAAAGAGCGAATATAAACGAGTAAAATCAGAAACGAAACGAATCATGCGTGATGCCCTCTGACAGTTTAAAAAGAAAGTTTTATACAAATACTTAGACGAGGACCCAAAAGCTTTTTGGTCATACGTGCGTGAGGTCCAAGGTAAAGTTCAAACCGTAAGTTCGTAAAGATAACAGTGGCAATGTAATTAACAATTCTAAGGAAAAGGCGAATATCTTAAATGAATATTTCCACAGCGTATTTACGTCCGATATTACATTAGGCACCGTACCAGAAATTGATAAAGCGGAAACAATGTCGAATATCACATTCAGGGAAGACAGAATTAAACTTTTACGGCAGATTAAGCCAAATAAAGGTCCTGGTCTTGAGGATATACCAGCTAGAGTATTTAAAGAATTAGCAGAGAGCGTAGGCCCGTTTCTTAAAGTAATATTTGAAAAATCAATGAGCGAAGGTAAGGTCCCGAAAGATTGGAAAATTGCAAATGTCACCCCAATTTTTAAAAGCGGCGTAAAAGGTGATCCATCGAATTATAGGCCCATTTCGTTAACTTCATTGAGTGGTAAAATAATGGAATATATAATTACTAGTTCCTTAATGGGTTTTTCATAGTTAAGAATCAACATGGTTTTCGTAAAACACGATCCTGCAAGTCACAGTTAGCGTTATTAATACACGATATCTTGAAATCTGCCGAAAGTAAAAGACAAGTGGATGCGATATTTTTGTATTTTCGGAAAGCGTTTGATAAAGTCCCACATCATGAATTGTTATACAAATTAAAACCTGTAGGTATCAACGAAGAAGTAATAAGCTGGATAAAGACTTCCTGTCCGATAGAGAACAACGAGTAGTATTAGATGTTATTAGTTCCAACCTAGTCGAAGGGACCTCAGGCGTCCCACAAGGTAGCGTTATCGGACCATTATTATTCTTAATATACGTTAAAGACCTTAATGAACACATCGACAGTAATGTTAGAATATTTGCGGACGACACGGTTATTTAAAGAGAAATAAAAAGTAATGACGATAGATTAAACCTGTCGAATGATTTATATAAAATTGTCGAATGGTGCGACGACTGGTAATTGGAGCTCAACGTAGACAAAGGTTCGGTAGTTTATTTTTTCGAAAGAAAATCCTTTGCCAATCATAATTCATATAGCCTTCGAGGGAAAACTTTATCAACTGTCGATTCGGTGGAATATCTCGGAATAACCCTCACGAATAACTTAACTTGGGGTACCCACATCCATAACATACTATAACTGTTATCTTCCATTTGACATTTTATCTGACTATCATGTGATTTCTAACCATTTTAGCCTACTTTATTAGCTCGGTATCGAAAATTATTATAAAAAAGACTCATTCAAGCATAAATATACATATGCAGCCGCCTTTCGGGGTTTTGCTTATGATGCTTAAATCAGAGGTTTATTTTATTTATTTGTAATGGGATACTCTAGCGTTTCGTACCGGAATAAAATCAATTCTTGAAATGAATTCCCCTAATACCTAATTCCCAAATTTTCTCAGAATATCAGACTAGTAACATATTACAGTAAGATAGGAAAACATCTAGAACGTCTTCCTTTGGTGTGTTTTTTCAGCTTCCATTCAGCAACTAGTTCCTCTTACTTCTTTCTTGCATTTATTCTTATTTTCATCGATAGTCTACAAATATACGTTATCGCTCGAGAATATTTTATTCAAGAAAATCACGACTCCTATGTAACGACGCATCCTTTAGTAACGGAATAAAAATTCTAAGAAACATGAAAACGTTTACCGATCCGTATTCTCAGTATTTCTGAGAGGCTGAGGCTCAACCGTTCAATATTTTATAGAGTCCTATTTAGATAATTATTTCACTTGCTTTAAGTCAGCTTAGTGGAATCAAGCGACGGCATTTGTTCTACAGTTTTGTGTTAACAATGACTGTAAGTTTGCTTCTACAGCGTAACCTAACAACGAATTCTTTAAATTTAGGGTTTTCGCTTTCCAGCGATTTAGAAATTCCCTATGTTCACTATGACTTCCATGGTAATACTTTGAGTTTTTCAGTTGAGAAATAAAAGGGTAATATTATTTATTTATTTATTTATTAGTAGCATCAACATACAGCACGAGGCGAATTACAGCTGACGATAAACAAAAATTAAAAACAAAATTATAAAATAAATTCAATAAATAAAATGAATAAAATTAACAATGTGAAAAATAACGAGAAGAAATAAATAATAATCGATAACAAAACAAAACAAACATATAAGTTGAAATTTTCCATGTTACTCTTTCGCTACCATATTTAGAATAGATTTTGCAGATAGAAAGACGAGGAGTAATCAGAGAGAAGGTATCGGAAAGGCGAGTTGTTCTAAGGGAACACGGAGAGAGAAAAGAGAGAGTAGGAATGGTGAGTCAACCTTGTTGTTAATTATGTTGTATAAAAAGGAGATGTCGAAGGAAGTGTGAAGGGCTTTGATTGAGGAAAGATTCAGATGATTAAGAAGGAGCAGTATGTAAGAAGAGGAAGAACACAACTTGAAAAATAGGTGCGAAGAGAGACTGGATCCCTGATTTATGCTTTAAAAGGGAATATTTTCAGTTTCTAGTGTATTTCAAATCCTTAAATAATAGGGTGGATATCTAACAATCGACCATTAAGAATCGGCAATTATTACCTCTTGCAATAGATTGATCAATATAACTTTGTATACAGGATTAAGTCAAGAATTCTATTTAAGAAAAATATTAGATACTCTCTG
Organism: Pachydiplax longipennis; assembly: GCA_036926295.1. Taxonomy (NCBI): domain Eukaryota; kingdom Metazoa; phylum Arthropoda; class Insecta; order Odonata; family Libellulidae; genus Pachydiplax; species Pachydiplax longipennis. The sequence continues at coordinate 18,378,794 of JAVFKF010000010.1, read as the reverse complement.
ACCCGCACAACTTAACCTATGGGCCTACACCTCACACAGATAAAGTTCGATGCCTACACAAATGCTAACAAATGCCTTCCAGAAATTCCAGAAAAAAAATTAGTAGTGAATATTGAGGGTTATCCATTGGAAAAGGTTTTTATTCCTGACTCCGAAATGTTAGCAACTTGCAATATTATAGCCTTATGAAGTGCAAACGTATCTACAATGTTGTCAATATATTACAAGCGGAAATAAATGTCAATATTATGTCTTATAAACATTAATTAGTTCATATCGAACTGTTTTTTTCCTCGAATTTGGTGGAATAATATTAAGTGAAAAGAGTGGCCATTGAACGATCCTTAGTAATGTTTATGAAACATATTCCGATAAAAATATTTAAGTTTTCACATTTTAACCGAAAATTCACTGATCTTTCAGGTTTCAAGTATTTCCTGGATTTCCAGGTTGGCAGAAACACTGAATTCGTCTTCATTCATTATTCAAGATGTAATTTTCATTCTCGCGCGATTAGAGAACGTTTTATTAAAATATTAATGGAAAAGCTGATGTTCGCCTCCGTTTCATAACGTACATTTTCTTTTTATTTTCGTTTTGTTTAGGGTCCAGTAAGCTTCAATTAGCGTGGTATTTATCACTTTTTTATCCTCCGTTGAGAATGTGAAAACAGTCAGGATACCCTGGGATGCCATGGGTTTAGAGTGGGATACCATGATTTTTGATGCGACATGGATTTCCTTAATCACGCAAAATATTAAAATAATTGACTTACTAAGTGTTTCATAGGGCTTGAGGAAGAATAGGAATATGTCCATGGCCTATGTTTTTATAGAACACGTTTTTAATTATGGCAAGGTAATGAATGGAATATTATACTTTAGTGGAAATTGACGATTAAATAAGGAGAAAGTTTTACGGAAAATTGAATTGAAATAAAACTAGGAAATAGCGCACTGGATACTAGCGTGTCTGATTAGACAGGATTTCTTTTGTTACAAAAATACTTATATTAATTTTTTAAATGATTTTCATACAGCAATAATTATAATAAATATATATTAGAGAAGATCAGAGAAATGGATACTAGAACCAATCGAAACAAGAATTCGTTTTTTCCGAGAACAACACAGGAAAGTAAACGACAAGGAAAATAGAGTCATGGTGCTTGCACCCCTTGCCACACGCCACTTGCAGGGTACATATGTAGATGTGGAAGTTTCTCGCAATCTTAAATGTAAAACGATATCCACGCCCAAAATAATCGTTATCATTCAGCTTGATTTCTTTGGTGCTTGGAAAATTTCGTACGACTACTGTATCTAATTTAATTTTGCAAAAGAAATAATTATTCACAAACGTTGATACAGTCCTCAATTTATTGAAACCTAAAAAGGAGTTAGAAAGAGATGCGTTTCCGATTATTTTTACAGGTTATCCCCCTTTTATATTCATAAATAAGAGTTCCTAAAGTAATACGTAAATGTACATCAATCATGTGATATATACCGGTTGCAAAGTTCTCCATTAATTACTGGAAAGTACAATTCCGTTAACAGGACACCTCGGGATCGAATATCAAAACGGTTGATTCGACGAGTACCCAAATATTTCTATTTGAATTTGTGAGAACAGGTGTGCGATTATCTATTGAGATATATAGAAATTTTCAAGACGTTAAATTAGAATTAAATTAGAAACAATAGGCTTACGAAATCGAGATAAGCTTCAAAAGAAAGAGAAATGAATAAAGATTCTTATTCAGGTCGCCAAATATCTTTATCGGGTCGAAATGGCGAGAATTCGGTTAAAATAAACGGAAATTTCGTGAAATTTTGAGTCTGTAAACAACCAATCCCCTTGACGACGAATGCGATTGTTGAAACCGAGGTATTGCGTTTTTCCATAAGAATACACTATGATTGATATGTCCATATGAAAGTAATGATTAAAAATGAATGATAGTACATGTTCATAGTCCAGATGTCTGGTCCAGTGTAAACAAATGCACCCAGAGGGTGCATGCACGCGGCTAGTTTTATTAAATATAATTCGGTGATGAAATCAGCCTTAAGATCCATCAATATCTTCAACGTTAGCTTGATACAGCTTTATTAAATTTTTATGTAACGTTTAGGGAGGTCAAAAGAGAGTCTGTGAATTTAGGTCATATAAGGAGACAAAGGCAGATTAAATCCAAAAGAGGCGATCTCATATATTGTGTTCGAAATAATGATGTGATTTATTTTCGATACGTCTTCTTTCACGTTTAGACACAATTCGTTTAAAGGACCTGCTGACTCTTTGAAGGCGTACCACATAATTGAAATACCAAGGAATACATAATTGAAATATTTTAAACTCTCCAAAATTAAAAAATCATTCATGCTACTTGAATGAAAAATAGATTTATAAAAGAAAAGCTATAATGATCACTCATTATGACGTATGAGGCTTCGTGTGTCTACTGTGTTATCCCCTCAGTGCGAAGATATCAGTAGCACTAAGTATCGGAGTTGCTGTGTTGTTATTCATTATTCATTCTGCACATTTGTCTTAAGGATTTGAATATCTAGTTCTTGAAAACTAATGAGGTAAAATATATTAACCACAAATGGTAAAATATGTGAAAGCTTTTGCTATAATTTATGGAGAAACCGATTTGTACCACATTGCTAGAGTACCCTATCATTCGCCTAATATCACTTATAGTTAGTATAAGAGTGTTTAGAAAATAATTTAATAATTATTGTAAACGGTTTCTCCTATTGCTGACTATATTTATGCATTCAAATACTTCAGAGCAATTCATCTAAATAATTTTCTAGGGTTAGAGCAAACAGAATAGAGTTTGAGCAAGGAATAATATGTGAAAGAATGTTTTTTCTGTGAAAGATGATGAATGAATATTTCTACTATAGGTGTTTAACAAAAATATATTAATAAACACGATTCTTCATTTCAATTTAACCCTAAATTGTATAACTTGCTTTCGTTCGATTTATCTTAAAGTAGATGTTGGAGTGCAAAAGAAGGAAAAATAATTCCTTTATTGTTTTAATAATTGGATATAAAATATATTTTAAACGAAGTGTTCTTGTAAGTTAGTTTATTATACTAATGATTGACAGCAAGCGTTTTATGAAAAGGAAGATTTGAATAAGATATTTCATGCTAATACTTCATTACTGTAGTAAATATGAAAAAATTGACAAATTTAGTGACAAATGCTAAAAATAAATACAAAAATGTTTTGGGGAATTTCACTTTCGTGAGTTTGTTACATACGTTTGTTTGATGAAGAGATCTTAGCTTTGAGGAACAGGATTCACAAATAAAAAAAATTAACCAGAAAGACTGATTTAGAAAGTTTTCTACCGCAATAAATGGCATTATGATTTAATTTAGAGCATTTTTAGCATCCGAGATTCACAATTATCCCCATCAGAAATGCTTAGGAGCAAGTTTTTTGGAAATTTTCAATTATTGGAATGCATAATTCCCAAGATTCCAAGAAAATTGAGATAAAATCAAAGACGCGGAAAAATTAATTATTATATAAAATAAGAAAATCAAAGAACGCAAAGGAATATTTATTTATCAGATGGATCAAGAACTACTTCCTCTTGGAACAAACAAAGAATATCGTATTGAATTTTTTAATTCCGGGGATCAAAAGATACGTCTAGCGGTGTAAGATAAAGAGTTTGTATTTATGAGTATTAAGAAACATTGTATGGAAAAGTGTTTTCATAAAATATTTCGGAATATTTTGGCTTGGGTATATTCAACTACTTAATTATCTTTAATAGGAAATTTCACTACAAAAGTATTTTTTTCTTAACTATCCATATCAAGGGGAGGATACGGCTACTCCCGTTTAATGAAATGCTTTAGGGATTCAGCAAAAAATCAATATCTTACTTTTCACATATTCAGGAAACACGTTAAATAACTTAGGAAATTTTTTCTCGTTAAATTTTGCTAAGTTAACTTGTTTCCTCTAATGGAGTTCCACAAGGTAAGGCGTCTAAGATTGATTATATTGAATTTATACATTATTCCATGGCAAAATATGTTCAAACATACAACTGGAGAGATGGAAACATTGTTAAATAAAGTAGAGTACATAAGGATGTCGTGGCTTGTACATCAGCTCTTGCGAATATCAATAAAGTGTAAAGAGCGGCGCAAGATTACAAGTTATGCAGGTACTGAATGTTCGACAATAGGAAGCGCAGAAGTGAGAGACTACTTTATACAGTTACAAACTAATATTGAACCCACTTTTAAAAATTTAACTAATTTATACTCCACTGTATACTTTATAACTGTGTTTCCCGCTGATGGCTTTGCTCATAATCACGGTGGATTTGAACCAAGTTATGGGAAAACTGAATCTGACATTCGAAAATATGTCAATCTATATATATTAAAAACGTAACGGTGTCTGTCCGTCTGTCTACAAAAAGCGTTTTTCTCGCCAATGCCAAGAGCTAGAGCGATGCTGAAACGTGCATTCGATGTAGACTGCTGCACCCTACAATGTGGCAAAATTTTCTTTTACCCGAACGGCCCCAGTTCGTACCCAGAGAAGAAAAACCGTTCTCATAAGAAATGCACGTAAACCTCACTTTTATCGGTTGCAGGCTACATTTCCTTTGCAAAATTAAGTTAGAAACAATAGGCTTACGAAATCGAGATAAGTACCAAAAGAAAGAGAAATGAATAAAGATTTTTATTTTGGTCGTGAAATATCGTTATCGGGTCGAAATGGCGAGAATTCGGTTAAAATAAACGGAAATTTCGTGAAATTTTGAGTCTGTAAACAACCAATCCCCTTGACGACGAATGCGATTGTTGAAACCGAGGTATTGCGTTTTTCCATAAGAATACACTATGATTGATATTTCCATATGATAGTAATGATTAAAAATGAATGATAGTACATGTTCTTAGTCCAGATGTCTGGTCCAGACCAAACAACTGCACCCAGAGGGTGCATGCGCGCGGCTAGTACATTCTAAATATATTACGCGGAAATGATATATGAACACTTTCGTTGCTCATTGATGACTTTTCTAGCGACACTAAAGACTCCATGAAATAATTAATTAGAAGGAGAAAGAAGGGAACCAGCTAGGGTAAGAAAAGGAAATTGGCAAAGAAGGGATATGCAAGATTTTTAAGGGTTGCTAGGATACTGTATATGTTGGTTTCTTTGGTGATTTTGCATTGAATTAGACTGAATTTTATATTTTTTATTTATTTCTAAGGTTAATACCTAGTATTTACATAGTATGACGCATTTAAAGATTATTAATGGTTGCTAGGATACTAAACATTGGTTTCTTAAGTGATTTTGCATTGAATAAGAGTCAGTTTTATATTATTTATTTATTTAGAATAGTATTAAATAGTTTTAAAGGTATCTCACGTACGAAATGACGTATTCTAAGATTTTTAAGGGATACATCACATCGTTTTTCGGGTGATTTTCTTTAAATTTGGCTTAAATTTATACTTTAAGGATACCATTTGTTATTTAAGACACTTTTAAAGTATTTTAAATGAAAGTTACTAGGTAATTGCTTATTTTAAGATTTTTAAGGGTTGCTAGGATACTATAGATTGGGTTTCATTGGTGATTTTGCATTGAAATAGAGTTGAATTATATATTGTTTATTTATTTAAAAGGGTTTAAGGAGGTGTTAACGTCAATGTTGCTAGGAAATAAGGTATTTTTAGATTTTTAAGGGTTGCTAGGATACTATAGATTGGGTTTCTTTGGTGATTTTGCATTGAAATAGAGTTGAATTATATATTGTTTATTTATTTAAAAGGGTTTAAGGAGGTGTTAACGTCAATGTTGCTAGGAAATAAGGTATTTTTAGATTGTTAAGGGTTGCTAGGGTACATTACATACGACATTTTATGATTTTTCTTTAAATTGCAAGTTTATTTAACTATTTATTGGATTAAGGATACTTTTTATTTATTTTAAAGATTTTTAACCTGAAATCTACTACTGAATGACGTATTTTAAGATTTTTGAGGGTTGCTAGGGTACTATATGTACTATTTTAATGTTAATTTCCCTTAAATTACACGTTAATTTAAATATTTATCTTTTTAATTGTATTTTTAAAGTATTTGAGAGGGTGTTAATGTTTTTTAACGTGAAAATTTCGACGAAATGATGGATTTATGTGATTTTAAGGGTTGCTAGGATACTATATATTGGTTTCTTTGGGAAGACAAGAAGAATAATGGCCTAATTCCTTTTCCCTTTTCTTCTATCCCAACAGGGATTCCTGTAAAAGGATCCTTTAAGGAACGCTAGAGAAATAAATAACCTAAGTCTTAGGAATGAGGTTTGTTGGATTCCGAGACATACAAAGGATTGTGTCCTCAGAAGAAATGGAGTATAGCGATTTGTCCTTTGAAGAAAGAAAGTGAAAAAATAATGGTTAATCTCAATTATGAAAAAAGGTAGGTCTTTTATAGATAATTGTAAGAAACATATCGATTTTCCTTAGTCAAGGATCTTTTTCTTTAAGAGCTTATTTCAATCAAGTCAAGATAGGAATTTCCTTTATATTTCACTAAAATTATTATATAATAATTATTATCCAAACTAATTTTTAATCATTCGAAAGTTTTTAAGGGATGTTTGTAAAGCATTGCATAGTAATTTGGATAACACGTCCGTTTTCGGTAAGATCTGTCCTGGCTTCCATTCTCAATCGCATTGAAATAATACACTGATGCCGAAACTCTGAAATTTAAAAGGATTACGGAATTGGTAATTGGCAGAATACACTGCAGTCTATAAAGCCCAATAATGGAGTATGATAGTCTTCTAATAATTATTTCTATAATACATATACTCAATCAATGACACATATCTAAATCGTTCTGCTGTTACTACAAGATGTTAACAATTTCCTTGAATATGGGAAGGTATTCAAATAATCTATATATATTAAAAACGTAACGGTGTCTGTCTGTCTGTCGGTCTGTCTGTCGGTCCGTCTGTCTACAAAAAGCGTTTTTCTCGCCAATGCCAAGAGCTAGAGCGATGCTGAAACGTGCATTCGATGTAGACTGCTGCACCCTACAATGTGGCAAAATTTTCTTTTACCTGAACGGCCCCAGTTCGTACCCAGAGAAGAAAAACCGTTCTCATAAGAAATGCACGTAAACCTCACTTTTATCGGTTGCAGGCTACATTACTTTTGCGAAATTAAATTAGAAACAATAGGCTTACGAAATCGAGATAAGCACCATAAGAAAGATAAATAAATAAAGATTCTTATTTTGGTCGTGAAATATCGTTATCGGGTCGAAATGGCGAGAATTCGGTTAAAATAAACGGAAATTTCGTGAAAATTTGAGGCTGTAAACAACCAATCCCCTTGACGACGAATGCGATTGTTGAAACCGAGGTATTGCGTTTTCCCGTAAGAATACACTCTGATTGATATTTCCATATGAAAGTAATGATTAAAAATGACTGATAGTACATGTTCATAGTCCAGACTCAGTCCAGAAGTCTGGTCTAGACCAAACAACTGCACCCAGAGGGTGCATGCACGCGGCTAGTATAGATTAATGGAAATATCATCAGAGGTCGTAGCCAATAGTACAAGTGCATTGTTAGAATCAAAATACTTATTCTTAACTATCTATTACTCAAGAAATGCGTACTTTCCAATACAATCCTCACCAATTTATTTCGGTCTGCTAATTTGTTTTACCGCACGGCACACTAGAGATTGGGAGTCTCCTTTACGGATACCAAAGGTATACTATATAAATGGTTTTAAAATTATTATAAATTAAACATTTATATAGTCGTACATTATCTTCGGTAATTGAATCTAAAATTTATATTCACTCTTTCTTATTTTCCACCTTACATCGTTCAATTATAGTCGTACTTAGTATATAGTACTACTTCTCAAAGAAAAAAGGTATTTAGCTGGAGATCAAGGATAAAATGAAATATTTATTGACAAACTCTACTTACATACTTCCCATCGGATAGAATACTCTCTTCCATATTTTGAGAACCATATTAAAGAGTTTACTATATATAAAGAAATGACTTAGATATTTGATTTTTCAATCTATTCTTCAGGACTCTCATCAATCGTAACCATCCGCCATTTCCAATTATACCCTCTTCTTTTTAGCAAAGAACAATTTCCGAGTGGATACGATTTAAAACGAGACTCCACTGGAATGGGCTACTCTTTACGAAGAGGGTCCGTTGCAGTGACGTCATGTGGTTCGCTTTTGTTTGCCTGGGAATTATTGCGGTGGAACTGAAGACCCAAATGGCAGTGGGCACCTCATTCCTTCGCATTGGACAAGCCCTGCACGGCTCTTGTTCATGGTTATCCTCGTAACCTTAGAAACGGCATTTGTCCCTCGGAGTCGTCACTGGCAATTGGTAATTGGTGCTCTTTAATTTCAGTGTGTTTCGTAGAGACCTTTCTTATCGTATTTTTAAGTTACCTTTATATGCCATTGCGTCTAAGAAAAATTAGGAAACCTTAAAACGATTTACTAGCAATAGCTAAGTTGCAGGGTTTTGTACTTTTGACTAGGGGACAACTAGACTTCTTGTATTTTAAACCTTTAAACCAGAATCTATTCTCCAATCAAATCAATTCCTTCCTGTATTCTTCCGCATAAACAGAAAATAAAAAATTAAATAAACCGCAGGTTAAGATAATCAGAAAGAAAGCAGTCGTGCTTTTCCGCAGTTAAACGCAAACGGTGATCAAGGCATGTATTATAAAAAAGTTTAAGTATAAAGGCCACGGGTGGAAGGCTAGCGTAATTCGATGAGTTACCTCATAGATTGATAATAACGAGGGTTCCGTGCGTTAGCTTCATATGAAATTTAACGCAAGTACAAGAATCGCATAAAATAGATTAATCTATTGGAAGCAGTCTTCAAAAAGCAATACACCAGTCCAACGAAGGTGTTATCGATGTGCCTGCGATTCTTAAAAATATTTTATTAAATTAGAATACTTTTCGGAATATCTGCCAAAGGTGAGTGGCACTTTTAATTTTTAGTTAAGGGATAACCTTATATTTACAAACAGCGATCAAAATATTTCCAGGTAGTTTAAATCGTAGCCATGGTTAAGTTATGTACGGGAAAAATTAATATCTCAGTAATCTTAAACATGAAATACCAAGTATTTACTTGAAAACAGAATCATGTGTATTGTAAATAGGTGCGCGATTTTTCTTAAGAATATTTACGGATGTTAGAGAAGTTAAATCTGAGGAAGTTTTTCTGGTGCGTCTCCTATCAAAGTAAGATTTCAATTTCCGACTTCGCTTACGTGTTTAGATTTCAAATATTATAATCAAGTCCTTTATATTTAAAGAATTCTATCCGTGATTGTATTAGATACGATACGTAAATGTAAAACTTAGAAGAAAGTCATAACCATTAAAATTAGTTAGTTGTAATCTAAGTGAATGCTGACGATTCCTTAGTCATTCCAGCATTCTCAAATTATTCCAGGTTCTTGTCACACGTCTCGTACTTTTACCAATACCAAAACTTACTCCTGGGCGCGGCACACCGTCGTTCCGATGATGAGGGAGGGCAGGGAGGGATTGGGGGGGAATAACCTATAAACCCTAAGAAGTGGACCCTCCAGGCCGTTGTGACGTGCTATAGGGTTCACCTCTATGCCTAGAGGGCCCCCTGCCACAACTTCAAGGACAAGCTCCGACCTCATAGACAGAAAGAACGAGCAGGTGAGAAGTGAGTGCTTAGTTACCTCACCCCTGCAGAAGAAGGTGAAAGAAAGGCCCCTGAAATAGATGCCTGCTTCTGTAGGCCTACAAGTAGGCTAGGTTTGTAGGGAATGCCTTCCCCACGCCCCCTACAGGGCAGGTGGTTAATGCATTTATTGTGCACTTCTTAATCTTAAATTTGATCTGGATACAGCAAACAGCCAAACATTTTGAAGTTCTTGAACTAAAAATTATTAGCTATGTTGATGGTTAAATCTTTGCTTTTCTCCATAGAATGCAGAGGATATTTAAATCAGAGCTCGAAAAGTAGCGCTTAGGCACTACGTAGGAAAAGGAAGCTTTAATTATAGGCGCAATGCTTGCGAGAATATCCTCATATATACACTATTCCTTGAGGAACTTGAATCATGCGAACAGAAAAAAATTGAGTACTCACGTCTTGTTCAGCAGTTGATGATATTGACTTTTCCTGTAAGAAAAGAAAATTATTCATTAATATAGCATTCCCCATATACACACAGAAATCAACTCCATTTTTATCTACATTTGTAAAAGTGACATACATTTCAGCTTTCCGCGTCAATAGCAATAAGCATAAGGCATAAGAAAATCATGTGAACATTCCCTCAGTTATACAGAGTTCGAGAAAGTCAACTGTGGCGCGCAATTCCTCAAGTATCGCACTTCCTTTAATTCTGAATTTCACAAATTGTAAAGCAGCCAAATAATACAATCAATAAAAAACTACCAAAAGCAAATTTAAGGCCTGAACCCACCGGTGCGGCGCGGCGGCCGCAACGCGTTTTTATGACACTTGGGAGGGGGGCCAAAGGTCCCTTAGGTGACATGAAATGCATCCTGGCCGCGTAGTAGGCCCTACCGGCGCGGCTGCGGCAAGAACGACCACCAGTCGTGAACACATGTTCTTGTCTATCATTAGTATTAGGAAAAACTTAAAATGAACTCCATCTGTTTCTATTACGGTCGATTACGCTTGGATCCGCCTGGAATCGAAACGAGAACCAATATCACAGACGAAAAACTTATATTCATTCTTAGGGGATGGATTTTCATAATATGCATTTTTTAAGGTTTCACAAATTCTTGTTCTTGAGTTCTAAGTAAAAATGAACACAAACCCCGAGCTGATAACCAAATGATCGTCCCCTGTAAATAAATCGATCCTGCAAATTGTTCGTAACTGCAAATGTTAAAATTTCAGAATATTAATGACTCCTATTAACATATTTTATTTCTTTTGGTGCTAGTTTCAATTTCGAACGACTATTATTTCTAATTTAATTTTGCAAAGGAAGTGTAATCTGCAACCGATAAAAGTGAGGTTTGCGTGCATTTATTACGAGAACGGTTTTTATTGTCTGGGTTCGAACTGGGGACCTTTAGGTTAATACAAAGTAGCCTATTATATACGCAGGGAGTATATATAACACACACCTGTTACTTTATTTTAATTTCCGCATATATTACATTCAGGAAACATACAATTAAGTAAAGTAAATATGCTTGACATAAATAAATTAAACATTCTGTCGCAAGAATTTTTATTGATAATTTTGAACGTCTTCCGACAAAAATTATCAAAACTATACAACTCTTGGCCGAAAACAGTCACTTGTATGCCGAAAAGACATCGTACGTATCATTTTTGCAGTACTTTACGGGGACGAGATTCTACGGAGTACTACCGCTTTGATTGTTGCGAAAACTTATCACGGTGTACAGATATTGTTAAGGTATCGTGTACAAGCATCCTTTTGAGGAAATTTATCAAAATAACGACAATATTTGATTGCAAACGGGCTGCGGCAAATCGAAAAATTGTGCATGCAGAGTTCGTAGACGAGCGGCGTATTTGCCGGCGCGAAAACGCTGCACTAATCCATTGAACTAATCCGCCGGACGGCGCTTTCCGCGTCGGTGGGGTCGGCCCCATAAGAAACCATTGAATTTGAGTACGTGACGAACGCAGAGGAAGGACCAGGTACCATCATAAAAACGCTTGCGGCCGCCGGTGGGTTCAGGCCTTTAGGCCTCGTAAATTCGTGTCTTCGTTAGCTATTTTACTTTCATTGCTTAAAATTGTAAATACGAAAATCAATGTTAAAATTGTAATGTTCTTAGCGTAGAACATCAGGGGAACGTTCCTTTGTTTACAACACTAACATATAACCCAGAAGGGCACATTTTCGCGGAAAAGAACTTAAACCGAGCGAAGGCATTAGAAACTTATACGGGAGTCTTTGGTGAAAATACAGTATTACAAATAAAAACACTTTCTCCGAATTTTATCAATAATCTACAGCGTTAGAAATGAATAGAGTCTAAACAAGTGTATGCTATCTAACGTTAGCCCAAATCAAAAGTGTATGGAAGATTTAATACGAGAACGCTTCTAATCCAAACCTTACGACTTAAGGAAAGGACAATAATTATAAATCTAATCTGTTAATTCTTCTGATTATAATTTGAAAACGTACGAAGCGGATAATAAGCAAGAGTCGACGAAGTATATCACAACTCCGGTTTGGGAATTTTATGAATAACAAACGGAAAAAATACATGGCATGCATCCACCGAATATTAGTCAAATAGACTCGTTTTCTATTCCTAGTGAAAAAGAACACATTGTTACTAATCGCGTTCCTTTAATGTGAAATTCCGTTAATATCTAACAAAAGGTATAGGAGAGATAATCCAGAAATATTGATTCGATAACGTAAAGAAGATCTTTTAAGTTTGTTGCAAATGATAAGGGGGCGAACAGACTGGCATAGAATCTTGGATTCTAATAAATATACCCGTGTTTGTTTACGAAAATGAAAAGGAATTTCAAGTTCAGCATACACTGGAAGGTCAGTGAAAACAAGGACGTTTTAGTTGCCAATATCTTAATAGTGAAAGCATTCGAGAGCTAACTGTCTTTGGCATAATAACGAAGTCGTTTTCCGAAATCACCAAGGTAAAATTCACTATCCTCTTACTTTCATTCAATGTAAAAAAGGAGAAAAGGAAATTCCCTCGCGTCTGAATAAAACGAAAAGATAAAGATACCGAAATTAACGAAAGAAACGAAAGGGAAGTCTAAATACCCCAGCACAGTTGTCGCGCTTTATAAAACTAGATATGAATACCCGACATTACTAATGGTTACGTAATTACTTATACATTTGTAAATTTATTAATTTATCCATCTCATGATTGATTTAAGAGAGAGCGTTTCTGGCATCGGTGCAAGCCTTACTTATCCACAGGATTAAATTGCAATTAAAAATCGTGGGAATTCAGGAGAGGATAAATTTAGAGAACTTAATGCATATTCATATCGTCGACCACATTTAAAAGATCTCATTAACCGAATTACGCATTCTGCGAATCACTTGATAACGCGATTTGAGTACTTTAAATGAGAAATGATTATTATTATATTATTAAAAATATTTAACGTATTTCAAAATGTGGAAAATCGTATATTATCATTCAATAAATGAATTAATAAAATAAACTCATAAATTACTCCGCTGTTTGTAAAATAATTAAGAGATAATGAGAGCATTTAATGGAGTTTAAACATGGAATGACAAATTACATGTAGATTTAAATCCCACCATTAATGCCGTTTATTCTTCTCGGAAAAATTTATATAAATTAATAATTTTTTGTAAATGAATATTTAGGATTATTTTCCCTGTTGTCCGGAAACATTTCATCTTCTAACGTCGTGACCATTTCACCTTCTATTAATTGTACCACGTTCACGAGCTATTCGAGTCTAAAGAGACCAATCCAACGTTTTGCTTTTAAGCTCAATCCTTATCCAACATACACAGATGTTCCGAACTTAAACTATGGCACCCAGAATAGAAATATTAATAATAGTTTTCTAACAACTCACCATAAGTGCTTCTCCGGGAACCCTTGCCCTCTTCAGTTACTATCCATGTTCACGAAAGTGAAGAAAGTCAGGATCTGGAAAAATGGAAACACCAAATTAATTCACTTAGGAATCGTGAATCAGGGGAAATATTTCATGGTGAATATATAAGAGCGAGCAGTTGATGATGACTGAAAGTTGGATTTGTGTTACGATTATATTCAAGAATATCTTATTCCAAATCCTTAGTATTACAGTAGATATTTTTCGTGTTTTTTTCTATAGAAAGTTAATGAATAATAAGTTAAATCTTGAGTACTCAACTTCACTTTGTAGTATCGTTAATTCCTGAATTACAGCATGAACAATACCCTTGAATTATTGGGGAATAAACTTTCCAATGGGTTTAAAATTGATTTATAAAATCAGTTGACTATTACAACTGAATAGTGATTACAAGTAAATAATTTCTGGGATCCAATTTAAATTTCTACTCAATTAAGAACGAGCCTTAGTCACGGTCAGCTTTCAATATTTATGCTAAAAGCCAACCTTTGGAAAAGAGACTAAAAAACCCACTTACTTCAAATAAGTAACAATGCGAAATTTACCAATCAGATACATGTCATACCTGAATAGATAATCAATATGAAGATAAAAAGTCTTTTAAATAGAAAGATAGAATAGAAGATAAAACCTTTTCTATTGGTTCTTCTATTGCCTCACATTCTCGATCATAGTCACGAAATGGTATTTATGTAATGTAAAGAGCGGAAAAATGTGAATTTATTTCAAGCATATTTCTGTTTAAGTTTAACTAAGAGAGTGACCTAATAAAAGTAAGCTAAGTTACTAAAGATTAAAAATCGAAATTGGAAACTAAGAAAGAATAAAAAAGAAATATATGAAAGGAAACCAAATATGAGATTTAGAATAACATTCCAAAATCCTGTTGCAAACACAGTACACGAACACCACTGAGATATTATGTTCATAATCTTGAATTTAAAGAAATTTAATACAAGACACGCGGAATAGCAATTATTAATTTTTAAAATAATTATTGTTAATTCAACAATATTCAACTCACCACATGTGGTTCTCCGGTTATCCCGTGCCCTTACATGATCACACTGATGAAGCTCAAAGGTGCCGAGACAGGAAGGATGTACGAACCTGGAAAAATAGAAGCAGCAAATTAATTCATGACTAATTTTTAGAATATAATCTGCAGTAATATTGCATTGTGCGTATATAACTGCAAGCAATCGCAAATGATGATGACTAAACCATGTACTTATGATAAGATGATATAAAAAAATTCTATTATTCACCTTTAATATTATAATAGAATTATTTTATATTAATTAATTAATTTAATGAATTGATTAATAAAAACGAAAGATTAATGGTAGTACTTGTAAAACATGCAATTGGTACCAGAAATTTTGAGCTGAAATTGGTATGGAAACGCGAACTAAAAATACATAAATAATACTTTGGTAGCTATTAGTATATAAAAAGAGAAATTTGTTTGAAAAACAATTTATATTTAATTATATTTAGAAATTTAAAACCCAACGTCGTTTAGAGTATCGTTAATCACGGAATTTCAAATTAAATAGATTTCGGTCGGCAGTTTCTTCCGCTTTGTCTAGTAATGATAATTATATTATATTATATTATAATAGCTTCATAGCCGAAAATAGTTGTGCAACTATGCAGCGAAACTCTAAAAGTGGTAACGGAAAACATTTGAATCATTAACAAGTGCTTTCGTCACATAACGCCTTCGACAGCTTCAGTCAGCCATAATCGTTATTTCATTTTTTTAATATCAGCCTTTGACGGAATTTGGATAAAAATATACACGCAGTACCTAAGTGGAAACCATCGAACAGTAAAAGATAGTGAGATAATTACTTTTAAAAAATCACTCATGCATTTGTTTCAAAGGAAATCTTAAGAGTCTTACGTAACGAACAAAAAAATCACCTGCAACTGCAACATAAATAACAACATAACAACCAGTAACATCAATAATCCCATTACAAGTCATCAGTAACTCGAGTAAATTAAACGCAATTAACTTATTTAACTTACCAAAACTGAAGACATTCCGAAGATTCGCCAGGAATGTCTTAACTCCAGAAAAATATCTACTTTTCGTTAATATACTTTATAATTATGAAATGATTTTTAAAAGTTGCAAATGTATTA
Organism: Pachydiplax longipennis; assembly: GCA_036926295.1. Classification (NCBI taxonomy): domain Eukaryota; kingdom Metazoa; phylum Arthropoda; class Insecta; order Odonata; family Libellulidae; genus Pachydiplax; species Pachydiplax longipennis. The sequence goes on along the minus strand of JAVFKF010000010.1, from coordinate 18,362,890 downwards.
AGTTTAGTTTAAAGTACACTTCATGATTAAACATTTTCGAGTCTACTGCACTTCGAGAGATTCAAATTTTCAACGGTTTTTCAAAGAATTCTTCAACACGTCCTCCTCAGGCGATAATTTCAACTTTACTAAAATTTAAACCGAAAAATGAACGGTTCAAATAAAAACGGTGATATCTGATTGGTCGCCGCTGTTACTTTTTCGGACAACCCCCCCTGTTATCCCCCTACTGGGGAAAGTTTAAATTATTAATAAATTATAATTAGTATTAAATTAAATATTTATTAACATACATGTAATTTAAATTTAATTTAAAATTATTTGGACACATTTCGTTCTTTTAACCTTTTGTAGAAACACTCTTCGTAGATATAGGTGGTATTTCCGTTTATGACGTAATTATGACGTACGTTCAACAAATGGTATGCGAGAACAAAAGAATCGTATTAATTCGATTTTTGAAAGGAATCTATGAATTTCATAAATAATTAATAAAAGTATTACAATTAATTCACATATGATAATTATTTTGCTTTATTGTAACTTAACATTTGTTTCTTATAAGATGAACATAACAAATATGGATTTTTATATTTCTGATGAAATTCAACTTGTTATATTAAAAAAAAATGAAATTGTAATTACGATAAAACATGATTTAAACATTTAACTATCCTAATTAATCCCAATAATTTCACGTAAGATTCCAAAGAAACAACTTTTGAGATTTATTACAACTACATTTATAACTTACGTTGTTATCTTTCGATGTTTCTCATTCTTTTACAAGCATTGCGATTAAAAATAGATCGGGTATTATTAAAGCGGCGATTAACCTAACTCTACGAAGAAAAAAGCCTGAATTGAGAGCCACAATGGAAAATAAGGACTGTATGAGAGAATTTTAGAATTGATATGGCGGCAGAGGGTTATTGGACATTTGATTTCGAGAGAATACAGAAAAATCAGTTGGTATTAACACTGTATTGGGTTCACTATTAAAAGTTTGAAACTTATGGCTGAGTTTGCAGATGAAGTGCCACTGTTTAATTCCCCAATTAGTAAGCTCGAAGGTATTCGTCACGTTCTTATTAAAACGTCACTCTTTCAAGTAATTTTCCAATGAATAATGAAATAAATTTCTAACCTTTGGATATTGTCCTGTTTGTTTTCAGATCCAATGCTTCTCAACACTTGGACTATTTCTCAGACTTCTTAGCTTCTTCTTCGATTTAAGAAGAACAATTTTCTCTTAACGTTGCCATTCCAAGTAATCCATACACGAAACAAGGATTGTGCTATAGACACCGTAATCTTTCGATTCCCACTCACACTATTTTCGAGGAAATCACTGAATTTAGCACTGCACAAACTCCATTCCACTCTTGGTTAATTTTCAATTTCGAAGGAATAAGTAAATGCCACCATCTTGAGCACAATCAAGTAAGCGAGGCAAAGAATCGAAGGTCAGTTGGCGTGAAGAACAAGCTTCGTTTGTCAGAATTTTGCATACCATAATTCATTTGAAAAAGGCGGAAACATGTCGCAACCACAAGAAGAGATTGCCCATACTCCTTCAAACTTCAAATCTTAATTATTCTTTATCGGGAAGTTTTTCTAGAAAGTTTGTGGACCTTAAGTGTGTAAGTAATGAGGTGTGTTTGTGTATTAGAACCTCAGCTTTATAATCGGTGATTTTTCGAAAAGTGCATTGAAGTGAGTACAGCCATCGGTTGACTACTTCTTTCCTAACGTGGAGTTCTTGTAAAGGTAGAGGATGACCGAATTTGCACTGTTTCTGCGAAATTCTAGGTCCGTAACTTGTTAAGAGTGTTGTGAGTAAGTGCTGTTGAATGTTAAGATGCTATAACAACCAAAATGGACGTGATTCCGTTTGGAGATTAATGGATACGGGGTTCTTCGTGTATTTCACCTGTTAATCAGGCGTTATGATAATAGAAACGTAAGTATGATTACTGTGATCAGGATATATATGAGTATTGTGACTTACTTCACTTGCAATCTGAGTTGGGTAATGTATAGTAATAGACTGATTTTATCAATATGAATTCAATTGCGAACAACATGGTTTATTTGTAAAGTTCAAATTCAGATTTTTAACAATTAGTTATTTAATTTTAAGCAAAGCTAAAAAGCACGGAAGAATGAATGGTAATTTGTGAATCTTTTAATTTCTCATTTCTTACAGCTCATATCTAAATGAATTTCATTGAGATCTCCTAGTAAGGTCGCTGGGTAGAACCTCCAGCAGAAGCAATTATTTGGAGATGAGGTTGTATTCTGTTGCTCTCCTCATTGAGACAGAGTGCTCTGGGTCAGAAAAGTCCATATTAATGTGCTGAACGATTCTTATTATCCATTGTAAAATGAACTAGATCATAATAATAATGAAAAATCACTCATATTTCTGTATGTATCATATTGTCATTGCCTTGAACAAAACTGAGAGAAATCAGAATATCAATATTGCAAAAGGAACTGAGAAATCCTCCATTTATGTTGAGAGGAACAACACATTGACATGTAGTATTACAATAAATCTCCTTAATAAAACATGCAATATTCGTGACACGTTTGCTTGCATCTCTTCTTGCATCTTTTCTACGTAGTATGGTAATCATTAAAGTTAAATCAAAGATGCCAATATCATTTAATCCAAGCCACCACAAGGAATATTTTGATAAGTTTAATTTGAGATACAGAGCAAATTTTCAACATATATTTTAGAAATTTCATCACATATCTACTGTCCGTAGGTTGTATAATTTCTCAGATGACGTGTATGTAGTTCTGCAATATTGTAGTGAACATGTTGTATTCCCCATAAAAAATTATATTTATATTAATCACTTTCGTTATTTTTAAGGGTACAAACGAAAGTACATATAATAATCTTTACGTGAGGAGGAAAAATTACAGTCCAAATTAGGTTAATCAGAATCCCTTCCATTTCATCTGTTTTTGAGTAATCAGATAAGGCCGATTTGAAAATAGATAGAGGCTTACCAGGAGGAGGGAAGTAGTTTTCCTTCTTTCGTCAATGTGCCGGGAAATGTCTACGTAATGACCTTCTGAGCTATGACTACAACACCACATTGGGAGTCGCCTATCGGCATTTGGTAGACAATGTTCTACACAGAAATATTTTCTTTTTGGCAATATTGCCCATTTAGAATGCAAAGAAAAATATAATAATAATAATAAGATGGTGATTAGTTATATGATAAAATGATAAGTAATAATAAAAAAATAAAACTTATTTGACGGTAGCGTTATGCCACAGTAATACATATTACAAATGCCTTACTGTTAAATTACTATATACATTGATTATACAACCTAATCTCCAAATAATTGCTTCTGCTGGAGGTTCTACCCAGCGACCTTACTAGGAGATCTCAATGAAATTCATTTAGATATGAGCTGTAAGAAATGAGAAATTAAAAGATTCACAAATTACCATTCATTCTTCCGTGCTTTTTAGCTTTGCTTAAAATTAAATAACTAATTGTTAAAAATCTGAATTTGAACTTTACAAATAAACCATGTTGTTCGCAATTGAATTCATATTGATAAAATCAGTCTATTACTATACATTACCCAACTCAGATTGCAAGTGAAGTAAGTCACAATACTCATATATATCCTGATCACAGTAATCATACTTACGTTTCTATTATCATAACGCCTGATTAACAGGTGAAATACACGAAGAACCCCGTATCCATTAATCTCCAAACGGAATCACGTCCATTTTGGTTGTTATAGCATCTTAACATTCAACAGCACTTACTCACAACACTCTTAACAAGTTACGGACCTAGAATTTCGCAGAAACAGTGCAAATTCGGTCATCCTCTACCTTTACAAGAACTCCACGTTAGGAAAGAAGTAGTCAACCGATGGCTGTACTCACTTCAATGCACTTTTCGAAAAATCACCGATTATAAAGCTGAGGTTCTAATACACAAACACACCTCATTACTTACACACTTAAGGTCCACAAACTTTCTAGAAAAACTTCCCGATAAAGAATAATTAAGATTTGAAGTTTGAAGGAGTATGGGCAATCTCTTCTTGTGGTTGCGACATGTTTCCGCCTTTTTCAAATGAATTATGGTATGCAAAATTCTGACAAACGAAGCTTGTTCTTCACGCCAACTGACCTTCGATTCTTTGCCTCGCTTACTTGATTGTGCTCAAGATGGTGGCATTTACTTATTCCTTCGAAATTGAAAATTAACCAAGAGTGGAATGGAGTTTGTGCAGTGCTAAATTCAGTGATTTCCTCGAAAATAGTGTGAGTGGGAATCGAAAGATTACGGTGTCTATAGCACAATCCTTGTTTCGTGTATGGATTACTTGGAATGGCAACGTTAAGAGAAAATTGTTCTTCTTAAATCGAAGAAGAAGCTAAGAAGTCTGAGAAATAGTCCAAGTGTTGAGAAGCATTGGATCTGAAAACAAACAGGACAATATCCAAAGGTTAGAAATTTATTTCATTATTCATTGGAAAATTACTTGAAAGAGTGACGTTTTAATAAGAACGTGACGAATACCTTCGAGCTTACTAATTGGGGAATTAAACAGTGGCACTTCATCTGCAAACTCAGCCATAAGTTTCAAACTTTTAATAGTGAACCCAATACAGTGTTAATACCAACTGATTTTTCTGTATTCTCTCGAAATCAAATGTCCAATAACCCTCTGCCGCCATATCAATTCTAAAATTCTCTCATACAGTCCTTATTTTCCATTGTGGCTCTCAATTCAGGCTTTTTTCTTCGTAGAGTTAGGTTAATCGCCGCTTTAATAATACCCGATCTATTTTTAATCGCAATGCTTGTAAAAGAATGAGAAACATCGAAAGATAACAACGTAAGTTATAAATGTAGTTGTAATAAATCTCAAAAGTTGTTTCTTTGGAATCTTACGTGAAATTATTGGGATTAATTAGGATAGTTAAATGTTTAAATCATGTTTTATCGTAATTACAATTTCATTTTTTTTTAATATAACAAGTTGAATTTCATCAGAAATATAAAAATCCATATTTGTTATGTTCATCTTATAAGAAACAAATGTTAAGTTACAATAAAGCAAAATAATTATCATATGTGAATTAATTGTAATACTTTTATTAATTATTTATGAAATTCATAGATTCCTTTCAAAAATCGAATTAATACGATTCTTTTGTTCTCGCATACCATTTGTTGAACGTACGTCATAATTACGTCATAAACGGAAATACCACCTATATCTACGAAGAGTGTTTCTACAAAAGGTTAAAAGAACGAAATGTGTCCAAATAATTTTAAATTAAATTTAAATTACATGTATGTTAATAAATATTTAATTTAATACTAATTATAATTTATTAATAATTTAAACTTTCCCCAGTAGGGGGATAACAGGGGGGGTTGTCCGAAAAAGTAACAGCGGCGACCAATCAGATATCACCGTTTTTATTTGAACCGTTCATTTTTCGGTTTAAATTTTAGTAAAGTTGAAATTATCGCCTGAGGAGGACGTGTTGAAGAATTCTTTGAAAAACCGTTGAAAATTTGAATCTCTCGAAGTGCAGTAGACTCGAAAATGTTTAATCATGAAGTGTACTTTAAACTAAACTTAATACATTTGCAACTTTTAAAAATCATTTCATAATTATAAAGTATATTAACGAAAAGTAGATATTTTTCTGGAGTTAAGACATTCCTGGCGAATCTTCGGAATGTCTTCAGTTTTGGTAAGTTAAATAAGTTAATTGCGTTTAATTTACTCGAGTTACTGATGACTTGTAATGGGATTATTGATGTTACTGGTTGTTATGTTGTTATTTATGTTGCAGTTGCAGGTGATTTTTTTGTTCGTTACGTAAGACTCTTAAGATTTCCTTTGAAACAAATGCATGAGTGATTTTTTAAAAGTAATTATCTCACTATCTTTTACTGTTCGATGGTTTCCACTTAGGTACTGCGTGTATATTTTTATCCAAATTCCGTCAAAGGCTGATATTAAAAAAATGAAATAACGATTATGGCTGACTGAAGCTGTCGAAGGCGTTATGTGACGAAAGCACTTGTTAATGATTCAAATGTTTTCCGTTACCACTTTTAGAGTTTCGCTGCATAGTTGCACAACTATTTTCGGCTATGAAGCTATTATAATATAATATAATATAATTATCATTACTAGACAAAGCGGAAGAAACTGCCGACCGAAATCTATTTAATTTGAAATTCCGTGATTAACGATACTCTAAACGACGTTGGGTTTTAAATTTCTAAATATAATTAAATATAAATTGTTTTTCAAACAAATTTCTCTTTTTATATACTAATAGCTACCAAAGTATTATTTATGTATTTTTAGTTCGCGTTTCCATACCAATTTCAGCTCAAAATTTCTGGTACCAATTGCATGTTTTACAAGTACTACCATTAATCTTTCGTTTTTATTAATCAATTCATTAAATTAATTAATTAATATAAAATAATTCTATTATAATATTAAAGGTGAATAATAGAATTTTTTTATATCATCTTATCATAAGTACATGGTTTAGTCATCATCATTTGCGATTGCTTGCAGTTATATACGCACAATGCAATATTACTGCAGATTATATTCTAAAAATTAGTCATGAATTAATTTGCTGCTTCTATTTTTCCAGGTTCGTACATCCTTCCTGTCTCGGCACCTTTGAGCTTCATCAGTGTGATCATGTAAGGGCACGGGATAACCGGAGAACCACATGTGGTGAGTTGAATATTGTTGAATTAACAATAATTATTTTAAAAATTAATAATTGCTATTCCGCGTGTCTTGTATTAAATTTCTTTAACTTCAAGATTATGAACATAATATCTCAGTGGTGTTCGTGTACTGTGTTTGCAACAGGATTTTGGAATGTTATTCTAAATCTCATATTTGGTTTCCTTTCATATATTTCTTTTTTATTCTTTCTTAGTTTCCAATTTCGATTTTTAATCTTTAGTAACTTAGCTTACTTTTATTAGGTCACTCTCTTAGTTAAACTTAAACAGAAATATGCTTGAAATAAATTCACATTTTTCCGCTCTTTACATTACATAAATACCATTTCGTGACTATGATCGAGAATGTGAGGCAATAGAAGAACCAATAGAAAAGGTTTTATCTTCTATTCTATCTTTCTATTTAAAAGACTTTTTATCTTCATATTGATTATCTATTCAGGTATGACATGTATCTGATTGGTAAATTTCGCATTGTTACTTATTTGAAGTAAGTGGGTTTTTTAGTCTCTTTTCCAAAGGTTGGCTTTTAGCATAAATATTGAAAGCTGACCGTGACTAAGGCTCGTTCTTAATTGAGTAGAAATTTAAATTGGATCCCAGAAATTATTTACTTGTAATCACTATTCAGTTGTAATAGTCAACTGATTTTATAAATCAATTTTAAACCCATTGGAAAGTTTATTCCCCAATAATTCAAGGGTATTGTTCATGCTGTAATTCAGGAATCAACGATACTACAAAGTGAAGTTGAGTACTCAAGATTTAACTTATTATTCATTAACTTTCTATAGAAAAAAACACGAAAAATATCTACTGTAATACTAAGGATTTGGAATAAGATATTCTTGAATATAATCGTAACACAAATCCAACTTTCAGTCATCATCAACTGCTCGCTCTTATATATTCACCATGAAATATTTCCCCTGATTCACGATTCCTAAGTGAATTAATTTGGTGTTTCCATTTTTCCAGATCCTGACTTTCTTCACTTTCGTGACCATGGATAGTAACTGAAGAGGGCAAGGGTTCCCGGAGAAGCACTTATGGTGAGTTGTTAGAAAACTATTATTAATATTTCTATTCTGGGTGCCATAGTTTAAGTTCGGAACATCTGTGTATGTTGGATAAAGATTGAGCTTAAAAGCAAAACGTTGGATTGGTCTCTTTAGACTCGAATAGCTCGTGAACGTGGTACAATTAATAGAAGGTGAAATGGTCACGACGTTAGAAGATGAAATGTTCCAGGAAAACAGCGAAAGTATTCCTAAATATTCATTTACAAAAAATTATTAAATTATATAAATTTTTCCGAGAAGAATAAACGGCATTAATGGTGGGATTTAAATCTACATGTAATTTGTCATTCCATGTTTAAACTCCATTAAATGCTCTCATTATCTCTTAATTATTTTACAAACAGCGGAGTAATTTATGAGTTTATTTTATTGATTCATTTATTGAATGATAATATACGATTTTCCACATTTTGAAATACGTTAAATATTTTTTAATAATATAATAATAATCATTTCTCATTTAAAGTACTCAAATCGCGTTATCAAGTGATTCGCAGAATGCGTAATTCGGTTAATGAGATCTTTTAAATGTGGTCGACGATATGAATATGCATTAAGTTCTCTAAATTTATCCTCTCCTGAATTCCCACGATTTTTAATTGCAATTTAATCCTGTGGATAAGTAAGGCTTGCACCGATGCCAGAAAAGCTCTCTCTTAAGTCAATCATGAGATGGATAAGTTAATAAATTTACAAATGTATAAGTAATTACGTAACCATTAGTAATGTCGGGTATTCATATCTAGTTTTATAAAGCGCGACAACTGTGCTGGGGTATTTAGACTTCCCTTTCGTTTCTTTCGTTAATTTCGGTATCTTTATCTTTTCGTTTTATTCAGACGCGAGGGAATTTCCTTTTCTCCTTTTTTACATTGAATGAAAGTAAGAGGATAGTGAAGTTTACCTTGGTGATTTCGGAAAACGACTTCGTTATTATGCCAAAGACAGTTAGCTCTCGAATGCTTTCACTATTAAGATATTGGCAACTAAAACGTCCTTGTTTTCACTGACCTTCCAGTGTATGCTGAACTTGAAATTCCTTTTCATTTTCGTAAACAAACACGGGTATATTTATTAGAATCCAAGATTCTATGCCAGTCTGTTCGCCCCCTTATCATTTGCAACGAACTTAAAAGATCTTCTTTACGTAATCGAATCAATATTTCTGGATTATCTCTCCTATACCTTTTGTTAGATATTAACGGAATTTCACATTAAAGGAACGCGATTAGTAACAATGTGTTCTTTTTCACTAGGAATAGAAAACGAGTCTATTTGACTAATATTCGGTGGATGCATGCCATGTATTTTTTCCGTTTGTTATTCATAAAATTCCCAAACCGGAGTTGTGATATACTGATGTACTACGCTAAGAACATTACAATTTTAACATTGATTTTCGTATTTACAATTTTAAGCAATGAAAGTAAAATAGCTAACGAAGACACGAGTTTACGAGGCCTAAATTTTCTTTTGGTAGTTTTTTATTGATTGTATTATTTGGCTGCTTTACAATTTGTGAAATTCAGAATTAAAGGAAGTGCGATACTTGAGGAATTGCGCGCCACAGTTGACTTTCTCGAACTCTGTATAACTGAGGGAATGTTCACATGATTTTCTTATGCCTTATGCTTATTGCTATTGACGCGGAAAGCTGAAATGTATGTCACTTTTACAAATGTAGATAAAAATGGAGTTGATTTCTGTGTGTATATGGGGAATGCTATATTAATGAATAATTTTCTTTTCTTACAGGAAAAGTCAATATCATCAACTGCTGAACAAGACGTGAGTACTCAATTTTTTTCTGTTCGCATGATTCAAGTTCCTCAAGGAATAGTGTATATATGAGGATATTCTCGCAAGCATTGCGCCTATAATTAAAGCTTCCTTTTCCTACGTAGTGCCTAAGCGCTACTTTTCGAGCTCTGATTTAAATATCCTCTGCATTCTATGGAGAAAAGCAAAGATTTAACCATCAACATAGCTAATAATTTTTAGTTCAAGAACTTCAAAATGTTTGGCTGTTTGCTGTATCCAGATCAAATTTAAGATTAAGAAGTGCACAATAAATGCATTAACCACCTGCCCTGTAGGGGGCGTGGGGAAGGCATTCCCTACAAACCTAGCCTACTTGTAGGCCTACAGAAGCAGGCATCTATTTCAGGGGCCTTTCTTTCACCTTCTTCTGCAGGGGTGAGGTAACTAAGCACTCACTTCTCACCTGCTCGTTCTTTCTGTCTATGAGGTCGGAGCTTGTCCTTGAAGTTGTGGCAGGGGGCCCTCTAGGCATAGAGGTGAACCCTATAGCACGTCACAACGGCCTGGAGGGTCCACTTCTTAGGGTTTATAGGTTATTCCCCCCCAATCCCTCCCTGCCCTCCCTCATCATCGGAACGACGGTGTGCCGCGCCCAGGAGTAAGTTTTGGTATTGGTAAAAGTACGAGACGTGTGACAAGAACCTGGAATAATTTGAGAATGCTGGAATGACTAAGGAATCGTCAGCATTCACTTAGATTACAACTAACTAATTTTAATGGTTATGACTTTCTTCTAAGTTTTACATTTACGTATCGTATCTAATACAATCACGGATAGAATTCTTTAAATATAAAGGACTTGATTATAATATTTGAAATCTAAACACGTAAGCGAAGTCGGAAATTGAAATCTTACTTTGATAGGAGACGCACCAGAAAAACTTCCTCAGATTTAACTTCTCTAACATCCGTAAATATTCTTAAGAAAAATCGCGCACCTATTTACAATACACATGATTCTGTTTTCAAGTAAATACTTGGTATTTCATGTTTAAGATTACTGAGATATTAATTTTTCCCGTACATAACTTAACCATGGCTACGATTTAAACTACCTGGAAATATTTTGATCGCTGTTTGTAAATATAAGGTTATCCCTTAACTAAAAATTAAAAGTGCCACTCACCTTTGGCAGATATTCCGAAAAGTATTCTAATTTAATAAAATATTTTTAAGAATCGCAGGCACATCGATAACACCTTCGTTGGACTGGTGTATTGCTTTTTGAAGACTGCTTCCAATAGATTAATCTATTTTATGCGATTCTTGTACTTGCGTTAAATTTCATATGAAGCTAACGCACGGAACCCTCGTTATTATCAATCTATGAGGTAACTCATCGAATTACGCTAGCCTTCCACCCGTGGCCTTTATACTTAAACTTTTTTATAATACATGCCTTGATCACCGTTTGCGTTTAACTGCGGAAAAGCACGACTGCTTTCTTTCTGATTATCTTAACCTGCGGTTTATTTAATTTTTTATTTTCTGTTTATGCGGAAGAATACAGGAAGGAATTGATTTGATTGGAGAATAGATTCTGGTTTAAAGGTTTAAAATACAAGAAGTCTAGTTGTCCCCTAGTCAAAAGTACAAAACCCTGCAACTTAGCTATTGCTAGTAAATCGTTTTAAGGTTTCTTTAGTTTTCGTAGACGCAATGGCATATGAAAGTGAGCTGTGTTCAAGTCTACGAAAGTACTATAAAAAAGGTCTCTACGAAACACTCTGAAATTAAAGAGCACCAATGACCAACTGCCAGTGACGACTCCGAGGGACATTCTCAACAAAGATCCGATATTCACAGACTGAGAGTTCGGAATATAAATATGAATTAAAAGAGAAATTTAGGAAAAACTCTCAAAAAAAATATTCTGTAGATTATAGCATACTTAAAGTATAAGACACATTTAAAATCATTAAAAACTTCAAAATTTTCCTATTTAGAGAAAAATGTTATTTAATTTTGTGTTCAGTGTATGTTATTTAGATTAATAAAACTGGGATTCAAGGAGCATGTATACATCGATAAATCATTTCTGATATAATTATTCTGAATTAATTATAGCATAATCATATCGAAAACCGTTTCACATATATTCCTCATTTTCAGAAAAGAATTGTAAATTTTTATTTGAAATTACGATTAATGTTATCGCTGAGATAATATTTGGATTTTTGAAAGGATTTGAATAGTATAAGATCAGAAAGTATCTCTTGAAGCGATATTTCTTTGTCTTTAAAATACTTCATTATAAATCCCGTGTATTACGCCGCTAAGTTAAGAGGATAATCGGTCCTCAATGTATTTTGGTACATATCTCTTGAGATTTCTAATAAATTGTGAGTTCTAAAAAGAGGAGGAAATGAACGGGAACATAAATGGCGGAATTTTATCCCACAGAATCGATCCAATCTGGTTTTTCCGTTTTACTGCTGTTCAGGACGACATCATGATTGATGACCTCATTCCATCTAATACATGCCACTCGAAAACTAGGTTACTTTTCTAACAACAGAATGCCGCACGTACACATGTTTTTCGCTGAACGGTATCACCACCTTTCAATTCAGCCTCATTTTACGTATGCAGTTATGTGGTTTATTTTCACATTGACGGCAAAATTAATATTTTTGATGATAATGATTCCTTAAATGATACCAGGATGACCTCCATTTTATTTATTGTTTTTATTAACGAACACGCATGACCATTCCCTATCCAGACAATTTTGAGTAGCCGGGACTCGAACCCGGGACCATGGGTTTGGAGCGCAAGCTCACTCCGTCTGTTTCGTTTAACGCTTGTTAGTCATTTTATTCTAATCGTTCAAACTACAAATAGCCATACTACAAAGGCGAGATTTTGTCCATGGTATGCCAGGAAAGCCATTGAATACAATTGAATAAAGTTTGTTTTATTTAACATCTATAAGGATACTTCATCTGAAGTAGAAAATATTCTCTCATAACTGAAAAAGAGCCAATCGTATAGTCTAAAAAATCGCTTTGTTTTTAACCTGAATTCCCGTTACTTACCTCACGCTTATCTCATAGAAACTCTTTACTTAACTCTGATTGCATATTCAAATTACTTTACTACCATTGTGTATTCATATAGAGCTTCTCAAAGGCCTGAGTTTCGTTCGTCTTTTGCCCTAATGGAGCGCTCCACATTTTTCGAGAAATTTCGGTGGCGTTTTTCTACGGCAAAACGGAGCTTTGAAAGTATTAAAAATCTGAAGTTGTAAGCTTCAAAGTCGCCCGAAACTTCATCTGCAATTTCCATTTTGGAGATACGGCCCCTTCACAGGACAGACCGGTAAGTACGATTCACCAGGAGTGACAAGGATCAGGGAAAATGTAAAGGGAAGGATGGAAAATAGCGTGCGCCAAAGTTCAAGGCTAAATATTCCCGGAAAAAAATCCGTGCACTCCAGAATATGATATCTAGATGACAAAAAAGTTGTAAGCGTATTCGGAGGTATACTTAGTAGATTGGATCGAAAAACTATGCATCGGCCACAATTCGTAAGCCATGGCAGCATAAGTCGTAAGGATATGTAGATTGAAAAAGTGACGAACGTATGGCGACGAAAACAAACATTCACGGAAGATATTTTATTTTCCCTCTCGTAGTGGGACTTTTTCTGAGGACAGCCCGTCAGAGTTTGTCAGAAGTTGTGACTGAAACTGCGCTTTCATATACCTGTGCAGAATATCGTCTCGGAATATGAGCGCGACTTTTTCATATGTTCTACGAATGGAATTTGCGTCATTCATCCCACGCAATCTTCATCGGGCTAGATAGTCATTTAAATAATGATATTATTTTTTTAATCATTGTGAATATTGACGTTTTTTTTATTTATGAACGAATCGACGCGGCAGTTTAGGCACCGAAACATAGCAAAAAAACATCTTTCGATTTTTTATAAATTTAACTGGGTAGCTATGTTTCTAAATTATTCCCTACGTTAATAACGATCTCACGTGAATATATTTATATATTATGCAATAATAAGATGATAGTAATAAATTAGAATTGAAATACAAATCAGAAATAGAATATAATGTATGAGAGGAAAGCCATGCTATAATTCCTTCCCTTCGATTGAAAATCAAAACATTTTAAAGTAGAGTACACCGCTGATATGACCATAATTATTACCCTCGCTCTCTCTTCTGCGATTGTTTAGTTGACTTAACGAAAAAATAGTTAATATGACTGGGCATTAACCTGCAACCATTTATTAAAAACCAATAAGGAACATAAACTTTTTATGTATTTATTAAACCATTGTAAAATGCTGAATAACTTATTTACATTCCAAATATGGAATATTTCATATTTCAAGTACCCCATACAAGAAAAATTACGCTGTATTCAAATATTTCTTTTTTACGAGTGGAGCTTGGCACTAAATTTTCTGTATAAAATACAAGATAACTTGAAATCGATATGATCTGGCCTTACTTTGTAGAATTCCATAATAAATTAAACAACTTAGTAATTTTCCATGGATTTTTAATTTGCTACCGGTTTCGTAAGAAGTTCTTAGAAGTATGAAAGCCTGAAGATGTAAGAACTTCTTACGAAACCGGTAGCAAATTAAAAATCCGTGGTTAATTACTTAGTTGTTTAATTTACAAGATAATTTCCTCTTAATAATGGATAATATACTTTACATATTATAACATACTAAATTCTTCTTATGTGGTTATACATTGAAAATATATCGTCAAAAACTCGAGAGCGTCTCAAAATCATAAGCAATAAGTATTTCTTCTGGTAAAATGAAAACCAGCAGCAAGATTTCTATTGACTCCAAAAACGAGTTGACAAACGTCAGGAATTGTCCTACCCGGTACTCTATGTTAGGAGCATATTCCATATTAGGTGTATTATTTTATAATGTAGGAGCTGATTTAGAAGATGATACTTTTTAATCACTAGGAATGCTTCCATAAGTTTTTAGAACTACATAACTCAAACATTAAAAAGAAAAATAATTTGTAAAAAGAAAGGTTCTGCGGTATGACTGAAAAACATAAGTTTGATAGCTATAATAAAACCGATTTCAAATTAATTCAAGTACTTTGAATAGAGTTTTCATTTACGTCGAATCATTCGTTTTTATCCGGTGATATATTTGAAGTTTTTAAATTTGAATGAAACTTTTTTGACGAGATATTGAATATATAGCGGTAAAATGTTGAACTTTTCACCGTATGTACGGACACAAGTTTATAAATATAGTTAATAATTGAAATTTCTCTCCCCCTCACTGAAATGCAATGATGGAATGAATTTTTATCTTGATGTTTTGTAACTCACTTGAAGATTGAAATTGGGGCCATTATATTACCCGAAACTGGATGTTTTAGTTACATTATTTTCAATAAATTTTGTATTTTGTGAATACGCCTTGCAGAGTGGTGATTTTTCGAAGAAGATTAAATCAAAAGATCAAAGTAAAGATATATAAATATGCATTACAATTACTTCCCTAATTGCCATTTTCAACTTTAAACGTAATTAATATGGATAACATATCAGTATATATCACATATCATAGGTGGCTAACTGCAAGTTAATAAAAGTTACTTTGCTTCGAATACTGACACATGGAATGAAAGATAACATAAAAAAGAATGGAATCGGCTGTTGATGAATGAGATTTTGAAAACTAGCCAAAAATTGGTGTATAGACCAGTTCCAAAGGTTATGTTTATAAATATTAATAAATATCATATGGCCATAAAAACATTGAATTCCATTATCTCGGTTACGTAATTAAAGTGTTTCCATAAAATAATGTTTCCATTACGCTAAAAAGGCAATGTTTAGATGAAATAAGCTTTACAAAATTTGTCCTTCTGTAGAATACAGATTTAATCGCTGAGGTTTGTGAGAGAGTTCCACTTGATTTCCCCAAAGAGGCGTAGTCATCTGAACAAAAAGACAATGGCAATCTTTCGATCAACTAAACTTAAAGAAAATTATATTCAGGATAAAAGGATACAATTTTAATTTTAAACAATTTTAATGGCTTTACCAAACTATGAATCTTAGCGTGACCATTTTTTAATTTAGTTGTTTGATATAGGTAAATATACAACTGTGTATATAAACTCGACTATAATGAGAGGTAAAGAACTCATTTATGAATTGGAATTAAATTTTGCTCGATGATTTCCTTAATATGGATTCATCGGCGAAAATTCGGAGACCGCTATTTCTCGCGTCCCACTGTATAATTTTATTGCGCAGTAATAAACACATGCGACTTTCATAGTTGTATGCAGAATTTATTTAAGAGAACGATCGGTATTTTCAGTCTGAACTCCAAAAAAGAACGATTTTCGTATCTTTGGCCAGCTCTTTCCGATTCTCGCCAACATTGAGATGGAAACTCATCCCGTATTCTGAATATTTGTCGTTAAATTTAAAATCTTTGGTTAGTTCAATGATGAATTTCATTTTGAACGCACAAGTTCTTTACCTGCAAATACTATGGGTTTTTATTTCGCTAAAACTGATGCAACTATGAATCAGACCTTTCATAAAAATTGAACGATTACAGTGAACGTTATTCAAGTCTTCAGTCTAGAATATGCTCTTGATCAGAATATAATGTTTTATATTTGAGAGCATGCATTCTACAAATAGATATATTTTTCTCCTACGAAGAGATACTGAGCGCAATGCTGGCAATAATTAAATCAGAGTTGGATCGAAGGCACGAGATAAATGATACGCCGTTGACTGGCAAAGTAATATATGAGCGCCGAACGATAACAAATGGAAGTCATCATTCCTTCCCTTTTCAGGAAGATAACGCTACTTACATTTCCTGTATCTTCAACTCTCCCTATTTACCACACAGTACACTCCTCTGCCCACCGGGTTTTTTTTATTTTTGAGATTAAATCTTGAAAACGATGCCTTTCAAACAAAGATCGTGACTAAAATATCCGCAGGGAGTTTTTCAGGCAGGGATGAGTTCCTATTCTCAGCTTCTACTTTCTTATCTATCCCCAACTCTTTCTATCTTACCTACTGCCTCTCTTGATGTTAGAGCTTTTTCCTACTTTAGAAAGGTTTCCTGAATTAAGCCTGAAAAAGTTCATAAAATAATCTTGGTGATAAATTTTTACTTACAGTTTACATCGTAGTAGTCTTATATAGTATTTATACTGAATGTATATCAAATTCAAAATAACCTTACGAAATTAGTCGACTGTATGCACTGAAACCAACGACAAGTATAGATATTAAATAATTTCCTGAATTAAATGCCGCTAAATCAGTTCAACGTGAAAACAGAGAGAATCCAAAAAGTATACCATGGATTTTACGCTTTTGCGGCGGTACAAAAATCGATCGATAAATACACCAGAGGAACCGCCCGGTATGCAGAAGTTCTGTCAAACTAACGCAAGTTAAATTTCCATCGCTATCCCTTAGTGAGCTAACTGTTTGAGTCTTTCCCTGTATCTTTCTAATATAAGACCAGAAAGCTTTAGGGTCCTCTTCCAGGCAATCCTCAAGAAATTTCTGTTTGAAGTTTTGGAGGTTGTTACGCATAACTCGCTTGATGTCGGATTTCACATTCTCGTGCTTCCTTAACAATGATGATCTGGCTGGACTAAACTTTAACATTTATTATAAATAGTCTTTAGCCAAGATTAGGTGTCAATCCCTCTAAGATTTCAAGAAATATCAATTTTTCTATCAAAGCGTTTTTTTTCTCACTTGTAAAATAACGCAAGAAAATTAATTCTTATGTTGCCATCGTGAAGTACTATATTATAATCAATACCTAGGGTTGAGAAGGGTTATGTTGCTTCACATGGAGATAATATTTCGCATCCAGAGCAGTAGATACTTATCATTACGAGTTCCTCCGATCCTATTCCTTCTTTCTCGTTGCTTTTTGACTACTTTCAATATGTCCAATCCAATGACATGGAGAAACCTCCTCAGTATATTTTTTTAATAACAGTATTCTGGATCAGGGATCAGAGTGAGGCAACTACTCACTATCTTTCGAAATCCAACCCAGAAAGCCTAAAAGATTATACGTATTCAGGACTGTCTCAAAGGCACAAAGTCTTTTGCAGGCGGACTATTTTATTCCCGAAAGCTTTATTTACAAATAAGTATTTCCGATTATAGGTTTTTTGTTATATATGTTACTCGTTGTCACATAGAATTGTTAAAACTATGCCTAACAGTCCTCGTGTTAGGATTTAAGACGATAAATTTAGTTGCACTCAGGTGACGAATCCTTTCCTCAGAAATAACAGCAGATAATCGTATTATGTCACTACTGTGAACTATTAAATTCAAGGTCTTGAGGCGATAAGGGTTATATGCCACGTGCGAAGATAACCTCCTCGAATCCTGAGGAAAACTTACTTAACGTAATGCCCTTGTCGCGCCATCATCATTCCCGGAAACATTTAATTGCTTTAAAAAGTAATAAATGTAATGAATCACAGCAGAATAGTCTTGAAAGAAGATGGCCAAAAATACAAGAATGCTTTATTTAATTCCAGACATAGAAATCTTGTATGGCCACCCATAAATCAATTTTTCATCTACGTAGTTAAGTTGTAAGCTTCGGTATTAAAATATACAAGGAGTTAGTAGGCCAAATTTCGTGAGAAATGCCAATTAAAATTGATTTTGAGAAATAATTCGACTTCATGCCTATGTTGAATCCAATTGTAGAACCTTTTCCTCTCCGATATCGCGATACTTCATTTTGGTGATCAGTGAATTTAGTTGTTAGAATTTAGTGAAACAGCTTCGTTGAATTATTGATGTCTCTATACTACAAAAGGCCGTACATGATAAGGTTTCCATCCAACACTTTGGTTTTTATATAGGGTCTAAGGACTCTATGATAAAACTTTCTACCAATTGCATAAAATCGTTATGAAAATTACTCTTGCATGAAATTCTTCAAAGAGAGATTCAATATTTCTTTTCCTCCAAAAATTTTCTTTACCGAGATTACGTCAATATCTCTGCTTTTTGGAGAAATATTAATTTCTCTATTAAGGAGTTTTCTTTTTACTCGAAAACAACGAATTTATATCATTACATACGTCGAATATCGTGAAATATTAGAATCAAGACCAAGTGGATAAGATGAGTTATGTTGAGTAATGTTCAGATTATCTTTCATCGCTTCCACAGCCATAGTTCCTTATCGTTACCTGTTCCTCCAATTCTTTTTTCTCGGTGCCTTTCGACTTCTTCCGAAAATCCAATACATTCTATAATAAATAGTTTCATTTGTATTTTGCAAAGCATTATAATTCTCAAATTACTTACTTGTTAATGAGAATGAAAATTTGTACTTTTTCCACAAATTATTTTTATTATAAACAATAAAAAGACTGTAAAACACACACGACTAGTTTCGGAGATTGATCTCCATCATCTAGTATACTCATTATTTTTTTTATTTATTTATTAGTAGCATCAACATACAGCACGAGGCCAATTACAGCTGACGATAAACAATAATTAAAAACAAAATTATAAAAGAAATTCAATAAATGAAATGAATAAAATCAACAATGTGAAAAACAACGAGAATAAATAAATAATAATCTATAACAAAACAAAACAAACATATAAGATGAAATTTTCCATGTTACTCTTTCGCAACCATATTTCGAATAGATTTTGCAGATAAGAAGAAAGGATCAAAATGAGTGTTGGAAGAAAGAGAGTTGAAAATGGACGGGATGCGGAAGAATAGCGTTCGTTTTACTATAGAAAGACGAGGAGTAATCAGAGAGAAGGTATCGGAAAGGCGAGTTGTTCTAGAGGGAAAACGGAGAGAGAAAAGAGAGAGTAGGAATGGTGAATCAACCTTGTTGTTAATTATGTTGTATAAGAAGGAGATGTCGAAGGAAGTGTGAAGGGCTTTGATTGAGGAAAGATTCAGATGATTAAGAAGGAGGTCTCTGGGCATATTTTTATTAGACGGTACTCGAAAGCAGACTATTTTTAAAAAGAAAGATAAGATACTATTGAGAGAAGAAAGGTTTGATTCTGAAGACAAAGTCAATATAGGAGAGCAGTAAGTAAGAAGAGGAGGAACGCAACTTGAAAAATAGGTGCGAAGTGAGACTGGATCCCTGATTTATGCTTTAAAAGGGGATATTTTCAGTTTCCAGTGCATTCCAAATCCTTAAATAATAGGGTGGATATACTACAATCGACCATTAACAATCGGCAATGATTACCTCTTGCAATAGATGGATCAATATAACATTGTATATAGGATTAAGTCAAGAATTCTTTTAAAGAAAAAAAATATTAGATACTCTGACCCACACAACTTAACCGATGGGCCTACTCCTCACACAGGTAAAGTTATATGCCTACACAAATGCTAACAAATGCCTTCCAGAAATTCCAGAAAAAAATTAGCAGTGAATAATGAGGGTTATCCATTGGAATTATTTTTTATGTGACCGAAATTTTAGCAACTTGCAATATTATAGCCTTACAAAGTGCAAACATATCTACAATGTTGGCGATATATTTCAAGCGGAAATAAATGTCAATATTATGTCTTATAAACATTAATTAGTTCATATGGAACTGTTTTTTTCCTCGAATTTTGTTGAAATAATATTAAGTGAAAAGAGTAGCCATTGAACGATCTTTAGTAAAGTTTATGAAACATATTCCGATAGAAATATTTAAGTTTTCACAGTTTAACCACAAAATTCACTGATTTTTAAGGTTTCAAGGTTTTCCTGGTTTTTCAGGTAGGCAGAAACACTGAACTCTTCTTCGTTCATTCTTCAAGATGTCATTCTCATTCTCGCGCGATGAGAGAACGTTTTATTAAAATATAAATGGAAGAGCTGATGTTCGCCTCCGTTTCATAACGTACATATTCTTTTTTTTCGTTTTGTTTAGGGTCCAGTAAGCTTCAATTAGCGTGGTATTTATCACTTTTTTATTCTCCGTTGAGAATGTGAAAACAGTCAGGATACCCTGGGATGCCATGGGTTTAGAGTGCTTCGTTGACCGTGACCGAATCTGCCTTCCGCTGTGGCAGTGTCCTTATCGTGTTAGCGCAAGTGGTGAGCCGTGTATGTAGCAGCAAAACAAACACTCTTATCCTACCTATAATTATACATACAAGACAACAAGTATTACAGAAGAAACATTAAATTAATAGTTTCACCAGTGTGGTAAGGCATAGATAAGATGAACTGACTAACCATAAGAACGGAGGGTGGCAGCCTTCGTGATCATCTACGTGCCAGGACCTGAAAACTTAATTTTTCGAATTATATTGTTTTTAAGGAAAGGATTCTGGTGCGAGTATCTTTTACTAGGCTTATAGCATTGCATTATAAATGTTAAGTAAGTCTTTCCAAACAGATTTTCTGAAATGGAGTATCTTATTCACTGGTAAATGGCGTTTCAGGTATGGAATTTCCTTAAAGTTTTCAGAGACTATTTTTTTGGGAATATAAAGAACGAGGTAAATTATTTACCGACATATGAGATACCGAACTGAATATTATCCAGTTAATAAGGTTTAACTGAGCTGACAAGTATTTAATGCTCAAAGGAAGGAGACCTCATTTTAGTAGTATCAGAAACGTAAATAAATCTTTTGCATTTACATTATGTGTCTAATGACTCTTAACTCAATAATAATATCAGCTCTGTACCATTTTATTTAAATCTAAATTTCAATTTAAATTGTTTTTAGGATGTAGACTTGAGAGTACTTTTAGTGCAACGTGGTATACTTGAAAAGGTACGTTTTTTGTGCAACGTGTGTACGTTTTTTGTACTTTCTTTGTGCAATGTGCTTACCAAAAGGTTTATAAGTTAAAGATCTTTATCAGGCTCCGTACATGATGATAACAAGAGAACTTGTTTAGGGTTATTGAAATAGGGATAGAAAAGAGTGGATACCATCATTTTTGATGCGACATGGATTTCCTTAATCACGCAAAATATTAAAATAATTGACTTACTAAGTGTTTCATAGGGCTTGAGGAAGAATAGGCATATGTCCATGGCCTATGTTTTTATAGAACACGTTTTCAATTATGGTAAGGTAATGAATGGAATATTATACTTTAGTGGAAATTGATGATTAAATAAGGAGAAAGTTTTACGGAAAATTGAATTGAAATAAAACTAGAAAATAGCGCACTGGATACTAGCGTGTCTGATTAGACAGGATTTCTTTTGTTACAAAAATACTTATATTAATTTTTTAAATGATCTTCATACAGCAATAATTATAATAAATATATATGAGAGAAGATCAGAGAAGTGGATACTAGAACCAGTCGATTCAAGAATTCGTTTTTTCGGAGAATGATACGCGAAAATAATCGACAAGGAAAATAGAGTCATGGTGCTTGCACCCCTTGCCACACGCCACTTGCAGGGTACATATGTAGATGTAGAAGATTCTCGCAATCTTAAATGTAAAACGATATCCACGCCCAAAATAATCGTTATCATTCAACTTGATTCCTTTTGTGCTTGGAAAATTTCGTGCGACTACTGTATCTAATTTAATTTTGCAAAAGAAATAATTATTCACAAACGTTGATACAGTCCTCAATTTGTTGAAACCTAAAAAGGAGCTAGAAAGAGATGCGTTTCCGATTATTTTTACAGGTTATCCCCCCTTTATATTCATAAATAAGAGTTCCTAAAGTAATACGTAAATGTACATCAATCATGTGATATATACCGGTTGCAAAGTTCTCCATTAATTACTGGAAAGTACAATTCCGTTAACAGGACACCTCGGGATCGAATATCAAAACGGTTGATTCGACGAGTACCCAAATATTTCTATTTGAATTTGTGAGAACAGGTGCGCGATTATCTATTGAGATATATAGAAATTTTCAAGACGTTGATTCACAAACCTGAAAAAGTTCATAAAATAATCTTGGTGATAAATTTTTACTTACAGTTTACATCAAAGTAGTCTTATATAGTATTTCTACTGAATATGTATCAAATTCAAAATAACCTTTCGAAATAAGTCGATTGTATGCACTGAAACCAACGAAAAGTATAGATATTAAATAATTTCCTGAATTAAAAGCCGCTAAATCAGTTCAACGTGAAAACAGAGAGAATCCAAAAAGTATACCATGGATTTTACGCTTTTGCGGCGGTACAAAAATCGATCGATAAATACACCAGAGGAACCGCCCGGTATGCAGAAGTTCTGTCAAACTAACGCAAGTTAAATTTCCATCGCTATCCCTTAGTGAGCTAACTGTTTGAGTCTTTCCCTGTATCTTTCTAATTTAAGACCAGGAAGCTTTAGGGTCCTCTTCCAGGCAATTCTCAAGAAATTTCTGTTTGAAGTTTTGGAGGTTGTGACGCATAACTCGCTTAATATCGGATTTCACATGCTTGTGTTTCTCTAACAATGATGATCTGGCAGGATTAAACTTTTAATATTTATTATAAATAGTCTTCAGCCAAGATTAGGTGTCAATCCCTCTAAATTTTCAAGAAATATCAATTTTTCTATTAAAGCGTTTTTTTCTCACTTGTAAAATAACGGAAGAAAATGAATTCTTATGTCGCCATCGTGAAGTATTATAATCAATACCTGGGGTTGAGAAGGGTTATGTTGCTTCACATGGAGATAATCCTTCTTCGCATCCAGAGCAGTAGTTACTTATCATTACGAGTCCCTTCGATACTATTCCTTCTTTCTCGGTGCGTTCCGACTACTTTCAATATGTCCAATCCAATCACATGGAGAAATCTCCCCAGTATAATTTTTTAATAACAGTATTCTGGATCAGGGATCAGAGTGAAGCAACTACTCACTATCTTTCGAAATCCAACCCAGAAAAGCCTAAAAGACTATTCATATTCAGGACTGTCTCAAAGGCACAAAGTCTTTTGCAGGCGGACTATTTTATTCCCGAAAGCTTTATTTACAAATAAGTATTTCCGATTATAGGTTTTTTGTTATATATGTTACTCGTTGTCACATAGAATTGCTAAAACTATGCCTAACAGTCCTCGTGTTAGGATTTAAGACGATAAATTTAGTTGCACTCAGGTGACGAATCCTTTCCTCAGAAATAACAGCAGATAATCGTATTATGTCACTACTGTGAACTATTAAATTCAAGGTCTTGAGGCGATAAGGGTTATATGCCACGTGCGAAGATAACCTCCTCGAATCCTGAGGAAAACGTAGTTAACGTAATGCCCTTGTCGCGCCGTCATCATTCCCGGAAACATTTAATTGCTTTAAAAAGTAATAAATGTAATGAATCACAGCAGAATAGTCTTGAAAGAAGATGGCCAAAAATACAAGAATGCTTTATTTAATTCCAGACATAGAAATCTTGTATGGCCACCCATAAATCAATTTTTAATCTACGTAGTTAAGTTGTAAGCTTCGGTATTAAAATATACAAGGAGTTAGTAGGCCAAATTTCGTGAGAAATGCCAATTAAAATTGATTTTGAGAAATAATTCGACTTCATGCCAATGTTGAATCCAATTGTAGAACCATTTCCTCTCCGATTTCGCGATACTTCATTTTGGTGATCAGTGAATTTAGTTGTTAGAATTTAGTGAAACAGCTTCGTTGAATTATTGAAGTCTCTATACTACAAAAGGCCGTGCATGATAAGGTTTCCATCCAACACTTTGGTTTTTATATAGGGTCTAAGGACTCTATGATAAAACTTTCTACCAATTGCATAAAATCGTTATGAAAATTACTCTTGCATGAAATTCTTCAAAGAGAGATTCAATATTTCTTTTCCTCCAAAAATTTTCTTTACCGAGATTACGTCAATATCTCTGCTTTTTGGAGAAATATTAATTTCTCTATTAAGGAGTTTTCTTTTTACTCGAAAACAACGAATTTATATCATTACATACGTCGAATATCGTGAAATATTAGAATCAAGACCAAGTGGATAAGATGAGTTATGTTGAGTAATGTTCAGATTATCATTCATCGCTTCTACAGCCATAGTTCCTTATCGTTACCTGTTCCTCCAATTCTTCTTTCTCAGTCCCTTCCGACTTCTTCCGAAAATCCAATACATTCTTTAATAAATGGTTTCATTTGTATTTTGCAAAGCATTATAATTCTCAAATTACTTACTTGTTAATGAGCAAGAAATTTTGTACTTTTTCCACAAATTATTTTTATTATAAACAATAAAAAGACTGTATACTTGATGATGGAGATCAATCTCCGAAACTAGTCGTGTGTGTTTTACAGTCTTTTTATTGTTTATAATAAAAATAATTTGTGGAAAAAGTACAAATTTTCTTGCTCATTATTTTTTTTATTTATTTATTAGCAGCATCAACATACAGCACGAGGCCAATTACAGCTGACGATATACAAAAATTAAAAACAAAATTATAAAATAAATTCAATAAATGAAATGAATAAAATTAACAATGTGAAAAACAACGAGAATATATAAATAATAATCGATAACAAAACAAAACAAACATATAAGATTAAATTTTCCATGTTACTCTTTCGCAACCATATTTCGAATAGATTTTGCAGATAAGAAGAAAGGATCAAAGCGTTGGGAGAAAGAGAGTTGAAAATGGACGGGATGCGGAAGAATAGCGATGTTTTTACTATAGAAAGACGAGGAGTAATCAGAGAGAAGGTATCGGAAAGGCGAGTTGTTCTAGAGGGAACACGGAGAGAGAAGAGAGAGAGTAGGAATGGTGAGTTAACCTTGTTGTAAATTATGTTGTATAAGAAGGAGATGTCGAAGGAAGTGTGAAGAGCTTTGATTGAGGAAAGATTCAGATGATTAAGAAGGTCTCTGGGCATATTTTTATTAGACGGTACTCGAAAGCAGACGATTTTTAAAAAGAAAGATAAGATACTATTGAGAGAAGAAAGGTTTGATTCTGAAGACATAGTCCATATAGGAGAGCAGTAAGTAGGATGAGGAAGAACACAACTAGAAAAATAGGTGCGAAGAGAGACTGGATCCCTGATTTCCTTGAACCTGTAAAGCATCCCTAGTCGAGTCATTGCTCGTTTTTTAATATGGTTTACATACTCAGCAAAGTTAAGTTTTTCATCCATTATGACCCCAAGATCTTTACAGGAGGTCACTCTGGGGATACATCTATCGTTGATCTGATAGTCTTTGAGAATTTTATTCTTTTTTAATGTAATCGACATAATGGAGCACTTTTCAGGGTTCATTTTTAATTTCCACTGGGATGACCATGCTGAGACTGCGTTGATGGATCCCTGAAAATCTGAGCAGTCGCTGATGGTATTGATCCTTTTAAAAATTTTACAGTCGTTAGCGAAGTGTAAAATATTGTTTTCATCTCCAATAGCTCTGGGGAGATCGTCAACAAAAAGCGAAAACAGATATGGACCCAGAACGCTCCCTTGTGCGACGCCGGAGAGTACAGGAGTCCATGAGTAGGAGTAATTATTCAACACAACTCTCTGGCTTCTATTGATAAGAAAACTCTTGAGGAGGGAAAGAAAATTGCCGTGAATGCTAAATCTATTTTGCAGCTTATAGAGTAGGAGAGAGTGGTGGAGGGAGTCGAACGCTTTGGCGAAGTCAATATAACACACATCTAACTGCGAATTGGCCTGGATAGATTCGACTGCATGGTATTGAAGGGAGGAAAGATTGGTGAGGCACGAGCGTTCAGGAATATTATGGAATATTTCCACAAGACAACTCCTGAAACTGTGAATTTTATACTTACTTGTTCTTATTTACTCTCCTATATCCTGAATTTCGTCTGTGTTTCGAATTTTCCAAAGAGCTCCGCCAAGTTTACTAAACTCGTTTTTGAAAACATTTTTATGGAGTTTCGAATAAATACCTACACTGAAATGCGTCGTGTACCCTACGGGTTGTGGCAGCGTCATGGTCACAAGATAGATTTATTTCATAGATCGGGTAGTATATAGTCGCGCTCTAAGGAAGTGCATCTGAACTCTTATATTAGGGTATGAGGAGAATGGAAGGGATGAGTGGATGCCGTCGAGTAGACAAAGATAAGGAAACAGTCATGCGAAACCTTGGAGCGCGATAGATGTACTGCTGCGTTTTGTTTTAGGAAAAAATGAATTCCTGAAATGACTAGCCTTCAAATCTGCGGATCTTCGAAATCACACTTTCGAAATCAAACCAGCATTCGCTTTGAAAATTGAAATAGTTCTTTAGAGAGCCTTATCGTCCGTTTCTATCGCCTGTTTCGAATAAATAAATTTGCTAAAAAGGGGAATATATCGGCAAAAGCAGCAAGTAAGCTGAATTGTGATTATGTTCTTACACATAGCCATTGAAAATTATTAATGCTAGCAAAAGATTAATAGAGAAGTAAATTATAAATATGCTGACATATACATTTTAATTTTACCTTGTCTGTAGAAAGTCATTGTATTGAAGATGAAGAAGCCTCCTTCCTTAAAAATTCCTTCTGCAAATAATCTTCCTTTTACCGTCTGATGGTACCTCTTGAGAATAGCTTGAGTCTATTGTTTTCTCATGATGAAGACTGAGTTTCCTAAATGCCTTTCCACTTTTATTACGGATGTGAATATGCATTTTAAGTAATTCGCTCAAGTTACTATAAGATATATCACACTCTACTGTTAATATATTTTTCCCTAGGATGATGCATGAATCCTCATTTTCAATCGATTCTTTTCTAACTGCTGAACATTTGTCTACACTAAGCTCTAACTGAATTTCTCACGTTCATTTCACATTCATTTTTCTGTCTAAAAATTTTAGCAGCGTTATTATCTCTCCACTTGCTATGAATCTGTATATTACCGCATCTTCCGTAGATATACAAATGTTTGTATCAATCATATTACTAAGTTTTTTAATCTATAGTTAATATTTTTAAGTTCCGAATATCTGCAGTGATATTATATCACCATTTGTACTGTTAATAAGTTTTTCCCTTTAAAATTTTAACAAAACGTTCTATGTAGACAGAAAGAGATCTAATTTGTTTTATAAGCGACAATTTCGTCCCATCAAGACTGCTATCAAACCCTTTCATTATTTAGAGTATTTTTGCTGAAATGATAATACATAGTGCATACATAAGGCAACATGTTTAAAAAATAAAATACTCCTAAACCGTACATAAAAGGTAAGAACTAAAAAGTAGTGCAGTGTTAGAGCTACTGAGGATGAGAGCTTAGCTCTCGAAATGCGTATTTAGCCGCATAATTGACTTGTGTGTCTCCCTGCAACGTGTGATATCATCGAAGCAGAGGATTCACACCAAAGGTAAGTGTACTTTTTAGTTCTTACCTTTTATATACGGTTTAGGAGTATTTTATTTTTTAAACATTATACTAACGGCCCTGTCTCTCTCTCTTCTTTCCAGAAGGCAACATATTTAGATAAAGTTTTTCTTAATTTCTCTGGTGAACCACAAAATTTCCCGAGTTTTCCGGAAGAATAAATTTCCCTTAGCTTTACAGGTAGGCGGACTCCCTAAATAACTTTAATAAAAAATAAACTAAATAGAGACAGGTAAAATTTATTAGAAACGCCGACATCGGTGGCTAATTAAATTCTATAACTTATATTGTGACGTATTCTAATATAGCTTCCTATATAATTCAAGCAAAAACCAGCTTTTTCGCCATTACCGAGTACAAAGATATGTAAAGGTCGATAGATGGTTCTAGGAAGCTCATTGCTAAACATCATCAAAGGTATGAATACCTTATAAATTATTTTGCAAAAAAGAGGCATCAACGGATAAAATAGGGATTAGTCGAGCTGAGGTAAGCAACAAAATCTTCAGAAGTGCGAGAAAAAACTTGGAGGAACTTCAGCACCACCGTAATGGCATCAAGGAGATCACCTCTAGCTATGCTACAAAAATTTATATTGTAGAATAATACTGAATACTCCTAAAAATGTGATATTCATAGAAATTATACATTTCACATGGGCAGTCATTATGAAAAAGTACTGCATTTCATATTTAATTATAAATACTTATAATGGTAATTGTACTTCGATCCTACCCGCTGCTGCAAATGTTCCCCCAGGTGATGAGTTTCAGAAAGAGCTGAATTAATCGGTTGTCCCGGCAACAGTTGATACAAAATATATTTTTTAATTCCGTATTCGTCATCAAAATCTGGGACTTGGACTATTACTAGCGGCATTTCCCCGCAGCTCATTCGCCGGCACGAAATTTTCAAGAATTTAAGTAGTATTTATGGTATATTTGGTATTTCCTCTATTTCGGTTTAAAAGAAGTCTGTTAGGTTATGATACCATGAATAGGAATTGTTTATGAAACTTGGCAAGACTATTCTTCCGGAGAGCGGTAATTGATTCTTGATTGATCGACAAAATAAACATCAGAATTAATTTTCGAGGCTAATAGAAAATCACAGGAGCACATTCACAGGAAATAGTCAATGAATTTTAATTAGCATATGTTAGTCATTTCATATAAGTATTCAAGCCATAGATAATT
This sequence comes from Pachydiplax longipennis, assembly GCA_036926295.1. Classification (NCBI taxonomy): domain Eukaryota; kingdom Metazoa; phylum Arthropoda; class Insecta; order Odonata; family Libellulidae; genus Pachydiplax; species Pachydiplax longipennis. The sequence goes on along the minus strand of JAVFKF010000010.1, from coordinate 18,333,639 downwards.
TGGCTCACAACATAATTACATGTAATTATTATAACTTTCTAGAAAAACTCTCTTCTCAATGATGTCTAGAACGCAAGCCTTGCATAATGAATTGATAAATCTGTTCTTTATTAGTTTGTATAATATATAACCGACGATAACATTTGCGGCAAAATGGCATGACAAAAAGTGCCTCGCGGTGAACTGGTGTCTCCGAACTAGCCGCGGTTAATTATCCTTCAACAACGAAATTTTCTATGTAAGAAATGAGGCCTTCTTGCTCTATCCACGATATTTATACTGATTTCTCTCAGTCTTGGCTAATATGTCACTTTTGCTTCACAGTGAATTGTTGTAAGTAATTTGGAACTTATGTTTAATTACTTCAAGTATATTAATCCTTCCCATCAAAAAATATTACTTCATCTTACACTCTCAATCCTGCTATTCTCGTGACAAAAGAAAGTCACTTTACCATAGAGAAATACAACAATTTCATCTTTACTCTAAAACATACCCTTCTTATCGCGACGGAAGAAAGTCACGTTCTAGGGTAAGCGCCGATATTCCTCGAACTGATATCGGGTAATAAAGATTTCTCGGTAAAACGTTCTACTTTTGTACTATCAATTATGACAACTACAAAAAGGCCGTAAAATTAATATAGTTCTGGGAATCTCACTGTGCAAATTCCTCAAAATTATCATACCCGGATGTCAATTTTTAAATCACTGCATCGACGGGTATATAAGGGGGCAGTCGAGCTAAGGCAAATCACTCTTCAGAAGGAACTACCCTCTGTAGGACATGGAGGAGATTTGGATGAAGCCTAGCCCCAGGGGAAAGGAGTACATCACAGAGGAATTCCTGTATCCTCCTCCAAAGCTGATGGGCCATAAAAAAGAAGGTAATTTTTCAGCATATTTCTTGTTATTATTTCTTGTGATATTTTCCCTTTCTCAGAAAAGTGTCCTAAAATCTCAATCTTCTGCAAAACATGGAATAGGCCATTTGCTAAAGATAGGAATCAGTGTCATTCACGTATCTCTATTATTGTTTTTCGACGGTTCGTTCTTCAAATCAGTTGAATTCAGTGATTTCAGTAGGATTTCTTTCTAATTTTTTCGTTTCGTTTTGCAACCACAGTACATGACTTAGAAACCACGTTCTGTATAATAACTACCACTATTTTCTACATCTATCAATATATTAAATGGTACTTCTCCTAAGTCTTTATTCCCGTTTTAACCCGCATAGTATTTCATTTAATAACACGTATACTTTATTATATTTAACTCAGTGTGGAATATGGCAATTCATATTATCCGATTACAGAATTATTCCAAATGCCCGCAGACCATTTTCATTTCCCGAATATTCTTATAATTTTTCATCCGCTACCTCTATTAGCGATTGAGGTATAGCATTTGTGGTCTCTACTTCGACAGAAGACAGGGATTAGTACTGGATGATATTTGTTCCAATCTCGTTTAAGAGACCTCGGGTATTCTGATGGTTGGCGTAATCAGATCGTTACTATTTTAAGTATACATGCTGGACTTTAGTTAATTGACTTTTACTAAATTTAGTACATCAGCAGAATATGCGGTGATTTATAGTTATATAGGAAATGGAGTGGATATAGTAAATCTATAGGAAGATTAATATGGCAGATGTAAAGTGCAAGAATCAATTAGACCTTAATGTAAACATATGTTCAGCAAATAATTTCTTGGAAAAAATCTACTGCCACGTATTATTCGTAAAGCCTTCAAGGGAAGGATTTGATGACGGTAGGATCAGTGTTACAACTTGTAGTAACAATCACGTATTTCTTATCTTGTGGTATCTACGTACGTAATATATGTAGAATATCATTTAGGAAACTCGGATTAATTGAGGGAATAGACGGTGGTAGCAACGAGCAAAAGAATTCTCAAGCTATTGCCCAAACGTTGCTAGCAAACGAAGGAAGGGACAATAAATGGCAAAAGAATTTCATTAAGCAAGTTTCAAAACCCGTACTAAAAAAAACCATTTTTGGCCTCTTGGCCAGCTTTTTTCGATTCTAGCCCACTGTGCGATGTCCGCAAATCAGTTATGCAAACGTTTAAACAAACAACTATATAGTGTCCATCATAGGAATAAAAAGTTTAAGTTGATTACAATGCTAAGACCGGGATCGGTTTACGATCATTTTGGATGAAGAAGGGAACGATTGAAATTCGTGAACCGAGAATTAAATATATTCCTTCAATTCCTTCAAATTAAAACCTGCTAAGGATGGATATTAAGTTAACGTTAATGCAATATAACATTGTTTATTCCGCAGAGCATTAGAGAATAGATCTTCCCCCTAAAAGATTTGTGGATTGATGTAAATATAATATAGATGTTATAATCGAAAGATTAAAAGTCATCATTTACACGTCTATCATAGAAATTATATTACGAACTGACGATGATGATGAAAATGATGAAATTTTTTTTTTGAACGTTCAGGAACATGAATTAAGGGAACTATTATCGATCACCTAAGATCCCCGCTTATTTCTTCTGCCATGATACATCAAGGACATTTTTTTAGTTCAACAGCTCTCACATGTTACCCTTCATAACCGTAACTTATTATTTAACCCTTTGCTTTACAGAAAAGTGGAGAGAGTGACTTTCAAAAAATAATAACAAGTAACAAGAGGAGGTGATAGATGGATATTCCCTGACTTTTAGGCTACTTTGAATACAGAAACATCCCATATGCCAAAACTATTGAAATTATAAGCTGACGGGAGAACACCAATGGAAGAATTAAGATCACTTTGAGTCGGCATTATTTCTACAAAAAGGGAGAGATTGGAGCAGTCAAAACTGATTTCGATTGATTTCACCTTTGAGGCAGGGATCAAAGTTGTTCATCGGAAGAAAACATCTGTGGATGGAGTTTGCACCAGCTTTCCCTGTGGAGAATACTTATGGGTCAGAGTGTGGAGAAATGAAAATATTTGGCAGGGGCGTTTCCGGAGAATATTGTGAGCTCAGTTGATACCAGGGATGTGAGAATTGCAGACCTCCGAACAAAAATGGACATTTATCTGCAAATGGGAAATAGAGTGAAGCAGCAAATCTTGAGGAAGGGTTGGTGGGGCTTTGCATTAGGTAATATGCACGGTCAGGTGCTATTAATCATATATTTCATAAACAGCATTCTGGGAACAATATCAGGGATATATAATTTTCAATCAAGAGTAAAAGAATAAAACAAGAGGTACAAGCATTACCAAAAAAACAAATTATGAAACATACCTAAAGAGTTTAAGACTGGACCTTTTTGTGAAACGCTGAATAAAGTAGTTCCGGCAAGAATTATTTTCCTGGAATCACACCAAAGAAAAAAAGGCCTTACACTGGTTTACATTGGAATAACTTCTAAGAGAGACTGTAATGTTATTCAAGTGATGGAAGAGTAAGATGGAGTGATGGTTCTATGGAAACATCCATTTAAAATCATTGCAGAGCTATCATCACCTGTAAGTATTCTATCGATCCCATTAAATATCCTCTCGAACATAATTCACATTATTGAATCAGAAAAGCCTAACTCACCGTATCTGCACTATCTCATTACAGCTAGTATCCCTCCGTGCTGGGAATATAAATCTTGGTAATGGAAAGATTGGTGAAGAAGTTGATCGAGGTAAAGACATGTAGTATCAGCATGAACTCGACACCATTGGAGTTTCAGGCATCTTACAGAAGCTAGAAAGGTAATATATTTTTCCACTCATTAATGAGACACCAGTGATAGTATTCGCATGACTGTTTGCTCCTTTATAACGAAAACCATTTGCTTCCATGCTTTAATTCCAAGCATAATGAGGAACAATAAATCAATTATCTTGCATGCAGGGATAGTATGAAAGAGATGTGAGTTGAGAGGAGGCTTGCAAATGTTCATTCCTTCCATAACTATATGCAACTAACTGAAATAAATGTCTTACTCAAATCTTTAGTCTAAAAAATTATTGTACATAACAATGCTGTCTGATAGTATTAAGCTATATTTTGACTTAGCGTTAATTCTATGGATTATCATATTCGGGAAATTGAAAATTTACCGAAATACAATTGTGTGCAATTTGGAAATATACAAAGCCTATCCATCTTTTCTTAACCGAGATATAACTGCTAATAATTCATGACTCTCACAACAAATTCTGTAAAGATGGAAGCGAGATACATAAGCCATGGGGTGGAACAAAGAACTTAAGGTGCAAAAAACAATAACTTCGAATACATCTTTCACAGGGACCAGGACTCGGTTAAAAGAGTGGACATCAATGCTAAGTTTCACCAGTACTTCTATGCAACCAACAACCCAGCATAGCCTGCAGAATAACAGGGATGCAGCCATCATTCCCAACCAGCCATCACCGCTACGAATTCATACTTCTTCTTTGGTTTAAATCAATTCATACGTTTCGCCTTGATAAAAAACTAAAATGTGATTTGGTTCATTAGAAATTTCAATATTAATAAGTGGTAAAGTTGTTTCAAAGTAAGAGAGGGAGAGAGAGGGCAATTTGTACAATGCGGAATATCCTTTCAACTTTATAATCATTTGAATCTAATACAGCCAAATATTACAGGAGTAAGATATTTTAAAGTCTCTCGTATGGGTGGAAGCTAACACCATACATGACGTAGATAAAAGAGCTCCGGAGCGGAACTACTCCCCATAGCAGGACGTGCAGAAAGTGTCTTTCACCTTCGGCTCCTCGCAGCTTGATTAGCAGCTAGTGGGCCTTCAGATTCTTCCTCTGATATGGGATTTCTGTTCATCAGATCCTGGTCAATGAAAACTGTCACTCCTATCAATGCTGTCATTATGGCGCCGCATTTTTATTGCATTCTATGCAATGGAAATCTAGCATCAGAAGAACAACGATAATAGGGGCGACGGTTTTGCACGAACCAGGATCTTATGAACAGAAATCCAGGAATCAGCTGAAGAGGACGAATCTGATTGGCCCATCAGCTGCAGATCAAACTGAGACTAATCGAAAGTGGAATGTTCTGCCTGTATCCTCCTGCAATGGGGAGGAGGAACGCTCCCTCCTCCCCTGCAATGGGGAGGATAGAGCTCTTGAATTCATAGAAAAGGAAAGAGTGAAGGAAAACAGTTGCGGTGTATACAACTGTCACTAGGCATTGAGGCTTTTATATCTTATTCCATATACCGAAACAAATCAAATAGAATTTCATATTTGGGTGTTTTATTCTCACACTTATGAGGTCAACGGGGTCAGATTATTCCCCAGAAATTCCTTTGTTGAATATTTTAACTGGCGGAGATTTTAGATCTTCTCCTCCAAGTTTTCTTCCACGTGTATTTCTCTGTTACCTTCAATTTCTGCACAAATCTTTGAATTTAGTAATTTCCTTCCTAGGTTCAAAAAAGTGGTTCATTAGAAACTTCAATAATAAGTGGAAAAGCAGTTTCATAGTAAGAGAGAGGGGGGGAGAGGGGAACGCGAATTGTAAAATACGGGAATTATCAATTTTCTCCTTAATTGAATCTAATATAGCCAAATTATGCAGGAGTAAGATATATTTGAAAGCCTTTCGTACGGATCGAAGAGAACACCATACATGACGTAGTTGGAAGAGCTCCGGAGCGGGACTACTCCCCATTGCAGGAGATTCAGACAGTGCCTATCACTTTTGGCTATTCTCAGTGTGATCAGCAGCTAGTTGGCCATGAGATTCTTCTTCGATAGCTTATATACGACTGTTGTTCCCGAAATCTTGGACAGTGAGAACCGTCACCCCTATCAATGCTGTCCCTATGGAGCCGCATATCTGTTGCATTATATGCAACAGACATCTAGCTTCACAAGGACAACATTAATGGGGGCAACGGTTTTGCGCAAACCAACACTTGGGGAACAATTCAGAATAAGCTATTGAGGATGAATCTGATGGCCAATTAGCTACGGATTACACTGAGATGTGCCGAAAGTGGAAGGTATTGCCTGGATCTTCCTGCAATGGGGAGGAGAAACGCTTCCTCCTCCCCTGCAGTGGGGAGGATAGAGCTCTTAACTCAAAAGAGAAGAAAAGAGTGAAGGATCAGAGTTTTGGTACGAAAATGTCCCTATTGTTTTACTGCTTTGGATTCTAATTCCAAATACCAAACCAAATGTAATAGAACTTTATATTTGGGTCTTCGATTTCCCATACTCCTGACGTCAACTGGGTCAGAATATACCCCAGAAATACCTAAGTTAAATATTTTACATTTTAGCCCGTAGTCACCACCCGAATATTTTCTATGACGGGAGCCTTAGATCATCTCCTCTTAGTTTCCTATCTGGTGTATTTTTCAGTTTCCTAGAGTGTGCAGAGATCTTTCAATTTAGCTATTTCCTTCCTCGGTTCATACAACTTATTCTTTAGAAATTTCATTAACAAGTGCCAAATCAGTCTCAAAGTAAGAGGGAGAGAGAGCGAGTTGTCTAATACGGGAAATTCTTTCAAATGTATTCACATTTAAATCTAATACAGCAGAATTTTGCAGGAGTAAGATATTTTTAACATCCTCTCGTACCGATGGAAGAAAACACCATGCATGACGTAATTAGAAGAGCTCCGGAGCGGGACTACTCCCCATTGCAGGAGGTTCAGACAGTGCCTATCACTTTTGGCTATTCTCAGTGTGATCAGCAGCTAGTTGGCCATGAGATTCTTCTTCGATAGCTTATATACGACTGTTGTTCCCGAAATCTTGGTCAATGAGAACCGTCACCCCTATCAATGCTGTCCTTATGGAGCCGCATATCTATTGCATTATATGCAACAGACATGTAGCTTCAAAAGGACAACATTAATGGGGGCAACGGTTTTGCGCAGATCAAAACTTGGGGAACAATTCTGAATAAGCTGTTGAGGATGAATCTGATGGCCAATTAGCTACGGATTGCACTGAGATGTGCCGAAAGTGGAAGGTATTGCCTGGATCTTCCTGCAATGGGGAGGAGTAACGCTTCCTCCTCCCCTGCTGTGGGGAGGATAGAGCTCTTAACTTAAAAAAAGAAGAAAAGAGTGAAGGATCAGAGTTTCGGTACGAAAATGTCCCTATTATTTTACTGCTTTGGATTCTAATTCTAAATACCAAACCAAATTTAATAGAACTTTATATTTGGGTCTTCGATTTCCCATACTCCTGACGTCAACTGGGTCAGAATATACCCCAGAAATACCTAAGTTAAATATTTTACATTTTAGCCCGTAGTCACCACCCGAATATTTTCTATGACGGGAGCCTTAGATCATCTCCTCTTAGTTTCCTCTCTGGTGTATTTTTCAGTTTCCTAGAGTGTGCAGAGATCTTTCAATTTAGCTATTTCCTTCCTCGGTTCATACAACTTATTCTTTAGAAATTTCATTAACAAGTGACAAATCAGTCTCAAAGTAAGAGGGAGAGAGAGCGAGTTGTATAATACGGGAAATTCTTTCAAATGTATTCACATTTAAATCTAATACAGCAGAATTTTGCAGGAGTAAGATATTTTTAACATCCTCTCGTACCGATGGAAGAAAACACCATGCATGACGTAATTAGAAGAGCTCCGGAGTGGGACTACTCCCCATTGCAGGAGGTTCAGACAGTGCCTATCACTTTTGGCTATTCTCAGTGTGATCAGCAGCTAGTTGGCCATGAGATTCTTCTTCGATAGCTTATATACGACTGTTTTTCTCGAAATCTTGGTCAATGAGAACCGTCAACCCTATCAATGCTGTCCTTATGGAGCCGCATATCTATTGCATTATATGCAACAGACATGTAGCTTCACAAGGACAACATTAATGGGGGCAACGGTTTTGCGCAAACCAACACTTAGGGAACAATTCAGAATAAGCTATTGAGGATGAATCTGATGGCCAATTAGCTACGGATTGCACTGAGATGTGCCGAAAGTGGAAGGTATTGCCTGGATCTTCCTGCAATGGGGAGGAGTAACGCTTCCTCCTCCCCTGCTGTGGGGAGGATAGAGCTCTTAACTTAAAAAAAGAAGAAAAGAGTGAAGGATCAGAGTTTCGGTACGAAAATGTCACTATTATTTTACTGCTTTGGATTCTAATTCCAAATACCAAACCAAATTTAATAGAACTTCATATTTGGGTCTTCGATTTCCCATACTCCTGACGTCAACGGGGTCAGCATATACCCGAGAAATGACTGTTAAATATTTCCCATTTTAGCCCGTAGTCACCACCCGAATACTTTCTATGGCGGAAGCCTTAGATCATCTCCTCCTAATTTCCTCTCTGGTGTATTTTTCAGTTTCCTATAGTGTTCAGAGATCTTTGAATTTCGGTATTTCCTTCTTCGGTTCATACAAGTTATTCTTTAGTAATTTTAATAACAAGTGACAAATCAGTCTCAAAGTAAGAGGGAGAGTGAGCGAGTTGTCTAATACGGGAAATTCTTTCAAATGTATTCACATTTAAATCTAATACAGCAGAATTTTGCAGGAGTAAGATATTTTTAACATCCTCTCGTACCGATGGAAGAAAACACCATGCATGACGTACTTAGAAGAGCTTCGGAGCGGGACTACTCCCCATTGCAGGAGGTTCAGACAGTGCCTATCACTTTTGGCTATTCTCAGTGTGATCAGCAGCTAGTTGGCCATGAGATTCTTCTTCGATAGCTTATATACGACTGTTGTTCCCGAAATCTTGGTCAATGAGAACCGTCACCCCAATCAATGCTGTCCTTGTGGAGCCACATATCTATTGCATTATACGCAACAGACATGTACCTTCACAAGGACAACATTAATGGGGGCAACGGTTTTGCGCAGATCAAAACTTGGGGAACAATTCTGAATAAGCTGTTGAGGATGAATCTGATGGCCAATTAGCTACGGATTACACTGAGATGTGCCGAAAGTGGAAGGTATTGCCTGGATCTTCCTGCAATGGGGAGGAGTAACGCTTCCTCCTCCCCTGCAGTGGGGAGGATAGAGCTCTTAACTCAAAAGAGAAGGAAAGAGTGAAGAATCAGAGCTTCGGTACATGCAACTTTCCCTATGGTTTTGCTTCTTCGGTTTCCCATTACGAATACCAAAACAAGTAAAATAGAACTTCATATTTATATCTTCGACTCTTGTACTCCTGACGTCAAACGTGTGAGAATAGTCAACTGAAATTATCCATTAAATAATATATATTTTCGCCACCCGAATGCTCACTGTGGCGGAGGCTTTATATCATCTCCTCCAACTTTTTTAGCTGCTGTATTTGTCCGGTTTTTTCCATTTCTGCACAATTCTTGTAATTTAGTAATTTCCTTCCTTGATTCATACAAGTGCCACTGTTGTTATATCCCTGTTAGTGGAATGAATCGGAATAAGAGTTTGACTCTTTATTCTGTTTCTTTTTGTGGATTAGAATATTGACTGGTTGTGATCATTAAGATGCTATCCGAAAATCCTTATGTTAATCTCGATGTGAATATGAATAATATGTCATATTTGTATATGTCACCTAAAATAGCCTAAATGTGAGAGGATATCCCTCCAAAATCTCTCTACTCAATGCATTGCATTGTCTGACTCATTTAACTGTTATTATCTTGGAATGCATTTATAAATTATGTTCTGTAGAAATTTCTATACCACGAGAAGCAGAGAGTGGAATAAAAAACTTAAATTTTCTGAGTCTGTATGCTATATGTGAAATTAAATGTGAATTAAAGTTTTATAGTCGTTTTATTTCAATAAATGGAAACCACAAAAACCTTTTAAAGAATGAAATATATGTTAGATGAAAGTATTTTAAACCCAATAGTAATTGCTATTAGTATTAAAATTTGTCCTGAGATATTTTTAACTATATATGCAGGAATTCGGCAAGGAAGTCTTCCACATTTTTTGCTAATTCTTTGTGTAACACGGAGGTAATAATGTCACAATATTATATCGTAACTTATTTTCTGACGGTAATTCTGTTAATTTCTGTATCTTTATTTATATCCGAAATTTTAAAGACTTCATTAAAACGCATGTTTAAAACAGACCTACGAACTTTACAATTGAATGTATATTTTGAAATGGTGCAACTCTCTTTTTCATAGTTTAAGTTATAAGGGATGATAATATTACCCACTAATCCAAGTATGTTCCTTCTCTGAATAAAAATTTTATATTCGGTCAAACGAAATAGTTCTCTGAAAAGTAATTTTATGTTCAGAGAGAATTCTGGCTTGATTTCAAAGAATTGTATTCATTTGAATACGTTAAAATCAATCGTACATGCAATCTCGTTTTCATGGGTCCCTCTTTTCTTGAGAAAATGCATGAAAGATTCAATTTTTTAACGCATACCACTTCGTTGAAATTCATTAAGTAGATGATTGAATTGTAATTGAAAAGCGGTATACTGTAATAATACATTTGTTGTTCAGAAGTTTACATTTCGTAGAAAGGATGAAAACTTGAAATAGTGGAACATAATTCAGTTGGAGTGTTTTTCGAGACTTATTTGGTATTTCTAAATAGTATTTAAAAGTCAATTTCGATAAGTAATTTCGTTAAGAAAGGACTTTTTCACTGCGATTCGCGATGTTTCTAAAGTAATTAAATTCAATTCGTCATCTTTCGTAAGAAATGAAGAAATTTTAGAATAAGACCTTAAGAAGAATATATAGAGAGCTGCACATTTTGCTGAATGAATTTAGAAATATAATATTGTAGTTAGATCCTTCAGATGTTATCCGTTCTTCCCTATGCACGTTACTAATTATCTGCTGCGATAAAAATTGGGACTGTAAATTTTAAGGCTAGTCATTTCAGGAAAACATTTCATCCGAGAACAGAACGGCAGGATAGAGGAGTTCGCCTCTAAGGTTGTGCATGTCCATATAGAATGACTCCATCTTTTTCCAGATAGGGATTGGATATCGAAGAGGACCATTCACAGTTTACATGTTGTTAAAACCCCTTCCGTACTCAACGGCTTCTTCTCATCCATATCTTCGGCTTTCCTCGCATACTTATGTAAGATACATTAGTCTCATCCTTCGGGAGCCACTGTAGTAAGCGATTAGTGAAATAAATCTAAGTTGATATCTACATAATACTAAGAAAGCCCTGAAGTTATAGGACAGATTGAGGTGTAGATTATTATTCTGAACTTCACAAAAAGTATTTTCAAGAACGATAGTAAAATAAAATAGGGGAAGATATTTGGAAAATTCGAAATCCAGGGGAAGTTTGTGATATACGATATTATTCATTAATAAAAAAGTAAATCGAGAATCATAATGCTTTGAGAAATGCAAATGAAACAATTAGTTACAAGATTTTCATATACGATTATCATGTCAAACCTTCTGGAATATTTCAATTATGATTAAGTATTAATTCTATGCGCTTATTTCTATATTAAGTGGGAACCATCATTGAAGTGTGCCTTAAATGTCTTTTTGTGATCAGAAACTGATTAAAGTCATCTGAATCAACAAATTTATAAACCTTAGGGAGTTTATTGGATTTTCAAAGCAGTAAAAAATCACCAAGGACAAAGTATTCATTTCTTAGTTATTTTTAACGGTAAGTATCTACTCTGGATCTAATAAAGGATGACTCGTATATCTAGGTTAGGTACCATTAGCCTTCTCATCTCCCAGGTCTTGATTCTAATATTTCACCGTAGGCAACGCTAGGATTAATTTTCTTTTGTTATCTCTTGAGGGAAATATACAAACATTATTTTCATAACAATTATTTGAATAACGATGCCACAAGTAGTATGTCAAATCATTGGAAGCGATGCTCCGCAGCAAGTGATTTCTGTGATTAATGAATATAAAAGTGAGATGAAAACCTCGTCATCTGGTTAGTAGGACTGATTTCCGGAAATTGAAATCTCATTTGAATGTATGTAAAATTATCAGCCTGGGGTTGGGTTTGAGCCAATAACTCAGTTCTACGGCCAAAATGCTTCTTGAGAATTTTTTACGGATTCTTGTAGATTTTTTTATGCTGAATACAAGAAAAATGCTCAGAAAATGGCAAGACGTCAGGTTCAGTTTCGACGTTCAGTTTCGACGATGACGTTTTCTCGCCGTGACATCATCACAATACACATTTCGTATCTCTCCCCCATTACATTTTGAAAAATCGCCCACTTTATATTAATAAAAATTATTTGGAGACTATATGGTAAAAATTTCAATTCCGTGGTTTAATTATTGTAGAGTGAATTAATTTATAATATAAACGCGTATTTGAGGTAAATCAAGTATGAACATATCTTAAAGAGGGGAAGCATGTTTCAGGATTATAAGCATCAGTTTTTCTAAAAATTAGTTTATGGTTCGTGTTCGTTATTCCGCACTGATGCAAACACGACAGACTCGTGATTTTTTGCGAGTTTACCGTATATTCATTCAATTTACACTAAATCAGATTAATCATGGAATTGATGTGGACTCATTATGTTTAAGTATTCATAGATACTTCGGCCCGTCAGATACTGCCGAATGGTTGTGATCCAATCTCAGGAATAAAAGCCTTCCATCACCCGTACGGTCATATTCGTGAATTAATTTAATTTAATTTAATTTAATAGACCATTTATATGAAGAGAGAGAATTCATATCGTTTCGTTTTAAAGAGGGAAATCTCATGTTCTGAAGTGTCTCTGGGCTCATGAGATGATTGGAAATTGAATAATAACCTTCCCATTAACACGTATGCATAGGGTCTTCCAAAATATGCCTTAAAGCAAGAATCCTTATAATTCAAGAGAAGTGTACATGATAGGGAAAAATGAAAGTCATATTCAGACTCAGCACACCACAAATCAACCAGACAAAATTACCCTAGCAGCGGACAGTAAGTTCATTTTTGCAGACCTGTGTAAATGTCATGAGATTTTGATAGGGGTTAATGGAAAGTTTGATCGGGGGGATAGTTTTCTGCTTTTTTTGCACAGCCAGAATGCTATGAAGCCCACATAGCTGTGTCAAAATGACTCTATGAAAAGCATCTCTGACAAAATTTATTTCATTTAGTGTTTTCACTTTCCAGACGGCTGCTCTAACAATATGAGATAACTCAAAGAGAAACTTTTCACAAAGAAATTTTTTTGCGAATCTTTCAGGTAAGGTGAATATAGTTTCGTCCGCATCGCTACATCCTCCCCCTCATTTTCCTTGTAAAGATCCAGCATACAGCCTACAAACATGTGTACGGCCATTTTGTCACATAGAGAGTTCAAATACCCAACTGATTCACTAAGCTCAAACAACTAAATTCACTAATCCTCAAATTTGAGTATCATGGTAACGGAGAAGAGAATGTTCTACCATTGGATTCATAGGCATAGGCATGAAGCCGAAGAATATCGGAATAATAATTGGAGACCGGCATTTCTCGCAAAATTTGGCCAACTTAAGTCTTTGAATATTTTTATTATGAAGCAAATGATATGACTATATAGATAAAAGATTGAAATATGTGTGGTCACACGGATTTCAAAGTCCGAACTCAAAGAAAGCATTCTTGAGGCCATTTTTTGCAATTTTTATCCACTGTGAATAAATACCATTTTATCACACTTATCGTCTATAAATGTATTTTTCTAAGGCAGATAATGCAAAAGTTTCCGGGAAATATGACCTCCCGTAAAAGATATTTCGTTACGTAATTATTGCTCAGGATTCGAGGAAGGTACTTGGTATGTAACCCTTATCGCCTCAAGACCTTGAACTTAATAGTTCCCGGTAATGACATAGAAAGGATTATCTGCCGTTATTTCTTAAAGAAAGATTCGTTAACTCAGAGTATCTTAAGTAATCGTCCTAAATAATAAAACGAGTACTGCCAATCATAGTTTTAACCATTCTGTGTGACATCAAATAAAATTTAAAACAAAAATCTCATAATCTGAAATACTCATATCTTACTTAAGCCATCAAGGAATAAAACAACCAAATTGCAAAAGACAATAAGCCTATGAGAAAATACAAGATAGTCTATAGGCTGGGTTAGTTTTCGTAAGAAATAGGTTGTCTTACTCCGATCTCTGACCCAGAATAGTATTATTTATAAAATAGTCTGAGGAGAATTCTTCAGGGCATGTGATGCTTTAAGATAGTAACATTAAGAATTTCTAATTACGAATATTTGGTTAAGGTTAAGGCAAATAAGCGTTGGGACCGCTGAAATCTTTGGTGGAGAACGGGAATTCCAGGATTAACTCGTTTTAAGAAGCAGTGCCCAGAGGAGAGTAAAATGTATAAGTTGATATAATGCCCATCGTCGGCATTCGCTAGTTATCCTTTGTTTGGATGTATGAAGATACTTTCATAAGCATCTAGTTTGGATTTTTTCTGTACCGATTGCTTTAATTTTTAGTTGCTTCAATTGATCCTTTGATTGTGTTATAAGACTACACATTGAACTCTATTTGTCTGGAACATCTGAATCCACTGAATAATTTGGTCGATGATTGTATATGTCTGTAGTTTCTGGAGTAACTTCGCGTCTGGCATTGCTTCGAATACTTTTCTATAATCCAGCAATATGGCATCTGTCCTAAAGCCTTTCTCGGCTACTCCCATTATCTCACGATTAAGCAGTGCTGACTTTCACAAGAGCTACCTTCACGAAAACCGTGTTGACTTCGCGTAGGTGAAATATTATCACTGAAGAAACTCATTAAATAATTCCAAATGATATGTTCTAGAATTTTACAGAATATCGAGGTTAACGATATCGGTCGAAAATCATCCGCTATGAAAATATGCCCTGTTTTCGGGACTGGGGTGATATTAGCTCTCAACCATGAGAAAGGAACTATATCTTCGTCTAACGATTGATCAAAAAACACTGTACTGAAGATGTATGTAAGCATATCCTTGAAACTTTCTTTAAATAATCAACTAAGAATAATGGTTAAAATGGATGGAAACTGTTAGAGAGCTAGGCAAAATTTCAGAATTAAGATTAGAATGACACGAATAATACTGGCAGGTTTTACTGAAACGCAAGTAAGGCATACTCTATCGTCATCATGACGTACAAAGCATTGACAGAGGTCTCAAGAAGGTTCCTCGAAGCACATTGCTAAACTCCTTTCAAGAATCCCGTAAAGATCAAATCTGCAAAAAGAGGCATCGAAGGGTAAGGTAGGAACTAGTCGAGCTAAGGCAAACAAAACACATTAGAAGCAAGAGAAAAAATTGGAGGAATCTGAGCACCATTGGAATGGCATCAAGGAGATCTTTCAAGGAGAGATCAATTTTTTTGGTTTTCCTGCAAGCATTTCTATTGTAGAATATTACTAAAAATTCATAGAAAGGGACATTCGCGAAAATTATGTATTTCACAGGAGCTGTAATTAGTAAAATGTACTGCATTTAATATTTAAATTCAAATAAATTTAAATTAAAAAATTACTTGTAATAGTAATTGTACACAACGATTATTAGTCGCAACCGCTAATTTTCCTGCAGTTGATGAGTTTGAAATACTGCTTGATTGATTAGTCGTCCCGCTAAGAATTGATACAAAACATACTATTCAATCCCGTATTTGACAAAGAAATCTGGGACTATTCGTCCTAGTATTCTTATGTTTTTCTTTGAATTAAGAAGAAAAATATTAGATCATAATGTCGTGAAAGGATTTCTGTTTCGAATTTGGGTGGATTGCTCTCTCGGAGGGCGGTAATGCACAGGAATAAAAGTCACAAATAATTTTTGAGCCCGGTAAAATGGCAACGTGAGCATATTCACGAAAAAGAACAAAAAACAAAAAAAAACGTTTGGTTAGGAGACGTCTGCTAACGAAATGACTTGCATAGGTTATTACCTGAATTGGTTCACACTATAATTAAATGATATTCCTACATCTATTTGTAACACATAACTAACTTCAGGCAGCTATTTCTTTAAATATCCAAGATCTCATCCCAAATTTTCGCCAGTCTTGACTTATATTGCTATTCAAACGTAAATTATTGTATTAAGTAAATTGAAATTATTAAGTAAATTAATTGCTAAATGTATATTAATCTTTACCATGGAGAAAAACTACTATTTCAACTTTACCCTAAAACATACCACTCTTATCGCGACGGTAGAAAGTCACGTTCTATGGTAAACGCCTACGAGTATATTCCTCGAATTGATATCGGGCAATAAAAATTTCTCCGTAAACGCTCTATTTTTGTGATATCACCTATGACACGGACGTAAAAGCCGTTAAATTAATATAGTTCTGGGAATCTCAGTGTGCAAATTCTTCAAAATTATCATACCCGGATGTCAATTTTTAAATCACTGCATCGACGGGTATATAAGGGGGCGGCCGAGCAAAGATAAATCACTCTTCAGAAGGAACCAGCTTGTGTACGACATAGAAAGAAATAGTAGTCTCGGAAGAAACCTAGCAACAGTGAAATGCAGTGCCTCCAGGACCGCCGATATTATCCACCTAAATTGGCTGGCAGTATCTTCGGCTGGGCTCCTTAATACAAGGTAAGTTTGCTATATATCCATTGTTAACGTTTTCTTGTAAAATTATCATCTTCTTTCGAAAAGAGCACCCAACAACCTCAATCTCCTTTAAAACTGGAATAGACAATTTGCTATTAATAGGGATTTATATCATCCAGCTATCTCTATTCTTGAATTCCGACAGTTCGTTCTTCAACTCAGTTTAAATTCAGTGATTGCAGTAGGCTTTCATTATAATATTTTCGTTCCGTTTTCAACCACAGTAGATGACTTACGAACAACGTTCTCATAACTAATCAAGAATGTTTCCTACTACTATCATATCCGATAATGCTGTAAATATATAAAATGGAACTTCTTCTAAGTTTTTATTCCCGATTTAACCTGCATAGTACTCCATATAAACGGTCTAAAAATTATTTTCAATTATGCCTGATTCTTGTCTCACTCAATGCACTATTTAGAGATTTTGCAGCCCTAAGGCATTAATTTCCTCTATTTTTTCTTTGATTTACTTTTTCAATCTACATTTTCATGAAAAAATCGTTATTATATCATGATGCGTCTCCGGTCAAATCATGTCCTTAGAGTATTAACAGGCGAAACTCAATTTTGATTTTCCTTCATTGTATTGAAATAACTACTATAAAACTCCAAATCTCCTATACTTTACTATCCATACTCAATTTGGAATATGGTGATACATGTACACCTGTTAGAGAATCATTCCATATTATCGCAGAGCATAGTCTGTCCCGGAATATCGCTTTAATTTTCCCTCCTCTGTTTTTGGCCGATGTCCAAATAATTGATTGAAATATTACGTATATGAACTCGTCTTAGAGTGAGAACAATGGGTAGTTCTATATGGCATCAGTTCAAATCTCGCTGAAGTGACCTAAGCTGTCCTGTCGGTTAGGATAATCGGAACATTTCTATTTTATGCATTTATTAAGGACTTATTAAGTCTATTCTGAATGAGATTAAACTGCTTATATCAGCAAAATATGCGATTATTCATAGTTAAATACTAAGTGGAGAGGATAGCTCAACACTATTGAAAAATTAAGATAGAAACATTTGTGCTAAAATTAGTTTAATGTAGATGAATATTCAGCCGTTAACTTGTTAGCAAGAATATCTACTACTGATGATTATTCGTACTGCCTGGATTTTATATTTTAGATTTAGATGAGTACCCCGCAAGCCGCCAGTGGCGTATGGCAGGGGGTGTAATGACACCATCTTTGTATTCTAATCGACCCTATTAGCTTCTCTAATAGCTCGCGGGAAGAACGACCAGAAATAACTATCTGTCCTCGCTACTTCCTCCTTATAACTAGTTGATGCCTCTCGGAGATCGCGCTCATTACTAATTATTCATCGTAGGATCAGTGTAATATCTAGCAGTAGAGATCTCGTAATTTTATCATGGGGTAGTTATATACGTAATACAATTGTGATATCATTTAGGAGAATCCGCATCATAAAGAGATGTAAGAGAAGTTGGTGTGAAAAATGAGGAAATAATTGACTCAAACTATTACTCCACCGAAGCTAGTAGTAGAAAAAAAGGAAAAATAATTTTCAGAAATGAAAGAGACTCTCTTTCCAAGGAATGACTCCGTATAGACAGGGTGAAATTAAAAGGTTTTTTTGTCATTTATTAATAATTTTAATTCTGTACAAATCTTTTGGTATCATTAACGATTTTCGACCTTCCTTGTATGAATGCAATCACAAATTGGCTTACCTGCTGCTTATACAGACAGTTTCCTCTTTGAGTAAATTAATTTATACCTAATTGACGGTAAAATTAAATGAAGCTTTCGTGTACGTTCAATTTATGTGGTTTTTGTTACTAATTACTCGATTTAAGGGATTTTAACGGCTTTACTGAGACGATTTCCACAAATAAGTTCTATAATAGTTCAAATAGGCAACTGTTTGGAGCCCATTAACGGACCAAACTATTAAAGTTCATTCCAATGCTAATAGCGGGAATCATTTACGATCGTTTTAGATAAAGAACGGTCTTAGGGGACGATTGAAATTCATAAACCGAGAATTCATAGTATATCAAATTTATTTCTTCAGAGGAATTATAACCTGCTAGGAATAGACATTAAGTTTACGTTTATTTTATATAACATTCAATACCCCCGGCAGAGCATTAGAGAGTAGATATACCCACTTAACATTCATGGATTGGTGTGAAAATAGTTTAGCTGTTAAATAGAAATATAAAAGTCGTAATTCCGTGACTACCGTAGATATTTAATAATGAACTGAAGATGGTGATGAAAATGACGAACTTTTTCTGTAACGTTCGGGAACATGAATTAGTGGAATTGTTATTTATCGCCTAAGATCCCCGTTTATTTCTGCGACCATGATAGATCAAGGATATTATTTATAACTCTACACTTTCACCTTCACCACCGTTACTTACTATTAAATTTATCCTTTACAGAAATGGAGAAAACACCAGTCGGAGGAGCGGATGTGGAACATGAATTTGAATAGGCAATGAGAGATGATGGATATACATCACCTGATATTTAGGCTATTTGAAATACACAAAAAACCCATGTGTTGTAACTAATTACACGAAAAGGAGAATGGAGAACACCAGTGGAAGAATTAAGATCGCTTCGAGTCGGCATTCTTTCTGCAAAAAGAGAGAGACTGGAGCAGTCAAAACTGATTTCGATTTATTTCACCCTTGAGGGTGTGACCGACTTGTGTATGGCGATGAATCCAGAAAGGAGATGACTGGATTCGAAGATTTGTGCAGACGTTGAGGGAACACAGTTATTCATCGGAAGAATACATACGTGAACGGAGTTTGCACCAGCCTGCCCTGTGGGGATACTCATGTCGCTTAGCGTAGAGAAATGAAAATTTTCGGCACTGGCATTTCTGGGGAAGATTGTGAGCTCAGTTGGTGCCAGTTGAGAATTGAAGACCTCCGAACAAAAATGGACAATTTATCTGAAAATGGGAAAAAGAGTGAAGCTGCAAATCTACAGGCAAGGTTGGAGGGGATTTGCATTAGGTAATATGCGTGACCAGGTGCTATGAATCATTTATTTCTCCGATTAATATAAGGAATATTAAATTACGGATCTTGTTGAAAAGTAAGAATACTAAAGAAACAACCATGGCCAAGACCGAGTGATGTAACATGCATAAGATTTTAAGAGAGGACTTCTTAGTATTGCTGATAGTGATGAACATCCATAACATGCAGTAAGGAACGTTTTTCTGAGCACATCCTGAAGAGAGAAAACGGCACTCCACGAGTCTCAAGAGGAAGAACACCTAAGAGAGGGAGAAATGTGATTGGATTGATGAAGAGCAAGGTGGACGGAGGGTTCCATAGAAAACATCATTTAATAAACATTGCAGAGACATCATAATCTGTAAGTATTCTACCGCTTGATATATTTTACTCTCAAAATAAATCGATAAACCGAGAAAGTCCAAATTCATAATATATTTGTATGATCCCTTACAGGCAATATCTCTTCGTACAAGGAACATAAATTTTGGGAGTGGAAAATGGGATGAAGAAAATGATCGTGGCATACATCTTTAGTATCAGCACGAAGTGGAGAAATACCGAGTTGCAAAAATCTTAGAGGAGATAAAAGGTTAAATCCCTTGTTTTAAAATTATTCATAGTCAATCTGGCTTTAATATTCGCATACAATTGTCTCCGCGTAATGAGAACAGTTGGCTTTAATAGTATAACTCCATGCAAAATTGAGTAAAGCAGTAATATTCCATGTAGGAATTGTATGCCAGAAATATGAGATTAATGAAGGCTTTCAATCGCTTATTCATTGCGTATTTATGTATAACTAACTAAAACAGATAACTAAAATAGATGTCTTTCTGCAATTTTCTGATTTGCAGCAATACTTTCTGTAAATTAAATTCATTTTTACGTTAATTTTATGGATTATCATATTCGGAAAATTAAAAATTTACATAGAAATGATTTGTATTAATTCATCGCTCTCACTTTGCAGACTGTGATGATAGATGGATAGATCAGCAGAAAATGACGTCCAGAAAAGCCATTCTTTTGAAAACATCAATCAAAGGAAACAAGAGCCGGTGAAAAGAGTGGACAACAACGATAAGTTTCACGAAAACATGTAAGCAGCCAACAAACCAGCATTGGTTGCAGAACATCAGGGATGCAGCCATCATTCCCAACAGGCCAACTCCACTACGATCTCATACCTCTTATCTGATTCAACACCATTCATGCATCCCACCTCGATAAAATTTCTAATATCTGATTTGGTTAATTGCATATTTCGATCATAAAAAGTGGAAAGGCAGCTTCATAGTAAGAGAGAGAAAACGGGGTTTGCAAAATTAAAAAAATCTATCTAGTTTATTCGAGGATTTATATACCGAATCTCATATCTTTCCACTTCTTTGTTCTCTAATGAGTAAGAGCTTCGGAGCGTTACTACTCCCCATTGCCGGAGGTTCATGCAGTTCCCTTCACTTTCGGTGCATAGTGTGATTGACAGCTGGTGGGCAATAAGATTCTTCACCGTCAGACTATTTAGAATTTATGTTCCCGAAGTCTTCGTCAAGGTAAGATCGTCACCCCTATTAGTATTGTCTTTGTGAAGCTACATTTTTATTACATAAAAATGCGGCTTCCCAAAGACAACAATAATAGGGGAGACGGTACAGCCTTAGAATAAGGATTTGGGAACCAGAATCCTAAACAAGCTAGCGACGACGAAGCTGATTAGCGCACCGTCTGTCAATCACGCTAAGCAGCACCTTAAGTGGAAGGCACTGCTTGGATACTCCAGCAATGGGGAGGAGGAGCGCTCCCTCCTCCCCTGCAGTGGGGAGGATATAGCTCTTAACTCATTAGAAAACAAAAAGTTGAATGATCAGAGTTGCGGTGTATACAACAGTCACTATACTTTTTGTGCTTTATTTTCTTAAACCGAATACCCAAAAAAGTGGAAAATTTTAGTAGTGTATATGAAGTGGAAATTTTCTCATAAATTGAGTGGAACTTTATATTATGGTATTCGATTCTCACACCTCTGACGTCAACGGGGTCAGAATATTTCCCAGAAATGTCACTGCTGAAAATTTTCTATGTTCGCCCGTAGTCACCACCCGAATACTCACTATGGCGGAGGCTTTAGATCTACTCCTCCAAGTTTTCTCTCTGATGTATTTCTCCGGTTCCTTCAATTTCTGCACAAATCTTTGAGTTTAGTAATTTCCTTCCTCGGTTCATACAAGTGCACATTTTGTTTTATCCCTGATCGTGGAATGAATCGGAATATGATTTTGACTCTTCATTCTTTCTCTTTTTGTGGATTAGAATGTCGACTGGTGGTAATCATTAAGAAGCTTGACCAATGTTAATATGTGTAATATCTGTATATGTCACCTAAAATAGCCTAAATGTGAGAGGGTATTCCTCCATTATCCCTCTTCTATATGGATCACAATGTCTGACACAGTTAATCGTGTTTTATGATTATGTATTCTATATTTGGAATTAAACGAGAACTAAAGTCACGTTGCCGTTTTATTTTTTATTCACCAACCTCAGTAACCTCCAAAGCAATAAAATATAAGTCCGAAGATTGCATTCTCTCATTCTCTTTTGATTTCTGTTTCAATTCTCATTCTCTTTAGAAGTTACTTTTTACCTATAGAAGTAGACCATCTATAGGAAGTATTTAATAAGCTATGTAATTGACTAAAACATCGTTAAATTTGGCGGAAAGTATTTCACAAATTTATATCTCAATCTGTGTCCTTACTGTCACGTTACTGTAGTTATAAAGACATACATAAAAGCGTATGTTGAAAACGGACTCAGTGGTTCTACAGGAGAATGGTCAAGGCTGGATTAGTGCATCTATGATTCTGACATCTCGCATTGAAAAATTGAACTGAATTGAAAAAAAATAAATTGATGATTGGAAATGAAAACTTTGCTGTAAAGGATAGCCTGCAAAACAAGAGCCGTGCATTTTGACCAGTATTTCGTTTTACTGATCTATGATCATTCATGATTCATTTAGAAGATACACATGGATCGATAAGCACCAAAACATCGTAAATTTAACAAATACGAAAAATATCATAGCCTCCTGGGAGGTACAGTAATGATTGAATATATGAAAGTTTGATTTATGGAGACAATTGATATGAATCGAGCTTTTATAAAAAACGATTCGATATTACATTACTAAATATTACCACGTAAAATCGCAATGTGTTAAAAAAATCCATCCTAGTTCCTTAATTTCCACAAGGAATTTAAGTGAAGAATTCTTAACTTCACGCTAAATCGTGAAATAATAGAAATATTTGAGTCAACCAAAAATATCAAAAGTCAACCATTTGGAAATGATACATTATTTTGCATGGTCTCCTTATTACATACGTTATCTCAATGAAAATAAATTCCTAGCCCAATTTTCGGTAAATTCGGTGCCATCTTTATCTACAATTAAAGAAAAATACTCTAATAGAAAAAATTTGATAATAGATTTACAGTGCCTATGGGCAATTTTCGGAGAGCATTTCCTATCGCGTCCAGCGTTTGAATTCCTGACCAAAAATAATAAAGAAGAAATATATTTCTAAAATTTTCCGAAAAAGAGACTTTTGGATAAGAAAAATTTGAGACGCAACCTTACACGTGTTGCGAGGAAGGATTTTCTCAGCACGAAGCGCTATAATCCTCATCGTCCTCAAGATTGCCTCGTTAATAGTTATTGATACATGACAAAGAAAGTAATTATCTACCGACATTTTTCAAGGAAAAGACCAAAGTCTCAATCGGCGAAATTACACATTCTAATAAATCACGCGGAGAAGACTACTGATCCCAACTAAAGAATCAAAACTCATTCATATTACCAACGAGAGATTGATCTTCCGTTTAATATATCTCATGCGTGGGAATTTTTAGCACTGATCAACAAGAAGAATTGAAAGGAAGGTTTGCTATAGACGAGAGCTTAGAATCAAGGTGAATACATGACCTTTAAAACCTTTGCTAAATATTCTTTACGTTGATTGGAAGCAATCAAAATAATTATGTATGAGAATTACTCGAACTGATATCGGGTACTTAAAACTCCTCTGTAAACCTTCTCATTTTTTATTATCATCTATGACACCTACGCAAAGGCAGTTAAATGCATATAGTTCTGGGAATCTCATTATGCAACCTCTTAAAATAAGCATTTTTTAAATCACTTCATCGACGGGTATATAAGGGGCAACCGAGGTAAGGCAAACCTCACTTCAGAAGGAACTATCCTCTGTAAGTCGTACAGAAGGAGACTTGGAAGAAACACAGCCCCCAATGGCGTACATTAATGAAGATCATAGGTTCTATCCTCCGAAACTGGTGGGCAGCGTGTTCAGCTGGGAAATTTAAAAGAAGGTAAATTTGATATATTTATGTTGTTTTGATATATTTATGAAGAATCCTTCATTTCGATTGAAAATTTTTGCTTAGAATAGATTTTCGTCATGAAAATAACTTTTCGTTTTCTAACCATAGGGTGACTCGTACAACTCATTCACACATCCTTATAACTAATTCTATTTTCTACTTCTATCACTAAACCTGTAAATATATTAAATTTAATTCCTCCTATCATTCAATCTGCCTCACAGTTTTTAATATTTAATCTTTCAAAAATTATTACAACTAATGAGGTAGCTTGAAGAAATGTATTGATTATTGAAACGTAACTACTTTGGATATGCATTATTTTCCTGTCACGTTAACGTTTTTTCGGGTAAGGATATTTGTCACCTAAGATTCCCGTTTATTCCTGCAGCCGAGATTCAGGATGGATTTTTATATAGTTTCTACAGATTTCACAAATTACCCATCATCACTGTAACTTTTATTTACGCTTTACTTTACAGAACTCCAAAGGATACACCAGTCGGAAGAGGGACTTCAGTAGTTAGATTTGATAAGACGTGAGGAGATGATGGATAGATATTCTCTGATATTTAGGCTAATAAAAAGACAGAAACAACCCAGATGTTGTAACTAGTTCCACTGCAAGCAAATTGGAAAACAGCTATGGATGCCTTGAGATCAGAGCGATTCGAAAAATTATCTACAAAAAGAGAGAGACTGCAGCAATGAAAACTGATTTCGATTTATTTCACCTTTGAGATTGTGACCAGCATGTGCATAGCGATTAATCCAGAAAGAAATTACTGAGTTCGAGGCTTCGTGCCGGCATTGATGTAAGAAAGCTGTTCATCTGGAGAACACCGCTATGACATCCGATTTCTGGGAGATATATAGACGTTTGGATCAAGAGGGAAAGAAGAATATTCACCATATACATCACCAGCGAAGCAATGATGAAACATGCCATGGAGTTAAAGAGAGTACATTTTCATAATACGCTGATAATTAAGGAGATGCAGCAAGATACATGCCGGCGAGACATATTTCCATAAAAGATGAACACCTAAGACAGGCTGTGGTTGAAATGATGGAAGAGGAAGGTGGACCGAGGGTTCTATGGAAAACGTGTTTCAAACAGCGCTTCGGAGCCATCATCCTCTGTAAGTATACCATGGATCTAGCTAAATGTCCTCCCAAAAATAATCCATACTACGTAATCCGGAAAATCTACAACTAACCATATATATTATCATGTTCTCGTTGCAGCCAGTATCTCTCTTTACTATGTACCTTGGGAAAGGAATGAGGGATGGAAAAGTTGATATCAGCGAACAACTTTACTATTAACATGAAGATGAGAAAAAATGAGTGGCGATCGTCTTGCGGAAGGTAAAATAAATAGTTCTTAACTTAGTGACAATTAAACTAGTAAGGGGATTCGTTCCATTACAAAGTGTAACTAATCAATATTAATGTCTTATTCAAATGCATAGAACGCATAAAAATACTTCTTGAGGGTATTAAATTATAAATAGATTTTCGTTTACCCTGTTGATTATAATATACTAAAGATTTAAAAATTGTAGGGATTTTATTCAGACTAATTCTTCGTTTGCAGATGGGACACATACATTGACCTCTAACGGAAACAATTTCTGACATTTCAGGGTTTAAGTATGTCAGCGGGATGCATTTCACTCCGGGAAGAGCAAAGTGTATGAGACCATAAAAGCCATACTTTCAATAATATCCGTCACGGAGACAAGGAGCTGGTGGAAAAGGAGGACCACAACGATGGGTTTCATGAGTTCTACGCAGGCAACTAGCCAGAACTCCTGAATATTAGAGATGCAACCTTCTTTCCCAAACAGGCAACTCCGCAATGATATCATACCTCTTGCCTGGTTCGACTCTATTCATGCTTCGCGCCTTGGTAAAATCTCCAAAATCTGATTAGTTTCAAAACATATTTCAACGACAGAAAGTGTAGAGGGAGTTTCAAAGAACGAAAGAGAGAGACATAGAGAGCGCGAGGTTTACAAAATATGAGAAATTCCTTTCAATTTATCTAATTTTTTTCCCAAAGTTGAAAGCCGGAGCGTGCCCTCTCCCCATTGTACGGGGAAGACAGTTATGTCTTCAATTCTCTCTGTTGTATAGTTTGTATTGCTGTTAGCAGGATCGAGGGTTGATTGTTCGTAAGCTTGCTGGGTATGATGGCGTCTCAAGACTTTCTCAGCGGAAAACCGTCATCCCCCTTTCTGTTATTCTTGCTAAGCCGATTTTCTATTCAATAGAATTTCGGCTTCACAAGGACAAAATAAATAGGGGCGACGGTTTTTATCCGCTGACCAAGTGCTGAAACACCATCATACACAATACGCTCACGACGAATCATCCGTTGATCAACCAATCACACTATACTGCATAGGAGGTTAGGATCATAGAAGCATGAATTCCTCTGCAATGGGGAGGAATCACGCTTTTACGTCCTCCTCGCCATACTCCTGACGTCAATGAGATGACAATAATCCCCAGAAATTTTCGTAAAATACGGTGTGTTTTTTCAACATTACCTTTATTTGAATCTAATACAGCCAAATTTTGCAGGAGTGAGATATTTTAAACAGCCTCTCGAACCGATGGAAGAAAACACCATTAAGACGTAGATAGAAGAGCCACGGAGCGTTCCTCTTCCCCATTGCAGGATGTTCAGACAGTGCCTTCCTCCTTCGGTTCTTCTTTGCAGGATCGACTTCTAAAGGGCCATCAGATTCTTCCTCACTGGCTGATATAGGATTTTTGTTCTTCAGATCTTGGTCAATGAAACCCGTCACTCCTATCAATGCTGTCCTTATGGCGCCGCATTTTTATTGCATTCTATGCAATGGAAATCTAGCATCAGAAGGACAACGATCATACGGGCGACGGTTTTGCGCAAACCAAGATCTCAAGAAGAAAAATCCTGTATCAGCTACTGAGGAAGAATCTGATGGCCCTTTAGAGGTCGATCGCGCCAAGAAGAACCGAAGGTGAAAGGCACTGTCGCAACATCCTGTAATGGGTGAGAGGAACGCTCCCTCCTCCCCTGCAAGGGGGAGGATAGAGCTCTTAACTGCTTAGGGAACGAAAGAGTGAAGGATTACAGCTGCGATATATACAACTGTCACAAAGGTTTTGTGGCTTTGATTTCTCAATCCAAATACTACTGTCGTCAACGGGGTCAGAATATACCCCAGGAATGCCTGCGTTGAATATTTTTTATTTCCGTCCCGAGTCACTACCTGGATCCTTAATATGGCGGAGTATCTTCTCCTCCAATTTAATTTTTAAATGTACTTCTCCAGTACTTTCACTTTCTACAAAAATGTTTGAATTTAGTAATTCCTTCCTCAGTTCATACAAGTAATTCTTTTATGATTTCAAAAATAAGTGGCGAATCAGTTTCAAAGGAAGAGGGAGAGAGAGCGATGGAAGAAAACACCATGCATGACGTACTTAGAAGAGCTCCGGAGCGAGACTACTCCCCATTGCAGGATGTTCAAGCAGAGCCTTTCACTTTTGGACATTGTCAGTGTGATCAGCAGCTTGTGAGCCATCAGATTTCTCTTCTTTTGGCTTATGTACGACTGTTGTTCCCGAAGTTTTGGTTAATGAGAACCGTCACCCCTATGAAAGTTGTCCCTATGGAGCCGCATATCTATTGCATTATATGCAACAGATATGCGGGGGTGAGATGTAGCTTCACGAGGACAATATTCATAGGTGCGAACTCTTTGCGCAAACCAACACTTGGGGAACAATCTTGAATAAGCTGTCGACGAGGAATCTGATTGGCCCATTAGCTACTGATCACACTGAGATGTACCGAAAGTAGAAGGTATTGCCTGGATCTTCCTGCAATGGGGAGGAGGAACGCTCCCTCCTCCCCTGCAGTGGGGAGGATAGAGCTCTTAACTGCATAGAGAACGAAAGATTGAAGGATCACAGTTGCGATATATACAACTGTCACTAAAGTTTTGAGGCTTTGATTTCTCATTCCGAATACCGAAACATAAGAAATAAAACATCATATTTGGGACTTCGATTCTCATACTCCTGACGTCAGCTTGGTCAGAATATTCTTTTCTCAGGTACCCACAGCGTCTCCACAAAGCTTTCAATTTATTAACTTCGTTCCTTGATTCATACAAGTGCAGATGTTATTACTGAATGTGGAATGAATCGGAATATGATTTTTGACTCTATATTCTCTCTCTTTTTGTGGATTAGAATGTTGACTGGTTATGATCATTTTGATGCTTGCCAAAAAATTGTCATTTTATTCATGATGCTATATGTGTAATACCTGTATGTGTTATCTAAAAGAGCCTAAATGTGAGAGGATATACATCCATTATATCTCTTATAAGGGGAATACGATTTTTGTCAAAGTAAACTATGTTTTATGAGTATGTATTCTATGTATGAAATTAAATGAGAACTGAAGTCAAATTTCCGTTTTATTCTTTCTTATCAACCACAGTAGTCTCCTAAGCGATGAAATGTCAATAACAAAATCATCGATTCTCCATTAGATAGTTTTACAGGTGAATAAGTGTAAGCGAATCTCTGCTGATGATACTTCCATCATTCCAGATAATTTCCAAATAAGATGGGTTCACTTATATAAACAACTATCACATGAGTTTTACTGCATCTAGGGGAGATAGAACGTAGATCTTAATTGGAAAGTTCGGCATGAAGGTCGATCTGTGAGTCGCATAATCCCAATTAGAAAGTACTAGTATAAGCTCAGTATAGTTATTATTTTTTTTCGGATTACACTGCGAAAGATATAGATACAGTAGCTCTGATCCCTGATCCAGAATGTTTTACTAAAAAATTGTCGAAGGATATTTCACAAGGCATTAGTCGTTTTAGGACTATGAAATAACAATTTCTAATCTCGTATAATGGGCTTAAGTTTACTGTGATAACGTAAAGTCGGTTATAATCTTTGCGCTTAGCTGCTAACAGATGGATACGTTATTGCTTCTAATGAGTAGAATTCGTACTTTTACATTATATTTCTTTTGGATTATGAAAAAGTGTTGACACGAAAGCGTTAGCTCCTAGCTAGAATAGAAAAATATTTCAATGCAATTAAAATGAAGATTGGAAATCAACACTTTGCCGTAAAGGATAGCCTGCTAAACAAGAGCCGTGCATTTTGACCAGTATTTCGTTTTACTGATCTATGATCATTCACGATTCATGTAGAAGATACACATGTTTCGATAAGCACCAAAACATCCTAAATTTAACAAATACGAAAAATATCATACCCTTCTGGGAGGTACAGTAATGATTGAATATATGAAAGTTTGATTTATGGAGACAATTGATATGAATCGAGCTTTTATAAAAAACGATTATTTATTTCATTACTAAATATTATCACGTAAAATCGCAATGTGTTAAAAAAATCCATCCTAGTTCCTTAATTTCCAAAAGGAATTTAAGTGAAATACTCTTAACTTCACGCTAAATCGTGAAATAATAGAAATATTTGAGTCAACCAAAAAAATCAAAAGTAAAGCATTTGGAAATGATACATTATTTTGCATGGTCTCCTTATTTCATACGTTATTACAATGAAAATAAATTCCTAGCCCAATTTTCGGTAAATATGGTGCCATCTTAATCTACACATACAGAAAAATACTTTGATAATTGATTTACAATTCCTATGGGCAATCTTCGGAGAGCATGTCCTATCGCTTCAAGCGTTTGAATGCCTGACCAAAAATAATAAAGAAGAAATATATTTCTAAAATTTTCCGAAAAAGAGACTTTTGGATTAGAAAAATTTGTGACGCAACCAGTACACGTGTTGCGAGGAAGGATTTTCTCAGCACTAAGCGCTAAAATGCTCATCGTCCTCAACATTGCCTCGTTAATAGTCATCGATGCAGAACAAAGAAAGTAATTATCTACCGACATTTTCAAGGAAAAGACCAAAGTCTCAATCGGCGAAATTACACATTCTAATAAATCACGCGGAGAAGACTACTTATTTCAACTCAGAAATCAAAACTCATTAATGTTACCATCGAGAGATTAATCTTCCGTTTAATATATCTCACGCGTGGGAATATTTAAAACTCATCTACGAGAAGAATAGGAAAGGAAATCTGCTATAGACGAGAGCTTAGAATCAAGGTGAATACATGACCTTTAAAACCTTTGCTAAATATTCTTTACGTTGATTGGAAGCAATCAAAATAATTATGTATGAGAATTACTCGAACTGATATCGGGTACTTAAAACTCCTCTGTAAACCTTCTCATTTTTTATTATCATCTATGACACCTACGCAAAGGCAGTTAAATGCATATAGTTCTGGGAATCTCATTATGCAACCTCTTAAAATAAGCATTTTTTAAATCACTTCATCGACGGGTATATAAGGGGCAACCGAGGTAAGGCAAACCTCACTTCAGAAGGAACTATCCTCTGTAAGTCGTACAGAAGGAGACTTGGAAGAAACACAGCCCCCAATGGCGTACATTAATGAAGATCATAGGTTCTATCCTCCGAAACTGGTGGGCAGCGTGTTCAGCTGGGAAATTTAAAAGAAGGTAAATTTGATATATTTATGTTGTTTTGATATATTTATGAAGAATCCTTCATTTCGATTGAAAATTTTTGCTTAGAATAGATTTTCGTCATGAAAATAACTTTTCGTTTTCTAACCATAGGGTGACTCGTACAACTCATTCACACATCCTTATAACTAATTCTATTTTCTACTTCTATCACTAAACCTGTAAATATATTAAATTTAATTCCTCCTATCATTCAATCTGCCTCACAGTTTTTAATATTTAATCTTTCAAAAATTATTACAACTAATGAGGTAGCTTGAAGAAATGTATTGATTATTGAAACGTAACTACTTTGGATATGCATTATTTTCCTGTCACGTTAACGTTTTTTCGGGTAAGGATATTTGTCACCTAAGATTCCCGTTTATTCCTGCAGCCGAGATTCAGGATGGATTTTTATATAGTTTCTACAGATTTCACAAATTACCCATCATCACTGTAACTTTTATTTACGCTTTACTTTACAGAACTCCAAAGGATACACCAGTCGGAAGAGGGACTTCAGTAGTTAGATTTGATAAGACGTGAGGAGATGATGGATAGATATTCTCTGATATTTAGGCTAATAAAAAGACAGAAACAACCCAGATGTTGTAACTAGTTCCACTGCAAGCAAATTGGAAAACAGCTATGGATGCCTTGAGATCAGAGCGATTCGAAAAATTATCTACAAAAAGAGAGAGACTGCAGCAATGAAAACTGATTTCGATTTATTTCACCTTTGAGATTGTGACCAGCATGTGCATAGCGATTAATCCAGAAAGAAATTACTGAGTTCGAGGCTTCGTGCCGGCATTGATGTAAGAAAGCTGTTCATCTGGAGAACACCGCTATGACATCCGATTTCTGGGAGATATATAGACGTTTGGATCAAGAGGGAAAGAAGAATATTCACCATATACATCACCAGCGAAGCAATGATGAAACATGCCATGGAGTTAAAGAGAGTACATTTTCATAATACGCTGATAATTAAGGAGATGCAGCAAGATACATGCCGGCGAGACATATTTCCATAAAAGATGAACACCTAAGACAGGCTGTGGTTGAAATGATGGAAGAGGAAGGTGGACCGAGGGTTCTATGGAAAACGTGTTTCAAACAGCGCTTCGGAGCCATCATCCTCTGTAAGTATACCATGGATCTAGCTAAATGTCCTCCCAAAAATAATCCATACTACGTAATCCGGAAAATCTACAACTAACCATATATATTATCATGTTCTCGTTGCAGCCAGTATCTCTCTTTACTATGTACCTTGGGAAAGGAATGAGGGATGGAAAAGTTGATATCAGCGAACAACTTTACTATTAACATGAAGATGAGAAAAAATGAGTGGCGATCGTCTTGCGGAAGGTAAAATAAATAGTTCTTAACTTAGTGACAATTAAACTAGTAAGGGGATTCGTTCCATTACAAAGTGTAACTAATCAATATTAATGTCTTATTCAAATGCATAGAACGCATAAAAATACTTCTTGAGGGTATTAAATTATAAATAGATTTTCGTTTACCCTGTTGATTATAATATACTAAAGATTTAAAAATTGTAGGGATTTTATTCAGACTAATTCTTCGTTTGCAGATGGGACACATACATTGACCTCTAACGGAAACAATTTCTGACATTTCAGGGTTTAAGTATGTCAGCGGGATGCATTTCACTCCGGGAAGAGCAAAGTGTATGAGACCATAAAAGCCATACTTTCAATAATATCCGTCACGGAGACAAGGAGCTGGTGGAAAAGGAGGACCAC
Source organism: Pachydiplax longipennis (assembly GCA_036926295.1). Lineage (NCBI taxonomy): Eukaryota > Metazoa > Arthropoda > Insecta > Odonata > Libellulidae > Pachydiplax > Pachydiplax longipennis. The sequence continues at coordinate 18,301,259 of JAVFKF010000010.1, read as the reverse complement.
AACGATGGGTTTCATGAGTTCTACGCAGGCAACTAGCCAGAACTCCTGAATATTAGAGATGCAACCTTCTTTCCCAAACAGGCAACTCCGCAATGATATCATACCTCTTGCCTGGTTCGACTCTATTCATGCTTCGCGCCTTGGTAAAATCTCCAAAATCTGATTAGTTTCAAAACATATTTCAACGACAGAAAGTGTAGAGGGAGTTTCAAAGAACGAAAGAGAGAGACATAGAGAGCGCGAGGTTTACAAAATATGAGAAATTCCTTTCAATTTATCTAATTTTTTTCCCAAAGTTGAAAGCCGGAGCGTGCCCTCTCCCCATTGTACGGGGAAGACAGTTATGTCTTCAATTCTCTCTGTTGTATAGTTTGTATTGCTGTTAGCAGGATCGAGGGTTGATTGTTCGTAAGCTTGCTGGGTATGATGGCGTCTCAAGACTTTCTCAGCGGAAAACCGTCATCCCCCTTTCTGTTATTCTTGCTAAGCCGATTTTCTATTCAATAGAATTTCGGCTTCACAAGGACAAAATAAATAGGGGCGACGGTTTTTATCCGCTGACCAAGTGCTGAAACACCATCATACACAATACGCTCACGACGAATCATCCGTTGATCAACCAATCACACTATACTGCATAGGAGGTTAGGATCATAGAAGCATGAATTCCTCTGCAATGGGGAGGAATCACGCTTTTACGTCCTCCTCGCCATACTCCTGACGTCAATGAGATGACAATAATCCCCAGAAATTTTCGTAAAATACGGTGTGTTTTTTCAACATTACCTTTATTTGAATCTAATACAGCCAAATTTTGCAGGAGTGAGATATTTTAAACAGCCTCTCGAACCGATGGAAGAAAACACCATTAAGACGTAGATAGAAGAGCCACGGAGCGTTCCTCTTCCCCATTGCAGGATGTTCAGACAGTGCCTTCCTCCTTCGGTTCTTCTTTGCAGGATCGACTTCTAAAGGGCCATCAGATTCTTCCTCACTGGCTGATATAGGATTTTTGTTCTTCAGATCTTGGTCAATGAAACCCGTCACTCCTATCAATGCTGTCCTTATGGCGCCGCATTTTTATTGCATTCTATGCAATGGAAATCTAGCATCAGAAGGACAACGATCATACGGGCGACGGTTTTGCGCAAACCAAGATCTCAAGAAGAAAAATCCTGTATCAGCTACTGAGGAAGAATCTGATGGCCCTTTAGAGGTCGATCGCGCCAAGAAGAACCGAAGGTGAAAGGCACTGTCGCAACATCCTGTAATGGGTGAGAGGAACGCTCCCTCCTCCCCTGCAAGGGGGAGGATAGAGCTCTTAACTGCTTAGGGAACGAAAGAGTGAAGGATTACAGCTGCGATATATACAACTGTCACAAAGGTTTTGTGGCTTTGATTTCTCAATCCAAATACTACTGTCGTCAACGGGGTCAGAATATACCCCAGGAATGCCTGCGTTGAATATTTTTTATTTCCGTCCCGAGTCACTACCTGGATCCTTAATATGGCGGAGTATCTTCTCCTCCAATTTAATTTTTAAATGTACTTCTCCAGTACTTTCACTTTCTACAAAAATGTTTGAATTTAGTAATTCCTTCCTCAGTTCATACAAGTAATTCTTTTATGATTTCAAAAATAAGTGGCGAATCAGTTTCAAAGGAAGAGGGAGAGAGAGCGATGGAAGAAAACACCATGCATGACGTACTTAGAAGAGCTCCGGAGCGAGACTACTCCCCATTGCAGGATGTTCAAGCAGAGCCTTTCACTTTTGGACATTGTCAGTGTGATCAGCAGCTTGTGAGCCATCAGATTTTTCTCCCTCAGCTTATGTACGCCTGTTGTTCCCGAAGTTTTGGTTAATGAGAACCGTCACCCCTATGAAAGTTGTCCTTGTGGAGCCGCATATCTATTGCATTATATGCAACAGAGATGTAGCTTCACGAGGACAATATTCATAGGTGCGACCTCTTTGCGCAAGCCAACACTTAGGGAACAATCCTGAATAAGCTGTCGACGAGGAATCTGATTGGCCCATTAGCTACTGATCACACTGAGATGTACCGAAAGTGGAAGGTATTGCCTGGATCTTCCTGCAATGGGGAGGAGGAACGCTCCCTCCTCCCCTGCAGTGGGGAGGATAGAGTTCTTAACTGCATAGAGAACGAAAGATTGAAGGAACACAGTTGCGATATATACAACTGTCACTAAGGTTTTGAGGCTTTGAATTCTCATTCCGAATATCGAAACATAAGAAATAGAACTTCATATTTGGGACTTCGATTCTCATACTCCTGATGTCAGCGGGGTCAGAATATTCTTTTCTCAGGTATCCACAGCGTCTGCACAAAGCTTTCAATTTATTAATTTCGTTCCTTGATTCATGCAAGTGCAGATGTTATTACTGAATGTGGTATGAAACTGAATATGATTTTTGACCCTCTATTCTCTCTCTTTTTGTGGATTAGAATGTTGACTGGTTGTGATCATTTTGATGCTTGCCAAAAACTTGTTTTTTTTATTCATGATGTCATATGTGTAATTCCTGTATGTGTTATCCAAAAGAGCCTAAATGTGAGAGGATATACCTCCATTATATCTCTTATAAAGGGAAAACGATTTTTATCAAAGTGAACTGTGTTTTATGAGTATGTATTCTATGTATGAAATTAAATGAGAACTGAAGTCAAATTTCCGTTTTATTCTTTCTTATCAACCACAGTAGTCTCCTAAGCGATGAAATGTCAATAATAACATTATCGATTCTCCATTAGATAGTTTTACAGGTTTATAGGTGTAAGCGATTCTCTGCTGATGATACTTCCATCATTCCAGATAATTTCTAAATAAGATAGGTTCATTGAATGAAATAAAGAATAACTTGGTAATTTCCACAGAATATTACCAACTGCATAGAGAACTAAAGAGTGAAGCAATACAGTTGCGGTTTATACAACTGTCACTAAGGTTTTGAGGATTTGAATTCTCATTCCGAATACCGAAACATAAGAAATAGAACTTCGTATTTGGGACTTCGATTCTCATACTCCTGACGTCAGCGGGGTCAGAATATTCCCCAGAAATGCCTGTGTTGAATATTTTCTATTTTCGCCCGTAGTACCACCCGGATACTTACTGTGGCTGATGTTTCTGATCAACTCCTCTAAGGTTTCCACTGTTGTTTTTCTCAGGTACCCACAGTGTCTGCACAAATGTTTGAATTTATTAATTTTCTTCCTCGTTTTATGCAAGCGCAGATGTTCTTACAAAATGTGGAATGAGTCGGAATATGATTTTTAACTCTCAATTATCTCTCTTTTTGTGGATTAGAATGTTGACTGGTTGCGATCTTTTTGATGCTTGCCAAAAATTGTCATTTTATTAATAATGTTTTATGTAATATACCTGTATGTGTTATCTAAAAGAGCCTAAATGTGAGAGGATATACCTCCATTATATCTCTTATAAAGAGAATACGATTTTTGTCAGTGAACTATGTTTTATGAGTATGTATTCTATGTATGAAATTAAATGAGAACTGAAGTCAAATTTCCGTTGTATTTTTCTTATCAACCACAGTAGTCTCCTAAGCGATGAAATGTCAATAATAACATTATCGATTCTCCATTAGATAGTTTTACAGGTGAATAAGTGTAAGCGAAGCTATGCTAATGATATTTCCATCATTCCAGATAATTTCTAAATAAGATAGGTTCATTGAATGAAATAAAGAATAACTTGGTAATTTCCACAGAATATTACCAAGTGTGGAAATTACCAAGTTACTCTTTATTTCATTCAATGAAATGGCTTTCCACGAAGTAAGGCCAAAAACGATTGATTACAAGATATGTTCATTATATAAAGAAAGAACTATCACATGAATTTTACTGCATCAAGGGGAGGTAAAACGTAGATCTTAATTGGAATATTCGGCATAAAGGACGTTCTGTGAGCCGCATACTCCCAATTAGAAAGGAAAAGTTATTTTTAGTTATTATTTTTCTTTCCGGATTACATTGCGAAAGATATAGATAGCTCTGATCCCTGATCCAGAATGTTTTACTAAAAAAATTGTCGAAGGAATTTCCACAAGGCATAAGACGTTAAAATGAAATCAACAATTTCTAATCTCGTATAATGGGCTTATATTTAATGTGATAACGTAAAGTCGGTTATAATCTTTGCGTTTAGCTGCTAAAATATGGATACGTCCTTGTTTATAATGCGTAGAATTCTTATTTTTACATTATATGCCTTCAGAATTATGAAATAATATTGACTCGACATTATTAGCTTCTAGCTAGAATAGACACAAATTTCAATGAAATTGAAATGAAGATTGGAAATCAAAACTTTGCCATTAAGGATAGTTTGCAAAACAAGAGTCGGCAGTTTTACCAATTTTTCGTTTTACTGATCTATGACCATTAATGCTTCATTTAGAAGTTACTCGTGGTTCGATATGTTCAAAAATTTCGTAAATTTAACACATACGAAAAATATCATAGTCCTCTAAGAGATACAGTAATGATTGAATATGTGAAATGTTGATTTATGGAGACAATACATATGAATCAAGTTTTTATAAGATACTATTAGTCATTAAAATACTACATATAACCACGTAAAATCGCCAAGTGTTAAAAAATCCATACAAGTTCCTTACTTCGATAAGGACCGTTATACGAAAAATTCTTAACTTCATGCTATATCGTGAAATAAAAGAAACATTTGAGTCAACCAAAATAGTCAAAAATGAATCATTTCGTAATGATACATGAGTGGTCTCAAAAGTTTCCGTCATTTCGCCATTTCTCGACATGTTTTCTGAAATATTTCTGAAGATTGCTGAAAAATCTGGGGTAGGAAACTTTTCAGACCACCCTCGTACATAATTTTGCATGGTCTCCTTATAAAAACAAGCCATGAAAACATGTTATTCCAACGAAAATAAATTCCTAGCCCAATTTTCGGTAAATTTGGTGCCATCTTAATTTACACTTACAGAAAAATACTATGATAACAAATATGTGATAATTGATTTACAATGCACTGCCTGTGGGTAATTTTCGGAAAGGTTTGAATGCTTGACTAAAAATAATAAAGATGAAATATATTTCCTTAATATGCCGAAAAAGAGACTTTTGGATTAGAAAATTGGTGACGCAACTACTACACGTGTTGCGAAGAAGGTTTTTCTCCGCACGAAGCGCTATAATCCTCATCGTCCTCAAGAATGCCTCGTTAACAATTATTGATACATGACAAATAAAGTAATCATCTACCGACACTTTTCAAGGAAAAGATCACTGTCTAAATCGGCGAAATTACAATTAGTGATAAATTACGCGGCGAAAACTACTGATCCCTACTAAAAAATCAAAACTCATTCATATTACCATCGAGAGATTAATCTCCCGTTTAATATATCTCATGCGTGGGAATATTTAACACCTATCAACAAGAAGAATTGAAAGGGAGGTTTGCTATAGATGAGATCTTAGAATCAAGGTGAATACATGTCCTTCCAACCTTCGCTTAATTTCCTTTACGTTGTTTGAAAGCAATCAAAATAATTATGAAAATTCCTAGAACTGATTTCGGGTAATTAAAGCTCCTCCGTAAACGTTCTCTTTTTTTATTATCATCTATGACACCTACGCGAAGGCTGTTAAATTCATATAGTTCTGGGAATCTCATTGTACAACTCCTTTAAAATAAGCATTTCTTAAATCACTGCATCGACGGGTATATAAGTGGACGACCGAGATAAGGGAATCCTCACTTTAGAAGGAACTATCCTCTGTGAGACGTGCAGGGGGAGACGTGGATGAAACACTGCCCCCAATGGCGCACATTCGTAAAGATCATAGCTTCTATCCACCGAAGCTGTGGGCAGCGTGTTAAGCTGGGCAATTTAAAAGAAGGTAATTTTGATATATTTATGTTCTTTTAGTTTCTAGTGAAAGTGTAGTTTTCTTAGAAAGATCTTGAGTAAGTTGCAGTGATGTTTAAAAGATGGAGTTTCTCATTTTGCTTTTAATCAGGATTAAAATCTCTGAGTCGTTTCTTCTCTTGTTTTTGACGAATCATTCTTGATTTCGATATAAAATATGTTCTTACAATAAACTTTCGTTTTGAATATTACTTATCGTTTTTTAACCACAGTGTATGACTCGTACAACTCATTAATTCAACCTCCTCAATGTCTTATTCCAATGTATACACAGAATAAAAATACTTTCTGATAGTAGTAAATTATAATTAGCTATACGCCAAGTATATCGATCATCATATTCTGAAGATTTGAAACTTATCAGGAAATAATTCAAATTTATTCATCCCTCGGAGATGTAACACCTACAATGATCTTAAACAAAAAACCCTTTCTGACTTTGCAGACTTTAAAGACGGTAGTGGGAAATAATTTTCCCGGGGAAGAAGAAAGTGCATGGCGACCATTAAAGCCATACTTTCGATAAAATCTGTCACAGGGATCAGGAGCTGGTGAATAGAGAGGACCACAACGATGAGTTACACGAATACATCTATTCAAGCAACTAGCCAGCACTCCTTGATGAATAACAGAGATGAAGACTTCGTTCCCAACCGGCCGACTCCGCTACGATATCATACCTCTTGCCTGGTTTGAATCTATTCATGGTTCGCTCCTTGGTAAAATCTCTATAGTCTGAATTGGTTCAAAATATATTTCAACGAAAAAAATCATCAAACGGTAGTTCCAAATTATGAAGGAGAGATATAGAGAGAGCGCTTTTTTCAAAGTAAGAGAAATTCTATTGACTATATTCAACATTTTTTCCACCCCAGAATTGAAATTCCGGATAGGGCCACTGCTGTATAGTGTGATTGGCTGCTACCGGGATCGAGGGATTGGTCATCGGCTTGTTGGGCATGATGGCGTCTCAAGACTTTCTCAGCGCAAACCCGTCATCACAATTTCTGTTATCCTTGCCAAGCTGACTTTCTATTCAAGAGAAATTCAGCTTCACAAGGACAATATTAATAGAGGCGAGGTCTTTTTTTCCTCTGACCATGCGTTGGAACTCCAAAATCCACAGCACGCTGACGACGAATCAACCGTTGATCAACCAATCTCAACATGCAACATAGGAGGGGAAAGGCATAGCTTGAATCTCCCTGCAATGGGGAGGATTCACCCTCTGACGCTCTCTTGACCATACTCCTGACGCCAAGGGATGACAATAATCCCCAGAAATGTCTGTAGATTACGGGAATTTTTTTCAATTTTGATCTCTTTTGAATCAAATATAGCCAAAATTCACAATAATAAATTTTTAATATCCTCACGTATGGATGGAAGATAACGCAGTATATGACGTAGATATAAGAGCTCCAGAGCGGGACTACTCCCCATAGGATGTTCAGGCAGTGACTTCAAGCTTCGGTTCTCAGCGTGATCGGCACTTACAAGGAGAGACCCTCAGTATAGTCCGGGGATCTTGATGAAACTTTTTGCTGTGGTGCAGTAAGTAGAGTAATGAAAAAGAGTAACGGCGTTCGTCTGAATGGGCCTTTTTGCTGCAATAAACAATTGAAAATTGATAATCGGAGTATAGGCAACCCCGCAATACCCGTCCATGCTAGCCGAGTATGTATGAAATAACGCGATCTTCTCTGGTATATTTGTCATTATATTCTTATTTTCATTCGTTAAATTCTTTCCTTGGTACTTACTATTTGACTTATTAATAATAATATATGGTATGCTCAATTAGTAATCCCGTTAAGTAACCTTCGTAAGCGATATCTTCCATTTAAGGTAGTTAACTACTATCCTGAGAACGTAAAAGGAGCTTGAATTCAAGTCATTTAGGGTCAGCGAAACTAAGGCCCATTCTGACGAACGCTTTTTCATTACTTTTTCATTATTCTACCTCCTGCACCACTGCAAAAGGTTACATCAAAATCTCCGGACTAGACTGAGAGTCTCTCCTTGTTAGTGGGCAATCAGATTCTTCCTCAGCAGCCTGTGTAGAAATTTTGTTCCCGAAATCTTAGTCAATGAACACCGTCACTTCTATCAATGCTGTCCTTGTGGAGCCGCATTTCTATTGCATTCTATGCAATCGAAGTCTAGCTTCAGAAGGACAGCAATATTAGGGGCTACGGTTTTACACAATACAAGATTTTGGGAACAAAAATCCTGAACCAGTTGACGAGGACGAATCTGATTGGCCCATCAGCTTATTCTGAGTTGCCTGAAAGTGGAAGATACTTTCTGTATCCTCCTGCAATTGGGAGGAACGCTTCCTCCTCCCCTTCAATGGGGAGGATAGAGCTCTTAAATTCATAGAGAAGGAAAGAGTGATGGAAAAGAGTTGTGTTATGTCACTGTCACTAAGATTTTGAGGATTCGATTTCTCAATCCAAATACTGACTATCGTCAACAGGGTCAGAATATTCCCCAGAAATATCTTTGTTGAATATTTTCTATTTTCGCCCGTAGTCACCACCCGTATACTTACTATGGAGGAGGATTTATATCATTTCCTCTAAGTTTTTCTCTGTTGTATTCCTTAGTTTCCTACAGTGTCTGTACAAAGCTTTGAATTTAGTAATTCCCTTCCTCAGATCATACATTTGCAAATTTTGTTTTATCGCTGAAAGTGGAATTAATCGGAATATGATTTTTATGCTTTATTCTTTCTCTCTTTTTGTGGATCAGAATCTTGACTGGTTGTGATCATTATGATGCTTGTCAAAAACTGTCATTTTAATCATGATGTTATATGTATAATATCTGTATATGTCATCTTAAATAGCCTAAATGTGAGAGGATATACCTCCATTATACCTCTTATAATTGAATCACGATTTCTGCTAAAGTGAACTGTGTTTTATGTGTATGTATACTATATTTGAAATTAAATGAGAACTGAAGTCACATTTCCGTTTTATTTTTACCTATCAACCACAGTAGTCTCCTAAGCAATGAAATGTAAGTAGGAAGATAGTTTTTTCAAATATCCTTTTATTTTCGGACATGTAATAAGCATCACAATGTCTGGCATACTAAACCGTTTTTTATTGCCTTTTCTTTGCGTGCGGCACTGGAAGTGCACTTATTATCCCAGCGAAGAACACCCCCATACTACTTGAAGACTGAACTAACCTCATGTTTCACTGTTTCCTCCCTGAGGATAACTTGTTGTTGCCATTGCGCTTTTAGGCAAACTCAACTTGACGTATTCAATATTTCTTCATTAGTAGATTATTTATCTAAAGTTGAATATTTTTCTATTTATATACGCAGTAACAACACCCTAAGTGGTATGCGTCATCGAAGAGGAAATTAAAATTTATACACCCTGCCTTAGTCACCTTAGTTGGGAGAAAAACTCCTGTAAAACCTCTCGAAGGCAGTGCGTCATAGATTTCGATTACAAAATGTGAGTTGGTGTTTTGCCGCTGGGATATCCACGCGAATAGGTTGACATTGAAAATTTCTTAAATAATGAAAAAAAAATTCTTCGAGATAAATCCCTCTTTGTCCCCGATATTTTCTGCAGAACTCTCCCACTAGCTCATTTCTCGTTGTCGCGCGAACACTCATGGCTTAATACGGCGAAATCATCAATCTTTGGAAAGATACTGAGTGAATTGCCAAAAAACGCAATTATCCACCTTTTTCCAGGTTTTTTCCTGCCCCCCACCCCTCCCAAGTTTAAACTTAGGTATTTCACACCACAATATATATTCTTCTGTGCATTTCTTAAGCTATTTTTCTTAAAAATTTCATGTGACAAGGTTAAGATGAAAGAAGAGACATGTTAGTCTCCATCTCGCCCTGGGAAAATCCTTCAATTCATGAGTAATTTTGTTATTGTTATTATAAGACATGTGATGCAACTATATTTATAGGTAATTCAACAAGTTATAAGTTGTTACTCGAAATAGGTTGAAAGCCTGTGAATATAATGACACGGAAACTTTAACACATTTATTATATTTTCTAAAGGAGTTGGAAGTTAAAATTAAGTATAAAGATAATTATATTTAAATTACTGCAATATCATCACATCTCAGTTTCGTTTTAGCCTCAAACCTTCCCAGTTTGCCAATGAAAGGCGGCAGATATTAGGTAAGAAAAGCAGTAGGCAGATCAGCTGGAAACTCCTTTTCCTAATGAGCAGGAATTCCATTAGTATATTTCTTACGCAATTGTAGTAACAATGAGCCAAGCATTTCAGATTCATCTAGAATCTCGTTTCATTTCTTCGAAAGGGAAGGCGTAATAATTACCAGTGCAACTCAAGAGATCACGCAAATAAATTACCTGCTTATGGGGAGGGATGGAGACGAAGATAGTGAGGCTTTAAGAAAAAAATTGCGGATGACGTTCATAAAATGTTGATAGGGCATCAAAATTGAATGAGATCATGTAATTACATAAATTTGCAAAGTTCCGCGCATTTATTAGCAACTCGGAGGCAGTAAAAACATTCCGAAAAAGAGACTTTTGGATAAGAAAAATCTGTGACGCAACCAGCTCTCGTGTTGCGAGGAAGGATTTTCTTCGCACGAAGCGCTATAATCCTCATTGTCTTCAAGATTACCTCGTTAACAGTTATTGATACATGACAAAGAAAGTAATTATCTACCGACATTTTTCAAGGAAAAGATCAAAGTCTAAATCGGCGAAATTACATTTAATAATAAATTACACGGCGAAGACTACTGATCCCAACTAAAAAAAATCAAAACTCATTCATATTACTATCGAGAGATTAATCTTCCGTTTAATATATCTCATGGGAGGGAATTTTCTGATCAACAAGAAGAATTGAAAGGGTGGTTTTCTATAGATGAGAGCTTAGACTCAAGGTTAATACATGTCCTTCAAACCTTCGTTAAATTTACTTTACCTTGATTTGAAAGAAGCGAAATAATTACCAAAATAGGAATATTTGCAAATTGTTCAGCGGTTTGATCCTCAGCCTTTCTCCGATAGCAACAGTAAGTACTGGTTATAAATATTTCAAGTTTTCAGAAAACATTAATGCCGTGACTACTCTACGAGTCGTTACATACGGGTGGTAACTCTTTTCAAAATCAGAGCATCTAAGGAGATAATTGATTTTTGTAGGATGTCAATAAAAAGAGCAATATTTCGAAGAAAATGCGGCGTAATTTGCTGAATTAATACATACATAACACGTTATGGGACGTTGCAGATGCTATCCGTTTCATAACGTTACATGTTACTGATTTGATGTGATAAAATACGGAGACATCAATGCTTGTAAGCTAGGGGCTGTCATATTGAGAACTTATTTATCCGTGAACGAAAAGCGAGAGAATCCGATTAGGGAAATATATCTATGAATCAAGCGCCTCGTGCCCCACTCCGAAAGGAGGCTACCAAACTTCATAGTTAAAGATGTATATTCGCGTCTCTTTAAAATTTATTTTCGTGAAAGAGCTAAGTAAATAGGTTGTAATGGTTGGAAATCAATTTTCTGATTGTATATCAAAATAATACGCAAAGACTTAGCTTTGCGTAATGGATCGGGAGTTATTGTGTCCCAACCATTGAAACTCGTTGATACTGAAGAAGGGATATTGACAAAGGAGCTACAATATTTTGTTGCATTGGATTATGACAGGATTTTCGGTGTTTGTTAATTAACATGAATGCATAAGAGCATATACGCGGTAGTCTCGCCGAGAAATTCTGTTATATAGCACCAAAAAGAGGTTCTCCAGGAGAAATTCTGCTGGCATTTAGTCATAAAATTTTCAGTTAAATCGCACATGTAGACAGCCCCACATATAATGAAATAATCGGCCTTTTAATCTCATATTCGCCAAGAGAATCTTCGGAGCAAATATATTTCCGCGGTTAGTTTCGAAAGTCATCACACTCATTACCTTCGAGATGCTGTTAAATAAGTATAATATGCAAAAGGATATCTTAAATAAATTATCACATTCTATTTTATACTATAAATGGATTCATTCATTCATTCTGTTTCTTGGTGACGCTCAGCATTGACGTCACAATCAACTGATTTCAAAAATTAGAAAAATGAAAATCAAGGGTCAGGTGGATTTTATTAGAAACGATATCGATGGCATTAATTTCTTATGATATTCTATATTTTAATATAACGTGATGCATTATAACATATCTTCCTGCATAATTCTAGCAAAAGCTAGCTTTTTCGTCATCATCACGCACAAAGGCATGGCAAAAGGTTGAAAGGCGGATCTTGGAAGCTTATTGCTCAACGGCTTTGAAGGCACAAATACCATATAAATCTAATCTGCAAAAAACAGTCATCGACGGATAAAATAGGGAGTTGTCGGGGGACGGCAGCCTCTCTTCAGCAGAAGCACGCATTTTCAAGAAGCAGAAGAAGAATCTTAGAGGAAGCTCAGTACCAACGCAATGGAGATCTTTCTATACTTCCCACCAAAAATACCTGGCAGCTTCCTCGGCTGGGACTAAGGTAATTTAATTTTTAATTCCCTTAATTCTACTTGTGATTTTCTTACATTTGTTTTCTCTGAATCATTCAATATTTGTTGTTCTTTCCCTTTTCATAGATTACGCGATCCATTTCTGATTATATGATTATTAAATACTACTTTCTTCAAATCTATCTCCTTTTGTTTTTTGTAACGTTGTGTTTAGTACTAATAATAATATCGTTTTTGCCTTAAGTGGGTGATTAGTTGAGAAGTAAGGCATATGTTCCGATATTATTTCGCGGGTGAGAACATTATATTAATCGGAGAGGATTTTATTAGTTTGTATGCTTATTCATTTCTCCGTCTAACAGAAATAATGGGCTTTAAATTAGGTGTGATCAACTTCTATCATCAAATCTATTGATTAAACTGAATATCATTAAACCCATAGAATGAAGTGATTTGAAACCGGGTCTCAATCATACCAGAAAACTATTCCACTGCTAAGCTAACGAGATCGTATTCTAATTGAGGATGTGCTCATAAGTGAATGAGTTACGGTAAGAGGAAATTGGAAGCGGTTGGTGAGAGAAAGCTCACGGTCGCTAACCGAGTGATTTTTGTACGGCTCGATACCCGATAAAAGCGTGGTATTACTACAAAGTTATCCTAACAGGATTTAGCTTTTACGAGAAAATCTTCGGGGTTCATTTCTCCAGTCATGGTATACTACAAGTTTTTGTAAAATTAAGATTAGTGTGAAATCTGTAAAATTGATAGGAAAATTATTAAGGATTCCAAAAATTTACGAGTTTGACTCATTGGCGTAATAATGAAATCTGATTAAACAAAAATTAAACAAACTCACACGCATTTGAAATGCTTGCGTAGGAGAAAGGGAAGGAAAATTAGTCCATTGAAGTGAGAGGGGAAAGAGTAAAGTGAAATGAATTGAAAGCAGTAGTTCAATATTATAAAGGAAGAAATTATTGGTGAATCGATTAGGAATAACTGAATTTCCAATACAATTTTTATGTAGATTCGCCAAGTTTATAATTTGTTTACACAAACCGTCGCAACTTTTGTAAACGATATGCGCGATAGATATACTATTTGCGGAAATTGTTTGATCGTGTGTGGGGTCTTACCGAAAATGTCTTACCATTCCGCAAATCCATACTTTTCATGGGATTCTTTATGAGAAAGCCAATTGGTCCTCCGTATATAAGCACCGACCACTACCAAAGGTCCTCATCGATGCAATCGACTCCGCAAGCGATACTTCTTGACCGGAAATTGTCGATCACTTCTTATAACCGCGCACGCCTTCTTTTTAAAAAAATAATCCTTCCTATTATTCTCATTTAAGCCTTGATTACAGAAATTTATATTTTTATGTTTTAAATTTCAGAACTGGAAAGGAAACAGCAGGCGGAGGAAACGATTTAGGTGATGAATTTGGAAATATAAGAGGAGACGGTGGACAGATTTTCTCTGATATTTAGGCTATTTGAACACCGGTAAGAAAACAGAAATTGTAACTAGATCCACTACAATTAGAACGTAGAGCAGCATCGGACGGCCACAGAACACTACGAGTCGACCTTCCTTTTCCAGACAGTGAGTGAGAGATACTTGCCAAAGATTGATTTGCATTTATTGCAGTTTCGTTAATGCGGCCATCAAATCTAAATATATGAATCGAGGGAGGAGATAATTGAGTTCCTAGCTTTGTGCAGGCATTCAGGGGACAAAAGTTGATGTCTGAAGAATAACGCCTTCTCTGTAAGTAGTACTGTAGTATTAGTAGTCGTAGTACTGATGCAACATATTTTGTTATATGGTCTTTATTTTCACAAAACCATATTTCTTCAAATTAAATTCAATATTAGAGCTTTTGATCTCAACGGTGAAACGAATAACGAAGTAAGGCGCGGTTCATATTTAGAAAATCAATAAACGGTAATGAGAAAAGATGGAGATGCACTTAAAAGTCGAATAGATTTCTTATTCTATCCTTAGCCATTAATTGAAAAGGACATAAATTTTATTATTAAATTATAAATTAAATATTTCATTCAATTATATACATAAATTATATTATTTCATTTAATAATATGAAAATAGCTTAATTTTACTTCGGCTGTGGAGCCTTTCAACACGTTATTTATTTCGTATAAGTATTTGGCTGAAAAGAAATTCTTCCTGTATCAAGATTGCTGAAGTGTAACGTCAACTGTTAATATATTAATTTTAAACTATTTAACTACCCATGCGAATTTTGTAAATTATTATTTTCTGAAAAATTAAAAATGTGTGATTTAAGTCATGACCAAAGGCCTATTCATTTTAACGGACGGACACGTGCACTATTTCTACGCAGAAAATGTGATCTGAAAGTCTTAAGCGAATCCGTTTCCCACAAACCTGATGTTCCATTTGTTAGATTAATCAATGGAATGGAGATGTAATGCACTCTCTTATGAAGCCAATTTCATACTTAACAGATTCTGAAGGTGAGAGCAGAAACAACTTTTTTCGGGGCATGAAGAAGAGCAAGCAGCATGCAAGTTATATCGTAACTTCAAAAACATCGGTAGCAGCCATCAGGAGCCGGCGAAAAGCACAGAGCACCAAGAAGAGTTCCAGAAGTACAAAATGAGACAATCAACTCAATTAAGCTTACAGAATGTTAGGATTGAGTCTTGCTTGGATTCTCCAAACCTGTTCAAAATCGTGATTTTTTCAAGTCGAGCTCCTGAGATGTTTCCTGCTATGAATGATCCGATGCTAGTCACTTGAAACTAAATTCTTACCCGGGTTTTCACCTCAATGATTCTTCTTAATCGCGACAATTCACCAGATATCCTGCGGACATATTCAGGTAGATTTTGTGGAAGTGTAACTTTTTTCAACTTTATAAAAAAGTCATCAACAAGAACTATAGCGGTGATATCCCGTAATGACCTGCATTTTTTGTTATCCGTCATTTCTAAAAGTTGGTAACCTACAACTCTCATACCCATCTCATTGTTTTAAAATCGAACGATATATTTCTTCTATCGGCGTACTGATTGTGTAATTTCATCATCAACACTTCCTGAGTTCAGCAAAGTAACTCTGAAAAATGGAATCATTTATCAATATATAATAGCTGTTGATTCATTTTCTCCAAATGGTATTTAATCCGTGTTGAGTAATTCTGAATGATTAATTTTCTTAAGCTATTGTATCACCTCATTTTATTCTTGTGCGACTTGCTAAATTGATCTTGTTAGTTATTTCTATATCATAAAGATGCGAAGTGCTCGAGTTAGTAAATTTCAAAATTCGATTAAACTCTGTACTACTACTCTAATTGAAATCTGCCATCACTCTATTTTAGGCATTGGTAGAGGAAACAACAACCTTTTCATACGGACGAAGAAAATATCCCACCTAAGGCAACAGCCTCTAAGATTTTTTTCTATAGTTTTCATTATTCCGGAATCTAAAAAATGGGAGATATTTAAATAAAGACATTTGATTTTTACAATTCTTTCCTCCTTTGCTCCAATAATGTTCCCCAGAAATTCCTTCATTAAACATTTTTTTTTGCAAGCCGTCACCGACTGAATATTTTTATGTAGGATATCTTACGCTATTCCGTAGAACGCATTTTTACTCTGATGCTCTCCTCAGCCTCAGGTTCCTTTAATTTAAGCACAAAGCTTGGAATTTAATGATCTTCTTCCTCGGTTTATGTATGTGCATATGATGCTCGTTTCTATTAAACTGTAATAAATCCAAATTTAATTTTTGGTAGGCATTGGTTACTCCCTAACTCGAGAAGGGTGGTCGACATGTTGTGATCCGTAGAATGCTAATATCTTTTCCATATTCTTATATTAATGTTAATGTTTACAGTTTCTGTTATTTTGTCGGATAAATAGCCTAAATGTGAGACTGAATCCCTCCACTATCTCCTCTTCTCTATGCATCACACCGTCTGACTCATTGAGCTGGTTTTTTATTCCTTTGGTGTGTTAATAACTTCAATTTCATTGAATGTATTTCCATGCGTGATGTATAGAGCTGCAAGGCGCAGTGAATATTATAAGTTTGTATGCAAAATGTGAAATAAAATGGGCTTTAATTCATATTTATGTTTCATTGCTACAATTGGTATCCCTATAAATTTAATTTCTGAAGTTTCGCTTGACGTAATGGAGAAGAGCCATCAAAGACTTTCTATTTAATTGAAAACTAAAGGTGAAATATTGGATTAGCTCTTAGAAAATGGTCTACGTCGGTTGAAAGAGATTTTAACGCATGCCAATCAACTTCAGTAGCAATAAAGTAGAAAAAACGCAAATAGGAAAACTGACAATTCTGGTATGAAATTGAATTTGGAAAGGGGTTCTAAATCTATGTAACATTCGTGAGAATGGCGATTTTATTTTACTTCCAAGATACAAGATTTTCCCGATCGTTTCGTTTGTGGCCTTTCTTATAAGTTCGATTGCTAAATGTGACTTTTCTACGTAAAATGGCTCCCCACTCCTGATTTTAATCGACGCACTGACTCGTGTTTACGTCTCCTGTAGAATATTTATTTCTAGCCCAGTTTGACGAACTTACTTTATCAACTTTGCTTGACACTTCGAACTGAATTTATGAAACATGGTAAAATATCAATATATTCTAAAATTCCTACAAAAATGTGTATTATAGAATCAAATTGAAGATTCCTAAAACCGTGATATTTCGTAGAAAATATGTAAGATAAAAACCGTGATTAGTTATCGATTGGAAATCTTATATTTAAGAAAAATAATATTTATTTTTCGAAAGCCATAATTACTAAAACGTACTGAATTTCATTTTTAAATGTCTTTCCGCCAACTATTAATTCGAAATTTTATCTTTTAATCCCGTTGTGTGGTGGTCATAGCCATAAAATATTGGTCATAGAAGTTTGGGGCTGAGACTTAACACCGCGGTCTTCTTACCGCAGCACATTCGCCGCCACGAAATTTTCTGGAGTTAAAGTAGTATTTGCAGATTAATTGGATTTCTTCTTTTAGTGTAAAGAAGAATATTACGTGATGATACCGTGAATAAGATTTTTTTATCTGGGAGGACTATATTACCTTTGGCCGGTAATAATGTCACAGGAATAAACGTCTCAATTAATGTTCGAGGCGAATGAAACGGTCACAGGAGTATATTCATAGAAGTACACAAGTAAAAATATATCATTATTTATAAGAATTAAACAACTTATTCATTCTTTAAATTATTAATTGTAATTTCTGTCCAGAGGTATTTTTTGCAGGCTTTGGTAATCTAGCACTTTCTCTTTGGAGTAAATTGTATGAAGTAATTTTGACTTTGTTTAATTACTTCATCTATGAAATTGCACAGCGTTTAACAAAACTACTTAATCTTCCCTTTGAAAAATACGAGGTCAACAAAAAAATTCGTTTTCTTTACGTGACAAAGGAAGTCACCTTCGATTAGTAACGCCTTTGTCCCTCGAACATTTTTCCGGTAATAAATTTCTCCATAAAAGTTCTCATTTTGCAGGGTCACGTATGAAAGCAAGGCAAAGGACGTTAAATTTCTATAGTTCTGGGAATCCTATTGTGCGACCTTTTCAACTTTAATATCCCTGGAAAAATTAAGTTTAATTATTTTTCTCGGAAAAAGGCGTACAAGAATCTCATTCTTTTTTAAAAAATGGAATAGGATATTTGCGTTTAATCGCGAGTAATTTCTCCAATTTCTTTGGTTTTTCGATGGTTTGTAACAATTTCGGTTTAAATTCCGTGATTTTATTATTTTGCTGTTTTCACATCATCCTTTCGTTTTGTAACTATATAACTATCCTCATGGAACTCATTCTATTATTTTTTAACTAACTCTATTTCCTACCTCTATCAATAATCCTATAAATATGTGAAATGGAACAATTTTTTAATTCTTTTTTTTAACTTGCCTACTATTTCATTTCTTACGGTCTTAAAATTATTTTCTCTCATGCCTATATCATACCTTACCATTTCACTCTACAGATGTGTTTCCGCCCTTAGGAAATAATTTTCTCAGTTTTCAGACTTCGATTTATTTTTTCAACTTACATTTTCATGCGAGAAGGGTTATTATATTATGATTAATTTTTCTTTAATTAATTATGGTGGAAAAACTCTCAGACTTTATCATCGTCTCTCATTCTCTTCGAAGTGAATACATTTACTCTTAGTGAATATTATTCGTTTCACATTTGGAGTGGCAATAGTTAATTGTTATCTTGTTCCACTCAAGTGTAAGATGTTCACTATATAGCTCAAGTGCATCATTATCTTGAAGTTAATTTAGAATTAGGCGATTTGTATAATCCATTTAGTGATTAAATAATCCTTGGCATCCCCTACCTTTGTCATATCCCGAATAGCATTTTAAAATTTTATATTCGGTTTTGGCCATAGTCACTAAAATTGATTAAAAGGTTACATATGTGAACTTCTCTCAAAAATTACGAGAGGTAGTACTGGATGATATTAGTTCCAATATCGTTAAAGTGACCTGGGGAGTCCTGCAGCTTAGCGTAATCATATTAAGAATGGAGAAGAGATCTTAAATATCAGGTTGATATTAAAATTAGCATATCTGCGAAAGGTTCGGTTATTTACAGTTCTAAAGCAAGAGAAGAGGATATATTAACACTATTGAATATTTAAAAAGCATAATTTAAGGTGCGGAAAGCTATTAGAGCGTAATGTAGACAAATTTTCAGCAGTTAAATTTTTAGGAAAAAATCTATTTCCAATGATTATTCGTATAGCCGGCGAGGTAAAAAAACTTATTAACAATAGAATCGGTGATAATATATATTTTGTGATAATCTTCACCATATAACTAAACATGGGATATTCACATCCGTAATATACGTGGGAAGACATTTAAGAAACTTGGCATCGGCATGAGATTAGTCGGTGTGGGGATTAGAAAACAATGCACTCAAGCTATAACTCAAGCGGTGCAGATGAAATAAGGAAGAAATTGCAGAAACAATTTTTATCGAAGGTTCTCTTTCCAAGCAATGACTACGTTCATTCGTTCGTTCGTTCTTTCGTGCGTACAGTCAGGATTTAATTAAGAAAGTTTTTGTATGCCTATTAAAAATCTAATTCTGGGACAATCTTTTTGTAGTATTAATGATTTTCAATGCGTTTAGGTAAGAACATCAATACAAATTTGCTTAACCTCTAATTTTGACCATGCTTTTCCCTTCTATTAAATAAATTTATTCCAAACATAGGGTAAAATAAATTGTGTTGGTTTCACCTCATAGAAAAGGGAAGGCTTCGTATATTTCAACCCAACTCAAAAACACACGCAAAGAAGTTAGTTAGTATTAGTGAGGCTTAAAGAGAAAATCAAGGAAAACGTTCATATAAAGTTGACTGAACATCATATTTAATGAATTCATGTAATTAAATGAATTTACAGACGTGCATTTACGAGTTCCTCAGAGGGAGTGAGAAAGTTCCGAAAGCAAGACTGTGGATAAGAACAATTTGTGACGTTACGCAACAACCACTCTGTTTGCGAGGAGGACTTTCTTAGAACGAAGAGCGATAAGCTTCATCTTCCTTATTAAACGCCACATTAACAATTAACGTTACCTGACAAAGAAAGGAATTCTCTACCGACATTTTCAAGGATGAGAACACAACCTAAATCAAAGAATTGATATTGTATAATAAATTATGATTAGAAAACAGCTAATCCCAACTCAAAACAAGTCTTTTTGACGTTATATGGAGTATCTCTTGCATGATATATTTTTTGCGGGGGAATACTTAAAAATCTCATTAAGAAGAAATGAATGGAAGATTTGCTATAGACGAGGACTCAATGCTAATGCAAAACGGTGGGATACATACCTTTGCTTAAATTTTTTTCGCCGATTTAAAGCAAGTAAATTATTATCTTAATAACAATATTTGCAAATTATTCAGCGGTTTTATTCTTAGCCTTTCACTAATAGCTGCAGAAAATACTGGTTAGTAAATAAATCAAGGTTTTAATAACCGTTTAATGCCGTGACTAATCTATGCGTCGATAGATACGAGTCGTAATTTTCATAAATCAATGGATCTCGAGAGAGGATATTTTTGTAGAGTATCGATGAAAAGATGAATATTGGGAAGCAAGAAGTATGCGGCACAATTTGCTGAAAAAATTTGAAGTAAGAAATTATAGAAAAAGTTGCAGACATCTTCCTTTCTATTATTACATATTACATCTGATATTATGAGAAAGTTTTGAGGCATTGCAATCAAAAGTCATGTTAAGAATTGATCTTATCCGCGAAGGAAACGCGAGAGTATCCGATTAAGCAAATAAAATTATCATTCAAGGGCCTCGTGCCCTCTCCGTAAGGCGGCGGCCAAAGTAAAAACATGTAGAAGTATATGGCCGTCTTTTAAAAATATATATTTTTAAGAATGGTCTATGAAGTAAATATGTTGGAATTGTTGGAAACTGACTGAGAGCCAAAAAATGTCAGATTTAAGAAAAAATGATACGTAAAAGGATTACCTTAGCAATACTTATTCGGAAGGCATTATGTCTCAATCATAGAAATTCTTCGAAACCTAAGAAGGAATAATCATAACGGAGCTTCAAAAATTGCTGCAGTAGACAAGATCCTCCGATTATGCTTGCATTGTGTCAAGTAACTTGAATACACAAGAGCACATTCCTGACGGATTAACCGGGAAGTTTAATTGTTTAGTCCCGACATAAAGTTCATCAGTAGAAATTCTATTGTCGTTATAAAAAATTGAAGTTAAATGACACATGTCAACAGCCACAAATACAATGCAAAAATCGGACTTTTAATGGAATAAGGAAATCTACGTAACAAAAAATTTCACAGAAAAGTAAATGATTCACTTGCGCGATCATTTTCCAAATCTATTTCACTCCTATCTAATCTAACTCAGGACTATCCTCGAAACTTTAAATAAGAAAATTATGTATGAACTTATTCAGATATTTATATCTGAAAAGAAAGCTAAACTAGAGGCGGGTATGATTTATTAGAAACCCCGATATTGATGATACACTTTTCTGATTATATAAAATAATTTAAAATAACGTAATGTGTTGTAGTATAACTTGATATAAAATTCAAGCAAATATAAGCTTTTTCGCCACCATCACGTGCAAAGCCATTACAAAACTCGTTAAACGATTCGTGGAAGCTCATAGTCCGACGCCTCTAAAGGCACAAAAACGAAGAAAGATCAGCAAAAAAAGGCACCGAAGGGATAAAGGGAGTGGTCGAACTAAGGGCACTTCAGAAGAAGTTAGCATTTCAACGAGGAAAGAGAGGAATCTCGGAGGAAGCTTAGCACCAACGCAATGGAGGACTTCCGATATTTTCCACCAAAAATACTTGGCAGCTTCATCAGCTGGGACATCTAAACAAAGGTAATTCTGCGGATGATCCCTTGCTTCCGCTTTTGATATTTTTGTATTTTTTTATATTTGGGTTACGGGTTAGCCATATGGGTAGCGCGATCGACTTTAATAAAAGCGGTCCCGAGTTAGATCCCCGGTGGGAGCCCATGTGCGAAATGACCTCAGCTGTCGAAGCACTTTTAAAAAATACTACTATTTTTATATTTTCTCACTCTGGAGTGAGAAATTGGAGGATTAGGTGATATTGATCGGTCTTGAATACTTATCTCTTTTAATCTACCCCTTTCTTGGTTTTATTACATGTCGATTTTGAATTTCATGACCATACCTGTGTTTTCATAGTACGTGCAATAGTGGCATTGTTCATCATTTCACCAGATTCTGTCATCTTCCGTAAATCATTCTGTAAACACCTAGATCAGAGATAGGAAAACTGTGGCCCCTTAGTCATAACTTGTCTTTTAGGGTGTTCTTTGCGGCCTTTTAGTCACTTCCTTAAACAAATAATCCTTATTTCTACAATTTTGTTTTCAAATATTCATAATGACGCTAAGAAAAAATGAGGCAGAATATGTTCCCTATCAGCTTAGCTAGAGAATGAATACTTTTTTCATATAAAATATTGATTCTTAATCATATGAATTTAGGTAGCACGAAGTTGAACTCACTGATTCACATACCACCTTTTTTATGATTTCTAATGATAAATGCGGCTTTGCGATAGGAAAAGGTTCCCTACCTCTGATTTAAATCATCTCCTGAGCCTTTGACTCTGTTTCCAACTCATTCCATATTAGTTTTCTCCCACGTAAATTCTTTACAAGGTGTTTTCCATCTCATTCAGTGCTTCCACTTCAGATGTTTGCCTAATCCGAGGGAATAATTTCTGCTATTTTTATTCTCGATTTCACTTTTTAACTCACATTTTAATGAGATCATTATTTAAATTCTTTTTATTAGTTAATTATTGGTTTTTTACATAAATAGTTTCCTGATTTATTTCTCCAGTCAAGGAATGCTTTATGATTATTCGCATGAATACTTTAGAATAAATTTTGAAGCTAGCAAATGCATCCTGTTTCGCTTAATGCTTTCACTTCAAATGCGTGGCTAACCCGAGATACAAATTCGGTTGTTTTAATTCTTGATTTCACTTTTCCAATTCACATTTTCATAAGATATTAATATTTCAATTGTTATGTCCCTAATCTATTTTTGAAAAATCCTGTTTTTCATTTGGCTCAATTCCATTCCAGCATTATTCATTTAACAATGTTTCCTGTTTTAATTGTCGAATTTCTAACTTCATCTTAGCATTTGCTAATTGCTGCGCAATCATTATCAACGAGCTAAAATTTATTTGCCATATGCACATTATTAAGTCAAAAGAGGGGCATGTGTTAACATTATTTTTAAGTCGAGGAGAAAATTATATCAATCGGGAAATTTATTCGTGTATTTCTTATTTATTTCTTCAGCAAACAAAAATCCCCAATTCATTTTGTCTTGCGAAAATTATATATAAATGAGATATGTGTTATTTCTGCTTTAATGATGTTGTATTAATTATGCTTTGATTGCCGCAATTTATATGCTTACGTTTTATATTTCAGAACTGGAAAAGGGAACACCATTCGGAAGAAAAGGCTTTAGAAGATTGATTTGGAAAGACAAGAGGAGATGTTGGACAGATTTTCTCTGATATTTAGGCTATTTGAACACCGGCAAGAAAACAGAAATTGTAACTAGTTTCACTACAATCAGAATGGAGAGCAGCATCAGACAGCCGCAGAACGCATCGAGTTGACCTTCCTTTTCCAGACAGTAAGTGACGGATTCTGGCCAAAAATGGATTTGGATTTATTGCAGTTTCGTGAACTCGACAAGCGTACGTATGTATATGAATCGAGGGAGGAAACAACTGAGATCTGGGCTTTGTGCAGACATGCAGGCGACAAAAGTTGCTTATCGGAAAAACAGCGCTGTGAACGGAGTTTGATACCAAGCCCACCTACTGAAGAATCCTCGTGTTGGTTGGGATGGAAAAAGAACTTAAATTCGCTGAAGCATTCCTGGGGAATTTCCTGTAAGTATTTCACTGATCCAACTCACCGTTTTCATTTTAACATGACCAATTCTTCCAGCTAGAAGCACTATTAATTCAGCTTTACATATCAACAGTGAAAAGAGGGATTTCGAAAAAAAGGCGCGGCTCGTAGTTAGAAAATTAATACAATTCAAAAAGGACATATACCAATTTTCTTTCTCCTTCGGTTATGTGAGAAAAAATATAGATTTAAAGGGAATAATTGTTACATTTTATTTAGTTAGAAAGGAACATAATATTCCTCCGCCTGCAGATGTGTTCAAATCATTATTCCTTCCTTGAAATATTGGCAAAATGAAATCTTTTTTCTATGCTGAGATTGCATGATTCTTTCCAGTCATTTTACATTAATTATAATTTTTACTATATGAAATCAGCAAGTTAACATTTTTTGAATAAATTAAAAATTAAAGACTAAAGAATTACGTACACTAATGAATGGAACATGTGTAAGGTTTTCGAACTTCTTACAGTTATAGTAATAATGCATCCAATTTTACACTTTACAGATAATGAAAGTGGCATCAAGAACCCTTTTCCATGGGGAATGAAAAGTACCAAGCAGTCCATGAAGGCGATAACCTAAAAAATACCAGTCGCAGCCACCAAGAGCCGGCGAAAATCAGTGACCACCGAGTAAGATTCCAGGAGAAGAGCAGCAAGCATGTAGTCATCGCCCATACATTTTTTATGGAGAATGCCTTAGTTTCATTTTTCCGTATGCCACATTTCTCCTATGATAAAAGCATGAGGTTCCTTTATTTTCAGCACAAAGCTTGGAATTTAGTTATTTTCTTCCTCGGTTTGTGCATATGCTTATGCTTCTCGCCTTTACGAAACTGAAATAGATACGAATTCAATTTTGGATGGAATCCTACACTAGCTATCTGGAGAAGGATGGCTAACTGGCTCTGATCCGTAGTGAACTCGAGGCTTTTCCTCATTTTAATTTTAATCTTAATATTTGCAATATCTGTTATTTTGTCGGATTAATAGCCTAAATGTGAGACTGAATCCCTCCACCATCTCCTCTTCTTTATGCATCACACAGTCTGACTCATTGAGCTGGTTTTTTATCCCTTGGGTGTGTTAATAACTTCAATTCCATTGAATTTATTTCCACACGTGATGTATAGAGCTGCATGGCACAGTGAATTTTATTATTTTGTATGCAAAAGCTGAAATAAAATGGGATTAAATTAATATGTCTGTTTCATTTCTATTGTTGGTATCCCTAGAATATCTAAGATTAGTACTATCCTTAGGAATTTTCTAAGGTTTCGCTTCTCCTATTGGAGAACGACATAATAAACTATCAACTTTATTGGAAATAAAAGTCGTAAAGTTAGTTCGCGTAGCATAGGGAAAAGATGAAGTAGGATTGAGAGAGGTTTTATCATAGGGTATATTTTATAAAGGCAATAAAGAAGAATCTCGTTTTAAATATAATCTGTCAGTTCTGTTACCCAATTAGGAGCCAAATTTTTAATGTATACAAGAGATAATTTGAAAGAATAGGAAGAGCCCTCCGAATTTGGATTAAGGCACCATTTCTATGAAAGATTCATGTAATTGGAGATTTTATTCAACTTCCGAAACACATGATATTCCTCATCGTTTCATTTGTTGACTTACTTGTAAGTTGGATTCCTAAAAGTGGCTTTCAATGTAAAAAAGTTTCCCAATCCTGACTTTAGCCTAATCACTGACTCGTGTTTTTATTCCCAGTAGAATTTTCATTTCTGAATCTTAATAGTGAACTCATTTTAACTGTAACACTTGGCTTTTCGGAAAAAAATGTCCGTTTTTAAAGACGCTTATATTTGGGTAAAACGTTCAAACATTTAGAGGATGTTGATTTTCAACAAAATATGCATCCTTGAAAAGCTGAAGATTTCTAAAAGCGTGAACTTTCGTAGCATGTGGTTAACATCTTCGATCTCTTAAGAAAAGAATTCTGTATGCAATAAGAATATTATTCATTACAAAAAAGCCGCAATTAAGTATAAGAGCAGAATTTTATTTTTAAATGAATTTACTTAAAACGACCATTTTCCTTCCGCTTTTCATTCAGTCGCCGCTGCGAAAGTCCCAGATGATAAGTTTAAAATAAAGATGAATGGATCGGTCGCCCTAACAAAATTTGCAATAACAATTTATCATTTATACCCAAATTCGAAATTCGGGACTGGCTACGACTATTCTCCGGGGAATTTTTCCTGCAGCACGTACGCCCTTACGAAATTTTCAGGCATTTAAGCAGTATTCGTATAGTATTTCGTATATTCTCTTTCAGTTTATGAGAAGATTATTCGGTGAAGATACTGCTTATTCGGTGAAGATACGAGATAAGTATAATTTTTTTCGGATTGGAGAGGACCATTCTCCTGGTGATCGGTAACAAAGTAACAAAATAAATGTAAGAAATAATTTCGGGGAATAATAAGTTATTTACAGAGGGATGTTCACAGAAAATATCACAATTTTTTATAGCAAATGTTACCCAGGGATAAAAATGGTGCTTGGTTCGGGCGGTTGGTTGTTGGTTGGAGGCCTTTTAATTTTTTCCATGATCTTTTTCCCAATTTCTCTCGGCCTTCGATTCCCTAGCGCTTTTGCCTTAGATTTAATTATATGAACTAATTTTGACTTAATGTTTGAATACTTCACTTATATTATCTCTATTCATCACAAAAGACTGCCTTATTTCAACTATACTTTGAAAAGTACTCATTTCTCGATGGATTTCGTTCTCCTTTCGTATCAAAGGAAAGTCATGCTCCATAATTTACGCCGATCTCCTTCAAACTCATAATTGCATTAAATAATGGAATTAATGATAAATTACTAAATGTATATTAATCTTTACCATCATAAAATACTACTTTTTCATTTTTACTCTAAAATATGCTCTAATTTTCACGACAGAAGAAAGTCACGTTCTATGATAATCGCCGATATTCCACGAATTGATATCGGGTAATAAGATTTTATCCGTAATCATTAAATTTTTCTACTATCAAGTCTGACACTTAGGCAAAAGCCGTTAAATTTATATAGTTCTGGGAATCTCATTGCTCAAACTATTCAAATTTATCATTCCTGGAAAATAATGTCATAAATCACTGTATCGACGGGTATATAAGGGGGCAGCCGAGCTAAGGGAATCCACTCTTCAGAAGGAACTAGCCTATATAGGACATAAAGGAGAAGCCAAGCCCCAGTGGAATGCAGTGCATCACGAAGGACCGCCGATATTTTCCCCCGAAATTGGTGGGCAGCATCTTCGGCAGGGCTTAAAACAAGGTACGTTTGCTATCTCCTGTTGTTTCTTTTGATAGTCTTCCAATTACTTGGACAAAATCTTAGATATGTCTATATTTTATCTATGGAGAAAAGGGTTGGACCAACTGCTTTTGATCGTAATAAATTTCTCCATCTATATTTTCCCCGATTTTAAGACGGTTTGTCACTCAATTCGATTTCATTTCCGTGCTTTCCTTAGCTTTTCTTTAAAATATTTTTACTTTCGTTGGATGTCATATTATGTGACTCTTGCAACTCATTCTCTTTTTAAATAACTCAATTTTCCTCTTCTCTTGTTTATTCCGTAAGTACAATTAATGGAACCTCAACTATTTTTTATCTCGTTTTCATCCCGCCTAGTATTTCATTTAACTTATTTTAACATTTTTTACTGTTGTCTTATGATTATGCTCCTCGTCTCATCCAATGCACTCTTCAGGAGTGTTTCAGTCCTAAGGGAATATCTTTCTCTGTTTAGTTCGTCCATTTACCCTTTAAATGTATTTTTCCATAGGAATATCGTTATTGTATCATGACTAATTTCGCGTCAGTTAATTACGCTGGAAAATTCTCATACTTGATTCTTTTCTCTCGTCTTTTTCCAAATGGACACCAATTGGGTTCTACATGTGGCTGCAGATGAAACGTATTTCTTATTTCGTTTTAACTAGGGCGATTCTTATATTTCTATTAGAGAATTTCTCAATATTACCATCCATCATCTTCAATGCCCATATATCACTAAGAGACAAAGGTTCTCCAAGCGCCGACAGCGACAACCGTCGAGGGCGATTCCTGGGAAAAGGATAATCGCTCGGCGGTCACCAGTTATTCAGAATCCCGATGCGCATTTCGGAAACAATGCTTCCATCTTCATAGTGGGTCCAATGCTGAATGATTCATTGATCGCCGAGTTCCTTTTTCTTTCTTCTAGCCCATATATCACTTTAACTTTTCATGTTTTGTTTTGTCCTTAAGTGCTTCGATTTATTTAAATGTTACATAGGTGTATTTTTCTTCGACAGAGAAGTAGAAGGAATACTAGCGAATGATATTTCTTCTAATCTCGTTAAAATGACCTCGGGCGTCCTGTAACTTAGGAAAACTGATTGATGAAAATTTTAAGTATAGATTAAGGACCTTAGAAATCTGATTGATAATAAAATTAGAATACCTACGAAACATACGGTAATTGACACGGATATAGGAAGTGGTGAGGATATACTAACGCTAATGAAGGACGTAGATAGAGGCATGTAAGGAGCAAAAATCAGAGATTTGCTTAGACATATATTCAGCTGTAACCCCGGTGATATATTTTAGAGTAAACCTTGCAAATTAGTTAACATCCATACTCATAACTGTGATAAAAGTGGAAAGGCATTTAGGAAACTTCAACCTAGTCAAGAGAACAGTAGGTGGCAGTAATGAGAAAACAATGGATTCGAATACTTAAGCAGTGTTAGCTGAAAGATAAAAGAATACTTAAAATCAGATAGGTAATATTAAAGGAAGAAGATACTTCTTTTAAAAATTACACCGTACAGTCAGGGGAAAATAAAATTTTCTGTTTGTATATTAATAATGAAATTCTGAGTCATTTTATGTTAGAATAAATGATTTTCACTGATTTTCCGTAAGAAGATAATCATTCATTAGCTTACCTGCTACTTCTGTTGATACTCCTCCCAATGGTAAATTAATTTATTCCGAACTAAAGGTAGAACTAAATAGCGATTTCGTCTACGCTTCATTCATGTAGTTTTTCTAACCACTTGTTATATTCAATGATTTTTTACATCTTACGTAGGAATATGTGTACAAATAGGTACGGAAAAAGTTTACAAACACATTGTTTGTTCAATAACCGGATCTTAAGGGAAGAATTAAATTCCTGTAACAATGTATCATTATTCTTTCAAATTTAATCGTTAAAAGGAAAGAAACTATCCAAAGGACTGAAGCGACTTTACATTCATTTTATTATAGATTATTACCAGAGGAGCAATATAATACAGATATACCTCCCATGAACCTTAATTGAATAGTATTTGATATTATGATAGCTTAGATGTTTCTTACGAATGTGACAAAGTAGTAGTAACTTGGCTCCTTCGGAAAGTATATATTGTTAATTACTTTCTCTGTAGCGCTATGTAACTAGATATCGTGGAGGGATAACTAATCATCACTTGAGATCCCTGGTTATTTCTGCGGCCAATACATATATACGAGTATCTTATAATTTTTATACATATTTCTAATACTACCAATCCTAACTAATAGTAATAATTTAACGCTTTATATTACAGAAATGGAAAGGAAACACCAGTCGGAAGGGAGGCTTTAGATATTGAAATCGAGAAGACAAGAAGAGATGAAGGAAGGATGTTCTCTAATATTTAGGCTATTTAACATACAGGAAGAACCAAGATGTTGTTACTAGTCCCACTATAATCAGAATAGAGAGCACCTGCGGACTACCTGTGATCACAACGAGAAGATAATTTATTTACAAAAAGAGAGAGCCTGGGGAAAGCAAAAACAGATCCCGATGCATTTAACTTTGAAGGTTTGACTACTATTTGTATGTGGATGAATCGAGAGAGGAAATACCCGACTTCTGAGCTTTGTGCAGACATTCAGGGGACAATGCTGATAATCGGAAGAACATCGCTGGCAACGGAGTTGGTCAGCAGCCTACCATCCGAGAAATAATCCGACAATCATGATGCTTACGGTAGAAAAAGGAAAATATTCTGCAGATCTATTTCTGGGGAATGTTATGATCTCTGACGAAGTAAGATAAGTGGTAGTAGAAGGCTACAGAAGAAAATAATTCATTTGAATTTTTTTAATAATTACCTCACCTGAAAATATTGATTGAAGAGATCGAGGCAGAAAATCTTGTTGCCAGGAGGGGGATGCATTTAGGTAGAATCGCAACCACGTGCAATTAATCACTTATTGTCAAAACACATTCTCAAATTCAAAGGAAAAATACAAAATTTTCGAACTAAAAGAAGAAAACAAGAGGCGCGAATATTACATAGGAATCATTGATGAAATACCCAAAAGGATTTCAAGAGAGGGATTGAATAATGAAGAACATCCAGCAAGGAATTTCTTTCTGAACACATTTAGAAGAAAGAAGACGACGTTACATCGGCGGAACACCTAAAAGAGAGTGATTGTTATGGAATTGGTGGAGAGCAGGGCGGACCAACGTTTCTACAGAAAACATCATTTGGGAAGATATTTCGGGGCCATTATCCTCCGTAAGTATTCTACCGATTAAATTCGATCTTCTTATAAGCCTTAATCCAAGATGCATAATCCGAAACGTCTAATTTTACCTAATACTCGCATATTCTCATTATACCCAAAACTTTTTTGCGCTAGGAATTTTTTTACCTGGAACTGAAGAGAGGGACGAGGAAGTCGTTCGCGGACCGTACCTAGAGCATCTTAATGACGTTGAGGATAATGGACTTGCAGCATATCTAAGAGAAACCAAAAAGGTAAGATATCCTGTTATTAACTTGTTAACGAAAAACTGGTGATGGTATTCTCATAAATGTATGTTTTCGCGTCACGAAAATCATCCGAAACATATTTAATTTCAATGTAAAAAGAGTAACTCAACAATGCATGCAGAGGTTGTACGCCTCATTTTCCTTACCTCCTATTCTCAGATTCTCATCATAAAACTTTTTTCTGCCAGGAATTTTTTACCTGAAACTGAAGAGTTGGGATTGAAGAGTTGATTGAGAAACTGAACTGAGACAGAGACGAGTAAGTCCGTTGCGGAGCATACCTTGAGCATCTAAATGACGTGGAGAAATATGGAATTGCAGTAATCTCAGAAGAACCAGAAAGGTTATATATCCTGTTATTAACTTACTCACAATGACACTGGTGCTGGTATTCTCATTAATGTATGTTTCCGCGTTGCGAGAAGCCTCCGAAACAATATTTAATTTCAATCTGATATGGGGGAAATTTCAAATGCTAATTCTTGCTAAAACTGTACATAACTAACTGGATTAAATGTCCATGCGAATGTTTACACCTATATAGCAATAGCTTCAGACGACATGAAAATTATATTTATAATTACGAAATTCTATGAATGATCATTACTGAAAATTCAAAATTTAAGAAAACAATAAATACAAAACCATGGTTAGGAGGTGAAACCTATACTCTCTAACGGAAACTCTTTCTTCCTTTGCAGACTGGAAAGATGGCAGCAGGAAACATATGCTTCGGAGGAGAACTGAAAGTATGAATTCCATAACAATCATCCATTCAAAAACAACAACAATTGCCACCATAGCCGGTGAAAAATGTGTAACCGAAAAGTATTTTATGTATACTTCCATGCAAGCAAAGACTTAAACCTTCTTGAAGAATTTGAGGAACCTCCCTTGTTTCCCCAACAGCCAACTCCGCTAAGATTTCATACCTCCAGTCTGGTTTGACAAAATTTATAAGCCACACTTGGATAAAATACACAGAACCTTTTTCTGTTATTTAATGAATTTTCAAACTACGAGAGGGAGCGGGATTTTAAAATATGGGAAATTTTTTCAACTATATTCTTATTTATATATGATATCGATATATCTTTTGGGGTTCGCGGCAGTAAAGTATTTTTTAAAGTCTCTCCTAGCAGTGGAAAAAATTCCATCGATGCCAACAGTCTCTAAGTTTTTCCTGCTTAGATTTCATCATTCTGAATCCGACCAAATTCAATTGAACTTCGTATTTGAGATCTTATTTCAAACATATTTGAGATCAACGCGATCAAAATATTTACCAGAAATGCATCTGCAGAATATTTTTCATTTTCGCTCGAAGTCACCATCCGAATGCTTTTCATGACGGAGGCTTTAGTTCAGCACCTCCAAGATTTTTCTCTGATGGATTTCTCGGGTTCCTTGAATGTCAGCACAAAGCTTTGAAGTTGGGCATTTCCTTCCTCGGTTCATACATGTGCACATGCTGTTTTTTCCCTTAAAGTAAAATGCATCGGGATCTGATTTTTGCTTCTCCAGTCTCTCTCTTTTTGTGGATTAGACTGGATGATCGGGCGCAATCATTAGGATGCTTGCGGCCGGTCCTCATGTCA
Source organism: Pachydiplax longipennis (assembly GCA_036926295.1). Taxonomy (NCBI): domain Eukaryota; kingdom Metazoa; phylum Arthropoda; class Insecta; order Odonata; family Libellulidae; genus Pachydiplax; species Pachydiplax longipennis. The sequence continues at coordinate 18,268,773 of JAVFKF010000010.1, read as the reverse complement.
ATCCTGATATTAATCTCTTTAATATCTGTATGACTGTCACCTAAAAAAGCCTAAATGTTAGCGAATATTCCTATTTCATCTTCCTTCTCTTTGAAAGGATATGATGACGTAATATAGTCTTAAAAATTAAAAAAAACACAATCTGAAACAGCTGGTTTTAATTCCTTTTTTTTCTTGCTAGTTAATAAATTCAAATTTTTTGATCCTGATAGCCCACGGGATTCAAAGAGAGGTATATCACACTTTATTCCCTGAGTGTGTATGCTATAAGTGAAAATAAATGGGAAACAAAGTGACCTATCTGTTTTATTTCTATATTTAGTAACCCCAAAACCCTCTTTACAATAACATAATTGTAAGAAATAGATTCTGAATCTCTTTTATGAATTTCTATTGTCACTGACAATATCATGAGAATATTTTTTACTTATTGGCTGGCAGTTAGTGACAAATCATTCAACAGGTTAGGTATTTCGCTAGACATGCGTGCCATTTGGCATGATTAGTTTCACAATTTTATTCCTCAACCTATGTTCAGACTGTCACGTTCCTTTAATTATAAAGATCTCATAAACAGTTATGTTTAAACCGGGATATTTTTATTACAGTTAAATTAGTAGGGCAGATGTTTTGAATCTTTTTTCTCGTATATGCGTTTAAAATTTAATAGGAGATAACATTTCTTACTCGGCCAAGAATATTTTCTACATGAAATGATTTTCAATGTTCGAGAGAATTCAGGCATCTTTTGTTTTGCGGAATACGTAAAAATTTTGTAATGCTGGTTGCCTTGCACGCCGATAACTAAATTCAGAAAATAGGCGAGTTCTTCAGTAAATATTCCTTCGTTACAAATTAAGTTGGAGATAGTATTGTATCCTCGTTCACAAACGTCATATCATGAACATTGATGGGTTGAGCCCAATTTTTGCCAATGAAACGTAAAGACTGTAATGGCAGAACGTATTTTTCTCTTGGTATTAAATTATATACTCGTGGATAATTAATATTCATAATCCTATTTATGAATCAAATCGGCGAATAATTTAGAAATAAAGTATTCTAGAAAGAACCTACGGATTTTCTTTATTCTGCATATTGCTGATAATGCACTGCGAGAAATATCGGGACTGTATATTTGAAGGCTTGGCAATTCAGAGATTATCCTCGAACGAAATTTGAGATTAAAATAAAACGGCCCTTAGGGTTTTGCAAGACCATTTCCTCGTTTTCATCTTCGAAAAGGCTTTCTCTATTCTAGAATTCAGAATTGGGGGAGGTTAACATGTAGGGACACTTTAAGTTTGTAGGCTGTTAAAACCTCTTCGAATATCTTCCGATAGCTACCGTAAGATTCCACTCTTCACTACACTATATTTGATATCAATATTTAGATAATATTAATAACTCCATAAAAAATTTTCTCAAGAGAGATTTTAGTTATATTGACTGAACTCTTTGGAAAAGCATATCATATATCTTCCATGAGTCATAGAAGCTTACGATTTAAGATAAAAAATAATTAAGCAAGAGTTTACAGGATCACAGAACTTTGTTATATGTAAATTAAATCATTGGTTACACTGCAAACGTATACGATTATCATGTCAAACAATCTTAAATATTTACAATCTGATTACGAGCTAAATACTTTCACTGATATGTTTCTAAATATGTTCTTTCCGTTAGTTATTCAGAAAAATTTGTCTAAAGTCAATTGAATCCACAAATTTTTCAACATCACTCAATATCTTGCTTTTTTGACCAATCAAAAGGCATATAAATGATGATTCTAGATCAGCGGAACTCCTAATAGTAAGGAACTACAGATCCGGATCTGACGAAGTATTATCTCCATATAAAGCATCATAACCCTTCTCATTCCCCAGATCTTTTATATAATACTTCACGATAGCGACATAAAAATATATTTTCTTTCCTTTATTCAAAGAAGAGTACAACGCCTGAATAAAACATGACGTTAATTGATAAATCATGAGGTGATGACACCTTGTCATAGCTAAAGATTATTTTTTAGAAACTAACGATTGTTTTACTGGTTGACGAATTTTTGGCGTAAATTTCATTGAAAAAAAGTTCCATTTCTGACAAATTCTCTTATGCAATATAAAAACAAAAGAGAGACGTAAAATCTTATCATAAGTTCATTTTTACTGATTTACGGCAATTTAAATATTATTTAACAATCCGTGATATTATCTGTCTGGAATTATACTTGGACCATTTTATATTTATTTATTCTTAAATACTACAAGTAGGCACCAGGCCAGGTGGTAGTATCAAAAGGGGAAGAGAAAATTAAAATACCCTGCCTGGTATTCACCCTAGTCGGGAGGAAAAACCCCCAAAACCTCCCAAAGGCAGTAAATCATCATAAAACAGCAAATATAATTACTGAATACAGATATGATTAATTAAAAGATACAGAAATAATTACTAAATACAAATATAATTGCAATATATAACTACAAAACCCTTTTAATTCTATTAACAAATCCTTTACAGGAAGGAGGAAAAGGTTCGAAAACTTCTTCAGGTAGATTGTTCCATTCGACTATTCCGCGATTAAGAAATGAAAACTTGCAAGTATCCGTTCTCTGTTTTAGGGTAGCTATTTTGTGTTTGTGATCGTTTCTCCCAATGTAATCCGGTTCTCTGAGTTTATTATTTAATTCTTTCAACGAAGGTTTTGCAGTGACAGTTTTGTAAATATTCCCCAATCTTTTTGTTTTCCGTCTCGATTCTAATTTTTCCTATCCAAGTTCTTTAATCATTTCAGTTACGCTATCCGTCTTCCCAAATCTGCCCAAAACGAACCTAGCTGCTTTTCTCTGCACCCTCTCTAATTTGTCTGTAAGTCCTTCATGATGCGGGTCCCAAATTCTATCGCCATATTCAAGCATAGGTCTAACGAGCGTTAAGTATGCTGTTTCTATAACTTCCCTATTACATTTCTTAAGATTTCTGATTACAAAGTTAAGGGTTCTGTTTGCTTTGCAGGTTATATTCTCGATATGATTAGCCCATTTTAAATTACTGCTGAAAGTGATCCCTAGATATCTTATGTCCTTATCTATTGGCACACATGAGTCTCCTAATACATAATTAAATTTAATTTTATTCCGGTTGAAGTTTATTAATTTGCTCTTGTTAGCATTACATTTTAATTTATTGTTGGTAAGCCATGCATTCAATTCTGCTAGATCCTCTTGTAATACTGCGCAGTCTTCAAGTTTTCTTATAGTTAGATAAATAATACAATCGTCAGCAAACAAACGAACGTTTGATTTAACAATTTTCGGCATATCATTAATATAAATTAAAAATAGTAAGGGCCCCAACACACTTCCCTGAGGAACGCCGGAGGTTACATTTTTAGCTAAAGATAATTGTTCACCGATCCTCACCATTATGGTTCTGTCGCTAAGGAATGAATGTATCCATTTAACTATCCTTGTGTATATATTTATCTATGAAACCTTTCCCATGAAGATTTTATGATCTACCACATCAAATGCTTTCGATAGATCGATCACTACTGCATCTACTTGCTCTGATTTATCGTGGGCCTCCACCAGATCGCGATTAAAGCATAAAAGTTGGGATTCGCAGGAGTAACCCTTCCTAAATCCGTGCTGGCAGTCAGAAATCCAGTTCTCATTGTTCCAAACCTTCCTTAAATAATCTGCTACTATTTTTTCGAAAAGCTTACATACAACGCTCGTTAGACTTATGGGTCTGTAGTTATTTGCTAGCTTTTTGTTTCCACCTTTATAAATTGGAATGACTGTAGCGGATTTCCAGTCCTGCGGGATTTCACCGTTATTCAATGCAATAGTAAATATCCTGTGTAAATAGTATACTGCAGCACGCCCGCCGATTTTTAGAGCTTCTACCTGAATGTTATCTGGCCCGACTGATTTTTTATTCTTGAGTAAGTCAATTCTTTTAAGAATGTCGTTAAAGCCTATATTGAATCTCAAGTATTCCTTACCTTCATTATTAAGTTGTCTAAAATCTGATGTATCTGATCTGATATCGAAAGCTTCTGAGAGAAATGAATGGAAATTATTATTATTATCAGAATACATCTGCAGGTGGGTATATAGACACATATAGGTATACACCAGGTGGCAAGGTTTCCCGTCATACAAAGTTGATCACCAAAGTACATCATCAAGACTAAAATATCAATAAGGTAACATAAATACATCACAATAAATAAAGTACTGATAATTTGTATAACACTTATTCAAAATGATCAATATTCACTAAACGACTTGTTCATCATAAATAATTGTACCCTACTTCACTTCAAGTTCTATTAATTCTCAACTTTCGTCACTAACGAATCGTCCCTGTATCCTTCGTCGAAATAATGAAGAGTGAGTTACTAGTAGCTTTCATCTCAGAAATCGAATGCTAATAAGCTCACGTAAACGCGATAGGATGAACCTAAGAAAATTATCTATAATAACTTTCATAAAAGGGTCTAGAACCAGGATCGTCCACTAACCGGGCGACTGCTGTAGCCAAATGAGCTGTCTCGGAGAGCAATTTACAAAATTTTAGGGAATATTTTTACAAATGTTTAGGTAAGGAGAGTGTGGTTTCGTCCGAATCGCGTGGTCTTCCACTCCCATGGTCCTCGTAAAAAAGCAAGAACCAACCTTTAAAGTGAAGTACGGCCAGTTTGTAACATTGATTATCTAAATATTCAAATATAGTCAAAAAATGGAGTAACATGATAAACGACAAGAAAAACTTTTACATATAGTTCCGGTATAGCCATGAAGTCGAAGAATTTCCCAAAAAAGTTTGAAAATTGGCACTGCTCGCGAAATATGGCTAAGCTAACTCCTTCTATAATTTTAGTACGCATGTATGTAACGGCTACATGATAATCAAGTTCAAAATTTTGATTTTTTCTCTTACATAATGCCTTCTTGTATTTTCGGGCACTTTATTCGATGTTAGCCCATATCATATATCATAGTTAGTATGATATATGCTCAATATTTTTAAATTCGTTCAAGTATACTGCGTGCCGTGTTTCGGCGTGATAGAAAGAGATTGAGTCGAGATTATTCTTCCCTGATTGCCTATACCACGTCAAATGGTAGCATATAGAGCAAAAATACGGACTTCGGCGTCTTGTTTTTACACCGGCTGGAAATACATAAATATTTTGAGACTAGAGTAGACCGCAGTCAGAATTTCGTTCATCAAACTTCGCTCCTCAATTGGATTCAACTGGAAGCTCAACAGTCATCATCAATTTGTCATCAATACATCATTAGGTTTGGCTATCTTTGCTAGCAAAAACTTCGAGAGAATTTGCATGGTTGCAAACTTCCGTAAACTAACATACTTCTAAGCAGGGCTGTGGAGTCGGTGCACAAGCCTCCGACTCCTCAGTTTTTGTACTATCTTACTCCTTATAAGCGGAGTCATGGTGATAAATTACAGAATAGTATGATGTATTAACAAATGATAAATTAAAGAAGGATAATTCTTTAATAAAAATGTTAACAAAATTAAGAATAAATAGACCACAAAATATATGTTTGAGAAAATTACCTGAACAAAATAAGGCTGTCAAATAAAAATATACAATAAACTGTTACATACTTAATATTTTTAATAAATTTATGAAGAATTGGTCTTCAGAAAAAGAATAGCCCTCAAATCTGACCTAATTATTTTTAGAGCAGAGAACAACCTCTCAACACTAACTTGGGTTGGTGGTAAAGAAGTAACCACTATGGCAACATCTCTCACAATTTCAGGATATAAGGGAATGGCTTCTTTCCCTGTTAGTTTTGATGAACAATCAAAATTTTCCACTTTTTTTAATGCAAGTGAGAAATTTATCTGAAATTTATTCATATTGTTTTCTTTGAGTATGGAGGAATCCTTTTCTATGCGGCGAAATTTTGCACGTTCCAAGTGATTCAAATATTTTTCAAAATCAAGTTCATCCTCAGTTGACGAGGGGGAAGATTGGCAGCATCACCAACTTCTTTTTCCTCCTCACAATCCTGTATTCCATTCATCCTGACAGCTACCTCAAACAGAGCATTTTAGTCAGCTGCTTATCATCCAACAGTATTCGGTGCATGGGGTCTACATAAACAGCTGCCAAAATATCTTATATATAATATTAATGTCTCTCTTTGTTTCATTGAAGCAGCAATATCATCTGCAACTAACCCTCGGTCAAACTAAATATTAAGCTCATCCACTCCACGATAATAGTATAATACTAATAAATATGAATATGAGTTTCCACGAAAATAATTGTTAGTGACGTAGTTTGGTACGTAGTTTTGTTTCTCTTTTTGCCCAGGCACGGCACTAGTAGCGTGGACCAGCCTTATAAGTATTAAGTTTATAATAAAACAATAAAATAAAAGTTTATATTCTGAAGCAACAGGAGTCGATAAATTTCTGCCTTTCTGCCGACTCCGACTCTGACTCCGACTCCACCCAAAATTGATTCAAACTCCGACTCCATGACTCCGACTCCACAGCCCTGCTTCTAAGATACTAAAATTCGACGAATCCCTCTTTTAAGGCCTATAATTGATCTTTTAAGGTATAGAATTGTTATTAGATCGACACCAGCCGAGGCAAAGCGCTTCCAAATAGAGCATATAAAGATATTTCAATACATTGCAGGCTCGATTTCTATCGCAAAATTAACTGAAAAAGAAACAATCGGAGGAATGTGAGCAAAATTCGAAATAAAAAAGTCTATAAGCTTTCAAATTCAGATGTCTATTTCGAATTAGGAGAAGTTTTAAAATATTCAAAATTTTAGTTGATTGCCTCTCCCTCTTACTTAAATAAATATGATGTTGGATTCGCAATTCATAAAATATTTTTAACTAAATAATTACTACCTAGTTATTTCCCTGCTGAGAATCAATGGGGGCTTCAGTTAGTAAATTCCATTCCCTATTGATCTGTATAATATCTATTATATAATATCTATTATATATAGCTAACTCTCCGGATATACCTATATATATAGATATAGGGGATACGAATTCTGACCATGTTCCACAAGCGCCGTCGACTTCAGATTTTTTCGACGTACTGGCCGTACAATCTAGACGCCAGAATAATTCAGACATCGACGCTAGCTATCATGGGTTCGATACCAGAAAGTCCCAAAAATCGCAATTTTCCCATAAGAATGCATTGCGCGGATTTTTAAAAAAATTTTTGAGGCACTTATTGGTAAGATAGTGGAACCAAAATCTCGGAGATTGAAGTTGAGGTAGTCTTCTATATTACGAATGGAAGAAATGTTACACAATGACCGTGAGTTCGACGCCAGGTGGATGCAAAATTCTTCCATAAGAAATGCATTGCTGAAATCTTTGACGATTTTTTTAAATTCCTTCCCGATAAGCTGGAAAGATAAAACCCGGAATGCTGACAGAATCGTTTGAAATCCTTCTTTCGTAAGGTTCACTGTTTCTCTAGTGGTCCTTGGTTCGATGCAAGAGGGTCATTCCGATTCCACCATGCATTTCAAACGGGGAAAGCGGAATCTTATTTTAGGACCTTCCCGATAAGATATTGAATCGAAACTTTTGAATTAGTGAGAATGGCACTCATCAAATATTAATTTGCTATTCCCTCTCACAGAAGGGTCCTGAGTTCGACGATAGGCGGTCTTTTACTCGAATATTTGCAATCTGTTTTGAGGCCGTTCTCGATGCGATAGAGCAATCAAAATTACGGTGTTTGCAGATGAGATGGTCTTCCATAGTATCAAAGGAAGAAATATTAGCAAATGACCGTGTGTTCGACGCCAGGCGGGTTCGAAATGCTTCTGTAAGAAATGCATTGCTGCAATTTTTTAAAATTTTTTTCCATGCCTTCCCGATAAGCTGGAAAGTTAAAACCTGGTGTGGCGACGGAGGCGTTTGAAAACATTCTTTCATGAATATCACCGTTCGTCTAGTGGTCCTTGGTTCGATGCAAGAGGGTCATTCTGATTCCACCATGCATTTCAAACGGGAATAACGGAATCTTATTTTAGGACCTTCCCGATAAGATACTGAATTGAAACTTTGAAACACATTAGAGTGGCACTTATCTAAGATTCGTATGCCATTGTCTCTCACAATCGGGTCCTGTGTTCGACGCCAGGTGGTCATTTACGCAAATTTTTAAAAATTGTTTTGAGGCCTTTCTCAATGCAGGAGACTATTCAAAATCACAGCCTTTGCGTTTGAAGTAATTTTCTATAGAACCAGTGGAAGAAAGGTTACATATGACTGTGAGTTCGATGCCAGATGGATGAAAAATTCTCACGTTCGAAATGCATTGCGGCAATTTTTAAGAATCTTGCTGGATAAGCTTCGAAGATGACACCCGTTAGGGAAACTTATTGTAAATTTTCACCAATTAGCTTGCAGTATGCAAGCAACTTTTACTCGTACATAATATACGATAAAGCTCGTGGCGGAACGAATTCGAAAATTTTCCTTTACCCTATATATCTTCAAAGTAAAAAGTGAGGCCTCTTATATTTTCAACGAACTTTTTCCAAATTTCTCAAATCCTTCCTCCTGCTAGTGCTTTTGCTTCAGAATTAATTGTATTAAGTAATTTGGACTTGATGCTTGTCTAATTTACGTATAAAATCCCTTTTCATCGAGAAATATTACCATATTTAAACATTACTCTAAAAAGTACTCAGTTAACGCCATCGTTTCGTGACGAAAGAAAGTCACGTTCCATAATGTACGCCGATATTCCTAGAAATGATATCGGGTAATAAGAATTCCTCCGTAATCGCTCTAATCTTGTACTGTCACGTATTACACCTAGGCAAAAGCCGTTTATTTTATATAATACTTTATTTAGTAATTTAATTTATAAAGTACTTAGTTAAAGATGGATTTCGTTCTCTTTTCGTGGAAAAAGAATGTCACGTTCCATAATGTACGCCGATGTTCCTCGAACTCATATCGGGCAATAAAAATCTATCCGTAATCGCGGTATTTTCGTACTATCACGTATGACACCTAGGAAGAAACCATTAAATTAATATAGTTCTGGGAATTTCATTGCGAACTCTCTTTAAATTTATCATTCCTGGAAAGTCAGTTCTTAGATCACTGCATCGACGGGTATATAAGGAGGCAACCGAGCTTAGGCGAAACATTCTTCAGAAGAAACTAGCCACTGTACTACGAAGGAGACTTGGAAGAAACCTAGCCCCAGCGGAATGCAGAGCATTACGAAGGACCGCCGATATTTTCCACCGAAATTGGTGGGCAGCATCTTCGGCAGGGCTTAAAACAAGGTACATACGTTTGCTTTATATCACCTGTTGTTTCTTGTAATTTTCTTCAGATTACTTAGACAAGACCGAAAAAGAATCTATAAGTTCTCTATGGAAATAAGGATGAGGCTACCTGCTTTTTATCATGATAGATTTCTCCATATTTTCCCCAGTTTTTAGACGGTTTGTCACTCAATTCGATTTCATTTCCGTGATTATTTAGATTTGCTTTGAAACATATTCCTTTGGATCAGTAACCATATTATTTGACTCTTGCTACTTATTCTCATTTTAAATGACTCAATTCTCTACTTCTTTTGCTTATTCCGTGAATATTATTAATGGAACTTATACAATAATTTTTCATCTCGGAAACATCCTACCTAGCATTTCATTTAACTCGTCTTAATTTTTTTTAGTATTGTTTAATATTACTTTTTTATCCTCAACCATTGCACTCCTCAAATGTGTTGCAGCCCGCAAGGCAATAATTTTCTCTGCTTTGTTCGTCGATTTAACTTCCAAACGTATATATTCATGGGATTTGCGTTAATACATAGTGATTGAGATCGCGTCACCTAATAACTGTGAAACATTCTCGTAGATGATTCTTTTTTCGCATATCTTTCGAATTAACTCTTTTATTTGTGATGACTACTATAGTTAGGTTGCACCTGTAGAAACAGGTGGGACGTATTTGTAATTTTATTCCAACTAGTTGTAAATTTTTACCATTTAACTATACTTTATATATATATATATATTTCCGTAGGGGATATATATATATATATATATATATATATATATATATATATATATATATATCCCCTCCTCACACTGCCACAGTTCATTGCCTCAACGGGGCGGAGGGGTGTTAACGGAGGTTGGAGGCGATGCATAGCCCAGGTTCAACCATGCTAAGAAGGCTTCAACAATATCTCCGGCCAAATTGTGAAAGTGGTATTCACCAACCGGCAGTAGGACAGCCTGGTGAATTAATGTCCTTCATCCCCCAAATGCAATTACAATTTTCATGATGAGCTTCTGTAATGGAAATTTATCCGGACGTAAAAGCACCACCCATTCGGATGTCCGGGAGGTGGTGGCATTACAGAGGTCCATCATGAGGAAAAGAGCTACCACCCTCCACTTTGCGACTTACAATTGCCGCAGCTTGAAGAGTGAAGACAGACTACTGGAACTACTGAATGAAGCAGAGAAGATAAATTGGGACGTCATCGGACTCAGCGAAGTTAGAAGAAAATCAGAAGACTTGATTACACTCAAGGAAGGTAATTTATTTTATTACAGGGGTACTAAGGACGGAAGACTAGGAGGTGTCGGGTTCCTGATCAACAAGAGATGGAAAAACAATGTACAGAAGATAGAAAGTATATCTGAGAGAATTTGCAAGCTCATACTCAAGATAAATGAGCGTTACTCTATTCAGATCATACAAGTCTACGCACCAACAACAGCAAGCAGCGAAGAAGAAATTGAAAAATTTTACCAAACTCTGGGCACTGAGCACGATAAGGAAGCCCACTATTATAAAATAATTATGGGCGATTTTAACGCTCGTGTAGGTCAACAGGAAGCCGATGACACCGTCGCAGGACAATACGGACTGGGCCAGAGAAACGAACGTGGTCACCGCCTGATAGAGTTTGCTGAATGCACCAATATGTACATAACAAATACATATTACAAGAAGAACCCAAAAAGGAAGTGGACTTGGAGAGGACCCAACGGAGCAAAAAATGAAATAGATTACATATTGGTTAATAAACTCTACACAGTGACAGACTGTGAAGTCTTGAATAACTTTAGCACCGGAAGTGACCACAGGATCGTAAGATGCAGATTGAAGATTAATCTCCAAATGGAACGCAAGAAGTTGATTTCATGCAAGAAACATGAAATAAGCATCAAAAAACTAGAGGAAAACAAGAATAAATATCAGCTTGAGCTAAAAAATAGATTCTCAGCACTTCAAGAAGAAGAACTAGAAACCAAAGTCATGCAAGCTGTTAAGGAAGCAGCAGAAGAAGTAGCAAGCACACCAAGAAGAGCTAAAGATAGAAAGCTAAGTGACAGCACCCGACAAATGATGAAACGACGTAAGGAACTGAAGAATTCAGATACACAAAAGGATAATATCGAATACGTCGAGCTTAGTAAGGCTATCAGAAGGGCAATTAAGGAAGACGTGAGAAAATTCAATGAGAGAATTGTGCAAGAGGCTATAGAAAACAGCAAAAGTATGAAGAAGACCAGACAACGCCTAGCAATTGGAAGGAAACAGATTTTAGCCATACAGAAGGAAGATGGTACAAGAACTTGCAACAGACAAGCAATACTAAGGACGGTAGCAGAATACTTTGGCAACCTATACAAGAAGGAAGAAAATGCTGAAGAGGAAAACCAAGAAGAAAGCCAAAACCAACGAGATCCCCTCTCTATTCTCCCAGGAGAAGTAACTGCAGCAATAAAGCAGACGAAGAACGGAAAAGCAGGAGGCATAGATGGAGTGTTAGCAGAATATTTAAAACTTGGTGGAAAAGAAGTTGCACACGTTTTAGCGCAGTTATTCACAACTTGCCTGAAACAAGGAAAAATCCCCCAGGACTGGAATCATGCAAGAATAGTCCTTTTGCACAAGAAAGGAAGCAAGGAAGAGCTGAAGAATTACCGCCCCATCAGTCTCCTTCCTGTTGTTTACAAAACATTCATGAGGATAATAGCTGAACGGATAAAGATTATTCTATCATCTGCCCAGCCTAGAGAACAAGCAATATTCCGGAAAGGCTTTAGTACTATGGACCACATCCACACACTACAAGAAATAATCAGCAGGACGAATGAATATGAGATGCCACTAGTACTATGCTTTGTGGACTATGCTCAGGCCTTCGACTCAGTAAGTACCTCCTCTACACTAGAAGCTCTGGAAAAACAAGGAGTAGATGCAGAGTACATCCGACTCCTACGCAGCATTTATAAAAATGCCACAGCCTCAGTAATGCTACACGAAGTTACTGAAGAATTCAAGATTGAGAAGGGAGTTAGACAAGGAGATTGCCTTTCCCCAATTCTTTTCACAGCTGTTATGGAGGAAGTTTTTAAAACCTTGGACTGGGAGCAGAAAGGTCTGCGGATTAATGGGGAACACATCAGTCATCTGCGCTTTGCAGATGATATAGTACTCTTCGCAACCAACGGAGAAGATCTAGCTTCAAGACTTCATGAACTGAACACAGCAGGACAGAAGATAGGACTCAGGATAAATTTAACAAAAACAAAGGTAATGTATAACTCTTTTGCAGCACAAGAAACAATCAAATTTGAAGGGACGCCTCTGGATGTCTGCTCAGAATACACATACCTAGGACAACTAGTAACCACAGGAGAGAACAACAGGATTAACGAAGTAAACAGAAGAATTAAACTCGGCTGGAGTGCCTTCGGAAGAAATGAACACATTCTAAAGTCACAAATGCCAATGGTCTTGAAGAGAAAGGTCTTCAACCAATGCATTCTACCAGTGTTGACATATGGAAGTGAAACCTGGGTGTTAAACGCAGCAATAACCCAGCGACTTCAGACAACGCAAAGAAGTATGGAAAGGTGTATGCTTGGGATCACAAGAAGAGACAGGAAACGCAACACCTGGGTGAGGATGAAGACCGGAGTGACAGACATCATAGATAAAGTAAGATCACTGAAATGGATGTGGGCAGGCCATGTGGCGAGAAGAAACGACAACCGTTGGACAAGAGCGGTTCTGAACTGGACACCAAGAGATGTGAAGAGACCAAGAAGAAGACCAAAGGACCGATGGAACAGAGACATCATTAAGTACTTAGGTGTGACATGGCAAAGAGAAGCTCAGAATAGAGAGAATTGGAAAGCGCTTGGGGAGGCCTACATCCGATATCGGATTGAAAATGGCTGATGATGATGATATATATATATATATATATATATATATATATATATATATATATATATATATATATATCTACGGAAAAAAGGTTAAGACTACCTACTGTCGTAATTAAGAGATAAAGGTTCTCCAAGCGCCGAAATAGCGGCGACCGTCTAAGGGCGATTTCCCGGGAAACGGATAATCGTTTAGAGGTCCCAGTTCTTCAGAATCCCGATGTACATTTCGGAAACAATGCTTCCATCTTCCTGGGGGGTCCAGTGCTAAATGAGCAGAAAGAGCGGTGTGTGAGGTATTTGTAACTGTTTGTCGTGGGAGGGGGTATTTATGGGGGTGGGGGTTTTCTCGTGGTTTGTGACGTCCGTGAGGACAGTGTGTGGCCTAGAGCGATGGGGTGGGGGTTTTTTCGTAGTGACGTACGAGGAGGAGGTGGGGAACGGAAATTCAGGGATTAGGGTCTTTTAAGAAGCGGTGTTTAAAAGATAGTATAATGGAGAGGTTGGGATAGGCCCATCGTCGGCATTCATGAGTTTCTCTTTCTCTTGATATATGAAAATGCTTTCATAAGCATCGAGTTTTGAGTTATTCTGTATCGATTTCTTTAATTTTAAATTGTCTAAATTAATCCTGTGATTGTGTTCTTGTATATGTTGCGCTACGCTTGATTTATTAATTTGGTTGTGTCTAAAATGAGCTAAGTGTTCTTTGAATCTATTCTCTATTTTTCGTTTCGATTGCCCTATGTATATTTTATCACAATCTTGGCATGAGATTTCATAAATGCCAGATTTTTGTGTTGGTGTCGTAGTGTCCTTGGGGTTATGAAGGAGATTGGATAGTTTGTTATTATTCACAAACACCGGAGTAAAATTGAATTTGGAGAAAATGTTTTTTAATTTGTTGCTAGTTCCCGGGGCATAAGGGAGTTTTATGAATTTGTGTTTTTTGTCCTGAGATGAAGTAAGAGTCGTGTTTTGTTTTATTTTGAGTTTATGTTTGTGTTTTCTGAGAATGTTGTTAACCATGTTTTGGTCGTATCCGTTTTGTTTTGCGATATTTCTTAGCTCATTTTATAACTCATAATAACTTTCTCTGTTTTGTTGGTCCATTCACTCTTTAAGTGTACATTTCCATAATAATATCGTTATTATATGGTGATTAATTTAGCGTCATTTAATTACCACGGAAAATTCTTGTAATAGATACTTTTCTCTCATCTATTTCGAAGTGAACCCTTTTTCTTGATGGCTTCTACCTTGAGGATGCACCTGTAGAAACACGAGAAACGTTTTTGTTATTTTTTTAAACTAATGCAAATGTTTAACAATATTTAAAATAGTTCATTATCTTGAACTCAATCTAAAATAAGGCGTTTCCTTTTATTGTATTAGATATTTTTTCCATATTCCCATCGAATATCATCAGCGCCCGAATATCACTCTAACATTTCATGTTTTGTTTTTGGCCGTACGTACTTCAATTGATTTAAATGTTACATATGTGAACTCTTCTTCGACAGAGAAGTAGGAGTACTACAAAGAGATATGTTTTCTCGTTAATGCGATCTCGGGCGTCCTGCATCTTAAAGATTAGCTTAGATACATGTTCAGTAGTCAAGTTTTCAATGAAAAACACATCGGAAATGATTAGCAATTATGCGCGCGAAGGAAACCTTATTGATAATAAAACAGAAGATACCTCTTATAGTTAACCTGACAAATTATTCAATATTCATATTCACAACCGTGATAAAAGTGGAAAGGCATTTAGGAAACTTCAACTTAGTCAAGAGAATAGTAGAAGAAAGATCTAAGAGACAAAGGTTCTCCAAGCGCCGACAGCGGCAAACGTCTAGGGCGATTCCCAGGAAACGGATAATCGCTTAGCGGTCACCAGTTATTCAGAATCCCTAATGCGCATTTCGAAAGCAATGCTTTCATGATCACAGGGGGTCCAATGCTGAATGACTAGTAAGAGAATAGTAGGTGGCAGCAACTAGCAATCAATGGGCTCTATGTCTCATGGGGTACTAGCTGACAGATAAATGAAGAATAAATGTCAGAGGGGATGTTTTGATAGAAAAAGGTTCTCCCTTTAAGAATTACAACATACAGTCAGGGGAAAATAAAAAGATTTGTTTCCATACTAATAATGAGATTCTGAGTCCCTTTATGTTAGAATACATGATTTTCAATGATATTGCGTGAGAGGATAAACATAAATTAGCTTACCTGCTACTTCTATCGATACTTTCCCCTAAGAGATAAAATTTATTTATTCTGAACTAAAGGTAAAATTAAATTGCGTTTTTGTCTACGCTTCATTCAAGTACTTTTCTTAAACTTGTTATATTCAATTACTTTTTACATCTGAAGGAAGAGTATGTGTATAAATCGGTAATAAAATGTTTAAGAAAACATCCTTTCTTCGATAAGCGAATCAAATTATTTTAATTGCTTTCCATAGCAAGTACAGGATCAGTGTGCGAAAATTGCGGACGAGATATGGTCTTAGCGGAAGAAAGAAAACCATGTTTCATTATTCTTTCAAATTAAATCTTTGAAAAAAAAAGAACTCAGCAAAGGATCAAGGCGACGTTACGTGAATTCGTTGTATAATATATGATAACCATCGGAGCAATTGAATAAAGATCAGCATCCCATCAACCTTAAGTGTTTAGAACTTGATATTATAATAGTTTAGATATTTATTACGAATCGGACACAGTATTAGTTACTTGACTCACCGGAAAGTATATATTGTGTTTAACTTTTCCTGTAACGTTCAAGAACTAGATATCGGGGAGGTATATTTTATTATCACTTAAGTTCCCCGTTTATTTCTGTGTACAATGCATACATACGAGATTCTCATAATTGTTCTTCAAATTTCTAATATTACTCATTCTCACCGATATTAATTATTTAACGCTTTATATTACAGAAATGGAAAGCATACGCCATTCGGAAGAGAGGCTTAAGATGTTGAAATCGAGAAGACAAGAAGATATGAAGGAAGGATTATCTCTAATATTTAGGCTATTTAACATACAGGAAGAACCAAAATGTTGTTATTAGTCCCACTGATTTCACAAAGGAGAGCAGCCATGGACAACCTGAGATCACAACGAGACTACAATCTGTTTACAAAAAGAGAGAGGCTGGGGAAGTAAGAACGGACCCCGATGCATTCAACTTTGAGGGTTTGACTAGCATTTGTATGTTGATGAATCGAGAGAGGAAATACCCGACTTCTGAGCTTTGTGCAGACATTCAGGGGACAATGCTGATAATCGGAAGAACATCGCTGGGAAGGGAATTGGTCGCCAGCATACCATCCGAGAAATATCCGACAGTCATGATGCTTACGGTAGAGAAAGAAGAATATTTTGCTGGTACATTTCTGGGGAACGTTACGATCTCTGATGTCATATAAGTGGTAAAAGAAGACCGAAGAACAAAATAATTCATCCGAAATTTTGTATTAATTACATCATCGGAAAATATTGTTTTGAGAGACCAAAGTAGCAAAGCATCCTGTGATAAGGAGGTGGATGCATTCAAGAAGAATCTCAACCAGGTGCTATCAATCACTTAATCTAAAAAATACTGTCCGGTTCAAGGGAATAACATAAAATTTTACAACTAAATTAAAAGAAGAATACTAGTAGTACAACTATTAAATAGGAATCAGTGATCAAATAAGCACATGGATCCCAAGAGAGGGCTTGAATAATGACGAACATCCAGCAAGGAATGTTATTCTGCACACATCTAAAAGAAGGAAGACGGCACTACATCGGCGGAATACCTCAAAGTGGCTTAACGTTATGGCATTGATGAAGAGCAGGGCTGACCGTGGTTTCTACAGGGAACTTCAATTAAAAAGACATTTCGTGGCCATTATCCTCTGTAAGTATTCTACCGATTAAATTCAATGTTCTCACGATCCTTAATCCAAGATATATAATCCTATACGTCTAAAATTACCTGATACCCACAGATACTCTCGGTAATCTCAGTGAAACCAGAAAGGTTGGGTATCCTATCATTAACTTATTGACAATAAAAGCATTATTAGCATTTTCATAAATGAATTTTTCCACGTAACGAGAATCATCCGAAACAACATATAATTTTTATGTAATATCAGTCACACAACAATACTGCATGCAGAGTATGTATCTCTGAAATATGAGATTGGTATTGGGGAAAATCTCAAATACTTATTCGTGGTATAGCTATCTATAATAACTAAATTAAGTGTCTCATACAAATATTTACACCAACATATCAAATGCTTCAGACAACATGAAAATGCTATTTATTATATTTTAATCTATGTTTAATCATTACTGAAAATTTAAAATATATCTAAATTATATAGATTAATCCCTTGTTTGGACATGTAACTCTCTAACGAAAACTCTTTCTCACTTTGCAGACAGTAAAGACGGCAACAGGAAACGTGTGCCTCGGGGAAGAACTGAAAACATGAATTGCATATCATTCTTCCATCCAAAAATAGCAACCATAGCCAATGAAAAGTGTTGACCGCCGCAAGATGTTAGGTGTATGTACTTCTATGCAAGCAACAACCTAATATATCTTGCAGAATCTGTGAGAACTACCTTCTTTCCCGACTCCACTATGATTTCATATATCTTGATAGGTTTCCAGAAAATTCAAATGCCCCGCTTAGTTTGAATACACAAAATCTTTTTTGGTTATATACTTGTCCCAATTACATAAATTGTAAAGTAGTTTCAATCTACAAGAGTGCCTTCAAAAAGTTTGAAAATTATTTTCTAAATATTTATTTATCCCTAATATCGACATATCTTTTGGAATCCGCAGTAGTAAGATATTTTTTAAGGCCTCTCGTAGTAGTGGAAGAAAATACCATCTACGCCAGCGGTCACTAAAATGTTCCTCCTTTGATTTCACCATCCCGAATCAGACCAAATTCAATCGAACCTCGTATTTGAGATCTTACTTCAAACATATTTGACATCGACGCGATCAAAATATTCACCAGAAATGTATCTGTAGAATATTTTCTATTTTCGCTCGTGGTCACCATCCGAATGCTTTTCATGACGGAGGCTTTAGTTCAGCACCTCCAAGACTTTTCTCTGATGGATTTCTCGGGTCCCTTGAACATCAGCACAAAGCTTAGAATTCGGGAATTTCCTTTCTCGGTTCATACATGTGCACATGTTGTTATTGCCCTAAAAGTGGAATGTATCGGTGTCCGATTTTAACTTCTTCAGTCTCTCTCTTTTTGTGGATTAGACTGCATGATTGGGCGCAATCATTAGGATGCTTGCGGCTTGTCCTCATGTCAATCCTGATGTTAGTCTGTGTAATACTTGTATGTCTGTCACCTAAAATAGTCTAAATGTCAGTGGATAACTCCCCTTCATCTCCCTTCCCTTTAATAGATAAGATGGCGGGAAATTGTCTTACAAAAAAAACAAAAACAATAAAATCTGAAACAGCTGTTTTTAATTGCTTTTTTTTGCGTTAATAAATTCAAATCCATCAAACCCGAAACCCCATTTGTAATTTCTATTGGGAATGACAATATTATGAGTAGTTAATTTTCTTAGTATAGGCTGGAAGTCAGTTTGAATTCTGAAACATTTTGGTATTTTCACTGAAAATTCGTTTAATTTGACAGGATTAATATCCCAATCATATACCTCATCTTACATTCAGACTGCCATGTTACTAAAATTTTAATGACCTCATAAATTGTATATTTAAAGATTAACTTAGAATTAAAAGCATAATTAATAAGGCGGATAATGTGCATCTTTCTTTCTCGCATAAATTTAAATAGGAGAAAAGATTTCTTTCTCGGCCAAGAACACTCGATCCGTCTAAGGTATCTCATTATTCCAAAAAAAATTCAAGCTTATGAATGCATGAAAATTTCGTAATTCAGGAAATTCTTTTCCTGAATTTCCTGAAAGAGTTCTTTGGCACATATTCATTCGTTACAAATTATGTAGTAGATAATTTTGTATCATGAAAATTCATAGGTTTTTTTAGAGCCTTATTTTTTCAAAGGTAACGTAAACACCGGAATTCTAGAACTTATTATACTTTTGGTAATTTATTTTGTACATGAGATGATTAAAATTCTTCATTCTATTTAATAATCAATTTGCTGAAATATTTAGAAATAATAAATTCTAGATAGAATTTATGGACTTCATCCGTTGTTCCTTCTACTCGTTACTGATAATGTACTGCGAGAAAAATCAGGACTCCAGGTTGATAACATTACGGATCATGAAAATAATAGGTTGTTTTAGAGCCTAATTTTTCCAAACTAAACGTAAACACTGTAATGTTAAAGCATATTTTTCTTTTGGTAATTTATACTATAATCTAAGTTATTATAATTCTTAATCCTTTTTAAAAATTATTCTGTTGAAAATTAAGACAAAACACATTTTAGAAAGAACTCACGGATGCCATCCGAACTTCATTCTACACATCAATCAGCATCAATTTTTTAAATACAAATTAAAATCATTTGTTGCACGATGCACGTATACGATTTCATTTCAAACAATGAGAGAGGAAGCCTAGCCCCAGCGGAATGCAGAACATCAAGAAGGACCGCCGATATTTTCCTCCGAAATTGGTGGACAACATCTTCGGCTGGGCTTATTAAAAGAAGGTAAGTTTAATTTCTTTATATGTCTCCAGTAATTTCTTGTGAAATTCATCCTAATTCTTAGAAAAAACCGTAGAAGAATTTCAATCTTCTCTATGAAATAAGGACTAGGCTAACTGATTTTGCTCATAATGAATTTCTCCGTCAATTTTTGACCAATATTCTTACGATTTGTTCTATTCAATTCCACTTCAGTTCCGTGATCAGGCTTAGCTATTCTCTAGACCCGTTTTAAAATAATTAATAGTGTCGTGTTATTACTGCATCTTCTCTCACCCAATACCCTCTGCAAATGTGTTGCAGTCTTAAAAAATTATTTGCATTGATTTGTTCCTCCATTTATTTTTTAAAGCTATAAGTTCATAGGAAGATCTTTAGTGCATAATAATCAATTTCACGTTAGTTAATAATTGTAGAAAATTCTCATGCACGATTCTCTCCTTTGGATGTTTTCGAAATCAACACATTCAATCTAAATCAGTAATACCATTGCGTAGCACATTAACTGTAGCAACAGGTGAAGCTCATATATTATTTTTTCCACCCAAATGCAGAATGACTATTATGTAGCTGAAATACTTCCTTATCTTGAACTCGATTTTAATGAGGCGATTCAAATTCCGCTTTAGGGAATAATTATATATTCACAGCATTATTCTCATTTCTTGAATATAACTTGAGTTTTTTCATCATCTTTCTTTCGCCTTAGTCAATAGAATTGATTGAATCATAACATATGTTAACTCTTAATCGACAGAGATAAAAAGGTAGTTTCTGGATGGTTACCATTTCAATCTGAACAAATAGACCTCGTGCGACCAACAAGTTAGCGTAATGGAAACATACATATTTGAATTATAGTTTAAGGGACGGATATATATATATATATATATATATATATATATATATATATATATATATATATATATATAAAGCAAAAATCAATTCTGGTAAGGTTTATATATATGAATATTTGGTTTCGATATATAGATCGGTTTACGAACGCTGCTGATAAATAACAGCCTCAGAAGACGATTGAAATTCGTGAACCAGGGATTCACAGTTTCTTCTAAAGATAATCATTTAAAAGAAATAGAGCCTGATAAGGGTGGGATCGAAAATTACGTGCATTTCTTACGCGATAGCTTGTTTACATCGGAGCAAAAGTACAGTTCCACCTTCCATCACCATCAAGAGAAAAGGAATTGATATTTTAATACTATTGATTAACTACAACTACTAAGACAATTTCCGATTCGTGGGAAGAATATAAAATATTGGAACTGAATTAAATGAAGAAAACAACTACAACCATTGCCATGAAATTAAAGCCGATTCTTCCTCTGAGAGTTAAAAGGGGAACTTTTTTGTAATACGCTGATAATGACGAAGAGCAAGCAAAGGAAGTTTTCCTGAGCGCATCCGGAAGAGAAAAGACGGCGCCACATCGGTGGAGCAGTTAAAAGATCTTACATTGTAATGGACATTATGGCAAAGAAGGTGGAACGAGGTTTCTATGGAAAACATAATTAAATAAATATCGCAGAGCTGACATCCTTTGTGAGTACTCTTTGATTCTTTCAAATTCCCTCTCAATTATTAATTTAACCAGTTTTCCCGAACTGCTTGAAATTCACCCATATATTCACATGATCTCAATGTATCCATAACTTGTTGTGCTAGGAATTTACACTTGGAATTGAAGAATGGTATGAGTAAAGCGATCGCGGAACCTACGTAGAGCATCAGCATGATGTGGAGGAAAATGGAGTTGCAACCATCCGAGAGAAAGCAGAAGGTAAGAAAGCCCTTCTTCAACTTATAGGCAATGAAACTGGGGAAAGGATTCGCATAAATATATGTTCCCGCATAACGAGAAGTATCAGCAATACTAATTTATTTCAATGTAAAGTGGAGTAAGTAGCAACGTTTCTCGTAAGGATGATATGTCAAATATACGAAATAAGAGAACGCTTTCAAAAGTTTATTCGTTTCATTGCTATTTATGAATTATTAAAAACATTTCTAATGACAGTATTTTAACTTACATAGCAATACCTTCATCTGATATTAATTAATATCTAATTTTACGATATTTCTATGGATTATCATTTACTAAGAATTAAAATTAAATATTATTCTGTAATTGTTTAAGTTAGCTCTTGGAATGGAGATGTAACATATGCAATGCTCCCTGATACAACCAATTCCTCTTCCTTGCAGATTCTAAAGTTTGCAGCGGGAAACATCAGCCTCGGAGTAGGCCAAAGAGCAAGACGTCCATTACATCGATATTTTCAAAAACCTCAGTTTCAGCCACCAAAGCCGGTGTAAATAGTTGACCGCCACGAGAATTTTCATGAATAGTCCTATGCAAGCAAAAACCAAATTCTCCTTTCAGGGAGATAAAATAGAAGCCAACCATCTAACTCCGCTACGATACGATACCTCTACCATGATTTTATTCAATTCATATTCCGTGTCTTCATAAAATCTCTGAAAGCGTATATAAAAATGAATAGAAGTGGAAAGGCAGTTTCAAAGTATGTACGAGAGGGAGAGAATATTTAAAATATGAGAAGATCTCTCAACAATTTACTTTTTAAAATTTAATAAGAACATATATTTATAATTCACAGCAATAAGGTATATTTTAATTAATTTTAGGCCTGATGTGCTACAGAAAGAAAATACAATCAACGTCAACAGTCCCAACGATTTTCTGCTTTGATTTCATCAAATCGAATACGGACACAAAATGAATGGAAATTTTAGAATCAGGGCTTCGATTCTCACAGATCAGCTTCCATCAGCGAGGTCATACTATTCCCCGGAAACGCCTTTGTAGAATATTTTCTATTTTCGCTCGTAGTCACCATCCGAATACGTTTCATGACAGAGGCTTTTTTTGTCCCTCCTAGACTTTTCTCTGATGGATTTCTCGGGTTCCTTGAATGTCAGCACATAGCTTAGATTTTGCTTTTCCTTCCTCGGTTCATACATGTGCAGATGTAGTTTTTCCCTTAAGATGGAATGAATGGGCGTCTAATAAAAGATCACCACACTCTCTCTTTTTATGGACTAGACTGGATGATCGGGCGCAATTAAATCAAAAAATCACAAGCAAATGCTTGCGGCCGATCCTTACGATAATCTGTTTAATATCCGTTTGTGTGTCACCTAAAGTAGTCAAATGTGAGACGATATCCCTCGTTCATCTCCCGCCTCTATGCATCGCAATGTCTGAAACATTATGCCTTCTTTATATCCTTTTTTCTTCGCGTGTTTTAATTAATTTAATTTCATTGAACTTCCCACAGGATACATATCGTAGATTGGTACAACACGCTGAAGTCTATGCCTATATAAGCTATAAGAGGAAATATATGGGAAACAAAGTGACATTTCTGTTTAATTACTTAGTAAGCCCAGAAACCTCCAAAATATAAAAGAATTGTTAAAACATTGGTTCTGAAACTTCATGTTGAATTTTGATTGGCAATGACAATATCCTGAGAAGATATTTTTCTCAATATAGTCTGAGTGTTAATACAATTTCTTTGACGTATTTTATAAATGACTGAAAATTCGCGTAATTCTGATAAATTTATTTCACAATTTTATATCTCAATTTAGACCAGAGCTACTCAATTCAGACCACAACGCTACTGTAATCTCGAAGGCTTTATTGAAGAATTTCATGTGGAAACAAATTTTCTAAGGATTTGATGCTATGAGTAGTACGTCAAATCATCGGAAACGATCTTCCGCTGTTCATGAGTGCTCAGATCCATTATAAAAACTAAATGGTGAGATGAAAAACTTAAGATGAAGGTCATTAGCACTGATTTATGGCAATTGAAATCTCATTCGAATATCCGTAATGTTATCTGTATGGAGTTAGGCTTGCACCATTAATTATCAAAATCTTTTTGGCGGGATTATTAAAAAAGGTGAGGAGTGAGATACTTTTAGCTTTTCTTTCAGAGCCAGAATGGTATTAATCCGTCTTAAATGGGATAAAATGACCGTATAAACAGACAATGATAACTTTCAATAAGGACTAGACTCAGGATCTTCTACTTACCGGGCGACTACTGTAACCAAATGATTTATCTCAAAGAGCAATTTTTCACAATTTTTAGGAAAGTTTTAAGCTAAGGCTCCACCAAGTTCACCATGGTCATCACAAATCTTAAGGAAGCAAGAACCTGCCTTCAAATCGGTGTGCGGCCATTTCGTTAACTAGAATGTTTGAACATTCGTCTACCGGTACAAAAATAGGGTATCATGACAAAGGACAGGAAAATTATTACGGATGGGTTCGGTATAGGTATTAAGTCGAAGACTTTTGCAAAAACGAATTAGGCGTCTCGCAAAATTCGGCCAGATTAACTCCTTATATAATTTTAGTGTGCATGTATATAACGGGACTAGCTAAATTAAAAGCTGATTCTGCAGAGAAAAAGTTTCAAAATCTGGACTCAAATAAAGCATTCTTGTATTTTCGGCCATCTTTTTTAGATTTCAGCCTACTGTGTTTCGATTTATTACTTCTCTAAGGCAGTTAAATATTTCCGGGAATGGTGACTGTACTTATATGAGATTTAGTAGCGCAACTACTGCTCAGGGTTCGAGGTAGGATTATCTTCGCACGTGGCATATAACCCTTATCGCCTCATGTCCTTGACTTAAATAGCTCACAGTAGTCGATGTGGCAACTATTATCCGCCGTTGTTTCTAAGGAAACGAGTCATCACTCGTGAATAACTTAATTTACCTATCAAATGATAACCTATCATGACACGAATCACTCAAAGAAGATATAACATTGATTTTAAATAGAATATTCGACTTTGATGCCGTTGTGTGCCTTGCATTTTCCAAATTAGCGATGAAAAGTCATACCTTATCAATAAGCCTTACTGTGTTATATAAGCCCCTCTAGCTAAAGGGAGGCATTTTTTTAATGTAATTGGAATGAAAATTCAAACTCAAAACTTTGCTAGTAACGATACACAGCAAATCGAGAGTCAAGTAATTGGACCGTATTTTCATATTATCGATCTTTTACCGTGAATGATTCATTTTGAAGATATTCAGGGTTCGATTAATACAATAATTAATCATAAAATTAATGCTAATGAAGAATTTCATTGTTTCGTGAGAAGTACTGTAAAGATTGACTGATAAATCATGCTAAATTACGCAATGAATAGCTGTAACTCGCGGCTTGCTGAAAAACTACGATAAGTTATTGAGAATACTATATATATTCTCGTTAAAATTACCAATTTTTAAAATTGTGAATTACTTAATCGTGACATTGCTTAATTTCGTTAAGACCCGTTATAAGGAAGATACTCCAATCTGCAATTGAGGAAATATTTCGTAAACATACATTACATCATAAAAGGATACGCTCATAAGAGTATGTTTTTATGAAATAACTAAGCAAGCTATGAACAAATTCTTAAATCTTTGAAAATTTTCAGAGATTGCGGTTTTGAATATTCTTAAGTTCAGTGATAGGACATTTTCATGAACGTTGGCATAGCGAAGCATTTTATTTGCCTCTCAGCATTCTCCTCCACTCATTCTAATACCTCATTATGTATAATGCTTTATTTACTGATTATTTGTTATTTTCATGTATGCCTATGAAATAATCTATCACACTAAATATTTTACTATCCATTTTCAGCCACTACATTTTGTATGTGACTGTATGCTTGCCCTCCCGTGAATTTTAATTTATTTTTGTTGCTTTTGATAGATTTCGGTTGAGCCGAAGGTTGAAGGAATATCGTAGTTGATCCCGTTACTTTAACTTGAGCATATGTTAAACTATGTAATGAAATTAATCGTGAATTTATGGAATTTCACAGCAACCTTCTTGAAAAGAGAAAGTCTTCGTTACTCAACTTGGGGAGTGGGAGTTACAAAATTTTCGGATCGAAGATAGGAAGCTTATTTATTATTTCCTGGCTCTCTAGTCAAGAGTAATCTGCGTGAATTAATGAAGACTCAATTTTTTAATTACGTAACGTATTTTATCCCGTATTGTAAATAAGTAATAATAAAAAATTATATTAAAATGTATTCAATCTTTACGCTGGATAAAGCTCAGCTAGCGACCGATTTCCACATAGATTGTGACTAAATATCAGGGCTGCGAAGTCGGATCTGGGGTTGAATTAAGTTCTCCCACTCTCTTTGACCTAACCGAGACACACTAAAACCGAAAATATCTTATTTACAGATTTACTTTAAACGTATGTAAAAGGAGGCTTATCACTTATTGAATTTTAATAATACCAATAAAGTAATCTTCTCTATAATTAGTCACTCTAACACCTTTTCTAAGGGGTCAATAGGATTTGGTAATTTTAGGAGTTGGTTTGAAATCTGAGGAGTCGACTGTTAAAAACAGGAGAGTCTGAGCCTTGATGACCCGATCCCGCTGGCGTTATTCGTGACACTCCTCTCCGGTCATAATTCTTAGTCCAGGAGTTAGTTTTTGCTATCGTCACGTACGAAGCCAAAGAAAGGGTCGTTAAATTATTATCGTTCTAGGAAGTTGGTCGAGCAACATCTGGCAAACCTGGAAAATCTAATCTTAAACTATTGAATCTACGGTGACATTCATATTCACGGTGAGACGAATCTTTGCATTGCTTTGTTTTACGAAAAATACCATGCTATGCTAAGCTACACTACGTTTTGAAAAATTTCAACGATTTACATTAAATTCGGTGTTATTTAATATGATACTGCGATAGGTGTATATCGATGCCACGAACGGTTTTGGAATAGCGACTTAAAAAGTTTGACGTACTCAAAAGAAAATTCGCATCATATTGAGACGCAAGACGTAAGCCTTTATATTTAAAGAAAATAGTCTCATCAATGAATAATGAGCTATTGTTATGAATGGAATCACAATGCGTCGGTGCTCTCCATAAAAGTCGCCGAATGATTTATGAGGTCCCATCTGCTTGTGGTTGATTCATAACTAAGTGTCGTCCATTATCGTCCACCCTAAAGGTTGAATGATCTACGGAAAAGAAAGATTGTAAATTTTCTGAAGTGATGAACAGTACTATCGGCTCTTTACTGCCATCATCTGTTACTGAAACGCCGAATATTCTGCGATTTTATACAAGAAAATGGCAAAATATTTCAAAATCTGAGATCTTTACTTTTCTTTTTCATGACACGCGATCCAAAATATCCTACATAGAATCCATCAACGTATATCCTCAGTCGCTTAAGTTAGAATTCATCATTAGTATATTTTTAGTTGGTAAAATTACAGCAGACGATATTTTGTGAAACTACTTTAACGAAGCTTATCTTCCGTGCTCGTGAGAGACCAAAACCCAGATTACGTAATCATAACTCCTTATACCATCACCTCCTATTATCTACGAAATAAAGGGAAATGATTTTGGGATTCTTAATTTTATTCTCTTTCTCTCTGCTGATAGATAGGTTTGTACATTCGTTGGATATTCTTAACGAATAAATTGTTCCGAATAGGAAAATGGTTTCATTGAGAGAGAATAAAACCGAATTGATTGTAAATCTATTTCACATTTTCTTGTGTTATTTGATTTCATGTTACAAGGAAATTATATTCATCACGTTATAAAGTATTCATTTTCAATTCTTTAAGCTATATTTAAAAACCGCTCGTTTCGTAACCGCTCCTGACTTACGATTGTCCTGAATTCTTTCCCCGGTTTCTTATACGTTGATAACTCAACGAAAAATTGAACATATAAATTTTAAATTTAGTAAATAACAATGGAATTGGTGGATATGAGTATCAAATGAGATACGTATTTGGTATCACTGAATGACGGAATTTTCAGTTGTTAAGAGTGTAATATAATTGTAAAAAAGCTAAGAGTGCTTGGATTCTCTAAATGATCATAATCACATGAAAAATTAAGAAGGTAGAGTAACACTTTTCCCACTGAATCTACCTTATAATAAATTATAATTTTAGGAAAATTATAATTCATTACAAAGTAGACTAAGAGGGGAAAGTGAAAAGAAGTTATCAATTATAATTGATATTTTTCTTTCACTAAAAATGACAATAAGGACAATTAGAAAGAAACAATTAACTATTTCAAGAAATGCTAGAAATATTTAATTTTTAAGGTTGAATTAATCTTCATTATTGAAATAACCTCAATTTTTCATATTTCCACACTTATAGCCAATTATCATCGAAGATAATCGGGAGTTCGAATCCGCCGTCTTTTTATTTGAAACTCACTTTCGATTCTGAAAATGTGAACTCCGACTGCCTGAGGTTGCCGAGTTGCACAACACGATACGACAATAATTGAATTATTCTTTAATAAAAAGAGACAACGTACTCTAAGTAATTTCGTACTGCGGGTGATTTTCAAATAAGGTCCTTTTGAATTAACATCACGTTCAGTTTAAGAGGAAATTTTCAACGGAGCTGAGCCACATACTTCAGCTAAGCGGAACCGAACCTTATGGTAAATAAAATTCACAGTTTCAGGCGTTGTTTTGTGGAAATATTCCATAATTAGTAAGAAAACTTTGTACTTTTTCCACAAATTAATTTTATTATAAACAAAAGACTGTAAAGCACACACGACTAGTTTCGGAGATTGATCTCCATCATCAAGTGACTTCGCAAAACCGTTAAGCATTATATAAACAATGGACAGAGAGGTGAGTCAGGGGGGAGGGGACGGAACTGGAGGTAGAGCAACATTGTCAGTGGATGATAGAATGCATTGAATCAATGGGGAATGGGAAGGGAAGAGGTGCTCATTAACCACATTACATTGTTTGGAATTTATATGGGAAATTATCTCAAACTGTTCTAAGAAATTAAGCCGTTGGTTTTTATCTGTATAGTGAAGAATTTTGGGTACAAAGTCAGAAGAATGGTTGAATTCCAGCAGGTGTTTAGCGAAGTGAGATTGGGAGGACTTGTTCAAGAAACATCTTTTATGTTCATTGGCTCTTATGGCGAAATTTCTCCGCGTTTGACCCAAATATACCCCATCACAGTTATTGCATTTAAGCTTGTAAATTCCGGATTTTTTCAAAGGGTGATATTTATCCTTACCATTACAAAGTTGTTTTTGTAAATTGAACCGTGATTTGAATGAAGGTCTTAACCTTTCTTTAGGCAGGATGTTGCTGATTTTTTCCGAAAGCCTGTTTAAAAAAGTTAATTTTACCCATTTTGTTTTTACATCTTCACTATTTGATTCTCCAAAGATATTATTTAAGGCAATTTTTCTTTGTTTGCGAATTAAAAGTTTGTCGACTATGCTATGGTGATATCCATTTTTAACAGCAATGTGTTTGATAATAGAAAGTTCTTTATGGAAGTTTTTATCAGAGAGAGGCATAGAGAGAAGACGGTTAATAAGGGAGTGAAAAATCGAAAGTTTTTGTGAGTAATGGTGGTTTGAATGTAAAGGAATGACATGATCGGTGTAGGTGGGTTTGCGGAAAATGGAAAATTGGAGACTTGGGCTGCAAAAGGAAATGGTCAGGTCAAGAAAGTTGAGGGAATGGTTGCTCTCTAATTCATGGGTGAATTTTATGGTAAGATGAAGGGAGTTTAGGAAGGATAGGAATACATTAAGTTGTCTAAGAGTACCACACCATATACAAAAGACATCATCCACATATCTGAACCAACATTTGACAAATTTCAAGAGATCAGAAGAACAGTTAAACAGTTTAGTCACTTGATGATGGAGATCAATCTCCGAAACTAGTCGTGTATGCTTTACAGTCTTTTGTTTATAATAAAATTAATTTGTGGAAAAACTACAAAGTTTTCTTACTACTTATGGTAAATGCTCGTTAAAAAGACAAGAGTGAGAAGCTGCGGGTTTCCTTCAACTTCCCAACTCAATGCCCAAGCATCCTTCCATCCTTACAGCCTTCTCTTTCATGGAAGATTTACTTCTTATCTCGTCCATCTCCGTTACTCTAACGGAGACCATTAAGAAGGACCTCGCAGCCGGATATGACAGGTCCCGTAATCGAAGGCGGCGTTTTCGACGAATAGAAAACCATTGCCAAAAAGGCGATATCTATTCTCCCTCCAATCGATCACCACCCTTAACCTTTCACCGAGGAGTAAAATAAAATTTTCCGGCTTCCTCGGTCGTTCACGAGGAAAGCTACGGATTTCAAACCCGAATCAGCTGTCATCACTGTTAATTCTCCGGGGCTATCCACGAAACTTGGATATAATGAGCTTAGCGAGAAAAATAAATTAAGAGAAATCTCACCTGGTAACTTTATGTGCGAAGCGTTCGTCTGCTTGGGGAGCGTTTTTATGGCCAAAGATGATACCTCTCTTTGTCTCGGCCCACTAAAGAACGGTCTTTAATTTATTGACGATGCCATCACTTTTTCGAACCATTCATTTTTCCAAATCGTGACGAGTTGCGTACTGCAGAATTGAACGTGTTCGGTTCCCCCGAAGCCTTTTTCCTCTGCCCACTCCAATCCTTGCCTTGTTACCGTGCTTCGCCCACCTCCAGCGCTTCGCTTCAATTGGTGACCACACTTCCATCCTTCCTTTGACCCTCACCGATATTATCCCCTTGACTGGTCACGGTATAAAATAAGCACCGGTTTCCTCGCTCGTTGAGAATGAATGAAGTGAAGATGTAACTTGGGTCCGTCCCCGAATCTTCGTGCCATCAGCGTTTATGCCAGGTGCGTCTAAGCTTTAATCTCCAGTGGGCCGCATTGGCTCCCGTAAAGACTTCACGGGCCGCGGATAGTGCGCGAAGTTGGCGGTATGAAACGATGATCCATTGAAGTTCTTTACCTCTATTGTAATGTTTATTATGCTGAGGGCAGTGATTCATATTTTACGGTACTTCCCTAGCCAATTCTTTTTCTTACACTCACTTAAGTTAAAAAGGTTTTTCATGGAAAATTTGAATCAACTTTTAGAATAAAGAATTATTTACTAAGCCGAATGGGGTAGTGGGATGCTTACCATAGATCCATATCTCACGGTTTGGAAATTCTTATTTTAGAAAAATCTTTCTGACGTACTACCAAACATTAACCCATTTGAATTTTTTGTTAAAATACCTCATATTAAAAAATAATACTTACTTTTCCATATAAAGAGAGTAGTTTTAGACATTTCTCTGAAAATTATATCCTACGTAAAACTTCTTTCGATGTAAGAAAGACAGGAATTGATTGAGAAACTCCCCTGTTTCAGTACCAGTTTCAGTGTTTCAGTAGTAATTCAAAACATATGCCACAATAGAATCTATCAAGTGAAAAAAAATCAGCTGTTACCAAGTTTTGAGTAAATTATAAAATACTTTAGTATCGACGATGTAATCTGAAACTTAGGATTCAAATTACTCTTCATTTTCTCTGAATATTCTCATTTCGTCATCTCTTACTTAGGATGAAGTTTTACAAACCCGATGTTACACTTTTCTTTTTGAAATCAGAATCATAATGCAATCACAGTACTGCGAGAAGTTTTGTAAGACATATTGCAAGGAGGAGTTGAATTAATTTGAAGTCGTCTTATTACTCTGCATACGAATTTGAATCATGTACATATTGTTATTAAACTAGTTAGGGTTAAGAAATGGTTGATAAATTTTGCAGTATTAGAAGGAAAGTAAAATCGGACGCCAACCTTTGGCTATGGAATCACTTGGGAAAGGAACAATGAGTCACTCTTTGAACTTATCTTCCGCTCGTATGATCTATCTTGCTAAGGGAAAGAGGTAAGTAAAGAAACGAGCTCTCTAAGAGCTGCTACTCAAGCCTCCTAAACAAATAGGAATTCATATCACTATCCGGTAATTTCATTTATCAGATATTAAAAAAAATCGCTGCTTCGTATAATCAAACATTAAAGGAACATTGTACTGTTGTAGCGCTTCGAGATTTCCGTTTCTAAAGGTCGTTTGTTTGAGCATACGGCCAAGTATAGCCAAGTATCATACTAAGTACATACATATCATGGCTGCATAATAATAAATGGATCCTTATCATAGACAACCTGAGCCTTCACGTAACGTACTCCGATTTAATAACTAATTTTAAGTCTACGGCGACCAGTTATGTTCTTATAAAAAAAACATTTAATAATATTATCGCGGAATTTTGATAAAATAGATGCGATTGCATTTTAAAATAAACTGATAAAGTAGATAGGTACGTTTATGAAGTAGATGTGCGGTATATTTATGAAAACGGAAATATTTTTATTGGTAATATATTACTGAAGAGAAATAATCCGGTGACAAGCCGCGAACCCGCTATCATGAATCGTGGTATCATGATAAATCATGCTATATCCCGAGCAGCCTAATTTATTCGGGAGTGCTTAGAGAAAAAGTAGCGAGCCTACAGCATGTGTGCCAGAAGTGGCACATTTCTATATAGACAATGTTTTGTTATGTTAAAAGATGCTGAAAGGGTTGACTGCATTTCAGGATTATTAACGCTACGTAACTACTTCTCGGGTGTCTTCGCTCACAATCCTTATCTCCCTCAAGACCTTGACCTTAATAATGCGCGGTAGGCAAATCAGAAAATGATTATTTACGATAAGGGAAAAAGAACAACGCCTAAATCGAAAAACAGATATTTCTTATGAAATAATGAGATGATCACTGCCAAACACAACTTTAAAGCGTGACATGAAATTTAAGTTATTATCCCTTTGATCTACTTCACAGACGAATATAAATATGTATACTGATCTTGAGATGAAAAGAACGCATATTCATCGGAAAAGAATTCCATCTCAAGATAAACACATGTCCATAAAAACAAAAACGTGTGATGGAAAACTTTGCACTAGCTCTTTGACATTCATTAACAGCAAAGAAAATGTTTATTTTAATCGAAATATTGGGCTCGGAGGCCGTTTGAGCCTCAAATCCTCCCCGTCAGCCATGAAAAGCCTTTAATAGGTAATTAGACTTTCTATGCGAGATGAAAATTGAGGAAGTTTTGCTCTACTCTCTGATTAAGATCGTTGCAATAATAGAAGTATTCGGTAATCTCTAGTTTCTTTCTGTATATAAATACTCGTGTATAGGTCGATCTATTATATAGCTCGGCCCCAAAAGTTTTACTTCGGATTTCCATTTTCGACGTGTTTTTTCACTACTAACGGTAGTTATGAAGTTGAATGTAGTCAATATTTATTTTGATTATAGATATAAATTGATTTTGATCATCTATAAAAGGTATGTTTTAGAATATTCACTCATACCTCATATAAAATCTTTTACATAACTGATAATATTTCATAATACTTCCCTGGTGTATCAGCCGAATTTACGTTTTATCATCGAAATTTTGTATTTTAAGTTTGATTTATACATGAGCATGTACAAACATAAGTTTATACACCTTTTACAGAAGTTAATAAGACCCTGCACTTATTATATACCATTGGATTTTAATATTCCCTCCAGAACTGCATATGAGCATGCCACAACCATGACATCTAACTGAGAAGAAGGAACTAATTCAAGCAGAATTACTGTAGATTTCATAAAAATACTTTTTTAATCCTCATATATTTTCACATTAGATGATTCTGTATATAGTTTAACAAAAAAATTCTTGATTGCTAATTTGAAATCAAAGGAGATTGTGAGAAATGTATATTTATTGAATAATTTACTTAAGAAATTAAATTATGCAACAGATCAAATACCAAAGATATTATGCAGGTTGGCAAAGCAAATCACTATAATTAACTCAAAGTAAATTATAAAGATTATGATGAAGAATGATCTTGTTATCATTTTATCATGAACAAAATAATAGTCATCAAAGCTAAAATTGTCTACGGCTATTTGTTGTCTGTTACAAATATTCAAAAACAGTTCTACGTAATATTTTATCGAAACATTTATTTTGTTCATTCTTTTGAGCCAGTATTAGCAGATTTTTAGCATCTCACTGTGATACTTGATTTGTTAAGGGTATTACTTCTTTGCTTTCCACTCCACCTCTTGGTAAAAGATTAATCTGCATGAAAATAGCATACTGGTATCTCCAATGCTCAGTTTACCATCACTCCTTACTAAATCATTAAATATAATTTTTTCTACTATTTCTAACTACTGCCCTCAGATCCTTAAAAGTCAATAGAATAAGAAGAGATAGAGATATAACCATAGCATTATAGTAACATGTCAGTATGAATAGATTTCAATCTTACTTTTAACATCCCTGCCATCTAGGTCTACTTCTTAGTACCAACTGTGGACATGAAGAGGCATTAAGAAATTTTTAACTTTGAGCTAATTCTTTTAGGCATACGTTTACAGCATGAAGTACTTAACATTTAGTTTGAAGGATGTAGTCCTTCATTTGATTCAATTGAGCTTGATTCTACTATGCTTGACTTAATTCACCTTGGTTATATTAACCTTTCAGTTACATGGAAGAGAAGGTCATGTAAATACTACCCAGGATTGGCAGGATTTCACAAGGTGATACCTAATGAATGCTGTTATTGATTTAGCTAGAGAATTTGATATTACCTTAGAATAATTATGAAGTAAAATGTAATTTTTTTAATAAGTCATGTTCTAAGATATTGTTATAGGACTTTCAGGTAATACATGCAGAAATTAAATTCTTTAATGGTTCTCTATGTTTTATGTGGCTATTCTCTAAAATTTCCTAATTCCTAGATTGAGCAAAGTAAGATCTTGTATAATTTTTTCCGCAATGTGGCCTAAAAATTTCAGTAAGATTAAATGATGTTATATTTTTGAATTTAAATTTAAGCCAAAAAAGTAATAAAATTATCACCACTTATTATGAGTGTAGTTATAATAATAATATAGTCATAATTATATAAATATATTTGTTTCTATATATCTTATTTATTATTTAACATAAAGTAATTTTAAAGAATAGAATGAAGGCTCCTTAAATGTCTAAGGAATTTAGGCTAGTTTCTAGATATTGAATTATTGTTTACTTTAGCAAGGGGTTGCATATTTGTGCAGATTTCTTACTGTGGAATAATAGGTAAGTTTTTTTATATTAGACTCAAGAGTATCCTGACTGCAGCATTTAGACATTTGAATGACCTATTTATTGGCAATATAATTCAGGAAAAGTGTGTTGGAAGTAGTTACTAAGCAAGTTGTATCATCAGCATATAGTTTGAATATGGTTAAATTGTTGGGGATGTCATAGCTGAAAATAATAAATAGCAGAGGGCAAAATTATGTTGGAACTGAATTTGGTGCACAAGAAAGGGAAGTACATTAAATTATATTAGTTAGCATAATAAAAAGGAAATTTGTCATCAAACTACTTAGAGCGTATGTTTCAGATAGACATCAGTGATGAGTTGCTTAAGATACTAGTTCATATAAGTGACTAGTGATATACTGAATATTGAATACCTAACAATAATATGTTTCACTTTCTTGAATATAATTATAAGTGAGATAAATGCAAAGGAGAGTATTATTGAAGAAATGATATTCCCTTTAACAAGTATACTATTATGTAGTGAACTCAATGTAGAGGAGGATCATGAAGAAGAGAGGAGGAGTTGGAGGATCCTCTCTCATTTCTATTTTCATTTACCATTAGTTGTGAGCTTTCCTTTATGAGGTTTTGAAATTATAAATTTCATTCACTCAAATATCAATGAAAATAGATAAAAAATCATAAAGGTATGATGAAATGAAGGGGAAGAGAAATATGAAATGAAGGGAGTATAGATTAAATAAGGAAAGCAACTGCTTCTATGCAATGCAAAGGAAAAATTAGGAGAGGAACAGAAGCAAGAATGAATTCAAAGATTCAAAGATATATTGTTTTAAAGATTATATCTGAAACACTTAAAAACCAGAATGAATGAGAGCCTGTAGAATTTTCCCCAGATGGTGAATAGGCAAAAGTATTCACAAAACAACAAAATAATACTAATAACAACAAATACAGCTGAGGACACTAATATTCTATATGAAAAGGACAATCCATTGATTTTATTTTATTCAATTTGTTCTCTATGATATGTTATTCATTAGGGCACAGTAAAATAAATGATACTTCACAATTTTTTAATAACTGTTACAGTC
The DNA here is from genome assembly GCA_036926295.1 of Pachydiplax longipennis. NCBI lineage: Eukaryota > Metazoa > Arthropoda > Insecta > Odonata > Libellulidae > Pachydiplax > Pachydiplax longipennis. Next base: position 18,232,667 of record JAVFKF010000010.1, on the reverse strand, counting down.
ATGACAGAGCTTCACCAAATGATCTATGAATGGATGTCATACTACAAGTGCTGTATTGGCTATGGAATAACAGTATCCCATAAAGATATTCAGAAAATATTTGACTTTCATCATTTGTCAATCAAATATAAATTTATCTCTGAAAATTACTTTAAACCGTACATTGGTGATGAAATTAATGATTCTGTAGTGCCCTACATTTAGAGTTATATAGCTGAGATCAATCATTATATGCCATTTTAATTATCATCTTCGCTCTACATTTTTCAACCAGCTGTAGCTCAAATTTGGTCATGTCAACCAACACAACCTAAGTCTTGACACCGAAATGCTCTTAAGTTGGCTTTGACCAAATAAAATAGTGATGGTGGGAGATATTGATAAATACAGTAATGACAATTTGTTGACCATTATATTGTTCATCATAATATACTTCATCATATGATAAATACATAAGAAAAACAATCCCTCAAGGTTAACAAACAAATTTTTTAGTTAACCAGTTGATGCCACATTATTAAATTATATACATGTAGCTTATGTTTCTCTTTCTGATGATGCATTGAATAATATTACACCCAAATTATGTCTATCAATCCATTTTGTGGCAAGTTGACAACTACTATTGTTTATTTGATCTCTTCCCTCTAAGATACTTATAAGTAACTTAAGATCTCATAGTATATGAGCATAGACTTTTCTTTGCAGATCTCAGATTTAAGTATATTTACAGACAGTAAACTATCATTGTCTTTAATATATCAAAAACAGGTACAATATTCTCTTACATGATCATGGATAAGAGTTCTAACTAAGTGATATAGTTCAAAAGTCTTGGAACAGGTTCTTATGCATATGGAGAATAAAATTGTTCATGGATAAATGTTTTCTTGATATACAGTAACAGATTCTCATATTACTAAGAATTTAAATATATCTTCACAAATATTTAAGATAAGATTTGAAAGAAGTATTTCATGATCATTGAAATTATACTCTCATTCTAATCAGTGGATTATAGAACCTATATGTTTTTTGTTCTACCATGGTCATATCACAAATATATCTGAACTGGTTCACCAAACTTTTACGAAATTCTAAGAACAAGTTCATTGAACTTGTGTGAAGCAATCAAATCTAAACCACAACTAACTGCCCTCCTTTATTTTGAAAAGTCTATTCAAAAATTTTGTTCTTCTCATTTAATTTAATGAGTTATGAAACTTAATTTGACTACTACATGTAGGATAGAGTCAACAGAAGGGGAAAAGTGATCATTCAGAGCATTTGGAATCACAATATATATAATATAATAATAATTATTTGGACTTCATTCCCATCACATCTCAATATCTCAAAAACTCCATGGCAGACTCTTTCTGGTGTATGGGTGTCCTTAAACTGCTTAAATATCTTGATCAGAACAGAAAAACAAAAAGAGGAAAGCCCGGGAAGAGATGCATGGAGGGAACTGAAACCTAAATGAGAGAGAGCTACCAAGAAGTTCTGGAAAAACAACAATAGAAAGACCAAGAAAAAAAGGCATTAGGGATCAAAAGATTCTATAGAGGGACATAAATATATGCATACATTACATGAATATGAAATGCCGCTAACACTCTTCTACACTAAGAGCTATAGAAAATCAAGGGGTAAGTGCACAGTACATCCATATTCTATACAGCATTAACAAAATTCCCTCAGCCTCTGAAATACTTCATGAAAAAACCAAAGATTTCAAGATTGGGGAGGGAGTTTAACAACACAACAACCTTTCACCAATTTTTTTTTCAGCCATTCTGGGGGAAGTTTTTTGAACTCTAGACTGGGATGAGAAGGATCTATAGATAAGCAGAAAGTAAATCTGTCATCTGCATTTTACAGATCATATAGTATATATGCAACTAACAGAGATGATGTAACTTTAAGACTTCCAGAAATAAACATGGTTTGGCAAAAGATAGGACTCAAGACTAAATTTTACCAAAACAACAGCAATGTATAATTCAGCATAAGAACCAATCATAATAAAGAAATGCCTGTGGATGTCTGCTTAGAATATATATACCAAGGACAACTGGAAAGAACAGGGGAGAATAACAATTACTGAAGTGAATTAAAGAATTTAATATGACTGGAGAAGCTTCAGAAGGAACACCCTCATTATGAAGTAAAAATGCCCATGGCAATTAAGAGTAAAGCTTTCAACCAATGCATCTTACCAGTGTTGACATATGGAAATGAAACCTGGATATTAAAAGAAATAATAACCCAGCAAATTCAGACAACAAAATGAAGTATAGGATGGAGTATGCTTGGAATCATAAGAAGAGGAATAATGCAACAATTGATATATGATCATTATGCAATATCCTTCGAGCTATATCCAATTAGTAAAAACAGCAATAAAATCCCTAAAGGTACTGTATTTTACAGGTCTCTATAGTTTCAATGTAATGAAACTCATTTTTTTCTCTAATTACTCATTCAAATGATTGCACTAATTTAAGTAACTTTGGATATCTTTCTTAGCATCTTTCTACACTATATACATCATTTCTACACTATACTTGATAGAAATTGAAAAATTAGACAACAGCTTTTAATTTGAGAAAGAAGTTGAGGTCTAAATCAAATTATGCATTTAGCCAAGAAATCTCTTACAGTCTCTGTTATTCAGGTAAAAAAGTATTTCTTATATTATTTCAAATTAAGTTTTAAAATGTGGAACAAGAATTCTTCATGGAAGAAATACTGCAAATGAGCTGTATAGTTATTAATAACTTCATACAGAGCAAGATTAAATTATTTAGACTAAATATTTTAGACAGTTCCATCTGGAAAGATATTTTACTAATAGCTTACCCTTATAAAATCCTTATTTATTAAAGGAAATAAATCTAAACCATGCACTTTAGCAAATAATTAAGTATCACATAAATAGCTACTGGACTAGATTTTAATTCAAATTGATGGTTCATTATTTCCTTGTTTGTAAACTGTATCAGTTAAATAAAGCAAATAAAATCTCATTCCTATGTTTGATATTGTGCAATTCAAAATCTACTATAATAATTTAATAATAACCCAATTAAAAAAGACTTTTAAAGTTTTAATTATATAAAAACACTCAAACATCTTCGTTTCGACAAATGAATGATGAGACAAACTTGTTTTATAAGAGATATCAAGGGCATTTCAGTAGCTTGTCATTTTATTGCTCCTTATATCCATGGTGTATTCAGCACAGTAATTATCATTTTCCTATCTTTTCTATGGATAATGCTCACAGAAAATAAAGCTTTTTTGTTTCTTTTGTTTGGTACTAATACATCTAAAATGAATCTTCAACTATGAAATCAGGTGGAAATCCATCTTCACAGTAAAATGATAAAGATATATTTACCTTACCTAGGTACCTACCTAGATGTAACCTGATATAGCAAATCCTCCATCTAATTTGATAAACCAAAATTTGTTTACATTATCTTTATCGCTGTCCTCCATTCTATGCTCCAGCCTTGCATCTCCTGGAGCATAATGTGCATTCTTTGAATGAAAGATTGATTTCCCCTTTTATGATTTATTTAAATGCTCAGAGGGAAATTGTAATTTTTTGAAAGATTTTCTATGCTAGATATAATTAATTCAGTGTGCACCAGATTTTTGCAATCCATTCTTGCTATCCAGCCTACAAGGCATATTGTGTGGACATTAAATAAGAAGGGTAGTTTGTTCTTTTAAATCAATTTAGTACAAAAATAATATCAAAATTATGATTTAAATAAAAGTATGACAAAAATTTGGCTTCCCATATTGTTAATGATTAAAAATGCTCTGAAGTTACTTCCTTTGCAATACAATTGCAGCTTACAGATTGGCCATTGAATTTACTTGCAGCAACAATCAAACTTGTAGTGACACCAAGTATTTATTATGTATTCAAAATGTAGGAATGGGAAAAGTAATACAAAAAGTAAATAATTGCTGGAAGGGTAATAATATCCTTGTGATCATTTTTCTCCAGTCTGAGAGTCAGAAGACCAACATGTAAATCATGATACAGCAAAAGAACGTGATAAAATGCATTGCAAAAACTTTAAACAATGAAAGAAAGCAAGGAAGATTTGAATTATTACTCATCAATCAGCTGCTTTCTTCTTCTGTACAAAACATTCATGAAGATAATGGATGAATGTTGGAAGATGACCCTATCCTACGCACAGCCTAGAGACCCAGCTAGATTCTGGAAAAGCTTCTGGATTATGGACTACATCCACACACTAAAAGAAATAATAAGCAGAATGAATATGAGGAACAAATTTCAAAGAAACAAGTATAAAATCTACAAAAGTCTTGCTAAACCTATAATAACTAGTAATTAAGTATGGCCTTTGAAAGAAAAATCAGAACTATCAGTGTGTGGTGGAGATATATTTTTGGAAAATAGAAATATCCTGACATGATAAAGTTTGGGATATTAGAATTGGAGAAATAATGGACCTCCTGCATCATGATATGAAATATATAAGAGGTATGCAGCTTAAGTGGTATGGTCTCATCCAATGAATGGAAAATGAGTAGCTATCAGGACTAAGAAGGAACTATTAGTAGTAAACACCCTGTGAATTTAATGGACGTAAGTGGTATTGATATGCTCAATTGCAATGACTGAGATGGTTTCTTTTTGCGATTGTGATTGGAAAAACTGGTAGATGCTTCTCTGAGAGACAAAAGGAACATTTGTGTGCTTTCAAGCAGAATAAACCAGATGTGTCAAATTTCAGTAAACATTTGTTGGAAAATTGACATAGTAGCGACTTTAATATAAAGACTTTACATATATGTGACCGAAGTGTTAAGCTGAATAACTTGGCAACTTTGGAAACCGTACTTTCTTCCTCCTTTTCTTTTCCCTTGCCTTCAACATTCACATCTCCTTTTCTATGGTTTACATCTTTACCCCTCTTCCCATTTACCCCATTTCCCATTGGTTACTGTTAAAAAATTGTACTTTCAGTATTTTTATTGGTTGGGTTTCTGTATATATTCTGCCGTGTCTAAAACATTTTCACTTGAAGATGTAGCATTGCTACAAAAGCTGGGTTTTATATTTTTTTCTTGTATGGTTTACTTAAAGTTTTGTCATAAAGCAATTTTTTTAACTAAGAATATCTCAATAAATAAACGTTTACTTCAAATATATGTTGCAAGGATATCTTTCAACTGAGTATCTTCTGCTTACAAGTAACTATTTCATAAAAAACCATTGAAATACTAATAAAAAAAAGAAGAAATGCACAGAATGTTTTTAGACAAATTCAAAACTTTTAAAATGACATTTCATTGATATATACTAAAATATGAGGGGTGACAGAAATCAAAAACTGAGATCAAAAGCCAACAACCAACCAAGATAAAAAAGCCCAGCTACCAACAGTTATGCTGACCCGAGATGATTATAAATTAATCACACCTTAAGAAACATGTTTTTATGCAAAGTTTGACTTAACAGCAGTATTTTTGACAAAAAACCATATAATATAGTCATTTATTTTTATATAAACAGCATGCAAATACATAAACTAAGAGTAATCAAATTATAAAATAAGAGTACAAATGGGTCTCATTATCTTTTCACCTTTCACATTATAAAATTACAATAGTAAAATTCTTGGTAATTAAAGAGAACAAAAACTAGGGAAACTCTTCACCTCAGAGAACTTGAATCCAATACAATTTCAGTATATCAATCTCTGTAAAAATGAACTCTCACATTAACTCCACTAAACACATGATTCACACAGCTAAGCAAAAGAGTTACTTGTCAAAGAAATATTGTTATGATAAATCATAAGCAATTCTTCCTTTCCTTAAAATGAAAACTGAATAGAATTATAATTATCAAACTTCAAGGTTCTCTCCTCACTTGTGACAGAAAAGGATAAAGTTCTGTTCTGAAAACAATTCTCCAATACTATACTCAATCATCAATGGTCTTTCTACCATTTCTCTAATTAAGAAGAGAACCCTTCACCTTAGTATTTACAGAGGAGAATGCTAAATTTCCAGTTATTTTTCTTATAAAATAATATCCCATCATAGAAACTGGGCTGATTAGGCTTAAGTTTAATAAGACTTCAACTACTTTATACATTACCACTTTGCATTGTTTTGGTAAGTGTCTACAGACATTTTTTCTATCTTTTTCTAGCTATCTCTCTAAATTTTTAGAGAAAAAACTGAATTTTTCACCTACAGATTTAAGAGCGCCTCAAACATTCAAAAACACGGTGGATCAAATATCAGCTTTGATTTTACCATGATATGTCAACAAACATCCAGCTATATGCTCTCTGAAGAAATTAGCTTTTGTATATTCAATCCTAATGATACCCAGTTATTCTTCTGCATAGCATCCCTAAATACAACCTTAATCCATGCTCGAGCAAAGTTGTGAATCTGCCATTTACCTCTTAGGCCATAATCAAATCTTAATTTATTTTAATAATCATAGTTCAATTATCCTTTCAGATACTTTTAATTTTGTTACCTTTAGCCAAAGCCACAAGGGTCATGTGCTTGGATAATGTTTTACGTATAGTGCTTAAAAAATAAGGGGGGGAAAAAGCCAAATTTGATAAGAATTCAGAAACAAAGTTTGAAGTGAATGATAATAGAATTGGTTGAGGCAGGAGACGTAAAGTAACTAGAATTTGACTGAAAGATTATTCTTTAGAAAATTATCACAGCAAATGAACATGCTAGAAAAGATATAAACTAATAGCGAAATGACAGGTATTTCATCTAGAGTTCGTGAAATTATACGTCGTCCAAGTAAAAAATTTCGGCTATAGAGTTTTGGAAGAACCTGGTGCTTATGTAGGCAACCCGCGCTGTTGAATTGCATGTCGTATAGCCTACTCTCGAGGATATCACTTATGTATTCATAATTTCACTTTTGTCTTACGATGAAAGCATAGTGTTAAATTAAAATTCGCTCTCCAGCGTTTCTTTTCGTTGCAATCCCAAGTTAATAAACATACCGAATAATCCAGAAAGGGAATCCAGCGTTTTGAGAGCTGTTGAGAGTAGTCTTTCAAGATCATGATGCCCTTTCACCATTGCTGTCAAAAGGATTCGTTTTTCCTCCCCAAAATTCTATCTAGCAAGATTTTCATTGAAGAGGGAAACAACAAAATTAAGGAACTAACGCTCTCTCTTTGTGCGAAAAGCAGACCATTGTTCAAGCATATGACGTGAAGAAGCAAGTATTATACAATCCGGTTATAACATTATCCCGATTAAGCCAAGGTTTTCGCTTGTCCCCTGTAAACTTCTTAACCAGGTTTTATAGTATATCTTTCGCCATTGGCGTATGGCAAGGTACTTAATCAAATCAACATCCTTACCTAATCTTCCTATTAGCTTCCCTAATGCTCTTTGGAAAGAATGACCGCAGGTCTTCCGTTTTAATTCTGGAGAACGCTTAGTCGATACGTCTCCGAGTTCGTGCACGTCGTCCACTCTAATTACTATGTCATTTATTTCGTCAAAATTTTCTGAACCGACGAATCTTTCGGAAAGTATCCGTGTGTGACTGATCTAATGTGCATCGAATCCCACCCGATGAATTGTATCTTAGCGGCAACACTGTTTTCGAAGTTGAAATCACCACTAACAAAACGCTACTCTGCGTTAGAGCATTTCTAAATCTGAGACAATTCCTAAATTGCGCAGCAGTATTCGAGACTAAGTCGAATACCGAGAGGAAATAAGCATTTTATTTGACTCTCAACGAGTATCCCCTCAGAGTTCTACTTCTTAATCTTCGCATTCTATTCGCCTTTCCTATCACGGAAATATTTTTAAAAGCATAAACTACTACTGCGTGTTACTCAGTTATATATCAAGTCAATTTTTTCAAATTACAAGTCTTGTTTTGTAAAGGACAGTGCCCTAACTGGCAAAGGAAAGCTGTAGATCTCGAAAAAGTATGAACGATCCAAATGCCCCAGCCTCTCCTTCCCTATTCTTTTAGTTCTCGAAGCCTTCGAGACCGTCCAAGCCACCCTTCCCCTCCGCTACCTCCACTGCATAGCAGGGAGGGGAAAATTCCCCTGAATCACCCCTATTTTCCTTACTCTACGAGTTTGCCCGACTAGCAGAGGTAGGGGTACTGTTAGAGGTGCTTCGACAGCTGAGGTTATTTCGCACGTGGGCTCGCGCCTCCACGCGCAAATCGAATCCGGAACAGCTTTCACCAAAGCCGAACGCGCTGCCCACATGGCTATCCGAGAGTCTCCGATTGACTAACGATTTTCTAACTATATTACAACTAAAATTTATTTTTTGGCGCAAGTCTAATTTTATTTATTCTGCGAGGGAATGAAATTTTTGGCCTCTTTATAATGTTAAATTTTGAATCCTACGATTTAATTAAATGACCGGAAGAATTCTTGAAAGCACAAAATATTCAAGTACTCGCGAAATTAATTTTTAATAACGAAAGGTTTTGATTGAAAAACTGGATTTAAATCCAACACATCGCAAGCAATTAGAAATGCAAAGAACAGAAGAAAACTAAACCTTTCATTCAAGTTTACACATTTCATTTACGAACAAGGAAAGCCCTTGAAAAACACGGAAAAATTAAAAATATTATCTCACATGAACAAGATAATTTACTACGGAGATTTAAGATATCAATAAATTAGCAATGTTGAAATTAAGAGTGCAAAATAGACCATTAACGGATGATTTTAAAGTCTTTCAACCACAGAAGTGACTAAAAATTTTAATTTCAAACCTTAATTAACTTCCACGGACAATACTCTCCCAAGTTCTGGAACCCAACTGCCGAAGTTCATCATACTCTCTCTCGAACAGTGGTGGCAGGTACTGCATGCTACTACTCCGCGAGAAGCTTCCCATTTCTCTCCAAAGAATTCCCAGAAGCCGGGCTTGGAACTACGCAGCTTCACTGTAAATGAAAATAAAAACCTAAAATTATACATCTTTGATGTAAGATTTGAACAAATTGCATTCTCGTTGACATTTTTCAAAATTTCAAAAATGTTTTAAAGAGAAACCATACTGATGAAAAATTTAAAAATAACTTCAAAAATCATTTGAAAGATTAGGTCAACAAAAAGAAGGAATTTGCACGAGTTTCCGAACCACGCAAAGGCGTATCGTGCTCAGTTCGTTTCCCCTTTTTAATGGAGGGGTATCGCCAGCTAACTGCAACTGGAAAATATTTCGGGGGATAGGGACGCTCGCGTCATCAGTTGCAATTAGCCAGCCCTATGAAACCATGGTGTGGCTATGGCATGAAAACCACAGCCACGGAAAATATAGAAGAGGAAGACTTTCAGAAGACAAAATAAAGGTTTATTCTCTAATGGCTAAAAAGCCTGTCTGTAGCAGTGTGTGTAGTACCTACAACATTCATTTTCCTTACATTCTAAATAACATTAAGGCAAAACCTTAAAGCCCATCAAGTGGGCCCTACTCCTTAATTCCCCACTCCCCCCAAACCTTAATGCAGACCTGTTTTCTAATGCCCGTTGGATGGGCCCGTGTCTAAAGAACCCTACCCTCTACCACCCTTTCACCTGAAAGACGTCGATCCCTTACCTTGAGCTGCGGGAATCCTCCAGCGGCGGTAGGACTCCGCTTTCCATCGGCGTACTGAACCTCCTCTTCAAGTCACTTTCACACATACAATAAATTTCACTAAAATGACCATAGCTCACTGCACAAATACACTACACTCATCTTCGTTGCCGGAAGATTCAGCTTCATCCATGGCTGCAAACTTGAAGGCCTCCTCGTATGTTCCTCTTGTTTGTCGACGACTTCTGCGGTGACTGCGAGGCACCACTTCGATGTGGCGTCTTCGAGAGATTAGCGAAGAGGCAGTGCAGTCGCCATGTGGTAGCAGCTGCCGGGAACTGCCTTGTACCGACCGAGGTTCTCGTCGCGGACGTTGGGCAAAGACTGCGTCGAAGGCTGAAATTTCAGGGTCTATATACTCGTTGGCGAAGGAGAAGTGTTAGGAAGGGAGGGGAAAAGGTGGGAGGGGGTTTTCGAAATGCATTTCTTATACGAATTATTTCTAATGGAGACTATGCCTTACTTTCATCTTCTCCTACCGATGTCTCTAATGTCTTGTCACTTCGTAGTGATGACTTAATCGAAATAACAGTGCTACGAGAATTGAATGACTGCGCCATCTGACTTAGAAGGGCACTGTACCAAGGCTCAGTAAGCCGATTTTCCCAAGTGGAGACATTAGGCGATAAAATTTATTATACACTATTATTTTTCATTTAATTCACCCGAGGCGTTCAAAAGCCGCAATCATCACAATTCAAAGCCTCAAATCATTACCTTTCACAATAATTATTTTTTACTTCTCAATGTCACCTGCGGGCGCATGAAAAAGCGCTTCGTTATTAGGTGTAAAAAAACTGGGAGACAATTGGTTTCATTTCATTATTATTATAAGCGGTACTATCATTATAAGCGGTAAAACGTGATTCAGGAAACTTTTGAGCATCAATCCTACGTTTCATGCGTGATACATTTTAATTCTTTCATATAGAAGTACTATTATATATCCGGCCAAATAAGGACTGCTTTTAAATCGAGCTATTTAGATACAAAGTAGCCTTTTCGGAAATTCTACCTTAAGAACGAAATTGACGCTGATCGAAAAGAATTTAATAATTGAGAACGATATTTCTTTCGGCTTTCCAAATTCAACTTGCAAAAAGGAAATCCTCGATGCGGAATTAAATTAAGATACAGCAATGTTAATCCCACATTTCGGCTGGTACACCATAACTCTCCCACTATAATGCTCATTTGACTGCTTGATCTCTCGTTTGCCTCCCAGTTAGACTGCTTGTGTTGGAATCTTGCCTCCCTCGCCCACTGCTTAGAATTCGTAACATTTCCGAGCTGTTGGCCTAACGGTAGGAGGGTGACGGTATTATCTTGTACGCAGAAAGTCGAATCTTTCAATACAAATCACCATGGAAGAGGGTATTTGCAGAGGAAAATATCTCAAGAAAAAACAGATTTGAAAAGAGTGATGGAACCGGGAAACAACCTTTTTGACCAGTGCCTCTAAGAGGTCGTGGCGTGGACGATGCCGCTCAGCCGAGCGAAGCCACATTAGACCTTGCCTACGAAGATCCCTAAAACGATTCGAAAAATGTTCCGATCGAATAGCTTAGTTGGCTACGGGACTCCTCCAACTAACCTCCCGTATAGAGGAAGGCCCGGGGCTCGATTCCGGTCCCCCATACTTTTTTCCTTGGGGAAAATCACCATATTCTGTTTTTCTTTCAAAGCAATCTTCCAAAGTGGTAGTGGAGCGATTGTGGTGTCATAGCCAAAGCCAAGAGCCCCAAAAGGATAGAATGACAGTTTTCGCATACGACGTGTCTATTCTTCCGTAGAATTTAGGAAGAAGTTAGTCAAAGGGAGAGGTTGTTATGCTGTTAAATTACCCTCGGCTACCGACAAGGAGCATTCACCTACCCCTTACTTTCCTCTTCCCCTAACTTCTGCGCCACGCGGACGCATTTGGACGGTCAACTTTTTAATGGAACGAAAAATAGTATGGAAGCTTACCCATTAAACGACGGCAGAAAGGCGACCGCGTTTAGCAGTCCGGTAACCTTCCAATGCTGTTGGGAGTCCGCGGCTGCCGTGCCTTGTTTTCTCTCAGAAGACACGGCTGATATAGATATAGTAGCAGTAGTATTGCCTTTAGAAATAGATAGACGTGCTAATTATGCTGCTGATATCCTATGTTTACATTTTCTATTAACTGAAAATTAGTTACAATATTTTGTATTTCTAAATATATTGTATATAATATACATCCAGTTAAAGCCGTTTCAGACGCTCCCGCTTAAAACGCGATTTTCTCCCGTACTCAGTACCCTTCACGCTAAACCTATGGTAAAAATACCGCTTAAGATACTCTGCTTTCCACTTAAGACGCGGATTTCTCCCGTCCACAGGTGTACTGCAACCCACTTGAGCCAGTCGTTCGGGTTCGCCTCATTCAGTAGAGGAAATGTTTACGTAACCCGTCCTACCCTTCGTCTTATCTCTGGAAGGGTTCCTTCCGACTTTCCTCTTTGGAGTGACTGATTTCTGAAAATAAAATGGAAATATTGCAAGCAAAACAATCTCCATCCCACTGTCGGAGATGATACGTCTGAGATTGAGTGAGATCTTCTTTTTCTCTTCCTCTCAAAGCAGTACGTTAGATAAAAATTAGCTTGGCGGTGTTTCCTCTCGTCGCAATATCTAGTGGTAAACATATCGAATAAACCAGAAAAAGGGTGCAGTGTTTTTGAGTGTAATCTTGGAGAGATCGTGGTCAGTGTTAACACCGCTGTTAGAAATTTCGTTATTCTTCCCTAATTTCCTGTCTGATAGCATTTTTTCGGTGAAGAGTGAATAGAGACCAAAAGTAAGTGACAAAGACGCTCTCTTTCTGTGAAAAACAGACCATTCTTCAAAAATAAGATGTAAGGTAACCAGCGTTATACAACCCGGTTAAGAAGCTATCCCGCTTAAGACGCGGTTTTTGCTTGCTTCCCTGAAAGGTGTCTACTCGGTTTTTCTGTAACTGTAAAATGGTAGAAAAACTATTTTGACTTGAAATTTTTCATTATTTTGTTATTTCATTATTTAAATTCTACTAAACTAATTGGTAACTCATTGACATCTATCAAATACTTTGAAATTTATTTTCAATTAGAAAACCCAAAATAATTTGTCAAAAGTATTTCCTTTTTACTAGCATTAGTATCATAAAAACTGCTTTGACAGCTACGGTCATTTTACACATACCAGCATACAGCCTCTGGAAATTAAACTTGGGACTACTTTTGGAAAAAAAAGGCAAATATGCTATCTACTTTGCAATCCAGGAGCCCTATTTCCTTTGTATATTTTCAGTCTTAATAAGAAGACTACATATTACAAAGGAAATATTTATTTGATAATAATATGAAATCATCAAGCAAAGTACCACAAAACTTCGGTTAATTAATTCACTGTGATTAATCGTCACCTAAAAATGGTACTAAATTACTAAAAATTGTTGTATTCTTATTAAATCTTTCTGGAGAAGAACTATGATATTCTGATTATCTATTGTTTCAATGTATTCCACTGAGATGATCAGTATATATCATTCTGAAAATCTGCAGAGCGCTAAATCCCATGTTATGATGTATATTAATTCTGAAAATGCTAATCACAGTTCCTTTCTCATATCTAATTTGGTTCAAGATTTTTTCATTGAAGATTTTGATCTAAAGGTAGACTTACATTATAGTATGTGCAGTGTATATAAATATCAAAGAAATCTCAAGACATACTGGAAATGCTCAGCTGCCAGTCTTTCCAAACTTGGTGAAGAAAAATATCTTGAGAGAGTGTGAGGCATAATTCAAATCAAATTTTCTTATATACATTCAAGTAAGGAAGAAATTAAAATAAGATGAATATTTTAATAAAGTGTGAAAGTAATACACAATAAAGTGATTCAATCAAAAATAGGGTATAGTGCAAATATGTGGCTTAGACATTTGCATACTAGAAAATGTATGTTATTCAGGGAATGATTCAATAGATAATCTTAGTAAACTGCCAACAGATTTGCACCTCTAAAGCAATTTTTCATTTGATCATCGGCTCGTATAAGAGCTCTTCTGGGTAGAGGCAGTAAACATCACCATATATTGTTATTATTCTACTATTATCAACTTTATGAGGAACAGATTGCACAATGTGTTATGAGAACAGATTGAACAATGTGGTGATATAATGATTTTCAAAATTATTTTAATATATTCTCCATATTTCCATATTCTATCATTTGATATTCTCTTCAATACATCAGCTTATATCATTTCATAAGGGATGCAATTCAAAATTACTCAATGAACACTGATTTATCCAGTATAACAGGATAAGCACAACACCAATGTACGAGTCAATTTGGCAAGTTAAGATAATCCCTGAAATTATTAGGTGTAATTCAGGTTTAGGCCTATATATACTGGATGAGGCAATCACATAAGGCAGCATCAATTCCTCAGTCAAATATAATTGATAGAAAGCTACCAAAGCAAAAACAAACATTTTGTATCTTGATGAATATTTTGAGTTAAGATGCTTCATCTGATTGTTTCAGCAGTAATTTCAATCTTCTGCTACATTAGATCAGTATTCTAGGATGAACCTTGTCCTACATAAACTTTAAATTAATATGAGTACTCAGGAATGAGTTTAATCAGGAAACACTTGTTTTCTCAAGTGGTGTACAGTGAGAAGGCATAATTTGGGAGGCAGTTCGACTTGTTCATCCCTGTAGTAAAAGATCATATTTTATTTCTGCCACCAAAAGTAACCTTTGGTTCTGGAATGAAATTCCATACTTCAGATATTAACTTTGCATATGCATTAACTGAAATCCTTTTTCTCATCAATCCTTATCATGTTGCAGGAACAGCCTTTTAATGATGTCTATACAGTTATATTATATTACTTCATACATGGAGAGGCAGCAACATTTATAAATATTTCATTCATCCATTTTATCAATTATTATTTGACTAATAAAATCTACACTGGGCAGGTGTTCTTCAATGATTTCTGAAATTTATATTATGATCTCAATTCTGATGATACAGTATGAGTTTCTTCAATACTATATGTATCATTTAATCTATGAATCTACTAAAATCATGTATGTACTTTGTGGTTTTTAACATTATTGTATAAACATTAAAGGCCTATTAACTTCATAATTTCAAGTTCTGATAGAATTAAAATTTTTACTCTGTTTAAAAATTCTTAAGTTGTTTCATAGAGAAAATAGAGGTAAATGTACTCTAAATATGACTGTTTTAGAGTGGTGTAGGTTAAAATAGATAGAATATAGATTTAAATCTCACCTAATAAATATCTTGAAGTATTCAAGGTTAAAATTTCATGTGTATGAGTGAGTTATAACAGTTTTTAGCTTTAGAGCATGAGAGAAAACTTCAATAAAATGATCAATTTACCTCGATGTAAGGGGCATTTATTATTTACCAATCCATGCTTGACAGTAATCAGTGGCAAAGGAAAAGTATATGAACCTTCAGTAAATGAATAAAATAAACAAACTAAGAGCTTTCATAAAGCAAAAGTTATTATCACCATGTACAATTCAAAATACATGTACAACTTTAGAAAACCCATATGTTCAGATCAATTACTAATCATTAGAAAAATAAATTATAATTAATTTATAAAGATTGACTGAATATTAATGATAAATTTGACAATGAACTTTCTGAGTATCCAGCTTACATCCTGACAGATGAGTTGACAATGATCTTGAGGATGTATGACTAATAGAAACTCATGGCTTATCAGACTGAAATTCTTCCTGTCACATTTGGTGAAGAAGTATTTCAGATGTTCTAAAATATTACTTAAAGCACTCTAATATCAACTAAGCTCACATTACAATATCTTCATCAAATAATAGATTAGAGTCATCAACAGTTGACCACATTTATACAGAAGGAGATGCTACTGATGAAGTGAACAACTAACTCTCAAGTAAGAACGTGTAAAATCATAATTCACAAAACAGCTCTTAAGAGAGTAAAACATCATATGCTATGAGAATGATAAGTATCATATGAAAGAATGGAATCAACATCTTGTTGATAATACATTCTATAGAATATGAATCATGATCAACTTTTATGCCAGGATGTATAAGTCCTTGTTTAACATTTATAAATATCTTATTCAATATAATGTTACAATGCAAACATAATAACACACATCAACATTACTGCAATGGATGAAGTAATGATTCTATGTTTAAAATGTCTTTATTGCATAGCAAGTAAACACATTTTTACAGATTGAATATTTTTCACAGAATGATTGACTATATGATGTTTATATAGCCATTTTTCTATAGAGCCCCTCTCAGAGGATACAGATTTCAATAACATAATTTATAGATTGTGTGCTCATTCATTTGATCCATTTTAAGAAACAGTAACAATATGAACGTTTTCCAGGAATACTGTTATCTTCATGGCATCATTCTAGATGATGTCAAGCTACCACAGTTAAGTGGCCTATATTAATTTTTATCTGATTTTCCTACTCTAAAGACCAAATATATTCTGATATAATTACTCTTGAAGGTAAATTTCTGGTAAATTCATTTTGAATGAAAAAATATTTTTTGGTTACCACCACATAAATATTCTATTGGTCCAATGTACCTTGTAACTACAGCTTTTGATTAAATTTTTTCAGTTCATATAACTTACTGTAAAATAATGAGGAAATTTGATTTCCAACTTGAAGGTCAACAATTCAAAACATATAAAAAAGATATAAATCTATGGGTTATTCTACAAGTCTTTTGCCAATTTCTATTATGGATACACCTTCTATGAATGTAACATTTATTAATTTTAAATTCCACATTTTAACAAACTCCTATTTTAAACAAGAGTGTGATAATCTTTCATGAACTCCAAAAGCAAGAACATCAATATAATTATGATGGTTCATTAATGATGTTAAAATATGAGGGAACTTTTACAGTTTCAAAGTAAAGAGGACGTCTAATATTATATTTAATGCATAAAACATCCTTAGTATTGAAACTGATAAGTACTCAGGGTTAAAATCATGGCAAGGGCAACAATAATCTGAATAGATTCAATAACATTTTATCAACAACATAGAATTCTGCCAAAATAATTTACATCAAAATTTTTGGAAAATAGGAGTATTGGGCTTGGGTATAACCAAGACTTGTTAAAAAATTACAATGAACAAAAAGATGAACATTATGCTCTTTCAAGATCTGCTTTACTCATATGATTGACGATTCCAGCACCAAGAGAATCTCCAAGAACATTTATCGTTGTCCTAAAACGATCCCTGAAAACAAGAAATGAGAATTTTAAATTAGTTTTACCAACAAAATAAGTATGTTACCTTCTTTTAATGTAAACATATAACATTGGTTATTATTTAGCTCTATTTTTAGTTTTATTAACTAAATTAGCAACAGTACCCAAAGTGTACTGTTAGTGTACCCAAGTGTAACAGTACACAAAGGAAATACTGAAAAATGAACCTAATAATGGACATTAAAAAAACTTACAGAAACCAAATATCATGGATCAATGTAAGAATTAAGGAAACATCCTAGGCTATAATATATAATGATTTTTATTTATCAAATATTTAAATATTAATCCAAGAATAACCAGTAAAAAGACCCATGAAGATATAAATAGTTTGAGGAGGTTACTTCATGATGAAGAGGATTCTCATGTTTGATGAATACAGAAATTTAAGGATGGGTGTGACTTTATTTTAATATGAAAGCACAGTTCTTAAGGTCATAAATATAGTATTTAAAGTTCAATTACATTTATATTTAGAATACTTGGATTATTACCAAACAATAATTAAATTTTTTAGACAATCTGATAAAAAATGTAATTTTGTATACTTGTTATTATTGTCACAGCATACTTTCTTATTTACTTTCATTTTAAATTGGAGTAAATACCTATCCAATATGAAAAAATGAAATAATATTATAATATCCTAGGAAATCAAAGAAAACTTGAGCTAAGATTTAAAAAGCATAGTTAGGGAAATGTCAAAATACTATTGAAATGTTTACTTAACTATTAGAGGTACAGATATCATAAAAATGAATTATATATTTGCGCATATGAAAATTCTTTTGTAACACTTTAATCCTAGAATTTTAAAATAACTAAGCATAGGTAATATTAAAAGCCCCAAATGCATTTCAGTAGTAACTATGAAAAACATACTTATCACTTAGTAAGAGTTCTAACAGTAAGTATTTCATATTAAGAATCACTTACTAAAACTTTAAACAAAACAAAGGTACACATTCTAAAATTGCTTGAACATTACATTATGTTAACTGGAGAAAGCTGCACTACATTTTTATAACTTGATATTTAAATCATAATTAAACCCAATAAATAAAATTTCAAGCTATGATAGACTGATTTCTTACAAAATGATCTGAGTGAGTTATAAAACTGCTAAGCTTAATTTCCAGTGTTTGTTATAGAGTTCCATTTAAAATATCTGAAAATGTTTGAAGTGATACCTGAATAATTAAAATACTTACAATCCTTAACTCATATCATCAAAAAGCTTCAATGACAGATCTATTCTGTGATATTGTTCCAGTGATATAATTCTGGATTCTTACCATCACATAAAATTACATCTGCTTATTTGTTTAAGACTTATCTATTTTATTCTATCTCTATTTGTTTATCTCCTTTATCTTATCATTAAACTTAAATTTGTTTCAATTATAGTTTATTATATATTAGTTTATTGTATATAAAAACTTACAGCAACCAATCTACTGCAATGATTAATGTGACATCTTCTGCAGGCAGCCCAACTGTGTCCAACACCATTACCATAGTGACTAAGCCAGCTTGGGGTATTCCAGCTGCCCCAATACTAGCTGCAGTGGCAGTAATACTGAAAATGATAGGATTTGTAAGTATTCTGAGTAAAATTTGACCCAAAAAGATATTTTTCAATATGATTCAATCAAACTAAGAAATTACATGTTATGAATATATTTTGACACAGAAACTGCTTAAGCTCAATATGAAATCTTAATAAAAAAAACTTCCTTTGCAAGAATAATTTACTGGCATACAAGTTTTTAAAAAAGCCAGCGTTTTCAGAAGAAAACTTAGTATCCAATGATTCCTTCTTAGGATAACTCACCTAACGGCAATGATTTGACCAATGGTGAGACTGATGTTTCTCACTTGAGAAATGAAAATTGCTGCCACAGCTTCATAAAGAGCAGTACCATCCATGTTTATTGTTGCACCAATAGGCATTACGAAGCGAGTCACTCTAGGATCAACTTTGTTTTTATCCTCCAGGCATGCGATTGCAATTGGCAAAGTGGCGGAACTGAAAAAGAATAAAGCTTAAGTCTTCAAGTAATCTAAAAGAATAAATGTAACTTTGTGGCACAAAAATGTTATGATAAATAGAAAAAAATTTAAAGCTAAAAGAGTCATAATAAAAAATATAGTTAGCTTAAGCATGAATCTCAAAAAATTACCTTTTAAATTCAAAATATTTATCATGTGTGATTAATGAATCATTAAAGGTGAATCAATATCTTATAAAGGTAAATATTTATGATTTTCAATTAGAATGCTTACAGATCATTTTGAGTAAGGCTAGAATTTCAATTATACCAATAGAAAATTTCAGAAAAAGCTTCATTACAACTAGTATGACTGGTAACAAGATGGCATCTTGAGAGAAACCAAAATTTTCTAGTCACATAACTTATGATTCCATGTAAGGAGAATTTAATTAACTTCAGTAATAGTACATCCATATTCATTGATATAATTCCTAAGGCATAACAAACACCTTGTATAGAAAGATATTATTTCCATCAATGTAATGTGGTATAATCTATAACAATGTAAAATTTAATGAAATATGAAAAATTTTATTTTTACAAAATGAAATTTATAGTTAGATTGATTGCCTTTAGAAAATTTAACATATCTTTCATAGTTTTCCCATAATTATACATAACTTGATATTTCTTGCTCACCATTTCCAGAGAAAATGTTATTTTCCGTACATTAAATTTAATGTCATCATTTACCTTGAAGATGTTCCAAAGGCAGTGGCCAGAGCTTGTGCCATGTTTCCAATGTATTTAAAAGGTAATTGCCGAGTGAAGACAAAGAATATGATTGGCAAGACTATGAGACCATGGCAAAAGAGTCCAACTAAAACTGTTATGAAGTACATTCCCAGCTGACCAATGATAACCTCAAAACTTTCCATTTCAAGAAGTTTGCCAGTTATAAGGAAGAGAACACCAATGGGTGAAAACCTGAAAGAAAAATAAAATTCATCTGATAAAAAGTAATAAAAAATTTTATTTATTTTCAAACCTGAAATTCTTTTATAACAAAGATGAACATCAAATTTGGCTGCAAGAATCATAACCAAAGATCAAAGTTGAATGGCTTTACTTTATCAAATGCATAATGAAAGTCGATCGTTGGATATAGCCAAGAAAATTTGAAAATTTCTATGATTGCAGATCTTGTTAATTTCAATAATATCTCCATATTACAAAAATATCATCACTTACTTAGAGGATAAATTGTAATCATATTTACAAGTTGACTCATCATTCAGCTGAATGACATCATAAATAAACTATGTAATGTTCTTAACTTACCAAATCACCCAACTAGTGATTATCATCATTGAATGGCTAAGGCTACTGCAAAAGTCCAAAAGGGGAGTTCCAACTTTGCCCATTTTTCCTAAAGCAATCCCCAAAACCATTGAAAATACAACCAAGCCCATAATATTGGTTCCATCCGTGAACTCTCCACTAAGGGCCCATTCATGTAGTGGTGGCACTAAATAATGATTAAAAAAATGCTATACTTGGATTTATGTACTCTAAAGAAACATTTAGGGTATATAGAAATATTAGTATCTAATTCAAAATCAAAATTTCAAGAAACTTTTTCTCTTTATGGCTTTTGAAAATCTATAATGAAGGCAGATTCATTTTAAAGATATGTTAAGATATTGAAATATTTCACATCACTGTTATGATAAGAAATTATTACTCAATACTTACATGTCTCATTGACCTCTAGTTTTGGCGGAATTAGGACTGTGCGATACTGAAATATAAATAAAGAGAACAATGTTATAGTCGTTTCATTCTAAATTTTTTCAACATCATGATTTGAAATTACTATTATTATTATCTATTCATAGAAGTTAAAATGAGTAAAACTTGAGTAATTTCTCATTTTACCTAGAAAATTCTATTTATTGTTATCCAATGATCTTTGATTTTGTGAAAAATAGAAATTTCTTAGAAATATTTCACTATGCTACAGCTATGTATAGCTTGGTCATGCAGAACAAATCAGTAGTTGTTGCTTTTTTCTCAAGCTGTGTTTACACAAACTTTGCTTAGTATATACTAGAAAATGTATACATTCCCTCTTCTCTACTGCTGTGTCGAATTCTACATTTAGATCATTAAGTAACCACAAAATTAATGATGATGTTCAACCAATTCAAAATATCATAAATTATCACATCTTATAAATATTTCTTTTGAAAAAACTCCATGACAAGAACATTTCTTTCCTCGTGGTGTTTCACTGCATCAATAATTACCAGCTAGTAGGAGATGATTATGCATTGCTTCATTTGAAAGTTTACAGTATTGACTAAATGTAGAATGAAGATTGCATAAAAATAACATTTTAATATTTGAAGGTTTTGAAAAAATAGATACATACGAGATAATTGGAAGGTAGACTGATGCAAGAACTGAAAAGTACAACTGTAACAGGGAGAATGCATTAAATGAACTAAAACAGGATGTATGGCAATCTGTAACAGCCATTGAGAGCACAATTAGGCAATTCATGTTCCTTAATTTCTTCTTTACAGGGAAGAGAATAACTCCCCCTCATTTTCCCTACCCTCTCCTTCCCTTTGTGGAAAATATTTTGTACTCTGTGCCTGATGATGATGTGAAGCATCAAATCCTGGATCGCCAAATAAAATTTTAGTCATAAGGGTAAAAGTTTGTTTTTTCAAGATTGTAATATGGAGTCTCAAATGTAGAATGTATCATCAGTATATGTAGAATGTATAATATCATATATAATATCATCAGTAAATGTAGAATGTATCATCAGTATATCTCAGTGGAGTTTATTTTCCCTCTTTATCACAGAGGAGAGCTTCCATTAAAAAAATCATAACTGAAGACTGGTGATTTTGCATGAATTCATCAATAGTGATATGTTTGTTAGCAAAATGTGGATAAATGAGTTTTTATCTAGGTGAAAGATGAATAAATATTACTGCAAGTTTCACAAAGATACATTGTCTATACCATTATTTTATTCTTTGTGAAACATTAAGCAGAGCTTCCAAATAGCCATGTGTGCAGCATGTTCAACTGTCTGTCGAAGCACTTTCAACAATACTACTACCGTCAACATTAAGCAGCATATGATATGAAATCGAGAGAGTTAATTACAAGAGTGATATTTTTATACTCAATATATAGTACTTCCCCAAGTACTCAGCACAAGGGTATTATAGTAAGGAACCAATATTTAGACTACTAATATAATGATATATATGTTCTATACATAGTGGCCAGTAAAAGGAGATGAAGGTGATGTTTAAAGAGTATGCAGGTGGTCCCAAATGGAAAGGAGAACCAAGAAAAAGCTGGTCAAATGAGATCACTGAAGAGAAGGTATGTAAATAGCTTTAATAATGTAAGGTAGTCTATGAAAACATGTATGCCTCAATCAAATCAAATTTTATCAACATAAAAGACGACCACTATATATTTCTAACAATGATGAGGTTGAAGTATATTAAATTTTCTATCAATAGAAATGCAAGAGTTATTTGGCACTTTTTATCACCGTGTTTACATACCAAGATTTTTAAAGTACTCTCCTTTTCACTCGAAATATGAGCTTCGATAGAACCGTTCCATCGAGTGCATTCGCAAATTTGTTACATTCTTCCATTAGTGTTTATAATATTCTTTGAACGTGTGTGCGTATATTTCTCGGTTGAAACAATCGAACAAAGGGGATGTAAATAGAGACTTTCGGAAGATGCGGGGAATTTTGGCAGGTAGCAGGATGAATCATTCCTCCCAGAAAAAGTTCTTCAGGTCATGGATCCCAACAGGTACCTCGCTATAGGTTTACCCTCTCTCTCATCCATATGAACGATTTTCCGCACAATCGACATAAAACTCGCCGTGAAACGGTCGCGAGGGTTAGATCTACTAAGCGGGCAACGAAAAAAAAGAGGACAAAACATTCGAAGATTGCGTAACACAATCCACTCGCATCCCGCACGGGCAGAGAAGCGGAAATAGAGCGGGCGATGGGCCAAAACGCCTTCGGGTTGCCTCGTTCGAATGCCGGGAAGACGATGAGACAGACGGGGGATCCTCGATGACGCCCTCGACACCTCCCACAAGTGCCACCTTTCGGCCACCCGAGATCACGTATTCGGACAATGAGACGCATTGCCACGCGGCCTTTAGGATGTCAAGGGAAGCTCGCTTATAGGGCACCTTTTTCTCGGACGCATGTTTATTTTCGAATACATTTTCGAGTCCCTCTCCCAAGATTATTTTTTCCTGGTGAATATTCTGGTGTCCGTTTCTTGGATTTTAACGTTGGGCAATTCCTTTGAACGAGCGAATAGCGCCGACGTGAGCGGTGGGGCGGCAAGCATAACTTGTGCGAGTGGCATTTTATGGAGACAAAAGCGCCAATGCGGCTTTCAGGAAGGAAAGTAAATATAGTCGTTAGGCTCTTAGCTCTCGTGTTAGCACTCACTGTTTCGGAACTCCGCGACTTTAAATACCGATGACCACACTAACTCTGCGAGTTTGGATTGCACGGAGAGATTTTCAGAAGAAAATCTAGTCGAATTTTACCTCCATTCTCCCCTCATGAGATGCTGTGAAATGGGGTATATCCGACCATAGATAGCGGCTCAGTAACTCAAATTTGGAAGTGACAACATTAACATTTGAAAAAGAGTTACAGGTAATATTGTTGATGCAACTGAATAAAATTTATTTCAGTGCCCATGCATTAAATAAGAGATTTTCCACGAAAGGATCGAATACAAAAATCTCCTTTAAAATTCCTAATTACTATCACATTACGATTTTACCTAAATTCGACATTATATCTTCGCTATGCAGAAAGATCGCAATTTTGAATGATTGATATTTTATCTTTCAAACTTTAAGATAATTTTCTTTATGTCATTTTATTTGAGCGTTTTCTGACGTAATAAATACAGTCACTCGCATATCATCATGACGACAGAAAATAACAAAATACATGTGACTTCTGCGTCGAGAATGTGACTTCTGCGTCTGAGTCAAATACTAAAAAATACTAAAACATCTCATTCTAAATTTGTTACGAGTCGGAAGAACATTGGTTTAAGTTTATTTTAGAGGAAGAGCTATTCTTCGGAAACTCCTATCCAGTGGGAACCATTTAAAATTAAAACCCGAAAGGTAAAAATGGACCCAAAAAGATTAGCTCAAAACTCCCATGACAATGAGAGTCTAACTATCCTAAGGTTTCAAGATCACTTCCCCGAGTAACAAAAAGCTCGGGGATAGATGTATATTACTTTGTGTATTTATTTATTTTTATTCCAAACAGCAGCTGCTGTGTGATGAGAATGGGCTACGTCAAGCTGTCCTTGTTGTTTGCGAAGGTTTTGACACCACCTTTGGTCTAAATCAAAAACGAACCATAAAGTCTGAAACGAAAGTTGAATCACAGCCAAATCGTTTGCGACAATGACGAATAAGCAATGGCTCCAGTCCATTATGTGTAGAGGGCGGGTTTGCCTTGAGAAGGTGGTTGGGAGGGTTTTAACGCCGCAGGCTTCTGGGAACCCCAGCAGAGAGTTAATTTAGCGGATTAAAATATTTCGAACTTCGGTCTTTTTCGGTCGAGGGAGTGATTCCAGAAGAAGAAAGCTGGTAACTTGACACTAACGTGTTCAGATACGCAGGAAGAAGGGAAAAGTCAATCTGAAGATAATTAATCTCTCGGTGTTAGGTGCTGGACCCAAGGTCAGGTACAAAGGGGAATCTAGGTGAAGTCATAAGGGGGTAGTTAAAATTTCTCCGTACATTTCTTACATATTATCCATTAGAAATAATGACTTAAACTGCGAACGATCAAATAATAAATAAATGAAGGTCATGGATTCACCCAGTGAAGGTGGTTAGGTGGTGGATGTTTTGTTGTGTTGTTTTGTACCAATAATGCTAAATATATTTTTCAAAATTTTAGAGCAATATCTAATACCATATAATGAGCCTCCATAGGAAATGCACCTTTAGTTAAGCTTTGACGTCTGCAGTAATTTCTTTTGAAAATTTTATACATTAATAATAGATAGACATGCGAGATATATATGTGAGTGATTACAATGATATTCAAAGAAGAGTCCTATTTTAACGTCGAATATTACTTACGACTTAAGATCATGAGGACTGATATAAATGCAAATAACTTCTACAACCGATTCAGAACAAAACTTGCAACAAGCAACGAGTACTAATATTCATGTACTTCCCAGGAAAAATCCTGATAGCAAAGACTCGAAACTAGCTGGATATACAATGCCGGCAACAAACTTGGCACTCTGTATACGATTGTTAAATCCGAATAATTTAATTTTCTGATAATTCCATTTTAGCTCTAGAACGTCCTTTAGTTTTAGTTAAGTAGTTACTTAGCTCCACCCCACGAAATATGAATGTAAAAGAAAGGATGATAATCAACTGTTGTTCTCAGAAATATTACCGAAAGAGAACCTTATTATGTTAGGTTGCACAAGGAGATTGAAAATGATATAATAAGCTACCGATACCATAAGAAAACAGTGAAAATCAAAGCCTCGTTCTATTCCAATATAATTGAAATCTTTTTTTCCAAGGGATATACAAAATAGCCGACCAACGTGCCAACATTGTTGCCGGAATTAAAAGCATGCCAGCTAGCCAGCTAATGGGCCAAGTTGCAAATCCCCGCTATTAGAGTGATACCTTGTAAACTAATCTTCTGATAGAATCATTTTCAAATTATAAACATCCAAGTTGCAATTACAAATGAGACATTGGAGAAGACCTGCTGTAACGATAAGTCTGAAAAAAAATATTGTAATAGTATTGTGATATTGACTACATTTTTGTTTCTAAAGATAAATCGAGCATCAGCTTTACTAAGCTGAATATTACAATACGTATTCTAAAAGTGTAGATCTGTTTTTAGACCAATAAAAAAAAGAGCAAAACATTTCAATCCCTGATTAATTTTCCAGATATAAAATCACGAACTAGAAGATTGAAATGTTTATCTCGCGTTAATTTACATTTATTCCATATCTTAAAAAATATTATCTGTTCGAGTTTTGGATATATCCTGTTTTCGAAAATCTTGATAGTTGGATTGACTTTAAGTGTTAATTAGCCGTCAAATAAAAAGTAGGAGGAGGAAATTAATCTTTGGTAGGAGGAGGAATTCTTTAGGCTCTAAAAGTTCTGAAAATATAACCTAGTGGATGTAAACTAAATGTGGAGGGGGTTTCTATTAGTAACGCTGTAAAACTGTGTTTGTATTCGAATATATGATAATGATTGTAATCTGAGGATTGAAAACATTTCTATCAAAATCGCTATTTTAATTTTGTTACATATTTAAGCATTTAATACTGATCATTAAATAGAAATTTTCTGCCGAGACCGATTTTAGAAAGGGTAGTTGAGGAGGCAAAAGGAAATATACGAGAAGAAAGATGAAAAATGAAACATATTATAGGAAATTTGATGACTAAAAATGATTTACAGCTCGCATGCGGCATAGCAAAAGATATAGCGTTCTTTGACATGAAGATATACGAACCGAGAGTAACCTCAACGAGTCGACTTGATTCCTCTACTTAATATTCTCATTAAATGAGACATTCAAACGCTTCTGAGGTATTCTAAATGGCGGAATATTCTAATTTGATATTTTCTAACATAATAAATCTTTGACATTGAGATGGCAAAGAACTCCGTGTTAACTCACGAAAGTAAAATTTTACCTTGAACTAATTTCACAGAATTCCCTTACGAACTTATTAAATAATCAGATGAAAAAAATATTGTCACCTATTCAAGCACTCGCAGTTTGAAACTTGTGTTTTAATTTATCTTCGGAATGAATTATCAGGTTAGATTCGTTATTTTCAATATATATTTTCCCCAACTTCAACATTAGCTTCAAGTCGTCAAAGCACTTTTTCTCGAGCTGGTCACTATATTTATTTGAAGCAAGTATTCTACGGCTTTTATTGCATTAACTATTGTATTTTTGTAATCAATTCTTATCAATGTCATTCAAATCTTGCTAATTGAAGAATGAATGGGATATGCTAAATACGAAGACAAAAAGAAAAAAAGATTATTCACGCAATGGCAATTTGTTATGTAATGCTAATCAAGATCAGATAAACATTCTTTTTGGTTGACAAAGACAATGAAGAGGACATTTTCCTTTGTCTCCTTTATCTCCAGCTAAGCGTAAATAACCGTAGAGCATACAATTAAGAGCGTCCCTGAGATAATCTAACCAAGGTTTCGTTTTCAGAAAATAATTAATTTAAACAACGTTTCCGATTCGGTGACACGATTGTGTGCATTCGACCACATAACGAGCATATGTGGAAAATTCGGGTGTTCCAGCGTCAGATCTCACACGGTAAAAGAATGAAAGAATAAGTCCAGCTATCAGGAAGAAAGAGCCGTAGGATTGAACATGAATAGTAAGCATGAAAACTGGATGATAACGACGGAACACAGCGGTATTTGGAGAAATGCTTGCTGAATGTAATTGAAATCCTGAAGATAATGGACGTGTGGAGTCAGAAAAAATAATAAATGATTTTAATATGTTGTATGAAAGCATCTGAAGCGAATGAATTATTCGGTGATAGGAAAGTAAGGTGTATTTTTATATATTTATATACCGAATATACGCACCCGCGTATGAGACGCAGCAAGGTTCTCGGGGCTGTATTCTTAATCCATCATAATAAATAGGGAAATCCATACATTCCAATAAGATGCATCCTGCTTTTCTTCAATATTATTAGCATTATTTTTGCCCCCCTCCCGTGGTCTCCCACGGCTCTCTAGCTAAATTCGAGCAAAAAAAATTCGTCTCAAATATTCAATTAGAATATATTTTTATGACGCAAAATGATATCAAAAACTTCCTCTTCGTTTCCCTAAGAATATGTTAGCGTCGTATTCTTTTTATAGAGAAGAGACTGATTTAAGCGAATCAGCCCAATGTTTCGGCTATCCCTTCATCAATATACTTGGGCCACCATCGCCTCCCTACTGTTAAGTGAAACTCTAGTTACCTCCATACCCTTTGAATACCACTATTCAGTATCCTACATATATATACATCATATTAGATATTTCTATATTCTCACAGATATAAACAATACTGAGACAAAAGTAAATAAAAGATAGATTTTCCTTTATTCTGTACCCAAAGACAAATGAAATACATCGCACTCGTCAAGATGTGGCAGTAACTCCTCCAAATATTAATCATATATTCACTATCGTCATCAGCTTTTAAGGTATGCAAAGTTATCAGACATTTTTATCTTTTAAATCCGGTTCGTTCATTCGCAGTCTTGAAAATTATTCCGGAGCTAACGGTAGCGGTTACATGTCAGACCAGTTTGCTCATGCGTATTCATAAAAAATTAAAGGAAATGAAAGTAGAATTTAGAGATCAAACTGTTGCTTGTCGGCAATGACGCATACCATTCTTAGTATAAAATGATGCAGAGCATTTTTTGCGAATAATGGTACAGGGTATACAACATGGACAGGTATGCAATGGTGGAATGGGTAATGTTTTATTCTGGAAAGGAAACATGGACCATATGTATGCAAATTTATAAGAAGAATTTAGAAATTCGAATTGCGTTGCTGAATATCTTGCGCTAATTCAAATCTATGGAAAAAGTAAGGTATAAGAAATAATAGGAAAAGATTGAAGAAAGAATACTTGTTAAAGTAGTCAATCAAAGGAAGAAGAACAGAATGAAGAAACCGTTGGAAAGGAGAGTAAAGAGAGGCAGGAGATGGATGAAAATGGTTGACAGTTCAAAGAATGGAAAAGAATTTAGAGTAAGAAAGAAGAATAAAGACTTTAAAGAAAGCAGGAAGAGGACACCGAAGACCTGCTGAAGTTAATGATGAATTAATGAAGATGAATTCATTCATTTGGCTACTCATCAATTCACCAACATAAAAAATTAACTCTAGAGAGAAGAAAATGAGATCGAACTCGAAAAAATCAAACAATTTATCGCTTAGGCACAATAGTTTAACTATATGGTTCCTTTTGGCTTTCTGTAGTATCCAGTACAAGTCTCACAAAGTGTGTTCTTGTGACGAATTGTCTGGCTCCATGCCATTTCACTTTCTTCACCTCTCCAATTAGGCCAGAACACTTGTTGAGGTCTGACCCAATCCACTACTCTCTACCCAAAGATCAGACTTCGTTCACACCATGTTTATTTACGTTGTTCGATGCGCTTCATTAACAACGGCACTATCATTAATACGCGATCCCCTTTTAATGAAAATTCAGAAAATGAGAATTAATTGCTTGGCTTTAATTCATCTCAAAATTAAATTCCGTGTTTTTTGAGGATATACAATGTTCAAGTTAAACTAACCAAATTATACTTTGTCCCTCCAGTGTGATTAATAAGACTATTTATAGAATGTCTAAAATGTGTTCCAAGGATAGTTTCCTGGGGAAACCTAGATATATCCGAGATCTACTTTGATAAAATGTTCCAAAAAAGAATAGCAGTTCCCCTTGGCTCAAACGGAACCACTGTTCTCATAAAGGGGCTCAGTTTTCGGGGCCTAGAAATAATACGGAAGAGTTTTTATGAGTCCAAAAATTAATTCATTAAAAATTTATGAATATACGAACTCTTCGATTGCAAGACAAAGAATCTTCACATGGCCATAGAATCTACTTTGGCGCCAAGGAAAACATGTTCTAAACGGAATTTCGTAAACGATTTTGTAATCCTATGAGCTACTTGTATTTCGGAACTAATCAACAGAAGCAACCACGGATATTCCGAAAGGATTGAGTCCGTAGGGATACGGTTAATAGCGACAGAGAAAAAATTATGCAACGCAGGACGATATTTACGGAAATTTCAAATCCCGTCGTAAATGGGTTAATTCGGGCATAAAATCCATTCCATAAATTAAAACGAACGTGCGAACGAGACGCAAGAAGATGAAAGTTAAGGGATTCTATGATCTTGGCAGAGTGCAGTTGGCTAGCTCTCAGAATGGATGCTGGGCTTACTTGTTCTTTTTTTCGGCTGGTGTGATTAAGAAAGAGATAAATAGGACATGTCTAAATGAGGGCAGAATCAAAAGGCGGAAGAAGAGTTTCATTTCCAAAGAGTTCTTCGGCCTGTTACAAATTTGCATTCAAACCAAAGGCAGCGTAGATGTAGGGGGCAAGGCAGTAATCGCAGAAGAATCATTATTTGAAAGGCTTAAAACAAAAATTTTTAATCCTTCCATCGTTCACTGCAACTCATCTATACTTTACTACATCGGCGGTATCTTGGAGGAGCCGGATCATCGCCATGTTTATCAACAATATTCATACAATTGCCCACAATACATGTATATGTTATGTGGAACATTGCACAGATATCATTAATAAACATGACTTACACTAATCTAATCAACGTGCCTTGACCGTAATTCGTAGATCACAATACAGAATCAACATTATCAGGTATGATCACTGATTTGAGTCAATTAGGTAATAATAATATGTAATATGGGAAATTAAGATATATTTTTATTTAATTCGTTATTGTTTCTCTCCTCACGATTTTTCATCTGCCCTTAGGTTATCAAAACCAAAAGTGTTAACGGAAACCGTGGCATTTTTACCGCAAATAAATAAGTTGATTCGGAAATCACGCTAATCAATTACATACGCTTGATAAACAACTTTAATTTCAATTTGAAGATCTCCTACATAAAGGCAGCAAAAGACCGCAATGCTAATCAACTATAAATGAACCCAAAGATAGTAAGTATTATTCAGTAGCTCCTGCTACCATATCTTGATGAGTGAAATATTTTTCATGTCTTTTGGAGGAGAATAGGAGAAAACTTAACTTCACTTACTTTTGTCTCAGTCTTATTCATGGCTGGAAAAATATAAGAGCTATGAATGATGGTAATTAATCAGTCAATCCTTATCGAATACAATGAAAAGTGTCATTCATATAGTTGCGCTGAACTTACGAGGGTGATCTGAAAAGTTTCCGACTCCAGAATTTTCAGAAATCTTCAGAAAATTTTAGAAAACATGTCGAGAAATGGCGAAATGTCGGAAACTTTTCAGACTACCCAAGTATATTGTCTTATTCCACAGGAAGCATTCTGGATCAGCGAGAAAAACACGAAAAAAAAACTTTCTCATTCCTCATTTGCCCTAGAACATTTTATTCCCTCGTGGATGCTTTTAGTAGATAATGGTTGCGAGCATGAACATCCAACGTGCCTTTTGCTGCCTGATGACTTTGCCAACAGTTATCCAAAAAACAATTCCTCCTGTGAGCGCTGAGGCGTATAAACTAATCGAAGAATGATAGAAAATGCATGATTGAAACCGACTCTTCACAACGTTCATAGGGTTAATCACTCATACTTTTCATATATATTATTTATTTACAGGGTTGAAATCGCAACTTCGCCACTACATTAGGATGCGAAATTTTCCTTGTTATCTCTGACAATTCTTTTCTGTGTGTAAGAAAAGTTGTGATACGCCCGTTTCTACTTATGCAGCGATGCTGAAAAATCCGGAGAACTTATTGCCTCATTTAAGTACCGAAGCTTCATAAAGATAGAAGGCCTGAATGAACGGTTGTTTCCGGAGATTTTTAGACTGTTTACTTCGATCAAAGTGAATGAAATAATCCTTCATCAAAGGAGGAAGGATCGAGAATGAAGTCCTATTCGAAACGAACCATCCGAGAATTATTAATCTTCCGAAAGAGACCGTTTCAAATAAAAATAATATTAAAATGATGAAAAAGAGGGTTGAGGGCCCACTGGATGCGGTTCCCATGGAATTTTCACCATACTCGCAAGACTTTACATCTAGCTGAACAAAATGGGTAAACCGAAATTATGAGTTATTCCTACTAAAATGTGAATAAGGGTTGTCTATCTTGTTATCATTTAATGTAAGGATAGAAAAAAGAAGCTTCGAACAGAAAATAAAATTTTCTAGTCAGCCGCACAAAATTGCATCAGAAACCCTTATAGATAGGTATTAATAGGATAGAGAAAGAACACGCAAGAGACTTGAGCAAAATTTACATTTCTGCGATACATGTGCCTTCATTTCAATTATTGGTGTACCATTTTCAATAATTTGCATGCTTGTAAGATAGATATATTTGTTTAAATGCCAAATCATGATAATTTGACGAGTTATACAGTCCTATTTCACTTTAAGAACATCGCATTCGTTTCGGCTTTCCACAATATTCCTCTCGCGTGACCAAAGCGGCTTAATTTTGCGCGACAGAAGTTTTCCGCTGGAATATTTTATCTCAATTCCCTGTGCCAAATGAAAAAATGAAACTTTATATTTAGGCGAGGAACTATTATTTGCTCTCAGTTTGCTGGCTACCAGCCTGTAGGACTACACCTGTTTTTTGTCTTTGGCCTTGGAATCGGGAAACATTCCCCTCTATTTCGATGAATTATACGCTCAGATAATTCCTTTAACGAGACTGAATCATTTAAAAGATGAGCACATTTGTCACCACTAATTTTATATGTATCCGAAACAAAATCAAATCAAAGATATCTTTCGTTTTTAATCTCATTCACTGTATCTCTTATTTTGTTGTCTCTATGGTAACAACTGCTAAACATGTTAATGTGTATATATTTGAAGTAGTAGTAGTAGAATTGTTAAAACTGCTTCGACAGCTGAGATCATTTCGCACGTGGGCTTCCACCGGTAATCGAACCCAAGACAGCATTCGCCGGAGTCGAATGAACTGCCCACATGGCTATCTACATTTTTATGTATTGCGGCATGGTTTCTGTGGGTGTATCATAATAAATACCCCGTTTTCCGGCCACGACTACGCTTTGAACATTATATTTATTTTATTTCATTTGTTACTCCAAGTAAGATTTTACAGTAAACTGTACTGTTCCCAGCTAATCGCCTTATTTTCTTAAAGTTCCTAACCTTAACGCTAAATATTACCTGCCTCTCATAAACTCATCCTGGTCTTTCTCTACATTTCTCCCCTTCCATCCTTCCTTTTAATATCTCCAGTATATAACTCAGCGGTTATTAGTGTGTGCCCTTAGAGTTTCATTTCCTCCTTCCATACCAAAGTCATAAAAGTCTTTATTAAAACGAGACTAAGACTGTAATTTTCTTCTTGAGTTTAATATGTCTTCAATGATATTAATAAAAACAAAAAATGAATAAATAAGCAGATATAGAGAGGAAAACCTTAAAAGGAGTTTTGGATTTAAAATAAATCTAAGGTAATATCTTAGGAATAAATGATCCACAGCAGGAAAACGCCCGCAAAGAAGGTGGTGCGACAAACCTGCACAAACCGACCCTAACCTAGCATAATATGTAAAGGAAAACGGAGTAAAACGGAAATTACAAGAACGGCACTGTAATACAAATCACATGCAGTGAAATCAATGGGTGGACTCATTGTAATAATTTACTTGGAAATGGAAATTACAAGGGAAGTAGCATTTTAATCATATAACAAAAATCTTCGAAAATTAATATCGTTTAAAAATTAATAGGAGAAGCGCTTACAAAACTTTGAGAAAATTAAAAATACTGAATAAGAAATAATAACAGCCAACAGTATAGTAAAGATAGTGAAAATAGAGGTAAATTAATAATTACACCAGAAAGTCCATACATATGATTTTTGAATTTCTAAATTCAAGTTTGTATTTTCCATCAGCAAATTTTTCCTGGTAGAACACCGTATTTGATTCTCAACTTACTTTTCCCCTCTTTCTACTTGCATTGTTGCTTATAAACAGTGAATAACTGAAGCCGTTC
Organism: Pachydiplax longipennis; assembly: GCA_036926295.1. NCBI lineage: Eukaryota > Metazoa > Arthropoda > Insecta > Odonata > Libellulidae > Pachydiplax > Pachydiplax longipennis. Next base: position 18,198,711 of record JAVFKF010000010.1, on the reverse strand, counting down.
GAACGTGTCCATTCCAAATTCTACTCGATTATTTTCTTTCCTGTTCACTAAGGACCGTCACTTTCGATTTATTTTTGTTTTTTTTGAACTTCGACTGCCTCATGCTCTCTTCCAAAAAAGGCAGAAGGATTCTTTCTTTTCAGCAAGTATTTACCGTCTGCAGACCACAGCATGCATTTTAAGTTTGTTGAAATCCACTGCTTATGCAGACAACTGCACACACGATGCAAGACATGAGAATGATGAAACGCTAAATAGTTCCCTCAAAGTTAGTACGTGAGAATCTTTCGAACGTCGTGTTTTGGACCAAACTGATTTCCATTTAGTTTCTGTTGTCACCATGCTCTCTTATATCCGGAACGTTTTACAAATTTAAATTACAAGGTCTCAGGAAATACTTCTTGAGAACATACATCGAGAATTTTCGCGTCCCTTTGACATTTTCTCTTATTTACCGATTACCGACGCAGAAATTTCCATTCTCCTTGAATTTTCATTAAAATTTCGGGTTAGTGTTGATCTACGCAAAATGGCAATGGGAAATTTGCATTCCACATGTATTATTCCATCTCCTTTCCTGTAAGGAAAATGAAAGCGGCTCCGCTAAACGGATTTATTTAAACATAAATTTAGCAACGAGAGCGATTTTTATTTGTTTGGTGTTCGTTAATTGCTTAAGTAGTAAGGCGGTGCAGAAGGGAAAGACGTGGATTCAAGGTAACCTTCAAAGGAGGCGCTAAGATAATTTTAAGGATATCCATTTTAAAATCTCAGGTCTTCGATTGAGAAAAATCAGGAAGAAGACTTTAGCAGTCTTTTGCCTCTTCAAATAATTCTGAAAAGAAGAATAATGACCTTGGAATTATATTGAAAGTGCGGAACTACATCTTGTCCCAAGTAGCAAAATACATCGCAGCTACCCTGCTTACTACCATATCCTATTCATACTTAATTCAGTCGGAGAAGACGTAGAAGTGAAACATGGCGGTTAAATTATCGGTAGTTATCATAGGGATCTACTTCCGAATGTCTTAGAATCGTAACTACGCATACCAAGCGTGAAATTACTATATAAAGTTGTATAGGCCTTCTTTTTCATTTCAGTCATTCGCACGATATTAGTTTAAGGAAGACACCGAAAAGAGCATTATGAGGGAAATGTTCTCGATGAGAGTTTCTCTGTTTTAGCTTACTAGGTACTGCTCCAATTTTTCCGACTTTTCCATATTTAGAGGAGAGCTTTCATAAAAAAATCGCGGTAAATGTTACACAGAACTTACGCATAAATACACAGGGGTCGAAGATTATGAGTAAAGAGGAAGAAGTAAAGAAGATTCTCTTAATTTTAATTGTGTTTGATTCATTGTCTATTTTAATTATGCTTAAATTGGTTAAGCTAATCAAAAATTGCAAGAGACGAGGACTTAGTAAAAATGTTTTTGGTTTATCAATATCAATATTTTCGCTTTCAAAGCCCTTATGTTTCTGCTCTCATCTGTTTCACAATACGCAATCATTCGAAACCAGGAATCAATACTTTTTATATATATTTTCGTACATTTCATTGTGCATACAGACTATTTCTTTAATATTTTTACTGGAGCAATATTTATCTCCATAAAGAGTTTTCTTTGCTCTCCTACCTCTTCTCCTATTCTCTAAGTGCTGTGGATACATTTTTCTGTTCGGAGCAAAATATTCAACTTTTGATGTTACAAACTAATACTTCTCTATTCCTCCTCCTCCTTTAATCTTATATGCATATTTTTTATATATTTGGATGGTAATTTTGCTATCATTGCATATCTGTATTGTATAGTATCTTTCAGCTTAATGGCATATTTTTTCCATCCACCATTATTCATTGTCTTATTTGAGTACATTGGGATTCCTTACTAACGGGTTACTTGTAATACGGAACTTATCAGTCAGAATAATGTACTAAATAAATAATTTAAATTTAGAGATAAATACTTATTATTTACAAATGAAGGTTATTTCAACAAGGAGGATGGAAGTAGGTCTCCCTCTACTTTTGAAAAAGGCTGAGTACTCTTTCAACTAAAAGATTCTATTTTCATCGAAAGATTTAATACGCTCCAATGAAACTCAACTCCCCCAAGCGTTACGGCATAATCAATCAATTTCGAAAAGACAGCAAAGATTTTTTTCGTAAATATCTTAAAATGAGCACAGTCGATAAAAACAGGAAAAATTTAGAAAATAACGCCACCAAAAGTTTCCCACTAAGTCCTGAATTCGGAACATAGGAAGATAGAAAAAAATTTCCTGAGGTCATACGACTTTGACATAGAATCTCAAATTAAACTCCTACCAGAAAGCTCCAAAAACACCATCAGAAACTTATCTCTTCAACAGATCAAAGAAAATTTAGTTGACAAAAATGGGAAATTTAACAACACAAAAAACTCTAACAAAAAAGAACACAACATTGTTAAAACACTTAATGATAAAGATTGCTTTTACCTTAAAGCAGACAAAGGAAACAAAGTAGTGATCATCGACCAAAAGCAATATTTCGAAAAAGTCACAACCACCTTAAAAGAAGGACCTTATGTATCTATTCCAAAAAATCCTCTCAACAAAATGATCACTTCCACTAAAGATACCCTTAAAATTTCCAAAAATCTCATCGCTAATCCCACAAACATAAAACTCCACGTTTCCAACCCAACAGTTCCAAAAATGTATTGCCTACCCAAAATCCACAAAAAAGACATCCCTCTCAGACCTATCATATCCTCAATAAATTCTCCCACTTACAATTTTTATCAATGGCTTAACCAACAGTTCAAACAATGGCCCCTCGATCAACAATCTAACGTTAAAAACACAAACCATTTAGTAGACCTTCTTAAAAATATCTCTACAAAAGAACAAGACATTCTTATTTCCTTCGATGTGAAGTCTCTTTTTCCCAGCATCCCTTTAGACATCACTTATCAATTCCTTGAAGATTGGTTATCAAAACAAAACCTATCCCCCGAAATCATCAAAGAATATATCCTCTTAACAAAAACATGCATGAACCAAAATTTCTTTCAAATCGAAGGAAAATTCTACAAACAAACTAACGGAACCGCAATGGGTAACTGCCTCTCTCCCTTCCTTTCTAACTTATTCATGACTTATTTTGAAAAACAGTGCAGAGAGAAATTCGACTATTTCCCTAAAACATGGTTCAGATATGTCGATGACATTTTCGCCATCTTTGACACTTCAAAATGCAACACCACTGATTTCTTAGAAAAACTTAATGAACAATTCGAATCCATCAAATTCACCGCCGAAGAGGAAACAAATGGTACACTCCCCTTCTTGGATTTAAAAATAACTAGATCACAAAACAAGCTCAAATTTAACATATATAGGAAACCCACTCACACGGGCATGTACATACCATCTGATTCAAATCACCACATTTCACACAAATTAGCCCCATTCCATTCCATGATCAACAGACTCTTAAAAATTCCACTTTCACAAAAAGACTTCAAGAAAGAATTAAACCACATCAGAAATATCGCAAAACAAAACGGATACGACCAAAACATGGTTAACAACATTCTCAGAAAACACAAAAATAAACTCAAAATAAAACAAAACACGACTCTTACTTCATCTCAGGACAAAAAACACAAATTCATAAAACTCCCCTACGCCCCGGGAACTAGCAACAAATTAAAAAACATTTTCTCCAAATTCAATTTTACTCCGGTGTTTGTGAATAATAACAAACTCTCCAACCTTCTTCATAACCCCAAGGATACTACGACACCAACACAAAAATCGGGCATTTATGAAATCTCATGCCAAGATTGTGATAAAATATACATAGGGCAATCGAAACGAAAAATAGAGAATAGATTCAAAGAACACTTAGCTCATTTTAGACACAACCAAATTAATAAATCAAGCGTAGCACAACACATACAAGAACACAATCACAGGATTAATTTAGACAATTTAAAATTAAAGAAATCAATACAGAATAACTCAAAACTCGATGCTTATGAAAGCATTTTCATATATCAAAAGAAAGGGAAACTCATGAATGCCGACGATGGGCCTATCCCTACCTCTTCATTGTACTCTCTCTTAAATACCGCTTCTTAAAAGACCCTTTTCCGGAATTCCGTTCCGGAATTCCGGAAAATTCCGGAAATTCCGGAATTTCCGTTCCCCACCTCCTCCCCGTACGTCACAAGGAAAAAACCCCACTCCATCGCTCTTGGCCACACGCAGTTCACACGAACGTCACAAACCCAGAGAAAAACCCCACCCCCATAAAAACCCCCTCCCACGACAAACAGTTACAAATACCTCACACTACACTCTTTCTGCCCATTCAGCATTGGACCCCCTATGAAGATGGAAGCATTGTTTCCGAAATGTACATCGGGATTCTGAAGAACTGGGACCGCTAAACGATTATCCGTTTCCCGGTAATCGCCCTTAGACGGTCGCCGCTATTTCGGCGCTTGGAGAACCTTTATCTCTTAGTTGAGGTTAGGTTAATGAGAAACCAACTTTTGACTAGCCTCGCCTTTATCTATTCATCCTCCCATCCACTAACATGCTCCAACGAACTAGATATATTCAATTTCCCTAATGGAAAATGCTCAATGCTCCATCCTTTAAGCTCGTTCAGCCCTTGTGCTGAATTTTTACGTGATTTAAATAGCGCAATTAACTCATTAAACGACTATAATCGTGGTTTATAATTTAGAAATTTCAACTCAGGGGATCGTCCTTTTCCTTCTGGCATTGTTTTCCTGTTTTATTCTAGGCGATAATCCCTCATTTTAATAGTCATTTCGTTCCCCTTAAAATTCAGTAGTTCCCCAAAACATTTGCACCAGATTTACACTTATATTTACAGTGATGTAAAGATACACAAAACAAAGAAGTTGGGGACGAATAAACCAACCCCGCAGTATGGTTAGCGTAATTCTAGTCGATTAGGAGTGATTCCGTCAACTTTAAAACTCTTAGATTTTTATCGCTAGGTGACTATTTAAAAAACGTGTTATTTCCCAGCCAATGTTTATAATTGGAATTGTTGATGATGACATAATATAATCAGCTAAAATGCTTTGGTCTAAATATATACTTCCCTCTACTCTCAACATTCGTTTTTTTATATCCTGAAATTGGCTGAAGAACCATCTAAAGCATTCGAGAATAAAGAACGGATTAATAAATCTATTTTTATTAGTCATACACTTCCTTGGGTGGGAATTACGAAGTCCATTAATGCAGTCCGTTATTAACTTTTCATTGGGATGACAAACTCCATTTATTCACTAGATTTAAAAATAAATGTACGATTCAGAGTCATTGGCGAGCATTCTGTTTGGATTTCAAAAAGGAGAAGCTCATATTTTAGCACAAACCGCGATGACAAATTCCTGTCATATAAAAGCAGGGAAACGAGGCTATGTTAGCGGGAAATTCATGAAGTGAAGTGGACAACCAATGGAAAAGGAAATATATGGATGAATTAAAAAAGCGCCGAGAAGGAAACTGGTTATTTGAGGTTTAATCCCATTTCCTCCGCCTGAACTTTTAACAGGCATTTCGAAACTAGGCAGTGACTCAATGGCTTAACTATGACGTTAATTCTTCAGCACTGAGAAGATATTCGGCGAACGCTCTCCGCGGGTTCATTTTTGTTCCTTGATCAGCCTATTTTTTTAGTTAGTCTCCTAATGATAGTACATTTATTTCGTATATTTTAAATTTCTACAGAATCGAAACGAAGCCTTAATTCTATTCGCTATTGTCAATATGTGATGACTTCCATACGCGTATGAAATTAACATTAGAGAAACAAGTTTCATTGATTATATATAATAATAAAACTACTTAATTGAGATTGAGCTCCTTTTACATCAAATCCTAGGTCATTTTAGAAGTAGGTAAGGTTAGAAAAAATTAATCAGTTAAAAAGAAAGAAGGAAAAAACTACTGACTGGATAAAAGTTAAAGAAAGGTACATGTGTAATTACAAATGAGTGAAAATTATACATTTAGCATACCATATAACCAATTTATAATTCGTTCGGAAACGAATATGTGGCAAACAATAACGAAGAGAAATTCTGAATGATTGGTTCATCTCAGAATATATTATTAAATAATATAATCACTTCAACCAGAATCATAATCTTGTGGAATTGGAAAGCCTATAGTAGTACTGTTCAAATGCTTCGACATCTGAGGTAATTTCGCGTATGAGCTCCCTTTCGGGAATCGAACCCGGGTCCGTTTTAGCAAAAGTCGAACACGCTACCCACTTGGCTTTCAAGGTTTTCATACCTACATTATTATATATATGCATTTGTACATATTCAACCAGTTCTGACTTTATACTGATTACTTTCCTATGAATATAGCCGCTGAATAAAAATAGTGAAATTTAAAATCTAAATAGTATAAGTTGAGGGGAAAACATATTGACAGGCATTTGCCCTAGCAGGAGGTAATCCCTCGGAAGACCTCCCTCTGAAGACACAACATAAATAGTCCAGCAAAATGCTTAAATAATATAAAACACTGTGAACAAAATATATCAATACATCAATGAAATACATAATTTAATCGGAATTTAAAAGACTAAACTGGTCTTTATTCAATCTAGTTTTCATAAATGACCACAAGCAGCGATCTTCCGTTTGAAACGAATAAATAAAGAATGGACCGAAAGAATATTTACCTCCTCAACTCAATTTTCCCTGTTATTAACGGTGTCAACCAATATTTGGGCGTGAAAAGATGGATCGTATCTCATAATGAGCTGCCATTCTACCCCGCTATCTCCTAGTAAGCGAACCACTTAAAATAAACGGATGGCTTCCACAAGAGCCCTCATTACCTCGAAACCACTCGAGACACTTTTTCCCATCTAACTCCAATCCTAAAAATCCTCACTCCATTTCACACCTCCCATCCCCCTCTCCGCGTTTCCTTCTCACAGTCTTTGACTCAAAATCAGTTCATCATCACTTTTCACTGTCAGTGTAAATTCCGCACTAACATCTCATGCGTTCCTCACTGTCACTTTTACCACTATCGTTTCTCACCCCCCAGTTTCCCGTCCTCTGCTTCTTTCACTATTTTCTCCAATTATCTCCTTGCCAAAGCAATTGCTCACCAATTTAGACCTCTAACTTTCTTCCCTCAACTACAACATCCAATAACCTCTACTCACTCCATCTGAATGGTTTTTATTATACTCGGTTCTGAATGGTTATTCTTGCCCCCCAGTAGATTTACTAATACACACAATAGATGCGGAACACATATTTTAATGTTATTACTTAATGATTCCTGTACAAAGTAATATCTTCCACATTCCTGACAAATAGTGACTTATTATATGATATTTATTTTTCATAATATTTTGTAATCTACCATTCAGCAATTACTTTGTGATTTTCTATTTGATGTACAGATTTTTTTCACACTCCTTTCGGTAATGTTTTCCCTCATTGGAAATGCTCTTTAGTAAAAACTGTATTTCATAATATTTTCAATCTGAAAATAACAGTCTTACTTTCTATATTTTAATCCATCAAATAAAATTTTTAGCTTACAATTTCAATGTTTTATTTACTAATAGGCAATCGGCTAAAAATTCAATATGAGACTTCCTAGTTTTCTAATAATGAAAATTATCTGCATTGTGAAATAAAATCCTTTCATTTTTCCAAATAATTTTCGTCGTTCCTCCGTAACGAATCTCTAGGCCTATACACCTCCTTTCACTTTTAATGCTCTACTTTTACTTTCCTTCCAATCCACACTATCACTATTCCCCTTTCCTGTTACTTTACCGCGTACCTTGTTCCCCACTCTTTTTACTTTCGTTCCACCACGTGTTACTGCCACTTTCACTTCCTGCGATGCATCTTTCACTTTCGTTCCCCCTCATTCTTCCTGCCTTTGCCCTCGCTCTTCACTTCCCCAATCCACTCCCCTTCTCACTTCCTCCACCTCTCCATTTCGACTCAAGCACCCACGTCTGCCCAAACGCAAACCCCAACCGCTGTTTTTTTTACTCGCAAGGGAAATTTACGAGCGGTCCAACTCGGATCCCATCAAAACTCGGAATTAAAGCACATTATACGTAACTCATAGTTTGTCGTCAATTTGGAGGGAGTCCGAGGCATTTAAAGGAAAAATCATGGTCCTGATAAATGGAGATTGATGTTGATTGCAACGAGCGGATTTTGGAGCGAGTAGTGTCCAGCCGTTATGCTCATCCCGTCCAAATTTTCTAAGTAACGGATTGAGTCCGTGCAATATTCAGCATCGAGGCAAGTTTACTACAATTAGCAGTAAAAGGCTCTCGGGAGAATATAAGGCATTCAAGTTGAGGTGAGGAGTGGGGTAATTTGCCTTTGTTTACTTCAATGAGCCAGAATGCTATGAGTAGAAAAGGTTCTTGTAAACGCAGATTGATGACCCTGTGAATAGAATTTTCATAGAATTCATTATGATACCAAAAGGAATGCCGTCGTATAACATCATTCATACATTAAGTTCCTTCAGATAACGACATTCATGAAAGAGGCTAAGATAAAATAAAATGAAAAATACATTTCTCTCTGTACTGTGCCAAAGGAAATATGAAATACTGAAAGTATTACATAAAACCAGTGCCTCCTTTTGAATACAGTACTGCGAGAGCAAGTAAGGGTATCAGAAGCATGGATTTGTCGATTCAAAGATAAATTTTTCTGCGAGTGATTGGGGACAATTTCCTTCTAGGGGAGTTGAGTGTTTGGTGGGTTTTCCCCTTCCACACGTCAGAAGGAAAGTGGTACACCATAAATACAGAAGTAGATGCAATTTCCGCAACATTTACGGGATTTTGGTCAATACAAGGGTAAAAATCTGGCCATCAAATTATGAAGAAAGGTAAGGTCTTGGAAGCATCTAGGAATCAATGGAAGAATATAGGAAGCATAGAGTGGAGGACCGCTAGAGAAATCCTCGGCACTGTTTCAGTAATCTGAGGCCCTAAGGATCGTTTTCAGGCCCCACCAAGAGATTATTCATTTATTTAGTTGGTACCCTCACTAGCATCCACGTTTAATCCACAATTACAGGAGAGGAGATAACAACAAACGAACACATACGACCATTCCCTAACCAGAAAAATCCGCTTATCCGGGAATTGAACCCGGTTGGAGCGCTAGCATGGTAGCACGCTTACCAATCCACCATTCACCATAAAAAAGGACAGAACGTCTCTTTGGGGACCCCCTTATCAGCGAGACCTCAATGGCAAATCCGTCCCTGGCACTGTTATCAAAAATAAACAATTGTCTTCCTCTCCGAAGTTCCATAAAATGGGATGTCACCCCCATTTCTAACAACTCGCCCGAGAGCTCCCGCATACCTATGGAGGTGAATTGTCCCCCCCACAGTCGGATCCCTCGCCTAGACAACTTGGATGCGCTCCAACAATAGCTTTTCCCTGGTGCAGCGAAGGTTCCCTTCCGATTCGAATCCATGGAAACGGTGGATTTTCCAGCCTTTGGCTGCAGAGGAGCATGCACGCGTGCGGCCCGCTGCAGTTTCGCGGATCCGCGGTCGAGGACTCGATCGTGGAGGGGAGTTGCTGGTAGCGTGGGAGCGGACGGCCATGGCGACCTCTGTCGCAGAGTTAATTCATCATTCTCATCCACAAGCTACGCAGATACCCATGGCGATGGTGAGAGGGAGAAGTGAATGAAGGCCTATTGTCAACGTCATGCCTTTCCGGCCCCAGGGGCGCGTGTGTGTCGGGAGGAGGGCCCCGAAAGAGGGGTGTGGCCCAGAGGAAGTGGGCTAAACAGGAGGAGAAGTATTTAAGGTGTTTCCACTCGAAACGTATCGATGGCACTGGAGATAATTCGGCAGGATATCGCGTGTTTGCCGCTCCGTCGTGCGCGACAAATTAAAAGCCGTTTTCGATGGAGTGATTGACCCCGTCGAAGTGCGCGGGGTCTTGGTTTTTCCCGCCGTCCTTTTTTTCTTGGTCGCGAAGGAGTTTGTCGCGGTGACGTGAGTTTGGGCCATTTCTCGAAAATTTTCCGCGGTGATGGAAAAAAGTCCGCGGCGATCGCGGGAAACGTTTAATTTCGTGACGCGTCCCATGTGGCGAAAAAATGCGCCACTAAAGAGGCTCTCGTTTGAGTTATTTCCGACTGGGAGAAAAAAAATGCGTGGAATGAGCCGCAAAGCGTAGGCGTCGAAGGAAATTGAATGCGCGACAAAAAGACCCAGCGCTAATTGCCGTCCGCTGAGAACTTTCGACTCGACTCAAACGAATTTCGCTACTTTTTTTCCATCGCGTATAATTGGTGCGAATTCGCAGTGGTTCTGTATGGCGGAGGTCATGGCCCGGAGAGGGGCGCTTATTAACCAAAGGAATAAAGACAATCTCTTGCCCTTAATCCGAATGCTTGCAGGCCATCTCTGGTGGAAAAGTGCCTCAAAAAGATTGCCGAATTCTTTATACATTCTTTATATCTTCTGACAGAACTACGCTGAGAAATTTTGATGAGGTCCATCTACCGAACTACAGTAGTCTCAATGCCAATATCATTGTCCAGTAAGACTCTAGGTACCATTTAATCATACACCGCCAGTATGTTGAAATAACCTCCTTTTCGTTCATCAAAGTTGCTAAGCTATTGCTATATCATTAATAACTATAATTATTATTTGACAGTGGAATGTGCCAATGTTCAATGTGACTCATTCCATTGAAGAAATTCTTAAGGAAAAAACAGCAACTCATTTACTTCAATAACGGGACGTAGGAACAAGCTTCAATACGGAACAGACCGTTCTGTGATACAGACATTGCCGAGTTAATGGCGATAAATTTAAAAGATAAACGTCCATTCGATGATTAAAGATATTCTTAACTTTTGGCTACATGTTGATTTTTGAAATTCACTATTTCTACAGATTTTTGAGGTTTGATATTATTCATAATCTGTATAATTCTTAACAAAAACAAACGAATGAAATAGACTGATTTCATTATTTTCATTAGATTTTTTAAATATTTTATCTTTACATTCCATTTAAATAAACAAGAAGAGAATTTTACCTATATATTTGCATTAGCTTTAGCGAATTGCAGGAATTTGAAGAAAAATGACTGAAATATGGAATGTGCTGTTCTCGTTGATGGATGAGTTTCAGAAAACCAAAATATTTAAATTGCAGGACAATTATTTCTTTCAGAATGGAAACCTTTCGCAAAAAAATTTATCAAAGCTCCCGAAACTTTTTGTTGACCTGAAAATGTATTTTAATGAACCAGAAAAATAAAGATAATTTTTATACGTATTCTTATCATTACTGTATTAGAATTATTTTTTTGGGTATTGCAGAGTCCATTGCAATACTTTATGTTAGAGGGCACACTATTATTAGACTGCGAAAATTCTAAAGGAATTTTGTTTTTGCAAAAGTACAAGTGGATCCCGGGTTCGATTCCCGGTGGAGCCCACAGGCGAAATGACCTCCGCTGTCAAAGCACTTTTAACTATACTAATAATACTAATAAAAGTCGTTGGGTCGTTTTAACTAATTAAGAAATGCATAGTATAACATACGAACGTTCTTCAATGGAAACGAATGGGGAATAAACTACTTTCGACTGTCGGAAAAACTGAGGCGAAAGCAAAGAAACTGATCCTGGTAATTTTGGAAAATTAGCATAAGGTAAAATTTGTGACTATAAAACATCATCGCTGCCGCATAGAATATAACTTAAAATTAATGCAATCCAAGTTAACTGCTAAGGAATTTATTGAATTTGAGTGATAATGATTGAAGGTTCGCAATTAAGATCATTTCGACTTTTACCAATTTCAATTAAATTGACAATTTGTTAATGATTGTAATTATCTCCCGCACGATTGGGAAGATATATCTCGGACAAGAATACCATAAATCGAAAGTTCTACAAGAATTGAGAAATGGGATTTTAAAAGGATTTCTTCAAAGATTTTACGGCTTCCCTTTGATGTTTAATTTAATAAGGATCGAAATGCCAATCCTAAAATCTGAGTGAACTCGGACACTCAACTAAACATTTTCCGGTGAAGTTCAATATATTTAATCTTGTATGAGAGAGTATTGACGGAATAAGCCAAAACTTCGAGGAACTCCATTGTAGGGTGGATAGTTTTTTAAAATTCATTTGTTACATCCACTCCTGTATGAGGTATTGAGATAAAATAATTATTTATCTAAAGAATGCTCATCCAAAATTTTTAAAGGGAAAGTATCAGTAGAAGTGATCAACGGTCATTTGGGTTTATTGACTGAGATTCATATAAAAGTCGTTCTCAGAGAACTTATTAAAGGAAAAATTAATGCGAAAAATCGGCAAAGAATCTTGGATAGGATGGACGAGAACCAAATTAGAGAGTACTTTGAGATACAGAAGGCAATTCATGAACACTTATGAGGATGACTATGAATGGAGAGCAAGCATTTAATGCTTCCTTTATTTATTTAATATCAGAAGAATTTCACTTAATTAAGCTCTTGCTCATTCTGCGGGAGAATTGACCCCTTGGGAAGGCATTTATTAAAAAAATTCATTTTTCCGAGTCACAACATCATTGGAGTTTATATCCATATTACTGCTTTAATAATGATGGAATTAGTAACGATGGAATCCCATACACCGAATAGGGCCGGAAATTTTTCATTTGTCGTTTCTTTAAAATACAGGTATAGATAAGAATATAAATTTCTGGAGCTATAATATATAATAATCGCTGGAGAGCTTTCCACACGCTTTCTTCCAAGGCACGCTTATGTTTCACCATAAATGCCGTGGTACGCTAAACGACATACATCTCGAATAAATTCAAATTATAAAGAAGAAAACACCACGCGATACGAAATATTATAACGCAATACTACCAATAAGGGACTAAATATCTTGCGATGCAAAGCGCGTACGTATTACGAAATTTTAAGGATGTATCTGTCCGTGAAGTATTCAGCCCGAAGGACGGTTTGAACTTCATCCCTCCACAAGCAGCTTTAGAGAGATAATGAGGCTTCCTATACTTAGTCCAACGTCATGAAGAGACCACGTAAATCTTAAGGCACCGTGTATTCCTTACGGGAGGATGGCGCGCGCTGCTCGTACTGTTCCATCACCAATTCGTAACAGCTCGCGCCGTTCCCCCGTAAGTACGCTTGACGAAGCATGGGCAAGATTAGGAGTGAGATAGAATCGCTTTCCCCACTGAGCCAAACTGCTGAGAGAGGAAAAATTCCACTTGGGATAATAAAAATGATGCTTCGAATAACATTTTTAATGGATTTTGATCAGGAGAGACCATAATTAGTACAATTATTCAATATCATTCATACCTCAGTATCTTTCATATTATCACCGCCAAGACCGAGCATTGAATAAAGATATTTTTTCACTTAACTGTACCAAAAAAATCAGAGCTACTCCATTCCCTGGCATATTACAGAAAGAACAAAGGATATGTAACTCTTGGATATAAGCACACCACACACCAAAGCGCACTGACTTCACAAGTGAACCGCGAGCTAACAATCGAACGGTATTTCTCGGAAACAGTGTTCTCAAGAACATGGTCTCAAGTTCAGCACTTCATATTCTTAATAAATAGCGCACAAAACAGATCCAAGGTCTTCATGCCTTTATCAGCTCATTCATAACTTGAATAACCGTATAAAATCCGGGGAGATAAGATGGGATCACAATTAGCAAATACATGGAATAGGTCGGAACGTTTTACGTGCATCCTTTCCTTGAATATTTCAAAGTTACGCAGCAAACTATATACATTCAGCCTCGCCAGTCTGTACTAAAGAAGAGAAGCCGCAGAGAGGAAGGAAAAAAGTGCGAAATGCAGGGAGCCATAAGCGCAAGTACTTTCAGGCGAATAAGTAGGAATGGGGACGCTCAGTGGGGCATTCAACTGATGGAGGGGCGGAAAATGCTAAAAGACTGTTCGTAATGTATTCCGACTGAATGAATCCTCACAAATGGTCAATTACATCTTTTCCCGAGAGCAACTCTTTCATAGCGATGGAGGACACATGCTTCCTCAGCCACTTAAATATTTGACGTCTTCCATTCAGAATACTCCCAATCTGAACTCTTCCTTACCACCTTCGTGCTCTTGCATGGGCCTTTGGCAATCGCGCAACTCTCTGAAATCTCAAATATCGCAAGAAGCTGTAAATTCGTAATGTATCTATCAGTGCCAGAAATCTTTATAACATATAGTAAAGAAATAACTTAATTAAAAATAAGTGTGCGCAACGAGAAACGTCAATTTTGAGTCTGAAACAAAAGAAATAACAATAACCCAAAATGTTACTTCGCTATTCGATGATTTGCTTCTTCCATTGCGTGATTAGGACAATGTTTTAGAGTGATAATTATTCCACGATGGGAATAATACAGTATTTTATTATATTCAACCTAGTATCTTTAATTAATACAGGTAGAATCAACTAATAGTCTCTATCGGCGAATATTTCCTGAGTTTATGCATTGTTATCAATAAAAATATCCAAATATTCACATTCTCTTAACGCATGTTTTAGATAACAATGAAATTTTAATTTCTCACGATACGTAATAGATTCTCTTTTATAAAGCACATGAACTCAGGAAATATAGAGTCTATTACGAATCCTTAGGAATTTAAATATTTTCGTTGCCTAATACATACGTTAGGAGAATATTAAACCTTGGATATTCTAATTGACAAAAATGCATACGGATCAATTTAAAGTGAATACAAGAAGTATTCATTTTATATTAGTTATTAAAATGCTTAAATGTTAAATGTTACAGAATAAAATAGAAGTTCAGTAGCGTCGTTTTTATCATAAAACACAATAAGTCGATTCTGATTTCGTTTGCCAGCACTGGTTTTATCTTTTATCGAGATTGCGAATATTGAATCAACATCATCTTTCTCCGTGAGCTGTGTTTATTACCGAAAGCGTCACCGCTGTTGTGACATGGTAAATATACAGCATATACGGATATTAATTGTGCGCAGTAAATTCCTAAAATTATGTTTCAAGGTTGTTCACTGACAGTTGGGTTGTGAATACTCGTACTTGAGGTTTGGATGTGCTTTTGAGCAAAAGGATATGTTTATTTGAGCTACATACAATAGGGCGGGGATGCTGAGGGTATCACATAAGTTATAGAGCGTATAGGTGACGAAACTATAATCAGAATATGCGAAATTAGTTCATACTAATCCGTTGTACGCTTGTATATATGTGTAATAATGTGTATGTGCTGGTTATGTATTTCCATGTTTATTTGTATTAAGTATCCATTAATAACACTAATACTACAGACTGGGTTCTGCTATGGAATATTTCTCTCTCTCTCCAGTAAGTTCGTATTGAGAAATTGAACTATAAAAATAATCACTGCTTTCTTGGAGGGTTGTTGGGACATCTAATACAGCACCGCGCGCACCACATATGAAAGTTGGATACTGGATCCACGATGGTCACAATTGTAATGCACAAAGAAAAAGGCAATTCACTCATAAAAATAAATTATTTGAGCTCCTTTACGGACTTAAGCGCACAATATTCGTTATAAATTCCTCTGCCACTTAAATAATGTCCAAGAAGAAGACTTGAATTTCAGTCTTATTTTGTCTCAAAACATATGAAAGAAACTCAGAAAATCTATAATTATATTGGGTTTGGGTTCATTGGGAAATAAATTAATGAAAGATAGTTCATACAGGGGAGAAACTTCAACAAAAGTAGTATATGATTTGCCCTTCTTTTTCATTTTCAAGCTGAAAACAGCGAAAGGATCCATAAAGATGGATCAAAAAGGACGTAAGATGTATCGTGATACGAATTCTTTATGAAAAATGAAATATAAGAATCAAGGGTTTGATTTCACATTCCTTCACCGATAAGGAAAGATGAAATCAACTCAATGATATTACCGCTTGTATTTACTGCTCCGGAAACTGTAAGAATTCAAAATATTTCAAATGATGTAGTTCGGGATGTTTACCTTTATAGTGAGTTTTACCTATATATAAAAACCAATGCCGATTAAAATTGGCATTTGCTAATTGCTTGCAGGGTGAGATATATAAGCAACACAAGTCAATTTTTAAAGAGAGAAACTAAAATTCCCGTATTTTCCAAAATGGCTAACGTCACAAAAGATTTCGTGTCATTCCGAAGAGACGAGGGTTAAAGGTGTTGGACTTTCAGATCGTGGGTTTTCGGAATTCCCACTCTTACTCCTCCCTCATCTCAAATGTTATTATTCGTAGTATGTCCACCACAAACTATCCCAAAGTAAACTAGTGGGAAAAAGCCAATTAAAATCCGATAATGAAGCCAGAGGGTATGCTGAATTCCAAGACTTCTTTTTAAAAGCCATATTAATCAGCATTGGATCCTGAAGACCTTTTTTTCACGAGGAAAGATAAAGCATTGACAGGGAATATTGAGCGGAAAGATTGAATGGGAGGGGAGGTTTCCGAAGACTCAAAGACGAATTCCTTTCTTTTAAGATGCGTTGGCGAGGTCGAAAACTGTTTAATGGGAATAGCTCCCACTTGGGCCATTCTGCGCATTCAAGGTGACAGTTTCGTTTCGCTGCGCGCACTGCGATTTGTCAATACCATCCCGAAGGATTAAACATCAAAGAAATTTCGGCAAAGTTTTAAAGGAGAACTTGGACGAAAAGGAAGCGTACGAAGTGATTCAAGAGAAACCAATGATGCGAAACGGTATCGGTGTTTCTCGATCAAGATTTCTCTGACAATAATAATGAGAAAAAACTAGACAGAGTGAAAAGAAAGTTGCCCATGTATCATTTGGAAACATGGAACAGGTCTGAAGGATTTTTTACGCTCAAAACCTGAGAAACTTCACAATTGATAGGCATGAAAGGTAATTTTGAACAAATTTCCTACGGATATACAAACGGGACAATTGAATGAGGACTTAAAACCTTATTTTCGGAGCATAGTAGTAAGGCGGCTCTTAAGCTCTTTCAGTAAAAGTGTCAAGGCTTACGGAATGTATAGAATCTAAAGATTAAACAGATGAAAATTTAAGTGTAAAACGCATACACAAATAGTTTAATAGCCACCTCTTGGTAAGTGGCAGGGACTGAAGAACCAGAGATTAACCCACTTGTTTTGTATATCTAATCGCTCACCATTCGCAGAAAAAAAGAGATTTTAAAACGATTCGTCCTTGCGTCTGTTTCTCTAACTTGGTGCTCATTTCCGAAAGCATGCTGGTCGCACAATGAGCAATAAAAGAAGTAATAGGAGACTATTATGAAAGAAACTGAATTATATGGGGCATAAATATGTACTTCCTACCCTTCAATATCCTGTGAATAGAGGGAAAAAAGAGCGTCTCACCATTCGATATCATTTCCTCGACTGACGGGTAGGGTTGCCAACTTTCAAAGGCTTTATTGGGAGTTGTCTGCCCCAGGAGTAAGATATTTACGGGGGATTCCGGGATGTCATACCTAACTGATACATAACCAACAAAAAACACACTATGGTGATGCAAAATTGAAAATTCGAACATAGGCTGTCTACGGTAATCCAACAATGCTCGGGCAAGAACTATAGTAATTAGCGACTAGCACATTTACTTCTGGAATTTCAATGTTTTGAGCGTTCGATGTGATTAGTAGTTTGCCAAGAGGCGCTGTAGCAGGAAATTTATCTACAATAATACATGTATGATAATTTGCGTTTAATAATAGTTCGATTATGAGCATATGGTGATGAATGAATTGAAAGCTATGGACGAAGAATCGAAAGATTTTTATGAGCCTCTTTGTTTTGAATTATAAAACCGCTTAACATACTCTGAAAAAAGTTTTTAAAACGATCCTTCATTGCGTATTTCCCTAATTTGATGCTCGTTGAAGGATTGGCAGAAGTCACGGTGATCGCTCATAAAACAATGGTGAGATTAATAATTTGTAATATTCAAAAGGATGAATTTCTATTGAAAAGGCCTAAATTGCTTTCAACTTGGTTTAAAGCATACTGGAGGAAAGAAAAGACACTTGTACCCGTATACCACACAAACTTTTCAATTAGCGACCATGGTTTCGACGCGTCACGTCATCTTCAGGTTTAAGCAGTCTGCAACGGACATGGAGACCGTGTATGAGAAGAATTAAAGAACAAAGAGATGGCTCATTACGTTTCGTGCCAAAGAAATGCTGATACAAAACATGTTTACAAGGAAATTTACGTCCCAGGATGTGGAAGAAATCAGTACTAAGTATTACTTACTCTGGTTCTAAGTACACAGTTTTAAGTTTTGAGGAAGAAATCAGTAAAACACTATTCTAAAATAATAATTATATAGAGTGATGAGAAAAATATTTCAAATAAAATCTCGAAACAGGCAATAGAGCTATTATGAATGCAGATTAAGTTATATTAATTGAAACTTTCTTGTGTTACTTTGCATCCTGTGCATAAGAAAAGAAAATTCGCTGTTTATAATTCTTTCTTTAGTTGTTCCCTCTATAATTCACATAGAACTCTGGTAGGGAGAGAACTCCAAGTTCAGAACCACAGGTTTAGAGATACACCTCCAAAAGTAGGTATCTTTTCAGGTCCACTACTTAAAATATCAACGATTTAATTTGTTCATAATATTGTTAGATACTAACAAGTAAACGTAGAATAAGTACGTAAATATGCTTTTTGCAGGATAATCTGTAAATAATTGTAAAAATTTAAGAATCTTCCATTGAACCTTGAAGGGTTGGCGACATTATGGAAAATATAATGCTTTACATTTACATAAGGACCCTGCTAACCGCCACTGGCGCATGGCAGGGGGTGTGAAACACCGAAAACCCTATCTACCTTTGACTGCTGTTGGCTTCTCTAATACTACGCGGAAAAAATGACCAGAAATAACTATCTGTCCTGGCAACTATTTCCCTGTAACGCTTCGTCGTTTTGTCTCGAAGATCACGTATGCTACTAACTGGTATGACAATATCAACTACCTCCTCCCTGAGATCCGTAGTGATAAATTTATGAAAAAGCTTCCTACGGTAATCAAGTCTTCTATCACTAAGCGAATCCCAACCGAGGGATTCTATCATAGCTGAAACACTGCTGTCAAACCTGAAATCTCCCTTAACAAATCTAGCTGCCCTACGTTGAACCATCTCAAGGCTGGAAGTTAATCCCACTTCCTGCGGATCCCAAATCGCGCAGCAGTACTCAAGGAGAGGTCGAATTAGGGAGAGGTACGCTATTTCTTTTACTCTCCATGAGCAACCCCTAAGGATTCTACTAGCTAATCTTTGCATCCTATTCGCTTTACCTACTACGTTTTGAATATGCTCTTTAAAGGAAAAATTACTACTGAGCGTAATACCAAGATATTTATGATGCTTCACGAACTGCAACGGATATCCTGAAATATTATACGGTATGCGAGAAACATTAGTGGAACGTGTAAAATTCATGGCTACGCACTTCTTTGCATTCAAATCTAACTGCCAATCCCTGCACCAACCAGAAATAAGATTCAGATCGTTCTGTAAGCAAACAATGTCATCTGCGCTTGTAATATCTCTATAAATAACAGTATCATCTGCAAATAGCCTAACCTTACATCGAACATTATCCACCATATCGTTGATATAAATTAGGAACAGAAGAGGACCTAATACACTGCCCTGCGGAACACCGGATGTGACGTAAACATCATCAGAAAAAATTCCGTCCAACGCAACTCGCTGCGATCTGTTTCCTAGAAAACATTTTATCCACTCAATAACTTGCTGATTAACCCCATAAGCCATCAATTTATGAATTATTTTTACATGTGAAACTCTATCAAAAGCTTTTCTAAAATCTAAAAATACGGCATCCGTGCTAATACCCTTATCAGCAGCCTTAACTAAATCGTTCACAAAAAGGGCTAACTGGGTATCGCATGACCTACCCTTACGAAAACCGTGTTGACATTCACTAATTGCCCCCTTATCACCTAGAAAACGCATTATAGAACTGGCAATAATATGTTCAATTATCTTACAAAAAAATGACGTTAAAGATATGGGACGATAGTCTTCCGGTTTCGAGGAACGCCCTTTCTTAGGAATTGGGGTGATATGCGCTCTTCTCCACGACGTTGGTACAACGCATTCATCCAAAGTTTTCTTATAAAATACGACAAGATAGGGAGAATGCTCGTCCGCCAGCGTAGTAATAACCAGCGAAGGTATACCTTCCGGTCCGGGCGCTTTCTTCTTGTCAACCTCTCGCAACAGCTTACCTATTCCATCCACTGACAACTCGATCGGCCCCATCTTTGAATCAACCCTGACAGAAAAATCGTTCGTACGTCCATTGTCTAAAGTAAAGCTTTCCTGGTAATGTCGATTAAGTAAGTTCGCTTTACCTACCGAATCACTAACTGTTAGTCCCTCATCATTAACAAGACTAGATACTGAAGACTGACCTGCTAATGCTGATGGAAGATATACTATGAGAGAGATAGCTTGCTATGACCTAAGACATAGCAGCGGTCAAGTACTCGTATATAGCTCGCAAGTTGCCCGCACAAGCAAATGATAGCGGAAACCAATTACAGTCACTAAATGCATCAACGACTTCACCCAAATCTACACTATATTTCAACGTATCGCAATATACGTAGACAAATATTATCCATCTCTCTACCAAACAACGGGACGGTAAATGCCTATTCCCGCTGATCTCAGAAGTCACAATTCTCTTTTCCCTGCCTCTGAGAGTATCTTCTTTGGGAACAAAATACGTTTATGGCAGATAGCTGTTTTTTATAGTTTATCGAAGTATTATTATAACTATGCTTCGCCATCAGTTTAAGGTTTTCTCAACAAAACTGTTTAACAGTAAGTTATTAATCTCATTTTCTCTTCTGTTAACAAATACCTCAAAATTCCTTTTATGGTTACCTTACGCTCTTGAAGTCTGTATCAAGTGCTTACAGTCCTACTAATTGTGACGAGTTACTCTCGTAGGTATCCATATGGCTAGAAAGAGACTAATGCAGATAATATGCTATGTAAACTAGGCTACCAATAGAATATCAGCTTAAGCTTCCTAAACTTCAATTCCAAAACTTCTATCATTATTTCATAAAGTAAAACGTCGACCGCTGCTCTGAAATTTCACCAACTGAGACAATCGCCTCCGGCCTCACGTCATCGTAACGTCTGGCTTAATATGTCACGCAGTTTAATGCAAGCATCCCATCCAGAGGCTGCATAAAAATCTCAGTACTCGATAGAGACGTTCCTCATCTACCGCAGACTGAGGTAAACAAGCAGTACACTGAGCAGTTGGCAACCTTTCGAGAGACTTTCTGTTTGCAGAGGGGAGAATGATAGCAATGGAGGGAGTGAAGATGAAAACACTGGATTATGGAGGGAAAGATAACGATAGGAGGGAAGTGTGGCTTCCATTTTCTCCTACTCACAGCTCTTTCATTCGCTTCATCTGGAACTCAGTGCAGCGCCGACAGTGCAAATTGCATCCCGCGTTTTTGCTGTATTCTTGGAAGTGAGTTCCAGCGACATTTCTATACCACTTACTCCCTATCTCTAGTTTTCCGCAGCTAGGTCACGTTTTGTCTTCAACTTAGCGGATAGCTAATGAACGCATTAGCAATGCTGCACTTAGCTTTATTCCCCGATGAAATAAAAACTGTTGGTGGAACTCAGATTTTCACGAAGCATACCCCATATAAATACTGCTTTGTTTATTCAGTCATACGCCCAAATCGCCCCTCATCTAGGTTAGTAAGTCTCATTCCCTTCCAAAAGTTATTCGCAGCTACTGTTGGAAATACGAGGTTCCAGCCTCCGGGCTGGATAAATAGAGTAAATAAATGGTATCCTTTAGGCGAAATTGAGACTGTGAAGTCTCCTCTTCTGTTAAATCGATTCTTAATATGAAAGAAATCACAGCAATAAGTACTAATAAAGGGTGATTTAAAATTACTAGAGAAATGGATGATTTTAGTTGTGGATATAAAAAATACATAAGTGAAGCAAAGGGAAAAATAATTTATAGCAGGAAAACAACCACAGACGGGGATGTGAAAACCCTACAAAGAGTGTTAGCTAAAGATAGTAAAACGGCAAACCCTTATCATGATCTGGATAAAAGAAAATGTTGTAGAAATAACAAGCACTGAAATAGTTATACACTGACGATCAAATGAATAATAAATAACCTAACCCTTAATTAAAGTACATAGTCTATAAAAGGTTAAGTAAGTGCAGAATGAAATTAAAAACAACAATTTAACCTGCGCAAACAATGTTTCTCCTCACACTTCATAGAAAATTCTTGAAAATACATCTTTCACATAACATTAATCGCCCTGTCAGAAACCCAAAGTTAATCAGAGCCATATTATAATCTTTCGGTTAGTTTAAGTCCGAATACACAATGGATAGAAAGATTACACCATGTATGGAATACGAATTAAGGACTGCCATTAGCCAAAAAAATATCGCCGAGATTGAAGAGCAATTAAAATCAATATTTGCTTTGCTCTTTCGTTGCCTGAAGATAAGCTAATCGTTCGAAAACTAGGTCACATATCAAATAAATTCCGTGGAACTGTACAAGTGTCTCCAATTATTTATGCATTTTTAAGAGAAAATATGCGAAATTCGATATTTTTTGTTTCCCATGATTAAATGTCTGAAAACACGAAAAAGTTCAGGCCCCATCATCATCCACCATCATGGTTCAGCCCCAAAAGTAGACCCCATCATCTAATACTGCAGTTTATCCTCATATGCAGAGACCCTAAGTGATAGGTGTCAGACGGTGATACCCGAAAACTTCGGACTGTTTATAATTATAATTAACATAAATTTATAACTATAATTAGAAATCACCGAGAAGAGGGTCAATAGAACTTATTCATTACATAGGGTATATTAAAATACAAGAATACCAATGGAATACGTTTCGTAGTAGTCTGCCTGTAACACTTGATGACTGCTTTCAGTCTCAATTTGATAAAAATGGAACCGTTGATTGCACAAAGAGTTTTTCAAGGAAAAATATAACGTAATTTTTATTATTTTACGGACTAAATGGATTACAAGGAACCACATCCAAAAGATCGGTTTGTGAAAAACATTATCTTAAGATCTATCTTCTGAAATTCTATATAAATTTTTCTTGTTTCATTTTGATACATTTTCAGTTGAACAGAAATAGAGGTCGCGTAGTTCTGATTCATTGTGGCGATTTTTAGTTTCCGCTGGAAGGTAGTTACAGATTTTTTGGCATTTCTCCTTCTATTTCATAATCTCTGCAATCCGTTGTAAATCGGAAGTCCGATGAACTTATATCAAGAAAAACACTGTTAACAGAGAGGCCTACTTCTACGGTCTTTCAATTATGCCTTATAGTTGGGCTACATCAATTTTTCTTCTAATCTTCCTAATATATCCGCGGAGCTCAAGTATCTTTTGCCTCTCTCTTTCTTTCTTTCCCTTGTTTGATACGAATATTTTTACTATCTCAATTCTTGTGCTCTCCTACGTGACAATTTTATTCGAATTTGAAAGTAGCCGATGCAGTTTTTCCTTTCCAGAATACCTTTTTGTACGAAACAAAACATTCCAGAGAGTTGTTATAAATTGCTTGAATTCTTCACACTCAGGTTAGATAAATCCAATGGCACGAAGTAGAATTAGCGCTCATTAATAAGAAAATATAAAATTTTACATTACAATGTATACCCAAAGTTATTATAGATGAAACTTTCCACCACAGTAAATTTCATCAAAATATGTAACAATAAGTTATTTAGTTGAAAAAATATATGTCAAGTGTAATCCGAAATGAACAGGAATCCCAACTAAAGCAAATTTCACATATTAAATTTGCTCATGTAGGCTTAGATTAGAATACTACATATAATAAGGCTTTACTATTTGAACTAGGAAATTATTTTCATAAGTTTATTCTTCAAGCAGCTTATTTCAAGGCATTGTGTATTTCCTAATTTTCCAAGTAAATAGTGAATAATGGAAAGGAGTCAGTTTGTACACTTCCACAGAATTTTATTGATGTGACATGTTTCGCTAGCGGACTAGCATAATCAGACCTGATGATGCTGGTCCGCTAGTTCGCCAGCGAGTAGTTCTATTTATATTTAATCCCTTCAAAAATTTCCATATGCTTTTTGGAATTTTATAGAAATAAAATTAAGGTATTGTTTCTATTCTGCACTCAGGTGGGCAATTTGACAATTCCAATTAAAATTCCAGAGCTTGGGCAGTTCCAATTAAATGGTACGAGAAAAGTGCAAAAGTATTATTTTTAATAATTGCAGGCACTCCAGGAAATACGGTCAAAGCGATATAAATTACTCTAAAGAACAGTCTCTCGAAATGTAATTAGTTTCGTTTACGTTAACAAAGGGATACATATTTCGGTTAATTCGAAGAAACTCTCAGCATCAATTTATGAAATCATTCTGAAGGTTTTCTGATAATATTTAAATGAAGTATATTTTAGAATAAATTTGTGATCGATTAATCAAAGTAGGGGTTCAGTTCATACATAAAAAATATTAATTATTGAGTTGCAAGGCACCGTTCCTCTTCATTAGCAAACATAGCTAGATTTAGACTTAATTTACAAAGCGAACCGAAAATCGGAGCAGAATAAATATCGGTTTCCGGTTTCTGTTCAGGCTCAATAATGTTCTATTAGAGATCGGGTTTATTCCCGGAAAAATAGTTTATTTCGGTTTTGGATTACGGTACTGTTCCGGTTTAATTTATTGAACATAGTGTCAGCCAAGAAGAGCGTTCCGCGGATGCCTATTATTCCTTCCAGTTCGAGGGGAGCTCATTGTCATTTTTAGAAGGTAACCTTTCCTATTTGAGGAGAGTACCGAGAAGCAATTTCGTCTGGTCAAATATAACGCATTATTAATTAACAATTACTTCTTCTTCTTCTTCTTGTACTTCATAACAATTACTTGTCGCGTGGGCAGAGGAAGTGGAGAAAGGGACTCCATGAAAATTCGCACCTATCGTAGATGAGGCCTCAATTGAAGAAAACCCTTATCAAAATATTTTTGAAGATTCTTGAGTGGATAACAGCGGCAAGATACACCTGAACAGAAAAATCCCTGTCTAGCTTGTGCAATTCGTTTCAATTTAAATCTACAAGAGAGTGCTCATGTTAGAGGGCTACCTCCGAAGGCACGGTTAGCTTCATTTCGTCAGGTGTCTCGAATCCCTCCCCGGGAAACCATCCCGTAGTCCCTGGCGCACGAGCACAGTTCCGGAATCATTTTCCGGAAGGTCTCTCCATCACTATCCTCGTTTCAATTGCGTGAAAATGGGGGGAGAAGGCCATAAATCGCCGGTAGAGATTATACGAAAAAGGACAGAGAGTTGGCGTTCCTTTAAAAGAGCACCGATTAGATGATAAAGGGGTCGACGGATGGATGAGTGGGGGAGAAGGTCCCACGCTTGCGAAGGGGAGCGCATAAGCGTAATGGAGACCCCGTGGCTAGAAAAATCGAGCCTTTCCTGTGCCACCCACTCAAATTATTAGTCTTTCCTGCACTTCTCGAGGAAACGCCAGCCTCTTGCACAATTTTTTCGTCTCCGCTAGCTTTCCTCATTACCACCAGAAATTATAAAACTTCCGAGGGAGAGTATGTCCGTTGTACGAAGATCGGTGCAAAATCCGACTCACGGAAACCGTCATCGTCTTCTTTAATGACCATATCCTCTTTGGCTTCGCTACGGTTCCGTTCGTCCGTCCGTTGGGAAACTATTTACGGATATCAATGATGAGGGCTGGGGAAAGATCGTAATGAATGCACTACAAGTTTGGATTGCATATCCTGCGCCCTGGATTGGATGCCCGCTCCTACCAGACGGCTATGAAGTATTCCTCTCGGAACTATTAATATGTGGGTCGGGAAGGCGGGGATGGCTGTAGGGTTTGCGGGGCCCCAAAACCCGACACATTGGAGCAATCACTCCGGAATGAAAGCGAGAAAACATTGCGGCGGGTTTGCGGGAGGAGATTATAACATATTTATAGCATGAAAAGTAGACCTTTTTGTGATGAATAGGTATACAATATATATACAAAATGATTAATTATACAATAATTAGGTTTTACAAAAGGAATATGCAAATCAAAATCGTACAAACTGAGACTAATATATGTATTTAAAAATAGACGATGGGTTCCCATGAAGGTACGCTCGATTGTAAATTTATTTTCATTAACAATCTGATTCAATGCGTGTATATAATGGACAACGAACTGTGAAGCGATCAACATGAATGTACACAAACGATAGTAACAATTTTCTCTCCCATGTCATCTCATTCTATCATAGATCGTATTTTTCTGTTTCCAATCTGAATATCATGTCGCTACTTTTTTCGCCTACATGATGAATTTTTCAAGCTCTTTTCCTGCAGGTGTTACAAATTGATAAATTTGAGGATTGACAGGTTCAAACACCCAAGAACAATTTATATATTTTTAAGTTTCCTACAAGCATGGATTTAGTTGAACCGTACAAATGGAAATTTTATCATCGTGACAAAAGTTGCCGCAGTTCGTTGACCTTTTAATCAAGTACCTCGCAAAGCGATGGTTACGTTTGGTATTATTTCATGTTGAAATGGCGTCACTTAGCCTGCTCTTAGTTTCAACTTTATCGTCGCGGGGAAAAACACATCTTTTACATTTGCTGTGATTATTACGTTTTAGAGGCTCAAAATCTCATTAAGGGCAAATGAATACAGTTATGCGCTATCTATGATAATAATTCGAAGTATGATATGAAGTGATGGAATAATAACCTTCTCACATTAAAAAATATCAGTCCTAGGCGAGCACTGGAACTTATTTAATAAGGAAGAAAAACATAATAAATTTTCCACACCACTACACACAACATAGTCGTGTGGAAAATTATCAATCTTCTTCCTTATTTAATGGCTTTCCACAAGGTAACACATGAGCATCTAGATTTCATTTGTAACCTATTTATTTTTCGTCTAACAAATTGAAAGTATGTCAACAATACAAGCATTGCTTCTATAAGCAATATACAAGCATTCTTCTTTCTTATATATCTTTTCCTTTGGAATATTAGGCATTGACGAAACGGAAAAATGGAGAAACCAGGGCATTGAACCGTAATCCTTTTCTTTTGGTTTCGCTCCCTCAATTTGAACATAGTCAGATATTCGGGTAAGCGGATTTTTCATTGAAGTTTAAACAAATTTTATAGATTTACAAATAACAGAGAACTGAAAATCGTGTTTAACAGAGATACGGTAACGTATTACAGTGAAAACAAATTTGTTTCGACCGCGTGGACGGAAAACCGCTTCTAAGAAATTAATTGAACACACGGAGACCCTTCTAAGTTGGCTTCATATACAAACCATAAATTAGAAGATAATGTGTGTAATACATAGGCATTTATCGATGATGTCTCTTCACATTTCCACGGTTCGCTAATCTAATTTCCGATTTCAATATTACAACCACTATAAGGAACGTATTTTCCAGGTGTTACTTTATTTCTTTATCAGAGCTTTGGCTTGAATCTCCGAAGGGGAAAAAGCGGGCATTCTGCTTCTATATAGTGCCCACCCTGTCTTCCTCCACCAATATTTACTTACAATTACGGCTTTGAGGTCTTCCCTTGCAGAAACCACCTCGCCTTCAGCGTAACAGAAGTGACAGCGATTAATGAAGGAGAAGGAAGCTTTAAAGGGAGATTAATCGATGGGAAACTTGGAAGATTAGCCTGCGAGGCACAAGTATCAACAGGTGTCCCATTCACCATCTTCACTATCACGAAGCATGACGAATTTTCACCCGCCTCTGCAACAGTTGTTCCATACAGAGGAAGCATTGTTTTATGAGAGCTCTACACGTATTACCTCCAAAGCTCAATTTAACAACGGAGTACATCGGAGTAAAGGAAAGATTTATTTCATAAAACCGCACTATAATATTCCGCCACTGCTTTTTTAATGAGTATGTTTCTTTATCCTGCTGTATAAGGATGTTACGCATTGTAATATGAGTAAAAATTGACAGATGAATCTGTTATTTTAGATATGACAGAATTATTCTGATTATTTTAAATTTGTCGCCTTAAGAAATAATTAAAGTCAGGTGCGTTGACTAACAATCCTGTAAGGCATTATAAGGCAAAGAAATTCAAATAACCTAACCGCTGCATATGGCTCTACATATAACTCTATGTTTACTATTATTTTTCCACTATTTAAAAGACAGTTACCTCAATATTCCGGAATTCGGATTTCTATAAATCATCAAAAATTATTCTTCCCGTAAGATCATAGATTCATGAAAATAAGGGGTCAATGAAACATAACAAAAGTGAATTTCACTAACGTTCAGAGCCATAAAGCTTCTACTTCGTTCCATTGTTGAAAAATTATTGTCATTCAAATTAAATTCAGATTACAGGTTGTCATTCTACGAGCATAGAAAAGACATACTACCGCCATATAGTCCTTAAGAAAATTTTGTGGCTAAAATTAGAAGAAATCCGATATTTTATTCCTCGCTAACAAACGCTGATATTTTCATCTCTACAATTATCTGAAAAACGAAGGTAACTCAGGGAAATGATTCTGAATGGTTGTGAAGCATGGGCGCAGAAGAGAAGATTAGAAGCAATGAAAATGTGGCATTATAGAGATAAGATGGAAAAGGGTTAGATCCTAATGAAGGAGTCCTTCGAAGCGTAACTAAAGAGAGAAATCTGAGGAGACTTGGGTAACGAGGAAAGGAAAATTGATCGTGGACCCTTTGAGTTGCCTTAGTCTACTGAAAAAGGGTTTAGAGGGATCGGAGGGATTACAGAGGAAGACTTATGTGGAATTGGGAGGATGGTGACGTTCATAGTTAAGGTTAGGAATTACTACCGATTTACTGGGAACAAATGATTTGGAGAGTAGCAAAGTACCAATGCAGAATTAACAATGTAACAATGACGACCCTAGAAAAAATAATTTTACCGCCAAAGGCATATCGAAATTTGAAAACAATCTCTAAATTAAATATTCTTAAACGTTAGTTGGTGGAATTTCATATTTAATCACTCAAGAATATAAGAAAATACTTGTGCAATTTCAAAAAATATTATGTGCTTTATCAGTTTCGGTAGCAAAGTACCATCATCATATACAAGTTGCTCTGACGATGGTACTTTGCTTCTGAAACCGGTAGAGCATATAATATGTTAATTATACAAGTTTCTTCTTATTTTTTTGAGCTATCACTGACTGACATTCGACTTAAAATGAAGCTAAATTAATTTGCGGAAGTGTTGAGACTTACGAACTAACGTGTTAGGTGGAAAAAATACTACATTTGTGATTTGTGGTAAACCATTTTACGATTTCGGAAAAATTTCCGTCACAAGCAAATCGTTGATCGAACGAAAAAGGTGGAAGGGTAAAACTTTATTCACGCAAATTCTCGACGTTTTTTTCACGTCATTAGTACTCCGAATTTGGATAACGTTATACATGAGATAAAACAGTGCATTGTTGGACGTGCATTGTAAAATAATAAAAAAACGAAGCTGCAGTCATGCTCTTTAACGAAATTCCTCTTTTCCCTAAAAGTGGAATGCGAATCATGCGAAAGATATAATGGTAATATTATTCATTATTTCTCGTGGATACGTAGATAGTTCATACCTATAGAATTGGAAAGTAATTTAAATTCCCATCGGAATTTCCTGCAGAAGTTTCATCAGCCTTAAATTCGATTAACCTGATCTCCCATCTTCCTTATTATTCCCTTCCATTATCATTATCTCCCTTCCATTGCTTCTCCAATACTTCAACGCCTGATTGCATTGGAAAAGAAGGTTGAGATCCTCTGATAAGTTAAATTCATATTATTGGAATGCAAGGTCGGTCAAGAGGGGGATTCCATGGATGCTTAGCATCCGGGTACCGAGTTTGTGGGGGGCCCAATTTTCGAGAGTAATATTTTTTCTGCGTATGGCAAATGATATATCTGAAAGGAAATCATTACGTCCAATCATAGAGTAAGTTATACTTTTAAATAAATAAAGAAAAATATTTGACCATAGAGTAAGATATCAGAAATTTTCAGAAAACATTTCGAGAAATGGCGAAATGTCGGAAACTTTTCAGAACACCCATGTATTTACTTTATGGACCAATATTTTTCTTTCTCTAAGATATTCTTAATCTATGGTCCAATATTTTTCTTTATTTATTAAAAATAACTTATCACGAAGAGGAAGCACAAAAAAATGTGACTCCAGTACAGCTAAGTGTGTAACGTGTTCGTCTTTGGTAAAAGCTATTTCAGGTTCGATTCCCGGTGGAAGTCCGTATTTGAGACATAAGCTCAGCCTTCGAATAATACAACTACGAGGGGGGACCCAAAAATAAGAGAAATTTCATTAAAACTTTTTTATTTCTCAATATTTTACACTAAATTTTTATCACCTTCAAAGTACTCTCCATTAACCAATATACATTTGTCTAAACGTTTTTCCCATTGATCAAAACAGCTCTGGAACTCACATAATGGGATGTCTTTTAACCCCTCCAGCGATTTTTGTTTCACTTCTTCCACAGTCCCAAAACGTTTTCCTTTCATGTTCTTTTTGAGCCTAGGGAACAAAAAGAAGTCACAGGGGGCCAGGTCAGGTGAGTACGGCGGGTGAGTAATCGGTGTCATTCCGTTTTTACTCAAAAACTGCCTCACAGACAACGCAGTGTGAGCCAAATTTGGCTGCAACTCTTCTCATGCGCAAATCCTCTGATAAAATCCTCTGAATTGAACTCCATGACATGCCAGAAATATTAGAGAGCTCATCAATTGTTCGGCGACGATCTTCACGGACTAGAGTGTTGATTTTTTCAACGTTGTCGTCAGTTCTTGAAGTTGAGGGGCGCCCGGAACGAGGTTGGTCTTCAATCGTCGTTTCGCCCCTTTTAAACCGCGAAAACCAGTCGTAGACCCGAGCTTGACTCAAAGCATCAACCTTGTAAGCTGTTTGAAGCATTACAAGAGTTTCCGCAGCCGTTTTCCCCAACAGAAAACAAAATTTTACCGCCGCGCGTTGCTCTCGAGCGTCAGCCATCTCACTTTTTCGCCACATGGGAAAAAGTTACTTTGATAAAAGAAATGCTGCGCACAAACAGTTGCTCTCACGGCGACGAAACGTTGCATACTGGCTCATGAGAGTTCCCGCCAAAATACCCTACCAACCAGAACTCGGTCCCCTGACGTTCCTCCCCTCCACAGCCCGGTTCTCGTTACTTTTGGGTCCCCCCACGTATATAGAAGGGGAGCAAGTAGACATTTGCACCCAAGCCCCCATTAATATATGTCCGGCCCTGCTATTACCTGTAGGAACTCTGGCATTATCAGCGGTCCAGTTTGGCGGCCAAGGCTTTCTCTTTCCCATTAACACTACCACTGCGCCGATGTTTAACTTCATTCAGACGCAAGTGACGTCACTCATCTTAAGCGCAAGACGTTCAATGAAGAGCAGTTTCGCTCCGTTCTATATCGTGCGATAGTCTGACTGTTAGTTAAGTGACTAGTATTAGAGCAATTCAGATCTTTCGTGTGATTACCTAATTGCACCACTTTTGATGAGGTTATCAAGGAAGTTGTAATTTAAGCTAACGATTCCAGATACGTCGCGCTTTGGCGGTTAAAAATAATCACTGAAATATAGTAATGTTACAATACCGAGCTCAAAGTAAGACAATAATTAATCCCGCAACTAAACGAGGAAATCACGGGTCATAATAGCACAAGGCATACTCTTGCTAAATAAATATAACGATATTATTACTATGAATCATTTTCGTTAAAAATTCTAAATATTTATTATTCAATGGGAAACTAGGAAATCAAAGTTCTGTACTATGCTGACGACATTGCACTAAAGTGCATATTGTGAAGATGACCAGAAAATACCTTAGCAATACTTAATACTATACATAACCAAAATATTAGATTAGGCTAACTTTTATGAAAATGAAAAAATAAAAATATATAACACATGTCACATAAAGGCACCTGCGCAGTAAATTGCTAATGGATGAGAAAATCGTCCAGAAAGAATTGCACTTCAAATTAGTAGGAATAGAAATTTCTATGGGAATTTCGAGAAAGATTTTAGGGAGCAAATGGAACAAGTGAGTGAAATTGCGGAATATTACTAGTTTTTACTAGTAGTAAAATTGTCAAATATACTAGTAGCAGAATTTTAAATGTTATTCGACATCTTAGGTCATTTCGCATGCGGGCTCCCACCAGGAATCGAACCAAGGATCGCTTTCACAAGAGTCGAACTCGCTATCCACATGGCTAACCGGAAGCCCCGAATTTTTATTATTTACAAAAATTCAAGGGGGTTTGACATCTTGGATGAAACCGAGAGAAACCAAATGGGAAATCTCAGCCAAGAAGTTCTCGAAATATCTCTTTTGTACACTTCTTAAAATAGACTACTCCGCAAATCTGATAAATTTTGAGCCTTTTTGAATTATATAAAGCTTGCATTTCTTCGAATATACCCCTATAAGACGCTGACTTAGCTATCAGATTAAACCGATGAGAAAGTCGTCGCCAATTTAGTCAAAAACAACATCAGGCTGCTCCCTTCAAACGTGTGCTGGGAACCTTGCTTACTGACTTCGGTAAGCGCTGCTCTTTTAACATTTGTTGAATCTCGTAACAACTGAAAAAAATATATTTTATCTCGATTAAGACTTTTCTAGCTTTCCTGAAAATTTGAAAACGGGTCAGCGATTTACGTAGACTGAAACTGTAATATTTTTTTCATTTCCCAATCGTTCCCAAGAAATAACAAATAATAATAATTGTAATATTGGCTATACTAATATAAAACTTCCTGTTTTTCTAGATGTTTAAATCTTTAAAATTAACTGGCAATTTGGACGCCGAATATGTCCTAACCTTGGACACACCTTCATGTGTGGTCACTTCTTCTTCAGACTTCTTCAGAATGTCTTACGAAGTGAAACCATTGCTAGTAGTAAAAATATTTTAGGCAACCGAATGTTGACATTAGTCAACTGATAGTTAGCCGAGGTATTTTTCTTGGCGTCCTCGTTCTTTGGCACCAGCTGAAGAACGCCTGTTTTTTATTTTCAGTGGGAATAAGTTATTCTACAGATACTGCCATGCATTTGTATCAATAACCAAATGGAACGAATCTTTCACGAATATATAAGTCTAATGTTGTGTGTGTCTAAAATGTACATCGATCGCGGAATCGAGTATGAATGATTTCAAATACATTTTGGCTCCAGAGAACTTTCTTCAGCAGTAGAGGAAAATCCTCTTGCAGCATTAAAACTTAACATATCAACTGACACCAAAATTAAATCAACAACTAACAAAAACAACCATATATTGACTATACTTATTCTTGAATATAAGATGCACCCAAGTTTAGGAATTTCTCGTCGTTTTTTTGGGGAAGAAATTGAAAATATAAAGTTTTCACTTTTCTTTAACCCATAGAAATCATTTCAATTAGTACTTATTAAATATGAATTCTACTTAACAGGGAAAACATGAATTCAGTCGTCGATTTAAATGAAACCTAAGTGAAGCTTCGGAAAAAGAATCCACACCAGTAAAACACCCACGAAGAAGGGTGTGAAAAAACATGCTCAAAACTACTGATTAATATACGGTAAGCCAATCTCAAACGAGAAATTTCTTTTGCAATGAGCGTATTAATTCGTTTTAGAGCACATCATCTTAGTATGAATCTCGTGAATAGTATCGATGTTTTTCTAATCGGGAACTACATTTAATTATTCCTTAATCACACTACCATCGATGACATGTCAGGTTGTACACCCTTGTCATTGCTAAGGAAATGAATTTAACGTACCTACTTTTATAGTTTATTGATTATTGTATTACGAGTAAAAACACTTTTAATTTTTATTGTATATATACATTATAATAAGCGGTACAGAATCAGTTCTTATTTGGTGGTAATCATCAACTCAAAAAACCCCATAAGGAAAACGTTTATAAGCCACAAGAATAATTCCCCGGTAAGGGGAATACCCGGGTTCCCATAGATGCGCTAAATTACCCGATGATATAGTGCGGTTATGAATCCAGGTGTCGTATCTTGTATTATTTCTTGTGCTTTGGTAAACGTTTTCCTCATTGAGTTTTTTATTGTATATTATTCATTCGCTTGGAATTAGGATCGCTAATCCGAAAAGGTTGATATTTTTCACCATTTAAATGATTCTGTGGTTTTTCATACCCCCTTCACAGTGGGTGTTTTCCTGTTGTGGATTATTTTTCTTATGCTTCACTTAGGTTTTATTTTACTCCACAACTTAATTTATCTTATTTACCATTAATTCGAATTCACATTTAATTAGTATTTTATGATATTATTTCTATGGATTGAATGGAAGAGGAGTCTTCGTAGTCTCAATTTCACCCAAAATAGAAACGAAATTTATCTATTTATAATATCCCCAAAAGCGATTTCATTCTAAAAACTTCTAGAGCATTTACTAGTTCGATTTTCGTGGATTAATTCGTAATTACGTAAATAACAGTTGGTTTTTTTCAGTCGCGAATGGTCCCAACATTTTTGTCGGATTTTCCTTCTTTAAAGCTTCCAAAGAATCTCCAAGACGATAGCCGTGTGGTATATTGTCGATTTTAAAAACTTTCATGCTTTGAGTTAGTTTCCTCATCACCATAAAATAATAACTTTTGAGGTAGATGTTGAGAAATAGTGGAGAATGTGTAAATGTTTTTTATTACTTGTACAGTTTCAAGTAAATGTTGGCAAACTGATGAAGTGGTGAAGGAGCAATGAAAACTATGACTATGTAGAAATTGTAATTATGGGATATGTGGTGAATTATAAGAAATACCAGGAGATTCTCTATGAATTAAGTCTTTCTGTTGTTTGAAAGTGTTTCTTATTCTCTTTGAAGAAGTTATATTTAGTTATGTTTTCCGGAATGTTAATCTGTATAAGACTTCCAGTGTAAGGGATTGTGGAGAGATTGGGTATTGAATGTTAATTGACAATGTTTTGGCTGCTACCTGACGACAGTCAATCTGCACTATATAATAAAAGATGATAAATAAATAAGGATCCACCATTTTGAAATAAAAAGTATGAAAATATTCAACTGCAAAAAAACTTAGAATAGGTAGGTAAGTGTAATATACTTCTCCACAATAAAAGTAAATTTAATGCGACATAATTTGTTAGTTAGATTTCATTTGAACCTAGAGCAAATTACCATCAGATGATTCCGGGTTCATGTGACATGGTTCGCTAGCTATCTCGCTACCAAAACAATTCGCATTAAATTTATTTTTGCTGTGGAAGTCTACAAAGCGTCTTATTCGAACTGAACTGTAATCATCAAACGGAGAATCATAAATGAAAAGAAACAGGCTTGAAAGATCACGTCACATTACGCCGATGAATTTCCTCTATATGCTTGGAAATGGTTTGAGAATGAAAAATTTTGAAGAAAACTGAAGATCTGCAATTTTGCAATATTTACTCTTCTTTAACTCCATGTTAAGTCATAATAAGCAAGAGCTAACGTATGTGGCATGCAGAGACTTTTGAAGAATTCATTGAAGAAAGACAGCGCGAAATTTCCACAAACTCAAAAAAAACATTGTAGTTTCTGACCATCTTTTTTCGACTTCAGCCCGCTACGCGACGATGCGTTGACGATACACGTGTTTGCCCAGAAGAGGTTGCAGAAACCTCTTTACCGCCACCAGTTGACTCGTGCATTGCGAAGGACGACGCCCTAATCAGATTGCTGCTTAATAAAATTGTGTTCAGTACTCCACGCAAACCCTTCCACTCATTAACGCCTTTCCACTGCGTGAATTTCCCACACACCCTTTTTTGCCCCACTCGAATCTAGCCTCTGTGCCTCCGCTGTAATTGCTTATCTCTCCCCTCGCGCCTCAGGGTGGTCTCAAACTCCTATTAACGCTTAAGCGTCATAAAGTCTTAACTGCAACACGAGCATCGCTTCAGATGCTCTAATGATAATGATGATGATGAGATGAAGGTATCCTGAACGTACCAAAAACTGATTTTCTGAGGAAGTGCAACAATTACTCCTTTCTAAATTCAATGACAGTCTCCCTTAAAGCGGAGCAAGCCCTCTAGAAAAAGCCGCTTTGACTTGCAAGAACTAAAAATTGTTGAATAAAACAAATTTTTTGAAACAACAAATGTTGTCCTCATAAGGCCTCGTTGACGTTTAGTTTGGGCTCATGATAGCCATCTTCAAGCCGAGGAAAAAGAAAGGAGTAGACCTTTACAGGCAAACCAGTCACCAACGACACCGTATGTGGATAAGAATAATCCGCTTAGGCTGTTCTAAAACTTTGTTCTATTAAAAACATTTTAGTTACATCGGAATTCCGTAAAGTAACGGCCTCCTCCGCGAATTTTATGCAAGAATGTTCTTACGAATCAGAACTCTGGGATTGCTCTCCGTAACCCTATGAATTGAGTTTTCTGCTAATATTTTTCTGCACACATTTCTAACTTATTTTCCTTTTTCTTGCGCTATATTTCCACTTTGTTTACTTCTGCCTAATAGTATGTAAACGATGAAAATCGTATGAAACACATGCTTAAATTAAGATAAAGAAATTAAGTAGAAAAAGTCCACCCTAGCCGGGACACGAATCCATCATAGCAACAGAAAATAAAAGATGGATTTTTCTGTCGGGATAGCTTAATTCGATAAAGCAACCGGCCGAAAAGTGGAAGATACGGCGGACTTTTTATCCTTCGTTTCTTCATCAACCTTACGGTAGGTTCATGTTCACTACATTACACTACTGAACTCCCTATCCCATAATTTTCAGTAATTTCTCGTTAGTTCCACGTCCTAGCTTACCTTTTCTGTTCTTTACCATACCCTCATCTCAGAGACCTCCAATTTTTTATATCCTCCCTACTCAGGGTCCATGTTTTACACCGTTAGAGTAAAAAACTATAAATTAAAGATTTTTCATTATTCCTGTTTCCCTTCGTCATTGATTCTCATCAATACTTGAAATTCTCTTTAGCTTTAAAAATTCTTATTTTTACAACCTTCGTAACTACACCATTCCTCCCATAAAATAATATAGCTAAAGAGGAAAAGATATCTAGAAGAAATTAGATCAGCTAAAGCAAATGAAACTTTAAAATCGATGGTAGAAAGCCGTCACTTGGTGAAACACCATATGAAGGTTGAAAAACCAAATAAATTTGTAAAAATTTCACTGATTTTTTGCGAATATAACAAGTGTTGACTCAAGGAGTCGTCATTGAGTCAAAAATATTTTCATTCGTAATAAATTCAGTAAAACTTTACAAAGATATTCTCTTCATCCTAAATAGAACTGATTTACTCAATTGACTAAATTTGAATAAAGAATCCCATTTCTGTTTTTCCAATAACATAGCTTTCTCGATAGAAGATCACTCGAATTTTTCATCGTTTTCCATACTTTACATCAAAACTTTGCCATTTACTGATCAACCGTATAACTCAGTTTTCATTTCGGAAAAATATATAGAGTCCCTTCGCTTTCAAAATGAAAGACTTTCAGAAGAATGAATATTTTATCGAAAGATTAATTTACTTAATAACTTCAGAGAGGGTACATTCTTAGAAGATGTACCAGATGTTTTGCTTTCCCAACCTCCGTTACACAGGCCATTCACGTCCACTGAGAAAGATCAGAGAAATAGACGCTAGGAAAAACCGCTTCAAGAATTCATTTTTTCCGCGAACGATACACGATACTAGTATATTACAGAGGTATAGTCATGTTGTATGCACCCGAAAAGCAGCTTGCAGTGTACATGTAGATGTTGTTCCTCCTGGTATAACAACAAAAGTACCTTTAGAGCTTATAGAGAGCTTTCAATGCACGATTCAATGCATTCGAAAAATTACGCCTAATTTGTTTTTACTCCAGCTTCAAAAGAAATAAACGAAGAAAAATAATCACGATGCAATGGAATAACCCTACCATAGCCCATATAAACTCTTTTGGTACTGTTTGTTTGCGCAAACTGTATTTTCTTATGCTCCTACATCCGAGACACACGCTTAAGAAATAAATTTAAATTATTGGCCTTAATCGATCATGGGGAATCTTCCCTATATGAATACGGCCGATGAAAGATAATAATAAAAAGAAGTACCACTTTATAACTACTAAATTTCTCTTCGCCTTGATCTATGACAGTGAAGCCCAAATCTTTTCTCAGCAGCCAAGTTGACTTTTTACTCGGGTGTACTGAGCCATAGTTTAATTTCAAGAAAATACACATTTATCGAAATACTTCTTTTCTCACTTCATTATAACTAATCTATCATGATTAACAGCTTCCTATCAAGCAAAAAATAGTGATGGATCATGAACAATAGTACAATTTATTATATAAAATCTCTGGTCGCTTGATAATCATTTATGATTTACTCCATCTTCGAGGGCCGAATGTACTTCATGGGCAGCAGTTTGTGCTCCATGGCTCTATGATTAAAGCCATGGTATTCGCCGATACCTCATTTCATTCCCGCTTAATATTTAACTCTATAACAATCAACAGCGTAAAAAAATTCGTTTCTTTGAAAAGGAAACGAATAACTCTAAATTGTGACAGATGATTGTAAATTACGATGACTCACGCTTCAAGATCGGTGGAGTCATTACAAAACGTTCCAGACTTTCATCCAGACTTGACAGATTCCGCAAAAACGGAAAGTCTTGACGAATCGCAATGTTTTATTCAAGGAAAATGTGCAATCCAAACGTTCTGTTAGTGAAAAGGAGGCCACTGAGAGAAGCACTGCTGCGACACAGCCGTTCGCATTCATCAGAGACGCAGCCTTATTTTTCCCGTCATGCCCAATGATTACAATCCCGTATAATGACTTGCAGTTATTTGACGAATGAAAATAGCTCTGCAATAAAGTGACCTCGACCGGGAGAACTTGCAACAAAATGTACCGCTCTTGGATTATGGTACAGGGAAATATCTTGCACGATAATCTTCGGGAGGTTCAAGAGTAATAAAAAATAACAATAAGTTATGATAATAGGTAATAACAATAAATAATAACGATAAGTAATAATAATAAGTGATAATAATAATTAAAAATAAAGAGAAATAAAAATAAGTAATAATGATTAGTTATAATAATAAGTAATGATATTGAGTAATAACAATAAGTAATAACAATAAGTAATAATAATAAGTAATAATGACAAGTAATAATTGTAAGTATTGACAAGGTTTCCGGATAGCCATGTGGGCAGGGCGTTCGAGTTTAATGAAACTGATCCCGGGTTCGATCCCGAGTCCGATGGGAGCCCACATGCGAAATGACTTCAGCTGTCGAAGCACTTATTAACAATATTACTACTACTATAAATATTAATAAAATTAATTGAAGCATCTCACTCGCATCACCTCAATTATTCCTTTCAACGGTTTACACGACTGACCGGCGTGATACAATACGAATAACCCCTTGCATAACGGTGAGAAGTAATCGCGAGTGGGTGATTGCAAATATGGGAGAAGGCTTGAGATACCGTACAATAGATCGCAAGGTTATATTCAGCCTCCGCTTCTCCCCCAACATTTTTCCCGGTACATTCAGTGGTCAGTTGTTATTATGAAATTTTTACAAATAGCTCGTACATAATCTTATAATCGACGCTCGTAATAATCAACTGAAAACAATTTGATACTCACTGATATTTTTTTGGAACAGTATTTTCCAGCTCCCGCTAAACCCTAACTTACAGAGGGATAAAAAAATAACGAATTTCAAAGCCTTTGTAAGACGTGAAAGACGTGCTTTTCTTGATATAAATAAGAAAGCAAACTAAAGGACAGGGGCATATATTTCTAGCTAAACAAAATAAAACGTGGAACTGTCATTCGAGATAGCAAAATATTTCTAACAGGGCCCTTTCTCAACGCTAAAAATATGGTGATGGTTATGGAGATACACACTATATCAAGAGTAAGTTATTAACGGAACAGATTTGCTTATTTCCAGAAATTCGTAGCTTTCCAGAAATATTAGCCAAAAATTATAACGCAAAGAAGTTTTCCGAAAGAGATTTCTGCATCTGATTATTTATCAGTTACAACAGTTAGAAAATAAAGTAAATATGTACACCTTACAATTTACTGAAGACCTTCCTTGTGTTATCTAACTATTTAAGATAGATTACGAAACGAAACGCATCCATGCATTCAATTCTGATTCATTTTGTTTGTATTAAGTTACTTTGAAGATCAGAACTGATATCACAGAAATACAAATAGAGATGCAGTGCGGCGTTACCTTGGCTATCAACGCCGTATAAGGAAAGCATTTATCAAGGAAACGATAGAAAGGAAAGTACGCCTAGAATGCAGCAGAAAGAGTAATAAAATCGTTAATCTGACGAATAATTGCCAACTGCGAAAGGAATAGCAGCATGGCAGTAAACGAGAACTATTATCGCTGATAATAATCAGGTATAGCAATAAAAGCGAGAAAAAGCAGGAATATAGATAGAAAAGGAATTGAAAATTTAGATGGATCGTAAGCTGCTAGGAAAGAAAAATATTAGTATTCGAATTGAAAGATGTTCCAGGTTAGATTCCCGGTGGGGTTAATAAGTGCAAAATGACTTCAGATGTCGAAGTAC
This sequence comes from Pachydiplax longipennis, assembly GCA_036926295.1. Lineage (NCBI taxonomy): Eukaryota > Metazoa > Arthropoda > Insecta > Odonata > Libellulidae > Pachydiplax > Pachydiplax longipennis. The sequence continues at coordinate 18,157,765 of JAVFKF010000010.1, read as the reverse complement.
TAATAGCAATATTATCGTACTATAATTTCACTGCATACCAAATACTTACTTTTAAAAATACATCATAATTTTTATGCTAAGTGATACTATCGAATTTATAGTGCCAGTATTAGATGTATAATTAAAGTAATATTACAATTTTAAGAAATCCGCAATAAGCGTGAAGTAGGGGGTTATAGTAATAATTCTAACTGTAGATTGGGGATGTTTTTGAATAACTACTTCCAAATATCGCTCCCGGACAGTTACAATTACGTACGAAATCCAATTTTCAGACTTCTTAATAAAAGCAATGATGCCCAGTTTCTCAAGATGGAGCTCTAATGAAATAAAAGTGTAGGATGGTTCATGCTCTAGGATTCATCATAGTTAATCCATAAATGCAGGATTTTCATTTGAACGTAATGAACTTGCTCACGTTGTCATGTACTCTCACTAAGTCACAATGTTACTGTTGTTGTGTAGCTGGTTCTAGAAAAGTAATACTGAAAGCATTCTCCTTTAGGTATGCTGTTATAAGACAATTAACGAAATAGGATATAGATAATAAAGAGTATTTAAGCAATGATAGGTGACCTACTACAATTTCAAAAGTAACCAATCATAAGCATATTTTTCACTCTGTACTTATACACTGCTTTTCCCGAAGATATTTATGAGAAACGATATTTTTCAGTCTAAAAATCATCACATTGATTTCTCAGCCGTAATATTTATCCATTCCATGCACTGCGTAAATATGTGATTATTATCTCGCAAGATGCAACTCTTCCCTATCTTGGTACTTTCCGAAAGATTGCTGGGTTTTCCTACATCTCCCCAATAAAAGCTTTTTAGTAACACGATGAGTGAAGTTGGGTGCGTGATACTCTTTTCCTAACATCGCGAATTTTGAAATACGTTAGTCGGGATGTTTTTGTTACGCTCGAAGCGCGACCTTGGTCGATTCATATTTAGACGAAATCAACTATAACGGCAGTGACGCTTCCATTCACAAGTTTCACAGAGGGTTCGTAAATGCGCCGCGCGTACTATCCCTTGCGTAATGCAAAAATCCTTGAGAGAGGCGCCTCACTTCGTAACATTTCAAGTCATAACTCCGAGAACATCCTACTGAATGCTTTTCGGACTTCGGTTCCAAAACGAGAATGACGACCTTGCGATTGGTTTCATGGTAAAGGCTTTGACATTTGCGGAGAGTGAGATAGGCATCTCAAAGATGCTGGAGGAATCCCAATATTCAGAGTATGTGTCTGAACAATGACAGAGGACTATGAACTGAAACAAAAGACCGCGACAGAGAGGCCTGAAAGGGGGAGGGGCAAGAGAGGCGTTAATTGCAGAGGACATGTGGTTATCGCATGGACGTTGACTACCTGTTTTATTTTCTTTACGTAACGTTACATCAAATTATTCGATCCATGTGGCAAACAACCCGTTTAGGGCCAAGGCCTAGGTAGGCAGCACTGAGCTGAATGGAAAGTTGTCAGGGCAACGTCTTCTATACGCCCACAATAACGAAGGAAAAGAATTGCAACTCGGCTGTTAAAGAATCAGAGAAACAAGGATTTTTCCAAAAAAAGAGAAACAAGGATTTTCCAGAATTGCCCTACAGTCGCCGTATGCCGGCGACCGTAGGGCAATTCCTCAGGAAAGAATTATCACCAGGTGCGATCACCGATTTCAGAAACTCACAATGTGTATTTCGGAGACTATTCCTCCATCATCAAGGGGGTTTAAATGCTTAATGAAAAGAAAGTGTGGTGTGTGAGGAATTGGTAACTGTTTCTCGTGGGAGGGGGGATTTAGGGTGGGTTTTTTATTTGGTGTAACATACGGGAAGAAGGTGTAGAACAAGAATTCCAGGACTAACTCCTTCTAAGAAGTGGTGTCCAGAAGAGAGTATAATGAAGAAGTTGGAATGGGCCCATCTTCGGCATTTATGAGTTTTAATGTATGAAGATGCTTTCATAAGCATATAGTTAGGAATTTTTCTACGCCGATTTCTTTAATTTTAAGTTGTTTAAATTAATCCTATAATTCTGTTCTTGTATGTGTTGCGCAACGCGAAGTTTCTGAAAATCGGTGACCCACCTGGAAATTATCCTCTTCTGAGGAATTGCCCAACGGTAGCCGGCATACTGCGTTTGGAGAATTGTTGGTTCTCTTACCACCAACAATACTTTTCCAAGACCGAAATGGAACCGCTACGTATTTACTCATTCAGCTCAAAAATTTCCACCATCTGCAATCGAACACAGTTTAGCCTCATATCCTTTACTCCTTTTTATATCTATTCAACACCCCCTTTCTCTTCGCGAGAGATTCTCTGCTATTTGTATGTATGAGAAATCTGGGGTGGGTGTATATTAGTGTGGGTGCCATGGGGATTCTGAACAATTAAAGACTTTCTGTATCAGTTGTGTTCCGATATTGTTCGATAATACAGTGATGTTACTCCAAATTGTTAATCAATAAGAGGTTTTATAGTGTACTGGATTGTGGAGGTTATTTTTTTATGTGAATGTTGTTAATAAATTTATTTAGTTGTAGCTGCCACCTGACAATAGTCAAAATGCAGCACATATTAATAATTAATTAATAAATATTCACTTTTCTATCTAGTTTATTCTCTATTTTTTACTTTCTTTATAATCATGTATTCTTTAAACATCTCAAATTTCTTCAGGTATGTTTTTACATTACATTCTACGGTATTTAAGTATTTTATTTCTATATATTGTATATTTCATATTAACTATAGGATTCTATTGCGTTATTCTATTGTGAAATTCACTACCTAGATAACGAGTTAAATATCAAAATAAAGTCAAGGTGGGACCGTTAAGTTTCAATTTAGCCAGTGATATAAACGAGTGTATGCATTCGCGAGGTTAGGCCCTCGAGATCCTCCCACCTAAATTCCTGTCATACTTATAAGCTTTTCAACATGCATATCAGACAAGAGGACGGGTTTGTGGGACATAATCTATCAAGGCTGAAAATCCCACGGTGCCTAATACCATGCAAAAATTACCAATGTGCGAGGTCGGCGCTTTATGAAAACAGGTTATTCAGAAAATTCAACCATTGAGAAAGTTAAATTAATATCAAAGCATAGTCCGAAATTTGGCTTTTATAATTTATGAGAAAACCATCGGCTTTTAAAAGACAGAGAACTGCAACCATCAGCGTTCTCATATGAGAGTATAGCGAAAAAGTAAAGAGAGGGTATTCGAGGAGAAATCAAAAGAATCAGGTCATTTGGGTATCAGAGGGTAAAATTTCAAACAAGCTCTTCGATCGCTTTGAGAGGAATCCGTTCGGCTTAAAAGGTTCAACAAATAAGGCAGAGGAGGGCTTCTAGAAAATGCAGATTCTGAACTCGTCGAGAGTGGATTAATGCAAATTTAGAGGAGTGGATTTTTTTTCGGCTACGCTGACAGAAGTTAATCGCGAGGACAAAGTGAGGGGAGAGATTGGATCTCTCTTGAGAGCTTTTGACGTCAAATGTAGGACTCGGAAAGGGTTAATGACAATCAACAAACGCGTTTCGCATAAGTTTAGGAAACATCGTAATTAATCTGGACTGACGTGACGGAAAGCGTTCCTAAAATTTCTAAGACGACTACTGAACGAAGCTGTTTCGTAAACGACGTTGACAGATGGGCGTTCCATGCGTGAAATTTCCTCCTAAGGTTATGACAAATTTGTTTCGACAAGCGGATGTTAATCTTTCCCCGTAAAAACCATTGGATCGCCCATTTAAATTTTAAGCCGACGGCGAAAACAATAAGACGGATTAGTCAGAGAAAGCTTTTGAACGCCATTTTCCTGTAATTAACTTGTACGAAAGAGGGAAGGAAAGAGAAGTAATCAAGGTACGGAACGAATATTGAATCCAATGTTTGGGCTGTGACTTTGAGGTAGAACTCCATGAAGGAAAAAGGAAAAGGTGAACTTTTAGCAACCACAATATTTGTTTCAAAACATCATGGTTTCGACTCATAGAGTCTTTATCCTGATAATGTGTCGAAATATCGTGATTGGTAAAAGTCCGCCCTTTCCTTGTTCCTTCAAAATGAATATCTTTTGCAGGTCCACAGAGAGCCAAGTAGGTAACGCGTTCGATTTTGGAGAAAGCTACCCAGGTTTAGATTCCCACTGGGGAGAATCCTGTATCCCATAAATCCACTTTTATCAATATCATTCAGCATCGCAATGATTAATTATTAATTTCGCAAAGATTAATTAAAAAAGAGGAAATCAAGGTGAAGCGGTTATGCTCAACTTCAGCCGTTCATACAAAGAATCGATGAACTAACCATGTGTCCCAACAATAATTCCAACAGGATAAAGTGGTTCTATTTGGCCGAGACGAAGGAATTATTTTATATAATATGCGCTATGTACACGAGAATAATAGGTAGACTTCATGATCTCGAGTAAACACCTGTTGCTTTAGCGTATTTGCTTGAAGTAAGCGACTGAGCGATTAAAACGATAAAAGATATCTTGCTGCTGTTTGGATAATGGAAGCTGTGATGTGTGTGATGAGGGAACGAGGGAAAACATTTATCGCTAGATAATATGGATAAATAAAGGGCTTGGATAAGACTGGTCTGGTTTGAACGTGATACGTATTCAAGATCCCCTGAAAATCGCCGATGTGACAAGGTAGAGTTGTAGAAAAGTGCGGAAAAATTGGAACAATACTGTGACGGGACCGAAGGAATAATGTTGGATATTCGCTGAAATTTGTAGCAAAGCTGCGAGTGAATGGAGATGGAAGTGGCGGCATTCTTTGTTTACCGGAAGAGAAGCTGTTTACAGTAAAACGTGTGAGAGAGAAGATAAAGAAGATCGCGCTGGGAAAAATTGTGATACGAAAGTGAACGCGGATATTCCCGAAAATTCCTTGCTTCTCTGTACCAGGGATGGCGATTCTTACACCCTAATAGTGCTAAGTTCGAAAAAAAAGGAAATTCCCAACTAATGTTAGACCCAAAAATACCATGAGATGGTACCATGCCATGATATAAACTGACTTACTAGGTCAGCGATGGGCCAAAGATGTTTCATTTGAGGAAATTAATCATAACATAATATTATTAACGAAAAACATCTTCGTATATTTAATTTGGACATAAATTTCTAAGTGACAAATACACAGCATGAGTAGATTCGACATGGGTCCAGGTGCCAAAAATATTCTCGCACTTGTCCCTTGAGTATAGATTCTCCATCTTTGGCTTTATATGAAATTTAGAAGCGATTTTTCATGATCTCGATCCAAAGAATCCCGTTCGAAATCCTTCTTTCTTTCGTTTATCTTCGTTCTTTTCATCTCTGTCCTCAAATATTTACATCAAATTCCACGATAGACCTCCGTATAGAGATATCCGACTGAAAAAGACAAGGTTCGTTCACATGTGTCCCTGTAGAATGAACATGGCAGAAAACTGCTTCATAAAATTCACAGAAAATAAAAATACGCCATCCGTTACAGCATTTAATTTCCCTTCCTTGAAATTTGAATGTTCAAATTTTATTGAAAATATGAAAAAACTGGTAGTTTGGTTGCCGACGCTTGATAAGTATACAATAAAATATAATAAATAAATATTTAAAATTATAGGTTCTATTATAAGTTAATAATATGTATACCTTGGTTCTAATGGAGCGATCCCCTCCCTCTTAATTTCACTTAAGTAATAGCTATTCTCCTAGAATCTGACAAGGAGTTAGGCCGTGTTGTGAATTTTTCACGATCATTACGCATTTACTACATGTATCACAACAAAATGGCAATCTGAAAGTTGATTGGAGATGAGTTCATACGGAAATTGATCTCGAATCAGCTTCCCCCTTGGCAAATGCCGCCGCCCTTTGGCAAGTTTCTTTATCCGCAACAGATGTATACGCAGTTTTCTTAGAAACATATTAAAAGAAAGGCAGAGGGAAATGACCTCAGAGATGTTTCTTAGGCCCGTCCGTGTTAGGTTTCTTATCCCGGGGTAAGTCTGGTGAGGATAATTAAAAACTATTCCTACTTATTCATTTTACTATTAAATGTTTGTAGAAAAAAATAAGGAATAAAAGAAATTTAATATTCCTATGACAATATGCAAGAATCTTTATCTTACTTTATATAAACCGTGTTTGAGGTGAAACGAAATTTTCGATTTCTCATCAAACCTTATGTGCCATGGATAACTGATGTTATGGTTGCAATCCGTCCCAGTATTACCGTCGTTAACCAAGGTCCATACCACTGTATACTAAAAATATGCTTCCCCTGATTTAGACGAAAACATCTCTTGGCTCCAGGTAAAAGAGTTGCGCTTTAATATTCCGAGAAATAGGGCGCAAGAATGCCCGCAATCGTAATTTTCCTGAAAAGCGGAAGCGCGGAACATGTGCTATCATTCATTTTCCTCAAGGTTGATTTTGCAATGAGATGGAAAAGATGGATATAAAAAGCATCCGCACCGAGTGAACTTTCAGAGACCTAAGGTTGTGAGTAGCTTGCGTGAAACATACGGTGGATTTTATAGGCTCTATTTTTATTTGGTTAGGTTTACGAGCAAAGGATTTTACTGAACCAAATGGCAAAAGAGATTTCATAAGAAGCTCATGAAAATGTTTCATGAAATCCTTCTTGCAGGGAAAAATAAGCTTTAGCGCGTAGTGGACTACATCAGGCCCTATAAAAGGCCTCGTGGCCAAAAAAACAGTATTTTTACTTTATGTTTAAAAATAAAAATTCATCAAAAACTTATGTTAATAGTTTTTCTATGACATGCTTTCAAAAGGCGATTACTGAAAGATACTGATTTTACTGAAAGGTGTGGCTTACAAATAAAACTTATCTTTTTTGTTCATTTATCTATCTCGATGGTAATTTGTATGAAAATTTCATGAAAGAGTTACCTTGTGGCCGTCTTCCATGGATCACATGCAGCCAATTTATGTAATATATGATGAATCAATCATGTTGTAAAATCAATATTTATGCCTATATAATATAACTCTTTCAAATTAACGATTAAAATATCATATCGCTGATAAAAGTCAATGGATATAAAGTAATCGTTGAAAACTTTTTTCGATAGTTATAAGTTTAAGCTCCTTCTCCTCTGCGAAAATTGCTTAGTTTCTAATGTCATCATATCTCGATCGCAATACAAATTTAACATTCATATAAACGAATGATGAATTCTCATCGTAAATGGGCATGCCCTGAGAAAAAAAATCACTCCGAGCTTCTGAGATGGAAATCAATCATGGTGATCAATCAATCGTCGTAAGCGATTACCACGCCTCTCCGTGACCTTCGAGGTCATTGTGTTTACGCAATTACGAAATCTGCATTATGGCTCTTGCCTTCATGTGCTGGGAGTTGGGGCGAATTTAAAGTTATGTAAAATAGGCATCGCTGAGGTACTCACCATTCGGGTTTCTCAGACTTAGTTTACGAACTCTCAATAATGCAATAAAAAATTTTTTCAAGTTTTTAGAGGCTTAAAATGTGTACGGGTACTTAATAAGGAAGAAAATGTGGAAGGAATAACTTCTAATAATTTTCCAAACGACTATTTAATAACAACCGGTTTCGCTACTGGATTAGCATCTTCAACTCAATTCCCACTCAGAAAAGAATTTTATACAGAGTAAGTCTACATAACAATTTTATAGAATATACTTCATAATTAATGTCACTATATAATGTAGTCTTACGATTAAAATACCAAAAATTGTTACGGGAATATCAATTATAATTTTTTTGCAACTTACAAATGAAAAAAAATGAATTTCAACCCCCGTTCAAACAGAGGAAACTCGGTGCTCTCTTTGCACTTCTGATAGGTTAAATCCGCCTTTGGGTGGGAGGTGCGATTGGTAAATCAAACGATTCACAAAGGCGGATGAAAATGCTGCCGAAATGGACATAGGTGTTGTGACGTTCGAAGTGAAGACGTAAACTCTCTCGAATGCGGCATGGAGATCAAAAGAAGCGGAAAGCAATGGCATCGAAGGGGAGTAAAAAGATTAAAGAGTGGTGAAACGGACGGAATTTGGGGAATCGTTGAACCCGAGAGGGATTTTACGGTTACGATGCGAAGGAATATCTAAAAGCGACACGCATGTAAGGGGAATAGTATTTCCGTAAACACCCCGGATGAATTTTACTGGCAAAATATTAACGGCTAAGCAAATCTTTCACACGCGTGTGAACAAAATAATAATTTCGGGAATGTCGACTGGGGAGATTTATATTCTAAAGGAAAAAATGTGCACAATAATGTGAGATACTCAAGCACAAAACCACGAATAAATGTATGACTCACTCAATGTTTAATTTGAAGCATGAAAATGGATTGATTTTCTGAAACTCGTGCGGCTTGATATCAGCTTATAACATATTGCTCTAACTCTACGGTTATCATCCCCAAAGATTGTCGGATACTCTTTCTTTCCACAATGAAAATGGGATTAACCCTGCAGTAAAGCTAAACCTCTTAATATTTAATCTTTTATGATCACAATTTTCCAAGTGGTCGAGTTTTATTGATAATCGAAGGACTTTGCGAAGGGATAAATATGACAGAAGATACTGAAAATATTTTATGATATAGATATAAATTATAAAATCTATTAAAATTAATACTATTTTACTAGTAGAGATCGATGGAAGATTACAAATACTTCAACAAACACATCAAATTTACTTGTATCTTTGTAAATTTACTTTATCATTTTAATGCTACCTGATTGTTGACGTAAACGATACGTCAAAATTTTGGTTACTTATATATTCCGCATCCCATCCTTTGCATTTAATATTAAGGAGGGCTATACTGATGGTCCTACTAGAATAATTACAAACATAATCTGAGATACACGGTAGTTTTTAATTTTATGAAAGGAAGTATATGAAACTAGAATATGACTATTTGAACTACAGACGATTCAAATAAGATAAATTTAAATAACTAGGGCACAATTCTCAAAGAATTTATCAAAGAATTAGCTCACCTACTGAAGGAAATTTCCGTCGTAATTTTCCAAAGAGAAAGAATAAATGAGACTGAGACTTTTCTTTTGAAATAACGATTTCATAATTGCATTTATTAGGAGATTCCACATTTTCGAATCGGACATCGAGTCTTTAATCTTGTCTCAGTCTCCACCGCCGATTCGATATCAAATCGAATATCGTAGCGTCGCAGATCCTTACTACATAAATCAAACAATAGATTTTATCGTCGCCATGGGAAATAAGATTACGCCATGATAAATGACCGATGGAAGCTTTTCGCAAAATTTATCAGCCACGAACTAAGTAGTAGATTTTATCTTTCCGGTAAACGTTTGTGGAGAGAAAACAGATAAGCATCGCAAGGAAATGAACCTCAGGACGGATAATTACTTCTGGTCCCTGTTTCCGCGGATCAATAAAGACTGTTACAAACGTGTTATGCTATGAATGTTAAACCTTTTAACATTTAATCTTTAAGAATCACAATATACCGAGGGACGGATTTTAATTGTTAATTAAAGAAATTTGCGAAGGAAAAATATGACAGAAGAGAATTAACATTTTTGACGGCTTAGATAGAAATTAATCATATAGAATATATTAATATCAGTTCTGTTTTACTAGTAAGGCTTAATGGAACATTATAATTATTTTAACGAAAGCATCCAAAAGTGACTTGTAATAACTTTTGATCTCTTTAAAACTACGCCTTTTTTTACATAAAGGATTGGTTAAAATTTCGGCTACTTTCATATTCTGCATCTCATTGTTCGAATTTAATATACAAGGCTAAATGAATGGCTCTACTAGAATATATCCAAGCATAATCTGAGATACTCGTGTTATAGTTTGTAATTTAATTAAAGGAGGTGTATGTTATTAGAGTATGATAATGTTCGAATATTACCGAGTTTGGTAGGAATGTGGGTATTAATGCCTCCCCTGCCACACGCCATAGTATAATCTGAGAGTGGATATGTAACTGTAAATGTACCATTCACAAAGCAAAAGTAACTGGAATAATCGCTTTACACTAATGACGTGTTTTTTATCTATAGAAGACAATTATAAGACTCATACTGATCACTGAAAATCTTTTGAAGTTGCAAACCTGAAAATATTATAACGCGTATTAATTTCCACAACACCCGCACTTTTTTCAGTCTTAAGCCTTTCTTCGCGTCTTAATTCATCAAACATACCCCATCGAGTCTTCAGATGGCTGGAAAATATGTAAATAAAGGGAGAAGATTTCTTCCGCTCTTTCGAAGCTTAAGACTTCCTACATTAATTTAAGCTCCTCACTCTTAATTCCCCGCGCCTTCGGGGAATTCCCGCAAAAAAAGCTCTTTACTCCACCGTTTTACTTACTCCCAGAGACTCTCCGCCGATTACGAAATCTTCACCGCCCATCGATTACTGGACGACATTTGTTGGAGCATTTTCCAAGACTACTTAAAAATATCACCGGCAAGGACGAAGGAATGCTCACTCTGCTCCAGAATACTGAAAACCTTTTGGCATTTTGCTCAGAGGGAAGTGGTTGAGGATTAGGGGGGAAAGGGTTTGATGGGACGAAGGACAGCGGATGACTGGTGGGGCGCTCTGAAGGGGTTGGTAGAGATGGCGGGAAAGAACGAGAGGGTGGAGCATATGTTTGAGAGGTGTTTGCGTCGGAAACTAGGCCGAATGGGAAGGGGAAAAAGAACAGCCCCGAGCACCGCCACTTGTGTCATTGTTGAGCTCATCTCACACGCTCCCAGTTCGATCAAAATCTCCTACGGACAACAAATGTCGTTTGGCAGGGTTGTGAGGGAAAAAAAGGAAGGAAGGAAAATATGGGAATGAGCCAAAAAGGGAAGGAAAAGGAAGAGTTAAGCTGGATGGGCATAATCTAATTCAGGACAAAGATCTCCCCTCCTTGTGGTGGTTTGCTCTCATCTGATGGAAAAGAAGGCTGGGAAATCGGGGCGAAAATGGCTCGAGTCGTGGAAGATATGCGAGATAAAATGAATTATAGAAAAAAGATGAGAGATTACATGAGATAAAAAGGATGTTTTTTGAGTTGGGGTTCTCGACCCAGGGTATTTGTATCCCCTGGGGTAAGGAAATTTTTTTAGAGTATACGGGGGAGTAGGAAAATGTGTATTCCTAGTTCATTTCCTTAGCAATATTCCTGGTCATTTCAATGCTGCTAATGTATTTCAGCGGAAAGGGTGAATTTTAATATATGCGATGGAAAATCATAAAACTTGGAAAACTTGTTTATTGCAATTAATATGGTTCTGAAGATGATTCGTTAAAGGGATTTTCTTCGTTAGCAACCACCTTTGCTATCCGAGATTCTATTTCCTATACTGAGTCAAATCCTTCAAAAAAGTTATTCCAAAAAATAACTCTCTCTTCAAATAGAAATCAAGAAAGAGCGGAAGTCTATTTGATTAGGCAATGTCTGAAGTTTTTTGCTCTCGTAGATACATTCGTTAGCATCTACATAAACATCCGCTGAGCCTGAATAGCAATAAAAATTTCTAGTCAAATAATCGTTGGTCGAGTCACATAGCAACCGAAATATTATTGTACAGACTTATGATTTACACATTTGCATGAATTTTTGAGTCCTTGGATAAACGTGCTATCAAGAAAACAAAAATTCGCACCAGAAATGAGTTAACGGCGCCACATGACCATGGAGAAATAAAATACCACACATATTCTGGAGAGTATAAAATAAAATAGATAATGATGAACGTAACCCAAAATAAGAAAGCAGTATGACACCTACTAAGTCATTCAGACTAGCTGACAAGTCTCACAGGGTACGAGATGGAGGCAAAAAGGAATAGAGAAAATCTAAAGGAAGAAAGATAGCAAACGCAGCCAACTAACTCAAATTTTTCGGGAGATTAAAGGGATGTAGTAGTAAGTAAGTTATCATCATGTGCCTCTTAAGCTGCCCTCTGGCTTGTGGCATAGAGTGAAGTAGAGTCTTGGTGCATGTACCGTGAGTTTACTTCCCAAAATCAATTACTTTCCTGTATCATTCGAGTGAAATAAAGTCTTGAAGCAACTTGCTCTAAAATCTAATACCCTAATATCCCTCGCAGTATCAGAGCACCCTTCATAATAGGAAAGACGCATAATATCTGCTAAGAACGTATTTTTTGAATTTATTGAGTAAGTCAATCTTTTATGGGAAATTTGTGCGTATTTTTTGAGGATTCTGAGCTAACCTACATTTACGTATGTAACGTATTCAGCTCCCGATGTTACGCATTTAAGTCTTCGAGGGTTGATATCTTATAATTAATTCTCTAGAGTAGTGCTTCTGAAAATCTGACAGAATATAGTGTGTTAAAAGAAATTATGTACGTGCCTTACGCGCAGTATATAGGTAAATTTTTGCGAAAACAAAACATTAGTGGAATATAACGGAGCAATGCCGCAATCAAGAAAACTTAGACGAAAATCTGCAGCAGGTTTCAAGAAGCTATTTTGTATCGGAATTGTGTTAATTGAACCCTTAATTTTTTAAAATTTCGCTCAGCGATGTATTCGTAAAGCACCAGGGATCCGTAGAACACCGACGGGGAAACTGATTGAGGAACTTAATCATATTGCAGTGCTCCTGAATAGCCAGGAGGGTAGCACGTTCCCCTTTGACGAAAGCAGTCTAGGATTTGATTCCCAGTGGGAGCCAATTTGTGTGAAATGACTGGAAGCACATTTAACAACATTATTACTTGTACAATTAATATTCTTATATTAAGGATGAGAAATGTATAAAATGCATGCTCGAATACAGGTGTAGACATGGAAGAGAAAATATACATTGCAGCCGGGGCACAATCCCGAATATCCCAACTTCTGGACGGTATCCAATTAAGCTGACACGAAATAATAATCTCTCCTTCAATTTCTAAAGTTATAATGGATTGGGTGTGCTCCTGGAGAACTCTCTAAGATAGCACTAATTCAGTGCACTAGAGGCGCATCTACCTCACCATCATACTTATAATTAACATACACATCACTTGCAGAATTCCAGAGGGGAGGGAGGGATTACTCCTTAGAACATTGCAAGGCTAAAGAAAGGAAAAGGGTATCAACATTCCGCAGAAGGTGCGCACTTTAACACCTTAGGATAAAAAGGAAGAGAAAAATGTTGACATAGCTGGCACATGAACGGTCGTACTATGCCGAGCCAGTCTCACTCCGATTCCGGAGCTTTGTTCAAGCAAGCCGAGAGTATCTTCGTAAAGCGCCACCAGGGGTCCTAGCGGACACAGCCAGCATAAAAAGCGATAAATAAAGAATCACAAGGATAAAGGAAACATGCCGGAAAATTAGCACGTCCCAGCATTGTTACATTTTTCGCTTCCTTTTCGTATATATATCTGTGATACGCTTCACTTGGTCATTTATAGTTGGATCTCTGGGTCAAAACGGAGCAAAAATCAGCGTTTTATCCATCAGTTGATGTAAAATGATTTGCGCGATAAAATAAACCAAGACTGAATTGTTTTCTTTAAGTTTCGAGCGAACTAGTTCTTTTCGACGCCTGTTATCACGAAAATCCACCTTAATTTGCCCCATAACGAATATGAGGCTATCTTTAAAGCTGAGCTGTTGTTTCCGAAATTTTTTCGCAGTGACGCAAAACGACTTGAAAATGAAAAATACAGCAAAAACGGTTGATCCCAAAGAAGTCAATTACGTAGCCAATGTCTGTGAGGTAACTCTGGCCGCTCGTTCTCGATATGAACGTGCAGGTGTGCAGAAAACGTGTAAATGAGGGGAGTAGGTTTCTCATTAAAGTTGCAAGCGGACACATAGAAATCAATGATCCTAATTCGGAAAGCTATTGTGTGGAATAACTATGTATAAGTAATATGTCAGATCATAAATAACTCAAATACCATAAATACCGTAGATATCTATTATTATAGTTATAGAATAAATGTTTATAATTTTTCAAAGTACCAAAACCACTAAAGTTGAAAATATATGCAAAAACAGATGTATCAGATTAAGCGCAAAACCAACGCCGAATGTATGAATGCTTGATCAATAAAGTTAACTCAAGTTAAATCAAGGTAGTTAACTGGTTTCACATTTTTTCATCAGAATATCAATCAAGCATTCATATTTGTTTCAGAATAATCAACAACAAGATTCGATTGACCCTGTATGAAAGAAGTTTTGTTTAAAAATGTGTCAAAGAAAATCCCAGAATCATTATAAAAAGAATCCGAAAGAAATCGCGAAGGATTAATCAGTATTTATATAATTTCCATACGGCAGAAAAGAAAGAAGAAAAGAAGGAGTTTGCAAGAGAGTTTAAATAGATAGATCGTTAAAAATCAAAATTAAAAATGGCGGATGGATAATTATAGGGAACAGAAGGGTGGAAAAATTATTTTACCACATGCCAATTACGTAAACTAAAAGGGGAATAAATGTTCCGTGAGCGTGCAATTACGTAAGGTGATCCACCTCAAGAAACATTTGGCGGAGACCAATTCGTCATTTTATGAAAAACCCTTAGTATATCCACTCCCAAAACTATTTATCTTCGAGTAAGTTTTTCATTAGTCTTGAAATGATTTGAAAATCTTTCGATTACCGTGAAGAAAAAATAATAATCTTGGGATAAGAGCAATATTACATTTCTTAAATGTAATATTGCCTCTGATTGATGAAAAATAGAGTAAGGATTCGCCTACAATCTGCATGCAAAAAAGTAATTCACGCTTTCAGAAAAAAATAGAATATTAATCACATGAAAATGCTGGTTGACTGGTTCTTTGTATCGGTAGGTTTTTATCATTCCTACCTAATTTCTTCATATCTGAGGCAACAGATAAACTTCACTCGTTTCTGCTAGCACACAGGTTTTCAAAATACTCGTTTATTTCGTCGTCGCAGCCATAGGTTATTGAAAGCGAGTCACAACGAAACAATGAATTACTCCATCGACAAAACTCAAGGAATTCGACCGAAGCAGTAGAGAAGAAATATGAGGGAAACGTCGACGCTACAACTAAAGACAGCAATTAGCAAATGCAAAGTGGTACTCACCTGTGAAATAGCAGCCTGGACCAAATTTGGTGGGAACATATTCCTGAAAGGGAAATGGAAGTAATCATTCAGTAAAGTTTCTGCCACGGCTCCCCTTCCGTCTTACGAAACAGTCGGGGATACTCTATGTACGGCTCCGCTCTTTAGAAGAGGATCAAGTTGAAAAGTGATCGATTCGGGCTCGGGGATTGAAGAGTCCGTCTAATCGGTGCTTGGGCTTTTTCATTTTTCTCGCCGCGAATAATGGATCCTTAAGACCGTGGCTCTGGCCGACTTCGCAAAGATGCTGGCTTCGTGCCCACTATTTCATTGAGGAGCGGGCTGGATTTACAAAACCCAGCTACTGCGGCCAATCATTGTCGAGTGTCACTGAATCCTCGGAATGAAAGTGAATGCTCCCAACAGAGCGTATGAGGAGAGTGATTACGAAAGAGAAAGCTGGTCCCCCGGCATAGATTAGAATCCCCTTTCCCCGCTTCTTGCCAAAAATCTGAACCCTTGGTTTGATTACTCGCGTAGGCGTTTAGGAAATGTAGGCTTTAAGAGGATTACGGCGACAACCACCCGTAGATTCCTTCCCTTATTCCCTACTAGAGCCTCGGGTGCTCTCAAGGACACCACATTCCCCATCATAGACTGCGGTCAACACTTCACTGCCAGCTTCGCGCCCTTACGGTTTGATTACTCACCTTTTCTATTGTTAGAAAAAATACTCTCAGTTCCATCCAGAGAACAGCTTCGTGTCCGAATTCGAGAAACGGCAACTGTGCTTACCGAATGAAATTCTACGACTCTCCGCAAACGTATTAAATTAATGAGTCGCAATTAATTGTGTTCTCCATAACAGTATTTAAAGGTTCTTTACTTACGACGAAGCCTTATGAAACAGGTTAAGACATAACAGACGTTAACACATTAAGGCACGGTTTACAATTACAATTATATAAACATTTAGATAGCTGCTTTCTGAAACCCCTCCACTATCCAACTGAAATTATCTAAAAGAATTTTAGTATCAAATAAATTAGGTGAAAAATCTCCCAATGACGTTTGGACGTAAATTAATGAGAAAATGACAACTACATGAGCAAAAACATATTTAATCGGATTTCTAAATTTCCTTTTATTTTAGAAAGCCTGCATCGATCTTAAGCTTTATGTTCATTCTGTCTAGAAATGGAATATAAAAATATAAAATTTACAAATAGTTTCTGTAGGAGTAGATATTACTAACGTACTTGTATTAAAACCAGTGAAAGCGATTAAGCAACCTCAAGGGCGCGAAGTCGCCGGCCGAGCCTGACCATGGGGAACTTAAGGAAGCACCCCCGAATATTGCAATTTTCATTAGTCATAATTCAGAATTCAAATGATAAGAAGAATATAGATTAGCACTTACTTCAGAAAATAAAGATATATGCTAACTTAGAAGATTCTTTCCAAACTACTCTAACCACCGGTTACATACAACTACTTGGATAAGTTTTCATACAAATCATTCTATTAATTCGCATGCTATTGTGTTATTTTATGAGAAAATCGGGAGATGCGTTCCTTCGGGGATACATCATGAAAAATATATGCAATTTCAAAATATTTAATGGAAGATTAACAACTTGAAGTTAGAGTTTTCTATCCTCCGTTAATGCGGCGACTTCTGACCAGCGTTACAGAAGGAGCGCGCGGATAAGTCTCTTAGACAGCTATTTTCATGCATTTCACAATAATTTAACTAATGGATTTGGTATTATCTTCTATATTTATCATATTCAGATCATTCTTACAACAATATTGAGATTCAGAAAAAAATTAAACATAGGCGCTAGGAAATAGATAATTTTGTTTTGAAACGTAATAATTCGTCGCACAGGTCAGCATAACCACAAACAAATAAATTTGATCAGTATATACATGAAAAATGTGACAAGGAAGTAAGCGTTGAGGAGTGAATCAAGATGTGACGATACGGCGGCAAAATTAATTATGCGGTCAGTATGTCTCCCAAGGGGAAAAAAGACTTCAAAACGTGATCAATTGCAAGTAATAAAGAATACTTATAATCACACTAAATAGGAGTTATTTGGAAGCTACTCATGTGCATATACATTAGGCAATCAAAACTTACACGATGCCGTTAGCCATTTATATAAAAGGTAACTCCTGTACGCCGCTGCACCAACGGAGGATTAAAAATGAATCAGTTAAATAATCAGCACGGTAGTTTAAACGATTCAGACTAAATGTAATATCTTTCGTAAAACGTTCTCTTTTAAAGTTCTTGATGGAATTAATTGAACATGAACTGAAATTAAGTTAGATCGTTGGATATATATTTTTCTTAAATACAGAGATACTATTGCAATATTCCAGCATTATCCTCTGTTTGGAAATAATTAAATATTTAACCATTAATCGAAATTCCACACACGGTTAGCTTAGCCGTATTTAAGAAGTTTATGAAGGACGACCCGCTTATAGAAACGTGCTCCGAATCTGCCACAGTCACCAGAAAGTTTGCTTGATCATGCATTATTTAGATTATTCAATTATTTAGATTTATTCAAAACGAGTTCGCGAAGATCCGTCGATCATCATTTCCCATATTATAATTAATCAAAGAGATATATTAAAGCAAAACATTCATATATTATTAAGTAAATGGGTATACCGGTGAGAAGTGCAAAAGTTCTACGCTGCTTCTCTCCAAGGAAATTTACCGGGACACCCAATCATGATTTCTTTCGTAACAGTTTTCAATTTAGTTTAGGAATAGCAATACATTTATGGTCTCTTTTAACTAAAGATCTTGTAACAAATAATAACAACATAATCCTTTTGCAGATATCATCATCTGCAACGTTATAAAATATAGAAAAAGAAAAGACCCGCGAAAATTAATCGATATTAAAGGTAAATCATTTGAGTTTAATTTTTAACTTAGACACACTAATGATCTATCAGTTATAAATGACAAAAGCATAATAAAATTCAATAATGAAAAAACTTTATTACTGGCTGAGTAAAACTGATTCGGTGTTTCCTTTTATTTTTTTAATTCTACTTAGGAAGTTACGCGAATGATTTTTCCTCCGAAAGAAATTATATAAATATAAAAAAATTTATTATTTCCATATCAGCTATCATATTAGCCAACGACTAGTTGACAGCAACTAAGTAATGCTGTCTCAGGATTCAACCACGAGAGAAAAGACAACCGCCTCTCATAAAAATAGCAATTGGGATTGTTCGGATATTTTCAAAATAAGTAATCGATCAAAGGAAGCAATCTCCGCAGTTTAATAAGAATTCAGTTAATAGAGAGAACAATAATTCTTTTTAAAAGTAAACGTTGGCACCCATCCGTGACGTGCCTTTTTCCACTCCGCAGCCCACTGAGCCAGTCGATGCTATCGCAGCATCTTACCCCTGAAACCTCTCGACACTTCAACATTCCCGACGATTCAGCAGTGAGAGAATTCCCTTCTACGGCGCAAAGAAATCGAAAATTGGAACGAACCAAATAAAGGGTTTCTCGGTTACAGTTCGGCCTCAAGAACAGTGAATTTACAATTAAGTTTGGTGATCTGTGCTAGCGGCCGCCAATTGAACATTGCGAGCAGCTAAATTCACTTGTGTTAATTCCGCGGAACACTTACACACAAATATTTTTTTAAAGTTTCATTGAAGTCTCATTCGCAATGTAAAATGCACTTGTTTAAATATTAAAACAATAGTAGGGTAATATTTATCACGGCTTACTAGTGATAAGTTCATGGATTTATGGCTCCAATGAAGTCACCTTAGAGCCCAAAAGCACTAAAAGAGAAGTTAAGCTTGCACATATTAAAGGTACCATTTCTTGCTATGGGCACATTTTTAAATTCATTGATGGATCCAAAAAACTGTTATTTTTTATTCACCGATGGATCTCCGATGCTTTCCACCGATGTCCATCGCTTCCATCGTGATTAATACCCGATGAAGTTTCGATGGTTCTGTTGACAGTAGCGGGTCATTCAAATGTAATATACACAACCTCATAAAAAGCAAGTAAATGGCAATGGGGAATATAACGTATGTATAATGCAACAATTAGAGAACACAAAGGATGCGATGATTTACGTTTCAACAGAGTTTAAAGAATTTTGGAGATGGAATCAGTTGTATATGCAACAGTAGCCATCTTGTCAAACAGCAGACAAACCAACAGACTGTTCTTAAATTCATTAAGAATCGATAATCCATCGAAGTAATCAGACAAACATCGATGAAAACCATCAGTTATCGATGAATTTAAAAACGTGCCCTGTTTCACTATTTTTATGTTTTACTATTTTTCCCGTTTCCATAGAATTATAAGCTTGAGCTACAACCACCACTGGTGGTCAACCGCTGATCAGTGCTAGTAAGTGCGTACTTTTTATCGTATTGCGGTTCGGCTACGGTTATTTGCCGTCACTAATATCTAGTTTTCGATAGAACTGAACATAAGAAGTCGTCTTCTTACCTGACCAAGTCCATCAAGGTATCCATGGTCGTGACGTTACGACTGCTGCCCTGAGCGGCAATGGAGCTGGAATCTCCTCTTCCTGGATGTATGGATATGACGAGGATGATACCCTGGATGATCGCCATTACCGTAGTTACCAAATAATAGGTAACAGCTCGTATACCAATTTGACCGGAGAGCTTGAGGTCCAGTGAACCGATGGCAGATATCAGAGATGACATGATGAGGGGAAGGATGAGGGACTTGAGCATTCGTAAGAAAAGCTCTCCGACGTACTGGACGTACATAACCTCACGAGGTTTCCACGCCCCATGTCGCACTTTTCGAAGTATTATACCAAGTGCGACGCCAGCAAACACACCTAATATGGTGGCAAATGTTAATGCGTTGTCTTTGAGAAAAGATTTGACGCGCTCTCTCCCAGGGCGAGCCATGTCTGCACTCCTCCTCACTCTACGCTCTCCTTCCGAGTTTGGAATGTATGTCCTGGTGTCGTTCTGAGATGGGGAGGCTTCTTTCAACTCCAGAAACCTGGAAGGACATGAGAGAATTAGGACAGTTGCAAAGATAGCGCAACAAGGATTAGTTTAATACTAAATTAAAGCACATTGCATGCTATTTTCTATATCATACTGAATTTTTTGAATTTGGAAATTAGAGAAGGTAATGTTTCTTAGAGTGCAAAGGAAATTATACTAATGGCAAACAAAACATGCATTTACACACTTCTATTCAGTAAAATCGAGCAAAGTTATGACTACTGAAGAAATGCCGGTTTGTATAGCAGCATTCTCCAAAGGTCACTCTAGACAAGGCAGCGCATCAATAAATCATTTTTGCCTTTTTTTATCATGTATTGTGAAAAACTGCTTTCAGTTACCATTTTTAACGACTCTGATGGGTTCAGAACTTATGTCTTGAAATGTACTTGAAACTTGGGAACAGTCAGGGATAAAAATGCATTTTCTGCTACTCAGTTTTTAAAAACCACATCAAAGATACAGGATCTCGTCCACAATTTGTTTAACCATCTTTAGGCATGCGGCTGAGGAGAGGCCAACTTAAAGAAGGTACACCCAATTGGGGATACAGTTACCGGCACTAGTTAGCAAAACGCTTCTTAGGGATTACAACCTCAGAATACATGATTACGAATCCTTTAGTGAATGAACCAGGTTATTTCCATCAATTACAATATTGGGTCTTCTGAAGTCGATACCTTAATATTTTAAAGGGTTCACGAATGGAAGAACAAATTACTTCCAATGGTGGAATGACACTGGCTCGTTTAGTCTATCACCATCTTAACTTTATTCCCTCATTTGCCTCTGCGGCAGATGGGAAGCTTATAGAGATTTTCTATGGATTCAAAAGAAAATACTTTACCGCCAAAAGATAAATGCAAAGTAATAGATAGAAAAGTATAATGTAACGAGAAATACGAAGGGGAGAAAAGGAATATCAAAAAAGTTGATCCTGCTGCAACTGTCTTAGAGAATAATTACTCGAAGATATCCCTGGGCTCCCGGATAGCCAAGTGGACAGCGCGTACAACTCTGGTGTTGAATGACCGCTGCTATTGAAGCACATTTGACAATAGTTAGGATCCCTCTCAAGAACAAGAAAGGAAGAAATTATATCGAAAATTAGTTGTGCATCTGTCATAAAATGTATGTATATCAACGAAGAGCTACACGTTGAGCGTTATTTTAAATTTAAAGTAACTGCTTTAAAAATTTACTCTTGTCACCTGCAGGTGTTTTTAGTTCCTCAATCATTAAATATTATTAGCTGTTCTATGGACGTATGTCAAATCATGTTCTGTTTGTAATGAAGTGTAGAAGGAGTCAATTTCAAATCAGAGCTAATCTGTTCTCTTTCAGCCTTTTCATCTCTGCTGAATTGATTCTTCCAACAAAAAATTATTGTCTCCATTATTTATATGCCTTTATTTCCATCTTTCATATTCCCTCAAATCCTTCATCCAAATGAGCCACTACCGAATTCCTCATACTTCGAGCTAAAACCCATCCTCTCTCTACATCCTTTCTGTCCATACACAAGTTAAAGGTTTTCCCTCCATTCACTTCAATAGTGATCTTACGAGTGATGTTCGGGATTCATCTCTTATCAAAAGTCCGACTCCATTCATTCTGCTCTTTCATATGCTACTTTTGCTTTGGCTTTGTATTCATAATACAGAACTCCAAGCGAACACTTTCCAAATTACACACTCCCCGCTCTAACCTCAACTTTAATTGTAAGCTTTTTCAGTAGATATACCGATAGATTAAAAAGATGGACACATAAACTCACTAAAATTATTTACTATCAGGAATAATAATAATAATAATAGCAGAATCATTGTACCGATGGAGTAATACGGAGGAAAGGTAACTTAAAAAAAGGACCATACTGGTGATAATACAGAAGAAGAAGACATATTTCAGAAAACTGATCAGTGTTCCTATTCGTTGAATACTCACATATGAATCCATACGAATGAGATTCTTTTATTCATTACATTGAAAAATTATTCCATGAATTCTATATTTCCCGTTACTACGAAAAGCTATCTCAGCTCTTTGATTTCCATACATAAATTTGGCGTCACTGATCTCATACTCATCTTACCAGTTAAAGATCGTTTAATTCCTATCTTCAATTGAAGGTCCTATGTATCTTACATCTTTAATCTTCATATTCCTTGACGTTCAGCTGTTTCATCTCCGGCCTATCAATACTAATTGAACTACTTTTCTTCTCTTCAAATTTGCTGCAATTTTTTTCCAAGAAGACAGACGCAATACCAAGTGGAATTACAAACATTTTTTCCGTATTTCGGATTCCATAAAATTTATACCTATCCTTAAGTTTTTAAGGCGTCTGTGCTCCATCTGTCTCTTTCATCATTCTCATTTTTAAAGATCTCCAAACTCATCAGTTACTTCTCTAATTAGTAACGTTTCCAACAGATGTGATTAAGGTAATTTTTTCAATTCGCTTCCTTATTGCATGTAGAATATATATAATTCCTCAAAATCACCCTTTTTCAAACGCTGTCTTAACTCTTCATTCCTCGTTATGAAAACGATTTCTTTATTTCCTACTTAGAATACGAGAATCGAATGTCGTTTCAGTTTCAGATAGTTCGCACATATAAAAAGAAAGAAATATGTATTTAAATTTAAACACTAAATCATATTGAGCGAGTGAAGCAAGTCTTCTTTTTAAAAAATTATCATTATTAACTCTAAATTTTAATTTTTCCCGCCGATCTTTCTGTCATTACCACATACCTCTTCCTCTCCGGAATAATGTAATTTCAAGATCGAATGGTTCAAATCGCCAAGAACATAAAGAGTTCGATAAAGTAAGAATTTTAATCAAGAACATAGAGCAATATGAAGGTATAGGCTATTATCATCATCATTGGACGTTCAACTTGCAGGATCTTGGCGCTGATTTATTCATAATCTCTTTACCGTTGCTTTGACCTTCGATTTTATATATCATTCTATCCCTTTGAATTTTTCATATATCCATCCCTCCCTTTCATTTTTTGCTCTTCCTCTTTCTCCCTCAAATTTTTATCTATCGTTCTTCAATATTCAAATATGCTTTAAACTGTTTCCAATCCAATTCTAACTCTGTCCTCTCCCACACGCCGCAATATCTCCTCATTGTATCACTGCAATGTATTCCCATCATATTCTTCCAAATCCCAATATGCATTCTTCCATGGAAGAATACTCTATATGTAAAATTTTATCAATCATTCGCAACTCTATCTTCCTTTTCAGTAATCTCTTAATTGTACAGAATTTCATCTTTCCTCAATTTCCATATCGCCATACCACATTTCCATGCATTTTACTCTGCCATCCACAGTGCCCAAAAACTGGACCCTCTTTTCTTGTTTTTAATTATCTTCAGCGCTAATTTTGCTCTTCTTAGATCCTTCCTGCCCATTGACCTTGTTTGCCTCTCAGGATCCTCGGCAAACCATACCATATCATCCGTAAACCTACGAAATTTCATCATCATAAGGTCATTATTGTTAATTCCTATTATTATTTCTTTTAATCATTCTTCTCTCTTGCTTCATTTATTGCACATTCAATTCATTCATTGAAGATTGGTAGTGAAAAGGAGAATTCCAGTGTTATCCTTTGGACATGTGTCGTCAACAAGTTGGCGCTAGATATTAAACTGTATCTCAGAAGAATTAAAATATAGAATCGGTCTGAATTTGTCGAGGAAAACATTTTATCTGATTCTGGTGTGCATTCTCAATTGAAGGAAGCAGCAATAGAAGGAAATGTATAGTATTGTTTAATATCTCATCATTAAGCTGTTTCATTTAAAATATTGGTACCCAAACCCAAATCCTCCCAAATACATATTTTAAGAAGGAATGAGCGAAGCTACATTATACGAGCTGTACTTTTAAATCCATTTTTAAAACACGGAGAATTTTTATTTTAATTATTATCAACTCATTATATTCATATGGAGGTGCTGCTTATTTTCGCTTATTCAGAAAATTCCTTTCGGTTTATCTGAATATCTGTATCGAGTTCAGCTTCAATTATTACTGCATAATAAGTATGGTTTCATTAGTTATGCTGTTAACACGATACTGATACGTAAATGCATATGAAGCTTGATTTAATATTATTCTTCATAAAAAATAAATGTTTTATCTTTTCCCAATAACTTCTCGTCAATCTGAGTGATTAAATAATTGTCCCTCCGAAATTGCAATACTCAATCGAAATCAAATAATGACCCAAATACAAAATCCAAATAACACTGCAGCAGTAATTTTTAAAATGCTTCGACAGCTAAGGTCATTTCGCACGTGAGCCCACAATAGGAATCGAACCTGCGACCGCTTTCACCGAAGTTTAACGCGCTGCCAACTTGGCTATCCGGGAGCCCCCCAAACAATATTATTGCTAAGTTACAGCACGTGGAAATCCTATGTTTCCATTCTTACAAGCGTAGCTCTCCTTGTAAGGACTAGAAGTAGAGAGGAATGGAGCCGATGGAAAGTCTCTACAACAACATCTGGCAACTGCGGACATCTCAAGGCGAGACGAATCCCCACGTGTTGCGTAACGTCGCAAGTGTGAGGCTATTCATTGCACGATTTTAATTCCGCTGGAATCCTCGTCATAATTTCGAACGATGAATTGATTGCTGGACTC
Source organism: Pachydiplax longipennis (assembly GCA_036926295.1). NCBI lineage: Eukaryota > Metazoa > Arthropoda > Insecta > Odonata > Libellulidae > Pachydiplax > Pachydiplax longipennis. The sequence continues at coordinate 18,132,918 of JAVFKF010000010.1, read as the reverse complement.
TATTATCATACCTAGAATAACCTCCAACTCCACGCGGGATACTGTTACCCAATAACCACTTCGCGACTATGTAACATACTTCTTCGCCCACGAATATGTTGCGTACGAATAACAATGTGTTGCATACGGAGTAAAACTGGGAATGAAATAACGAGACAATGTTAACCTTCTACAAGGACGGTCATTAATGCCACTCAGGAGCATTCTTTCGTTCGTTAACTGATTAAGTTCCTCGGTATATAGATGCAAGGGCATAGCTCCTTTCAATATCCCATCCAAAGCTTGCGATATTAATTTTCCTGATCGCTACCTGAAAGGGTGAATGTTCCACTCCTTTAGTAATCGCGCTCATTTAATCGACAGCCAACATATGATGGAAATATATCATACATTACGCATCTCTATGAGTCTATGATGAGTTAAACGTGATGAAAGTCGTCGAGCGTGCTCGGAATGACGTGAAAAGTAAGCGACTGCAGCATAAGCGTTGGTAAATAATCGGCACTGGAAGCAACTTCTTTAAGAGTGCAGATAAACTCCGGAGCCGTTTTATGACGAGCGCATTTTATCACAGTCCTCAGAAACTATTACAGCGAATGATCTCACGTTGAACTCATTTAGTAAGACTTGGAGTCACGTACGAGATATAACTAAATATCGAGAGGATAGAGATGTGCAATTTTTTCCATCTGCGAATGGACCATTCTATAGAGCGGCTCGTAATTATCCCGGCCATTTCCATCAACAGCAATTTTGGCTCTTAAATTACTCGTATTTCCCTTATGAATTACTATAACTCAATGACTGGGGTGAATGAAGTGTTGTATTTACTTTCCGCCTCGCCTCGAGCAACATGTGGCGGTTAAAATGAAAACTTCAGCTTTGGGGTCATCGTTTCCGCATAATTTCCGGAAGCGAAAACTTTCCTTGAAGGAACAACTACCTCCGAAATCTCCCTTAATTCACCTCCCGCAGCCAAGGAAAGAACCTGAAAGAATTCACCCGCTGTTACGAAGCCTTTCCTTCCTTAATTCACGAGCACGTTGCAAAACTTGGAAAAACGTCTACGGTGATTATTAACATTTCAATTTTTCTCCCTTGGATCCAACTTCCGTTGGAAACTTTGAACGAAATTGGTGTCTAAAATCAAAGAAATGTTGAGGAAACCAGGAAAGTTATCGAAAATCGGGCCATATAACTAATTGATGTTTCTGATTTGAAAACACACTGATGAAATGTAACTGTAATTGAAAAAATGTTCCATTTCGAATAAATAGTCACCTCCATAATCAATACATTTTCTGAATTTGCTTTATATGTTAAAATAGCCCTTTGATCACTAAGACCGAAATAAGGGAATGAGGAAATCAAAGTTAAAAAAGCTGAAATTTGCTGTCATTGCACCGTTGAATTACAATGTCTACTTTATCTGGATATGAAAAAGTAATTTTTAGGTCCGGTACTGCATTTCTGCGCATTTTTTCCACGCAGCATTCTTTCCTCGGTGAAGAAAGTAAACGGAAAAAGAAAGCAAAAGGAAAACTACCTCATTCCTCATCTTACACATTAAGTTCCATTCTTTCTTTATAAATTTGTATAGCTGATGGTAGGAGAAATGAATACTCAATCAGCATCCGGGCTGAATACTTCACAGAGACATAAAAAAGTAATTTCTTGAGTAGTCGTCCATATCACTCTCTGGTAAAATGCGTCACAGCTTAACGCAGTACACAACTAATAACACGAAAGCGTTTAAGCCAAAGCATGTAACGTAAGAGATTGGCAACGGGAAATTACATAAGCAATAGATCAGCGCTATCTTGTTCTCAGTTCCACCACAGGCTTCCTACAGTGAGCTAACCACATTTCGCAAACGGCAGGCCGCTTATGAATATCACTCACTATCTATGAGCGGTTTACAAGCAAATCATCTTTATAATAAGGTGTCGACGTTTAGGATCTTCTTATCTCGAGGTATCTCTGACGCGTGCAGTAAACATATGTACCTGGATGGAAATAAGCTTTAGTTTAGGTAACCAACCGTACAATAAAATATTTATTTCCTTAAGATTTATTATAAAACGTGAATTTTCTTTCGTCAATTTCTTCGTTTAAAGCAGCAAAAACAAGAGAAAGATCCATTCAGAGGTGGGATTCAAATTCAAAAATGTTCCAGGACTAGGCTCTCATCCCAATAGATTATGCAACCACGCACTAGTACATTTTCTCTTGTTACTCAAAGTATGTTTTACTTTACTACTGTGATTTGAAGATTTGTTTAAGAAACTTCAAGGTGAAATAAAAATGAAGTGTTTCGTGATCCAACACTGCAATTTTATTTTATTGCAAGTCTGTACGATTGAAGTAACTTAAAGGATATCGCTCTACTACCATCGTCTCCGATGGATTTAAAATTCTCCTGCTCCCCGAAGTAAAAGTTAACTCATTGCTTAGAACCAATCCATACATATGCAACGAATTGTCTGGTTTACAGAGACGGATGAAAATTCACAAAATTAACTGAAAAACTAATAAACTGCAGTATCATATTAAGAAGTATACATTTATCTATTTACGTTAAACTATCAACAGTAAGTTTTATTAAGTATCGCTATTACAAAATGAATTATTCAGAAGTTCTATCAAAAGATATATGCTACGAAAAGTTCAGAAAGGTTCTATGTGGGATTGTGGGGTTAGATGGTAGACAGTAAAGAACGTTGGGCAAAGGCTATAGTAAAGGTAGTTGGGATGAGGAAATAGGGAAAGAGGCACTTGAAACACATAATAGTAGCAACGAAAAAGGTCCGCAATTAAAAACAATTATTAGTCAATGATACTTCACGGTAACTATTTTTTACCACCAAAAAAAAAACAAACTAAAAGTTATATTACCAAAGAATTGTACATCGGATAACCTTCCCAGTATTTCAACTATCGTAAACAATGTTCCTACTTACTAATAAACAGCGGAATTCATACTATAAGAGTATGATTAACCTTACCGAAAAATTTACGAAAAGTTTCGGTTCGAAATTCATTCGAACGAATAAAATTATGAGATTCGAAATTTCTAATATTCGCACACCTACCGATGACCAAACGGAAAACCTAAATTGGTGAGAAATTCCTTCAACGATTCCTATATATGCAGATTTTCTGCAAACATTTCAACAGAAACACAGAAAATAACTTTTTGCTAAATTGTAAAAAAAATAATAATACTACTGAGCAAAAATCTCCATTATTACAATTGCGTAAGGCAAGCCCCCATGGAATGACTTTATCGGAAAGGTATGAAATTTCATATTTAATGACCGTATTCACAGAGAATCTTTTCGAACGAGCGTTATGGAATAGAATCTCTGTGGTTGCTAATATCAAGATTAGCGACGAGTTGATTACCTTTAACCCACAGAAGAAGGGTCACAACTTGTTGGAGCTAATCGTCGGCATTCACAGTAAATTAATGTTACCTTGGCATTTGAGATCAGAAGTAATTTAAGGCGTTGGACTCCGTTCTCTTGAATTGATTCTACGGCAATTGGTTAAGAGAACAAGGAAGTGGGAGGCTCTGGTTCATTTCTTGCTCGAGCCAACTCGTATATCGTTCTGCTTTCTCTTTGCTTCACTTGAAATTGAGATTTTTGAGTATGGCTTTGTCATAAACTTGCTCTTAGTCTACGATCAGGCGCTTTTGATTAAAATTTTAAAATACAAGTAAAAATCCAATTAAATTGGGAAACCTAGATTTACGTGCTTGGTGGAGGAAGTTTCGAGCTTTATTTTCATTGTAAGTATAAATAAATAGGTAAATGCACCTGAGGCAACAACTTTTAGAGTACCTTATAGCATAATGTAATTATATAACTACTATTCTCCAGATCTCACGTAGGAAACCCCTGCTTAATTAATTATTTCTATTCTCCTAATCGATAATTTACGCTGAAAAATACATCCGCTTTTCAGCAATATGGTGAGATTAGAAAGGATGCAGATCCTACGTAGCCGTAAGCCTTGACGGGGAAACTTTAAAATCCATTTTCTCTTTTGATTCGCGTCATTCTATAGCCATAAAAGGATAAGGCTTTTTTCGATAAGTAATCTCTTTGATTATCAAATTTGTTTGAGCTCATGACCTGTATTTTTTGTTGAAGGACATTACTTCTCTATCATTCTCTACATATCTTCTTTTTCAATTTAAATTTAGATATAAATTGAAAAAGCAGTAAATTTCTTTTAGAAAGCTCCAACTTAAGACGTTATTTCAGTCAATTCGCGGAATTAAGGCGACATTTACCCATTCCCATATGCACTGCAACCTGCTGTGGCTAATCGTCCACATCATTTCATAAACCAAAAAGTGTAACCCTATCTACAACTGTGGCAAATAAATCCAACTAAATAAGTATTCTTCATTTTAAGGAAGAAAGGGTAATTTTGCGCATTAGGACGTGAAACTAGGAAAAATCCCAAGGAAAACGGACTTGAAAAATGTCTGACGGGACCGGGGACTTCCCGTCAAACTATTTTCGCGTCCGTATTTCCTTGGGATTTTTGGTATTAAGGCGTAAAGCACAAAAAATAAAGATCCTAATAACATTCCATTTTCTATTCCAATTAAAGTTTTCCAAAAAATTCCAATAATTAAACTTTTTCCATATCTCAGTTAAAACTTCTCCACTCGATTCCTTGAAGAACGTCTTAACCGTATTTTACTGTACGCGGACATAGTTTCATCGCGGATGAGGTATTAGTGAACTTGTGTGTGGTTCGTTTACCACCTATCGTAATCTTCAATGATTTTCCGTATTCTTTCAAGATTATCCCATTAACTGAATTATCAGGATTGATTCCCTGACTCTAGTAGCACAATTAAGGCGATGGCCAAACCATGAGGCGTTTCTGCAAGGTGAACGTGGTTTTCACATCGACACCCACACCCCCTCTTTGACTTTAAGTGAATTATGTAAAGTCTTTTTCGTAAGTGTCGTAATAGTCGTACATCTGGAGAGACAATCAAGGGATTGCAAAAGTGTACCGCTTCCATAGCAAGCAAATGCTCTCGCCAGGAGTAGGCGTTTGAATCGTGTCCCATTAACCCCTCAGTAATCGCTGTTCATTCATTCAAAGATATACAGTAGGGCAACGTGCTGGTTGTTTAGCAATTTTCTGTGGTCTACGGGGAATTCGAAAGTGAAATCGGCGATTAAGTTCGGTTGCCTGTATAGCTGAATAATTTTCCTTGGGTGATTTTGATTCCAATATCGTATCGTCTGCCAGCTACCGAGTATAGATCATTGGAATATTTTTCTTTAAAAGATGGATGGAAATGTGTCTTTCAATTACTTTTGTCTCAATCGTGTTCATGACTGCGATGATATGAAAGATACTGGGATATGAGAGTTGCTTAGTGATGGAATACCTCACGGAGACATTTTATTGCATGCTATGAAAAGTATCATGCATAGTAATTCTGCTCCTCAACTTCCTCATTTTACCTTTTTAAGTCTCATTGCCTCTCCATAGATCTTTACATCTAAAGCTAAACGGGTGGCTTAGGTTCAAACTGTCATTCGAGTTAAATGCTTTATAGTTTTATTTCTTGTCAGCCACAAACCTGTATATCGCGTCTTCTTACTTGAGAACTTATTTTTCCCAATAAATTAGTAGCCTAAAATTATAATTTTATTCCGTTCAAATTTGATGTTTCCATTTTTTGGAAACAAAATAAAGTAGCGAAAATATCTTAACTCTAAAATAACTACTTTATAAAATAATTGCGTTGGAGTGCCTAATTTTGGAGCCCCAACCTTTCATTCAATTATCTTTTGTTTAATTTTTGGGTTTCCTTCAGTAGCATTGGCCGAATTTCCTGTCATCCTTTGTAATCGCCTCCTTAGGCGTATTTTATTTTCTTCCCTCCATGTACTTCTTCTATTATATTCTCCAATCTTCACTAAACATTCTGAATGCCGTCTCTCGATAGCCTTAACAGACAAACCTGTCACCAGCACATTCTTATTCGTTCGAAAATTTCTTCACATTTCTTCGCGAGAATTTGCAATACTCAACTGTGACGGCCAAAATTCTCATTTAGACTGTACCTGTTAATTTTGGTCCGTACCGCAACCTTACTCCATGGAGTCAAATACATTGAATGATTTTCCCTCGTATATAAATCTTGATATTTTTTAATTCTTCATACGACAGAAAATAATACATCCCATGCATGGATCGTGCAATTCGATTGAAAATGAACTAGTAACTGGGTGCGGTACGACTGGGTAAATAGCCTATTCTGTGCTATTGCACACAATTCATAGGCGATAAAGGATCGTACGATCAGTGAAACTACGAAATTTCTTTCATAACATCCCTTTGCTGATAAAATTTAAAATGTAATGATATTTTTCTTGATAAAATGACTAGGCCGAACTTTAACGAAATATACGTAAGTTAAGCTGCGGTTTTCCTTATTCCAATATAATTGCTACATTCGATATAAGAGTATTATTAAACGTTGCGGAAATCTATGACCAAAGAAAATAGAAACGCAGGAGTCAACATTTCTTCTGAAATTTCCACCAGGATCCTGATTTCGCGACTTTACAAATATACATGAAAACGCGTAGACGATGGCGGAAAATTTGTCTACTAGGTTATTAAAAAGTTTCTCTTTCTTGGAAAAAGTTGAGCCCTGAGTTTTTCTTATCGATTCACACGACAACTAAGCAATTCCAATGAAATTGCGATGTTTATATCTTCACTCTTAGAAAGAGTTTCTAAACATTTACAAAAATCAATACATATAACTGACATGGTCCAGCCTAACTTTGTGGAACGTGGCTATTATTCACAATAAAAAATACACTTTGTAAATTCCACAGAAATATATTGAATGCAACTAGTTTGGGCAATCTAACATCGTCAGATCTGACATCTGATCTGAAATCTGACATAAAAATATTTTCGATATTTCAGTGCCTGGGGTTGTCAGATTGACGAAACTAGTAGCGTTCAATATATTTCTATGAAATTTACAAAGTGTGTTTTTTATTGTGAATAAATCAATTACGTTTCCAAAAGGCAAAATACAAAAACAAGACCAATTTCGAATTCATTAACGGCAGTGAGTTTTGGCAGCGTCAGTGAGTTGCAGAAACTCATTCTGGCATACAATTCAAGGCCTAGGTTAATAAGCTTACATTTCACTGCCACTCATTCCTTTGACATAATGCGAGAAAGTAGGAGAGCCGTGATGAATTCGCACGCAACAGACGGTTATTCTATTCGCGTTAACACTCGCAACTTCTTATATGATCGGGCTGGCACGTGATTTTCTTCGTAATCGCAAGCAATCAAAGTACAATGACACTGGCAAGACTCCTTATTCATATGTCATCTATGGAGACGTTGAGGCTGTACATTAACCTCGCAAGTCACCAAGGTTGGCGACTGCTAACCACTATTGCATGGAAGAAAGGGAAACTTCAGCTGCTGCGGTAAAGAATCTAATATCCAAATCTTGCGAGTTTACGCTCCATTGGAAAACGAGTTGAAGGAAACGAGTCAACGAATTAAATGCGGGCAATTGCAAGCAGGATTGAGCCGAATGGATGGAGAATGAACATTGCCAAAATATTCTCATATTGGGCCGAAATAAATTTATGTGGTCTATTGAAAAATCTCGTGATTTCAGATTCACCGTTCGTAGGATAAAAGAGAGGGAAGGATTAATTTTTTATTAACAGAAAATGATTTCATTCCAAGTATTGGTGATTTTGGAAGCGATGAATCATAAGGATTCCCAAGGTCTCGTCAGAAGACTAATTATCTCCACGCATAGAAAAACACAGGAAATAAAAGCATAAAATTGCTGATAGTTCATTCAATTTCACTCCTTTCCAACCAAATTATTAAAACTTTTTCATAGCACTTTTTTGAATGTATCTCCAATCCGGCAAACTAAATTAACACTTCGCAGCAAACAAGAGCTATAAAACGTGGCTATTTTTTAAGGACATATTCTGCTTCTGGACTTGTCACCAGCCCATAATTTCCTTAACGAAAACAAACTGAATTTCATTCCAAAAATTAAAAAGTATCAATCCAACAGAATGTGGATATATCTGTGGCATTCCTTGATAGGAGAAATAAATATGCTTTCTCGGATCAGCAGGTTTTTCACATTTTAAATCTCCTTTCCAGCTAGTAAAGCTAAATGACATCTTTTTCACCCTGACATATAAAATGATATTCGATCATTCTGAGATTCGTACACAGCTCTAATATCTGAAACATTACTTACGTTATCTACATAAACACTTCAGCTGTTGGACATGGATGACCTTTCCTGGGCATTAGCTTATCGTCACTGTGGCTCAAGCGCTTATTAAATGACCTTCTTGAGTGGCACAGAACGATGCATAGGCTACCTTCCCCACTTTGTCATCCCTTCCTCCCACTCACCGCCTCCCATCTAAACATTGCAACGTTGTCAGTTTCCCCAAAGCTTGCCCGATGGTTTTTTAAATGGATGCAAAACTCACAAAATTTCTCAGCCGCAGCGGATGATTATGCGAAGAAAATTTGGAATACTTTTCAACGAGGAGCGCTCATTTAAATTTACTCTGCTCTATAAATGTTATTTCGAAAGTGCGAAGCGTGGGTTCCTGGATTGGCAAGTGGGCTGCGCGTTCGACTTGGGGAACACGGACCCGGGTTCGATTCCCAATGGGATCCCGAGTGCGAAATGACCCCAACTCTCGAAGCACTATTAACAATACTATTACTACTACTACTATGGTTTTGTAGGTCCCCCGAAAGTTAATGGTACGTGCGTGATGGACGAACTCTGATTTGAAACTCACTATAAAGGATTCCCAGTAGAGGTTTTGGAAACAATATTTCCCCATGTTACTCATATTTTATTTTCCCATAAGTAGACTAACTTTAAGCCATTTTTGCCTCTGTTCTGTGCATCGGAATTCCACATGCTTTCGCGGGAAAACGATCTTCAGCATCTTTTCAAAACTAATATGAGTTTTTTTTCATAAATCTCAAATATCATTATTGTTTTAGTTTATCCATACCTTGCCTCAAAACTGATAAATTTTATTTACTACTGATGGCGTACTAAAACGAAGTCGAGGCAATAACTCAACGCTATACTTAAGAGAAAAAGTGAATAGATGAATAAATAGATAGGCTGAATAAAATTTTAGAAATAGCCTATTTAAGATTAAAGAACATCCGATTTTTAATTGTTTGAACATGAGAGATCAATTGAATGATTACCTTACCAATGCATCGTGTCGTTTGTTTTGATTGAGTTTCAATTCATGAACTGGATTGGAGGAAGCAAAGAATTAATTCTGAAATGAAGGTGCCGTTCATTTAAGTTCAGTTGCCACCAGACGATAAAATGAATGTTTTGAAGAAGTTTTTAGATGGTGGTGAATCCTGCTTTCGCCTTACAATCCGAGTTGATTTCTCATCTTCGAAAGAGTTATTCGAATTATTTTTCCCATCGGCTACCGCTAAATGCATCGCATCCATGAAAATGGATAGATTTTTTTTAAACTCTTTCTCCACTCAGAAATGAGCTTTTTCAATGCCATTCAAATTTTGGACTGGAATTGGAAAATTTGAAATACGAACAGAACCCAAGAGAAGCTTATGGCATCGTATGGTTTCCCCTACGCCTTGAAAGGTTTGTTTTTGAGGGAGAGTTTGTACGTACAAAACCCGACCGACTGAAAAGGATTTCAGGTTTCTCAATGTGCGTGCCCGATATCCGCAATGTGCATCTCGCCCTTAACCTTCATATAGACTCTTACAAATATTAAAATGTACTTCTCGGAGGATTCTCAGGAATCGATCAGGGACAGCGGACTACTATCCAACCAAATTCGTTTCGAAGTCGTTTTTCTTATCGAAATTGTCATCTTTCATAAGTTGCCGAATCCGAAGTTAATTGAAAACACAAACTTCTACTTCCTTTAAGAGACTAGATTGATTCCGTTTAGCTCATTACAGAAAAATGTGTGCAAGTGTACATTCCCAAATATTCTTGAAAATATTAATCATCAGGCTCCGAATTAATTCCGATTCCAAAAAACGGTAAAAAGTATTTTTTTCGCGTACCTTTGCCTCACTCAAGTTATTTAGCTTGCAATTAATGTTGTGGCGAAAGTACGTCTTCTCCTCATTCCACATGAAGTAGTTTTAGTATCTCTATGAAATTTACTGACTCGTAAGTTGAAAAGACAAAGTAAACGCTATGGGATCGAGAATTCTAGGCCCCCTCCGTCGATTTCACAAGAATTTTATGCGAAGAAACCGTCTCGGCTTCATTACCTTTGCTTACACCGCGGGAATGACTTCAACAATCATTTCAGGTTTTAATTTCGCCTCATTATCGATCTAATCTTATTACAGTTTACTTTATAAACAATTTCGCATGGTTGGTAACCATAGAATGTGAGGCCGCCGAGTTATAGATGGCTATTTCCTAAGGACAACGAATAATGGCCTATCTAGTCGTGTTTGAGTATACTCATTTGAACATACGAACGTTTAGTGTGCTCAAGTGTTTTTAAATTTAGAGTTATTTTATTGTCAAGCATATTACCTACTTGGCAATCACGTTATCATATACAGAGTGTTGTCAGTGAGTTATCCTAAGCGCTATTAATAAATATTTTCTTTATGAATTCACTTTGCTATGGATTTGTGAAGAGAGCTGGAATGGAAAACAATGGTAGAAAAATGATTTGCCTCCCTCAATTTCAATTGAAATCTTCGGGATATCCTGTGAAATACGAGAGCTCAATGTCTACCAAATAGGAATGAGATCTGCGAGTAAGGACAAAAGCGTTTCCAAAAGGGACATCAGAGTGTTTCTTGGGAGAAACTACTTAATTTTCGGAATGAAGCTTGCGCTCCGTTTGATGAAGATCCCACTAAATTCTGTTTGCTGTTCTCTCTCCCCTTCGAAAGGCAAGGAGCTTGCAATCATTCTTCTGTAGGGGACTCCAACTGTCACATATCTCTTAGCTTCACACGTATTTTTTGGTGGTCCAGTTCCCAGGCAAACATATTCCTCGGCGAAAAGAGGCAGTAAATCCAAGATCAAAAGGGAAAGAGCTTTAGATTTCAAATCAATACAAATGCTGCACATCGCCGTGGAAAATGCTTTTAAAATGCGGTTTAATTAAAAAGATACGACTGGCGTTTCCGTAAGTACGAAAAATTGCAGCGATCCTTGTCTTCTACGTTTCTAAAACACTGGAAAGATATGCCTGCAGAAAAGTTGTTAAGTGAATAAAATTGAAAGGCATTATGAGTATCAAAAATAGGTAATTAACCTTTTACTTCACAACGATAAAAATAATGGGAGAGGAATTTTTGAGGAGATGATAATGATAATAAATATGATCGCGAGTTGGAAGAAGACTAACTTTCATTCAAAGACTCGAAGCTCTCACTTCCTTTCCGTTCATTCCACGACTTGTCATTAATAATTGAAAGAACTGTAGTCGTATTCTATACAGAGATTCTAAATATGATTGCTGGTTTTCCTGTAGAGATCTCTAGGAAGTTTTATAAAATTCTTTAGCAGCATGCTTCAACTTACATGGCATGGCAAGAGAATAATTCCGTAAACCATAGAAAGAAGCTGGTATTTTCTTAGTCTTAAGAACGAAATGAATTCCTAGTCACAGAAAAGATGTAGTTTCGCGCAACACATAAAAAGACACAATGCAAAAATAAACTTTTTTAATAACCAAATCAGCCCTACCAGCCGTAACCAAGAGATTTCTCCACTTAAATGGCTGAACGTGGGTTTTAGATTTCTTTGTCCATTACTGGAAATCTAGTCTATAAAAAAGAAATAGACGTTAAATGTGTAATGATTCTATATTTCTGCGTTTAACCCCTGAGAATGATAGCTGGGCTATCGGAATACTCATTGGGTGATTCCTATAAGTCTATGTTCCCTTTTCCGGTCCTTCGATACTTAGAAGACAATGGCCCCGACAAACGGCTAATGCAATTTTTTCAACATCTTATTCGTTGGATAATTGATAATTAGAATGGTTTTTCAATTTTCTCCTCTTACATTTAATAGAATATTGATAAAGTAAAGTCATTTTGGACTTCAATATCTATTATCATAATGCTACATCACGATCGACGATGAAATACATGGAGACACTGGTACAATTCCGCATATGCCAGAATAATGAAAAGTGATGAAAGGAAATTCGAAAATTGACAGCGGTAAACTCATTCCCGATTCCCCAAGGTAGTATTTACCTTCCAAAATTTACGGCTGAAAAAGTGAGTTTTATTTTGCCATTGAACAATTGTGCCATTCCGTTCAATCTCTACATTTAAATTAACACACCTTTCCCTGTGCCTTTCAAATTCTCGACATCCCGAAAATGACAATGCATTTAAATGGACAATTTGACACGTGTCAAAGGACGAACATGAGTTGTTTCACCTTCAGCTATGAAGTGACCCGTGAAATCAGCTTCTAAAGTGACGATCGTCTATTGTGATTCATCGAACAAAAGATCTAAGAGAAACATATATTTTAAGCGCTGAGTCAACTCTGACGACAATCGCTAGGATACGTGTCTAGTTTCATTAACTATTATACTTCGAAACAAAAGAAAACAGGTCATCAATTTTGATTCAGCACGTGAGAATAGTGTGTAATTCATTGGGAACGCTCCCTGAGCTACGAGAAACAACTCAAACTGCAAGCGCAATCGGAAACGAGGAAGCACGTACTCTTCTCATCCTTCTAGATGAATTGACCAAGGCAATTATACTGTACTCTAGTGATTCCTTAGGAAACCGGAGGCTGAAAACACGGGATCAAACCGTTATTTTTTCGTTTTAGGCTCAGATCCGTAATAATTTCTCTTGACAAAATTCGCGGAAATTTGAATCGCAAACGTATTCCAAATACGTTGCTCCTTAATTCCAGGACATCGAATCGGGAACCGAAAACCGGAAAAACTGTTTTTTCTGCCGTTCCGAATTTAGTTTCCAAGTATTTTACATACAATTTACTTAAGTCTAATTGACGGAAAGTTTACGAAACACAACTACTGCAATTAACAATTCAAAATCTTTTTACTAAAATTTAGTGTGATGTAGTATATATGAAAAAAGGTGAAAATAATTAAACTTCAAAGTGATATCATATTAGGATCGTCGACGCGAGAAAGAAACTGATCGAAGTGATTCAACACCAGCAAAAGGAACGAAACCGGAATTAAACTGAAATTCGTTTTTCTCGTTTAACCGGAGCAAAATCCGGAACGAAAAACATTACGGTTCGATGCCCTGCTTACTTCCCATTCAACATTAACTCTATTAATTAAAACAATTATATGACAAAAATGAGTTGAGCAAATTTCGGTAGCTTCAAAAATGGCTCTCGGAATAAACTAAACATTAATGAAGTTCTTATTACGGCAAGGTTAGGCGCAAGTCGGCCTCTCTCCTACCTAACCTCATTTTAATACATGTATGAACTTAATGTTAAAATTAGAAAAGAAATTTACGAGAGCTACACAAAAATATTCGGGTTCGTCGGATAAATCCTCCCAACTGAAGGGTGGAAAAGACAAAAACCCTACTGTAAGAGAACACACAACCAAGAAGGGGGTAAAAACAGACCACAAGTGTGAAGCGAAAATGAGAATATTCGCATTCCTCGTTTAAGAAGAAAATTTTCGTAATTCCTCGTACGATAAGAAATACCGCTGTTTGAACCGCGTTAACACTCGGAGGATTTAAAGTGCATGGTATTATGTTGTCATAGAACTGTTTTTCCGAATAGAATTTCCTTTCCCTGTTATAAAAATCGACAGCACAAACTACGGTGCCATGCCTATGATTCGTATCCGAAACCGCGGTAGTGCTAGGCTAACACGCTAAACCCCTAAGCCTCCGAGACCGGCAAATACGTCTCATGGGACTTCATTGGGGCCGCAGTAATCACCCTAGATCACGAGATTAATTTGGAAAACAGATATATACTGTTTAAATCAAAGATTTCCCACTTTAAGGTCCACTTTCATTTAATTCACCCTGGCGTAAGTTATAATATCTGCCGCACAATTGTTCGTACTTCACAAAATTACACCGTCCAAGGACACTTTTACGTGAGTCTAATTCACAATAATAAGAATTACTTTAATTATTTTTTGTATCAAGTCCGTGGTCCCCCAGTACACATTCCGCGAGTGCTGATGCTTCAGGTTCGGTGATAACGACCATGGTTAATCGCCCTTCCAAACCCTTAAACCCCCCTCACCAGACAATACAGGATTCCGATTCCTCTCCTATTATCCTGACGGCAATCAGCCGCTGATACCCCCAATCAAACCGTATTCAAATTAGATTCTACCATTTCAGTGATCCGCACTGTTCCCCAGAACTAGTAAGATACCTCCTGAGATGAGGCTATCAACCTTTTCCAAACAAAAAAACTTTTCACCCGAGGATTTCAGCCCAAGGATCTCAACCAGAGAATTTACGCAAGGGGTATTTCCCCCAGGGGATGTTTTTCAAAAGGGAATACAATTTCCAAGGTTTTCTCATCACCCTTCTTGCCCGGGTGTTTTACCGCAACGTGGATTTTTTCTGTATCACTCTTGAGTTGTGGAGGTTTTTTCTCACAAACAAAATCATTCCTGTGTTTTATATTTTGTCTCTAATGAAATATAAACTATAAAAATGATGTAGTTAGATGGAAGAGAGGCCCACTAGGGCATAACCTTGCCTAGTAATATAACCTCAAGTAATAAAAATTACCCTTTTCTCAACGCAATTTAGAAAAACCTAAAATTTACCTCATTTCAACTTTTGAAACTCGGATAGCTTCAAATGGTGGGTATCCCATTGGTAGAACTCACAAGCTTATATTGTAAACACGAGCAGGTCTTTGAGATTTTATATCATTTGTTTTGCTTTAACTAATATTTTGCTCCAATGCAAATTAATGCTTCAATAGTTACACTGATATTTATCAGCCAGCTAAGAATTCGTATAATATTCGATTCCATCAATTATTTAATCACTGCACCTTGGCGGGAGTTGGTTATCTTGAAGCTACGGAGATTGAGACTTGAGAAAAAAGGAAACGCTGATTTCGGAAGCCGTCAAAAAGAAATGCGCCTGAAATTCTTTTTAGCTGCCCGCAGATGTAATTACTTTTGCAGGAATTAATTTTAAGAAATGACTGCCCTATGAAACTCGAATGCTTATCTGATACATCAACTGGAAATGCATCCAATAGGTGAGATACCAACTAGGTGAACCTACTATATTATAGGCTGGAACATCTTAGGTTGGAAATTCTTTAATTCAATTTCTCTGAAGGAAAACTACCGATGGACCTGTACTTAGGTGAGCTGTTTTTCGTTGAAACATCATTGAATAAAACATAAATAAAATTCTTTTGAATGCAAAGCTATGGGTATGATTGCCACCTGTCCAGGGAGTAACGCGCTAAAAGGTTAAATATCCAGGATTCTCAGGATTTCTCCCGAGTTTTTGCGTGTTACACTCGGAAAAAGGTCAGAATCTCCTGGAATTTCATTTACGTTCTTATTAATAAACTATTGGAAAGCTTCTCCACGAAAATCAACTGGAATGCAAAGAGCTCAGTAATAAAAACAAATGAAATTTTATTCTCAAGTTATGAATTTCATGAATCGAAAGAAATTCTCCTGGAACTTGCAACTCTATCATTATACACAGTAAAACGCGCTTAAATCGCTCCCGCTTAAGCTCAATACACGGATCTCCTTCATTCCTAATCCCTTTTTCATTAAACACAAGTAAAAATACCACTTAAGACGCTCTGCTATCTGCTTGAAAAGCGGAATTTTCCCCTCCCCAGATGCACTAAAACTCGCTATAGCAAATCCTCCGCCTCAGTCGGTAGACCGAAAATTTTTACATTATTCTTCCCTAGTTTTCCTCAGACAAATATTAATTCATTGAGGAATGAATGCTGGCCAAAATGAAGAAACAAAGGATGACGTTCTCTTTCTACGAATAGCAGACCATTCTTAAATATTACGAGAAGGCAACTACCATTACGCGACAGTAGTTCGCGGACTCTAGATATCAACAGCTGCGGAAGGTAAAGCAAACTAAAGAAGACTCATTTTCATAATGATTATGTAAAGTAGTTAAATAAAAATAAAAACCCAAAAACCCATTTTTCTGTTATGAAAGAAATGAAAATTTATAATATCCCGGATACAACGCTTACCCGCTTATGAAGTGATTTTTTCCCTAAAAAGTTTAAAGGTCTTAACCTAGTTTTACTGTATCTCTCGGGAAAAACAACACAGAAGTAATGGATTTCTTCAGCCTTCGTGGAACCTTCTAATAACATTCATGTTAAATAAATAGACCGAATTATTTTCATCATGAATAACTCAGTAGTAAGCGGAAACCCTTGCTAAGGGTATACTCTCCGGAAACTGGCTGCAGCGTCTATTGCAGAAGATAAAGGGGATGGTTAGCGCGCGAGCTAGCCAAGATGCTTCATTCGTGATTCTGCCCGTTGTAGAGGTGAAAGCTTCCAACGCACTGAGACGACTGCATTGCCGTACACGGTCCACTTGGAGAGAGAGACAAAATGACGCTGAGTCGTTGCGTAAGAGACGGCAGTCACACTCTGACCTCCACCGACCACTCGGCATTTTTTCGTCAGACTTTTGACATCGTCCGCGTCACTTTTTTTCCGATGTTTCGCCAGTTTGATGCGCGGGTTATGATGGCCACACCTCTTAATGAACGCAGATGGTCGCTATATGGAATCCTGAGAAAGAAACCCTTCTGCCAACGTGTTTCCGATTTTGGGATTCTAGCTCGTGCAAAAGGCGGATTTCCTACTTTCTTGCAGAGGAGAAAGGATGGAGCACGTGTAGTCTTAAGTAATCACCCAACGTTCACCGGGAATGTGAATGAGTTCTGAATTAGAGCAAAGATATGCGTCGAAACTGGGATGAGCGTAATATTTTATGATTAAGAGATGATGTTATTACCAATGAGAAGAAACATTCCGACCCGGAAAACCTAAATTGATTACAGCCGTGGTGAGTTTCACAGTGAATCAGCGTCCAAGTTTTAT
This sequence comes from Pachydiplax longipennis, assembly GCA_036926295.1. Lineage (NCBI taxonomy): Eukaryota > Metazoa > Arthropoda > Insecta > Odonata > Libellulidae > Pachydiplax > Pachydiplax longipennis. The sequence goes on along the minus strand of JAVFKF010000010.1, from coordinate 18,115,739 downwards.
ACTCATTCAGAAATTGGTATACAAACGTGCGCATGTGTTTCTTACATAAGCTGTAATCTTACTATTACATATCACTGAACGTATCTTGAATGATTGAATCTTGCCACTGAAAGGGGTTAGTGTACCAGTTGCAAGACACGTCATACTGCTATTCTCTATTTTGAATTTATTTTCGGCTAGTCGAGGTTCTGTGGGGGGTTTTCCGCCCCGTCTGGGCGAACGCCAGCCACAGAGTACTAGAATCCACTCATACTTCGGAGTACACGCATATTTTCCTGAGAATTAAACAGAGAATTCTGTTTCGAAAAAAATCATCTATTTATTTAGTAGAACTATCTATGAAGTGCTTCCTTTAACCTTGCCGCGTGGCCTGGGGCTAAACTGAAAGTTCGATATATACACACACCATCCTCATCAGGTCATTTACCTTTCAGGGTCTTTGACTTTCTTAGCGGCATGTATGACTCCAATTACTAGGCGTAAAGGGGGATTCTTCAATAGACGCTGGGTCAGTCGATGAAACAAAGTCGCGAACTAAATCGTATTTTGAAATGTCTCCAATGGAGACGATCAAACAATGCCGCCACTGAACGTACTCGATCAAAATGGTGTATAGACATGTGCGTTCGATGAAAATAATAAACTTTGCACGGAGATTGTGATTTTTAGGTGCATAAAAACCCTACTACTCTCGTCTTCTTCTTTGGCGTATACAGTAATTCAATGTTTGTTTAAAGTTCCTTTTAAACGGGAAATGTAAAAATAGGAGGGTTTTAACACCATTGTATGATGCGACTGAGTGAGATGACTGTGTTTTTTATGTATGATTCAAATATTTTAAAAATCCTTAAATTTAAGATTTAAGACAATTTAAAACATACATACATAGGGACTTAATTTGGCGAATTCGGACTATTGAGTCCTATCTTCCATCAACATCAAACTGAATGGAAAAACAAATAGTTATGTACCCAACTAGAAACAACGAAGCACCTTTGAATCAAAAGACAGAGATCACCAAACCATTGCTTCGTTTTTCCTGTTTAACGACCGTTTTGTAAAATATATTAGTAGATAGAGTTTCTAAAATAATTCACAATCCGAACATTATGTCATACACCAATTCATTGAGCTGAGGAAGAGGAAAAATTTCGTGGATAAATATTATCATTCGACATACATCAAGCGATAAAAATGTATTTCATAAACTTCTGACGCTAATCGCTTGAATGAATTTATTCACAGATTTCGATTCATTTCTTTAAATATTAAATGAGAGAATTTAATGTATTTGAAGCGCTGCTCGCGAGGTAAATTAAATAAACAGTTACTTTAAGCGTAAGTTCTAAAAAAAAACCAGCCTGGATTATTAGTTGCTTCCTGATCGGAGTTGTGTGTACGTCACAGAGTCTACGTCGATTCCTTGCTTAGATGAAACGTTTCCCCCGTATATGGCACCGCAAATAACTTACCATGAAATGCTTCCATAAACGGAAGATTGTTATCTAGATTATTCTACTATCTAAATTATTCTTGACGAATTCATTAGAAGATAATATCAGCATAAGAACAAACTTTATGTCTCGTATGTGTAATAGGAAGAAGCCATTGTAAGAGCCGTCGGAAAAATACTACGAACTAATATCGCTTTTTATTTCGAGTTAGTTGATATTAAGAGTTGTCACGATGAACTATATCATTGTTTATGTCGAATTAAGAGAAGAAGAAACGGTAAAATTTAATTCCCGAATAGCTTAAAAAGAACCTCGAAATTACCGTCACTCTAATTAGCTACATCTCCGCATAGTTAATTGATGGACAAATAACAAAATTGTCCAGAATCAATACCTAGTACTAGGACAAACACTAGAAAACTGAAGAATAATATATGTGAAACTGTTTATGCACTATTATAATTTAACCATGAAACTGAATTTCTTGCAAAATTTTTCTTCTCACCAATAACACATTCCGCAGGTTCATTATCAAACAGATTCTTTAAATCGGTCAATGAATTGATTCTTCTCTCCGTAAGTCTTTGCGTAAATGTTAAAATAATTGATATTAGATAATCGTTACTTCCATCCTACGAATCATTGGAACACACGGCTAATGACGCGTTAACTTTTCTGGCTTCTTAATTCAAATTCCCTTCAGTACAAAATGCAATGCAAGAATACTCATCAGAAAGGATAACAACTTGAATAACAATTAAAGTTAACAACAAATATGCAAAATATCTCTTAAACAGATTCAGTGACCATTTTAAATTAACGCTGCAACTAAAATTGTCCACGATATCTTCCAAATAAGTTGTACATTTAATTTTGTAATAATTGTAATTTAATTTGTTTCAAATGCTAGATAATCAACTCCCATAACATACGAAATGAAGCTGATAAAATTACTACCAAAATTACCAATTTACCAGTCAAGAATAATTCCTGAGAAATCATAAAGATGCCAAAAAATTGAACGCTCTTTATATGTATAATCAAATAGTATGTCCTACAATTCACGTCACGTCATTTTAAGTTATGTAGAATTACGCTATTTCATATTCCAGAACGTGTTATTTACATTTTGCATATGTGAATGTATGTCTGAGGATTCTAAAACTAGAGAAACATTTATAATATAAAATAACAGCGAATCTTCCCTTATCCGCATTAACATGTTCTCAGACTATAAACGTGAAAATTTTCACTTGGGCATAGGTTTCAAATAATTCTCACTAAACACAAGAACTTTCTTGGTGAACTGAACAACTTCGCATTTTATGGACATTGCGTAGAATAAATAACGGAAGAGGTTGGGTCAGTTAATTAGCACCAGGGAACAGAGAATTTACGAAACATCTCCCAAAAAACACTTGGAAGAAGACTACGACGTCGCATCTATTTGTGTCGAGCGAAATTATGATGGAGGCAAGGAAAAAAGGATTTCATTTCTGCAGCCAAATGAACCTTCTAAACTTGCTTAATTTTAGCTAAATGTATTAAAAATAAGCCAAGAGTGGAGTCGGACCTATTGGAGAAGAAAACAGCTAGAAAACCGGATTAAGAGAGAAGGATTTCGAAAGCAAAAATAGAAAACAAAACTGTGGGCGTTCCTTCCAAGGTGAGTGTGACATGAGGTGTTTGATGATTCTTCACGCATAGGTGAGCTCTTCCTAAAGTAGTGAAATAACAGATATCTACGGAGGGGAAAGAGATTGGCTGTTTCAGCTGCGTGTGAGTGGATTACGATTTCAAATTTAAAATTCAAGCTTTAATACTTGGAAAATCTTTTCGGAGTTTCATACTGTGCCACTTTCGGTATTTCTGTGTGTTTTGATCCCCACGCATTTCCGCCTACTCATTGAAAACATTTGATATGCAAATCGATTGCAGCTGAAGCTAAAAGACGCCGTTTCTTTGATTTTGATTTTGTGATACAAAAGCATAGGAAAACAACATTATTGCGAAATTTCCAGCAATGTGGCAATATGATCATTTATAAGAGAGGCATCCCGACCGTTTTCATCCAAAGAAATACATCTGTTGCTGTTAAAGCAGATATACTACTTACTTGCAAATCAGAAGTAAAATATTGCAGCTTGATCTAATTTACTCTTCCAATGACATCAATTGAGCAATTTCAATCAACTTCAACAAAAACTAAAACAACTATGAAATTTTTCCAGCTGTAAGTATATTGATAAGGATACCTTAAATTGGCTGGTAGACTGGCACATTGTGTTCTTATCCGTAGTTTAGTAAGTAAGAAAATAAATTGGGCAAGTCTTAATCCCCATTATATCTAGTAATATACTCCGTTCTATGACCTTCCTTGTTTATGTCCTGTTGTCCCTTGTATTCACTTTCATTCTAGAACGAGTTGATACTCCAGGATGGTGCTATGGTGCTGGCTATCCTTTCCCTTTCTCTAGATTTGTAAACCTTGGATAGCAACGGAACGGAAGGAATATACCTATCTGCTTACTTATGACATATTAATGAAATAGGAATAGTATTGAATATCTTAAAAACCAAACAAAAGCCCCCTCCCCCTTTATATAAGAAGAATTTCATTGGTAATCTATACTAGCTTATGGTGATATAAATTCTTTAAGAGATCTAACTGAGTAACGAAACTTATACAACCCCAAAGAAGTAACAATAAAATAAAATGATATCCTGATGATGATACCGTCATCAGAAACCGGTCAACCAGTTTCATTACACCTCTTGTGAAATAGTATAAGTTTTATTAATTTTATGGATTTATTATTACTTTTCCTTTGATCCTAATCCAAATACGAAATTACATTTACATTCCATCTAAGAAAAACTACACTTGGCGCGTTATCTTTAATATTCCTCTAGTAAAACCTCTCCTTCGGTTTGTACATCAAAAATTACTGAAAAAACCTTAATACAAAGTCCGTTAATAACCTTAACCATTTAAAGAGAACCGCGCGGTAACTGGACTTAAAACATCTGAACAATTTCATCCTTTTCAACCATCGGCAAAATCAGGCTTCATAGCAAAATGTTGAAGAACATAGGTCGACGAGAGAGTAAAAAGTTGATGATGTTTTCAAACTGTAGATGAGCAATTTACCCATTGGAAATAGTAGACGTACAAACATCAAGGACGGCAAGAGCCATCTCGAATAGAAATTCAAGTTTTCGCGCGAAACATTCGATTTCGAAACGAATAGCCAACTGTGCACAACGTAATACGTCCAGTTCCATACGCACAACCAACGCCATGAATAGAATGATTAGTTTTAACATTTTCTCACCGAAAATCAATACATTGTAAAAAATATCGCCGAGCACAAGAAATTGGAAGCACATGTAACCATTAAGCAAGCCCACCAGGGCCTTGCCAGCAGCTTTTTGGTTGGAAAATATGCTTAGGCAATTACTCCAAGTATTTTGCAAGTATATGCAACGTCCATGCAAACCGGAAAGGTTCATATGATCCTTTTTCTTCTCCAAAAATTTTGACGGAAATAATGCGGATCACACACTACCTTAGGCTTCCGTAGGCGTCATTAAGTTTTTCAAACCTTAAAGTTTTCTCCAGAAAGAGTATATCCAAATCACCTCGTAGCACACCACCTAGATGAGAGCTCAAACTTTCTTAAGCGGTGAAATCGAATTTGGAGACGCGCAAACTCAGCTTTACTCGTCTGTAGAACATAAGTATTTTCTAGGGAAGGTGGCTCTAACAAGGAAATTTTTTCATTCAGATTTATGAAATATATCCTCAACACGAAACGTCAAGTTGATCTCACAATCAGATGTAGGTTTTCCCACTGTGTGAAATCGGAATATTTGTCGAGTCGTGGTTGAAGTATCCGAGACAATCGTGACAAAGGCAGGTATCAAAAGAGTTACTAAAAGTGACTTGTCTTAAATGCAGATAAAAGGAAATAATTCCTTACATTCCCTTTAATCCATCCGCATTATAACGTTTAGACTTTAATTCCTTTTCACAAGAAAAGAGATACCACTTCGTCCGTACAATGCCTAGAAGCACTCCAATATCGAGATACCCAAACAGGTGATAAAAATCGGAACAAATCCCGGAAAATCCGGACGCCTGGACATCCAACACTTCATTCGTGCACGCATGAACTATTTCGAGTCAACTTTTTCGCTAATTGAAGTTTAGCGGGAATCATAACATTCCCTCATCGAAGTGATTAATTAATGACAGGAGTGGTTGTGGGGGAGAGGACATTCACACCAAACCTCGAATTCGCGGAGAATGAATCCCTCGAAAGGGCATCTAAAAATAAAAGGGACACCGTTGGGGTTAATTCTAAACGATTCGTTTCCTATCCAATCTCGTCCAGTCTCTTCAAACCGATTGAATAGTTCAGTTCTCGGAGAGGGCGTCGGGAAATTATGAGCTCTAGACAGGATGTGATGGCCCCCCTTCTCTCTCATACGTACAACTTCCTTCTGTTTCTTTCACTTCATCACCGCTTCCCCTGCTGCCTTTATCCCACACTCTTCACTCCATCAAATGAACTGACCTGCAAAATCACTCAGTCTCCGTCGACGGTATTTTTGCAAAATAGAAATAAAGTTGACATTTCGCGTCCTTTTGGTAAATCCCTGATCGTAAGTGTTCCGTTCAAATCTTTACTTCTCGAAATATGCGGTTGACAACAGAACCGTCGTGAAGTAGAACGTCATATTTAATGGCTGTACTTGAATACTCAAGATGCTTCGAGGATTAAGTGGGCGTATGTGATAATATGCCAAAGTATGAAAATTCGGACTATGAATCTCCAAGCAAATTCGATGCAATCAAATGGCTACCAATGCAAGGCGATAAATCTGCACAACCATAATTTTAGTTAGAGAAAATAGAAAACTTCGTAATTTTTCCGCAGGCTTTTATTTTGCGACCGGTTTCGCTAAATGACTAGCATCTTCTGAATGAAGAAGATGCTAGTCATTCGTCGCAAAATAAAAGCCAGTGGAAAAAATTACAAAGTTTTCAATTTTTTTCTATTTCGATGGCCTTCCACGAAGTAACTCCCAAAAATATTTATTTATTTATTTATAATTTTAGTTGATAAGTCACGTATGGCTTGTATGCATGATGCTAGAAAAAGGACCGTAGGAAAAATTTCATGAGGTAGCCGGGACTCGAACGCGATCTGCTACCTTTCGGCTAGCTGCTTCAACATCTACAACAGACTAAATTATACTATTACTATTATCGAAAAAATTACACAATCAATTATACTATAGAAATTGAGGAATTTACTTTACAAAAATATTATTTTTCCTAGCAGCTCAAATAGATAGAGGAACCGCGCGGTGAGTGAAAAATCCTGGTTCGAGCCCCGGTTACGTCAGATCCTCTGCGTGTTCTTTCCACATCCATATATTTCCATAGTGATTATAAACATTAAATGCGTGGAATGCTGCCAGAGGGAATGTCGTAAAGGCACTTTTTAATGTGGACAATGCAGGATGCCCTCTTCTACGTAATAGATAACGTATTATATAATGTTTAACAATTGATTCCGCCTGCCCTCGTAAGCCTGAGTTGATCTAGCGAAAAACGAGATATATTAAAACTACATGAGAAATTTAATATCCACTTTCTGAGTATTCATCTATACTAGTAGTATTTTTAAAATTGCTTCAACAGCAGAGGTCATTTCGCACTCGGGCTCCCACCGGGAATCGAACACGGGAGCGCTTTCACCGGAGTCGAACGCGGTGCCCACATGGTTATCCGAGTGACCTATTTATTCATCTACACTTATATTCCTGCGAACGAACTTAGCAAATAGACATCTTGGTCTTAATTGTTTTGGCCACTTAATTAACCGACGAATGGAAACCCCACACATACAAGAAAAAATACATATTAGCAGAAGTTAGGACTAGAGTCGACTTAGTAGAGTAGACTTAGGGTCCCATCTGCCATTTAAATTGTGTTTAAACATATACATACAAAAATCCATGTAATACACTGATAGCGAAAAAAGAAGTACTTCGGGAGAAGATACCACTAGCATCGCAGCTGCAGAACGCAAGAATTTAAGCAATGCAGGTTTCGTAGCAAGAAGCAAGGACGATAACGAAATCGTATGGAATGGTATTCCAACAAAAGAACGAAAACAGGAACAATGAAGACAAGACACCCTCCAAATTTCTAACGATTTATACATGTTCTATTTATGAGTAGCTGTCTGAATGAGATGCACAATGACTACTTTTTTTCTGCGCAAACTGCAATCCAAACTAAGCTTTCCTAAAATTTCTCTGAACTTAATTCGATAATTAATTAGGTTCCGACGATTACTGATTCTTGACGAGGATCTTGATAAAGGATCCTGGAAGGAATTTACCTTAAGTTCCAAATATACATCCCACTTTTTTGCTAAATTTGAGGATTTCATCCTCAAGTAATAGTGACTCGTCCGCTTCGCGAAGTGGAGCATTTTGATAAACCCAACATAAAACATGTGTGCAGAAAAACGAGTAGAATGCCCTTAAATACGACAAGCTCAACTTTTTACCTGTAGCGACAGAAATGAGTATGAGAGTGATGTGCTCTTCTGAATACAAACAAACGATTTTCTTGAAAGCCACACTGAGTACCTTTACATATACCGCAGGTTACCAACTCCATCACAAGTATCCCCTACTTTTCTCTCCCACCAAAGTTCGAACTTTCTGACCGTATAAACCGCAGAACTTTCGAAGAACATAACCGCGACGGTTGACGCTGAGCTCAACAATTGGATTTTCACCGCACTTTGTCTAGTTAAAAGGTGATATAAGTTATTATATCGCCTTGATTTCGATCGAGAAAGAGTTGGAAATTTTCCGAAATCATCACAGAGAAAATAATCACCTTATCAAACAAACATTTTCTAACATTACGTTGAATACTGGGAAAGCAAGCAAGCTTAATGAAGCAATTGGCCGCGCTAGAAAATGATCTCTTCGAATAATTAAAAAGCAATACCCGAAAAATAGACTTTCCCACGAAAATTTTAGTAACAGATGAAATTTTACGACTGATAATCGTACACGCATTATAATCATAATGATTCAAAAATTAATATTTAAAAGAGTATTACCTACAATATAAAAAGCGGAAAAATTCGAACAGCTCAATCAAATCTCAATCACCCTCGCTTTCATTATGAGTATGTTGAGATCAATTTTTCATGACGGAAATTATACGAAATATTTATCAGTACAGATATCAGCGACGAAATAGTTACTCCAGTTTACAATGATCGCAAGCTCCGAGAGAAAACGATGAAGTGCTACCAGGAAATAATGATCTGAACAGATAGCTACTTCTGGTCGTTTTTTTCCGCGGAGCATTATATGACATAATAGCAGCTAGGGATAGATAGGGAAATCGGTGATTTGCACCTCCTGCCACACGCCTTTGGCGACTTGCAGGGCCTGTATGTAAATGTAAAATGTAAATGTCGACCTCGTATCAGAGTTCAAGTTTCAAAAACTCTGCACTCAGAATTCCTGTAAAATGGCATACGAAGGAAACAGTATAAAAATTATGTACAGAATAAATACTGGATAAGTTATGAATGACGAGGATCTGAGGAACAAAATGCATGGGATCAAACATTCTCAACAAAACCAATACATTGTAACTCATCTTCCAAACAGTCATACGTGATGTATTTACAAGGTGCTAAGAGGGAAAACGAAAAAGATGAAATGAAACAGATTCACGAGGATGAATAAGGCGAAGAATCACAACGATTTTCTGCAAAGAGATTTCTGACAACTTCGATGACCAAAAGAGGAAGAAATTTGTTCGCTTTAGTCGGATTCAATTCATCAGTTTAGTCCGTTTTAAAACGGAAGGAATTAGGTATTTATATGTTTTATGTGTTTACGTGAAATTTTTTAAATTTTAAATTCAAATTTAAAACATGAACCACGAGGGAAACATGCAGACTTAATTTTCAACGACCTGGTTCATTCAACTTCTTATTTTATCCATGTTTACCATCGGATTAAGTTTTATCCAAACGAAGAATTTTAGCCAATGAAAGCTATGCACAAACTTTAAGCTATGTACAAACATTAAGCATTTATTTACACATATATTTACATTTTGATACCCAGTTGAAGTTTGAGATTATCTTAAACTATTGCTAAGTTAAGGGAAGCCACGAGTTTATGCTTTTACACTCCTGTAATCTATCAGAAAAATTTTATGATGACTGCCATGAATTACCATAATTATGTTTTGAATCATACTCACGGAGTGTCGTCGGAAACCATATTGTTCCACGAAAGTAGTTACAGATGAAATATCTATTTGCAACAAATCCCACCAGCTTCCGCGACAAGAACCGCTACACTGCCCGTTGACACATTCCTACGTTTAACAATAATCGTGCAATGAGTACAGAGACCCTGAAGAAAACAAAATCATAAAAAATGTGCAAAAATAATAAAAAATCAAATAAAAAAGAAAAAAATATTTTAATAAAAATGAATGAGGAAAAGGAAGGCTAGGGATTAGTGGAACAAAAAATAGTTTTCTGTTAATCATTTAAAATCAATAAAGCGGGGCGTAATGAAATTAAAAACTGCCTTGATAAAACAAGCCGTCTTTTTTCGCTCGATAGACCATTAAACTGTCACTCGATTTAAGATACGCTTTCACATTTTAATCTCATGACCTCTGACGGCCATAAACTTTTTCGCAGATCGGTTCTACACGCTAATTTATTTCGGATTAAGTTTCAAATACTGAGAGTTTCATCCACGAGGTCTCATCACGGCGGAAACTAGAAGATTCGACATTCGAAAGAATTGGTATAAGTTATTTCCACTGATTATTTACTGAATTCCGCCACCAGCATGCGTAACGATTAGAGAAAATTCATTTCTTCCGCGTCGCAAAAAAGCGATGTTTCTAGTCTTAGACGCACCTCCTTAGAGACTGGAAGTTCTGTATTTGAGGCTAATTTAGAATTAACTTTGAAACGAAAGTTAATGTACGTTACTCGTAATAGGAGTAGTTAGAAGATAATCTCAAAACTCTTTTTTTAAGGTAGACCTTCACCTTCATAACATGAAACAGATTTAAATGAGAAGTTTTAGAAAGTAAATTAAGGAAAAAGGAGATCCAGTTCCATGCACAGTTATTAAGAGTGAAGACTTTAGTTTCCGTGTTATATACCATTGTTACTTTAGTTATATTAATTATTAGAACTTAATTTATAATTTTCCATAAATTTTAAGAAGTTTATAATTTAAGCATAATATTGATTCACGCTTCGCCGTATTATCGTTTTATGAATGTGTTTTTGTAAAATAACAAAATTAAGTTTCTTGACAAGAAAATTGGCTGGAACAAACATTTAATTTTGTGAATAATATAATAATGAAATTCTAGGAGCAAACCCCATTCTTGCGGTAGTGTCTGTTACAGCTGGAATGTCATGGAATATCCAACGCGTTTTTATTGTAAACATTTTTGAAAAACACAGCTGAGGAATCCTTAACTTCAATGGAATATTGATAGTTTCCTATCCCATCTCTTATGTGCAGGGTCGTCGACGAATATTCCGAAACTCAAAGCTCAAAATGTAGGAATTTACCGCCATCCCTGCCAATAAATACGAGATAAATCGACGAAAGTGATTCTGCGCAATGACACACATCATCAAACCCGAAAGACATCTGTTTTCGGGCATCAAACGGTACTGGAACAGCGATCGCACCAATCCATTCATCCCAAAAAAGAATCGCTCTCAATTTTTCGTATTTTTATCGGAAGTCTCTTTCCGTAGACCGAATCGTCAATTTAAACAATGTCCTGAAGACCTACCCCTGGAAACCGAGCAAATGAGACCGATGAATGGAAAAAGAGAACTAGAAAACCTAATAGAGATCGAAGATTAGGGTTCCACGTGCCATAGTAATGCGCAAAAACGAGTTCATTTAATACCCTCCATCCGATTATGTATCAACCTCTTGTTACGAGCATCTTTAACTAAAAGATTTCCCGCGCGGAGGATTCGGAATCGATTATCGATTCCCGCACCGCTCGGCTCCATTCGACCGCAGATCGAGTTCCCCGTCATAGACAAACGCGTAGTCCCACAGCCTAGTTGCCGGTCAAATGGCCCCGTGAGTTAGTCTCTGGTGCAAATTTGGAGAGGAGCTCAGGAAATGGCCCAGTAGAAATTCTCAATTCATCTCCCTCGCCAGAAATCTCAACACTGGTTTTGAGCCGGGCGATCAATGATTCATTGGGGGTTGGTGTGGGGTAGTTGCTACGCAACGAGAGTTGTGCTGCGTGCCATCGTGGCCCCACAGCCTCGGTAAAGGGGCGGAGGGGTGCGAACACCCCTTGGCAGCAGCAGCGGAGAAAGAAAGGGTAAGGGAAAAACAGGTTGCAGCGGCCTCAGGCGTCGAGGAACGCACGAGGGGTTGTATTGTCCCCAACGTAGCCCGAATTAGCAGCACTGAAAGAGGACTTTTCATTCCTTCGATTCGATTTTTCCGAGTTATTTTTTTACGGACAAAAGGAGCTCGGAAGGATTGTGCGGCGCTAATGAGGGGAGCATTTGGGCGAGAAAAATGCCATCAACTTCGAGGGAATATATGGAGTGTTTCTGAATTGAAAGAGCCCCAAAAATGCTGGACTACTGTGTGAACTAGGAAATGCTAAAAATGACGCGAAGGATAAAGCTGGCATGCACATTTACGTGTGAGCAATGGCAGGAACCCGTTACTTCCGAAGAGAGATGGGATGTTTCTCAGTATTTCCTTTGTTTTCGTCCGAATTTTTAACGGATTGAGGCAATCCTGGATATGGAAACAACAGAGCAATTTTCCAACCAAGTTATTTCGTCACTCCATCATTCCCATTCCAATGATCAAAGGATTTTTGGCATCAGCTTAAAGGATGGCTATTGAGAATAGTAAATCGCGTTCATTGTACGATCCGTAGGAATGTTATCATTAAAAGGATTGAAGGGTGCATGTCAGAATTATATCTGAAATTGGTACAGGTTGAAGACTCCGGAGAGGGATTTGAAATGAAAATAGTACCAGAGACGCAATGCTCACGCTGCTCAATAATTAAATTGGAACCGCAATAAATACGTGGAATTCAAAGAGCCGTCGAAATGGAGCGTTGCAGGTGCAAAACGTAAATGACGATCTAATTTCCCTTTTATAACAAAAAAAAACTCATTTCATCACCGGCGAAACAATTGGCTGCTGCTGATGTTTTTAACTCGACTTTACAAAAGGAAACACAACACTCACCAAAGAGATCATAATTTTTTGCATATAAATAAACATCGAGGAGTTACATCGTGATTTCACAATAGGTCTGTTTACATGTATATCCTATGTACACAACATTCAACCGGTTAATCTAAAATAATTTGGAATATTTTAACAATATTAGGCTACGCAATTATCAACGAGTTGTTGCAAACATTCACATTATTGCGATCACATACATTTCGTGCACTCAAATTTGCATAATCCAAAACGCGGCTACATACATCATCATACATCTTAGGTTTAGCTTTAGAATTGCTTTAGAGAAACATCGAATCATAAACAATTGGCTTCCTTTTGTGAAAAACTATCCTTTTTCTCACGAACAATTGTCTTCTCGGAAATCTGGAAAGATTTACTGGTTTTGTAAATCAATATCACTCGAGTTTGAACGAACAACGATTTTCCCATTAAATTATGTAGTTCTCCCTAATAGAGAGGAAGATGAGCGTTGAAATCTGAGGTCGAAAGAGTCATTCGGTTTCTAGGTCAACTGTTGCTCCAATCGTCCGTAACGCTGATACGAAGAAAGCGTGAAATTAATCGGGAGATGCTAAAGAAAAGGAAATTGTTTTACTCCCTTTGATAGCTGACAAAAAGCCAAACGCTAATCACTTTGACTCTCGGAAAATATCTGGAGAAAAATTAGCAAGCCTCAAGCGGCGTCAGAGTGTCTCGCAAGAAGATTTCTCCGGGGAAGATTCTGGCGCGCTCATCCATGTAAATCCTTTTTCCCTGTAACAGTCAGTTGAGCTCCACTTCTTTAAATGTAATCTCATTGTGAAAGGCTTAAAAAACATTTGAATGGAATATACTCGAACTCCATATGTCGAGGAATAAAAGTTTCCGTATCTATGCAGTGTTAGAATCAAACTCCATACGGCTGTTAACTGACCGATGCTGCAAAATAAAAATTTACTCAATTCGCGAAACGTCGCGTAATTTTTCAAACAAATTCCCCCGAAAATTTCGGCACGTGGAAAGGACTGCTGAAAGTGTGTGATAAGGTCAAAGACCATTAAGTGTAGCAAGGAACGAAAAATAAATCGAAATTTTCCTAAGCACAGAATTGGCTTCGAAAACAGCAAGGATATCAAACTGGTTTTAGGAGCCACTGACGGATCGAGAAGGGAGCGGAAAAGGTATCGTAAATTCGCCGAAAAGGTGAGGCAGATGTTGTCGACGGAGGTGATAAAATTTTGGAGAGCACGATGTAAGATGTGATCACTTACGTTAAGCATTCTCTAAGCCGATATGATAGGGAAAGCTTGATGACAAGAGGATACTCCAGTTCCCTTCGAGAAGATGCTCGCACTTTAGATAGCGCTCAAGTGTCTCGAATATGACAAGGAAATTCCTGTGGAAAAGGTATTCTTGTATTACGTAAGAAAATTACCAAACTTCCACTCCATCATATCCTTCCGTATCTTTTGGCAGCAGAAATGGCTAATAAACACAATACGTTCACCCTTAAAAGTGAGTGAAAACTTCAGAAATATCCTGTACATCCGAAATAGATAAAGACACATTCCAAGACACAGAAAGCCGCTAAACATTGGACGACATTTATTGCAAGTTAAAAACAAAGTAATCAACGTGAATACCGAACCCTTTGACAAGAAATCACATAACGAGTATGATCCGCAAAAAAAGTAGTGAAGAAAAGTAAGTAACCATGTTATCCACAGACTGCTGCAGAAACCAAAAGGTTCCCATGGCCATAATAGTAAAGGTGTGGAAAAGTGTATGGAGAAAGTTCCACGTTATGTCAAAATAGCGATTAGAGTGAAGAACCAGAACTTAAAATACGTGGAGAAGGAAAGAGTATCCAAAAAGGAAAGACTATGAAGAATGGCTAGGAATGATCTTAGGAACAGGTGTAGCCGGTTGGGAGAAGGAAAGTCGCAACATAGGAATGGGATGAGGAAATTTAGTGGGATGTGTGGCTGAAATGGTTTGAAGGTTGATGAAGGAAAGTGGGATGGGGTAAAAGTAAAGGGAAAGATCTTCTATAAAAAGAGATGAAAGGGAAGAGGAGGGGGAGGCAGCGGTGAGAAGGAAAGAAAAGAAGTGTAGGCAAACCACAAAGGAGCAGGGGCTGGGGTGATGGGGATAGCATCAAAGCCTAACCGTCGCATGAATTATAACAGGCTTCTGGTTACAACATAAATATTATATCCTGCACTATTATTAGTTACATATTAAACAAGAATTTAGTCGTGTTAATATTAAAAAAAATTGAAAAGTTCCTTTCGGCATACTTCTAACATTTCTGCAAAGGATTCGAATGCGAATCGTCAAAACGAAAACGGTGATTGGAGAGCGAAAATATCTTATCGTTGGGGAAGATAATTCATCGCTGCAAATCTATTGAATATCCGGCAGGTCATCATGGCAATAGTCGACGACGGCCAACATAAATTAAAGAGGATCTCGGCACCTCTTTTAGCGCGTGGAAGATTTCCAATCCGCGCGATGACTGGCCACGAGTTGCGTACAGAAGCAATAAAAGTTCAATGAGCGTAATATATTCGAGCGGAGAATAGGAAGATCACAATCATGGCCACAGGTGTCAAGCATCCAGCTAAAATTAGGCTTCAATGAGAAAACATTTCGGCAGCGGCTCTATTTTTACCGCGGCATTAATTTTTAAGAAAGCGCGTACAGCGGCCGCTGGAGCTGGCGACAACTATTCCGGGAGTCGCTTTTATTGCCGCTTCACACCTCCCGCGCCAAACTTTTTCGACCATCCTGCAAAATCCTCTTCCTTCACGCAATGACACCAACACTGGGACACGGAGGACCCGCGACCACTAGCTCTCCCATTTCACCGCGCGGGACATCTAAGCCGAGAATGCACCCGGCGTTCGCGCCATCGTTTCTCCCGCCGACCGACGAGAGCGCCACGGAGAGACAACTGTTAAACGGCGGGAATCGTGGAGGAGCGCGACGCAGAGCGTCGTGTCTCACCTGACGAAGGACCAAACGGGTGCAGTCGAACAGCGGACGGAGGCGTCAGCTAAGCGTCGAATGGGTAGCAGCACTCCGCCACGCACACTGAGCTCCTACAGACTGAGTGTTGGCGAAGGAAAGCAGGAAAGCTGGGAGTGGAGGGGAGCGAGCGGGGGAAGGAAAGTGAGCGCGGGGCTACGTCACTGCTCCCGCGATGATCCTCCGCTGGGCGGGGGAGGGTCGCCGGATGGCGGTCCTTTTGGAGAGGCGTCGGACGCTGGAGGGGACCACTCGCGTTGGACCACTCCTCGAGGGAGGGGAGACTCCGTTTGCCCTCCTTCGAGAGATTTTCCGGCGAAAATCGCCGATTCGCGATGCCGCCGCGGAAATTCCCCGTACGTTCCGCGTCGTTGTCCGCGAATGCTTCCGCGGACTCCGAAATCGGGATGGGGTTTACTGCTTCCTTGTTATTGCTACTTGCAACATGTAAGGAGAAATGGGAGTTTCTTGGAATTTCCGCGACGTCGGAGTTTTCCTCCTCTGTGACCCGGAATGCTTTAGCTCCTGGGCATTATCTCAATCGGGAGGCCTAGTATGAAAACATCAGGTGGCTCGTTGGCTCTTTTCAAATCGTCCGATATCGTAGCTTATATTGGATTGCTGTCTCCATTAGAATTAATGTAAGACTGAAATGTCTCCTCTCATTTAACCAATTGTCATTTTATAATTACGATTATATTACTATGATTATACAGATTACGAAAATCACAGTAACTGAAGGAAAAATAAGGTGGAAACTGGCATTAAGTAATCATATTATTCTCAGAAATTCCTCACGGGTCATGCAGCGCGTCAATTCGTTGGTAAAGACTGACGTTTCAGCAACAACCTCAGTTGCCATTTTCAAGGATTATCATTATTAATATTATTTTTATAATCAAGGATGATAATATTTAATAATATTATTATTTTTGTAGCATAATTACTGCAAGCAGATAACATCTGGTGGCAGTGGGAAATATTTACGTACATTAGTACATTATCAAACAGTCCTGATAGAATATAGATATCAAGCAACATAGAAGGGAGATAACGAGACAACATACTTTCTCATGAATATAGTCATTGAATTAATAAAAATAAATGTTAATTTGATTTACATTCTAAACATAAACCAAATTAATTAATTGATAAATATATGAAAAAATATTATATAGAACATATATAAAAATTTTCATAATAACTATAATTACATAAAATGTATTATATAAAAATGTATTATATAAAAGTATATTATATAAAAATTCATTATATAAAACTTATTATGTAATAACCAGACAAATATTTGGAAGAAATGGGCAGTACAAAGGAATGCGAAGGTGAATATTCTCCATTTTATTTTCACTGGATTTGATAGATGAGACTGGCGAAACAAAACTATTTGCATGTTTTGGTTTGTTTCAGGAAGTAAAGACAAGGACGCAGATTCTCCACTCCAGCTTTGACGCATGGGTTTCACGGCAAGTTACGTAGGCTCAAAGTGGCCGCAAAAATTTTGATGAACCGCAGAGGGAAGAAGAACAGTAAATTCGGTTTTGTCATTCAAAATTGATTTTCATCAAGAATTCATGTTTCCAATACTGACTCATATATTATTTCCACTGATAAGCCGACAGCGATCGCAAGTATTTTCATTTTCACTGTGAAAAAGTGAGAATTTCAATACAATATTCGTTAGTTATCGAAGTTATCGCGATATGATATCAATTCAAATTATTGATTATGATTTAAAGGTGGGAAGGAAATTATAAATTAATAAGCTTGAAAGGATGAAGTCAAAGCAGTAGTAATTATTTGCATCTATATTAACAATAAAATTGATATAATATAAACTTCAAGGTAAACAGCAACATAAGAAAATAAGTAAAAAAATTAATGATTTAAATTAATATATGAAATCACAACTATTAAAATTTATGCGCGAGTTTTAAAATCTAACGAGTCGCAAGTGGCCGCACAAAAATTTTAAAGAGGCCGCATGCGTTCATATGTCTGCTGTTCAAATACCCATGCTTTAGCTTAAGCAGTCATCGTGCACCCAATCTTTCTCTTCAAGATTTTTGAGTTCATTAAATATTGTTTCCTCCTATTCGCAAATGTCTTGGGACATAGGAGGAAATTCCTTTCACCAGCCTCCGCGGAAAATTGAGTTTCGCCTACGGCTATTACCCAATCGATGCAAATTTCATAAGCGTAACTGCATTTTATACGACTCCGCTATGCAAATTTCCGTTTCTCTTCTAATTCTGTTACTGAAATTTCCAATCAATTTCAACTTATGCGCGATATATCGCACGTTATTTCCATCTTTCTCACAGTAAATCCGGCATTCATGCAGTAGTAAGCATCTGTGTCGTTCAAATCTGTGACGGTGACTCACCTGCATTCTATTTTCAAATTTTCTACTTCTTTCATGAGTATTGCAATCAATGCGAGTGATGTCGGAAGAATTTGTGCGGGCAAATAGCCGATGAAACACCATCTGGAAGTTTGTATAATGTCCTATATGATATGATTCTTATATAGATAAAATATATCAAATACAAGGATACAGGAATAACATAATCATGTCAACTTATGTTTAGCAATCACGTATGAAACTCTTTGCAACCGAGTGGAAATAGATTAATGCTATTAGTTCAATCTTGGATGGAATATTTACTATCCATCATATTAAACTCGAAAGGCCTCCAATGAAATATCTGCGGTTATAGACTCAATCACTATATACACATCTCCTATACTTATGTGGAACCATTACAAATGGCGTGAATCATTATCAAAAATGATTTCTATCATTAAATCACCTTTTTGGACTTTTCTAAATATTATGCGAAAATAAAATGAAGATTTAGTCAAAGAAGGAAAGTAAAATGCACTATTATCTGCAATTTTACATTCTTTCTCTTCTATAATAATAGAGTATTATTATTTGCGTACATTTTAAAGTGAGGAGACTATGGTTACTGGTCCACTAATACCGCAATTCATAACAAAAATAAAGCTGCTTTAAGCAAGTTTCCTTTGGAAATAATCCGATTGGTATCGATAAGACTATTTTCAATTAAAATTTTCAAACATTCCTTTGTAAATTCGGCTCAAATAATAAAATGGTATACATAAATGATGACATAAGTAATGAGATTTACGAATGGAGTTGGAAGATGTTTGCAGCATTACTTTATCTTCGATATTCATCGAAAACTAGCATTAATTATAATATAAATAGCCAAGATTAGCCTATATATAAAGTCGCTAATGAATTTTAACGATGGCAATATATGTCATAGAAATTCATTATTTTGTTAGAATAACTTTTTTTCGTGTTCGCTTCTAGCCATACTATCTCAAACACGTGTTGGCGATTCGATTTATATTGGAAGCTATGATATCCTCTCGTATGAAATAATATGAAATGATATGACAAGAAATCAATCCAAAAGCGAGCGGCTTCCTGATACAAACTTACTAATCGATGATTTTCCATTCATTGCTCGGAACAACAAATAATTTATATTATCCGAGTGTCTCTATAATAAGTATTTTTGTCCTTTCATAATTTGTCAAATATTCCAACACCTCTTCTATTACCACAACCCCATTTCTTAAATATCTCTGTCATTTTTGCGACACCTTGAAATATCGTCGTGAAAACTATTAAGTTTCTCTCCTTATCAGCACATCTGACTGGCAATAATATTTGTGAGCGAGAATTGTCGACACTTTCCGAACGCAAGCGCCAATATTACTCTAACAATACTTGAAAGATTCATAGACCTATCATCACAAAGTATTCTGTTTCTTTAGTATTTTTGCATAATTTCTTTTATACCGTATACCCTCGAGTATAAGACACGCCTTATCCTGCGTTATTCGAGCTTCTAGAGACCTGGTAATTCATAGATTCGCAAGTTAAAATACATTATGACAAGGCAGGTATCACAGAGAAAATCAACTCCAACCATAACGTTTAAAACTATAGTTAAATTTTCCCATGCCAGTCAACTTCCATCTCGTAAGAAATAATTAGCGCTCTCATACTCCTCCGGTATGCCAGTGGATTACGATAAATCTAGACACGTTTCTTATGACACCTTGCTCTATTAAGGGATCATTGGAAGACATGCATACTATTAAGAAATTAATAACTATCGTCCCACCGCAACCCTTACACGTACATGCGGTAAGCATTTTTTCCTATCTCTTTCCTTTGTATTCGATCTTTTATTTACCCTCCTCTGCGGGCGCATTCCCACGACGTAAAGTTTCTCTTCGACAGTTTGTTTTGCAAAGACTCTTTCCTCTTACCAGCCCTTTTTTACCTTCATAATTATTTTTAATTACATATGTATTAAGATGACATACGAGGATGGGTGTGGGATAGCCGCATTAGAAACAAACCTCGGTAAATGAAGAGTCTGTATAGTATAAAATTAATTAATTATTAATTATTTAAGACGACATACGAGGCTTGGTGAAACATAGTGGCATATTAGGAACAAACCTCTCAAATTGAAGTTTATCATAAAATCAATTTTTAGAAGATAAAATTAATTTTTACAGGAGTGATAAAAATATTTCAGTGAATCTGTCCAGAGGCTGTTTCCAAACCATCTCTGGTGCTTTTGGCAACGAGCCTTCCTAAAGCAGGAGGTACCCCTGGAATGTAGACTTCCCGATGGCACAGCTCCAAAAAAGTTAGATGGTACGCTTTTTGCTGTATTCATACAAGCAGAATGGGAAGAAACGACGTATTTGATGTACGACCCTGAATGATAATCTACAGCTGAATTACATGAAGCCAAGGTGGGGAACGTTTATTCCGTATGATGGCGGAATATACTATCAGGCCGAATTAAAGCGTGCATTAGTCTCAGAGGAAGCAGAAAAGGGCACACAGAACGCCCTGAAAGACCGCAGTTTCCGCACCTCTAGCAAAATCACTGATTGTAAATTATCATCAAAATATGCTCATTATCAATTAAACCTACAGCACTTCTAAAATACATTGATAATGAAGAATACCTCATTATTTTTATACCGCTTACTCGATAAGTTTTCATATTTCCGAAAATATTCCCTCCATTAATGTAATTTATATATGTTTTACAGTAATTCTACAAGCAACAATAAACGCTGTACAAATCGAGGAACTGTAATGTGAAATTCATAGTAGTATTTAGGTTGTTGTAAAGATCAGAAAAAGACAAGATAGGAGCTAGAGAGCGGAATTTAAGCGCCTGCATGTATCGTATTGTTCCCGCTGTTTCGTTTTGAGCAAGCAGCTTCGATATCGATTATTCCAAATAACCATTATAAAATCTTATTGCTGCATACATCTCTTGCCCCACACACGTACAGATATTCATCCCCTGTTATTCCTAATATTACGTATGTTTATATTATATAACTTATCCTCTTCAGCATCCCATTCACTACATTCAACCAGCTGTTTCTCGATCGTCTTTTCCATTTAGTGACTCCATATTCTCATCATAAATCATCTTTGTCATTCTTTTTTGTCCGTCCATCCCACACATATAAGCCAAAGTAAAAAACATATACCCTGCGAGTTGCCCTCAGGCGTACGGAAAGGGCTGCATGCTCCATGACTCTACTTTTCCAATCACTTACTTTTACGTATCGTTGACGGATAAAATGAATTCTTGAAGCGACTTTTTCTAGTATGCATTTCCCTGACCCTCCTTGCAGTATCAGAACGTAACAGGGTAACAGTAATTATGACGCATAATTTCTGCTACATCCTTCAAGAACGTACTTTCTCTGAATATAATAAGTCAGTTAAGCCTTTGTTTGAATCTTCTTTCTTCTATAGATTCCCATTCTGCGTCCATAAGCACCTGAGTATCGCTCACGGATTTCTCGTTGCGATTCATCACAAAGCTTACTGATTTTCGATGAACCTTTTCTAATTCGCAGATACAACTCTTTTCAAAAGATACGATACACCATACGATAAGATACCCTACACTACATGCATATATAAGCAACTAGCGCAACTATATTGAGTATTCCTACCTTTAATTTATTAATTTAAATGATTTTCGGTTTTCGGTAATGTTCGGATATTTTGTGTCATTATTATGACTATGTCCCTTAGTCTTTATTTTTAAGTTTCTATTAGTCCTTCCTATATAAAATGCAGGGCAATCTTTGTACTTTAATCTATAGACACCGGAACATCAAAATAGCTTTGAGAACAAGAAGGAATATTCTCTCTTCGCCAAGGAACTATTGAGCCACGACAATAGCAACGACTTAATCTCGACAGCCTCCATATGGAAAAATCGAAGGGAATCGAGCTATCGGAACAATTAGAAATTGTTCCAATACCTCGATTAAAATAATAAGACAATAAGAAATCGAACCGGTTCCGAACTAAAAACCGAGACAAAAAAACCGTAATTTGTTACTGAGTGAAAACCAAACGCGAACCAAAAAATTGAAATTCTTGAACCCGAACCGAAACCGATATTTATTCCGTTTCAATTTTCGGTTCACAAAAATGCACATTTTACTTAAGTTTTATTCATGGTTTACTTTTACTGAACATGTTCAACTTCGTCTTGAAACCTGGTTTTTTTCCAAATCTTAGTAGACTTATTGTAAATAAAATAGAAGTAACAAAACCACCTTTCAGAAAGATTTAATACTACATACAAAGGTAGGAGCGAAAAAACCACGGTTCGAATCAGTTCGACCATGACAGAAGGAGCGAAACCGGAAATGAACCGAAATTTCATTATTTCGTTGAACCAGAGCTACACCTGAAATCTTACAGTTAGATACCCTAGTAAGGAATAACCATTATGACAATCTTTGCCTGTAGATACTATAATTACAGCAAAACATTGGCCCCAATGAAAGCCTTTCTAAAGGAAATGCATAATGAGTTTTCTTCCTTCCGTTGAGATAATGACAAAGAGCGAAACACCTCAAATTAAATAAAGCAATACTGGATCATAAAAGCTTACACGGTTAATTCATTAAGCCTTTCCCCCAAAAACCATTAGCATCCCATCATTATTGACATTATCAGAAAAATTTAAAAAATGGACCAAGAATGATACTTACATAAGAAAGCATTAACCAAGGACCAAAATAAATATTTGTGTCAAGAAGGTAGTGGATTTACAGTCAACAAAATAATAAACTAAAACGAAAAACGGATGTCTCTTCAAAGGAAGTGGTTAAGAGACGAGTACTAGAAAATAGAGCTAATGGGAAGATGAGGTTGGTTAGACCGGATGTACAAGGAAGGCAATAAAATCACGGGTATGCGAATTGAGCTCCCAGCTGCTAATAGCCGTACTAACCAGAGAAGTCTTTTCGGACCATAGACGATAACTATCATTTTAAGATTTGCAATTAATCGCGAATATTCTTATTTTCCATCTTGCAATAATGTAAAGAGTACGGAATTTATTTTCCTTCGACAGTAGTTTCTAATTAGATAGTTTTGCATAGTACGGTTCAAATTTAACTTAGTCCTTTATTATTTCAATACTTTTTGTTATTAAAATTTCTTTTCTTTTACTTCTTTGATATTATCGTTTGGATTCACAGGTATATTTTGCTCTTTTTGTGATTTTTGTGTTCTTTTATTTAAATTCTGACTTTTTACTGTTATTGTTGGCTCGCTGTTAATTTTTTTCATTAGATCCCGTTAGTAATCCATTATAAGGGCCTCGTGCTGTTTATGGCGTTTTATTAAATAAATAAATAGAATTTTTTCCTACATTTGGAATATTTTGCACAAAGCCATATACAGTTGCAGAAATGAGTAAGAATATTTTTGTCGGTAAAGAATGAGTAACGGCCGAGAATTATTCGTGATTCTCCACGTGCGACTCTTGAAACATAGGTTGGGAACATTGGAATCCAAAAGGTACACTATTTTGGGGGTTTATCTCTAAGAAAAATAAAGAAGAAATTTTTGAGACTCAAGGTAACGAATAGAGATGTAGGATAGCATATTCATCGTCGTCCTTCATTTTCGGAAATACGAGGGTGGTCTGAAAAGTTTCCGACCCCAGATTTTTCAGAAATGTTTAGGAAATTTTCAGAAAATATGTCGAGAAATGGCGAACTTTTCAGACCACCCATGTAAAGATGGGGAGAGGAAAATGAAGCTCGCAAGTTCAGAATCGACGGGTGTAAAATCAAATTTTATACCATGTTCAACCACCAGATCCCATAATTTGTTTTCGATGCGTCTTCAGCGGCCGGTTTACTTTTGAAGTGATTTGGTCCACATCAGTGGTTCCCAAAGTGGGCTATCCCACCCCCTGGGGGCGCTGGACCAAACTTGGGGGTGCTTGACGCAAGGGAATTTCATCTTGTTGCCGATCATCTTTCGTTATAAATTGGGTGTACAGCGGTTCCTCGAAATTCGACGCTAATCCACCGCCATACTGATGGCGAAATGCGAGATAGTCGAAGCCGGAGGATTTCAGAATACTACTGCCAATATATGCATGCCTGAGTTAAATAGATCAATTCTTTTCGAATTCCATCTCAATATTTTCAACTGCACCGACCACGTTTTTGCGTTAATTAACCGTATTATACGATATTAAACGCTAAATTCCAGTTTTTTCATCATTTCACTAAATTCAGTTTATTCATTGTCATAATTTTACATCCACTTCCAAAAAATAAATGTAAAAATTTAAACTTTTGTATGAAATTAATGAAACACAAAATACAGTTCGAACGCTGGAAAGATGCCAACGCAATAAATTAGCAAGAGAATATAAAAATTCCCCAAAAATCGTTCAATGCACACAAACACATGCAGATTTGCGCTGAACATTAAACACTCGAATTGTGGTACATACAGCAACGGGTACTAAAATCCAAAAGATATTAGTGAATCAATACTTTGGCAGAGTTTTATACTCTATCATCTTGATTTCATTATGTTCCTGCTCTATTTCCACAGACTCCATATAATCAATGTTACGTTTAAGAGAAGATGAGTATATATAAAAACAGAAAAAGTTAATGAGACGCTATTTCACATCAAGATCTACAAAATTTAGTGACTTGAAAACGCTACTAAAACCATGTTACGGCCTTCCTAAGGTTGGTAATTCTGGACTTCATTGAAACGCGTTCGACTTAGATGAAAACGTTCCCTGGTTCGATTCCCGGTCGGGGCTAATGTGCAAAATGACCTCAGACATCCAGCACTATTATAATTACTATTAATACTTCTCGTTGTTTTCAGACCCTGGTTTCAGTGCAAGTTCGAACGCTGACAAACGGCTTATATCAAACTTTAAATTCATCAACAGCCGTATTCAAATTCCTTTTCTTACATCTAAAAAAAAGTACCCTCCTGATCCCCTATCGGAGTGAACCATAGCACGTATTCACCATTGGACCTTTTTCATTTCCCCGTTTATTACCATAGCGTTTCGAGCGCGGAAATATGAGTTTATAAGCGACTGCTAATGGCATCTACTTCCCTCATGTTTCCCGCACTATCACGAGGACAGACGTTAGAGGGGGACATGGAATAATAGGGTCAAACATTGGCGGTGGATAGATTGATATAGATACTAATAGAACGTTGAATTCTAGGAAAAGGCTGGGCAGAGGAGAGGAAAATCAAAAGTTGTGATAGACAAAGAGGTAGGTTATCAATAAAGAACGAAACGCGGAGCTTATATAGGGAATTCTAGGCCACAGGGACTTGCCGAGAGGCAGAAATCTGATACATGTACGATATTAAGTGCTTACTCCGGTAAATTTAAGATACTTTACTGGTTCCCTTCCCATCTCGGACTCATTTTGACGTCAGAGATCATCTTTGAGACGCGGAATACTTAATCGTGGCATTTTTCTCCGAGAACACGCTAAAAACTTTGAATTCTTAGATGCGTGTTGGCAGTGTTCCATGTGCGACACTTTAGGATTACTTAGCAAACTCTCTTTGTACCGTTTATAACAAAAAACACTTGGGTCCTCCGAGTTTCCTGAGTGCTTCGTCCGCAAAGAATTTGATAATTTACCCTAATTTTGATCCTTGCGCAATGTTCCGACGTACTTTGATTTCCACCGTTTTAACCGTTAACTTTTATATAGTAATTGTGATTCGTGTGGTTTCTGCCAAAGAAATATGCAACAAATTTTCAACTGACTGACTAAAATACCAACTTTTTTAGTTGATAAACTCTAATTTTCAATTCTTTTGCCACCCAGAAGAAATTGATTCTATATAGTCACGTCAATTCACAGAGATGGAAAAAATCCAACGTTTAAAAGTATAACTCTTCTTCCTCCGTTGCCTGAGGTTTTTCAGCAATTGATTTACAGCAAACTAAAAGATAATTTATCAGGGAAATTTACTGAGGAACAATATGACATCTTCCCTCTTCGATCAAATGCTACAAATTTTAATCACCACGTTAATTGGCTTCTGTCTGCGATTCAATCGATCAAACGGACTGCCAAATTTAACTTTAAAAAGGTATTTGATAGGGTCGATCACGCTCTTGATCAAACTCAAATGACTGAGGATTGATGGGTGTTATTCTTGATGGTTCAAACGAATTTATCAAACTAGACACAGAAAGTTGTGATTTACGGTTTCGCTTCTCCCGCTCTCTTGTCCAACACTACTGCAACCCCCTTTGGGCTAGTACTTCCCCCACTGAAAATAACTCTCACATCATCGCTGCGGAAATCTCCCCACCCTTCACATAGCCCTAGTACATACATCATTGCTGGTCCACTTCATTTCTATCTTTACGTTTTTCCAACTTCCCATTCTTAAGCACCGTCCTCAAATTCCTGGTGCCCACCTTCCTTTCCCTATCCATCTTACCTGTTTTTTTCGCTCGTTGTGTGATAGTGCTTATCATTTTCCGGATTTTTATCAATATTCTTCAATATCAATCCCAAGAATATTTTAGATTAAAATTTTGAGTCAAATTGACGGTGAAATGATAAAAATCCTTTTCGTTTTTAGATTCTTCATTGATACCTTACCAGACAAATTCAATTTTTTGTTGAAATTTCTCACAATCGAAAAGAAGTTAAGAATAGAATTTTTATAAACTTTAATCTTCAATGCTCTGATGTTTAATTAAAGAATCCTCAAAAATCCTATGTAATGTAGATCGAAGAAAAAATAAAATAGGTAAAAAATATAACAGCGTAACTCACATCCCTAAAAATTACAAAACTTTAAAAGAATTCATTATTAAAATCACTATATATCGTTGGTTTTCTTTTATAGATCTTCCTGGAAAAAAGTGCATTTGGTTTTCTGCATCGGAGAAACATTTAAGAATGCACCTTCTGTAACTTTGCAAAAACTGAAATAGCTGGACCAACGGTTAAAGATCAAAGGGACAATAAAATATTGGCACATGTAAAGTACGAAGAGTTCTAAAGAGAAGTATATGATGGACGATCGGAATGAAGGATCTTATTCTTTAAAATATTTCTATAATACTCCTATTCTCAAGGCTTTTTCTTAAGCTCAATCTCAACATACGAGATCTCGTATGATAGACCGGGATTCCCAGGGTATACTTTGACTTTCTCTTTTAAACGGGAAGTTAGTTTTACCTCCGGTTTCTAAGTACTAAGAAATACTGTTAATCATGGAATGCTTGAGCTCTCTAATTTCTAATCTAATGAGCATTCTTTCACGAACAACATGGATTCCTTCCTCCCATTTGCTTCCAACTTAAATGTTGTTTTCACTTATTATTACTATATATATATATATATATATCTAGTATATTTAGTTCTCGGTCTTCATCTTCGTTATTATACTTTTTAAGTCAGTGATTTAGGGTAGGATTCTAAAAGAAAAGAAGTTAGTTATCCTTAAACATATTTCAAATGCGGAAAAAATAGGATCCTAGAAATTATAGACCCATTTCAATGACTAATAATTAAATTACGGAGAGTATCGTTATTGGCTCTAAACTAAAAATTCTACGTAGCCCTCGTATCAAAGAGAACCTAAAAGTTTCCTACAGCTGCTAATCGTTCACAAGATCTAAAATTCAGACGCGAGTAAAATTGAATGCACGCTGTTTTCCTTGATAATAAGATCGCACTCCATGGAATTCTGTATTGAAAATAAATGTGAAAATTTAAAAAATTGGGAGTGTTACCAAGGATGCAATTAACTGGGTCAAAGCTTTACAGTATATGATATTAGTTCGAGAAAAATTAAGGCGAACTTAAATATCATCTACGGATCTTCATGGGGCGTTAACTTCTCCTAAAGTAAATCGGTGACAAAGGAAATGAAATAAATAACAAGGTAAGATTATTTACGATTGACTTAAATCAGGGAGATATAAAATGAAGAAATTCGTATTTCTCTGTCCAACGAATTGGTTTTATAAATAAGTGATAAGAAAATCAAAAACTGGCAATCAATGCAATTAATTGCTCTGTGGTTATTTTAGCAGGAAGCGTCTGTTCCAGGATTTTCGGTAGAAAATTACTTGAAAAAGCAAAATAAATATTAGATTCATTTGAACATCCCGGAGTCAAACCCACGAATAAGTAGAGCACGCTTTTCTGAAAAATGTGCTGTCTTCTGCCTGAATTGAGAAAATCTGAATCTTCCGTCATACGAAATCAATGGGAGCGAATGCAAGATAGTTTTAAAATTAATGCGTTATGCTCCTCCAGATGGAGCGATTCCTTTACACAAAAAATAATTTAATAAAACGGTAAGCGTTTAGGATATTCTATTCGATGCAGGATAAGAGTCGTTGAAAGAATGCAGATTTTAAGCCAGGTTGCGAAAACACCGGATTTCCTCATTAATTTTAATGTTTGCGCGCTTGATAATATGTAGAAAAAGATCACCAGCAACTATCTGTGCTAGCATTCATCTTGAGCTCAGAAGTCTGGCTGAAGATATCACGTTCGCTAGGAGCTGGAATTACGATCGTGTTTTAAAGACGAACTGTCGCGTATATCATCATGCAAATGGCCATTCGAGAATTTCTCGCCAAAATTACTCTTTTGCTTTAAACTTATTATTCCAATTTTATACAGATTTCCCATCCTTTCCTACCAAACATTTATTCATACTGAACGAACTCTTTTCTTTCCATCTACGCAAAATAATGATGTTTATCAATGTGATCCGGAGCTATCAATGTTTTCACTACCTAATTCTACACATAGGTAATATGCTCTGGGTTTGCTCAAGTAAGGAAAGGAAGCGGAGGAGGTTTCAATGTTGAGATTGCCCCGTGAAAGTCGTGAAGCAAATGATAAGCAGTTTTTAAATTGGTTTCCTCAGATTCCTTATATGTACTACCAACTATGTTAAGTATTTTCCTGATGAATACATACGTGTAGCTATAACAATAGATTATTAATAAATTCGTTTAGTGTACGAAGTAACCGGTGGAAGCCAATATCAATCGTTGTCCATCCAGCATCGTGATGAATATGGATAGCTATCTGAATTGAGAGATCGCAGGTCCTGTCACGGAAAGCCAAATATGGCAGTGTGGGAGTCGATGCGCTGACCAGGTGTCTCCCACGGCGAATGCCACCTGGCTGGGTCTTATCCCTCAAAGGGATGTCGCGCCGCGGATCTAAGTATGCGATAAGTATACCAACATATTTAGCAGCTTACGATTAAGCCCTCTGAAAGATAGAAAAGCAATCGCAACTATGTATAAATAATGTCCAAAAATATTACATCGAAAATTTCTCAATTCTTCTCTTTATATATTCTTTGATCATATAACCGTGCTATAAAGAGAAGAATTATGATATGATAAATAAGTACTATTAAGGTGCCGAAGTAATAGTAAGGTACCGAAAACCTAAGCGTATAGAATATCTTTGTTCGAGAGTTGATTTCGAATGATTCTATTATAAACTCATTCTTTTTCCGGCGAATGAAACACACGCGATGTGTTTAACACAAGAGACAATTGGAGCTTGTTCATACGAGCAATGTGATAACCCTATGGATAAATTTATACCTTCTAAGTATCCATAACAAAATAATGATACTAGATGGTATAGTAAAGAGACTAGCGTAGCTCAGAAAAGGCTTTTGCATTCAAAAGTAAAAGCCGGTGTGAGGCTTCCAAACATTATCAACACGGCTCAAGTAAAGATCGAATATAAAGAAGCGAAATCGGAAACAAAAGAGTCATGCGAGATGCCCCCATTAATCTCAAATAAAGATTTTATGCGGATACTTCGATGAGGACCCAAAAGGTAAAATGCAAACTTCGTTAACAGATAAGCGGAAATGTAATAAACGATGCCAATGGAAATATAGATATCTTAATTGATTATTTCCGAAGAGTAATTTCGTCCAACATTACATTAGTTACACTACCGACAGCTGATCGGCCTGAGGCGATGAAGAAAACCACCTTCACATAATATGGCATCATTAAAATTTATGCGACAGATGAAACCTAATAAAGCTCCTATCCCTATAAATATATAATCTTGAGTATTTAAGGAGAGAGCAGAAACATAGCTCCTTTCCTCAAAGTAACAGTTTGAATTCCTTGAGCCAAGGTATGGTCCCGAAAGGTTGGTGGCAGCCAAAATATTTTATCCGAAAATATTATTAATTGTATTGTGCTAATAGTATAATATAAAGTAGCAATAAAATAATAGGGGTAAAATCGTTTTGCGGACACTAATTTTGTTTGAATAATCATCGCGGCAAATAATGTGCTTGACCATTATTAGTCTTTCCACATTGAGAGTCCCAAAAGTAATACGAAAAAACATTGGAAAATCGATCTATAACAATCTTAGGATTAAATTTCATTGAAATAAAATCTGAGACAAGAAAAATGATCATATTAATAATACTTTTAATAACATCAATTTAGGAGAAATGGAAATTAATGCAAATTATCAAGCGGTTTTCATATTATCACAACCCAAAACAAGAATGACGCAAACGCTACAAAAGAAAGAAACATTTTTTCTATCATTCATAAAATATAAAGTATTCCTTCCATCGCTTCTTTGACATAGCCGATTTGCTTTTATGAATTAGTTTCATACGTCAGTAGAGATCATTTGTTCATAACATAGCTTTCGAAGGGAATAATGGAGGCTAAATTAGCCCTAATTGCGATGCTCTATTTTCCATGCAATACATCTTCCTTTAAGACCATTTTCCATCAGAACGATTCAACATGCTACGTATAATTCTCAAATCAGGATGTCCCCCTCTAAGACGATTTCCCGTCTTGATTGCTTCCTAATTCTAGGACTTGACGGAAATTCGAATCATAGAAGCATTTTCATCTTTCGTCGCTTTTGCAGTGAACTACGAGCAAATCAATGACATTATATTTGTTTTCGTAATTATAAGAATTTCCTATGCTCTTAAACTTGTATCTGAGTCCAGAGTATACAGTTCCATGGTTATGCTCTTAATTATTATGCTACCATCATCTGACTCATTGCTACCATAATTGTAGAAGTGGATGTAGTAAAACGTTTTTGTTAAATGTATATTAGCGTCAACGTATGGGGGTTACGCTCTCCCGATTTGCATTTAATATCCTCGTAAGATATATGCTCACACTTGTGGAGTATTTTATAATCAAAGAAAAATATCTCGCCATTAATTTCTTCTAATCTCAGGATATTAGACTAAACCTCATAATAGGTCAGATAAGTAGATACTGCAAATATTCTCATCCAAGAGATTAACAATTGAAGTGAATGCATACAAAAAATAATTCATAATCCCATGCTATTATAATTCTTTCTTGTATTTCTTTACGAAAGCTGGTGTTCCATGTCATTCGGTATTCGGCAGAGAGAAATCTATGATTTATTGACTATTGACTCGGTTTTGCCAAAGGCTATGTTGATATAAAGGATAAAGTTTGTAACACATACGTGATACAGATTAATGATATTCATCTCAATCTTTTTTGTTGAGTACTCTAAAATGTATTACTTATTGTTCCGAGGATCTCATACTGACCTATTTCTAAAAGAACAGTAGCTGAGAGGAAAAACAATGTCAAAAACTTCAATCCTCATCTTGCTTTGTAGTAGCAGTACTTTTTTGTGAAGGTTTTTCGACCGCTCAGATCTTTTTGTATTTTTTTATATAAGGGTCAATGTAAATATTACTATACGAATTTTTCAGATAGATAAAATTATGACGTTGGCGCCATCCTTTGTGCGAGTGAGGAAAATTTGAGGCGTAGCAAATCTAATGCATTCACTTGACTCTTCGGAGTTATAAAGTGAAGGAAGTCGGCTTCTTAGAAATCGCCATCGAACATTAGCAATTTTCTGGGGAATGTTTTGTTGCCTGAGGGAATCCATCGAAGACTAGAGAAAGCTGTAAGATAAGGTCATTGAAATCATGGGATCATGAAGTATGGCGTTAGAGACTCCAATGACCAAATGGAAAGTAATTTAGTAATAATTTACCCATTATCATATAATCTAACTATTTAATAATAATTTTCCTTCGTGAAATAAACAACACAGCACATTTTGATCTCCGATCTTTAGTCTTTTTAACTCGTTACAAGGAAACAGCAAAAGGATCTATTCCTTGTTCCATTCGTAATCATTAAGTAAGTTACTCGGATTCGTTGGGGCAGGAAGAGGAGGAAGTCCTTGATAATCTTATTCATGGGAATTTTCTCGAGAAGTGATAAGATTTTCATTACGGTCAGTCCTAAAGATGCGAAAAACTACTGCGAAGAAGCACCCGCGATGCGTCTCGAGAAGAAACAAAATTTTTATTTTAAAGAAGCAATCTAAGACGCAAGGGAAATGAGAAGTAGGAACTTAACTTCAAAATTGAAATAAACCGCGTTTTGTTTCGGAACCAGCACTTTGGAAACCTCCGAAATTGAAGTTAGAAATAAATGTTGGGAATTATTGTAGCACGTCAAAGAGCCGAGTAAAACTTTGAATTAAAGTTTTTTTGTGTTTATATTATGCATCAAAGATAATTGAAAGAATGAAAAGATAAAATGACCATTATTCGATTTTCTACATTAGATCTAGTAAATACTCTCCATCCACAGAATGTTACATAAGATCTTTAGTTATAAATATTTTCAAGAGCGTTAGCTGTGATAATTATCTGCTTGCTATGAGTAACGTTTTCTCAAGTAAGCAATCAACTTTTTCGTCGCATTACACTATAATTTTTTGTTTTTCTCTAAATCGCCGTTGTTCCTGCTTCCATATCCTAATGAGTGGAATATTTTTTGTTTGTCTCTCAATGAAGGAATATGCATCTTTCGTTTGATCTTGTCTCATTCTTGCTCATTGGTGTTATTATATGAAAGCTGCTGAGGTACAAATGATGCTAATTGGTAGCATTTATTTTGGATACTTTTTATTAAATTCAATAGGCTGCACATACGAGGTATTCATGGTCTATCATAATGCATACCATGGCAAATCTATACTCTTCTTAAGACCACCCTGCTTCTTAACCTAATTTATAGGTAACAAATTCTTATTATATGCGTGTATGTAGTATAATACTTGAAAAGAAACCCAAAGAAGACGATGAGCTTTGCCATATGTATTTATTCATTCATGCATTCGAGAGACAGCACTCGAATGTAAGTCAAAACCTTGATAATGATTAGATTATTATTTCCGTTTGTTCTTCTTATGCCTTGTTAGTATACTAGTATGAAGACAATATTTCTCAACATCCATATGGCAAAGCTCTTCAGATTACGAGTTCTTGGGAACTGAGTAACAAAATGCCTTGTATACTGATACTACATCAGACATGCGCAAAGCCTTCGCTGAGTGCGTGAAGATGCAGCCCGCAAAACGGGAAATTCCAATCGTGACTTTATACTAATCTCTAGTTACATAAGCTCATTAATTCTCGTTGTGATGAGCTATAACCGCTCTCCTCTGAATTAACAAGGCCTGTCGTCCTTCACCGTAATTTTGCTACACGTGTAAGAATGATATTATTCTACTCTGTCTTGTAAAATCAGAATCGGCGAAAATATTACTAAGAAGGAAGCTATCTGTAACTGCAAGCTTTTATATTCCCAAATAATTATCGATTTTATTATACGCTGAAAATATGTATCTATAAAAAAATATTCATTTTTCTGCTAATAGTATCTATTTTCAAAGATTTTAGGAAGATAGATAATTTAAGGAGATAGATAATGATATTAATAATTTAAAGTAAATTCTTTTCGAACCTCATTTGTAAGAACCATATACTCATCTACCGTTTAGTTTAATCTTACCATTTAGAGAAAAACATTACTTCTTTCTCATGCTTTTCACTCTTTCTTACTAATATTAAAGCGAAATAATTCACTAAATTAGGAGATATTATTATTTTTATCCCATGTCAAGACATTAGATTTAATGTAAAATCTAATTACTCTTTGCGTCATGAAATCTATTTCCTCTCCGTAAACTGTCGTAGACAACTTAACACATTTCCAAAAATCGTGCTTTTTCCACCACAGACACAACTTTACTTAGCTTATTTGTAACATTTCCCCAAGGTTCAAAGTAACCCACTTAAGGTGGGAGACAAGGAAATTTCTAACGTCTAGGACTAAAAACCCAGCATATATTCAGAAAAAATTCATGCTTCAACAATTTTTGGAAATTGTGCCAAAATGTTTACACGAGGATGGCTTCCTTCAAAGTAACGCTTGATCACACAGACCTATTATGCAAGTTGTAATTAGAATTACATATGCGACTTTTGCATCATTAGATATACGCTAAAATTCCTCATCCATGAGTCGATAAGAGTATGCATCAGGCCCAAAACACATTTACCAAACGTTAAGCAGTTCTTCTCAGTAAGAAGCTGAGATAGATCCTCTTTGGAAATTAAACAAATATGATATTACAATGGAGACTTATGGGTGCCATGGTGCCCTGAGATTACTTTTCGAGAAATCCGTTAAATGTAGGACAGATTCGGGGTAACCGAGACGAAATGACATCCTAATTCAGTGTATTACCAAAAGAATATTATTTCACCATTCCGGAAAATTGCAAAGCATAATTAATTAATGCATGATCTTCAGGAATCTAAATATTGCATCCCGTTACGTCCTTGGCTGAGACAATTAGGTCATTCAAGAGGAGAAAATGTTTTAATACCGAGCGAAGAAGAGGGATATCAGTTAACACAATGACCCACTTCATGGGAAGGGAAATGGAATAAGCGCCAAGCATTTTGAAACATCTTAGCATAAACAGATGTTATGGACGATGCATCCCAAGAATTCTCTGATTTTTTTCGTAAACAATCTACCCGATATTCTTTGGGTCGTCTTCGTGGACCGATAAAACCACATCATCGTGTCAAAACAAATCTTATGGGATCCATAAATAAAATATAGCTGTAGAAATGTATACTAAGTTTCTATTTAATGGTCTCGGGATGCTCCACTGAGAGACAACCCTTTTAGTTTTTAGCATGGCAGCTGTTGAGAAAATTTTTCCCAGAATTTCTATTGCATAATGAAACGTCAACAAACCTACACCGAGGAAAAGAATCAACAATATAACGAAAAATATTGTATACAAAACGCGTCCATCAACTGATTTTGAACGATGCTTATATTTGTGAGAGTAAAAAGCTGCAACCTAGATTTCATAGCTTCAACGCTATAGGCAGTTCATTAACTTCCCTTGAGAAACGTTGCACTCATAAGTCTTGATATGACGTGCACCTTTGGACCAGGCGCGGATCTAGAAACTTGCCAAAGGGCGGTACTTGTCAAGGGGTAAGGGGGCGATTTAAGATAATTTCTTTATGAACTCAAATCCACCTTTAAAATACAATTTAGTGCTTATGAATGTTGCAGACGTACAATTCTTGCAGGAAAACTTCATAGTCTGATTTTATCTTTCAAGATTCAAGCTCTTCCCAGGAAGTCCTACGAAGATCCTAGATCCTAAGCAAACTGCTACTGCAGTGGTGCCTTGGTTAACGATTGCCTTAGATGACGACTTACTTGGTTAACGATGAGTGACTATAATCGAATATGTACTATTATATTAACGACATAAATTTTACATGGCACGTTACCTGACAAAAACTTTATTCTACCCAGTGATGCTGGTGGTGAAGCCAGTGTATAAGGACCCACCACCAGACTGTTGTAGTGATAACAAAAGAAGTGAGAAAAAGTGTAATCGTGATACCTAAAGTGAAAAACTTTTAACACGAGCTTTTATTTATCTGTTTTTTAATATTTTATAAAAAGAATTATTCCGAAATTTGTATTAGCTCACAGGGGAATCTAAATCCCTCGCTTGTTTGTAAGTGAATTGTATTTTCAAAAGTACTAGCTGAACTGCCCGTTGGTTCTCAACGGGGAATAAAAAGTGATAAGTACCATACTAATCGCAGCTTACTGGACTCTGAACAAAACGAAAGATAGAAAATGTAACTTATGACACGGAGACGAACATTAGCTCAACGAAAAACGTACTTTGTCGCCTCATAATTTTGATATCACGTTGACTGACAATCGTTCACTTATATATTTGTGAAATATGAAAACGAAGGATTCAAACAAATTATAAAATAAAGACCAAGAAGTTGACTAAATAAATTCCTTAAGAATATTGCAGGATTGACTTAACACAGTAAAATTTTCATTGCATACCTCAATTTGCTGAGTATATTCTTTAGTCTGTAGTCAATTTCTATACATACCTATTAAGGATGGTTATGACATCTTATGTGTGGTATGAGACAACACTATGTTTACATATGGAATTCAGTCTTTTATGCACATAAAAACTTATAAATACTATGCTACTTATAATTATTTATAATAATAAAGTAAATAAAGACTTGAATATATTTACCTTTCGGGTCAGTGATGGTTTAAGCAGTATTCATATCAGATGATAATGTGATATTCACTGCTGCTTTACTTTTTCGCAATTTGCCTATTATGCCCAATCGCTATAATTGAGAAAAGCAGTTTCAAGTAACATACCGAATCCTGGTTTTATATTGTAAAATTAGTATAGTTTACTAATTATCTTCAACGAACCGTATTGTCATCCGCACTCAAGTTTTCCGTGGTATTTGCAATCTTGATTGACATAGTTCACAGATCGCCTTAGCTTTAAATATTACAATTATGTTTGATCGCAATGCATCACGGTCGTAAACAAACTCATGATGCATTGCGGTTAAAACAATATGGCGCATATGTATCGGCTTAAAATGTATGGTAGAAGGCAAAATGACCTTCTGGCATCGAAGAAAGGATCAGTAGGAAGACGATCGATTTCCTATATAAAGTATATTCAATACTTCTGTTTACCTGCCAAGTTATACATATCCACGTTTTAGGGGAAGAATTCAACAAAATTTATAATATAATCGCAATGTATTTTAAAGGAGAGAATTTTGCACCCATCTGGCGTCGGACCCACGATCATTTTTTGGCATTTCTTTGATTATCCCTATAAAGTACTACCTTCTCGGAGCTTTGTGATTTTTAGTTATCGCTATTACTATGAAGTGCCTCAAAATTTTTTTCGAATATCCGCGCAATGTATCTTTACGGGAAAAATCGGATTTTGGGGGCCCTTTGGGGCTTTTTATTTGTTATAGACAGAGGATAGTCCCAAATGTTATTAAATGGTGATCATTTCTGAAGAAGCAATCTAGCTAAGGGATTACCACTTTCCATATTTGCATTTTTACATTCAGATTCCTAGTGTGAGGTTGCGCGTACGTGTACACAGAATAATCACCAAATTCTCATTCATGTAGATCAAGCTAATTGACACTTGCGCCTTCCACAATTTTGCTGTAATTGCTTATTTTTTCAAAATTTGAATTTAATATTTTGATTTCTAAATTTCTTCGTTTTATACCCTCTTCACTGCATATGACACAAGAATAGGACACATAGGTCATAGGAAATCGTTCATATAAGACTCCCGTCATATAATCTTCCCATCTCTCGCGAATTCTCAGTTCAATACAATACATTCGTTATTTCATATGCATCATATACGACAATGTTTTCATTGGACGTTTATAATCAAATTTCCTAAACATCTAAAACTCAGGAAAACGTATATAATTCGGCACCATTGCCGATCCATGTTTGTGAAATGATTCGTACATGAGACAATCATTCATGCGCCCTTCCCACGGATGTTTCGACACTATTTAATTGAACTAAATTATGCTCATATGCATCTAACTCTCTTCCCGTTCCAACAGTAAATACGTAACGTTTAGGAACCGACTTACCATAGAAATTCATACAAAAGTAAAATAAATCAAAAATCTTTGTGTGTTCATACTTCTCACATAATTTGGTTTCAAGAGATCAGAGACTGAACTACATTACTGGAAGAAGCCGCTAAGAACTGAACAAAGCAAAAAATGGGAATAAAAAGAGAACATGGTTGTCGTTATAATAATTAAATTAGTGCATTCCTTCCATTCAAAAACTTTCTCAAGATCAATTTCTCTCAAATTCAGAAGGATTCAAAGGATTCTCTATACCTCAGCGTAATGACGTCAATATTACACACATTGCATTTTCTCTAAATTGCGGATCATGTTAGTTAACTTCAACGCAACTTTCTCTCAAAAATCTCTAACTTTTGCTACCATTTCAAATCACTCTACTATCCAAAAATTGCATACAAAGAGGTACTATTAACTGGGTGAAGAAATCAACTAAAATTTAGGAAGTGATCCCCTGCATTAAAAGTTTGTTTAAAACACGACAGTTTAGTATATTACGCTACAAATGAGTACTTGAACTTCTGTTAGCGTATGCTATATGTTGGAAATGGCCCAGGGTTCGATGCCGGTGGAAGTCCAATGAATGCTTTGGTTGCAGGAAGGGCATCCGGCCGTAAAAAATTAGTGCCACGACCGAAGTTCATCCTCATTAATGATTATCGTCGCTATGATCATTGCAATCTCAAGGAAAGCACAAAACTGACATATATTGGATAATGGAGAAAGACATGACGATCAACACTGTTTCTACAAAATAAGATATTTCAATGCCTTAAATCCCTTCAATTCCAATGCCAATCTTTTAAATTAAGACGACAAGAATTAAACCATTGCGAAAAACTGCACTTACTTTACGGAATCTAAGGTTGAAAATGAACCGTAGTTTAGTAGAAAATAAGGTATATTGAATGGAAAACATCTTAGGCTGCGTATGGATAGAAATACATGGCGGTGACATTTTTGTTACTTCTAGTAGATATAACAGCTAAAAAAATCCACGACGGATGTTCAATTTTCAACCACTCTTTCAAGAAAGCATTTAAACTCCCATTACGGCTCCACCTGATTTTTGCAACAAACACTAACTGCACATTTAGGTGCTCAGTATGGCAATTCCAAGCACGTTTCCGATGAGTTGAATAGATTGCTTTGCCGTAAATATTTTAACGTGACTGCTAAAACGACGTAAAACAAATTCAAATTCAAGTTATAAAAAATTGTTTTATAGTGAATGACGCGTGCAAAAGCATGTTAGGTAAGTTTTACTTTAAAATTTCCGAGAGGATAATTATGGTTCGTAACAAACAATGACCACCTCAAACAGAAACATCGCTCATGAAATGAGAATATTCCGATGATTGTGAGAAATTCTACGAATGAAACGTTTGAATTGATGGAATATATTATGCAGAACCTACTCTTTCACCTGGATGCTACTCCAAATCATAAGTGCTTTCTAAACACTGAGCTAGTTAAAGGAAGAATATATTATCCTTGTGTGTATACATCCCGCATGATGAGTCAATTTGAAATCAAAATGATCATAAGGCATATAAGTCAATGGAAGATTCGGGCAGTCTAGTCGGTTTCCGAAGAATCTACGTCATTCTAAAACAATGATAGAGACGCTTAAAGCTATAAAGTTATTTAGAAAGAGATATCAATTATTTCATTTTATAGACAGCAGGTGAAATTATACAAAAGTTTTGAAGCATTCTAGTCCTGAGTCAAGGTAGACTAATTAAGGGGAACCAGCTAAGGCAAGAATTAAAGTATAGAGAGTAATAAAACTATTATATACTATTCCATCTATCTTTATTATAGAATTTATCTTCATATACATCAAGATAATTACTATAATAAAGATAGATGCTATTGCAAAGACAAGATATAGATTTTCTGAAAGAGTGATAAACTATTACATACTAATTTATAGAACATAATAATACAACATACAATATACAATAATAAACTGTCTGATGAGGACCTAAATGGTCAAAACCATGCTTGCATAGTAAAATATTGGTAATAAAGATATGTGCTGTTTAGTCATATTTTTCAAAATTACAACGATAATATTACAAAGAAAAGATATATGTTTGCAAAAAAATCAATAAATTATTATATCCTAGGATAATTCCAATTACAAAAATATACGCAAACGCAAGATAAAACTCTACTAGAATAAAAATAAACAAAAATTAATCTAATGAAAAGTAATCTAGTGATATATTTGATAAGGTATCATTTAACAGATAGTCCTTTATTTTCAACTTCACCTGTGCCATGTTTTGCAGTAATTTTAGATTATTTAGCAGCTTATTGATATAATTGGCAATATTACATCAAGTGTATCTTTACCATATGGACGCTGGAATAAGATACACAGTAAATTAAATAGTTTCATTCATACAATGTTCCTTAAGAAAATTCCAGGTGCTCGAAGCTAATCAAGAACCATATTTGCATCGGAAAGATCGCAATCCACGACTCGAGGATCGAAATTCCTCCGACCATAAAGATAAGCACACCAGCAGAAAAGGAAACTGTTATTAGCTGAAAAGTTAGTAATTAATGATTCATAATAAAAGCCCTCTGGAGTAAGTGCGGAGGCAGACAGTTTCAAAAAAATCCAATTTTACGTCGCGCAAAAAATTCCGTTGGAAAACTCGGTGGAAAACGGGAAGCACAGCACGGGCTGAAAGTGAGCATCAGGAAAGGTCGGCGCGGATCGTGCTCTGCTCTTTTCAGCGATACGGTGGTTAGTCGAGTTAAAATCATACCCCTCTTCGTTAAGCGATCCAATCACTTGCGATGAAATGGAAGTTGCACGCATACTGCTCCTGGCGCATGCGCAAATCGAGCTCAAAGGCTCGGCTTGATGATGCCGTCAAAATCCCGTCCCAACGAGTGGTTGTCCCTTTATACCCAACAATACAATCACGTACAGAGTGTAACCTTTTTAGAGCTACGGTTAAATTAACCATGTCATGAACATCAACGTTTCAGTCCGGGATACGGGATCGTATCACAAAGTTAACCAACGCACAGGCAATTAAGGGACATTGGACGGTTTTGTACGGCACCTTCCATGCTGAATCGATAAATGCGAGGATTCTGTTCTTTCTTCAATCGGTCGAAAAGCTCCATTTTATCCTTACCTGGTCATGTTTCTAATCGTTAAGGATTAGCTATGAAACAATTAGTGTTATTATAAATAATTTCTAATAAACAGGATTTTAAAAAATCAACCCCAAATCCATTCCATATTACATAAGTGACCATTTTTCAAAATATCTCTAAAATGAGCGAAGGAAACCAATTCTACTTCAGAAAATATTATTCTTAATCTCGGGACACTCAAAAATTCTTCACACAAAACTAATTTATTTGGGTCATAAGATACAGGGGGGATATACAGATACAGACTGTCAGGAGCCGGAAAGCAGGAAAGAAAAGGAGCAAAACAAGTCCTCTACAGGGAAAAGATGGCCTGATTGCCCCACCTACGGTCATAGCTAAGTGAGGTCCA
Organism: Pachydiplax longipennis; assembly: GCA_036926295.1. NCBI lineage: Eukaryota > Metazoa > Arthropoda > Insecta > Odonata > Libellulidae > Pachydiplax > Pachydiplax longipennis. The sequence continues at coordinate 18,074,083 of JAVFKF010000010.1, read as the reverse complement.
AATACACTGCTGATAACACAATATTTAGGCATATGGCAACTTTTCCAATTTTCACTGGGTCATAAGCTATGATCACCTTTTATAAAACTTCTAATATGAGTGCAAACGTATTTTAACAGCTGGATCTTTCATAATTATTAGATTAAAGCGAGAATCACTGTAAATTTCCATCACGAATTTTGTTCGATATATGCTATCAGTATGTTTAAATTATTTAGAATGGATGCAGAAATTGAATATACGAGTATTTACATTATGTATTGAATATACATGAATTTACAATGTGCGTATATATGTAAATTATAATGGAATTCTGAAATGGAGATGTTAATAAAAGTCGAAAAATTTCTTTGATGCGTATTTCGGTTGATTAATTACCAGCTGAAAATACCCGTTCATCATTTCGAAGAGCAGAACCGCAAAAATTCCTTTATTTTATAATGGTCATCTGAAATCCGTTTTGTCAGCAAGATTTCCATTCTTCCGGTTTCCTAGAGGTGTAAATCACCTCAGAGGTTGACATAAATTCACAAGACGGTTTCCCGCAGGTTTTAGGGCTTTTAAAATTTATCTCCAGATAGCGTTCCGGATAGAAACCATAATTAATTTCTCCCACGCTGACAACTACTGAACGATATCCAGCCACGTGTCACCAAGGTCCTTGCATCCAAAGCATTAGAACAGGTTAAGGCATGCCATTCAAACTCCTCTTCTGAATCACAAAAAAGCAGAAGACTGGATCAGATTAAGGCAGAAGTGGCTTGATATCTGATTTATAGAGACAAGGAAAGGGATTATCTATTACCATTCAAGGTAATGCTGAATCGCATTGCAGAAGACATTCAGAATTTTCTTTGATTCCATGAAAATATGAGAATTGAGTCGTAGAACTCATTCATGTTTCTAGAGGATTGAATTGCAACGAAATGTTTTTTCTTCTAGAGTTCCACGAGATGGAGGTCAAATTTTTAAACTAGTCCTGAAGCTCTACGTCGGATATCGGCCCAACGACCTGACTCCGGTCACGCATTTTCATACAGGATAAATCTAAAGGATATTATACGTAAATGAATTTTGTGAAATATATCTATAGTGTCAGAGATAGAAGTGCTCTCCTAAAATATGGGAAATGCACGCAGAGGGCGGAGAAAGAGAGTGTGAGATAAAAGGATTTCCTAGTAAGGTGACGTACGGTCGGGACTTAAAATCTCGAGACCACAACATAAGCCGTGAAGGTCTTGAAAGAACATTGAAGATATTGCTCGAATATACATACAAAATCATGAAGTTTCAGATAATCGTGTACGATATAATGATTGTTCTCTAAACGCTATATCCTTCATCATGTGTAATTTTTGTAATGTATCATTGTATGTACTATAATATTATGCGTGGGTCTCGTTTGCAGATATCTCTGCCATCCGTTATTTAGTTAAATAGCAGCAGAAAAGTCAATTCTAACCCGATAATGTAACTTTGCGGTAACTGGGGCATTCTTTTAAACGAATCATGGAGTTTCGTGTTTTAATTGGTTTAAATTTCTTGCTGTATGGCTGAAAAAGCCATTCTGCGCTTTTCTGCGTCGTTACAGGACAAGATAATTTAATTTTATGGTCTAACAGGGAGCGAAAAACTTGGATAATTATTGAAACTTTTTTCTTTGGGTTCTTTAGTTTTAATTACCACAAATATCGCGATGGAATATCAGTATTTCTCACTCTAATTATATCTCTCTTTTCATAACAAGGCTTGAAAATTGATGAAACAACTTTTCCGCCAATTTTCAAAAGACACGGATTAATTAAAACTGGAGAGGGAATTCACTGTGCCGAGATGAAAATAAGACGAACATATCAGAAAATAGCGAAAACCGAACCAGAACTTTGATGTTAAAATTAGACTGAACCGAAAAAGTACATAAAATTTACTTCATTCCACTCCGATTTTCGGATTCACTCATTAAAGCGCAGCTTTTATCTATTTTCATGTGCGTGTTCCGCTATAAAAAATTTAATTGGGTGAGTTGCAATGCACCAATTAAAATTTTTATAGCTGAAAATTGCAAATCACCAATTAATTTTTTTATGACTGACTTAATTTGGCGATGATTCCTTTTGAATCGCGAGCTAGACTTTGAGATTCAATTGAATCCAATGTAATTAAAACGGTCGCTTTTCGCAAGAACCATCTGTTGAGGGCTGTAATATATAAGTCTTGGAGCGATCACGCCGGTTCGACATCGGAAGTCGGAACAAAACCGGAACCGAACCGAAATTCGGTGTTTTTACGGAGTGCTCAACCCGGAACGAAAAGAATAGCTGTTCGATGCCCTGGTGAAAAATACCGCGTTTAGGGCCTTCATTCGAGAGCGGTTTGGCCCCTCTGTTAACGGCCGAGGTGATCGGCTCAACCCCTCCCTGGACACGGAGAATGGGATTCTTGGTGGAAGAGGATAGAGATACGAGTGCGAAGGGAAGAGTAGGGAAATCACGGACGAGGGGAAATGGAGAATTGGTTGCATCAGAGGAATGTGGAATGGGGCGATTTCGGAGTGGAGTGGTACGGCGTTGGGCGTGGCGGCGAATGGGGAAGAGTCGAGTGATTAGAGGGAAGTGGGTGGTTTGCCGGAGTGGGTTAAGATTCTATAGAGGATAGGCAATCATCACTTCCGGGGTATAACGGGGGAACGGAGCGGAAGATGGGAGGGGTAGGATGAGGTGAGTGGGAGGAGAGAATGGGGATGCATGCAGGAGAGAGTGGCAGTTGTGTAAGGGATGCGAGGGGTGAAGGATACACGAGGGAACAGGTAGGGGGAGGAGGGTACCTGTATGAAACCTGCCGGCGAATTCTCATCGCTTGCTAATGGGACTAATTTGTGCCATTTTCGCTCAGGAGTGCGAATTAAGCTTAACACTTCTCTTTATCCGGGTACCCCATCTTCGATGAATGTTTCGGGAATGGCTCCGCAGTTACATAGCCCGCGAACTTCATTATCCATTGGAATCAGAGAAACGAACCGTAATTATTTTCATCCCAGTTCTCAACTATATTGTTCTATTTAAACGCCGAACTTTGGTTCAGTTCCGGGTTCTCTGTGGCAGCTATTTTCCAGCCAATTTTTGTTATAAGTATCTTTTAATGCCTCACGTTTAGTTAATTTTGGACTAAAACTGGAGATAATCAAGTAAATATCAAAGTGTAAGACAAATAATTAAAATATAATAGTAAATTAGAGATTTGCATTTTCACGTTACAAATAATTAGGACAATATCTTATTCTTAGAGTATATCGTAAGGACAGGGATCCCTATGAGAAATGTAGCATAAAGAACTTAGAAAACGTTCAAAGAAAAGCAGATCGTGATGTTATGGATAGGTTTAGGAAAAGAGATAGCATCTCAGAAAAGTTATAGGTTTTAAGACGGAGTTCGACAGAGGAGAGGGAAATAAACAGAATAGGTTGTGTTTACCACATAATAGCAGGCAATAAAGGACTAAAGGGTTTTTAAAATTTAATCCAGGCATCGATTTTTATAGATTTTATAGGAAAAACTCATAACCACTGAATAAGACTTAGGCCGTAAAGACCTAATATCGCAAAATACTCTTTTTCTAAATAGATACAAAGCGAAGAATAACAAGTTACCCGGATCGCTCTTGTTTTCGCTAGTGTTTTCTTAAAACACCGAAATCTTGAAAGAAGAAATGTGCTTCCTTGATGCAGTTTGAGAAATTTCCCTTTGTAATGTAAGTTGTGGTAAATTTCAAAGACGAAATGTGATAAGAGCAGGGGACTGCCTGGTTGGGTGATTGATGGCGGGGAATACGTGTGCTCCGGAAGTAGCCGTGAAGGCCTATCAAGAATTCAGAAATATCTTACGTGATATAAAGAATATTTATTATATTATAGATGGAAATGGTGAGAATTATGTGTTTATTATTTTATGCTTTTACTACATTAATATTATACTTCTTCATTCATCTTAATGTATACTGTTTTGATCAATTAATCTGCAATTATTTTTGTCTATAGACCATTGTAAACAGTTTGTTATTATTTTGAATTTCTTTTATATTAATGTTAAAATTTCAGAATTCTGCCATCAGAGTTTGTATACTGTGGCGGAATGTTGTTAAATAAACAAATAACAGCATATACACTTAAGCGGAGTGGGAGTCAAAAATCGGAACAGTATAAAATAACGGTTTGTGGTCCATGTTCGCGAACATTACGTTTCTGGTTCAGTTTGGAGTTCAATCCGGTAGAAATAACGGTTTTTCCGGTTAAAATTTTCAGTTTCGGTTCAATGCCCTGACTGAAATCAAATGACCGTGTACAGTTAACTGTCGATCATCCGGGAGCGGACTAACCGGGGGGAAGCATGATTGTGACTGCTTCCGGGTATTGAAACATCACTGTAATGGATATCCTGCTCATGGAACTAACAATAATCGTTAATAGCCTCAACATTAACTCAAAATATCCATCGATGAGTCCGCCTCTATTCTTTTTATGACATTCTCTTCCCGTATGTCATGATTCATCACGTTAAATAATAGTATTTTATTGCTCCAATTAGTACATCAGTATATATGTCGTATAGGTTTAACTTTATATTTCTCTTTTGTAGATACCTGAAGTCATAGTTTCTAACATCGATACAGTTAGAAATATCTCAAATACTGAAATACCACATCGGAATCTATTGGAAGAATATAAATATATCTTTCCAGGAAAATAAAGTCATATAAATTGTAAAAATGTGTAAAGCAGCCTCAATAGAAACATAGTTAAAGCAATGAATAAAATACGATAAACACGATAAAATATATATGAAATAGGGATAAAAAAGCAATAATGATGCTCTGAAAAGAAAATGCCGTATGTAAACTGCATAGAAGGTCTGCAATAGCTATTAAGGTAGGATGGTAGTGGATGAATCCACTGCATCTTAATGGGCTACAAATTATACTGTAATTAAGTAAATTCCTCCTGGATTTGAGAATGCAAGATTTTCAAATATAACACCAAATATAAATTCCCCGAAAATCACGAGTAAGAAACCCCTTTCTAGACGATACCTTTGAAGAATGAACCCCATCCGCAATTAAAACGTCACGAAAATCAGCTGCGAGTGGGAAATATGATACAATACAAATCATAAATCTCATGAACTTCGAAAATGATGAAAACAAAAGGCTCATAAGCTTCCCAGTATAAACCTAAGTCATAAATCGATCCCTTGTATTAAAGATGGCATCCTGAAAAGAATTGATCTCATTTGTGTTTATGGTCTACTTAAGGATCAAACATATGCCATAAGGGATTAAAGGTGATATAAAAGAAATATGGCTGATAGCTGACGGCTATAAAAATCGTTTAAAGAAGCTAGCCTTGAAGGCGGATTTCCCTTCGGAATGGTTAAGTAGTGAATACCGAAGAAATGTAACGTATATGAAATTTTCTCTTTACACTTTTCTATTGAAATGTATCGTTAAATATGATTATCTTCATCTAATATATAATTCCTCTTAACATTGGAAAAACTGACATGGAAAGATTGGTCAACTTATAGTATTTAGGCCGAAACTCCAAAATTCACTAGTGACATTAAAGTTGAGATTTGTCTTCTTTTCATTTTCAGGATATCTATAGATGCAATAAAACCTTTGTATGTACGCATTTAACGAAAAGAAAGAGAAAATACCAACCACTTGCGATTCAGGGCTATAAACTACACTATAAATAGTGGTTGTGGATGATACTTCCCAAAGTTGTACATTTAATCCTCTAAAATAATTTCAGCGGAAATAAAACGCTAAAACAATTTTTTAATTTTAACTCAAGAATTCTTGATTTACCTTTGTGTAGGAGCGAAAATATATCAGAGGAATGTTAAGATGACGATATATAGCACATGATGTTGATTAAACGTTTATTACACATGATAAAAATCTACACTATTTATGACGGATAAACCCAGAATCTTTCGTTTATATGAGATTAAAAGAGATTAATCAAGCGCACTGAAAAATAATAAAACCTTATCGATAATGAATTTCGCAATGTGTACGATTTGAGAAACTTAAGCGACTTGTTAGAAAAATGGAAAAAGAAATCAGAGCTAAAATCCAGATATATACCAAAGTATTAATTTTAAATTTACTTTAAAAATATACTTGGAAAGACATATTTAAAACCTTTTGGGTTGGTAAAAATATTAGATAATTCATGAGGTCAGGTAGAAGAGAAGCCTAAAAAGGCCTTACAATAAATATCATACATATCTATCAAATAAATATCATATATATCTATCTAAGCAATTTATTCGGGAGAAAAACTCCAAAGGTTGCTCATTCCTCCATATTTTCACCCACAATAATTACATAACATTACCACAATCACAATTCTAAACTAAAATATACTGTCAACAAAGGCGCCAAGCAACTCTTTTAAATATGAATTTTACGAAAATTAAGTGTTTCTTGAAAGTGAAGAGAGTGTATTACATGGAAACTTTATGATTAGCTCCATAAGATATAGCCGCTGTGTCCAATGCGAGCCACTATCAAGAGGATTGATAAATGAATGAAAATCCTATGTCTACCAATTGAAAAAAGATAAAGCCTGTGTGATTCCTCCACGAAATTTTAAAATGTACCACGACTGTTTATGTTTGTATGCACACTATTTCCATAATATATAAGTTGCTTTTACTATTCTGTTAGAATGATTTGTTACTGAAAATTTACCGAGAAAGGTGTAGTTTAACTGAAATCCATCATCTCCTAGAGATGAACACAAATACAGTGGTTTGTGGATATACGGTGGAAAATTACATCCTTGAGTTCATTTCTTGTATTTGATCTATAAGAACATAATTACAACAATAATGAGATTTCATTGTCATTTTTTATTTACTTATGATAACTTATATTCTCCTCATTTAAATAATTAGCTTTTCATGTCATGTTTATCTTTAGAGAGAAATAACTTTTACGCATTATACCTATACTGAAGTGTTATTCCTTTGAATTACATCCAGTAAGATTGTAATGGTTCTGTCTTATACACTATAATCTGCATCATTGTGTAGAATAATAGAATACTCATCACGATCAATAAATTATCTAAGAAATAAATGTGAATCAATTCCCTTGCGGCATTAGTGGTATCATTTTCTGCCGCAGGGAAATCAAATTTATAATTTAAGATAAAAACCTTAACTTTTTCAATTTTCGTCGATATATTCAATATATAAGAGAATACTAAAACTTTGGTAAAATCACCACAAATTTAGGCTAACAGAGGGGGTTTGAAATATTACAGAATTATTGAAATAATAATTGAGTAATTTATGCTCCGATGATACAATCACATAATGAAGCCTCCTTTAAACAGAACCTTCCCTTTTGAAAAGTCCTTTCGCAACAGAATTGAGTGTGAAAATATCAGTGTATACCGCATGAATTAATTTATTAGAATCCATTTTGGAGCCCTAAGATTTCGTCGCAAGTTCGAGATGTATTTACAAAATATAGCGTGTAATTTCTGTTGGGCGTACCGAGGAGATATTATGAGGCGTGAGGTAGCTAGAGTAGAGCAAAGATAAAATTGTTTGGAGTGGGAGTCAAGTTCAATTGAAAAGCTGGGTAGCATTCCTTTTAGGATCCCTTCCTAGTTCTGCTTCTCCCGCCATTACGCCCGCCCGCATACACCATAGAATTCTGACTCACCATGGACTTGTGCAGCGTTTTTGCTTACGCTTTAATATTTGACTAAAGCGACAAGTGGCATTTTCACTAAAATAACAGTAAATATATATCTTCGTATATATTAAAATGAAATTCGCTCCCAATAATTCCATTCGATCTTATAAAGAGAATTGCAAAGGAAAAATTAATCGTTTCAACTGGAATGGGAAGAAAAGCAAGGGTCTCATATAGTCCCTCTCCTTCGTTAAGCTGCAAAAAAATCTAATTATTAAAAATTTAGGATCTTGAATATAAGAATCCTGGAACACATAAAGATTCTATAAAACCTTACATATATGCCATTATCTCCAAATGAACGAATTTAAAGATTCATAGCCTCGTGGAGGTGCCTCATTTCCATTGACCAGTAGTTATCTTGGGCAACTACTCACGAGGGAGTTTTACTTTTATCAGTGACTCCCAAAATTACTGAATCACAGGGTGCATTTCTGAATAATTATACGGATTTGTTCGCAGTGGTTGGTTTGGCGTAAAAAATACGACCGTGCCTTAGCATGTTTCGACAAGAAAGTCAGAATGGGAACATCCTCAATGCATCTCACGTTGAATATGCTAATTTTGTATCAACATAGGCTTGGCCTTTGAAGGTCGGACACTATTGCGACATAACCAAAGGTTCAGCTCATTCTTTGTTACCTTACATCAATTCACACCTGCTCTTCGCAAGTGAGAGAGAAAGAGAACTTCGTACTCAGAATCTCTTCTCGTTAATCGAAAACGGGCTTGTATTCTACCTTTAGCTGATTGATCTCAGGTAGAAGTCGATGCCATAAGGAAGGTAAGGATACTTATACTGCGGAAATTTATCCGATTGTGAGTTGGATGATGCTGTGATGAGAACTTTAGAATAATTGTTGGTTTTTGATAGCTTTTTGAAATACGACCATTCTCATAGTAATAGAGGACCAAGCATCGGGTGGGGACGACAAATTTTGAGGATTAAGATCTTTCAGGATTAGGAAGAAAATATCTTCAATGTATTGCGTTGGAAGTTGGGAAAATAAGAATATTATATTCGGCTGGTATCGGGAAGGTTTTCGGATTTTTCCTTTAAAGATACCAGCCCGTAAAAGTCGAAAGGAAAATGTAAGAAAATAGTCTAGAAACCGCCTCATATTGGGATCATGGCAAATATTTACCTGAGTAATTATACCTGTATAGTGAGGTAACGATTTTCCTTAACCTTAGTTCTAAAAATATATATTAAAATATTATTTTAGGTTGATGGAAAAGAATTGTTTTATTAGCAAGTCAGCCTGCCTGTAAAGTTATTTGCAAGAAGGTTAATTTGATCCTCAATCCCTCTCCCAATTATCTGCAAATGCTCTCAAAAGTGGATGAGGCGACTCACGCTGCGTTTGAGTTTTGCATTAACCACTGAGCTAAAATGCAATGAGAGGTAAACAGGTAAGTGTAGCACAATGCCTTTATGAATAAACTTTCGTAGCATTCAAGGGGTGTCCAAAATGAATATCATAATTTAATATCACTAACATTTCAGTAGATTTCATATTATCAAAGCAGTGAACAATACGAGTAAATGCTAGATAGTATTTTCCCAGAACCATAATAAAAATTAAAAACATTCCATTCGTCGAGATCCAATTACAGGAACGTGTTAGTATCAGCAATCTCTAAAAACGTATTGCTTTTGTTGTAAATTTTCTAATTCGCGAATACAAAAAATTTTCAGCGGGGTGCATGCATACTCAAGGATAACAAGCGAATAATGACAGCTCGTAGACTTTTTCTTATGTCAATCAATTTCTATGTAGAGAAATGAAACATAATATATCTTTCTTTTTTTTAGAAATCACCTAAAACTAAGAAAAACTGACCCAATCTGAATAACGAAAACTCACACAGAATACTACATTCTAAATTATTCGAGCGATCAAATTTGATGAAAACTAACTCCAAATCATTCTATGGCTTCAAAATATACCGATGAATCCAGATTTTTAAAAGAGAATCAAAACATAGTTGAAGACACGGCAATACAAAATGGTTTAGATACCACAACCCTGAACAGTAGTTTCGGTCGGTATCCCAATTTCCTTCTTTTGGTATTTGATCAATATTAATAACCCTAGAAATTACCTCACGAGCCTAAAGGTTATCTCCATGTCATACCCAAGCTCGGTATTAATTACACAAGTTAGAGAGTGTGAAATTTTATAAGGACATAATAATGGATCATAAAGACTAGATCAAAAGAAAACGCAGCAAATTTTGAACAAAATAGATTTAAGAATTCGAAATTTGCCTAACGTACCGAAGAGTACAACCATGCGAATTTAGAAGAAACCAAAATGACCAAAAATGGGTTCAACGAGGCTGAATCAGGCGCCAAGGAAAATATGCAGATAAGACAGAATGGAGATAGTAATAAACAATGAACGGTGACCACACCCCAATCCCCTCCTCTCCTTTGCTTTCGTTGCTCACCGACGTCGGCAATTGTTGCATGCTCAGCAGAAATTTCATATATACAACTCGCAACTAGCGTATGACCAACAGTTGGATAAGAGAACAGTTGGAAGAGGGACCAGTTGGAAGAGCTACCGAAGATGGAAACATGGCTGTGGAAGTTCTTCTCTGGATTTGTGCGTTATTGCGTTCACCTGTACCGAGTCCTTACTGGAGTTAAACTAACAAGGAGCCACGTCAAAGGTAGGATGTTTCAAGCCTTGATTACTTTACCGCTAGAGGATTAATAGTTTTACTTTGTTTCTGGCATTAGCTAGCAGTATGTCACACAAATTCGTACGAGGATAGCACAGTGTTCTTCACGCATAATAGTGATAGTCATCAATGGTTGCTGCAATGGCATTTCCCCCCTCTAATTCATCTTATGGCATTTTTAATTTATCTTCTCTAAGTTTTCCAATAGTGATTCTCAAGGTTGTAAGTATACAACAGTATGAGTCGTATACTATTCATCTTCGATAAAAGCTTATACTTAGCTATGTCTTACATGTAGCTCACTGGAACTATGCACCGTACACCAAAAATGCTACTTCGATAGAAACCATCAAAATTTTTCGTTTAAAATCTTCACAATTCTTCGATAATGCAGCGTGCACTGTTTTCGGCTATCTATGTTTTATTCTGGTTTTGTACCTGGTTTCTTATGTATATACCTAAATACACTCCGTGATCCAGTCTCCCTAAATTCGAGATTTGAGATACATTTACTATAATTCCTTCTGGCAAATTTAGTGATAGTGAGGCATTTACTTTAACATGCCTTGCAAGATGCCAGAGGCGTGAGTCAGGGATTTTCTAGAACGATTGAAGCTTCTACTGTCTCAGTCATAAGTATATTTTCCATCAGTCCATAAAGTTTTACGAAAAAACTTAGTAGCAGTAGAAATATTGTTGAAGGTGCTTCAACAGCTGATGTCATTACGGTGCAAGCCATCACATGGGCTCCCTCAGAGAATCGAACCCGGAACCGCTTTCGCCGAAGTCGATCGCGCAGCCCACTTTGCTATCCGGGAGCCCTAAGAAAAAAGGTTTCAATAGCTTTATCAGGAATTCCTAAAAAAGAGGAACTTTTGATAGTGGAGTACTTTCAAGAAAAAGAGATATAACCTGGAGACAACGTGATAAATGGAAACTACTGTTTCCTTAGATATATCTTAAATCTCTACTGGTGAATACGTTGAATGAAGCTTTATCGATACTCAAAGCTGGTGACTGAATCGCGAAGTTTCTATCACTATTCCTCAACTTCTCAGACGTATCTCTAACATCTCTTACTTCTTCAAATTACCATCCACTACTTCAAAGGAACATCCGAAACAATGTACTCTAAATCATTCAAACGTTTTGAAATTCAAAGACATGCTTAAAATTTATGGCCAGTTAAAAGTTGGATCCTAATGCCATGGCGTCCGATACGGCAACGAAAATCAACTGAATCCAACAGGTATCATTTCTTTCATTCATTACTCTTCCCTGAATCACAGAAAGATAACTGAAAGACCATAATCTCAAGTAAACTAAGGCTTGGCTTAGTTATAAACCGTTGGTGAAGACATTAGAATGCAGCTGAGAGAAACCATTACCATCACTTTCGATATGGGCTTGTGAGTCGCCCAACAAATGCTTACAGATCTCGTATGCGTAATAGAAAAAAATGAATCTGGAGGAAGAAGACTGACTATGATAGGGAAAAGCTTCAGATATAAGAAGAAAATGAGAGGGTGGCGTAATCGCAACCCCCAACGGATGTCTTCATTAAAAAAATACCCACTTCCTACCCAGAATTATATACCAGATTAAACAACCATCTTCACAAGAATTTGTCCACTGCGCAACGATCTTTGACGCTTCTGTGAATCTCAGTTAGATTCCTCTCAAGAAATTACTCAGTAATTAGTTTAATGTAGCCTTCGTATTTCTTTTTGAAAACTGGCAAAAGATTATATTATTCACGTCGCCAAATTTACCACAGGAAAGGTTTGAAAATCTTAGGCGTATCCTCAATAGCCAGTCGCCCAATTGACAAATCCGTTTTCAGATCGAAGTGCTTGCGCCGCAACATTTCATTTCATAACGCTTTCTGATGCCATCTATCACGTTATAAATCACGCATTTAATTTATCGTTTGTTTTGTTCCACCACCGATAGACTTCATTCAGCGAAAAGAGCATCTGCGCATTCGCTTTTAGTGAGTCACATCCGAGATACTGATAACAGCTCCGTGACGCTGTCTTCGGATATCTCGTACATAAACTTGACCCGTAGCGATGTCTCAATCGTTTCGGAAAATTACTGCTCCATATGCCAAGGATCAGCAGTCACTTTCTCCATTTTATAGGGATACTTATTTCCTTTCGAATCCATTCTACGTCGATTCGGAACTCATATCGACGCCGCAATACGAAAATGAATCCTAATACACTCTTACCGACATGATTATAAAGGTGTCTGCAGCTACTATTTTACCCGTACTAACTGAATTGTTTAACAACGTCGCTGGTATAGTAACGATCAACATATATACCTATACCTAATACCATGGCATAGAATGGTAATACTTTTCGTTACGGTTTTCTCCCCGATTCAACGAATAAAACAATTCTAGATTCAGTTCCAAGTTCCAAGTTAGATTTTGTTCCTTCTTCTTACATCAAAGCGATTCGAAATGTTTTTGTGCGCTCCGGCCATTGTAATATTACATCATTCTGAAAGTATTTTCATTATTTCTTACTTTTTCATTTAAGCTACATCTCACCAATATTTATAACGAGAAGAGATAGCTATTTCTGGTCCCTCTATCCTGATAGTATTAGGTATAAACAGATTGTTAACTAGGGAGTTCGGTGTTTTCAAACTCCCCTACCATACGCCATACGGCATCTCGCGGGGTATTAGTGTAAATGTTATGTAATGAAAATTGTTATGAATGCCATTGAGGCGCATAATAACGATATTTATAACGATTACCTTCATCATCACTTGATAGAAGAGAAATATGATTATTGTGGTATTGTGGTCACGTGTACTTCATAAAACACACGTAACCTCTGCCCTGTGTTCGTGAAACATTAATTACGTTCCTAGAAGACCAAATACATAGAAAAACATCAGTTTCAAGAACTGAGATATGGAACGCAGTTGAATCAGGATTAAATGTTCGAGGTAAGGACAGGCGTCAAAGAAAAATGTTTCCATGACAAATTATAATGACTTGCTATCAAAATCGCCTTAAAAGATGTACATAAAGATGTTCATACATAACTATCGTCGTTTAACACTGTTTATAAAATTTTCCCTGCATTAATTCAACGTTAAGGATTTTGTTCAGAACACCGTAAAAAGAAAATAGTTATATCAACGAAAGAATTGAAAATGCTCGATTCTCAATTTAAATCGTGCGTGCATGCGTAATTTGTGTTTCTGGGTTTTATTTTTAGCGTTTTCTATTAGCAATAATTTTTAATGTAAACTCGATTCGGATATATTTCAAATGGGTTTATATTTATCTTCTTTTAATCTTTTCTTTAAAACACATGGCTAATTCTGACCTAACCTACAGTGCCATTCCTATATAATAATTAGTAGTATGAGTATTTTTAGAAGTGCTTCGACGGCTGAGGTCATTTTGCACGCGGGCTACCGATCGTATCGTAATAAATGTTATCAATTCGATTCATAAAAAAAATTAATATATAATCTCTATATTTCTTAGAAACATTAAAAGCATCGCATATGATTACGGACCTGGAAGTGAATTTGGTGTTCGCAAGAGCAAAAATACGAGAATTTCACGCGCCAGTGGATTTACGTTGGGGAATCTACCTCTAAAAATAAGTCCACGGACGAAATGCATTTAAGAAATGGCGTGAATAAAGAGTGAATCATTCCCCTGCCACATTTCGGAAGGTGGCTTCCAAAAATTTATGTAGATGTAGAATCCAGTCGAGAGCAAGTACGAATGATATGTAATCGCTGCCGTGATACTGTACTCATGAGTAACACATGCACTCGTTTATGTGTTTTAACTACGAAATTTTGTTCTGCAAATTTATAGTGAAGCATAAAAGGTGTTTTATTTTATACATAACTACATTAACAACTCGAAAGAAAAAATTGTAAATAAATATCTGAGTATTTGCATCATAAAGAAAGACTTTAATCATCGTCATTAAACGTTTCTTTTTAGCAACTATGAAGTTAATTTGCTAATCCTTCAAATAAAATTCAAAGTACTGGCAGGTTGTTGTAGAAACCCGTCACTTATAATGAAGAGAAACCTTGTACTTTTTCCACAAAAAACTATTTTTCTTTGATAAAGGTTTTAAACGGCCAGGTTTCGATGAATATTATCGTCGTAAGGTCACAAGCATCCGTATGCGTATTTAAGCGCAAGTAAGCGTGTTTAAGGAAATCAAGACTAGCGGAAAAATCGTGAAGTAGGAATATTTGGGTGGAGTAGACTGAGATTGGGAAAGGAGGAAAGGAAAGGATTATATCAAGGGTTGGGTTGCGTAAATGCATGTAGAGGAACACTATCAGTTGGTGGTAGGATGAATTGAATCAATGGATAGTGAGAAAGGTGCTCATTTACTACGGAAAATTTCTCGGAATTGGTGTTAGAAAGGATCTCAAATTGTTGGGAGGTTGAGTCTATGACTTTTGTCGAAAAGAAATTGGATATTGACAACAAGGCATAAGTACCACACGAGCAACTTATATGACGGCGATATAAATATAGTCATGCATTAACTTATTTGTACATACACTATATACATACATATATCTGCTTTTCTGAGAGAAATACCAGAAATCTTTAATATATAATACCAGAAATATTTTATATATTTTTAGATAATTAGAATTAGTTCTGTGAAAGCACGGAATGTAACAGAAGGGATGTTTAATTTAAGAGGTTGGTTGTGAGCCGCGCTATTGCAATTTCCGTTTCGTCTCTTCGGCAAAAAGTATGGATAGTCCCAAGACAAAGACTGCTACAAACATAGGGTCTTAACATAAAAGAGCTCAAGGCGAGCAGATCTTAAAACAGTACCGTCCCATCCCACACGCAAACGGATTAATTTGAACCGTCTCCCACTTGATTACTATACAACTCTCCCTTACGAATTGGATTCTCATCTTAGGAGAACAGAACTGCTAGAGGCAGAATCTTAGCCCGTTTTCGATTAAGGAGAAGACATTCTGATGTACGAAGTGCTCTTTCTCTCTCACATGCGAAGAGCAGGTGTGAATTGATGTAAGGCAACAAAGAATGAGTTGAACCTTTGGTTATGTCGCAATAGTGTTCGACCTTCAAAGGCCAAGCCTATGTTGATACAACATTAGCATATTCAACGCGCGATGCATTGAGGATGTTCCATTCAGAATTTCATGTCGAAACATGCGAAAGCATGGTCGTATTTTTTACGCAAAACAAACCAACACGAACAGCCAGAATCCTAATGTATATACGAAAACGCCTCCTGTGATACAACAATTTATGATTCATTGTTAACCGTGAAACAGTCTTCCTGAAGACTTTTCCAATTTATTGCTGATGCTTGAACCTTAGATTCAATATTCGTTTATTCGGAGGTATCACAGATATCAGATTTTAAATTTTGAGAATAGATTTCTCTGTATTTATAGTTACGGAAATTTTTACTACCCTATCTTCTATTCTTTATTTCTCTATCTCTGGTTTTGAAAATACATTATATAATTCCATCGCTTTTGATGCTACTCTTTAATGATACTGACGTGAACAGCTGGCTTGTAAATACGGGCCGTAGAGCCAAAGTTTATTTTAATTTCATTCTCTTTGCATAGTCAGTAAACGACTGTTTCATCATGTTCACGGTTGACAAACTTTCACCATCTTCAACCACACCAATTTAAATGAACGAAGAATAAGGACTGGCCAGTAAAAACAGAAATCGGAAAATTTCAACCTGAAATGGCATTGATTTCTTAAGGTAGAGTAATTTAACTAAGTCGTTGGCATGAATAGTTGTAACTGAAAGAAGCAGCGATAAGTAAATGAAAAATTTTGTCAAATAAAAATGATTTTCTTAAACAAAGAGCTGTAAATTCTAACCAAAATGGAATCAAACTTGATTTTAGATAAACGCTTTCGTAGAAAATGATTATTTAGCTTTTGATTGATTTATTAGCAAATGTTGTGTTTTTAATTTTGTAAATACTGGTAAAACTATTACATTCAATTTAGTAGGTTCTTGTAAAATCCCGATGAACCTTTTCAATCCTCCTCTGTGGTTATGAGAAATGAACGTTGGTCCTCTATCGTGACATTAATTGAAAGATACAGTAGAAGAGTAATACATGAATTTTACAGGTGATTGTAAATGTATTTACATTAATCCAATATCTGAGCAAGTATTCCAGGAAAGTCGAATATATGAATAAGTGTCGACAACTTGCGGCTCGCGAGCCACTTATAACTCTTTGGAAACCGCCGACTATGAAGTAAAATTGAAAACGTAAACATATATATATATAGGAGAACTGTTATTCTTACAATAATCATATTAAATGTACAAAAAAGTGGTGAAGAAATCACTCAGGAGAACATTGATTCTATCTACGCTTTAAATTGAAAGTTATTCGCTAAAACAGAAAATCTGGATACATTTCAAGACGCACCCTTCGTGCACACATTTTGTACATGAATCCTATGAAAATCGTGTACGTGGATCAATTCCTGTGGTTTTAAACTAAATTTCAAGATTATATAATTGACGTTAAAACTTCGTTAAAGTTTTTCCTGCACGAGTAATTATTTTTATGGCTCTTAAATAATCAGTAAACTGATTTGAACGACGGGTTCCTTTCTTATGACTTCCCGACTCTGGATTTAGGAAATTGGAAAGGTAGTAATTATTCTAGGATCAATAAAACGGGCAGAACTGACGTAAGACGACGTTATTACGAAGACAAAGAGGGAACTCGTAAACTAGGGAATCATTCATCCCTTTCCTCAACACGAATTCGTTAAGGCGACAGATTATCCTTAATCATTTGACTTAAATACTTGCAACCCCCATAAAGTTTTAAAATACAGGGTTTTAAAAAGAGCAAACGAGCGGAAAACTTTTCGAAATCTCATCCGTGAGGTCAGCCAAGTCTTCCAACAGCGTGAAAACTCTTGATTATACGAATCGTATCCTTGAGAAGAAGCTCTTTTCAATCCTTATCCTATTCCTCCGATTGAATACACGGCACACTCCAATCTCTTTCTAATCTCCTTTTCCACTCTCCTTCCCACATTCTCTGCCACATCCAGGCTCATCAGATTCGGTCTTTTCTCCAATAAGAGGATGGAGACGATGCCAAGGTTACGGCAACTGATCGAACGAAGGAGAGAAAGACATAGAGTAGAGATAAGGGATGGAAAAATAAATCGTTACAGGATTCCAGGTTAAATGTGTGATGCATGATTTTAATTAGGTAAATTCTGGTAAAACTATTGCCATAAATTTAGTAGGTACTTGGAAAACCCACGTGAACCTTATCAATTTTCCTCTTTGGTTATGAGAAAGTAACGCTAGTCCTCTACCGTGAAATTAATAAATATCATGAATAAATCAAATTATTCATGGTGTCTTTCCACGAATTACGGTCAGAAATGATTGATCATCATAAATATACAATAATATAAATATGTTTACTCGTACGTGGCAGTGTGATTTAATCTTTGAGCTTAATTTGAATCCAATGAAATATAAAACGGG
The DNA here is from genome assembly GCA_036926295.1 of Pachydiplax longipennis. Taxonomy (NCBI): domain Eukaryota; kingdom Metazoa; phylum Arthropoda; class Insecta; order Odonata; family Libellulidae; genus Pachydiplax; species Pachydiplax longipennis. The sequence goes on along the minus strand of JAVFKF010000010.1, from coordinate 18,056,069 downwards.
CGAAATAAAATTTATCACAAAATAATAGAAGAAAACTACAGCGAAATAAAATAAAATCGAGAAATCGAGATTATTTTTATTCAAACATAAAGAAAAGTGAAAAATAACGAAGTGACTGGGACTCGAACCCAGAGTCATCTCGATATTTTTAATCTTGGGTTTTAATCAGGGTTGCCTACTCCAGGAGATATGATTCCGGGAGCTTTCTATTCCAAGAAAGGTAAATTCGGGAAGATACCGAGAGGTATAACATCAACTACAGTAGAATATGTATCTTCCATTGATGAATGGCATAAAAGTGCAATTTAATCGTAATTGCACGTACTATCTCAACTCAAAGATGCAATTTTGGATTGGCGCGATTTCCCTTAAGGAATCATAAAAATTAGCTGTAGCGTCATTATTTTATAACAATTCCGAAATATTTCCGAATACCTCAAGACGAAGATGGAAGGAACATATTACGAAGGTGGACTGCTAAACATTCTATAAAAAGAAGAACTTGGGGAAATTTTCCAGAAAAGGAAAGTCGATAAATTGGCACGAAAATAGCATGCGTGCAGCTTAATAGAGTGGGAGTAAACACCTCAGTCCGGGGAACAGGAGATTTAAAAAATTATTATCCAAATCCTGTAGCATTCCGTCGAATCCGGTAGAGTTGGGATCCCTATTTTTAAGGTACACATCCCACATGTCAAATATATCACATTTCCCTTGTCCTTGTATTTTTATTCACTCTATCGGGTACATTCTATTAGGTTGCCCGGGAAATTTGCGCTGATTTCCGGGTTTTTCGCCGAAAATCACAAATCTCTGCACCTGTCGGGTTTCTGAGCGAGGAACCCGAGAGGATGGAATTTTCCATTTGTATGGAAGGATTGGATTCTGGAAATATGGAATTTTCCTGGTGTGCTAAAGATAGAAGATGGCTATGGAACCCAATGTTTTTCCCATTATTTAAGTAATTCTTCCAACGCAAGAATTTTCATTCCTCTTCCTCATAAACCAGTACGAACCTTAAGATAACGGGAATAAAATAATAATTACTATAAACTAAAAATCTTGATACATACAACATCGCAGAAACAGAATAAATACGACCATGGTTTTTCATATTTTAGTGACACCACACTTATTGTTTGTATTTACTGATTTTCATTTTATTGCTCTGATAGATCGCCAAATTAAGGCCGAAACTATCTTCTTTCAAGAAAAATACAATCTTCAAACCATTACTAGAATTTTTCGGGGTAGAAGACAAAACGATATAACAATAATTTTGCGATTATAGTTCCAAGTGCTGATTTAACGTATTCTCCAAGATCCCACTTCAAAATAGATCATACGTGAATCTTACTGGAATTTTTCGAAACAAGTTTTAAATCTTCTTTCAATCATTAACAGATGAAAATATTCGGCGTCGGTTCACTAAGGAGAGGAGATATCTGCAGTGCCAGTACTATTTAATCATAAAAAATTAAGATTGTTATTTATTATAGATTTATACATAATATTTATAACGATAATATTAAGCATAATATTTATAATAGATTTTTATCTATTTGTACTTTTAGTTGTCAAAAATATATATAGGGTTCATTTTAAGATGAGATTCCCGCAATAACGTCTGAAATCGTTGAGTTTATCCTAACATGGTTCGGGAAATTTTACATCTGTCTTCATTCCTCGTCCTTTCCCTGGTTATCTTGGGAGTGATATTGGAGGTTTTATCATCTGCACATGGAAACGCTGATGAAGCAGAAACGTGCTCTTTGAAGAATGAGAGAGGTCTAGGCTAGGAAAAAATAAGACAGGAAGTTAGAGCGGAAAGGCCGGAGTGGTAAGTGGGGAGAGAGAATTACGAAGATGATAACGGGAAGAAGAGGAAGGGGCGAACAGGAATGGAAGAGAGGGACGTGTCTTTTGAAAAGGCTTCCGATTTTATCGTGCGAAATGTAACTCGAAGGAAATAGCTCGGCTGGTCTTCCAAAATGTTTCCTAGAATACGTTCCACCGCGATGAAGAAAGAGTGCTGTTAATGAAAGATTCGCTTTAAAATATTTTTCATACATAAAACTAGACGGAGATGGGCCAAAAGTTTCAATACGCACAAATCTTACGACAAGACGAACCCAATTCTATAACAATGTTCACACGAGGGTGGTCTGAAAAGTTTCCGACCTCAGATTTTTCAGAAATCTTCAGAAAATTTTCAAAAAAACTCAGAAAACATATCGAGAAATGGCGAAATGTCGGAAACTTTTCAGACCACCCATGTACATACATTCACAGTTAGCTAAAATATTTTGGAATGTTCAACGACAGTAACATAAAAATACTCGAGAATTCAGTTTATTCAACCCTGATGCATATCAAGAAGATAGCAGACGGTACAAGTAAGCCTTCATAAATGAATGTAAAACAATAACTTCTTAAGTTATTGCGGCTGATAAGCAGCGTTTTTTTTTAATTTCGTGTACTAATATTCTGTATTCGTAATTTTTCCGGAGAATTGCTATCGTTAATTAGAATTACCCATTATTTGTATTATTTTTTTATTATATTGTATATTGTTGCAGCCTAAAATATAAATTAGCGTAGTTTGTAGACTACTGTAGTGAATGAACGGGGCAGTTAAATAATAATTCTTTAACTTAACTTACTTAAATTATTAACAAACTTTAACTTGTTTGTGTTTATTGTTCAGTGTAGGGCAAGTTAACGTCGCCACCTGTCCTAGCGACTGACTGCGGTGATATTGCACATAATAATAACTAAATAAAACAATAACAATAGGTAAAAAAAAACAGCAAAAGAAATGTCACATAGAAACATGTTAATAGTTTATCACAAATTGTTTCTACCATAGAATAATAATAAAACGTCTTAATTTGGGCGATATTGGGACTAAAATTCTTCTATATCATCTTATCCAAAAAAAATACTGAAAGAACAACGAGGACAAATTAGAATGTAAATGTAAAATTAAAATTTTGAACAAGAATGCTTCCGATAGGTGACTCAATTTATAAGCTAAATTCCATTAATAAAGTGAAAAAGCTCACCGATGTGCTTGAATATTTAGATTGTATTTGCAATCGAAGACTATGATTGTGCTTATGTTTGTAAGATATAAGATGTGTTCGCTTGAAAGAACTCCTTTTCCTTCTGAAATTCGGAAGGGAAATACACTATCTTAGATTCCTGCAAATACGGTGATGCCATACAAATAATGTCATCGCATATTGAGTAAAAAAATCAAGCGTAATGTAAATGCTACATTCTCGTCATTGACAATAGTTGTTTGGGCTGTTCGTAGGAGAAGAGTTCATTTGCAAATACCGCAGAGAAGCAGCGGGTAGGTGATTGCCTTCATTCATATCCCTACGCAACATCCCAAATGCATTTTGTTGATTCCTTGACCTATAAAAACAAATCGCTCCAGAATCAACTTTGTTAGCCTAGAGCAGTGATCTTCCATGGGGGTGATATCGTTCTCTTGTGCGTGTTTTGAAAACAATGGGGATGCAGGCAAGGTAGAGGACATTAGGGAGCACTGGAAAGAAGATTTATTTCTTCTGGGAAAAGCGCACGTTTTTATGAATAAATCTTCGGTGAATAATTTTATCCGAACTCTTGGAGTTGTAAAAATTAAAAATGAAGAATGAATGCTCTTTAAACTAAAAATTTTATTTAAGGGGGTTCTTATAAATAATTAAGCAGATGTAGAATAAGGGTGCTTCAAGAAAAAGATAACTCCTAGTGTACATGAAAACTTCCTTGGGGTTTTTTATCGTCAAAAACTCACATGGATTCACCAAAAATTACAAAAACCGATACAAGAGTGAAAAAAATGTACAGCATCTCACATTGGCATTGCACATCCAGTATGTTGATTGTGGATATGTTGTTTACGAATATCTATAAAATTAACCTCGATGAGCATCGTTTTAAATTATTATTATTACTATCATATCAATGGACAACACTCACATATTATTGGCAAAGAAACCCCCTAATCTCACAGAACAAAAATGCCTCCCAAGAGAAAAATCTTCGCAACTGACAGTTGACAGAATATAAACCCACGATTCGGAAAAACATTCACATAGGAAGAGAAAACCCAAAAATACAATGAAATTAAATATTTAATATAGTAAAGAAATGCAAACAGAGAATGAATTAAATTTAATCAAAATACTATCAAAAAAATAGAGCGAATTGGGAAAAATAAAATAAAATTACATCTTAGATGGAAAGATTATATAATGAAAAATCAAAAAATTTTTATATTAGGACATAACATTACATTGTTAGAAATTACTATAAAAAATTAGTAGGTATTTTTCATCCCCATTCTGATGTGGAAGTTTTTTCGCCACGCGGGTTTTTTCCCTATCAGCTTTCATTTGTCAAACAAACAAGTCAAATAATATTAATAAATTATGCAATATATTTATTAGATAGCATAGTCATTTTTTTACAAAACATCCAAGCTGATTAATACTAGATACGAATATCACGGGACAATCTAGACTACGGAATCCCTCTCTTTCTCTCTCTGTCAAAAAATAATCCTCCATATACGATGATTGGCTTATATGAGAACGAGGGAAAAACTGAAGATTAATAAAAATCAAATGGAGGATTAGGACGGGAAAAGGAGGGCAAGAGAGATTAGGGGAAGGAAGACGAATGGAAAGGAAATAAAGGAAGACGTATGGGAAGAAGGAAACAGAATGGGATGAGAGCGGCATTAGAAGGAGAAATGTGGCGGATGGAAGGAGAGATGGAAGAATTGATGGGATTGAAACAGAAAGAGGAGAAGGGAGCAGAGACGGTCGATAACTTGGAATCTCCTCGTTTGCTGAGGACACTCTCATGGAAACTGTTGAGTAGAGGCAAAAATGATGGCATCCAGGGTGATTACGGATGAGGAAAACGTTCCAGTTGCCCTCGTTTCTCTGAGGATGAGAAATCAACCAGGGGATGGATTAATTATCTCTATGCTGACCTCTGTGAGAGCCGAGAGATTCTGTCTTCGGTAGAATTTATCCTGATTCATCTCCTTGAGAAATTCCACAAATAAGAGAACGCCTACCGCATATACATACACTGCCATTTGTAGTAATTAAGTTTGGATTTTGGAATGTATGTACTTTTGTACTGGAATTGACTTTTGTAGGGACATGTGAAAATAGCACTCTAGCGAGAAGTAACCTAGGGAGGACATTTTAATTTTTGGGTGAGACAAAAGATACACTCGCAATATTTATTTTAAGCCTATTCGATGCTGGTAGGATAATTATAATTTCGATTAGATCCGATAGAAAGTTAACAAACAGGTACTGCACTGATTGCTGAAAAGATTGTTCTTCCAGAACTTGTGTTAAGGTCCAGATCACCGACCATCTACTCCTTGACTCAATAGATACATTTGGACTAGTATAAAACGTTCCACCTTGTTACTAGAATTTGGATTTATTTAATGAGCATTATATACGTTCAGGATAACAGTTTTTATTTAAAATCAAATGCTTGTCAACAAGTTTATCTTATATCAAGATGCTGAATATGTTATGAGAGGGATTGGAGAAATGGAAACCTTCGGTCTAAATAACTCATTAAATTATGCAAATACATTACAAGCCATAGATTTTTATCATGACGTATAGGCCGCTATTTAAGCCCAAGAACTAACGTTTTGGCCACTCATTGAGCCATATAATTACGTTTTCTATGAAACCAAGAACGTACAGTACCTCGTATTAAGATCTTCGTTCGAATTCAATTCTCTAGAAGCGGTTAAAAAGTGTAAAAACTGCATAATTGAAACCGAACGAAAGACAGTGAATACAAAATGGATTCTTATGGATAAACGGAGTATAAAAATTTCGTCGTGAGTGGAACCAAAACCCAGTTCTTTCACTCTTAGAAAGGATGCTCGGTGCGGTAACTCCTACCGGAATTTTGATACCTAGCCGAATCTCAATATTTAAAACTCCCTCCTGGAAACTCTGGTGCTTAAATAACAGGAATTGAAGTAGTCATTGATTCCTTTCATAGACCATATTGAAATAGGATATCAAAAACGACTTGCATTCCATTGATTCATTCTGTTGTCTTCAGCCGGGAATAATACGAAAACGGTCGGAAGATTGTAAATATACGAACATCCTTAGACTCAGGAATAACACTCGACTTCCGATTAGCTGCGAATGAAGGTAGTAGTAGATTTGGAGTTTGAAAAAGAGCAACTTCTTAGCCTATTTTGAATACCAAGTGATACCTCGGATAATAAATCTTTTTCTTTCTCAAATCAACTTTGCTATACGAAATATTCCATATCAGAAAATTCACATCCCATCAAATCGTAACAAATACAGTAAGACTAAAAACGACCACGCTCAGTTACCATGAAGCATCAAATATGTTCCGGTCATATTTGATTTTGTGGTGAACGCATATTTGCGCGCACATACAACAAAGCGTTATTTAGACGGATACTTATTCGCTGAGTCCGGTAAAAAAGTAAAACATGTTTAGAAACAACTAGGTTGTCTATGATCAAGAGGCCAAATATGTACATACAACATGGCCAAACATCATGGTTAACCTCCAGTCGAGGTGAGGAAGAGAATCAGGGTTTTTGCACATAATGACTTGCTGCCAGGAAAAATCCCAAGGAAAGCAGACTTGAAAAGGGCTGACAAGACCGGGAACGAATCCGGATCCTCTATCTGGGAGGAGAGCTAAGCGACCCGGCCAGAACAGTTCTCAAACCGTTTTGTGAACTTTGTAGGCAAGGAAAAGTGTGGTTTCGTTCAACTGTGCGGCATCGTCCAAGCCACGACCACAACCTTCCCGATCCCGTCGGATGTTTTCAAGTCCGTTTCTTGAGGTTCAGTAGAGGTATTCTTGCATACAATATTACTGTAATATCTTTTCGTTTACCAAAGTGTTGTAGGTCTAATGAAGGTATTTAGCTTGGTGAATCGATTCAATCTGAAAGTAAAATGTGTAAGTAAAAACTCTCCTTGATATCCCAGATAATCTCTCGTCATGTACTAACGCAATAGGAGTAAAAACTAAAATCTTTGTTAATCGGCAATCGACAGAAACGATAGGTTCAATGGTGATTCTAATACCATCATGTTCGTAGATTTCAAAACTTGATAGAATAAGAGCTTCGAAATATTTATAGTGTAGGCAATAATCCGTCATCGTTAGCATATTTGTCAGAACCATCTACGAAACAGGTTTATAACAAAAAAGAAAAAAAGGACGTGGAGCAGATGTTGCGATAAAGTGTGTAGAGGAAAAAACTCTACAGGAAGTAAGAATGAGAGAGGGGAGAATGGAGCAGAAAAGAGGCTAGGATGAAAGAGGCTGAGATGAGTTCGTTGGGAAAAAATGAACAAAAAGAATTTAACTACTTCATCTGAAACCCTCCTTAGGTAGTTTTCGCCATATTCTTAGCATGTCGGTCCTTCTTCGTTCCTGTACATAAACGGACCATTCCATATCTTTAACCAATTTTTGGCCATTACAACTTAGAACATATATTGCGACATTAAAAAATAAAAACTTTCATGTAATGATGGTCTTGAATTCAACACCAGGTCGTCTGGAATGTTGTCCATAAAAAAGCACAAAAACTTCGTTTCCATCATTTACAGGTTGTGTTCCTTTCACAAATTTAAACAAAAATCATGGTCCAACTAATACAAGAAAAGCACTAAAAGATGGGAAATTAAATACAAATTCTTATTTTTGCTGTGAGATGTTGTTTTCTGATCATAATCGTGAGAGCGTTGATTAAATAAGCGAACGTTCGGTGAAACTCTGTGGATATAAACGAGCGACTATCAAAGTGATATCCGAAACCGAGGATTTTCATAAAATAATATAGAAGAATGAAGATCCAGATATAGCCAATTTTAAGAAGATGATTGTCTTTTTCCTTTCCTTTCCTTATTTCTTGTAGTAGTAGTACTAAAATGCGAAAAATACATGTTTATGATTGTTTAATACGTGGTCAACATCGATTAGAAGAATAAGATATACATTTCATAATAAAGATATATTTAAATTAAATTGAAGTCCATAAGTCATGACGGGTGGTTTAATAGTATGTATTTATGATTTAGATGCTGAGAGCAATGTAAATTTTATGTATAAACCTTAAATAAGATGCCACTATAGGAACTATGACAATTAGGAACGGATTATGTAGCCACGAATTTTGACTATGATTATGGGTTTGAAGAGACTCTCTAAGAATTTTTCCTTGCATTATTTTGTCTTGCAATGTAGTGAAAGACGCTCTTTAAAATTCTCTTCTTCTCCAAATGTGAACGAAAAGACAATGCAAACAGTTTCAGCAACATAACGAAAATGATGAACCTCATTAATTTCAACTTCACAATAGAGACAATGAAACCTGAGTGAGAATCCTGCTTTCTCATTGCCGAGGGAATTTTTTCGAGAAGCTGGTTAATTCAGAAAAAAATACTCAGGACAATTTGTCAAAAATGCATAATGGTCAAAAGGCAGTTAATTTCAATTAGCGGAATGATGAAAGAATTGAGAAGAAGGAGTTGGTGCTACTGGGCGTTGACGTGAATATATCTGTGAAAAGGGTCACAAGGTCATACGCACAAAAAACACAATTTCATAACTCTGGAAACGGGATACAGTCAGCTAGCAAGAGTATGAAAGGAAATAATTCATAGAAATTGGGTCACTAGATAAATAGGATACGGACTACAACGAAATGATGAAAATGAGCCACAGACGTCCGCATTGGTCAGCAAAATAATCTCGTTATTATATCACTAAGTTAGAGGTCCGTTAAAGACTTCTGGAGGACAATGACCTCCATCCTTATCCTAAGTTTGTAAAAAAGATTGTTTGCAATACGCAGCAATTTTTCTTGATTTTCATTACACTCAAATGTCCTAACGCACTTATAACAATGAAGGGTATTTTTGATGAAAATAAGATGTAGAAGACGAGCAGAGGTTGATGTAACTGCTTAAGGACTTGATGCTTTATGTAATCCCATTTTGATGGGTTGAATGTCTTACAGAATGTCATATTTTAGATGAAATAGAACAAATGAGGTAACCCATTTTGCCGTTTTGAGCAGAAGAAATCATATCCTAATGATGACTAGTTGTCTGATATATATTCCTTTAGAAATTACGAAGTTCTTTCATTCCTTGCGAATGATTATTTATCAACATCCAAACACCATAAACCACCACTGCCACAAACTAGTAAGAATGTTCTGTATAGAATCTCACTCTTAACACATCATGTAGTTTATGGCTCGAAATCCCGAAAAGTTCATTCTTCATTGGTTGCTAACTTAGGATGTGACTATTACTCATGAAAAGTTGATATAGTTGGCTTAGAACTTATAACTAATTTATCGGTATCTAATACGAGAGTAAGGGAGATATAAAAAAGGGTAAGGGTTTAGGACAATAATTAAGCTGGAATAGGGTAATGAAGGAGAGGGTAAAACATCCTGCGAGAAGAAAATGAGGTCTAATAGCTGAAGACCTTGTCGCAGCGATGTTGAAGGAACAGAACATAAAATTCTGTGTACAGGTTTGAGGAGAAAATTTTCCGAAAATAAAGGAAAAAGATCTTTGTATTATTTTATTATTCTTACAAGGAAATCTATATAAAACAGACATTTTGATTACGTGGGAAAAAAGTTAATTTCTGGTAGAAAAAAACTGACACATTTAAATAATTCTTAGGAAAAAGAAGTAATTTTAAGAGATGAAGAGAAACGATTTCGGTGAGAAATCCTCACAATGAAATGCTTTATCAGATAAAGAACCCAAATTATTATATTAGATCGAATTATTGAGTCTGAAATTTTCTGGATGATACTTAATTTTAAATCTTTCCTTTTAAATACAGGTAAAGGTTTCCATTGAGATAGGATATAATAGTTTTCCATATATAATAGAACATATTTTTAGGTTATTACCGTTTAAATGAAGATGGTGATATAGATAATAAGTTTCTGCAAAATAATTTAGAGCTCCGGATGATTCAAATCACTAATTCTAACAAGGCGATGCTGACAGCTCTTGGAATATCAAAGAGGCTGGGTGCTAAGATCTTATCTCTTCGACAGAGATGAGAAGGGAAAAAATAGTTAAACGTTAACGATAATGGGCCGTCCCTAGAAAATAATTAGTGGCTTCATTTGGCCTTGAAGAAAAAATGGCCTCAGCATACTTCTTTCAAATCATCACTGAAGTAGGCGGATTTTTTATTAAAGCAGGGTTTCTGATATTCATTTAAAACATGTCCCAAAAGATAGAGATAAAACTTGAGGTAATTTCATCTGAGATTTCAGCTGTGATAGCAATAAAGTTTGAAAGTGTAATTTTCAGAAAGATAATCGCTTATATAGGCGTGGAATTTGGAAAATATTTAGCATTTGAAGAATAATAAAATAAATTTTGGGTGCCTTTGTTACTAACCAAATCTGAATACTAAAAATCTTCATATGAAAATCAAACTGACAATAAATACAGAATACATTTTCGTTCTTGCTACCACATAATAACTGTGAGAACATTTTTCATTTGCCTTTAGATACAGAATTAAGAGAAATATATTTGTTATGTCAGCATACGTGGGTGATCTGAAAGGTTTCCGACATTTCGCCATTTCTCGACATGTTTTCTGAAAATTTTCTGAAGATTTCTGAAAAATCTGGGAGCGGAAACTTTTCAGACCACCGTAAGTCTCTTTAAGTTAAACTTTACTTATTTTTTAGTCTTTTTCGTGTAAGAAAGTTACTGATATGCGTCTATTTCTACATTATTCATCCCGGAGGCTGATTTTAACCTCATTAACTCTCTCCCTCATTAACCCTCTCAAATTAACTACCAATATCTTTGGGAGAGTAAATGTGGCTTACAAGACGAAATAAGAAATGAGGTAGTTTTTCCTGGCTTTCATCACCAAGGAAAAATACTGCTAGTAGGAAATTCGATGTAAGAGCAGCAAAATCACCCTAAGACTTAAAATTTACAGCAGCCAATAAGGGGAGGTTGATCTACATCATACAGCATTATTCATCAGCTTTCACATCGTAGCAGTCATGAAAAAGTATGATACAAAATAAAATGGAAGATACAGGTTTCCCTATCCCTTACTATGATACGAATGAAACTGAGATAATTGAGAAAACTTTGGTCAAGCAGACAACGAAACTACTCAGCGTGAAATAAAAACTCGGAGATGAGTCGACATATATCGTGATCGTCCACTAAAAAAGCATTGCTAATTTAGGATAAGGATGATTTTAAATGGATCCAATTTCGTAGTCATTAGTCATTTTGAGAAGTAAAGTTATTAGCTTCGGTTAGTTGGGTTATTAGTTCGGTTTATTCATATATGCCATACAAATTTAATGTAGAAAATTGGAAAACGAAAGAAAAGAGAAATTGTTTCTAAGAACATAATTTTCCGCCTCATGAGTTTGCATTCGATTTTTGATTCAGTTTGAGTTTTGAAGATGTCGATTCGGTTTGAAATTTTCGCCGAATAAAAAAAAGATTCGATTCTATTGGAAATTTCGAATTTAGGCAGATTCATACCAAACATGAACGTTTATTTATTAAATATTGCTTATCAAATGAGCAGAGGAAACGGATAAAAAGAGGGTTCTATAGTAATTTGCACCCCCTTTAGCTGGCTCTGGTGCAGGGAAAAAAACAAGGACTAACTACCTCAATCTTCATTTTGCTTAGTGTAATTCATTCCCTTCCTCGGGTCCATCGCTACACATGGATAAGAGGCTGAGATTTATGACCAGCCTCTTCGCTGACAATGAGTGCTTTAGTGATCCGTCAGTTTGGTTCTCAGGATTCCACATTCTAGGTTGCCAATTTTCCTCTTTTTTGTCGATTCACCGAGATCATAAAGGCTTCCGAAATGAATAAGCGAGTCGTTGAGTTATTTAAATGATCGAGAAAGAAATAGATAGATAAAAATTACGAGAGAATTTAATCCGAAGGCCATCGTTTAGTGCTGCAGAGTTTTTGGGAGCGGGAAAGAGAAAAACAAGACGACAGTAAGAGGAATGAGGGCAGAGAAATCCTAATAGTATGACGAAACACTGTCTCGCACCAACGGATGATTGAGGAAAGATGAAAAGTAAGTTAACGAGTTCGCGCGAATGGAAGTAAATTTCGTGCCGAAAATGCAACTGCTGACATGAATCGAACGACTCCGTGCGTCAGCGTTGAGGATGTATGCACCGATGCACTATCGTACACGGGTGACGGAGATATGGTTTGGGCCCCTTCCCAAGTACAGAAGGAGTGAAAAAAGGGGCAGAAAATCATTTAAAAGATGAGATCATGGAAGGAGTGAGGATGGCATATGTTCGAGGTGGAGTTGAGCAAGAGGGGAAGAAAGACAATAGAAAGTAGGAATGGAAAAGACGGACGAGCAAGGAAATGATTACGAAATGTGGGAGAAGGAACAGGGATATTCGATGAAGATGGGGCGTGGAGCAAGTGGCGGTAGAGATACTGAAATGGTCAAACTAACACACGAAATTATTTACAACGAAATGGGGGCAAGAGTCCAATTTCTAGGGGGGAATTTTTACACCATGACTCTATAATATGTCTGCACTTGGTGACAATCAAACAAATGACCCTTCTACCCGATATTTATGCCAATGAATTTTTTTTGGCTTCTTTTCGGACTGAGTTAACGGACCTTATGGATATGGGTAGGTACGTTATTATTTTGGAAGATGCTTCCGCATAAAGATTCTGAAGTTTCTCGCTGCATATAAATATTATATACGTGTAAACAAGTTCTAGTGATGCCTCTGCGAATGATACTACACAAAAAGTGTGCATAAGGTGGAAAAGAGGGACTCGGGGCTTAATTAGCCGAATAATGTTTCAAACTGAGGAGTGCCTCCAATAATGAGTTTTTGTAAAACAAAGAAAAAAGATTTGTTGTAATTGATTGCTGTAATTTGAACTATACTAACAGATATGGAATTGGATGAAATGGATATGGATTGCAAGTGCTTTTGAGAATACTTGCACAGATACGAAAAATTCACGCTAAAGAAAAAACTCATTCCCTACTATTGTTTATTAGTAAAGAAATGGGTAGCTTTTGGCAAAGTTTACGTAAAATTTATAATTTGACAACTTACAGGCTATAGCATTTCGGCTACTGAAGGTTCCAGCTAACGTATAAGATTACGGGACGAATTATTTGTCATTAGTTGAGGTATCTCTATATTCCTACATAACTCTAAATGAAAGAGCTACCAACTATTATCTCAATTTAGTCACAAAAACATTCGGAAATTTTTCGAAGGCGGCAGGCAACCTGTTCGAGGCGTGCCAAATTAACATTTGGTCTACATACTTGTTTTACTGACAGTAAAATAGCTTTTATCATTAGCAAAAATTCTCATATTTGGAGGTATATTTCAATAAGACACGCTTTTCATATTCTATTTAGCAGGTGAATCATATATGAAGCACATAAGAAAGGTCTAATTTCCCGAATTCAAGGACCTCGAATTGGGGACAGCTCTTAAATTAGTACTGTCCCCAAATAGATTAGATCCTTTTTCTCTGTCTCAGCGTTTATTTTCAGAAATCTTTCGGAGAGTTTAGGTGTGGTCAGAGTGAAAACAAATGTAAAAACATCTTGTATAATGGGGCGGTTTTTTATCTTCCCATTATGCTTTAATTTTTTGTTGACCCCAAACGAATTCAGGTCGACTAATACTCCATATAGCAACATTAACTTAAGCTTTCTACCGGAAAATTATTCAAATACGATACTATGGGAACAGTAACGTTTGTGTTTACGATAACTCTAGAGTAACCTTTATCAAATAAGGTTTCACGGAATATCGGTAGAAGATCTTTGAGAGATTCGAACAATCGGAGCACTTACTAATGAATTAAATATGAAAATTATATACCGTCACTTGGGGTAACTTTGGCCCAAAAGAAAAGAAAGACCGAATCTATTCTAGTTAATATACATCTATTAAGTTATCGACTTGGTATTAGTTTCAAAATATAGGTAGACTAGCCAAATATTAATAGTTTATTTTTAGTATTTTTCCAATGTTTCACCTGAAAATTACCAGTCACGTTACAACCTGCAATAATAGCAACCATTCTACCTTTTCAACTCTTGTTTGCACAGATCTTAATTTTAATATTTGAAACTTCGTAAATATAATTTATTCTAACGTATTAATTTTTTTAGATATCCATCATAATATTTTGCGGCTCCTTGAATTAAAAGAAAATTCTTAGTGTTTTTTTTAAGTAGGGGTAACTTTGGCCTAAAATTATTCGACTGCCTCAGGAGGTTGCAAGAGAAGGAAGAAGTAAGAAGTGCCACCTGAATAAAATATCACCATACAATAACTTTTCCAACGAAAAGTCCTCTATGATAATTATTTTCTAACAAGCAAGAACTGTTCATTTCTTCTGAGTGTTGAAGAGACTTATAAAACGAATCAAGTAGTCCTGAATATACAGAAGAGAAAGTAGCAATCACCTTTTATTTTAGTTCCAAATACTTAATTGAAATTATCAATTTAGACGCCTCATTATACACAGAGATAAGCCACTTCACTGATATTGATTATGTTTCATACAGTATAGCCCCGTGTATATTACAGAAAAAATAAAACGCTGCTGATTGATGAACAAGGTTTTCGTGAAGTTTGATTGGCCAAGTATAGAGTCGTAGTAGTAGTACTGTTATTAAAAAGTGCTTCGACAGCTGAGGTCAATTTGCGCATATGGACTCCCACCAGGATTCGAATCCAGGGCTACTTTCATCAAAGGCGAACACGCTTCCCACTTGACTATTCCGGAATCCATGTAGTGTCCACCACTGAATGTCAATCGATTGTAACTGCCCCTCACAATACAGTGGTTCTATGAAATATGAATATAACTAGAGGCGATCGCAAGCGTAAAATATTACAAGAACTTACTAACATTTTAATGATATGCTTAGGACTAAATTTATGGGAGTGTAACGCATGCTTTTATCAAATTAAATAGTCCCATTCTACGTCGCTTTTCAGTCCCTCGGTCTTTGCTATCATCACAACCATTTTCTTTCATTTCCCAGTGTATAAAAGGAAGGGAGCACTCAGCTTCATCGACTGACACATCAAAGAATTTTTTGGATGAAACATTCCTTCGATGCCCCCTGCGAACTTACTTTTTACCAGCCAAAGTGCCTTCAGAAATGCATGGCTCAAGGATACCCTTTGATTACTGCGCTGAAGAACGGAAAGAGCTTTGAAATACATTATTATTCATATTTCTGCAGTTAAGGAGAATTGATAAATGACGATTATAAAATTAAAATTATACAGGCTGAGTGCTAACTCCTTATGTGTAAAATAAAGAGTCCCAGAGAAGAGGAACCATCCACTCTATATACTTTATCCACAAGATAATTTTCTTTACTGAAGAAACAAGACCAGGTTTCGATAAGCAATCTTCGTATTCATAACCTAAAGATGATGATTAATCGCCATAACCTGGTCAAAAGTGGAAAACCTGGTCTGTGGAAAATTTGCAACTCCTTTTTTCACTCTAGATGAGGGATTTTCACAACACCTCGCCTCTTACTGTGAATCCTACCTCATTTAAATAGAAGCTTCTTGCTTAATTGTCAAGAGAAAGGTAGTTTTAGAATTCTACATAAATATTTTTGAATGTGACAAAAGTGGAATGGAGTGATAATGGAGGAGTAAAGATAAATGAATATGTCACATTATGTTAGACCAAACGGGGTGATACTACTTCGACGTGAAATTTATAGGTAAAATTTGACAAATAAGAAATACCTCGAATACTAGGAGTTATATTAGATCCTGGTTACATTACTGAACAGCACATATAAAAAATGAAACAAAACTGAGTGAAAAACTGACTCCAAATATGATATTAATTCTGATAAAAGGTTAACTTGCTCGTAAAGACGTGCATCAAGGTAAATTCATGATAACGCATATGAAGCTTCATGAAGCGTTGGCTGGGGCAGCAGCAGGCAAAGTGAGAATGGAAGAGTAGATGAGTGGAAGAAAGAAGGACAGAAAATGAAAAAGGAGAAAGGAGGAGAAGAAAAATGGTGAAAGGGCGAAGATGAATGTAAAAGAGGGAAGACAAGGGGTGAAGAAGGAGCGTGGATGTTTGTGAAATGGAACGGGGGCGTTAATGTGTAGACAAACAGAGCTATAATGGAAGGGAGTGGAGAGAAGAAGTAAAAGCATGAAGATGGACCTCTGAGCGAAATTTCAGCCTTCTTCGAATATTAACGTCTGAAATCGCCAACCAGTCGGGGAAGTATTACGCATTTTGAAACTTATTCCCCCATTTATAGTTAACGACTCCATTTCGTGATACAGATGATACTATAGAGTATTTTAGTACAAAAGAAGAGTAACTAAGGACCCATATCTTTGAGAGAAATCAGGGATATGTCTACCAAAAATATGGCAATGGAAATGAAACGCATTCAATAAGAATCCAATCCAATCCAAGAATAACTTAGTGGCTTTATGATAGGACAAATCAGAGAAAGAACAAGTATCCATTTCTACATCTTACCAAAAGGCTTTACTAGTTGCGACTAATTCAGCAAATTCTGAAGATGATATCGTAATCTTCCGCTCACTAGGAATCAGCAGTGAACAGTCTATCTATCTCAGCTATTCAGCCTCAAGTATGCAGGACCGAATGCAAGTTTCAGCCTCAACACTTCCATGATTATCTGCATATAGTTTTAAAGAGAGAATGTAGCTTATTAAAAGAAGGAGAGATGTAATTTTTCTTAGACTTCCTCATTGAGCAAACATGAAGAGAGGAAAACGCTCTCTTATGTGCAGCTCAATGCCCATTTGATCAACTTTTTATTCTATTCAGTAATGAGTAACCAAACTTTATGTCGATTATCAGCATCGCTAATCCATTAGTAGCTCTTATATGATGAGTATCACAACCACGAAAAATGCTAAGACAAAAGTAAATGAAAAATACATTTGCTCTACGCAGAACCAAAAGGCAATTACTTATTATTCTACCGTCTCTTCAGGTGATAAACGTTGAATTATTTCAATAATTATGGAAATGAAAACACCTCCAAAGACTGACCCTGTCCTGGTTACTTCCGGGTAGTATCATTTCCACGAGGTAACGTCTTCCAACAGTTTCTTTATCGAATAAATTACAATATTAATTATGAATCAACTTAATCTTTCTGTTTTCTTATCAGCTGGATGAACACTAATGTGACGACGAAAACCAGAAGTGATCAATTGTAACAAATTCTGAGAATTCATTCAAATAGATGTGACTTTCATACAAATAACTATCATGAGTTTGATTTGATATTAAGATAACATATTCAAATGTTGAGAACACCAAGACAGCAGAAGTATCTAAAATTTGAAAAGAGAACTTCCACAGTCGCACGAGTGGAAGTTTATCCTATTGTTTGTTATTATAAAATTTTCAGCTCCTCCAAGCGCATCAAATCGTATTTTCTAAATGGACTCTTTCCTAATTACTGTTTTAGCATTTAGTCTAAAATTGCAAAATCATTCAGGATAAAAGTAAAAACTTACACCCAATAGCTCTTCATTTTTCCTATAAATGCATCTATGGACACAGAAGACTCAGACAGCCCGGTTCCATAAGAATGGTCTGAGCCATAGATATCTCACTATCATCTCTAAGGTGTCGGTGGTATTTTAACTGCAGTCCCAATGATATAGTATTTCAGAATCTTTCCCCATTGGAAGGCCGAATTTTCGCACCATTAGGCCGCACTTGAGTTGCCAATTGCCTACATTCAAGGAGTATTACGTCGAAATTCTGCGTCCGAAAATGAATTCATTCGCTAATAGAACGCTAAGAGGATATTTTCCATTTTATTTTCACATTGCTTCACTAACGAAAGAGGGAAATGATTTAAATAAGGGCATTTGTTTGAAAAATTAGTAAATTTAGTGTCTGAGAAGGTCGAAAGATCACCAATTCAGCTTTACAGTATTGGAAAAACTCAAATTTATCATTAATTTCCGATGCAATGAAATCCCTCTATGGTTAAGACCGATAACTCATTCTCAAGATGTCGAAAAAGAAACAAACAAAAATCTATTTTTCGCAGTGAAAGTCGAACCGAAAAATTAAATACTTGAACCTAAGTCAGAGCTAAAAATCGCTATTCCTTTCCGACTCGTTCCAACGAATAGAGTTGGGGCGGTCGCCCGGGGCGCCAAGGTTTAAGAGTGCATGACGTTCGTTAATCGTTATTGCTCGTTGTTATTGGTGATCATATATTTCGTGGTATCAAATAGATTACGAGATATGACGAAAAAATAAGAATAGCTATAAAATTTTCATTTTTTTCTCATGTTACATCTCCCTCCGATCAGTCATTTTACTTCAAACCATTATTTCATACAAACGCCCTATCGGCAGGTAATATTGTTTACCTTCACAATTCTCTGACGTGAAGATGGATGGGCCAGATGTCGCTTTAGCGGATTAACTTTATCTATTCTTTTACTCTGGGAGAGATTCCCCTGCGCAAATTTTCCTGCCTAAATATTCTACAGGTCCGAAAGCTGCAAGAAGTCTTTCTTCAATCTCTAAATATTCGATTTTAACCAGAACATCAGCTATGCATATTCTAGATCTGATATGTCAAGATAGTTCCTACCACTCTACATTACATAATAAGCAGAGATGCCAATTTAATTTAGAAAAATACGCTAGATGCACCCTGAAAAGATGCCCAAAGTCTTTAAAGTCAAAGAAAGATCGCTAAAAAAACTTAAAAATAAAATAGCTTAAATTTGCTAATAAAAATAGAATATCAGCTAAAAATTTCTTACATTACATGTGAGAAAAAATTCTAGGTTTTCTATCAATTGAGCATAATGCTATATTGATGTTAAAGTACTACAGTTACTACAACTCTATTATTATAATTACAATTTTCAATTAATTAAAGTAATTCAATTACAATTAACTTGAATTACGAGGGTGTTAAAGAAGGTCAACTAAAACATTCCATTGAGAGCGAAACGTAGTTAAAATAGAAAAGAGATCACTAAAAGGCGGAAAACTAGATCAGAGGACAAAAACGCTAAATCGGCAACTGTTTTACAAGGTAAAAAAATCCAAAATTTACTCCTTTCTATAAAAATACAAATAATCCTAATTTCCGTCTGGGAAATTAACCGCGTACATCTATCAAAGGCAGCAAAATCTAGTGAATAATCCAGAAATTACAACAACCGTTTATCTCAATTGATTATACTACCGGAATCACCCTAAATAAAGAGTTTTATTAAAGAAAACGGCGACTCAGTTATCTCTACGTAATGCTCTCTTATTCGCTAACGTTAGAAGTGGAAGCTACGGAATCAGTCATATTTCGGATAATCTCTCGAATAAAAGAATCCATACTCTTTCGCGAGAGTGAGAAAGAAGGGCAACTTTTGAAGGATGTCACGGTTTCCTTGGAATTAAGCCGAGAGAGAAGGGGGCTGATACGTGGTAATTATAAGGTGTCAAGAGGGGTTAAGATGTGTCAAACGGTCGCAGTGGAGAGATCTTTCGAGGATAAGTGCCGCAGACGGGGGATGAGACGAAACAAAAGAGAGTTGACACCGAATTGCGATCATCGCATTCTAGGTCGATTGCCGCTACTCCTTTATTCCGATGTTTACCCATCTTTCGCGAATCCATTGTCCGTAAAGGACTGCTTCTAAATTCGCTAGCGATATTCCAATAGAAAATTTTGAAACCGATTAGGGGATAAAATCATCTGATTGCCTAAAGATCTGATAGAATTCGAGTAGATTCGCTCGACTGATTTTTAAAGGTAATAAATCAGTGATGCATTCACGGGGTGACCAAAGGGGCCTCTCCCCCTTCCTTTTGGGTTTTGTATAGATGCAAAACCCACATTAATCTTTAATTAGCAAGTCACAGTCACTCGGTGACAGCAATTGGAAAAATATGGAAAAATTGTTAAATCATTTTACTTGATTGTGACTAGAACAAAGATAAAAGAAAGGCTAACTTATCTGTGCCATAAAATTGAAATTATACTTATTAAAATAACATTTTGGTTACACATTTATGCAAATGATTGGCAGATACAAAATTTTTATAGGAAAGACATAAGAAATTTGGGGGATATAAAATATGGGTGCGCTGTCGTAAATAATCTCCCAAAAATTTTAATTTAATTAAATGGCTCCGATCAAATGAATCTATAGGTGTGACTTGATAAGAATACAAGTTTGATTAAGAGTATTCATGCAATAATATATTCCGTTTCTTTCGGCAATTCTTAAGGGTAAAAGAAAACAGCTTCGCCTTTAAATTTCTAAAGTTTCGTCCCACATTTTTACATTTTATTCTAAATAGATTTTTCACAAAATTCCATCTAGCGAGGGGCATAACAACATCATCAAAGAGTTACAACGCCACTAAGGCGTTTCTAATGGAAATCAGGGGAAATTTAAATAAAATCATTTAAATAAAATTTAAACATTCGTACTTTACTCACTGATTTAAATAAAATATTAATAAGGTAATGTAAAAGAATACTTCGCTTCATTCCAATGTCATGCTGTGCTTTTTACAGTCAGATATTTAAAAATCCACCTCTAATACATTAAAGTCGTGAAAGTAACCTGAATTTTGGCTTAGTTAATTAAAAAATGATAGTTAGTATTTGTTTATACAAACGAGCACAAAATACAATCTCTTCGACAAAAATTCCATTTTACGAACATTTTCCGCCGTAGATGTCACTCTCGGAATCGCTCCTCGAAACCGCTTCTCATTCCAAACCACACCGAAATTCTCAAATTTATATTTAAGCCTTACAAAGTCTTTTTTGATTCTGGAGAGAAAAATAAATAATTAAAAACGGGAACTCTTTGAGGGAGTAGCAAGTAGCAAGAGCAAGACTAAGGGAAAAGCTTGGATCAAAGGGGATCTTGAGGTATTAAGGGTAGAATAGGAGAGAAGTGGGTTAGAAGAGAAGGGAGCTTGAGGAGTGCTAGGGAAAAGAGGATCAAAGGCTGAGGGCGGGGAATCGGTGTGGGAGAAAGCGTGGATTAGTAGAGGGACGAGTGTGTCTGAGTGAACAATAGCTCTTCTGAGAGCCTCTCGTGATGCTGGCCGCTATTGCGCCGACGTCGTACTCAGAAGTCAAATGCGAAGGAGATTCGAAAGATGCGCGACTTCCGGAATATGCGATGGACACGCATTACGACCGCCTCGTTTCACTTCTCCCATGGCCCACTTTAGCGCCCTCGACCGCCTCTGTTGCATCTGATAGATATCCCTACTTTCCTTGACATCCCTTGCTGCATGATCTAAAGCCCTCGTACCCTAGTGCAGCATCTTTTCTTCCCCTCGCATCGCCGGCTTAAACATTCCTACATATGCGCTCGCACAGATTTTACCCTTTTCCTTTGCCCCGGTTCTCTTTGCGAAACCCTTTCTCGATTTTAATACGACTGAATGGATATCAATTTTATTTTGCAAATAGACATAAAATAAAACTTTTACGCATACACCAAATTTGAAAAACTCAATATACGATCGGTTTCGGCTCCTCGAGCATCTCAGGTGAGAATGAGCTGGAAGTGTAAAAGTTTTTATTTTTAGTTGCAAATAAAAAATTATTAAAAGGATCTTCTATTAGAAACTTCGCTAGATTCCTACATTCATTAGTTCTGGCAGAATATCGGAAAAAAATATTGGGGTCTCGTTCACGACGCTTGAAACCAATGGTCGAGATTTATTCACATTAGCGTTGATGTCTTTTTAATTTTTCAACATTGGAAACATCTCTTGATGGATCCCCCTTTTCAGCTTTATGGCTTATTAAAGTGGTGAGTTGTCAGAACTGGAATGCCCGATGTTTGTACATTTGGTTTAGATGTAATTTTTGAGGTTTCTGTTCGAAGCAATCCTGATTTCAGCTCCGAGGTAGTAGCTCCTCTCGCAATAAGAAAAAGCACTGTCCACTACTTTCTACGATATGTTGGTCTTACCAGCTAAATGGACTAATGAGTTCTCGCCAGGTTATTGCAAATAAACAACGCTTTTACAGCGAGAGACGACAAAGGTGTCAACAGATGCCGTTTCAACAGTAAGCGCATTTTTCATTGTTCATGCAGTTCGAACTACGGATCGAATTCCTCTAGAATTTAACGACGTTTGAAGTTAGAGCCCTTTGAAATTCGAGGCACCACTTTATGTCCTAAAGATCTGAGTTTCTTTCATATGACGGATGGAATGATGAGACAACCACAAAGAGATTTCCGGGAAACGAATCAACAACAAAGCATCAAAATTATTGCTCGCATACCTGAACAAGAGAGAGACTGAATGAATTAAAAACTTAATCTGTTTGTAGTGCATGAGGATTGAGGGGATAAATGCCCTCCCGATTACTCAAAAAGGACTAAAATCATAAAAGCTGCATTATAACGTACGTTTTTTCGTACGAAACTTTTTAACACTGCCTCACCTATAAAGCGTCAACGGTACATCAGAGGAAAACAGAAAATATATTCATGAATTAGACGTTAAAACTAATTCTACAGAAATGTGCCGAGTACTAGACCGATGTAATTAAACGTTCGTTCAAAGCATACGAAATGGAGGAATTAACAAATCTTTTCATCGAAACTTTAGAGGTTTCAAGAAATGGAATTTGCTGGAAAACGTAGAGGTGAAGATATAGGGTAAGTCGGGTTATTGTCAGTACTCACCTATCGTTGATGAAAGGCAGTCTGTGTTCATCACTGAATACACCGAAAATGACGCTCTGTTAGTCGCTGGTCTATGAAAAGTTATAACGAATTACATCATCTACCCCACTCTCTACCCCTCTCAAAATGATATTTAAGGTAATAAAACGTGGGTGTTGCAATGCAGAGGATGATTTCATATTCCACGAATTCATACTTGCATAAATTTAGATAACGAGAAGTACATGTTACTAAACACGTACTCCTCATTAATTCGAATCAATCGCTATCTCGATGTCTAAATTTTACCGTCAAGACCGATTCTGAGTCACTAAATCAAGTTTCGCATTAGACGCAAGAACGTAGTATTTTATTCACAAAATTCATCAATCTGTTGAAATAAAAATAGTCCGACGGCAATGCTTTTGACCCGATATTCCGATTACCGATCTGTAGAATAAATTAAGAACACGAATTAATAATAATCACATGCTTTCATGCAATCATATCCTATCAATCGAAGTCCTAGCCAGAACTATTTATATACCGAGTCCTATCCACAGCTAATTACTTTTGCTGGACAAAGAAAAAAGTGAAATCTCATTCTACGTTTATGACCCCTTAGGATAATGGTTATTGAAATTCGCACCGGACTATTCCATCAATTCGGTAATCCCGTCGTTTCACTCAGGTACCTTGAAGACGCTGGTCCCTACGATCGACAAGGGGTTATTTTAACCTCCAATAACTAAGGCTTATAGCATGCTGAATTGTCCGTAAATGACAATATTCTTAATTTCCAGACGATTAACACAGCTGGGTTCATCTTGTGGGAGTTGAATACCATGCAAAGATCCTACCGTGAGCCACCGTCTTTTTTATATTATTATTTTTAGCATATTATATGTATCATTATCCTATCTACGGTCTACAGAAAAACTCCTGATTCAGACCGCCCTTAACATTAGATTACGATATTAAATAAAAAAACTCAAAAAACAATCAGGCAAATACGGAACTCATTTTTACTATTTTTCCATGGAGCTTGAATTAAAGATGGAGAGGTAATAACGTTTTATAAATTATGTTTTAGTCATAATCTAATAAGGTGAGGTGGCAGTGGTAGAAACTGCCAGTTAACCTTAGCCTGAAGATGGTTAACCAAAATCGGTGGTCAATAAATGGTCGTGGGGAAAATTTACAAGTGTTTCTCTTCCTCATTTGAAGATGGTTCCGTATTGAGTAAGTTTACTTTTCGGTGGCTTTTGGAGTTTTTTACTTATTATAACACAACCATCAGCAGCCACCAGTCTCGATCGTGTTTTAAGGAATATGCCATCCAATTTTATACAGAGAGCCCCCGATTTGTAAGAATTCAATTAAGACGATATACCCTGAAAAAGGATTATCCACTTATGAAAGTATTCGCCCAAAAAACAATATTCCCAGTTGATCCATAGCATTATTGACAGGATGAGGATTTCAAATATTCGTTTCACACGAATTCGTTTTTCACGAAAGTTTTCTTTTCAGAACGTATTTCTCGTGATAAACGGGAGAAAACTAAATATTTTCATCTTTATATTTAATATTTGGGCCCAATGGTATTGGGGAAGATGCCCAAATGTAAGCTTTCACGAAAATGTTTTTTGGAACCTGAATTATGCGAGATGCAATTTATATCACTCGTTAAACTCTCTTTTGTTTCTGCCATTGTTGATATCGTCATCCCTTTCTCCACTCCGGAGTTAAAGTGACTTAAACAAAAAGTTATATTCCCTAACATAAGTAATGTTCCCCGACGAAAGGCATGCTCCCCAACTTACCCTAAGATAAAGCCAGGGCATCGAACCGCTGCATTTTTCATATTTCGTTCCAGTTCGACAAAGAAAATAAATATCGGTTCAGTTACGGTTTTTCTCCTTCCGCTATAGTTGAACCGGATTTTCGTTATCATATTATCATTATAATGATATATCCTTATGAAATTTTGTTGCTATTTCTATCTTTTTTCATTTAGGCTATATCACGCAAATTTTTAGAATAAAACTCCGTTATACTTAGCAGCAAGTCGTAGATACACATTTAGCTAATCTTCCTCTAGTTACACTCCAATAATTTGTCTATTGTTTGGAACCAAAAATTGGAACTCAATAATTAATAGTTTTCTATTTCGGTTCGGGTTTATAAATTTCAATTCAAACCCTTCGGTCCTGGTTCGATGGAATAAACTAAGAAGCAGATGGAATGGAAATCACGATGTGTGCTTAGTCATAACTAGATTTCTCTCGTCTAAAAAACGGGAGATATATTTACATCAGTAGAGAATTCATTAAGTTATAATGCACTTCCATTCCAAAATTCTGAGAAATAAGTGACCTCTCCAAACATCATATACAGCGAGAAAATCTGAAAACGACGAATATAGCGTAGGAATTATTGATAAATTCAGAAAAGTATATATTTCTGAGGATAATGTGAAGAAATATCGTAAGAAGACTGCATGATACCAGTGGGTCACCAGTGTCGTCAAATTAACAGAACCTTTGAAGTGTCTCCGATTGTTAGTTTGATAACTATAGAGATGCAAAGGGAGATGATTGGTCCAGACCCCCTCATGAGTTCTTTCAAAAATGGCCATCAATAGGCTGGGGCCCAACGGTCCTTAGTCGTGGCAGTGGTCAGGATCGATGCACAATGGTGAATGATGCTATGAATACTCGGGGTTTAAACTCTCATCGCACCCATCCTACGCCCATCCCAAAATCTGCGACCATAATCTAGAAACCTTTAACAGGAAGACCTGCTGGTTGAATTATTATGGAGAATAATCTTCACATTGTAAATTCCTCCGAAATAGACGAAATAAAATTGGTTCTAATAGATCGAACACGATTAATACCCCCACGTTACACGAATTGTGAAATTCGTTTATTCCAGTAATGCAAAGCCGAAAAGCCAGTATACTTAAGTTTTACCCAGACTCTAAAATTGGAATGAACTTCAATAGCTACCAAATATTTTATTACTTTATAAAAATTCTTATTTTCAAAGAAACCGTTTTTGTAACTATATGATTAAGAAATCTCTGCATGAAATACTTATATGTTCCAGCTACAGAAAATTTACTTAAAGAACTGGGATTACAGGGAACTGTGTTCAATGCTTGGCGCTGTTTTCCGATTAGGTAGTAGGTTTCCAGTTATAGATCTCAAATAACCACCTTAGCTCTCTATTTATTCGAAGCTGTTGAGATTCTTCTGCTTTTGACAGAATGGAAAACTGAGCATGCACTAATATAACCAAAAGCACACGATCTATACGTCTTCCTCGTCTTCGACGTCTTTTCTCAATCATGAGAATTCTTCTGATAAGGTAGTTTATTTTAAAGAATCTTCACTTTCCGTTTTTCTTAGCAAGTGTAAAACACCGTAGGTTTTTAAGATACGATCTTTAGTGCGAAAATATCCATACCAAACATTTCCATTCAACCTTGTTTTCGGTAAACATGGTAAATTTAGAGATTCAAGCTAGATGTCGGGGGACACATTTTTATTAAATATTTCCGTCGTTCATACGCAAAGGCAATGAGGAGCTTCCCCAATGAAATGAAGGAGTAGGAATTCTGTGACGGAAGAGAAACTGATTGAAAATCGGTTCCGGCGGATGTAAAAGATGCACGTTGTACATACATACTCTCAGGAAACGAATATATCCAAACTCGCTCATTACTTTCTACAAGTCACTCAGTGAAAGAGAGTGGTCTCATCAGAATGGAAGGAATATGCTAATAATGTGTAGAATTAAGTTTCCCAGAAGAGAGCTAATTAGCTAAACAAGATTATCAGGAATACAAGAATAATAATGGCCGAAGTGTTTGAGATAATTTGACCACCGATGATGTAACGTAACTAGAATAGTATTTTCAAAAGTGCTCCGACAGACTAACCCTTTTCGCACGTATAGATTCCTACGGATAATCAAACGGGGATGGTTTTCACCAAAAGTGAACGCGCTACCCACTTGGTTAGTTTCGGGAGCCCCCCAAAACGTAGCTCTTACTTTTATTTCAGTCAGAATGCATCGGAAGATAAAGCAGTTTACGACCTATGTGAAAATTTCTGTAATGCCAATAAGTAAGAAATCGGTAGAGCAAGTGTATGGATCCCGGAAAGCCAAGTGGCCAGCGTGGTTCCGGGCTTGATTCCCGGCGGGAGCCTAAACGATCTAATCGAAATTATCTTAGCTGTCGAAGCAATTAATACCATAATTCGCAATGCTGCTACATTAAAAAAAAAGTTCATAAAGTACAGGTAAAAAAAGCACATCAATTACGAAAAAATCCTGATTATCTCAAAGATGCCAATTGGAAGATTATTAAAAATAATATATAAGAGAGAACTATAATTAACTACTGTAATATTTTTTTATTTTTAGTGGTGTTCTCGTGTTGTATAGAGTTGGGAACACAATCACTTAGTTGTGTTTCTCCAGAATTGGAGATTGGAGTTTTAGTTATTTTCCTTAATCTCAGAGCGCTATAGCAACCTCAATATGATGCTAATCTGCCGAAAAACTAAGCGGCCCTACTCAATGTTGCCGAAAAATTTATTTTTCTTTTTGAGATTAAGTTAACGCGTAAAATTTACACATAGAGAGACATTTTTCACTATTTCAGTAATACTGCTGTTAATAATACGTTGCTAAGAAATGGAATAATAAAGAAAACAAAAGGAGAGAGAAATATAAACACTTCTCGCAGATGGAAAGTGAATAGCATAATTTTTGATAAGAACGTTTCACTACGCTCCACTACTTTGCTTCTTTATACAGTGATCCAAAGATATACTTAGGGTTAAGAGGCCCCTAAAATATATTGCCGTGGTCGCTTTGCTACCGCTTATGAAACCTATTAATTTCAAGAACCACTCACAGAGATTCATTTCGGCCATTACCGTCACAAAATTCGAAGATATTTTCCCATTTAACTACGCTAGCAATGTTTTTAATTAATGTGTTTTTGAGGTCGAAGATACCCATTCCCAAGTTGCGGAGGAGCATAAATTACCTCTAACTATTCATATTTTTTGTCAAATAAAACGCTTTATATCAAAATTAAATGCTCAAACAAGTATTTCGTTAAAGACTCACGTAAAATAGGAGGGTAAAATAATTTCGCAACGTTATCGTTTGCTACTGAATATACGAGTATATGCCGCGCTATTTGAGTTTAATTTGTGTTTCCCGGGCGTAAATTCTTCGTTCTAAAATCGGCCGCATTATTCAATACCATCAACAAAATTTATGCTTTCCATCTAATTTTCTTTAGAAAAGTCGCAAAAAAATCGGAGAACTTCTAACATCACACGAGAAGTGCTTCTGGCAACACTAAGTAACCTCACGGAATAAAAAATACGCCATGGGATGAAAACATGGGAAAACAGGCTAACAGTTCGACAAGATGGGGAAAGGTCACAGAATTTAGTCTGTCGCATTCTGCATGCCACATTTTTTGTTTTCCTCCACTCAATTTATTGCGGCCGGGACCTAGTAGCTTCCCCTTTTCCACCAGAGCAGGATACAACCATCAAGCAATGTGATGTCATCACCAGAGGCGGCAATATGTCAACCGCTAGCTCAGAAAGACGCACACGGATAGGTTCTATCCCCACACGACACATGCATGTATCTTCCTCTTCCCTTTACCATATCTAGAGCTTCACAATTTTCTTTCCCACTCGTGAATAGAAAAGGGGGAAAACGACCGATCCGTGTCTTGCGAATCTCACCACCCGTAAATCGGTACTTACTATGTTTCGTTGAAAACCTCACATTGCCACTTGGCTATGCATACGACAAAATTATTATGGGACCAGATAGTCAGCAATGGTATAATGCTGAGTCTGTTTGCGGATGATTTTTTTGTAGTCATCGTAGTAGTCAATTTAAGACCATAAGCACCAGGTTGGTGTTCCAAATAAGTACCATATGTCTCTAATCTCATTTTAAGTTCGTAATTTTACCTATTTGCAATTCCAACGGAATCATCCATTGTACATAAAATATGGGCATTTATTTCCCTTATTCATATTTCATCGCGTGGAGGAAAAGGTGGATTTTGAAGAAAGAAGGCGCAATCAGAGATTTAATTTACTTGATAAGTTGAGACAGAGTACGTTCATAGAAGATGTAACCGATATTATGCGCCCTCCTTGTTATATAGGCCGTTCTGATACCGCGAGAAAGATCAGAGAAATAAATGCTAAAACCAGTCACTTCAAGAATTCATTTATCCGAGAAACGCCGTAAGGCGGCTTGCAGGGTACGCATGTAGATGTAGATGAAAGATAAGGGGGCAATTTGGATGCACTGCTTTCATGCGATCCTAAATTTTCGCGATACAAGTAGCAGCAGTGCATGAGAAAAAGATGAAAAATCCTTAAATTTCTGAATTAACTTATTCATATAATTTTTGGGCAAGACATTATTGGTGCAAAGAGTACCCTCGATTTTAATTCAAGAACGAATTTTCATTCCTGCTACACATAGATTGCTGTTCGCTTGTAGTTCGGCATCAGTGAGCAGCAAAATCAGCTAACTAATATTTTCTCAATTACCAAATCTAATTCGTATGAGGGCTGGTGATCCGGAAAAGTTTCTAAAATTCACCCTCTCATGGGTTCGCAGTCTGAAAAATCGGAACTACGGCCAAACTACAGCTTCTTCCGCGCTCCTTCACGCCCACTTGCGAGTCGCTGATTTCTTGTCCCAGCGACCATATATGAAAGAGTATTTTATTACTAAAGGTCCCTTATAACACACATCCATTTAGTAAGACTTGCTTTCGCGATTTGATTTCCAAGACTTGTCTGGTAATTTTCTCCAGCTTATTACGATGGCTACCAGGATCAATAAATACGGATTGCTGACGCAATCATATGGGTCTTTCAATTAAATATTCAAACCAATCATTATTAGATGTATTATTCAAATGTCGATTCAAAATGTAAGATTTCAGTTATGATTGTGATCAACGGATATAAACGGTTTCGGATTCGGTTATGTGTGAATTAACATGCTTATGGAAATTCTTCGCAAAATATTCATGCAAAAGAATATCAGAAAAATTACCTCATTATCTGTATTAAAATAAAGTAAAATACTATGTATAAAAACCTTTCTTTTGGATGTGTGGTTTTATTATTTCCGCCATTCGAGGAGACAGCGGATGGATAGGGTGAGGATCTATAAAGATGAATATTTAAAGATCTATAAATATGAATATGATACTAGAAATGAATATTCTCTATAAAGATAAATATATGCTTACCTTGACTTTTACTGCCGCATGCTCTTCCTGCCATTAATTCTAATCATAAAAACTAGGTTGCTAACTAGTTTCGAACACAGGACTACTTCCACTAAAGGCGGAAGATCAACCAGTCCTGCTGAGCAAGAGCCCTATAATTTATGAAAATATGGTATAAATATTACTTTCTATCAAAAAGAACAGCATACACATCTCTTCCTTTCTCGCAGCCACTTCTAAATTACTTTGGCAATAATACAGTAGGTCCATTCACAGACAGCTAAATGAAATTCCGCATACAATTGATATTCGAACATGCGACTCCTACTATGAATACCTATTCGCCCATTAGTTTCCTATTGGTATGAGCATCATTCCGAGGATATACATAAAAACATTAAAATTTGCCAATTTTCGGAAATGTAGTTAGCTGAATTAAGTAGAAATGGACTCGAGGACGATGATACAGAAATTACAGAAGGAAATATTTACAGCTCTTGATGTAATTGATGCGACGAGTGATAATTAATTATACATCAGCGAAAGGAAGTACTTTTTACCATGAGAGGACCCAACGGAAATCGTGAGCATTTGGCTTAAGACCTAAATCGAACACTCCTCCATAAATATTAGACGGCACAATAGTATCCGGATAGGAGGGAAGATGAATTTTCATAGAAAGGAATAAGCGAATTGAAGATTTCATGTGTGTGCGAGTTCAATATGAGCGCGAGGACCTAGGGAAGGCCGGGGGAAATTAAAGGCCTTTGCCCCCTTCGCTACGTCCCAGCATCAGCGCACATCTAAACATTGCAGCGTGAAATGCTACCTAAAAGAGTCTACCTAAGTTCAAAAGGTTTTGTGGCCGTAATTTTAATCACTTTTTAGTCAAATTTTCGCCATTCTTTAAGCTGGTTCAATCTTTGTTAATCCTAAGAGTAGAAGTGTACAGACTTAAACAAAGTAACAGATCTATGGAAATACCTCTTTCTGAATGCTGTGATGAAAACTGAGGATATTTTTGCAAAAACTTTCACCATAAACCAACCTATTCTCATATAAAGACAATAACATCCATAAATATAGAGAAAGTCGATATAAACTTTAAGACTTATGATTACTTTACAAGTATTGCTACTCCTTGTATGCAATATATTTCTTTGAATGCACCATGATTATCAGCACGCTATGTATGTCAAATTCATAGTTAACGCAGTGCAACCAAGAGCATCAAATGCTGATTATGAAATAAACAAGGGAGACAACAAGGCAGTATGCATAAAAAGGAAGTGGAAAGAATAAGAACCTTACATAGGACTTCCTTAGAGGTTCATTTTGGAGCTACATTTAGCCATGGAAATTCCAGCAATGGTTATCAACTTGAAATACGCTCAAAATCAGCATGAACCTAGCTTCAGCTAAATTTAACAAGAAAATATCTTACCTAACATCTCACTTTCCAGAACATATTCATTATGCTTAATTGCAGAAGTAATTAAAATATTAAATGATTTATAAGGCAGGCTTCAGTTTTATGACTAGGATAGATGGAATCATCATAGCAAAAAATAGACACCACCTTGTTTTTATCTCATCAAACTATTAAATATCAAGATAATTCTTACTAAACCCAAATAAAGTAATGTACCTTAATTTAAGATGTAGTTAAACAAATGATTAGTTAAACTTCAGGCTAAGATAACAGCAGAAATCGAAGCAAGATGGAAAGCTCCTCATTTTAGTTTGTCATCTGATAATAAGGAGCTATTTAGCTTCAGCTGTAACACTTGTATAAGTCACACAATACATGAATTATTGGCCATACATAGGAAAGATTATCCTTCATTCCTTGCCGGTGCTGAGGTATTCAATACTTTCTGAAACAATGAAGAACAAGTCTGAAAACATGAACCCTAAAGCGGAATTCGAAATTAAATTCATGGGATGTGAATGCCATAAATTTAATTCTGCGCCATTTCAGAATAGTGAAAAAGAAGTGAAGAATTTTCAATTATACACAAAAATAAACAAATATGCATCATATATGCAGATTTCCATTTTCTTCTCTTCTTGGTGTTTACTAAAAGTACATGAAAGCACTTTTTCATGAATTTTAAATTCAACATGGTATGACCTTGGATAGTCAAAGCTATATAATCATAAATTAAATTAGAGAGACAATTTGGCTTAAGGAATTCTACTTCAATTAAAAATTCTTGTATAAAAATATTTACTAAAAAATAAGTACTTCTTCATTTCAGTAGATGTAAAAGAATGCTTGCTATGTCATTGAATATCTACTCCTAATTAATTTTTCAACCCATTATAAACAAGATTTAATGCTTAACTTTTGTAGCTTTCTTTCTTCTGGTTAGCAGGTAAATCTTTCACTCCATCAAATTTGAGGAAAAGTTTGCCATCAATGGCCTAAGATGTTTCTTGCTATGTTTCAAACATTCTAAATGCTCCATTTCCACATGGCTTTTGAACATGAAGTATAGCATCAGATAAATCCAATAGGATTAATAAGGATCAAGAGACAATTGCAATTTCAATCATGAAAATTTCCATTCCTTCCTAGATCCCTTCCATAGCCAGATTTCTGTAAACGTTAGACAATTTTAGGATCTAAATGGCTCTTAAACATATGTTAGCATCAAGTTAAGTTTTCCATAGGATGAATAAATGTCTAGAAACAAGAGACACCAAATAGAATGTATTCTTTGAAGCAAAATAATCTGTTAAAAGTGTTGCAAGCTACAAAAATACCACTCTGAAAGTATTAAAAATAGACAGCTCAAATATCGTTTAGCAAACTTGAGAAAGGGTCAAGAAATCATGGGGGGTTTGAGATAAACTTATGGTAACATAAAATATCACACAAAACTAACACTACAAAATATGTTGATTTTAAACTCCAGATATCTTTCTAAAACAAATTATACTTGCTTTAATAGCTTGGAAAATCAAAATGACCCAGAATATATTTAACAATAACTTACTGAAAAATTAAAGCAACATATTTCATAAAAACATCAAGCAAGATTAAAAATCAAAAGCCATATGTCAAGTGACAAAAAGTTCTAACAAGAGTAAATTACCATTATCATCACATTAAAGACTCACAGCTTTCAATCCTCTATATTGGGTATCTTACAGTAAATGAATTTTTAAATCCATATTGCTAATGTAACAGTAAAATTATAGTATATACATTTTACAATAACAATATGGATAAAACTGTAATTTATGATTATTACCTCTTCTTTTCCATAGCTATATAAAAAATAAGGGGATCAAAAATTGAGTAATCAAATAAAATCTCAAGTTTAATGTACAAAATACAACTGACTACTAGAAATGTAAATCATCTAATCAGTAATAAGAATTACCAAACACTACTGGATATGAAGAAACCCCTTTCTATGAGAAGAAAAAATTCAACAGAAGTAACAAAAATTTATTAAACATTTCTTAATATACAGCTGTGCATCAAAGGTACATCTTAAAAAAAATTATATTGACTTATTGTGATATGGAGAAATACAATTAAAAATGTACAGAACATAACATTTTTAATTAATTAAACATTTTTCTATACACTCAATAAAACAGAACTACTATAAAAAAACAAATGGACTTAAAACTCCTTTTTCCTTGGAATAGCAGGTCCATTGATAGAAAATGGTGCCACAAGATCTTTCTTCTTCTTCATGAAGGTTGGACATTAAATTAGATCAATAAATAAATAGTGAAAGACTAATTTCGCTGAGAAGGAACCATAACAATGTTTCCAAGATTCTAAGATCTTACATAAAGAGAGCCATAAAAAAATACACAAATTACAGTTTCCAAGCTTGACTCTTTTTATGCAGGCCAAAACCATCAAAATGATACTGTAATTTCGGCCGCTCTATACCCAAGCTTGTATGCAATTGTCTGAAATGTCGAAGACCTGAAGAATCCTCTTCAAAAGGAACAATATTTAATAATGCATTTTGAGTAACTTTTTTCTCTTTTCCATCATAGTCTTTAGGATCCTTGAAAGTTTTTACACAGTCAGGTAAACCAAAAATCGGTTTCCTGCTAGTCTGGAAACTCCTCTCTACTCCCTTTATGCCAAATTGAAGAAAGAAAAATTCATGTTTAGGATAATGAGGATTATAAATTGGTTCTACTGCTGGATCTAACTTTCTAGGAGGTCGAGGAAGATGCTTAAATGGTAGAATTGACGTAGTTGGCTTCGTATCATTTAATGGAATCAGTCCACGATACAGGATCTCGTCAAACGGAAAATTTAACTTTTTAGATGCCTGGAAAAGAAACGTTAATATTATTAACTTGAGTAATTAATATACGAAATAATCAAAGTATCTTTATTTAATGAATGAGAATCCACTAAGTCCGTTGTATTGAAACTTTTGAGTTTCTCTTCTTCATCAACTATTGACGAAAAGTCAGTACGTGTCTTATCTGGGGTGTTTTCTCTCCAATTTTTGATAGAATATTAATGTTTTCACGTTCAATATTCTTCAGTTAATAACATACTTCCCTAAAGTTAACTATAGAGAGTTTAGTATGAAATAAAATTACAGAAGTTACAAACATATCAGTGACAACAATAAACATGGTCATGAGTTTAGCTCTGGCCAAAGAAATTCTCAGAAAACCAAAATTAAACAACACGTGATATGACATATATTGATAAAAATACGTAAAATAACCAAATTTGAAAGTTACGTCGTATTTTAAGCTCGTAAGCAAAGAAGGTATCGAAGAAAATTATTTTACAAAAGCTTAAAATTAAGCAGTTTGTGCTACCTTCCGATTGATTATCGCTTCTGCATCTTTTGAGGCATCCTTGTTCCCTCTCAAAGCTTCCTTCGAAGCCTGTTTACTGATGTTTGGTGCCACACTCAATTCATTACACTTTTCACTTGACTTCGAATTGATAAATGAACCAACGACGACCTCGCGTTGCGCGAACGCCTTTGTATTTCGCTTCTCAACATCTCTTACTAACTGTTTTTGAAATTTAGGGTGGCCTTTCTTCGACATTCTCTCGCATAACTGAAACTAAACAATGAAATACATCAACATCCTTCTTGGCGCGTTTCAAATATGACAAGTGTAAAAGCTATCGATACTATTATTTCGCGAGAGATTGAAGGCAACGATACATCGAAGTTCGACCTTCAGCGGTGTGATTTGAACACGAAACATATTGGCTAACAATAAGTAAAATCTTCTTCAGGAATTAAAAATCTCATGATTGATTGCGTTTATAGTATTCAAGGAATTTTAAATACCAGAATCTAATGTAACAATTCCATGAACGGTTTTTGAGTCATCTGGCGAATATCTTTAATTCTTGGAGTCTTAGTTTTTTATGATCTTTTACGCTACCCTGAGCTTGTCTCTAATCATCTCCCGTTGATTTCATCCATATGTATTGAAGTAATTAACGCAAAGGAAATTTGTTTTGATTTCAATCCCAATCCCATAATTCCCTTGGCCAAATAGTGTCTCTTTAATATAATGTATGGTTATAAAGCTTTGACTATCCATGAACATACCGTGTGGAATTAAAATTTCCAAAAGTAATCTGAAATCCTAAGCTCAATTGTATTAAGCCTGCAGACTAGTAGGAGTCAAACACCTCCTTCATTAGCTGCCGATAGCCCTTGAGAGGAAATTATGTACACTAAATAAGATGAGGAACGAGTGAGATAGCCCTTACCCAGTTAGAATACAGTGAGAGAAGTCCCAAGATGTGCAGCACTATCACTCGCTCACAGCAACTTTTTTAATAAATTACCATCAGCAGTGACTTCAATGATTTCCACTTGTCAGCCTGACTCTTCCCACAGTAGCTTCCATATCATCATAGCCACAAGACTGAGTAAACAGTATATGAAATCACTTATTTCATATTCAGAACCAAAAGACAAATTTAAAATTCTAATCGTAAAAAGATTACCAGAAACTTAAACAGAATAAATAGAGATAAAGCAACTCAGAGTAGCTGATCAAGAATGAATTTAAAACAATTATCCGAGTCTTGTGTTTTCTAACTTTAGAATACTGAAAAACAACAAAATTTATCACAAGTAGTAAATTTTAATATTAATCAGGTGCAAGAAGAACTTCTGTATACGTGATGAAAATTTTAAGAGCTGCTTTACATTGGCATTCCCAATATCAGATAAGTAAGAGGAAAGCTCCAAATCCTACTAGTAATGCCAAAGCTTTCCTTTCAATCAACTGAAATTTTGCTTCTTTAAACTTAATAATTCAACTAAATGAAAATAGACTTTAATCCAATGACTTTCATTCAAAAGGAACATGCTGCAAAAAAATATCTTCTTGAAGAACAAACTAAATAGACTTTAATCCAAACTCTTTCCACTTGGCTGCAAAAATAAATGTTTTATTATACAAGCAATGTTTTCTGACAAAAAAGGATCTATTTAAATGCATAAAATAAGTAAACTTTATTTTTGTAAGAAAATATATATGTACCAGAAAAATGCTTAACCAATTTAAATCACAATTTGCAATTTCATACAAAAGCAGAGACTGAAATTCAATCACTGCAAGAAACCCGGTTAATTTTTCACATAACCCAAATACAAGAATTCCTTACCTCAAGAACATTAACCAAGGTAAGGAACCAGATAATTTCATCAGTTGGAACAATAACTTCAAAATTACATAATTAACACAGTAGGTTAATTTAACATCCATAGGTTAACTCAGCTGAACAGAAAATTTTATTGCTTTGAACCTATTAAATTTTCTCAAATAACAATTATGGTACATAATTTCATCAAAAAACAAAATGAAAAACTCTTGCAACATGAATATATTAACATTGCAGTTTATTTTAAGTCCATAATTTCACACATTTTTCTTTCATTTGGATGAAGAAAACCACAGCACTGAAAGTACAACAAACTTTTCATAAAAAATATAAGTAGATATGCTGGCATTTGGAGTAGCCAAGAAAAAAATGAACCGAGTTAGAAAAGTGAAAGCCTTCTGTTATTGAATGCTTACATGACTATAAAAAGAAGGACTACAACAATATTTTCAATATCCTGGTCTTGTATGGTACTTATTATTATTTTACCAATCAATACAAGAAGTCCTGGTATTTATGACTTTAAATTTTACCAAATGACTCTTTGTCAATGGAATTTTAAACAAAGTAGCACAAATTCTGTATTTGTGAAAATAAAACTAGCACTTTAAAAACTATTTAAAGTGAAAAATTGATCAAAAGAACAATAAGTTAGACAATATAAATGCTACATAATATAACATGTGGATAAGAAAACTAAAATGCTGGCACAATGTAAGAAGTAAATCATTATTTCAGCAGAAAAATGGCCAAAATGGAAGCAAACATCAATAATACACAGCAGGTGCCATTCTTTACTTGGTAACAAATTGGAAAACTGCTTCCATACATTGTAATAAAGGCATTTGATGTCCATAAATTGTTAATATAATTCAGCAAATAACTAGAAGGCTTTAATACACATAAATGTGTGTTGCCCACTTTTACCTTTATTTCATAAAATTCATATGCCTCAATTTTTACTAATATGTAAAGAAAAACATTCTAATCCATGGACACCTCGATAGGAATAGATGTTGTGAAAGTTGGTGTTTCCAACTCTTCATGCTTCTTCATTTTCATTCCCTATGAAAAAAGAGAGACATTTTTTTGAAAATATTATCCACTCTGCAAAATGAAATTTACAACCGTATTGGACTGCTACCTTTACAAAAAGTAAGAAACCATCAAAGATTTATTAAATTCTTGGTTAAAAAATTTCATGCAAAGAATAAAGAAGTAAGGAATTAACAAAGAGCCTATTGTTCTGTACTTCTCTCTTTTGAGTGTATCTTCTAGGATTCATATTACAGAGGGGACTAAATAGTTTTATTATCATATGTACCCTGCCATCAAATTTCTGAATTTTTATATTTCTTAAATAACCTTTAGTGCCAGAGATTTTCTTTAATTCAATAGTATTTACAATTCGGTATTCTATTTGATATTTTGTAAAAGTTTTCATCCCATGATGACTAACAGAACTAAATTCTTAGAAGAACTTCACTTAACAAAGTGCACAAACACATACCAGGAAACCAATTTCCCCATAAGTATATATTGTATTACGGTTACTTTGCTACTGAATATATTAAATATATATTTCCTACGTAAAGAAAATTTCAAGTCAAAATGTATTTAGGATCCTAGACTGCTAAAAGCGTAGCATTTGTCTTGCCAAAGCATCATAGAAATTACTGAATTTAAAATATCATTTGGTCTATTAAAAGCAATCACATAGGAATTACAATTCCTTAATTACAAGATCAACCCTTTGTTTTTTATTAAGAAAGGTGATTATCAGCTTTTACTTTTGTTTACAGAAGAGGAGGTATAATAATATCATATGGCTCAATCCCAAATATCCCAATGAGAATCTATAAAACTATTACTGCCTTAAGAAAATATTCTTCTCCTATGCACAAAACCACTGCTATTTAAAATTTTTTCATGGAAGTTACAAATAGAGGCACCAAAGGTACAAATTCATAAAATAAAGAAGCACTGAATGTGATTGTTGAGGAACACATTGAGTGAAGTTTTCTCTCCTCTAAATCACTCAAATTTTCTCAAGTCATAACTATCTTTTGAACAAACTGACTTTTAGTGTAATCATAGCAGTAAAATACAGACAAAATCAAGAAGCATTTCTCATATAAACATTGTTCAGACCATCAGATCCAGTTTTGTCATATTAATTCATGCAGAGGTTTTGAAAATGTTTAATAATTAAAAAAAGCCCAAACAGTTATTTTGGTTAATGTTTTAGCCAGTCATGCAAGCATACTGGGTTTAATTCTCAGAGGAAATTCCTAGTTGTGTAAACACTTTGATGAATGAATATAAAGTTCTCCATGTATCAGTCAAGAATACTGTAAAATTAAGGCAACATTGTCAATCAAGCACTGCTGTGATAATGTATTTTATAACCTCATTTTCACCAAGATGATAGGAAAACAGAAAATCAAAGCTTTCTTTACAATTTATGAGATACTAAGGAGAAAAGAAGAACCTTCAAGTATTT
The DNA here is from genome assembly GCA_036926295.1 of Pachydiplax longipennis. Taxonomy (NCBI): domain Eukaryota; kingdom Metazoa; phylum Arthropoda; class Insecta; order Odonata; family Libellulidae; genus Pachydiplax; species Pachydiplax longipennis. The sequence goes on along the minus strand of JAVFKF010000010.1, from coordinate 18,016,759 downwards.
GCACCAAGAGAATAGGCCATTCCCAACCTTCCCATACTTTGCATAGTAAATTTTCAAAACTTCTTGTATGTTAAGATACTGATTCATTCTTTTTATCTCATCAAAGTAAACATTAATATCAGCAGTCAATGCAAGGAAATTATGAAACCAGAGGTAGAGATTTACATCATTATACCTTAATCATTTCATTCTTTATATCCCATAAGAAGAATTTAGTGAATTGTGAATAATGTAGTATTACATGCAAGAAAAACCCAGTTAAGAGTTTAAAATGCCAATTTCTCATTCTATTTACAATATTAATACTTAAATCTAGGGGGAATAGGGAGTAAGAGGAGATTAGTAAGAGAGAAAGTGAACTGACCCCCACCTGCTGCAGCTTGTAATGGTTTATGATATCTTGGTCAGCAGGACAGCTCTGCGTAAAGGCATCCAATTGATACATATGATACATATATTGCCACAGATGAACCATATCAGCTGGTATTTCAAAATCTGCAAAATATTTCCCTAAAAAGAAAAAACGATCTTGAAAATTTACATAACTTTAAATAGATTGACTGATAACTACAAACCTCAATTTTTAACCATTTTGTGCAGGCCAAATTCTTGTAGATGTGCTACTATGTTGCAAATCAATAGTGAGCCAATCAAAGAACCAGGTACAGTAATTTACCTTTCTGGGTCCTTCTCAGTAGGGCTCTAAACCCTACTCCTGAGGTCTTCTTGCTAAATACTAGCCCCTTACTACATGGGGCCGAGTGTACAATAAGTTATCCCATTTGTTTTGCTAAAGAATTATTTGTTGCATACATTGGTAATACTACCTTGGAAATAAACATGTTGTCTTTAGCCAATGATATACAATTTTTAAATGAAACTCTACTGTAGATATTAACTTTCTTAGTCTTCTACTGCAGGAGAGTATTAAGGTAGGCTGGAATTTCTTTACGCTAATAGTTAGATTAAAAGTAACCTTAATATTAACAGTAGTTTTGCACCAAAGTTTTATATCAACAGCAAAACAAAAAATCTTTGTTTCCAATATAATATTGACAATTTATCCAGAAAATAATTCTTTATCAAAAATAATGCAATAACACAAAGTTTTCCATTGACCCAATCTATGATAAGGGGCTATATAATAGTTTTAAAGGAGTTTATTCTTATCAGCCTTATCTTCATCAATAATTGTGGATTTCGGTATTAGACAACCACTTGCTACTTCTACTTTACAATTCCCTTTACTTCCATTTAACAAGTAAAAGCAGTTAAAGGTAGTTTATTTACTTCATGATTATAGTCAACAATAATTGAGGTAAAAACCATCTAAGACAGACATTGCTTAGAACAGAAACATGTAAAAGTTGGCAATATTAAAACTATTACAGGATTTGCTCAAAGTTTTTCAAAGAGAAGTTACTTAGTGAGACAGAACATGCATTACATAGATAGAAAGCTCCATTTCTTCATCCTTGTACATTAAAACTTATGATAGGAACCTACAAAAAACAGAGGAAATTGATATTTGACAAAAGTATTTGCTATTCCTTTGTTTCTTTTCCAAGCTGATTAAGATATACTAGAAACGTACTGCCACTTACTACCATTCTACAGTGCAAGTATTACATATATTTGCATAACTACTTTTAATCAGATTTTTTTAATTTTAGAAAGGACCAGATTCTTCTTAATAGCCAAGGAAAGCAAAATACAAACAATATTCATAAGAAATCTAGGGAGAAATTTCTGAACAAATTAAACACAAGAATGTTTAAAAGGAACATTATACTTTCCTGGACAATAAGAACAAAGTTATATTAAATGAATTTAACTTTCAAACAGGCTAGTTTTATCTTTAGATCCTATTTCAGCCTATCAAATTATCCTCATATCCTTTTTGGTATTCTATTCTAAATTCCCTTCCTGACTTTCCACTTCTAACTTCTATACGTAAATTTTGGGCTTTCAATCTGTTAGATCTACTTGTTTAATCTATTCACTTCATTATTTCACTGCCCAACTTTCACTTGCTAAATGTTTCATTTTCTTTCAGCTCTATTCTAATTACTACCCCTCCACCTTCTTGATCCTTTCTCATCACTCAAGGGGAAGTTTATTCATTTGGGATTGACTCATCCCAAGTGAAGTCCTCACCTTGCAAGTAAATTATTTTATAATTTCAATCATAATTGCTTTAATTTTAAATGTTTAAGGTTTCAATGGAAATTAGAAACTATGCTCATAATTTAGGAAATAAACAGGCTTATTGAAAGAGTGATGAAGTAAATTTTCATTGAGGTTTGAATCAACGAGGACAAATGAGGTTTCTATATTTTTACTATTGACTGTATATTCATGTTAATTCAATTCAATCCGTATCATTTTCACTGTAGATACAATTAAAACTTAAATCAATCTAATTTTCTTTTTATTATTCCTTGAAATTGAAAAAAAAACCTAAAAGAAAACTACATCTCATCATATTCATTGTAAATTGACCTTTCAAAAACTAATACGAAAAAAAGGTGTTTTCATCATGGAAAATTTGTTCTCTCTCTTTCTTCAATGCAAAAGAAAGCCCCCTTTCGAGGAATTAAAGAGATTCAACCTAACCATAGTTTCTCTCTTTCTGCAATAAGAAAAACAAGATCTACTGATTCAAAATTCAATTGTATATCCTTTCTTATGAGAAACTAGTATGAATGAATTACATTTAGAAACAAAATGGCACTTTTAGCTTCTTTCATATCTGCCCAAAAAACTTTGGTCAAAGAAAACGTTCCAGTAAAAGTCCACCATATAAGTGTGAATTAAGATTAAAGATAAATTAAGGATATAAATAATTTAATATCATAAATAACTATGTGAAACAGAAGATATAAGGAAGTATATAAGCCCTACCTTAGGTCTGCTTCATGTGGTAGATCTCAGAGCATTCTATGCATAATCCAAAGCAAACAAGAACTTCATTCTCACTGTCACTTTTTTAACTCAAATCACTTATAACATGATCACCTGAAAGTGTATCCTCAGAAATTTCTTCTTCAGAAAACAGACCTATCCCTACTTATTGATGTGTTTATAACACAAAACTCATTTCCACTGTCAACAATGCTTATTCCCACAGTCACTTTCAGAGCTTGAATCACTTACATCCAATTCTCCATTTCCTAGGAAATGTCTTCTTTTGAGAAAATATCAGAACTTTACCTACTTTTCGATGACACAGCAATATAGTGTTCGAGGTTGTAACTTAATTTTAAAAATATGCAGTAATAAGTTACAATAGAAAACTGCAGGCTTAGAAAAAGAGAGGAACTGTGATAGGTTGGCTAATTCAAGACTTAAGTCTTCTCTTCAACTAGGCTTACTGTGGTGGGGCAGGATTCAATAATATAAATCTTGAGACCAAAGGTGAGCAATCAGGATTTAATGGGTACTTCATTCAAAGAATGGATGGTTTGCCTAAATGCTTACATTGAGCTGATGAGTTAGTTTTTAAAAATAGAAGCATAAATCCATTCGATGAGCTTAGGATGTTTCTAATGGGAGGCAATTGTCATACAGGGAGAAACACAAACTTATCTTACGAACTAAATATATATGCTCAACAAAAATAAATGTAGCTATAAAAACTATTACTCAATGAGAGCATATGTATACTAAATCTATAAATCTAAATCTAGTTGGTGCCCTCACAAAAATCCACATGAATACAAAAACCATTCTCTAACCAGAAAAATCAGGTTAGCCATGATTCGAACAAGGGATCTTAGTGTTGGAGCATAAGCATATTAGATAGAGTATTTTGTAGTATACGCACATACTATCAAATATCAAACAATTATAAGGTTTTTATATGTTGAAGGTATGACAAATTTGCCAGATATATTGCCAAATGCCAGATATAATAATACATCTGAAAGCAGAATAGGCATAATTTTCTTATGTATTACGTAGATTATGTACGATGATGAGGGGTTCAAAGAAAATAATTACCAGCCACTCTGATATGTTGTAACCTAGGCATCAGTTCACAATCAAAACAGCATATAGTGTCTCCTGTAAGGAAGCGGGTTCCCTTCTTGCCCATGTGTTCATCAATCTTGCGTAAATGCATCATCAAATTATTAACCTTCATGTCATCTTTCCTTAACAGCATCAATTTTAATTTCTGGAATGAAAATCAAATTAAAATCCTTTTAGATAACTCCATTTCCTTTAAAGTTAGACTAATCAAAAGAAAATGAGAGCTGAAAAACATACTGTGTACAGATTCTCAATGAGTGTGGCGACTTCTTTATCTTGAACAAATAGATTATGTCCTCCAGGAATATTTTTCATGATATGTCTTTCAATTTTTTCATTTTCCAATACAGCAAGGCCATTATCTATTAAAATTGGTGGAGGTGTGGCTTCGAAATTTGTCCTAGAATATCGAAAAGTTATTAATGTCATTAGGGCTAAAGCACCAAATTACTGACTTAACTATTTACTAAAAACTCTGGACAAAAAGTTAGTAAACCATTAATTCATTTATTTAACTTTTTATCCAGAACAGCTTAATTTTTATAGGAATAAAATTTATAAACAATTCTGAAGCAATCCTGGAATAAATAAATCATTTCACAGGATGTGCCAAGATTCTAATTCTAGAATCCAGTCCATGAGGAGTTAGCAAAAAAGAACAAAAAGGCTTAACCTTGAATAATCATTACAATTTATTCAAATTATATTTACAAAAAGGAGGATTTCAAATCAACAGGGAGCTTCCAACATATAATTATCCATTGCCTGGACTCCTGCTGGAAGCTGCCTGATTAATATCCTCTTTACATGATAAAATAAAACCACTCAGAATATTAGACAGTGAAAAAGCCAATTTGAAATAATCAAGTGAACAAATTGTAGAGAAAGGTCAAATAAAAGTAAATTAATAAAAAAACAAATACTCATAACGGGTGCTAGCATCAATACCTGAAATCTGGAGGTGGTTTTTGCATATCCACTGTAGTAACCTTCAGGCTTATAGTTTTTAGTTCCGCCAAGAGATAAAGATCCATAAAATATTCTTGGCAGAACAAACATGCTCCTTTTCTTCGTCCATCTATGGTGGAAGCCTAGAAAATGGAATAGTTAATAGCTTATATTTATTTTATCAGATCCTCAGATTGCTTACTTTACATATACATCAATAAACATACAGGAAGTAACCAAAATATAGGAAATAATATTTTGTCAAGAATCTAAGAGCTGCTGGACCCAGCTGTAATTCCATATCACTTTGTAAAATTATATTTTCTGATTTTATTATTTTTAAGCCTTTAATTTTTCTTTTATTTTTCACGTCTATCTAAGTTATTAAAAAAAAACATTTTCAAAGTGTTCTTAAGCTGATAAGACACATAACACAGAATATTTCTATTGTATCTAAATTCCTTCTTCAAACATTAATCTTATTTTAGCAGTTAATTCAATTTTATTTACTAAGCTAATTGAATTATATATAAAACAATTATAGGACAAAGTAAAAAGATGTGATGGTGGAGAGTCATGATAAAGTTGCTTCGATCTTAATGATTAAAATAATTTGAAAAGAAATTTTTTGCTGGAATAATGAAGTAGATAAATTTTTTTCAGAGAAAGTGAGATAAGATAAGCTCTAGAGCAGATGTGTAACAAAGGACAGGCCTAGACTGATAATGAATCTGTGATGAGAAGAACACCAAGTGATACATCTAGATTTCACAAAAATTTAGGGATTAGGAATTATAAAACCTAAGTAATAATAAAATTTTGCATGACGATTCATCAGCAATTTCATAACTATCCCAAAATCTAGGTCTTTCTAAAATTATTTACCTAAATTAGTATTAATACATGGAACAAATATATTTGTACACTCTGAAAGGAACTCCTCACAAACTTACACTGCAATTTTTTATTTCATGAACTTGAAGCAAACCTAAATCCATAAACATACTAACAAGAGGGGAGAAAGAACTCTGTTAGTTTAAAATCTTTAGCTTGATTGCCTATGGGCAATAGCAGAATTATTACTGAGTTCTCTCAGGTGTCTCTACTGCTAAGGCTGCACTAATCCAATTTCACACAACTTTATGCAAGCATCTTTGCCTTAAGTAGGATTCAAAACCATGACCTCTAGAAGATGCTCTAATCTCTCCAAGGTCAGGGCCTACTTGTGTAGCTAACCAAACACTAGTAAAATCCTCAGAAAAGTGGATTATTATAATCTACAATTAGAAAAGATATTGTGGATAAAATTTTAAGGTCAGATTACTTCATGAGACTTAAACTTCTTTCTTATTTTTAAACCCATACTAGGAAAATACACTTAGGCCAATTACACCAGGGGATGCCATACAAGTTCTTGATAAGATTCCTATGTCCTTTGTGAGGATTGAATATGTGACCTTAGTGTTGAAAAGAAAAAAAAACTGGTTGTGATTCACGCAACTAGTTACATTCTTCAGTAAAATGATAATCGGGAGTATTTAAGAAATATTACAATTGTAAAACTAAAATAAAATTACTGCATGCTATAGATATTTCAGAGGGTTTAAAGAGCCATTGTAGACTATTATTGCAACTACTGGAATTTACAAAACAAACAAGTTGTAGCAAATATAAACAACATCGGAAAGCTTCTGGAAAATCCTTTGTGAGGAAATTAATACTTCATGAAAATTTGTAATTTTCTTTTTAAGATTTATCAGAATAACATGTATACAATAAAATAAAATTTCCTTTACTCAAACCCAAGCAATGCTGAATTCTGAATACCACTTACTTAGACTTAGAAGGATAAATGTTGATGGCACCATTACACATTTTAATCATATTATGTGCCCTTTACACATTTTAAAATAAAAGCTGCAGACAATCTGGAATTTAACTATATCAAAAATGTCATTTTTATCCCTATTGTGGTTTGGTAATGTGTTTGGTTTGTCAATTGACTTTCAGCTGGAAGATAGGCACAACAATAATAAATTTATTTGTCCAAAATCAATTACGAAGAATTTTCTTCTCAGGTAATCTGCATTCTACTAAAATCCAGTACATCCTTAAAACTCACACCAAAACAATCTGTTTTAATCATCCCAATGTTGCTCAACAGAATACGTCTGAAACAATTTAATGTGGATATTAAAAATCCAAAATATCTCTGGAGGAAAGCAAGAACATCAAACAAAATAAAACCCCGGATCGTGCAACTCGATTCTCAAATCCATCGCATGGACCGGGCTGTTGTCGAGTTCGTCGACCATCCCGAAATTGGGGGAGTTAACCAACGGTCAAAAACCATATGTTCGACAATTCGAGAAAAAAGGAAAGGAGCATGACCGTATGGTGCAAAAGGCGGCACTCCCACCCGTCCCACTGACATCCTTTCACCATCGCACCAAGCGCGCCCATCGAGAGCGCATGCGCCTAAAGTCACCGCCGCCGTGCAGCTGTGCAAAAATTCTTCGCGGCGCCCGAGGATCGGCTAGCCGAGGGAAGCGACAGAGCAAGAAAGGGCGACGCCCGCGTACACTGCGGGGCTGCACCGGCTGAGACATAGAGAAACGGATTGAGCGTCGAGCCATACGATAAGAGGCGTAGGCCATTCGAGAGGCTGGATGACGTCACCTCCATACCGTCGCCGGGAAAATTCTAAGGCACGGACAAACTAGAGAAAAGATACCGGTCAACCTTACATGCTAAAACCGCGAGGCCGCGGGATTGCGTAACTCTAGAGTGAGAGAGTAGGGAGTATCTTACTAATTTGCTTAAGATGCACCCGAGGCTGAGATGACGTGGCGAACCGCAGATGCAAAAAGAAAGGCGACACGAAATCGCCAGTTGGTCGCTAGAGCTTCGCTGTCGATTCCGACACTTCACCAACCTCCGAAATCGAAAGTTACGGCTCTATTAATTATTCCTACCGATGGATCAATGGAATTAAATATGTTACATGAAAGGGCAATCGTTCCTAACAATACGATCCATAAACCCACGAATTTTCGTAAAGGCAGAAACAATACGAATGAGGAAGTACTGAAACATAATAAATCATGTGGAAGTAGTCGCTAAAGCTCATGGGTCACGTCAAGAATTCCTCAGTAATTTCAGCGCCCAGATACGTAAAATATAACCCAATTTCGGTCAAATAAAGGTTTATTCCGTTGAGATTGTAAGTGATAAGCCGTCTCTTCCACTAAATCTTCCGAGTAGATAACTAACTGACATTAGGAGCTTCCGTTGGGCAAAGGTATCAAATTCTACGACGAAACGAAATTTATCCACGGATAATCAAACAGAACATCTTTGGAAAGGCCTGCTCTGGCCGGTTAGGGATATACTTCAAATACGTGGAACAGAGAAACGAAAACCTCTAATATAAACAACTGGAAACTGCGGAGGAAGTCGAAGAGTCACGCAGAGGCACCGCCCCGGAATATCCAACGTCCTACGCCAGCTCGGTGAAGTCATCAAGAAGGGATGGGAAGGAAAATAACTAGAAAGGGAGATGAAGTAATATTGAATAAGCTAACATCAAAGAATGGATAATAAATCATCCGGGATGTAACTGATAACAGACGCTACCTACTGAAAGCGAAATTTTGGAGGGAAGAAGCCAGAAGAGTAAAGAATATAAATACGACAACCATATAAGATATGTCTCGTTTATTTGAGAAGACGCATGTGTGGGGGAGTGAAGACAAAACCTCCCTAGGAACGGTAAACAGATTTAACTTTCGATAAGAGCCAAGGTTTCCATCACAGCCTCTCATACGAATACAATGACGTAATTTTCGTTCTCGATCTTTGAAAGAACCATCAAGAACAGTCTTCATGTAAGAACGACCTTTCGCAATAGAGGAATAAAATTATGATCTAGTCATATCCTGTCTTAACTACGACTCCTCTCTTCCTGTATGCGGACAATTTCTATAAGAAATTACAATAATCGACTCTCCTGTTCAATTGGAGATTCGCAGAACCTAATGTGGAATTGTTAAAGGAGAAAACGAAGGTTGCACATGGGAGAAAACAGCTCTAAAGCAGGTCAGGGAACCTAATAATGGAACAGGTTTTCTTTGTGTACGAGAAACCTTCACATTTCCATAGTAACATCCATCTATCTTTCTTGAGTCATGTTCTCTAGCTTACAAACTTAAAAGTAACGTACTATGGTTGGTCACGTATAAAATGTAGAAGAATAATATGAACTACGAAGTGACTAACGTTTACGTGAAAGCAGAGAGGGGTGCTTCATCTTTGTTTACGTTACTAACTTCGAGTAAACTATTCAACTAAGGTCAGAAATCATGTCCTTTTGCTTGAACATTGTAGCACTGCAAAATCGATTAATAAAGCTCACGGTAAAGTCTCAAAAGAATTGATCATTAATGATGTTTGTCTAACTAGATGAAGAAATACTCTATTGACCTGGCCAAAATTTTATATTTTATGCACAAAATAACTGTTATATTCAAACAACAAATTGAGACAAAATGGAATGCGGGACGAGTTATGAACGACAGCAGGAGAAGATACACTATCTTGAAAAAACAGGACAAATAGCCTGAGTTCGATAAATAAAAATAGAAAAATATGAGTGCCATCACTAGGTTGAAATCAGCCATAAATTGCACTCATAAATTACAAAAGGCGGGAAAACGATACAAGGATGTTATACGATATATACATGATAATGAAATAAGACACTGTGGACCAAACTAACGTGATAAATCTGAAAACCGACTTTCTTATACTAACTTGGACACTATACACTTGCAAGTGCTACGCCGTCTCGTGCATTAGAAACAACTAAGGTGCCCGATGGCAACTTATCATTTTTGACTTGCAGCTAAAGGTGAAAGTGATATTGTCAACTTACCTTGATAATGAGTTCAATCTCGGGAACATCACCGTTAGATGCTCCGTTTGATACCGATTCTTCTGCCATGACTTACAAGTTGTTCAGAAACCAAATAATTATTAAGTACCTTTGATACACGCAGCCTTCTAAGTAAAGGAAATGCGTAAGATGAAGTTTCCTGCGCAGCACTACTGCGCACAAATGAATCCCGAAAGTGGGTTATCCAGCCTGTCATATCGTATGCGATTCATTGCCATCTACCGGTTTCACTTGAAACTGAAAATTGCGAAGATTTTTTTAGTCAAGGAATTATGATTGTAAACACAGTATTTGAAACGCATTAATTGGAAAGTTTCGTTCAAGAATCCTTAAAATCTTGAGATAAAAATCTTGTTACCTTGTGGGTGTATTATTTTCGCGCAGACCATTGAATTTTTATAATAAAACTCGAGAATGTATTTACGATTTTTCTACCATCTGCATACGAAAATTTTAGTAAATAAATGGAAATGAAAGTTTAGTTATTGCGGACATACATTATGGTCCCGTTCCACAATTTCATCAATGTCTTAATACTTTTTTGTGGGTAAATGAACCACCTGTCATAAAACTACGAAAGGAAGAGAAACTCCCCGGCCAAGCTGAAGTTTGCGCCCGATATAATAATTTGTTAATAATCATTGCCTTCACCCTTGAAATGCGATTTACTCTCGCCAATTTATAAATTAAGCATATATGAATGAATTATGGGTAATTATTAAATTTTATTTACGGTTACCTAGAAGAAGTTTGGCTTTTCATTTAGGCCGATTTGTCTACTGATCATACATTTCGTGGATGATCTGAATAAATCCGACCATTATTTTACGATCTACTTTTGTCATCCCCGTATAAGTACTAATTAGTTACCTTTGAATAATACTTTTAAAAACGAGTTAATTTTCCGAAAAATTGCACAATTTCCCAAAATTTCGTTTACTTCCCATGTTAAGGTAAAATGTTGCATATATCTGATTATGAAAGCTTTCTTCGGGACAGTGAGAATGTCGATCAATTCACAAGTTGTTTATTAAAGACAAAGTGAAATTGAAAGCTAATGTTCACCGTTTGCGTAGAACGGAGGGGAAAGTCTTTGGGGATTGAAAGTAAGGAGGGAAGCTTCAATGTCGTGTATACATTATGATAAATTGCCATCGATAGGCACATGCGGTCACCCATTCTCCTTGCTATCCGTATTTCTTGAATGTGGACTCGATCAGACCGAAAATAGCGTATTCAGTTTCACCGTAGAACTGCTTATACTTTGCAGGAGATAATGACTTGAAAATAATCTTTCTTGACCGAAGTTAATCAGAGCTGGTAGAGAAACCTGTTTTTCAGTCTTAGGTTTTTGTTGGAATTTTATGTTGTGCTTACCTGTGTTCTAATTGGAACACAAGTAGGCTCAAACTAGCCTTAAGGCATATATTACTTGTAAGGTTATATTTCAGCATTGGCAATGTGACTCAATAAATTTTTGAATCCTTTGTGGAGTAAGATCAACTTTGGTTCTTGCTGTTGTGTCAATAAATTCACTGAAAAGTTTAAAGGCTGGGCTAGCTAGTGTATGAAGAAAATATTAATATCGAGTGAAGACTAAGTTAAATTGTATTAAAAATTGCTTATTAATGATAAATAAGGAAATTAAGTTTTGTATATTTTTTATGACAAGAAAATTGAAATAAGATATTTCATTGTCCCAACGAAGAGGGAAATAAACTGATAAAAAGTAAATTAGCTATTGGTAATAATTAGCTTATGAGTTTTTAGCATTCACAACAAATATTTATTGTTTGTTAAATTAGAACCCTATTGAAACTTCTACCCTAAGGGGTACTTGCACAGGCAAGAAGATGAATCATACCTACCTCCCTAAGCATTCACTAATGATATTTGTTCTTGTTGATAGAATGCACCTTGTAGTCTGTTGCATAATTTCTTCAGTTTCTCTTGGTCTCTTCACATCTTTTGGTACACCATTTGAACCCTTGATTTCCAACATTCATCAATTTCTCTTGCCACACAGCCTGCCTAAATTCATTTTAATGATCTATTTTTTTGTAATCATCCTCAGTGTAGAGCTTCACTGATTGCATATAGCAATGAAAAATTTTTAAAAAGAGAATTTTTCAAAATTTTGCTTCTCATGGATGTTAACGTCAAATAGTTGTGAGAAACTTTCAATGATAGGATGAAAAAGAAGTGAGATATTAATATTTTTCCTTGCAGTAAGATGTGATGAAAGAGTAAATAATAGTACTAATTAATTTTGTCAATGAAAACAAACTGTGTTTATAAAATTAACTTTGGCCAAAGATAGCAGTTGGATGTCAATATTTACTATTACAATGATACTTTATTTTCTATTACAATGATAATGATATAATGAGCACTGATGTATCTTTTTAGTATATGTAAAACCTAGTGATTCCTCTTTTATAGCGATTCTAGTCATTTCAGAGGAGATATTGGCATAGTATCAATTTCATGGAAGGTATTTCATATATCTAATAATCTGTGTGCTTAGAAATAATTCCATCATAATAATCCATTCTCCATACTCCTTAAGTATGCATATAATTAAAGATACATAATACCCTATGTAAGTTTTTCAGATAATGACCTCAAAATTCTTACTCAAAATAGACATTCCAAAGCTGAAAATTTAGCTGCATGTACATTTACAAAAGAAATGACGGGTATCACTTATAAGATGCATTTCATTTGAGGGAAAATGACATACATAAAACCTCTACATATCTTCCATTTTTTTCGGAATCGGAATGCAGCTATGTAATATAATAAATAACGTCTGTATTTGGGCAAGGTTGGTATTCTTCCTACTAATCTATCTTCGATACTATAAATTTCGTTAGCTAGAGGAAACTTGAATACACGCACTATAATTAAAATATCTCATTGATACTTACCCAAGGTAAAAGATATCTTTCGTAAATTCTTCGGCGGTATTCTGTAGATTATATCTTATTTTTAAATTTGTCGATCTAAAAATTTTGAGACCCCAGTTGAATACTGGAAAAATTTTCAAGAACTTTGATATCGCAAGTAGCATATTATTACATTTCATTTACTTTCTTTTTCTGAAGACGTCCGAAATATTCATCAAGTTAATACCGATCAAGATATGTGGTTACTTCGTAGGAATCGTATACAACCTAAGTAAAATTAAAAGCTCCTTAGGTTTGACAGCTGATTGAAAAAAGCAAAAAACATCATTCCCTAGTGCGAATTAAGCTGGAATTAATTCGATAGGTCATAAAGCATCACTCTGGAGGTAATAGAACGAAATTTAAACAGTAAAAGATATGTAAAATTTGAAATTTAGAAATGTAAAATTTGAAATTTAGAATTTTGCAATTTATTTTTTTTTAATACGTCAATAAGTGTCACGAATCTTTATAATTCCTGAACGAAATCAATCCTCCAAAAAAAAGCGTTGCTTTTTAAGAAATTATGCATCTCCTTGTCCGTGTCGATATCCAAACCCTTACTTTCCAGATTGTCATCATATCATCCATAAATTTCTAATCCAAGTCACAGATATTTTGAGAGGCGTAAGTTTCGAATTGCTTAAATATTACATTTTTCTCGGAGTTTTCTCGATTCTCTCCTTTTACGCGGTAAATATGTTTCATAGAAACCCGCGTTAAAATCGGACATCGTTGAAGAACAAGGATACGATCCAAATTTTTCTGAAACCTTTATAAACTGAAGCGATGCATTGAAATTGTCTCTTAAACATCGATAATTAGGCAAAAACTAGGAAAATTAGTCTGTGACTGATTGTTGACTGTGTTAAAAGCCTTAGTGGAGTAAGTTCAGCTTTTTCGAGCCGCACATCGTGGAAAGACGTTTCAATAAAAAGTGATTCACAAAGCTGTTTATTTTTCAAAGCCCTTCTTTAATTTCAATCCGTTTAAGAGTACGTAAAATAAAACTTGCTCTTAAGGATGTTTCCTCATGGAACGGAAAGTTGGCAGGATAATCCTAGTTGGAAAAATGGACTAAAAACATACTGCACATTCGGTTTACGTAGGATGAAGATGACTTACATCATATTGTTGAAAATAAAGAGGCCATCCTTGGATGATAATTGTGATTACCGATACATTCCCTATGTTACAAGGCTGTTCTCTCAGGGCTTTCATTCTACATGTTTTTATTTTCACTTCTTAAACAAAATAGACACTTGGGTTTCCACAACTTTTCTTCTGCAAGGATCCACACATTAAACTGAAATGGAAAACGCTGATATAACATGAACTGACATCTATTTGCTAACAATAATCCTCGAGTCTCACCACACAGAACTGAATGAAACGAAATCATGTTCTTGTAAAGTTCCTTGGAATTTAAATGGGCAATCCTCCATCTATGGGGATCAAAATTCTGCAACAAAGTTTTATTTATTTGTAACATCGCAATGTTTTACGTTAACCCTTCCTCCCATCATGTACAATAATTAAATATTCTTTTCGTCCAATCAGCAGCGAGTTTAGCAACCAATGGTCCTAGGCCCAAGGACTACTTTGAGGCCATTTTTGCATTAAATAAGTAACACAAATTTACCCGTTATTCTTTATCATCAAAGATATTATTCGACTTAAAAAACGGCGAAATGTATTTATTCTGGCTCTCTTAATGTTAAACTTACTCATTATGGTATATCAGCTCCGTCACAAAATGTAAAATATTTCCATAACCCAACTCCCTCTCAACCGGAACATCATTTAAGAATAGGGAAAAATGGGGAGCTTAATATGGCTCAAAAAGAGTTCAATACTCATTAGTCTAGTGAATTAATCTTTTCTAACAAAGGTCTATGAAGGAGAGAGAGAAGCGATCAGCTCAAGACATTTGAGCTGAGATTTCTCGTTTTTCTTATCGATTTCATCCCCATCTAATATTTACTGCTACCTCACAAAAATAAGTTCCAATTAGCAATAAAATTAGTCGAAACATGCATAAAAAATCAGAATTTACAACTGGAAAACGTCTAGCGAGAGTCTTAAATGTCAGTGATCCTCGGACTATTACAAAGAAGAAGTGCGGCAGGGGCCAGAAACCTCCCGCCTGAGGGCGAAGGAAAGAGGTTGGGTCTGGTGAAGCATTAACAAGATGTAAGAAATGGCAACTGTTATCGTTCTTTGCTGGTTTCGAACCCATTTGCTTTTTTGACAGATTCCAATTCAAAACTTCCTTGTGTTTTTGAGTACTAAGGGAGAAAAGTAGTAACACCCTTTTTATTCAATGGAAAGTTGTTGTGCTTCAATCTTTTTCCGAACTTGAGTTGATCAGGGTTTACTTTCTCAATATAAGGGTTAAAAAGATACACGAAAAAAACACTATTTCTGCGCCCTTTCATAGGAGTACCGATTGTTCAATCTAGTCTACACTACACGATACTCGCAACTAAGATACACTACTCGATGCACCGTTTGATTTCAAAATCGCGTTAGAAGCGACAGATCAGGTATCTTCATCTCCACATCGCTTACATGATATGGGTTGCTTAATTTTTTTCACAAATTTTCATCGTAGTTTCCCACATAATTCTTAACACTGACGAGGAGGCGTTTCCTAAAATATAGGGGGTTCTCGGAAAGAACATTTATTGAAATTTTCGATAGTTTTGAAGACGATTAAGATAAGATTACGATCAATAAAGGATTCACTGATCGACAACTCGATCTTTGTTCTCGAGATAAGCTGTCATAGAAGATGCTGATTATTCTTTGACAGGCCTCCAAATATGTGGGTTATCAAATTAGCTGTCCCTCTTATAACAACCTTATCGTGATTACTTATTTCTGATAAAAAGGAGCGTAAAATTTTCGACCGTTGTTATCTTATCATGTCATTTATTCACATTATCGATATGGCGGAAACGTTTCTTCAATGAATTTAGATAAAAAGGACCGCTTCTATTAATAATTCTGGTGCAGATAAGTAAGAAACGCATTACAGATGAAGGATCCTAGAAAGTCAGCAATGTCGTCAAATATGTTCTAACTATAAATCGAAACATCAAAAACCAAAAGCCCAGGAAGATGCCGAGCCGTGGACCGCATCCCAAAATAGTTCAAGAACAGCTCACATGCCCGCTATTTCTGATTATCAATAAATGTTTCGATGACTTGGAAATAGACAGAGAGGTAAACTGAGGAATGACAGCTCGAACTGTTGAGAAGGCGACCAGAAATGATTTAAGAAACTTTCAGAGTGCAGGTATACGTTATTTGAACCCAATGAACATCGGAAAACTAAATTCACAGAAGTTCAAAGATATCGACAACTCGAGGGGAAGTCAACCAAGAGAGCATACTTTTCTTCAGTTATCGGACTCCTCCTTATAATTAGTTTCTATCCATATCCATATCGTTATCCATATCATTCCTCTTTTATGTTTAAACTTCATTCTACAATATTTCATTTTTACGGATTTGTCACCTCATTTTTCTCTACCCTTACATATATTTTTTATTTTTTCGTCACCTCATTTTTGAAATAATTAAGAGCTGCTTATACGTGATCCTTAATATTCTCTCAGCTGAAATTTTCATTATTGTGTAAATTAACATTGAGATAATATTCTCTGCAAGATACTCAGGCATCACAAAAAATAAAAATTAATATTGAGATAATATTAATTTTTACATTTATAATGATAATATTAATTTGACATTTATATGTCTGAGAATCTTTCAGCACCGTATGCTATGGAGAAACGGTGAAAATTATCGAAATGACTGGGACCCAAACCCGGTTCCCTCACTTTCTGAGGCAAGTTTTCAATGCACTAAGCCACCATGCCTTGGAAGTGATAGTGGGGGACCTGGGTTCGGGTCCCAGTCATGCCGATAAATTTTTACCTCTGTTTCTCTTTGGGTTTCCAGCCGTTCGGCTATCGTGCTAAGTTAAATACATCTTCATCATCCTCCATATACTTAAACAGCAGGGTATTGAAATGCAGATTCAAAAGCTGTGATTGGGAACGGTGATTACTTACGACTTTGTAACGAATCAATTATTATAATGAGAAGATATTAATCAACACCATAAATATGGAATATATCAAAGAATTGCTGTAGAGTATACGAAGATCAAGAAATTTTCTATTGTAATTGGTCTTGTTTCTTCCAGTGTTCTCATAATCTATGAAGTACCTTACGATTCATTGCGGTTAAATTACTTAAAATCTCATAATTATACTGACGAGTGAAGAATCTAACGTAACTGTGATGATTCTTCGCAAAAAACGGTCCAAGAGAAAACTACGAGTGTCTTGTGAATGTTCGCACTACTGTCAAAATTAAAAAAACAGTTCCTATTTTCGAAACATTTTACCTTCGCTGCAAAGACCGATGAAGTAAAAAATCGAAATTATGCTTCAACTCTTTCAACCTTTTCGATTGCTGTACTCAAATATTAAATTATGATTCCGCAGAGCCTACAAAGGAGGCTCAGGAGCGAATTTTGGCAATCAGTCCCTGGGCACAAGGACCATTCGAGGCCCTAGCAGGAGATTATTCACGATAAAATACGACTATGTTTACAACTGTTTACTACCTATTGCCTGAAACGATCGATTCGTAAAAATCTTCAGAATCCATTTTAAAATATACACCACAATAGAAATACGGGATGATTTACTTAAAATCTAAAGAGGGAACCAGAAAGATTTTGAACCTTAGTTAGGAAATTTTCTTTTTCCATAAAAATACTACTATCAAAGAGTTTATCCCAAAGTTGACGATGCATATTTGCATTCTTCTTTCTGCGGAAATTTTCCGCTCATTCTCCAAAGAAAGGTTATTGACGAGTGTTCTTATTTTGGTGATTAGAACTTCCCGCCATAGTCACTATATCTCTCTCTATTAGAGATAAAGCAACCAGTTCTTCGACCTCAATTTTTGAGTTTGAAACAACTGCTCAAGATACATTTCTCCCTCCATTATGCTGGAAGTGGAGTAAATTATTCGTGCTCCCACCTGAAAACCTCGAACAACTTATGAAGCGTGCTTTTCGAATATCGGAGGAAACTGGGATGACGATCGGTGTATTTAACAAAGGTCTTGGTCTATCATAAATTGAAATCAAACATCAGTGCACTGTTATCACAAACAGGCATGCTCTTCTCTCCTGTCTCTCTTTCCGGTATTCAAACTTTTACCTCGACTGAATTACATTAGTTCTTACAAAGCCTTTGCGGGCGGCAAATGATGGACTTCACGAAAATTTTAAATAGTGAAAATTCAACGAAAAGCCCTAATTCTCCTCACTCAACAGTACCTTGAGGCCGTTGGCCCCGACAAAAGACTAACCGAGAGTTTTAAACCTTTAATTCATTAACAGTCTTGTTCCAATTTTATATTCTCTTTAGGATTCCATTACGTTTCAGTTCAAAAATTACTTTGATAAAATACATATTATGTCATGTGCAAATAGCTTTAGATACCTAATAGATCCATAAATCACCACATATCATATATTTGAGAAAAACAGCAACAGTTGTAGCCTGCAAAGCACAGCTGAGCATATAAAGGGCCCCATTACTTTTAATTAATTTGGGCCTCGTCGAACCTAAATCTGGCTCAGGGTAGAATATTGTAAGAAACTTTCAGATAAGAACCAATCCATCATCTCAATCATCAATGAGGGTCATAATATCCTTCTGATCCAGATATTCATATGTAGTTTAAGTTACTTTGCATTTTCGGTGTTGAAATATTAAACTATAAAATCTAGGGTGGAAGCAGGGTACACTTCTTAAGAGTCGATCAAAAATTTCTCTCCTTCGAGTTTGATAAGGAAACAGGAAGTTCAAAATATATCCCATGTATCTATCTTTCCTTTCATTGAACGATTTGTGTTATCATTTTTTTCATCTTTTACAGATAACTTATGTAATTCAAGAGAAGGGAAGAACCCATGCGCAGAATCCTTTCTCACTCGAAACATTAGTTTTCGAAAATATTTCCTCATTAGTGTCAAATTCTATCTATAGTACACACATATATGTATAAACCTATAATTCACTTCTCAGCTAACGTTAGCAAATGTACCATCAGCAAATCAGCCCACTTGATTATACTCGTATACGGCGAAAGAGATTAATTTCCACCGCAAAAATTCTCTTTGGTACCTTCGAATAGACTTTCAATGCATAATCTTTATGCTATAAAGTTTACTTTAACGTACACGCATGACTGAAATCTGTCTTTATCTCTTGGTGAAAGTGAAAACGTGTGGGCCATCCAAACATCGCCGGTTTCCATTAATTTTTCGACTTATTCGTGACGGCTGAGTTTGAAGAAGGCATTAGAGAGGTGATCATGTAAAAACATTCTTAAAGCAAAATTCATTGCAAAGATGTCATGTAGATAGATATCTGTGGTTATGCTGAAAGAACCTGAAGCTTATACGGAATTTTTTATTGAGTTTAGTTCCAATCTAAGTGGGAAACGTAATTATGGCTGAATTCAAAGTCTTTTTATATGTTAAAGAGTTGAACGGTTATGAAGCAGTATAAAGGGAATTTGGCTACTTACATCGACACTCAGGAAAGTATCCACTGGAATAAATTTTATAAAAGTATCTTATATGCAGTCGAGGTTCGACCTGTACAAATACATATGAGCCATATCCACTGATTTATGTAACAACAATTATGACGCCGGGGGCTGTCCGAATGTATTTGGACTCCCCCCCCCCTGGTGGAGAAAATTTAGATATCTCTGTGCATTTTCCATCTATTTTCTAACCCTTAGAGAAGAATACTTACATACAGTATCAACTGCAATTTATTCAATAAAATTATCTTATATATTAACTGCAGTATGTATGTACACTGGTATAATTGTATGCCAGCAATGGCCAGCCAGAGAAATATTTGCGCCCCGAATAACGACTAAAACGAATAATGAAAAACCTTGACAAATTCACGCGAGTAATGTTTACATATTAAAATAACCAACAACACCCCTCAACAATGAAAAGTAACAAAATTTCTATAGTGATTAATCTAAATTGATGTACTTAATTCTCCTGGAAACCTATCGATAGCAATAATTCCTTAACTAGATTTTCACCAACTTCTGTTATCTTTGGCCATTCAATGTCTATTCCAGTCAATTTTATACTATTGCTTTTATCACAGTTGACGTATTATCATAAATCTTTAGAAAGCATCGTAGAAATTACCTTTTAGTTCGTTGATATTTTCCAAATTTTGTATAACAAGAGCGTTTAAAAACGACAACAATGGATAAAGCCATCAATTACGCTAATTAGTTGTGATAACTTAATTAGTTATAATAACTTAGTTATGATAACTGATGAAAAAAGACTGCGATGGTATCTCTCGTATGATTAGACAGATGTATATACATATCGTAAATGATGTTTTGGCTATTATACTTTGCTCGTAAACAATTCCTACTGATAGGACGATACCAAAATATTTACCAATTCCGATATCATTCCCGATACTTCCCTAAACTTCCGATTCCTGAAATGAGTAGCATTCATTATTTTAGGTACTGCTGTTTTGGTAAACAACTAATTAATGAGCAAAGTATATTTATTAATTAACCAGTTAAACGAATAATTAACAGAATAATTATAAAAAGAGTAGGATATCCTTTTCACTTACAAATATTGGTAAAAGTTTAAACAATGAAGGGAGCAAAACTTTATTTAAACCCTTTAGCTATCATATTAAAGTCTTGAAATTCGGAACAATAATTTGGATTTATGTTATTTTTACATCACATAATTCTTATTTTAATTAGAAAATTAAATAAGTGAATTCACAATGTCGTAATAAAGTTTGGAACTAAAACAAATAGAAAACACTAGCGGACCTATGTAGAATTAGAAAATTGAGTAGAAACTCAAAGAATCCTCATAGAGGCAAGTATAAATAAAATTCATTCACATTAAATACCATACATAGGTGTTATTAAGATCTATAGATTGTAGGTTTACAGTTTGATTAATTAAAAAATATATATGTATTTATGATTAATGGTCTGAAATAAAAGATTTATCAGAAATCAAATATTGATTTTTAAATAAAAAATATCTATAGAATCCTTTTTTTAATCGGAAATTGAGTTGAAAATTCCGATAGCAAAAAGTGTGCCAATATTTCCGAAACTGATTAATCATCCCATCATTACTTATTTCCTTTACGTTTCCTATCAAACATATTACGTCAACTTAGGGAAGTATGAGTCATAAACAAACGTCCGGTACTTGTTTGGCGCGATCATTGGGACGAATAAAATTATTTTCATGTAATTCTATGTATGTATGAATATTAAATAGCTCCAAATTCATCCTTAATGTAAAACTTGCTCAAATAAGCAAATCTCACCTAGATAAATTCTTTTTGTAATGGTAACGATAATATGACTGTCTTAAGACTGTTACAAGACCACCTAAATCAAGGAGAAGCTAAGATTAAAAGTGTCCTCGAGCGTAGAAATTAACTCGTGGGCTTCAATAGTTAACAGCTGAGTTCGGAGAAAGTGATGCGCAAATAAAAAGTCACTAGGTAAAGGTGAAACGAGAGGTCTTCCTTAAGAAACGGGAGGAGAAAGTTTAAGCAGGCAAGCTTGTCACGTTAAAGGCATTTCGCTCTAAACGTGTGGACTCCATTCCCTTAGATATTTCCTCGGATATTTCTGAATTTTCCTCTCTGATAAAAGAAATGGGAGTTTCGCCGTTTTTTTTAGATTTCATTTTTCACTCTTACACCCGAGAAAACGAAAGTTTTCTCTTAGACATATCCGAAGATAATTCTGACGCTACGTTGTTTGTAAATAATAATTTATTTGAATTTCGAATCTTTTGAATCTTTTCAAGAATGCATACGTCTCTATTCTCGAATGATTCTCTTCTTTTCCGGTGCTTCTAATTCACTAACCTTTAATTTGAGATAGTTCATAGAATATTCGTAAATTTTGCTGAAGAAAAACAAAGAAAAATAGTTGCTGTTAAGACCGTTTCTCTACCACCGTAGCGTAAAATTTTAGAACACTTATACATCCCTCCTCGTTCCTTACTATTAATTACTCTCTCTCAATATTTCAAGTTCATTGACTCTGTCAATAGGAGGAGCAGCTTTCCCTTCGCAGCTGACGCTAAATTTTGCACGCAAATAAAAATATAATTCATTAATTGTGCATCCTTCCAACACCGCTGAAACTCTTCAAAATCCCAAATGACACAACTCGATAATCGACGTCCAAGACGTGTCGCAATCAACCCTGAATGAAACAAACGCTAAATGTTCGTAAACAGAATAAATTAGAAAGTAATTTAAATGAAATCGAGAACGTGAGAGTATACACATATGTAAATAGGAGAAAATTAGACTCTTCTGTAAATTTAAATAGGAATCCGAGAAGTATATGCGACACGTGCGCTAGAGACTGAGTTTCACCCACGCAAAAAATTTTCTGTACCGATGTTCGTAACCTTGAGGAAAGACAGAGCAAGATTTTCATTTTCAAGCTCCATTTCTCCTGAAGTACAGCCCTTGTACCCCTCGACACCGGGACAATAAGCTAGGACGCAACGGATGAAAGGGTCTCGAAGTAGTCGATTTGTCTTAAGAATCCACAATGAATTTAGTGTTACAGAAAACATGGAAATGATTACAAAATTTTTAGTAACAGCTTTAGCTGTAACCAAAATATTCCAATACCAAAGCATTACAATACGTACTTCCACCATTCCGAGCATCCTAAACTACGCCCAAGATTATTACCATTCTATGGAATTTGAGAGAATATATATGCTATTCTTCTTTATTTAAATTATGGTAGGTACGACCGGTTTTCAGAGGGTCGAGCGGGACAAAATGATGACTCCTGTAATACAGGCAACTTTCAGAATCGTTTCGTTGAGTTGAAAATGAGTCAGAGTAGGGGAACCTGCGGCTTTAGTGGGCGTTCAAGAAGTGACTAATAGGCCACTCATATTAAAATAATCTTGTATACCAATTTGCTGGTGATGCCAAGTGAAAACAAAGTGGGAATTGTTCTCTTTTACTTCATCCAACGATTTAATTAATTTTCTTACGTTAGATTTCGATGTCAATCTATTTGATGGAGTAGTATAGTCGATTTCCTAGGATGTTTAGGTTAGTGAATAGTCTAACTGATGAAACACTTATTTTCTAGCATCCTAAATTATTTAAAAAATCAACTAAATCGGTACAATTTTAATTTGCCTAAACTATTTTATCTTCGTTTGTGTATAATTTTATATCCCTACAATGTTATTGCTATTTCCTTTCAATTTATTTTGTCTTTTGTACATGTTGTGTTATTACTACATATAGTATTTAATGGGTTTTTCTGCCCATAAATTGTAATAAATAAATAAAAATATACATTAGCTTCTACATTAATATCTTAGACCTTAAACCTCTCAGGATCATTTCGATAAATATGCTATTGCTGAAAGCGTAACCCTTTAAGTCTGCGTAACTTTTGATAGTAATAAAAATGGAGTTTAATTTTTATTACAAATTGAAATGAAAAATTGAGCGTCTTTAGGTCTCTTTCTTGTCTCTATCCTATTCTGCCTCACAAATAATGATTGTAAACGGGCTTGTCCTTTTACAAATGATGCTCCTGCACATTTCACGACTAGTGTCTCTAAGTTTCGCGTTTCTCTTCCGGAAAATCTCTCAGAAAATGTCACTTTTCCTAATACAGATTACTTTCGAATCCAGAATTTTCTAATTACGGTGAGCTTTCTTAACCCTTTTGCTATACCACTCGGGTTCAAAACATTCCTTTTAATCGGAGCTCGAGTCTTTCAAGTTTCCTCTTCTCGCACTTCCCCATTGGAAACGTGTTTCCCTTTTTACTGCTCAAATTTGAAACGCTTGCTTTGAATGGACATAGGCTGGCGGTTGAGTCACTTTTCATTTTATGCTTTTTTGGAGAATAATTTTATCACCTTTCGCTTTCCTCCGCTTTTTGTTCCTGACATTTCGATTTTAATGAATTGCTATCTTCCGTTTCTCGGAACCTATGTTAATCTATGACTTCCGAGAATTTTCATCTCGATTCAACTCGATTTCTTATGCGAGAGTCCATGAAGAGGCGATAAAATTTAAGGTTGAAGTACTTGACTTCGGAAACAAAATCCAACGCTTCCATGTAAATATTAAATGATTAACATCAATTGTCTAATAATAATTTAACAAATAAAAATCTCCTTAATAAAAGTCGAAGATTTCTGACGCTGTATACGAGCAGGGAATCGAACCGTAATATTTTTTCGCTCCGGTTCAACTAAAAAACCAAATGAAATTAAGAAGATACGTGACTAATTCTATTAATCAGTCAAATCTTCTTTTTCATTCCATTTAAACATGGATAAGTTCCACCACTTATCGCTGAATTTAGTTAATTGTGAATAGAAATAAATTTCTGGTCAGTTTCTGCTTCGATCTTGCATACCTCGAACCGATTTGAACCGTGTTTTCTTTTGCTCCGACCATTGTAATTTTATTTATTATATCCATTTAATTCGCACTAAATTACACTAGAATTCGGAATACAACCTATCGTGGGTTAATCGAGATTCCTCGTTACACATATTTAGCAAAATTTTACAAAAAAAACGATTACACTGGCAAATCTGCATTCTTGGGATCTGAAAATCGGAATGGAAAGAAACGGTTTTCGGTTTTAGTTCGGGTTCAATGCTTTATTTTTTCCTTTCGGATTCGAGTCCACATCGGCAAAAATAACAGTTTTTACGGGTTCGGTTCGATGCTCTGTATGGGAGCGAACAAAGATAGACATAGGAAACCAAGAGCTGGGCATCGGGCAGGGAGCTGAAGCGAAACCTAGGAAAAGGTTATATTTGCCAAAATGAATACCGTTATTTATTCCTTTCCGATTTTTCTTCCAACGATGCATATTTTATTTATGTGAATGGAGGAAGCTTTAGTTAACTTGTGTTACAACTATTGGTAGCGAACTGTGACTAATTGTAAATTTTATTTGAAAATTAAGTGTAACGTAATGTAAATGATAAAAGGTAGGGATAGCTCCAGAAAACATTCAGATGGATAATCTATTACAATGGTCAAAGAGAAAGAAAGCGGTTCGAAGTTCGATAGGAGGGAAACCGGAACTGAACCGAAATTTTTTTCGTTGAACCGGAAAACAGGAACGAAAAATATCACGGTTCGATGGTCTGGCAAAGAGGGAGAGATTAAGAGGCTGTATCGGATCCCTTATGGTTACTTTTCGCCATAGAGCTGGATGTAACTGAAAATAAAGAAATTTTAACCTTTGGAACTTTTGGAAAGCATACGCTAAGCTCATAGCTAATATTGTGATGCGGCAACCTGGTCGATAATCTTCCATCAACTTTTCTCGCACTCTATAATTTATTTTAATTATTTCTCATGTAAATATTTATAAGTGAAGCGATTCTTTCATCTCGAAAGTTTCAAATTGTAAGATATGATATCATGGCGCCCATCATAAACTTATATTTATATACCGCAAATAAATCGAACTGTCACATTTGCTAATAAAAAGCATCACTTGTTCTCTTGAAAGGAGAAAAGGCATCGGACATGGACTGATTAAATACAAAATTTACTATACAGGAGAGACATTCTGTGGCCTGGCGCAGTGATGAGTATGGTGTAGAACGATTATATGAAGTTAGATGACAGGAAGGATCTATCGTAACTATCTCCAAGGGAGAGAAAAAGAAAGAATTGTTGAGGTGACATAATGATTTTCCATGATGCAAACATGAGCGAAAATTTCTGGTGGTGGTAATCTGGGAAGAGGAAAAATAATAAAATTAAAGAAAATCAATGTGGTTTCAAATTAAGGTGTTCAACAGCAAATCTCAAATCTAATGGTTAAATATACAATAAAATGTTATGAAAATAGGAAGAACTAACTGATGGCTTTCATGGATATTGAAAAGTTTATGATAGCATAAAGTAAGGAAGACTTGTAAAGCAAGGATCTTCAGAATTGTGTGATCATGAGAGAGAAAACATGAACGACTTTAGAAATTCCGAAGTACAGGGAGAATGGTGACTGATAGAAATAGAATTATGGGTAAAAGCAAATAGGATCAATCCCACTTAATATTTGTTGTTTTAATGAACAGGGGTAGGAGAAATTGGGAAATAAAAATGGAGCTAACAATCTTTGCAGATGGCTTAATGATGTGGGGAAACACTTAGAAGATGCAGTTACAGCTGGACTTATGAGAAAAGGTAGTGATACAAGAAAGATAAATGAGTCAGAGAGAGAGAGAGACAAATCAAAGTTTTACTGGTAAGTATAAATTAGTTGATCAGTATCATAGAGGCATCTCGAGAGATTAAGATTAGTATCAATTGGACCTGATGGGGGCAAATCTACACTATTAATCTACATTAGTGAAGCTAGCAGAATAAATAAAAGTGAACAACAATCCTGGATAGCCAAGTGGGCAGCAAGTTCACCTTTGGTAAAGACGTTCCCAGATTCAATGCTCAGAGGGAGCCCATAAGTGCAAAATGACCCAGACAATTGTGATCTACATATCAGTTGGTCAGGGATATGTTGTTGATCATGATGTACCAGAAGATTCATTTTTTTCAAATGATTTACATGACTCCATTAGTTAAGTACCGATCTACGTATAACTAAATTGAGAGTTGAATTCCTCAATTTTAACAATATACAGAGGTAGGTTTATGTTCTTTCTATAGTAGATTGTGACAAACAATTAGTATCAAAGTTGATTGCAGCAGAGAATAATTTGACGAAACCTTATTTATATAATCATGCTGTTAAAACATATTAACCCAAAATCTAAAATGCATGATAAAATATCAAAATACAAATTATACATAGCATAATATAGACATAGTGATTAAAGAGTGGCATCTTTAGGCATTCAGGAACTCATGGATTGCTTAGGGCCTTACTTCATCACTATTAGTCACGTTTTTTTGACTTTCTGTACAACCTTGGGTTAAGATACAGACTTTCTTGTGAATAATTATACATAATTTCTACTATTTGGGTAATTTTCTAGAGAGGATATCTCATAATATTGCTTTGAGGGTTGGTTGAACTAGTTAGGACCCCTGGGGGTAGTTGGTGTCACTATATGGAGAAAAACTTCCTTGCTCATAAAAGCTCCCATTCACAGAAGAGAAAAAGGATGTGATTTGGTAGTTTAGTTGGTTTTAACCCCTGCCCAAAAAGTGGGGGTCCTGGGTTTGAGTCCCAGTCAAGTGATCATTGTTCACTTCTTGTACAACCTTCTTCCTTGAAATTTTCCCAACTATAATAGAATCGGTACTATCCTTTCTTATTTTCAGAAAGAACAGAATTTTGTTGAGGAATCTTGAGGGAAAGAAAGAAGCTTTCAGAATGAAAGAGAACCCTTTTTAACATTAAAAACCACTAAGAGACAAATTTACCAAAAAAAGCTGAAAATCATTATTCAATTTCAATGATATTTTCAGATTCTTTTAATTCTAAGGTAATTTCAAAGTTAATCTACAGTAAAATTTCCAAATTTGCTTTAAAATCCGAGTCTATAAGTTTAATCTAAGCAATACCTTGGATATGACTTGGATTAAACAGTAGGTTAATATATCATTTGCTGATGAGTTTCTAAATAATGTTAGGATAAGATAAGGAAACACCTGGGAGTTTAGAGATGGAAAGGTATGAAACTTAAATTTTAAGAAAGAAGGATACTAAACAAAGAAGAGAAACTGTTTAGTTTCTATAAAATGATCCTGAAGATTATTATTATACATTATTATTATTATAATATTTGTGAGGGACTAAATGTGCATCAGATCTTAGACTTTTTAATGGTTCTGGGAGATTTAAATAACCAGAAGTAAAATTCAAGAGATAAGATAAAGTTGATCAAAATATAAAACTAGGAGATACTTTTCAAAAATCAGATCTCAACAAGAATAAATCTTTTATTTTAAAGAATACATAGACAATAAAGATAGTATTGTAAATGGAGGAGGAAAAATGGAGATCACATAACATGGAATTATCAGGGAGTGATAATATAGGACACTAAAGGGGGGGTTAAAAGAATAAGGAAACATATTGGTATAAAAATTAAAATTGGATGGAGTGGGGCAGCATCTTTTAATTTTTATAAAATAGTCAAACAATCCTACCCTTTATTAGAGACCATTCCTCACTTCTCCCATGATGAGCATTAACATGGTAACATTGGAAGTTGCAAACAGCCTGGAAATTTAATATAGAATTAGGTATAAGGCTAAAATGCTTTATTTGAAACATTGTATTGAATGGAGCAGGGAAGTGAATCAAGCAGGATGTTCAGATATAATTATTAGTCTTGTAAATCGAGCTATGAATAAAACATGAAAAATATCATCTAGATAAATAAAGCAAGGATGATAAAGAGTAGTAGCAGTAGTAGTACTGCAAAAAGTGTTTTGACGGCTAAGGTGATTCTGCATATATGAGATTCCACTGGGAATCGAAGCAAGAACCGCTTTCATCAAAGGCAAATGCACTGACATATCACCGAAAAGCATATAGAATGAAGTTCAACTGAAACCAGTTTGATTGCTGACTCACCAAGGAAGAATAAGAAGGAAGCATCTACTGAACGCTAGAAGACGGATGATGTAATTTCTTTCGGTTCGTTCGCTTTGAAACCGGAAAGTTTTCCCGCTTAAATTCTGTTGTATTTCATAAAAGATTGTATCACAAGAGGGCACGAAACGTAGCGTTGTGCTAGTGACGTCATGATCTCCCATCCGGCCATTTTGTGAAATTATAGATGATCTCTTAAACAAAACTTTTCTACCTTAGTTTAACTTTGTATAGAACGAGATAAACTCAAATTGATCATTTAAGAATGGAAGACAAATCATCGTTAAAGGAATTGGATCAGTGGATTGAGCAACTGAATGAGTGCAAGCAACTAACAGAAATTCAAGTGAAGACATTATGTGACAAGGTAATACAAGTTTACATTGTTTTGGTTAAACGTTCGTTCGTCTATGCCGTTGTGTATGCTTGTACAAGTTCGAACAAGTGTTGTTTATACTGGAATTTATAGGCGATTTTCCAAAGGTTTCTAAGACTTGCTAATAATCTATAGAGCAGGAAGCTATCATAACCGGCTTCCGTTACTCTTGTCTTTACACTTATTTATCCATAGCCATGTGCATCAATTACTGTATTTTTTCAAATTTCCGATGAAACCAGTAATACAAGTATTTCAGAATCTGGTGCTACCATCCAAGTTTAAGAGAAATTTAGATATACTCTGTCTTGATGAAAGTTTATCTTTACCTATTGTGAGATAAACTGTGATGGAATTTTTCAAAACGCTTCAAAAAATTCCATTTAAGGAACGAATATCATCATAAGTTTAATGTTGCCAACTTTGTAAAATAGTCAATGTTGGTTTTCTGAGAATCTTGGAATTGGATTTGGTTTCTATTGTTCTTTTTAATTCCACATTTCACTCCCCTATTCCAGGCATATTTGTTTATGCAGCTATTAATTTAGCTAAATATCATAACAATGATGAAAGATAATTTTTATAATTATGTTAGCCTTGTATCCATTGATTTTTGTTCAACTATTTTCTTCTGATTAGTACAATCAATCATAAGTC
Organism: Pachydiplax longipennis; assembly: GCA_036926295.1. Classification (NCBI taxonomy): domain Eukaryota; kingdom Metazoa; phylum Arthropoda; class Insecta; order Odonata; family Libellulidae; genus Pachydiplax; species Pachydiplax longipennis. Next base: position 17,987,112 of record JAVFKF010000010.1, on the reverse strand, counting down.
TTTGAAAATTTTAGTGTCTTCATTCTTTTAAGCTTGAACTTTCTACTGCAACTATTCACACCAAAAAAATGCGAGTGACAGTTTAATTTCATGACAGTTTTAATTTCCTTTTAACAGAAACAATCTTACATGTTTGACAGATATAGGGCTTAGTATGAGATTCGTGGTTTTCTCAGGAAGCTTCGTCGGTGAAATCTAAATAGGAAAGCAAATCTTCCTGCTGTAATGTTTTATTTTGTGTAACTAAGTTGTATCTTCAAGCACCTTCCTCATTGGAAGAAGTTTAAGAGTCAAAGCTCTTTTAATGAAGGTGGATGTCAACGATGATGGTTATATGGCTTAAGCATGCAATAATGTATTAAACTGACCGTTGTTTCAGAATGCAGGAAAGAAAATCTAGTTTGGGTTGGATATTTCCTTGTATCTTACAAAAATAAAGTTTTAATTACCTCATGTCTAATGTGAAACTTCCTGCTTCCTATTCCTTTATTTTAAAAATATCTTAAGAGGCAAATGAAGGAGGAATCATATTACCTGGTTTTATTTTACTGAAATCTCATTGTTGTGATATGTAACAGAACCACATTGATTTATTAATTTTTATATTGGTCTTTATAATTTAGAATGATTCTTAAAGCAGTTAAATAGCTTGTAAGTTTAAAATTACCTGCCTCTTTGACATTTCTCTTCCAAGTTAACATGGATTTTTATGCCAGCTTAATCTAATGTTGATTTTATGGAGGATTGTTGCGATAAAATCACTCTTACAATGTTGCAATTTTGGAATAATCGTGAAAGACTCCTTTCTTACCTTTAAATCATAGGATTTTTCTAAAACTTCTTGGATGTTGGCAAGATGTCAGTTCAAAAGTGTTCCAAGAATATTTTTATCAGTTCAATCCAGGTACACTTGATTTGAATGATCATAGACTTTATTTACTCAAAAATGAATTAGTGGATGCATTACATTCTCTATTGTGTAAAGTTAATTCAGTTCAAATTTGTAGAAAATATCTCTTACACTAACCACTCTATAGTTTAAAGCTAACAGTTTTATTTATTTAAAACTGACAGTTCTGAGCTCTTGCCGCAAGTCAATTTCCTTTGTAATCATCGTGTTTTTAATTCTTCCTCATTTTGTATGAAGGCTGCATCCTCTATAAATTTTTGGCAACTATCCAGTTAACATTTGTCATTGATTTTACATTATTTTCTTTGTGTCAAAGATCAGTTTTTGACATTTTGTATCTAATTAATATCTGAACTGGATAGAAAACTCACTCTTACTACAGTCTTCATGAAAAAAGAGTTGAAGTACCTGAGAAATATAAGGAACATGCTACCTTGGTTGAAATCTTGCGAAAGATTTTCTTCTACCACATCCATAATTATTTGCTCTTCCTAAAACATATTGTACATCAGCAAGATCTCAATTTAAAGGTGTTCACGAAGTACACTTCTTATTTTGCCAATGTTAAAATGATTTGTAATATAACCAGTTCTATCTAGATTGCAACATCTATGTTTGTCTTTTGTTAAAGAAATTACTTTCTTTATATAATATTTTGCCTATAAACATTAGCTTGAAGTTATTTTAGAGGATGCTATTTGTTGATCATCTGAGAAAATGTTTTAATTTTTCCCTTACAAAATTATGGTATTGTCCAATGATAGCTTATTGTTAAGCATTAGAATGTAGTAAGCATCATTGCATGATGTACCACATTTTTATTTCTTTTTGTCATTTGAGTTATCCTTTTTCAGGCAAAAGAAATATTGGCTAGAGAATCAAACGTTCAGGAAGTGAAATGCCCTGTCACAGTTTGCGGGGATGTCCATGGACAGTTTCATGATTTGATGGAGCTTTTTCGTATTGGTGGGAGATCACCAGACACCAATTACCTTTTTATGGGAGATTATGTTGATAGAGGCTATTATTCTGTTGAAACAGTAACTCTATTAGTCGCACTTAAGGTGAGTTTTCTACCTCTCCAGAAGTAACAAAGCTTTTTTTGTCAAAAAGCTTTTACCTGTATTTTATAAAAATTTCAGGTGAGATACAAGGAACGGATCACAATTCTCAGAGGAAATCATGAGTCACGGCAAATTACCCAAGTTTATGGATTTTATGATGAGTGTTTACGAAAATACGGCAATGCCAGCGTGTGGAAGTTTTTCACAGACTTGTTTGACTACCTACCCCTCACTGCTTTGGTGGATTCACAAATATTTTGCCTCCATGGAGGTCTATCTCCTTCCATAGATACCCTTGACCATATCAGAGCTTTGGACAGGCTGCAAGAAGTTCCTCATGAGGTATGCATGTTTTCAGTAACTTCCACGTATTTTTCTAGCTCAGTGAGTGAATCTCTATCTATGATTATCATTTAAAAATTCATCGTTATCAATTAAGATCTGCAAATATGTTTGATTTATAAATTTTTGATTGTTGCAAGTGGAATTTAATTGTATAGTAGATTGATTATATAAATTTTATCAATGATAACTTAGTGAACACGTAAGTATGTTGAATGTAATGATTGTGGGGATGTTGAATGTGGGGATTTAATATTATTAAAATGCTGTGACTTGGATCTTAATTAGTAATGTTGAACATTTTATCCCTTGAGAATACTCAAGTATACTCAGTTCTTCTCCAGTATCTATATTTCAATGTCAGAAACATTGAAAGTTATTGAGTGGAATGAAGAATTTCATAAAGCATGTAATGAGCATGATAAACTGACTCCTATCAGAAGCATTGATGTAATTTCTATTATAATGCCCTAGGTTTATCACCATTCCAAAATTCTCTGCCAGAATATTCGGTTATTCTCAGAATTATTCTCTATCTAGCTTCTTTTACCAATCTAGATGTCAAATGAAAGTGCTTTACCTAATTAATTTAGAAGACTGGTTTCAGATGGATCAGTAATTCTTCTTCCTCAAAGAGGAAGTTCGTTTGACTTTCACTCTTTGTTGATGATTCTGATTATTTTTGGGATGACTTAAGTTTATTGTGACAAAATACATTCACTGATTCTAATTGCTAAAGTCAATATATGGTTAATAAATTTAATATTTCTAAAATCTTATAGTGAAGAATTTGATTTTTATTGATTGGTTGTATTACTTGTGTAGATTTTATTAATGGCAACTTCTAGTCTGGAGTGTCCATTCCTTCAAAAAACGAGAAACAAAAAGTGCACTTACTAGTGCTTAAATGGACTCTGATATGTTCTTATTCAAGAATTCTTAAACCTACCTCTGCGGCAGGTTTTTCCAGGAATTTCCGTTTTAGATGTTTCCTTGCTAATCATCCTGGAACACACATTGTAATTTTTATTTTCAATGGCAGAGGAATTAGCTACTGAACAATTATTTGTCAGTATAGAGTAAATATTTTTGCATATGTGGTACATTGATATTTTGGAACTACATATGCAAATGATTCTGCTAATATTTCTATCAGTATGGACATTTATTGTGTATCCCTTGAGGGATAGAGAGAGTTGATTTGATTTGGCCTCTCAAACACTTGGTAAACAGAACAAACTTTTGTTGAATTGTAAAATTTCATTTTCAGAATGATTTTTGTTCAAATATGCTTACTTTATTTAAAATCTTTCCAAAATTCACAGATTGGGTTTTTCCAATAAACTTTGCATGGAATACTGTATATATTTACATTTTGTTCTGATACATTTCAAATTTATTTTATTAAACTCTACTACATTTCTTTTGCACCCTAGTAGCAGTTAGTTAAAAGCTTAAATTTAAATTTGACTGATAATTATTGATAGAAAAAGGCTCATTGAAGAAATTGCCTAATTTATTCCAAGGTTTAGAATACTGTTTTTTGTTAATAAGCCTGTGCTTTCTTATGTTTTAAGGGTTTTGTTGGAGATTTCATCATTTAGCAGGATTATAATTCCAAGTACTCTCTTTTTTATTCAACTCATAGGGTCCAATGTGTGATTTGCTTTGGTCTGATCCAGATGACCGTGGAGGTTGGGGTATCTCTCCACGAGGTGCTGGCTATACTTTTGGACAGGACATCTCTGAAACATTTAACCACTCCAATGGTTTAACTCTTGTTTCCAGAGCACATCAGTTGGTTATGGAAGGATTTAATTGGTAATTTAATAGTCATGTATCATTAAAAATATTACAGATAATATTTTCAAGAGCTTATTTTGGTTACCACTATGATTTATCACTCTTCATCCCCAATTTTTAAAAAATTCAAGTTCTACAGTCATTTTTTGCAAGTCATCTTTGTACTTATTGTTCAGATTGTGATAGAAATATGAATATTTGTGTATAGTGTTTCCAATTGTAAGGAAGAAAACATTTCAGTTTGAGGAATTTTGTTTGTTACAATTTTCATCTTGAATTTGAAGATTTTTCCTTATTGAGTATTTGTGTTTTACATTTAGCTGTTTTCTTTTTCCACTATTTTCATTTATTTCTTTTCCAACAGGTGCCATGATCGTAATGTTGTTACTATCTTCTCTGCTCCTAACTATTGTTATCGCTGTGGGAACCAAGCTGCAATAATGGAATTGGATGATACGCTGAAATACTCATTGTATGTATTATTTAAGTTCTATGAAATGTGAATTTATAGTATAAGAGACCATTAATTATTTCATGTTTGTGATACACCATAAGATCTACACTATGCACCATATATCTAACTAAATGCGTCATCTAGATTCATCGGTAGGTTAAAATATGCATGCACTTGTGAACATACATATAAACTGTGTAAGAAATTTATTTTTAATACCTTGTCTAGACTCAGAGGATATTTCTTTTCTCACTATCCCTGTTACATTTTTCTTGGAAAACTTCTATTCTCTAAATTTTTTACATGAAATAAAAACATTAATATTAGAAATAATATCAATTTTAATTATGTAATGGTCCAAATTATTTCAGAAATGAATAGTTTGCAAATGAAATTTATCTTTAAAAATTTCAAAAGCGGTTACTAACATATGAATACATACTCTTTTTAAATGTCAGAACTTGTCCCTTCATAATTGAATGTAAACCCTAATGGCTTCCTAAATGAGATTGCATGTTTTAAACTGTGAATTCATGAAAGAAGATTTCACTCTATGGTGATATTCTTCTTCTATGTTATTGCCTCAAAAGAATGAGCAGAGGCAATTTGTTACAGTAATAATAACAACACACAAGTATTCCTGACATTCCAAGTGGAAATAGAAAGGAGACAACACTCTCATATTACTTAACACCTGTTATGCAGGCTAAAACTAAGGCAGTAATTTGTTTCTTAAATGGCTGTAATTCTTTTGGAAGTATGATTTTGCAATTGAAATAATGGAGCAATTTTTTTATGCTTTGTCTCATATTGAAATTATTGTAAAAAATGGTGGAAATTGAATATAATGATTCATTCGGTAAATGAATTGTATGTAATTGTCCATTCTTGTTTAAATATCAACCCTCAGAGCCTGAAAATGATGACTATTGAGCAATTTTGACATTTAAAAAGAAGTGGTAGATAAATAAATGTAGAAATTAATACAATTACATTTTTGAAATTGTGAACTACTGTATGTATTAATATTCTTATCTCATTGTTTCTTTTTAGTCTTCAGTTTGACCCTGCTCCTCGGCGTGGTGAACCTCATGTTACACGAAGGACTCCAGATTACTTCCTGTAAAGGTGCTGGCTTAATTTTCAGGAGGAAGGAATGCTGTCATACATGATGGTTTCCCATTTGTTGCTGTATAAAAAAAGAACTTGATATATAACAATAGAAAGCTGTGATGGGTAGTTACAGTGGCTCTTTGCAATGGTTGACTGAGTGTTGGGGGTAAAATTGCTCCCTAGAAAAGTAAATTTCAAGAGTCTTCTCCCTACCATCCCATTTCTTATGATGAATTTCTGGTCATATTGATGAAATGAAGAATTATGTTTTTCCTGTTACTTTTTTTTATGTGCTTCTGCAATCATTTGCACCTTTAAAATGAGGGCCTCCCTTGGGAATCAAAACTGGAACTACTTTCACCAGAGGAGAATGCATTACCCACTTTGTTATCTGGAGGTCCCTTTGTTCAGTTTCCATGCTTTAACTTTGTATTGGCACTTAGTAACAAGATGTCATCTGTAAGATAGGTTTTATGTTTTTACTTCTTTTGAAGGATGGTATTATTTCTGACAGCATATGAGCAGTATATCATTGCTACAATCGATCAATGTTTGTCTGAGGTATTAGTGACCCTGAATGTGTGTGTGAGTGTTTGTGAAGAAAATATGGTGGCAAATACCAATGGAACTTGACTCCAATACTTCAACGTACTGCAAAGCTTACAGGAGCATTGTATAAAGTTATCAGATTGCTTAAATTAGTGTTAGCATTCATATTTACCATATGAAGTAACTACTACTCATGTTGGCTCTCTTTCATACTACATGCATGTGTGTGTATGTATGTTTGCATGTATTAGTGTGTGTATATGAATACTTGCACACACACTCGTACATACATTAGTTCATACATACACATGTATGATGTACATACAACATGGAAAAGCATTTCGAGCATTTTCATTCGGAATTGTTGAGTAATGATTATCAATAAAATGTACAGTAGTGTTAAAATTATGTGAAACAACTAAATTGCCAATTTTTCATAAAGTAAATAAAGTAATTGTAAATTAAAATTAAATAAAATCCATGGTGCGGCAGCCCATATTGGTCTATGATATAGCCCAGTGGCTTTAATGGTGTTTGACATGGTCAGCACATCGACTCCCTATCATTATTGGTTTCACTTGACCCCACTGGATACACTACCCTTTGCTTGAGGTAGCTTCCCAAGTATTTCACCATGATGGGCCAGCATTATGGGTAGTGAGAAATTAACCCAGCACCACTATCACCAAGGGTGACTTTGTTACCCACTTGGTTATTCAGGGGCCGTAAAGTAATTGTACTGAGTAATTTTCTCAAGATTTTTGTGGAAAAGTTCATTAAACATAGATATGTGACATTTTCTAATAAAAAATGACTTTAATTTCCCAATTTGCCAAAAATTCAATTCTTAGGCTTTCTGTGTCAGAAACGCTTATATTACTTTGCTGTCTTGGGCCAGAATTTTTATTCCATCTATTTTGTTTTATTGTGCAGTTCAGATTGTTGCATATAGTCTGTATATATGAATTGTTGATTAATATAATGAATAATAAATCTAAAGGGTAAAATGCAAATAAAGTAATTTTAGGGGAAAATGTTCATGAAAGATGGCAAAATACTTTATGTAGGAATTGTTAGACATTTTGGTTTTGCTTCTAAAGAGAAGTAAAGGTTTTCTAATATTTTTAATCTCAGAGGAGACCCTAATTTTTTTAACTATTTAGTTTATGTATTTACTTCTAAAAGTTAATTCCATAATTCATTTGTAGATTGTTAAAATAAGAAGAAAGGGTTTAGGCAATGTACAGGTATTTTTCATGTTAGTTATCCTCTAAGTCATATATTCTAAAATTGAAAAAATATCTCTGGTTTTGAAGATTGAGTTAAAGTGCTACATCTGTAGTTGACAGACTAGCATTGAGATCGTCTCCTTAGTCAGTTGTAATAAGAAAGGAATGTTTATGCTAAATATTCTAAATTGTAAGGTAATTCTTCCAAATTTTTCTTTGTGATAGAGCAATTTCTAATAGGAATTTATGTCAAAAATAGCCTTCCTTTATTGTTTATTTTCATTGAAACGAGTGAGAAATTTGGCATTTTTAGATCTTGATATTTATTGAGTTAATTTCATTGCTATTTTTGTTTGTAAAAACATGTAATATGACAAATCCAAAGACCTTTTGCATGAAATGCTCTTAAGTGACAGAGGCCGCATTCGTATTTGTAGTTCATTTGGATGCTTTCCCATGATGAATTCAATGCAAAATTTTATATGATTGACTCCACAATTCCTTTATATGGATTTTGCTATCGGAATTTTTCTTTATTTCAAACAGTATCAGTATGTTTGTTATGTTACCTCTCAATATAGAAAAATGTAAACTAAAGGAAGCGAATGTATAACCCAGATGGTCATTTCTACCAGCCACCATCATTTGAGAAAAGTTAATCAGAAACTATTGTAAAATATCTGTCAGCCAAAGTCACATGAAAATGATGGTTACAATAAAGGGAAATACATGATGGTAGTATGGTATTCTGAGTGGTGAAAATTGTTTTCATTAGATTATGGTTACTCTTGGAGTTGTGGCTGAATCAAATTTCATGCACAAAGAAATGTTCATTAAACTGTGCCTGGTTTCATCCTGAAATCCCTAACTATGCTGCCAGAATGATGTTTATGTTGTGCCTGACCATTAATGTGATTATCTGTTGTTGCATATCGTGTAATTTACGGATTTCAGTAAAGTGATCAGGCACCATAGATAATGAGATCAGTCCATGTAAATCGTACAGAAGGACATTGAAGTTGATATTTGCTGTGGAAGTCGTATATTTGTCTAACACTGGTGTTACAACTTTTTTGTTGTTCATCCTGGCATATTTGTAAGCTGCAGTTGTACCTGAAATTGAACGATTGAATTGAAAAACCAGTTAATGAAATTATTTTTATTGAAGTTGAAGCTCTGTGGTTAAAGTAAAATTTGCTTTATTTGCCAAGATTTCTTGCAGCATTGGATGTTTACTGCAGTTACATTTCATTGTAAGTTTTGATTTATGCATTTGAAAAGTGCATATGAATTGAGATCATGAAATATTATGTTGTTTAATATTGTTCAAGTCTGAGTAAAAATTATTAATAATTGTAGCCATTGGCATTTCAGTTGGTTTAATATCATAAATAGGTTACTTGATTGTTACCTATGTAAAATTTTGCATGAAGAAACCAGGTGAAAACTGAATAATGTTTCCAAATAAAGATGGTGATTATGTGAAAAGCTTTCAAATCTCTTCTTAATACTTATTCAGTTGTGTTTTCTTTAAAATCTCAGAATGCAGCCAGCAATTTTGACTATGCATAAGCTGAAATGCTACAGACTGATGACAGGAAGGTATGATGTTGCTTACTCCCATATTCCATTTTTTTTAACTATCCCCTCATCTTTGCTGCCACTTCTGGCCGAAATGCTATCTCAAGGATAGTATTCCAAATTTTATTGAAGTTAGAAAGAAGAAATTCTTCGAAAAGCTATCTCAGGTCTCTAAGTAAGATCTCACTCTCAGATTCATCAATCGATAATGACATTATCATCTTTCAGGAGGAGAAAATTGCAGGAGTAAATAGTTTCCACATCCTAGATAGAATATTCTTCCCAAAATAATTGTAGGCTGCATTATTATTGTTTGTATGCAATACTTCTGGATATAATCTCTAGCTACTTGATTCCTTTTTCATTGAATTGGACTTCTTGAATGTAGCCACCTTTCTGAAGGATATGTACAAAATCAGACATAAGTGCAGCCCTGCTTTAAAGCAAGTAGTTTGTTTTGCTTCATTCTGCCATGTGAAGAGAGATTGCCCATCTTCACTTTTTATTGTAATTTTTGCCCTGTACTATTTTCATAGGGGCATGCAATGTAAAACTTTGAACTTAAGGAATGTAAGATATATGATGGTAAAACTTATCTCAGAAGATTGCAATATTTTAGGAAATAGGAGACTTGCTTGGAAATATCGTGCTGAGCTAGTGAATAAGTGATGAAAACATTGCGTTATTATATCAATGATGGACTTTATATGCTGTAAATAATAAAAATTGTATCAATTGATAGAATTTACATTCATCCATACAATAATACATTCAACATTCTTTTAAACATTTTACCTGAAGAAAATATAGCTAAGATAGCACCACCAGAGTTTTTCTTGTCATAAAAATTCTTTCACATACCAAAAGCCTACAATATCTTCAGTAGACTAGTAGAGGTCACAGTAACCAGTTTCAGTCAATAAAGTTTGAAATCAGTTAAACCTTAGCACTTGGCTTAATATTTTTGGCAAGCTGACTTACAGCCTTTTTCTTTGCCCTAATCTCTTTACCAGTAGATGAACTAGGTGTTTAAAAACCATTTTGGCCAGGTAACAATATCACAATCAGAAGTTGAAGCCTTCCAATATGAAATAATCAAGGTGGCACAAGTCATATAATCTCTTTCAACATGACACCAGAAGAACTTAAGGACCTTCAAAATAATCATACAAAATGTTTGACAAATTGCTTCTATTTTACTAAATTATGAATGGAAAGTTAGAGAAAGCCATAGTTGAGGATAGTAGAAGAATGTGCTCCCCTGGAAATATTCCAAGAGAGCTTCCTTCTTCTAAAAATGATAAACTATTTTCAACCCAATTGATATACATCAAAGAATCGTAATTAATAATATGATTTGCAGGGGAAACTTTTTGGTAAAAATAATTCATAAGACTTTGAATTACTCATGCTCCTCTAAAGATGGTTCTAGAATATGATACAGCATTCCCAGCTATCATTACTCTGTCGCCTCTGGTACTTTTTCATGAGAGAGACTAATTAGATTTTGGACCTTTAGTTGATATATATTATCATAAAAACATTCGAGCCAGCTTATTATTTCTTGATGCCAGAGATCAGAGGTGAGCATAGTGTAGTCAGGTTGATTGTGAACCCTAGTAATTCCCAATCTTTTCGAGCCACTAACTCCTAAATTACAAGTAGCACGGTCCCTTGGGTGTACAACGAACTCATGCTTATGGTTAGAGCCTGGTCCCATTCGCCCACCTTTCCTTCTCCCAGGGGGCAATACCCGCTTTGGGAATCACTGGTGTACACGTTGACAGAAGAATCGCCAAGTACGAAGACGTACTGTTAATTTAGAAAACTGAGGGAAATACTCCTGTATTGTCCTCCTGCAGATAGCGCTGTTTTTAGACAGGTAAAGAACAGCATAGGAGTATCTTTTCCTTCACTATTAATGCGGAAATATGTATAGGGGGCGCTTTCGAGGGACCTTGCCGGCGCCCAAATACCTAGAGCCACTCCTGCCTGCAGACGTAGGGACCAGTCCGCCAACCATCTGCATAGTTATCTTAGAGAAATGTGCTCGGTACTCCGTAACTTTTCGCATGCTCATCAGAATCTTAATGCTATGTAAATAATACTATTGTCTAAGGAATTGAAATAAAGTCGTATCAAAAGCCTCTCGGAATATTACCCTTACATTTTCGTGGCACTGCTGTGATTTTCCTTGAATGAATTCATCGTACGTAAGAAATAGATTATAGGAAACATCTTGAAATAAACATCGAGAACTTGTCATCACCGCATAGTAATTGTTGTGATTAAAATACTAATTTCGCCAAGCCACGTAGCTTTTAATCGGATTAAATTTGTATGTTGTGACCGGTTCTTTCCTGTTCATTAAACCAATTACTTTTATTGCAAAAAATTTGCTAAGGAAAGATAATGTCTCAATAATTCTATCCAAATGTCGCATTTGATTGATGCTTAGACTCGCGGGTAATATGAATAAATGACAACTATCGAACAGTTCGATAATATCCTGCGTACACCTGCGTACCCTGGCGATGATTCCAGCCGAAACCAGCTACCCCTGATCACCCCTGGTGCAGCTGAAGAGCATCTGGCCGGATGAATCTCCGGCCAGGATCATAAAAACTCTGCAAATGTAAGTGCAAATTACATTATTATGTCTTTGCAACATTATGTGAAGTAATAATCAATTGCTCGGTCATGAAATATGAGTTTTATTGTATGTCGTAGTGAGACACGGAAAGTAGGTCACGCAAAATACATATTTGAAATCCATTCACGAATTTATAAATTAACTCTCGGAGCTCCCTTTTGTTGAAAAGTATGTATGAGTAGAACTAGATAGCCGGTAACCACAAAATCATCGGTTTATGAGATGTTAAAATTTTAATTATTTTCCTCCAGCTGCGGAGATTCAACATGTTCAGGGGTGGAGGAGAGTACACGGAGGGTGAGGAATTCTGCCTTCCCGTTTGCACCTCAGCAGAACATGCAGAAGAAATTATCTCAGCAATTCTCAGAGGCAATGAATACGAAGCGCTTGCCTTTATGTGCTGGAGATGTTCGAATTATGTCGAAGTCACTGATGAAGCTGGACGTACTGCGTTGCATATTGCAGCCGCATCTGGGAAAATAAGAGTGCTGACATGGCTAATAAAAAAAGGCGTGAATTTAAATCTTCAAGACAAAGAGTCAGGCTACACACCTCTACATCGTAGCTTGTATCATGGGCAGCTTAATGCTGCGAGACATCTAATCATGGTAAATACATTTTCAATTTTTTATTAGAAATTATTTTCTCTGCAGCTTACTTCAAATTCAGCGTGCCGGGAAGACTTTAGCCATTACAGTTGCGATTTGTAATTAATTCCTAAACGCATTGGAAGCTATTGAAGCATTAAATTCAGTAAATCGCAATAAATATTTTTACTTCTCCATTCTCTGCCATGTTTGAAGCATTGTCTATGTCTCGTTTTTGTCCCTCCGGGCTGTATTAGCGTTTTTTGTAATATCGTGCATGGTTTTGCACCGTAGTAAACTAAGAGAGTTACAGAGCTACCACTGGAATGGAAGACATCAAAGATCCGTTGGATCCTGCACTGATGGTATGTTTTTCATCTTGAAATCTTGAAAGTTAATTTTCATGATTTTTGCATTTTTCTGATGTAGTTTTTGCATTGAAAGGTCAGTACGTTGCTGCCCTTTTCCACAGTTACCTGAATTAGGGAACCTATATTTCATCTATGGGGCCATTCTTAAAGGATGACCTGAAATTTTTGGGATATATGCACCCTCTCTTATTTATAGGATTTCATATTGAGCTGCTTACCCTATGTGATGAAGTGGAACATTCCTAGACCCCACCCTTTAACTATTCCCTGGCCACCCCCTATGTGGGTCGCATATCCCCAGGCCACACCCTTGAGTCATCATTCAAGGATAACCCTCACAAATGAACTTATATTTAAGGTTATTTTTTATTTTTGTTAGGTTTGCCCTTGATGACTCAAGGGTGTGGCTTGGGGATATGCGACCTAGATAGGGCGTGGCCTGGGAATAGTTAAAGGGTGGGGTCTAGGAATGTTCCACTTCATCATATAGGGGGGAATGTAAAAATGACTCATTAAATGACTGCAAAAATATTTGAGATCAAATATCCCTAGAGATCTATTTAAATATATTGTCAACTCATATTCAAGAAGATTCATAGGAAAGTAGAAAGGGGGAAAAAAGAAAGACATAATCAAGGATAACACTTCAAGGAGCTATGGAGTAAAACTGTTGAAAACAGTATCAATGAAGAAAGATTCTACGCTGTGCTTCAGTTTTTCTAGCTGATAGCTGAAACCTGTAGTTGAAATATTTTAATGTTGGCTCTGACATGTAATTTTATTGCCAGATTGAGGAGCTGCATAGACAATCTGAAATGAGACTACTCTTGCAATATGAAGAAAAATAGATAGGATTTCATATTCGTATAATCAATCATTACAGACTAGAAAAACTGGAACATACTTTAGGAGGATGGGCAACTACAGAGAATATTCTATGAAGTTAACAGTCCAAGAGAATGTACAATGAGAAAACCTTAGGTCACGGATGAATTCTTGTCCTTTGAAGAAAAGGAGATATAAAGAAGAAAAATATATTAAACTCAAAAATAGCTTAACTGTATTGTATCATCATCATCATTGGGTTTTCTGCCCAGTGGCAGGTGTTTGTTATTATTTTATTTAAATTAATAGTTTTCCCAATGCTTTATCTTTTAATTAGGCATATCTTTCTCTTCCTTTCACTTCATCTGAAAGATTTGTTCTCTTTCTTCTTCTCTTTATTTTTCCCTCTACCGCTCCTTCAACTGCCATCTTCAATATGCCTTTGTGTCTTTAAAAATGTCCAATCCAATTACTATTCCACTTTTAAACAATTTCCATCAATATTCTGCTTTCTCCCACGCGCTGAAATACCTCCTCATTTCTTACTCTATCACTCCAAACTATATTTTCTATTTTTTTGCCACATTCATATTTTGAAAGACTTCTTTTTTTGTCCAATTTCCTAATTGTCCACGTTTCAGACCCATACAAAAACACACACCAAACATAGTATTTCATAAACTTCTTTCTCAATTTAATATCCAACTTGCTTTTTAATAACCTTTTCATCCTGTTAAATGTCGTCTTTTCCATTCCTTCTCTTTCTTTATTTTCTTTTCTTCATTTCCATTCACTTTCCACTACACTACCAAGATACCTGAATCTCTCCACCTGCTCTATATCCTTTCCATCTAAAACCATTCCTGTACTTTCCTCACATCTTATTTTCATGGATTTTGTTTTTCCTTTAAAATGATAATGTCTTGTGTAAGATAAATTAAATCAGCAAGAAGGATAGGGAAGAATTGACGAAAGATCTGAGAAGAAGGAAGTTGTTCAAGAGCCCAAACCAAATGAAAGACCAATTTAGATTCAGAAGTCAAGTTGCACATGAATCTATGATTATCTAAAGATTAAAAATAGGGGAAGATAAGCCAACATTCATTGTCTTTTATGATCTGTGAAAGACCAACAATTTATTTCATTCTTAACCCTTTTGCTGTAGCTTATTAATTCTTCTTGTTGGCTACTATGAATGCAGCTATGGTTATTTTACAAGAAATCTTGATAGGCCTACTGTGTATAGCATTAAGATTAGTTATGAAATACTGAAGTTGCAAAGAATAGGGTTACTTATCTCAGTTAACTTGAGAATAAATCTTTTACTTTAGAGAATGATTTTTTTATTGTTTTCTCTAATAACTTTTTACTTTACTGTGAACAAGCATGCAATCAAAAGTGTATTTTATAAATCAGGAATGGTCCGTTACATATTTTGTTTAGGATGAAAAGTGAAAAACCTAGTGTTGTTAAAGGCCTATAATATTTAGCTTCTACCATTTAATTCTTGAAGTTTTTGATTTCAGATAATTAAGAGATGAGTATTAAAATCAAGTTTTATTGTTCAGACTGCTTGATCACTTGTAGCATGTAATTTACTCAGCTTCCAGCTACAAGAAATTCATTTTAATAGATTTTCTTTTAATGTACCGGACAAGAAGGTACTTAATCTTAATTTTATTTTCATGGCATATATAGCATGGGGCTGATCTTGACATTTTGGACCATGAAGGATTGGCTCCTCTGGATCATATACTGGCAGATAAACCGTTACCGGAAAATCCTTCCTTTAAACAAGAACGCAATCCTCAAATTAATCCTTACTATGAAGTCTATGTCTGGGGAAATAATTTGAATGGAAATCTTGGCAATGGAGATCACCTGATTCAGCTAATTCCTGCTAGGATTGATTATCTCTGGAGGAATTGCATAAGCATTGATAAGGTTGGTTAAAAAACTTCTATTATTCTTTCCCATGTGTGAAGACTTACGCAACCTACTCCAAATTTTTCCATATTTTTACTATCTATGTTTCTGTATTCTTGTGATGGCATAATTTATTTGCTTTATGAAATGATAGAGAATCAGTTTCTTTATTTTTCATATATGATAAATAAGCATATATTTCTTAGAATTCATACGATAAATATTGATAATGGTAAATATTTTATTATTTCAGGTTTTCTGTACAATGCTTTATTTGTAGAATCATTCTGATGGCTTTTTCTATCTTTTTTTGGATGAAAATTTACTTTTCTGAGGTTAGGAATAAACTCATGATGCATTTTTGCTGTACTTTATTTGTCTTGAAAGTCCAAAATGCTTTTTCATGAGCATTTATTCACTGCATGTTTATCTGCAGTTCCAAAGTATTTATTTGCATTAATATATACCTAATTGATTCCAAAGATATTAGATATTTGAATGAATCTTTGATCTCAAAATCAATTCTTGTTAACCTCCTGTTAACCCTAAATTTTCCTTATTTCTTGCAAAAAAGACTGCTTTGATTAGCACAAGCTAGTAAGAACACATTCCTACCATTTTTTATGTTCTGAACAGATTACACTGAGCAATATTTTGGGATCTTCTCCGTAATTTATTCAATCAAAGGAGCAAAAGCAGGCTTTAATAAGTCCTCAGAAAAGTATTTTTCTGTAGTCTTAGTTTATGTTCCTTCAATTATGTATTTCTGTCACATTTGCCAAACCTATGCCTTATTCTGTTGAATATCATAGGTATTAGAGTGATGTTTTTATGTAAAGAGCTGGGGGGCACAGGTGCTACATACATATATAGTTTGCTGATAGGTAAATAGCCATTGGGAGCAGACTTAAAACACTGCCTTCTGAAGACCATGGAAAACTATCCTATCACACAACATTTACCATGTGTCCTTTCTGCGGAAGTTTTTATACTTGTCTTGGGGCAAAATTTATTGTCCCTTTAACTTCAATACCGGGGGTAGCAAACCTAAATATTTTAATATATGTGGATTTTTGTTAATTTTTAATTAATTTCATTAAAAGCACCATCTTAGCCCCATGCTTGTCATATTAACATAGAATATGTCAGCAACCTACTCAACTAGTTGGTATTATATTGGCAAGCATTTTATTTCATCAAATATGCTAATCCTCTAACAGAAGGTACCCCATCCCTGCTTAAGATATTGTAGTAACCAAGCAGTTTGTTTTCCTTCAGATTTTAGTAGAATTTAATTATTGTTTTCTTTTTATAAGAAACTAAGTCAGCTTTTTGTATTCTTTGTATTTGCTCAAAGAAATTTTGGAATGTATTCTTGAAGAAATAACTTGGTCAAGAGATCAGTCTTATTTTTTATTTTACTGGTGACTGTATCATAAAGCTGGTCTACAGTTGCCAGTAATATTCTATTTTTCAATTTATAGTGGTTACAGGGAAGACTTTAAAATAATAGGTGCTTTATTACATATTTTATCAGATTGGTGATGGCCCTGTACATTTTTATGTACTACTAATAATTTCATTGTTTATATACTTTTGCTAAATAATCCTTCAAATAATTCATTTGTCATAAAAAATTATGAACTAACTTGAGGTGAGCCTCTATTTGAGAGTAAATAATGGTGAGACACACTCGATAGAGATCACTCATCTCTGACAGTATTTCTTTGTTTGTGGTGAGATCTTGCTTGAGATCTTTGTTTTTAATGCATCACCATCATAGAGTCTATTTTCGCAACACTTCACACTGTTGCTAGAAGTATCTGATTAACAAAACAAGTCATAATTGAAGTAGAAGGTTTTGAAAATGTTATGCACTCAATATTTTCATAGAATTTTCCTAGAGAATAGTTTGTGACATGGCTCATTAACAACCCTTTTTAGCATTAATATTGTACACATACTGTACGTACCCTGAAAATATTGGTTTATCTCATTTTATTAATGATTGTCTATATTAATTGAATATGAAAAATTTGGACATTTGTTCATTTTAAGTAATTCAGCTCAGGGCAGGTTTATTATCTGTTATATTTTCATGTGTTCAGCTGGAAAGCACTTTTCAGTATATGCTTTGAATCATTTGCTTTTTCATATCTACATTGCACATGTATCTTCAAGCATTATGTTTGTATTAATTACTCTTCAAAGTAAAGGCTTGACATAAAGCAGCAATTTTAAGTGAAAGTGGTTTATGAATGAGATATTAACTTATTTTGAGAAATTCTCCAAAGTTGCAAGTTGTAGCTCATGCTTAAAACTTTTTAAAACTTTCATTTTCATTCCTCAGCACATCTTTATAACCTAACTTTATGGTACATTTTTACTTTGGTGTCATGAAACCTTCCTATGAGACATGGGACCTTCAGATGCTTGCAATTTCTCTGAAATTTGTGCTGATATTAGGAAGGTGCTAATTGATACTTAGTTTTATTCAGCCAAATATCAACAGCTTTCTCAATAGTTTATTTATTTATTAACTGATGCAGCAATAGCCATTAGAAACTTACATTGCATACCATAACTAACAGGAGAACAATAAAATTACAGTGTAAAGTACAACAAAGAAACAAATACATTTAAAACAAACAGCTAGGGAGGAACTTTTAAAGAACTAAGATATGGATGTTATTCATGATAGAAATAAATATAGACTTAGGTGAAGAAAGGTCAATGAAATATGTTTTTGAGGAAAAATGTAAAGTATTTGCTGTAAGCAGAATAATTTAGATGTAGATATAGAGAGATTGAAGTTTGGTAGTTGGAGGTGAAAGTTCCTGATGAGGCAAGAAGGAATGTGTAAAGAGAGAGAAAATTTCAGGAGATCTGAAGTAGACATTTAAGATGGGATGAAAAAAATGTAAATCAAAGATTTTCCTATACCTAAGAAGAGGACAGGTATGTAGGGAATAAATGTTTGATTTTGGGACTAGTTTTGTAGTTTTCGGACAAGATGATAGGAAATAGAGGTGAGGAAACGTAAAAGAGGAAGATAAGGATTGAAGGGAGCCTGCGTATGGGAGCACAGAACTCAAGAAAGGGCAGAATACAGCCAGTTAGTGAGGGTCTTAGGGTGAGTATGTATTTAAGCTCAGGAAATTGTTAAATTAAGATAACATTAGAAATGTATCTGGAAATAACATGTTGCACATCTTCTATGTAGGTTTTTTTCTTGTCAAAGATTTTTCCCAAGTCACTGTGGGTAGTTACTAGACAGACTGGAGTATTGCGTATTTGGTAAATTGAGGGAAAAGTTTAGGTTTGAAGGGTGTAAGTGTTGTTTGTAAATTTGGAAGGATTGATTTTGAGGCTTCCCTTTGAGCACCAGTAACAGCTGAATCAAGTGCAATTTGCAAGGAATGGGAGTCGGTTGCATCATTCACTTTTTGAAAATTTTGCCATCATCATTGCAAAATAAACCAATTGTATTGTCAATGCTTACGAGCTCATTAGTTTCATCAAGGAATAAGACAAAGAGGAAGAGACTTAGGTCACTACCGTGGGGTACCTGTGATAATACTTGGGCAGAGTGAGAAGTATTGCCATATCTAGGTACAAGGGGATAAAAATCTGTATGGAGGGAAGGAAAGGATCCATTATCATTGTATCAATTGCAGAGTGTTTGCCAAAGAATTGAATGACTGTTAGTGTCAAAACCTTTTCTCATCAACCAAGTGGTATGTAATATTGCCCATCTACATTTGAAAATCCACTATAAGATCGACTCAGTTGTCTCTAAAATGGCTAATAAAGTCTTGATCTAAGTGTGCCCTATGAAATTTAAGGCATTATTTCAGTTAAGATTGTTGTTTCTTGTTTTTTGTATAGGTTTTCTTGGGAGAGTGCCATTCCATATTCCTCAGTGAAGATGGACGGGTTTTTTCCTGTGGACTTGGAGCTGGAGGTAGATTAGGACATGGTAGTGAAGAAAATGTGATGATTCCCAAAGAAATAGATCTTTCCATCGATGATACCTTATCACCATCCAGATGCCCAGATAATGTTAGTTTTAGTACTGTTTTATCTAGAACTTAATAATTTGTTTTATTTCGAAAGCTTGATAATTAGTATGATGTCTGTCTTGATTTTTATGATTTTATTTTAACGAAATCATGAGCTGTGAGTGATGCTGATGCATTTTGAATCCTGGAGTAGTTTTCTTATGATTGAATAAAATTCACAGTTTCAGGCATTGTCTTGTGGAAATATTCCATAATGAGCAAGAACAATTTGTACTTTTTCCACAAATTATTTTTATTATAAACAATAAAAGACAGTAAAACACACACGACTAGTTTCGGAGATTGATGGAGATAGTCGTGTGTGTTTTACTGTCTTTTATTGTTTATAATAAAAATAATTTGTGGAAAAAGTACAAATTGTTCTTGCTCATTATTCTTATAATTGATTTTAAATGCTATATCCATTTCAAACACCAGTTTACTGAATGCATTCCACAAGCATGATTCAGGCTGCCATTCACTTCAGTACTAACCAGCATAAGTTATTAGCTATCAGAATAATTGGAATACCTCTTATTTTTAATTAGTCTAATTTTTCATTCTTGCCTTCAGTAATTTTATTATAATCCTACTAATTGCTAATACAATTTACCTTGTGATTTTAAGGTAATAATGTAACAATTTTAATTAAAGTTGTGTCATTATTTTGAAGTAAATATGCTAGGATTTTTATTACCTTAAATAGGCTTCAGTCAATCAATTAGAGCGTAACATGTAATTGAAAGTATGCCATCCTTGAATATTCTCTCCTTGCTATTTTAATTGGATAGTATGGTAGGAGTTGTAGTCATTTTATTATATGCCATGTCTGAGCCCTAAAGGGTTGCACCAAAAGCATGTTTCATATTTCTGACGTGTTCACTGTGATATTACTGTAAAATAATACTGATACATGACAATTGAACATATTTTGAGCCTTGAATTTTGTTGATTTTATGCTAAAAAGCTTAATTACGTATATATATTCCAATAGGTGGTTCTTTATGCATGTGTTGGAGTGGACCATTCAGTATTGGTTGCCAAGAGAGGAACCATTTATACCTTTGGCAAGAATGATTACTATCAACTGGGAATAAATCCCCCTCCATCATACCAACTTTCTCCTAAAGCAATATCTTTAACTATGCCCTTTGCAAAGGGAGTGAGTGCAGCCCGTTATCACTCAGTAGTGTGGAGCCTTACAGAAGTTAGTACCTTTGAATTCTATATCATAAAAAAATCATCTATATTCATGAATCTTCTTTTTGAAGAGCTAATTCCATTAAATTAATTGAACAATACAAATGAATTTTTATCTGTTATTCATTCAATAAATGTTGAATTTTCATTGTAGTAAATTGTATTTTCAGTATTTTTGGAACAAATTGTTGATATTCTTTCAATAATTAAGGAATGATTAAGATACAATTTTTTGTGATCATTCTTCTCTTTTTGTTTTGAAAAAATACTGAAAACTCATTTTTGAGGATTCCATTTTGATAAATTTTAATTTCCTATAACCTCTTTTTAACGATAAGTTTAATAATGAGAGCTATGACCTTGAAGCTCATGTAGATTTGGTAAAAGTATTTACAGGTATAAGAAAATATAATCAAATTCTAGTAATGGATCAAAAACCTTTTGTTATTTAGCTGTACACCTGGGGCTACAACTGTGGACAGTTGGGATATAGAAATCGAGATAACTATCAAAAAACACCCAAAAAACTACGAAATGTAAAGGGTGTACATTTTATGGCTGTGGCATCAACAGATAATGCCATTGCAATAGCATCATTAAAAGGGGATATATATCTTATGCATGGGTATACATGCCTAAAGATTGGTAGTACACTAGGCATTGTAAAGCAACTTCAGATAACTTCTGGTCGCATTTATCCTAGAGTAGACCAGGTAAGTAATTCTGAATGTTCATTGCTGCTGAGTTTTCTCATCATTCTTTTTTATTTTAACTCTCCGTTATATGTATGGCATTTTGTGGACACCTCAGCATTTTTTCAGTGAAACTCCTTTGGCAATGCTTTTATCAACTACTTTTCAGTAGCTGGAATCATTTGTTTTCTATCATTTCTGAAAATACCGAGTTTCCTTTCAAGATTTCTCTAATGACTTTTTTATGTGACAGAGCAACAAAAATTCTCACAAGTAATGGAGGGGTAAAAGTCCAAAGGCTAATTAATTAATGAGATATAGATAATATTAGAGGCTTGATAATTTGAGTGATTAGCATTGTGATAATTTCAGGTTGATGAAGCTAGAGGCAAGGGAAATGAAAGAAGAGGAGATGATATCAAGGTCTTAGTCCTCAATGAATTACAGAAGCTTATGCTTTGGCAATCTGTAACTCGTCAGTTTGTAAGATGCTGTCTTCTGGTTGGGACAAGGTCTATAAATGCAACTGATGCTGATTTCAAGAATGATAAATTACTTGTGGTGACTAATGATTTAGAAGGTTATGAGTCTGTACGCATAATTGATGCATCTCAAGAGAGAAGTGATATTCCTGCAAATCGGACTCCTCTACAAGTGTGAGTTTTATTGCATGAATTGGTCCTATCTTTACTAACCAGAGGCTTGCATTTTTTGAGTATTTTTTACTTGCCATTGCAACATCATTGAATTTTCTTTGATTCTTATTCATTATAAGTATGGCTGAATATGAAATAATTTAGTCTTGCTATCAAGTGGAAATAGAGGCAATATTTTCCAGATTTGTTGTACTTTAAATACAGTCGAATTCAATCTGGTGTTTTCAATGCTATATCATTTTAACTTTTAGTGGAAAATTAATCCATTAAATAATTATAAGATTCTGTCCCAAATTATGAATATTTAAAAAAATTTGAAATCTCAGTTCTGTTTTTAACCTAGTGTAGGCCTTCTCATCAGCTTGTGGCTCTTTTCCTGCATTCTATTAGTTTTGTGTTTTATTTTGTTACAGCCTATGCAGGCCTCTTAGAGTTACCACTTAGTTACCCATCCTATTTACCTACTTTTATTGCTCTGCCTATTTATTTACAGGCTTGTGGAGAACGACCCATCTATAATTTTTCATATGAAGAAAATTAGAGGTGCACACAGAGCTATGTCCATTTATTGCAATCCAAACGGCTCAAATTTTTGCATGCTACAAACAAATCCTGTCTGCTTTATTAGTATTCCAACTGTAGTGACAGATAGTGGGTTTGGAAAATGCTTACTTTCTCTCCTCCAAGAGGCTAAAGAATCAGATTTTATTTGTGACGTAGTGTTCTGTGTAGCTGGAGTTCGAATACCAGCTCACCGTTTCATCATAGAATCAAATTGTGTTAAATTAGCCTCCATTATAAATTCTACTGAAGAAATTCAAAACTCTTTGTCACCTCAGAAAACAAAAACAGGCCAGAAGGATGATTATAAAAACGTGAACATTTTGCAAGTGGAATTGGAAAATATTCATCCTCTCATTTTTAAGGAAATATTGAAATATATATACATCAAGAAATTTGATTATTGCACACCTGCTAACTGGACATCAGAAAAAGACACTGAATATGCAAATATTCTTCGAAGTAATGAGGCATTGATGCAGTTTTACTCCATGATTTACGAGTGTGAAGAAGCGGAGGAAGATTCCACTAAGGAAGGGTCGAAGTCTGAAGAAGAAGACTTTCAATTGTTGAAATATGACCCAGTGAATGATGCTCGCATAACAGCTGCATATTTTGGGTTGAATGACTTGGTGAAACTGTTAGACAACATGATGTACGATAAAAGCACATGTGAAGTGTCCTGGAAGTCAGGTCATGAAATACCTGAAAATGAAAAACATGAAATGTATTTTGTCCTTAAGAATTGCGAACATTTGTATGATGTTTTCATTGAGTGTGGTTTTGAAGGCAAGGTTATCAGTGCACATAAGTGTGTTTTAGTTATGCGTTCTAGATATTTTGAAACAATTCTAAGAGAGAATCGTCTGGAGGTAAGCCATATATTATTTTATGTTCATAAAAGTACTATTCGAGTATGGTATGTTTTGACTGAGGTTGTATTTGGAATAATTTACTTGTAGTTTTGATCCTGTCCCTTGACCCATTATTAGGTCTGTGTGCATACCTCATTAATGTTAAATGTATAAAGGAATAATGCTTGAGGAAACCTCCCTTGTATTGTGCTTCTGCTGAATTTTTTTTTAAATTTTTTTATTGGTTTGGATGCATGTGTCACATTAATCATCTTTATATCCTTATTTTTGTGTAGTTAGTGAAAATTAAATCCATGGAGTAAAAAAGATATGAAAATAACGTTTTTATCTCCATGTGAAAAGTATTTATGTTTGTAACGATGTCTGTATCATCCAGTGACGTCATTTTGTATCTACTATCGTTGTTTAATGTTATAAATTATAACTCCTGAAATTGAATGACAATATACTTAATAGCAGTCCATCATAGAACTTGAAAGGCTTAAAATACACTTGAAATACAGAAGGTATTGGGCAAACCTTGGGCTATTGGCAATCTTTTCAAAATTTTGGAAAATTCTCCCAATAGAAATATGCATTCTGTCATATTGCCAATGGAATTTAAAGATATGTTGAGATTTTGTTTGAAATGATGGTTAGTTATGTATTTATCAGTATATATTTATCTTTGATCACTAAATTTTTAGATTTGCTTTTATTAAAATTACATTCAAAAGAGTTCTTGTAAATATTTTAATCTCTGAATATCATAAACAAAGATTAACTTGAACGTAAATTCTGGTATAAGTATTTGTTACTCTATTTTTATGGATGCTTCAATTATTTCAGGTTAGTGAAAGAAGAAATTTGTTCCTTCCTTTTCCATATGAGGTTATGGAAACGATTCTATATTATCTATATTATGACAAAGTCTCATTTTCTCTTAATCCAGAAGATGTGGATTTTTTTTGTGATGTCCTTATCGCAGCAGACCAGATCCTTCTGGAAGGATTAAAATACATATGCGAAGTCACGTTGTGTCATCTCATAACAATGAAAAATGTTTCAGAATTGATTAGGTATTCAGATATGTACAAAGCATACCACCTACAAGGCTGCTGTGTAGAATATATGTCCGCTAATCTGGCAGATCTCTTGGAATCCAGGTAACATTATTTTTATTCAAAATGTAATTATTTTTTCAGTGGGTCAGAGAACCTTTCCACCCAGCATTAAAAATCCATTAATCAATCAAGTACAGATGCCAATTCTTCCCACCACTTGTTGGTTCATTTATTTTTATCAATTCAGCAGTATCAGTCTTTAAAAATTCCTTTAGTTACAGTTGAAATTTAAACATAAAAAGTCCAAGAGTATGAATGTAAGTGATCATGTTAGGGATCAATAACTGAGCTTACTGCCTGCTTCTCTGATGGATATTTGTGTTTGTATCACTGACTTCATGAGGAGGTTATTATTCTCAGGCCCATTTTCTCATTTCCTTCTAGTATATTATTGGGCAGTCAGAAAAGTTATTATGCATTTTGGACACATATATTGGCTCTATATAATTTTTGAGGTACTAGAGTCATTTGGATCAATGTTACTGCTGTGTCATTTGAGAGCTGACAGTTCTAGCTTAGTTCTAATAACAATGGAGCAATTTGGTTGACGTTGGAATTTTTACAACCAGGGTGTGATGGAAGACTAAACTCTACAGCTTCACCAAATTCTACATTCTAAGTTTTACTTCCATTGAGGTAGAGTCATGTGTCAAGCTTATTCACAATTGCCTAAAGCTCATGGTGAAAATGCTATACTCTCAAGACAAACAATATTCACAAAATTTTGTGCTGGTGTTTTGATTTCAACAGTACTGCTTGGTCAGTTTGGCCTACCAAGGTTGATGATGATATAATCAAGGCTTTAATTTAGCCTAACCTTCATTACTCAATTCAGGAGATAGCAGAAATGTTGGATATCTATTACCATCCATTGATAAGCATTCACAGTCACCTGTGGAAGCTTGGATAAATAAGCAAGCTTGATATTTGGGTTCCTCATGAACTCAAAACAGTACATTCGATGGCACATAACATTTGCAATATGCCCCTTAAACATGAGGAGTACTATTCTTTTTTAAAGTGACTTCCTTCTATGAAGAAAGAAACCTTACTGAAAGGTCAAAGATCACTGATCAAAATTGACAATAATATCCTTAATTTGTCTTTATTCTTAAATAAATGAATTTGAAAAGCGTATAAAAATGCATAATGACTTTTCCAGTGCCAAAATTTAAGATTTACATTAATAATTACCCTTTTATCTTGTATTGAGACTGTGAATGAATTTGTTGCTAATCAAGTAATTGAATAAACTACTATTAATTAAAATAAGTAATTAGACTGAATTTAATCAAAGTTTTTTGCAATTATTTACTTCAAAAGTCTTACTTATAATGCCATACTTTACTATTTGTCCATGCCATACAATCATTTCACCAGAAAATCATAATTTTAATATTTGCAAATTTTAAACATGCAGGTCTCTGGATAGCGTCCATGATGAGCTAATAAACGATCTTCAGCTGTGTTACATGGAAAATAGACCTGCAATTATGCTGCGCACGCTAGGAATTCCAAGGAATTTTCCTGATTTGGAGCGATTGCAGGCAATTTTAACAAATGTTGGAGTGCCAATAGAGGAAGAGTATTTTAATAAGAATCCCAACCCTTTCAAATCGCTGCCTAAAAGAGAAGGTAAGCCTTATGTTTTATATATCACTGTTCTTTATTTAAAGTGCTTCAGTTAGCTTAATTTTGCAATAATGCTATGGAGATAATTCGAAAAGAATTATAAGACTTCAGATGTACAGTTACTGTAGTTTTTGTAGTTGCTAAACATCAAATAAATTTAATAACTTTTTATTATATGTCAGTTTTTCTGCATATTTTGAAAATTTGTCAGTTTTTAACTAGTGATTTTGAGGAAATTTTATATATAAGTCTCTGTAAGTCTTCCCTCTTGACTTAGGATAAATGTCAGGGAAATTATAACTACCCCTTCTCCTCTCAGGGAGATTATGCCACCCTTGAAATCATAGATGTTTCTGATACTTATAAAATCATATTTTTATATATAAAAAGGCACTATAAGTAATTAGTTTAATTGATGTTTTCTGTGATATTTTTCTTTCACAGTTGGTCAAGAAGCAAGGAGGAGAAAATCTAGGAATAAGCGTAAATTGAGAAAATTTAGCAGAGATGAATCCACAGATGCAATGAATAAGCCATCCATTGAATCTGCTGCTGGTCATGACTCCGGAAATAAGGATAAACCATTAGATCCCACATATTCATCAAATGCTAAGGATGAAGCTGTTTCAAATCCCACTGAGAGTGATACAGTCAGAGGTAAAAATGATACAGAAGTAAAATCAAAGGAGATGCACTCTATTCCAGATATTGTTGAATATAGTTTACCAGAAGCAGGCCCAAGTAATAAAGAGAAGGCATCTCCTGAAATAAATGAGGAAATTTCTTCATCTACTGAAGATGTAGATCAGCCTTCCCATACATCAGCTGACAAGGTTTCTCAACAAAGGTAGTGTATGAACTTGGGAATAATTTTGCTGTATGTGAGAGATAAATTTTGGTTAGTGATTATGTTACTAATAACAAGACTGGTATGATATCTATTTCTTCAGGAGATCCAAAAGCTGCCCTTCTAGAAATTGTTGGTCTTTAATTGTGTGTTCAACGGTAACAGTTTACTTTTACTTTTTAAGTGAATGAATACAAATAGCACTTATTGCTCTTACATGATTATAGTATTTTTAAATGAATAATGCATGATTTTTACAAGGTAATTAGATATAGCACATTATTAGAGTATTTTTCAATCATTCATTATATCATTTTTATATTTTTCACGAAACATTATAATTAATTTTGTTCTAAACCATTGAAATTCTTAATGACAATTGAAATAAGGAGAATGTTGGTATACTTGAGGCCATAATTTTCTGCATCTAAACTTGCGTTTAATGGTTTCTTAGGAAATCATGATTGAATCCAGGAAAAGTAAGTTTTACATATCCTTATAAACTAACCTCTTCCCTTAAGTTCTGTAAATTTCTCTTCTTCTTTGTAAAAGATCTCTAGAGTTTAACATTGTTTAAAACTCAGTCCCTACATATACATGTCTGTTGAGGTGCTTTTTGCTTTCAATAGAGTATCTATGGACTCACTTCAACAGGGATAGTCTATTTGTAATCTTAAGCATAACATTTGCCAGTTATTTTATAAATGAATAATTATTATAAACTTAGGCATAAAATACTTACAGTTATCAGATTAGTATGATCATAATATTATTTTCATTTAAAGGGAACGAAGAAACATTCCCTTACATATGTTTTTGTTTTTTTATTATTAATGTTCAGTTACTTCTTGTTGTACAATATATCTAAGCATTTTTATGATTAGGATCCTTTCTCCAAATGTGGTGTGAGTAATTTGCAAGTCCTTGTTAGGTAACATAATTTTGAACTAAATTTCATGTTCCATGAGTAATTTTTCAATAACAAGAAAGCTGAATCCAATAATGAGTTACCTTTATAATTCTCTAGGGTACTTAGTCTTAGTAAGAGATATTCATGACTTTGTTCAAACACCAAGTTAGGGATTTCTATAATCTTGTTAAGTGCTTCATAAACATATATGAAATCTCTGCCATACATTTTAAATAGGAGAATTCAGACCACCTAGTTTCGAGCATAGAACCTTTTGGTAAGACGGTATTGCATATTACATTTTGGTAGAGATAACTTCAACAATATCCAAAGTTTCAAGTCAATTATTGGGAAGATCCTAAAATAAGATTCAGTAATCCCCATTTAAAATGAATGGTAGAATACAAATAGCAATCTGGCGTTGAACCAAGGATCATTAAGGAAATGGTAAATTGGGTACAGAAAATGTATTCGTGATTTCTGTTAACGTGCTAGGTTAAAAATTTCTATGCTTTTGGGAAGGGCTTCCAAGAATAATTATAACCACCAAAATGGGAGAATTTTGCACTCACTTTGTATAGAACCCACGAAAATTCTGTGAGTTCCTTACTTATTTCCACAAATGACTGAGTCTTCTATGATCTTCATAATTTTTATTTCTCTGTCTTATTTGGTAATGCTCCAAAAAATTCAAAAATCCGCATAATGAATTCTTATGGGAAAAATTGGATTTTAGGACATTTTGGCATCAAGCACCATGATAGCTAGGATCAATTTTTTGGGGTGAGATGGTTAACTACATATTATTTCAATTTAAACTGTAAATTTTAATATTTGGTTTTTTTGTGTAAAATTCTCCTATAATATATATTTTTACTCATGCTTCTATGCTATTTAGCTGTAAGTACATTAAAATTACACATCAATAAAGATTTCCTCCCTACTTCCCATGAAGGAGACTCATAGTTTTAGATCCAACCAGAGAAATTCCCCAGGAGAATCCTGATTTAGAACAATCGCAGTCAACTGAAGGAAATGGAGCAAAACCTGAAGAGAACTGTGAAACTGAGAGAGAAAATCTCTCCAAAATTCATCCTACAGAAGGAGGTGGGTATTATTTTTTGCATTTTTTAAAATAAAACATTCAGTCCGTACATCTTTGATTTTTCACCAAATAATAACTTCAAATTAAAAAGATTCTTTCTAGCCAATGCGAGATTTCAAAAATTATTATTGTTATTTCAATATTCATAAATCACACTTTTGGGGCTTGTTTTTATCAAAAGAAATACATTAAACTAAACAATCTCTCCATTACGCTAAATCATAACAATTTATAAGCTATTACTGCCATAAAGACTTCTATTTTCCTTGTTCCAATAGAAGAGTTGGAAGTTTTTTATTTTACAGAAATTTTACTAATTACAGTCATTAATATGATATATTCAAAACTTTGTCTCTTCAGAAAATTGCATGGAAACTTATAATTTATTTATTACATGTAATCATCTGCCTGAAACCATGCTATACAAAACTCAATTTCCATTGCAGTTTTAAATTAATGTCATCAACTATGCATTTTCTACTTCCACAGGTGTTGATGCACCGAAAAAGAGAAAACCTAGGAAAAAACGTAAAACAAAAAAACAAGACAAAGATGAATCTATGGAAACAACAACCAAGCTGTCTATTGACTCCACTGCTGATGACAATTTGGGGACAAAGTCTGAGATGCTAGACCATGGATCTCCATCAAACATGGTTGATGAAGCACCTCAGGAAGAATCTTCCAAGCTCACTGAAAGTGATACAAAGGAAGTTGGAGGTGAAAAAGATGAAGATATAAATTTAAAAGATGCATCTAGAGATCCAGGACTGGAAAATGTTGAGGCAAACCTTGAAAAAGAACTTATAAATGAGAATGGAGAGCAGTCAAAAGTACCCCTTGTGAAGGAAGGTAAGCCCCATTACTTACTTTTCAAAAATTATGTTTTGATCCTCGAGCCAGTGTAACTTTGTAGTCAGTGTATATACAGTACAAAATCTGTGATCCGGTCTTGCGATAATCTGACACATCCAGCAATCCAGCGAGCAGAGCTGGCAAACCTCCCTTTGATACCCTCCATTTCCTTTTCAAGGAAACAGAGGGTAAGTTAAAGGTAATTACCTAGTAAGTATTTCTTCTGTTTTAATGTATGTAGGTGTGCATCTGTTCCATTCATACATAATTTGTATGAATTTTTTGTTACAAGACTCACAGTATCAGGAAAAGAAAACAAGTTATCCATGAAAATAAGATTGGGTGGGCATGAAGCAAACATAATTTTGCAGTAATGGTCTGCTACTAAGCTGACATCTGTGAATTAGTATCACAATATTTAATTGCTAAATTAAAATTTTAATAAGTTTTTGGTACATTGTATTTGTTTCCTATACATTTCCAATAATCTAGCATTTTCAATAATCCGGCGATGTGTCGGTTGTGTATTTGTTGGATTACCGAGATCCCTCTGCACTTCCAAAGTAAGTAAGTACTTATACTTACATTTACTTATTTTTCTTTATTTATTTCTGTAATTATTTTTTGCATCAGTTAATGTTACAATTACAGGAGAAGATATTGCTACTCATGTTAATAGCTGTAGTAGATATGTACTGCATGATAATTTAATGACACTTCCAATGTAATTCTTCAAGTTTGAATAAAAGAAACGCTGTTAAATCAAATTATTGAGGCAATATATGTGGCACATAATTAGGATTGTTTAATTAAACATGACTAAAATGCATTTGCTTCTTTTCCACTATTGTAACTATTCTGGATTTGGTCCAAAATTAGATATTAACAGTATTTAACTGAAGAACTCTTAGTTAAATAAAGATAGTGTATAACCCACAAATAAAGGAAATACTATATACTTTCAGGCATAAGTCAACATTCATATAATATCACATTTTGTTGAACTGGTAATTATTAAAGAATTTGAAACTAGCAATGTCTTATATTAAGATGAGATTACCATCTCCAAGTTGACTTAGATTTTTCAAGAAGTACAAGTTGTAGTAATTATTGGATCTTTTGAAAATCAGACAAAAAATAATGCTTTGCTGAAGGAAAATGTCCCATTTTTGACTTGTTGGAATATGGTTAGCTCTTATCCTGCATTATTTTTCTCTCTCCGAAGTCTTTCTAAATTCAGATATTGCTTTCTAGTTCACAAGTCATTTAATTTTTCAACCTCAGCCTTAGATGTCCACTTTGTGTATGTTCTTTTGTGTGTAATTTTATGCTTTCAAATTTATTCAATTGACACCTATCTTGCATATTATTATTATTATTACTGTCCTCCTTGCCTTTACTTTATCCTGCATTCTCTCTTCTTTGTTGGCCCCCCCTCATTTCCCAGTTTCTCATTCTCTCATCATGTCCAGCAACTGATACTTCTTGGAAACTATATTCTAGAACTGAAAATTCCTTTTGAAAAATCCAAAGTGAAATGGACTTGAAAAAAGTCTGACGGGACTGGGAATGAAACCCAGGATCTTCCTCTATTCGGGAGGCTGCTTTGACCAACTAAGCTATCTGATCAGAACAATTTCTCAAGCCTTTTGGGTACTTGATAGGCAAGGGTATAAGTGGTTTCGTCTGACTGTGCAGCATCGTCCATATCACGTCTCTTTGGGATTTTTCCTGGGTGCACACCCTTATGTGCAAAGTTACCTTTACCCATTCCTATTGACACTTTTTGTTGGCATGTAATCATCTGCATGAAACCTAAACAAGCAAAACTCAATTTTCATTGCAGTTTTAAATTTGTCCTCAACTATGCATTTTCTGCTTCCATAGGTGTTGATGCACCAAAAAAGAGAAAACCTAGGAAAAAACGTAAAACAAAAAAACAAGACAAAGATGAATCTATGGAGACAACAACCAAGCTGTCTATTGACTCCACTGCTGATGACAATTTGGGGACAAAGTCTGAGATGCTAGACCATGGATCTCCTTCAAACATGGTTGATGAAGCACCTCAGGAAGAATCTTCCAAGCTCACTGAAAGTGATACAAAGGAAGTTGGAGGTGAAAAAGATGAAGATATAAATTTAGAAGATGCATCTAGAGATCCAGAACTGGAAAATGTAGGAGCAAACCTTGAAAAAGAGCTTAAAAATGAGAATGGAGAGCAGTCAAAAGTACCCCTTGTGATGGAAGGTAGGCACCATTACTTTCTCCTCCTATTTGCTCTTATGCATGAGTCAACATTCATATCATATCACAGTTTGTTGCCCCAGAAATTATTAAAGAATTTGGAATAACCAAAACAGTATTGTAGGAAATTTTTCTTATTAAGATGCGATTACCATCTCCTAATTATTGAAAAAATCTTATTTTTATTATCCTTAATTTTTCTAGTCATAAGAGTTATAGTAATTATAGGATCTTTTAAAAATCTGGTAAAAAATAATTCTTAGCTGAAGAAAAATGTTGACTTGTTTGAAATGATTAGCCTCTCTACCTATCAACCTCTCTCTGAATTAATTT
The DNA here is from genome assembly GCA_036926295.1 of Pachydiplax longipennis. NCBI lineage: Eukaryota > Metazoa > Arthropoda > Insecta > Odonata > Libellulidae > Pachydiplax > Pachydiplax longipennis. The sequence goes on along the minus strand of JAVFKF010000010.1, from coordinate 17,954,628 downwards.
TCTCCTCCTGAAACCTTTCTTGTACCACATACCATGTGCTTACACCATGTAATCATCTGCATGAAACCTAAACATGCAAAACTTATTTCCATTGCAGTTTTAAATTAAAGATATCAACTATGTGTTTTCTACTTCCATAGGGGTTGATGAACCAAAAAAGAGAAAACCTAGGAAAAAACGTAAACAGAAAAAACGTGGTAATGAATCCACGGAAACCACGGCTAAGCTGTCCATTGACTCTACGGCTATTGATGGTTTGGAGACTGAGTCTGAGAGGCTTGATCAAGCATGTTCCTCAAATATGGTAGATGATGAATCTTCAAAGCTCAGTGATAGCAACATAGAAGTCTCAAGTCAGAAAGTCATAGAAATAAACACAGAAGAGACACATCCTCCTTCTGATTTTGATAACAGTAATGCACCAATTATGAACTCAAAACATGAGGATAAAGGGATTGATGAGAAAAATTCATCAACTGCAGACATGCATCAGATTTGTCGTACTTCAAGAGACAAAGTTCTTCAGCAAAGGTAACATATGAACTTCAAAATAGATGTTTTAATTAATTGATTTATTAATTTCTCTTAGTAAGTACTAATGATCCTAACATCATATCCATCATCTTAAATTGATATTTACAGAAATTGTTGCTTATTCTATATAATTTAGAAAAATACTTTTATCTTTATCTTTGTTTTATTAAATCAATACAAGTCTCGCATCTTTATTTTGTAAATACAGTAAAACCAAGTTAAGATGCTTTTCTGGGGATTAAATGAAGACTGTCCTCTAAGCAGGATATAACGTTATAACTCAGTTATGAAAATTTTATCCTTTCTTCCCTTTTGGCTCTTTAATTTTTATTCCTTAAAATGAAAATTGTACTTCTGTATTTTATTATTTCATAGTTGAAGATGGGATTCCCGGGCTATCTAGATATCATATCTAGATAGCCTGGGAAGTCCTGTTGTGTAATACTGGTAATACTTTATATCAGACCTAGTATTAGCTCCAATTCTTGGATGAAGATTGTTCTGATTCGTGATGTCTTCATTTTCCTCTCACAAAATTACCCATTCCAAACAAAAGACTCAAGGAACCCTTGTAGAGATTAGGTAAAGCAGGAGAGAAGGGAGGAGGATAGCGACACAGATATTGTAAAATATTTTTGGTCTGTTGATTGAGGGAACTGATTAGCTAAAGCGGGTTTCATTGAATCTAGGGATGGGAAAATCCACACTAAAAATAGGTAGCCAAGTGTCTTAAGCAATATTTTTACTATGTGATTTGTGTGGTAGGGATTTGGAATGGGAGAAAACTGGGTATTAAGACTTAAGTAGGTTTTACTGTAATTACATTTTCAGGATATATCTAGTGTTATAGTGATAAGATAGGTAGAGTATAAAATTCCACTGTTGAATTGGACACATCTTCTAAAATAACTCATCATTGTAATGGTTTAAAATGACCGTAACTTTTAGAGAAGAAAATAAGAGTTTACTATCCTAACTTTTGGTACTTTCATACCAATCCATTTTGGTATTTAAAGGAACTGAACTCATGACCAGTTTAATTTTATATTAGTTTATAGTTCTGCATAACTATCTCAAGCAAGGTTGAATGAATTTGAGTCAAAGATAGCAACATAATTCTCTCTTTGCCTAAAAATTACTAAATGAGAAAATGGGTAAGGCTATACAAGAAGTGAAAAATTGTGACTTGGCTGGTACTCGAACCCAGGTCTCCCACTTTCTGGGCAGGTATTCTATCTATTGAACTACTGAGCCACACAGTCTCACTTCTGTAAACGGGAGCTTATATGGGCAAGGTAGTGAAACGGTAGTTCAATGGATAGAATACCTGCTCGGAAAGTGGGAGACCTGGGTTCGAGTCCCAGCCAAGTCACAATTTTTCACTTCTTGTATAGCCTTGGGTTAGTCACACAACTTAATGTGCCAAGTAAAAATTCCATTTCCATCGTTTGTGTTAAAATGGGTAAGGTTAATTTGTATGTAAGATGGTGTGCAACCAGGACAATCCCAAGGGAGAATAGACTTTTAAAAATTCCGATGGGACCAAGAAATGAACCAGGGTCTCCCAATTGAGTGCTCTGACCATTATGCTATCCTACTGGAACATTCTCTCAAACTATTTGGATGCCTTTTTGGGCAAGAATGTTGTGAGTTTGTCCACATGGGCAATTGCGAGATTGATTGCGGGTTTGATTACTGGTCCTGTCGAATGTTTTTCAAGTCTGTTCTTCCTTCAGAGTCACTAATTGTTTTTTAGGTTGTTCACTGTATAATTGATTCTGAAAGACTTCTTGAGTTAAATTGAATCTGATTCTTACAAAATATTTTCTTAGTCAATTAGCCTATACCTACTTAATAAAATGTATGATTGTTTACATACGAATAAAGAATATCAGCATTGGTTTATCTAATGAAAAGTTGTTCTTGCAGTCTCCCATAAAGTTTTTGAGCTTTTTTTGTTTAAGTTACTAAGTGTTCTTTTGCTATTGATTTTCTTTTTATTTATTTCAGTGCAGTTAGTTTTTTACATTTTTGTGACATGCCATGCTTTATGATTACTTTTCTAAATGTATGTATTTACCGAAAAAGATTAAAAAGAATATTGTGAAAAAAACAGTGTTTTCATTTTGGGACTGTCCAATTTTTATTTACATCAATTGCTGCAATTTTGATATTTTTATGGCTTTTTTGTTTGTGTGGTATTATTGTGTAATCAACCTTGGTAGTCTTCTAGTTTCCCTTCTATTTTATTTTTGAGGTTCTGTGGATGGCAGCAAATTTAGAGTCTACCTTAGGCAGAACAGAATATAATTATGTTACTGTGTATTGCTATATATACTATATCTAATTAAGTATTATGATGATATTTTCTGATTATTTTCATTTTTCGTCAAAATAATTATGGCTTAGCCCTGAGCAGAATTGACGTTCCCTTATGGTTTAAACAACAAAATATTAGCCATGAGAAAACTTCAATTCTGCATTGTGTGCATATTTAGATAGAACATGATCTTACACACACAAATGGAGAAAATTGATAAAGTGTGAAAAAAACTTATAGCTAACACAAGTATATACCTAAAAGGGTCTTTATATCTCCTTTTTAACACTCAATCCTCTCATGTTTCTAATTTAAAAATTAATATAAAGTTTATGTGATAGATATGCTCAACACCAAGTGTGTTTTATCTTACTGTGAGACTTAATATTTTGGGGAAATGTTATTTGCCATAATTTTAGGAATCATATCATCAAACAGTACGTATGATTGACCTAAGACTCAGGCTGTTCTTATTTGTTCCGGTTTTCATTCTGGTTCAGCAACAAAAAAAAACAAATTTTGGTTTGGCAGATGGAGCAAGAGCAGAACTGTTATCAAAATGGTCTGAAAAGATTTTCTCCAACCCATGTAATATAATGTCCCTCTGACAGTTTGTTTTATAATTTCTAGTTTTTCATACATATAACAGTACACTAAATTTTAGTATAAAACAATAATAGTTCATTTCAAGTTTTAGTTACACATATTAAACCTTATTCCAATCAGATATAAATAAATTGTGTATTCTTCAGAATCAAAAATTGGAATAGGCTGAATAATTGTTTTTGTTTTCTGTTCAGGTTTAAGAATTTCCTTTTTTGTTCATGTTTGTTCTTCTCTTTGACCAAAATAATGGCTTTCTCTGCTCGGTGTCAATTTCATAGTCTGGCTGACACCCATAATTTTTATGACCCTTAATTCATTTTTTGAACTCATTTCTTTATCTTTACTGTTCATGTTTATACAAATTCAAAACTTGTCTACTTTTATGACTTTGCTAAGCAGTTTTCCTGATTTGGGCTGTCAGAAAGCTTTTTTTAACCTTGAGTAGTGACAAGAATATAGTTTCTAATTATAAACATGCACACAAAAAAGTAAACAAAACATATACAAAGTAAACTATTAACCATCTACACCCATAATGTGGGTAATTTGTGAAATTTTTGAAGTTGAATGAATTTTAAATACTACTATCCTTCCAAATTTTATCAAAATCAGTGGGTGATGTAACTACACTTATTAGCAGTTAAATTGCTTCACAAGTGTGGACCCTACTTAAACATATGTCTTCTGACTGACTTTTATTAACTTAGAAGAGCTAGAGGAAACAGAGGTAGGTCTTTAAGCATGTTTTAATTTCATCCGTAGGTAGCAATTGGGTGAATTTAGGAAGTGTACTAGTTTTTTATGGCATAAATGATGATACCAACTTACCTTTCTTTATAAACTTTGTTAAACCCCAAGTTTATTTATTACTTATCTTTAAAGAGAGATAAAATGGTCCATTTGTTGACATCCAGTGCATTCTAATGAGTAAAACAAACAGCATGATGGAGAGGAAAATTATTTGGTTTATTCAATGAAAACAAAATGAATTCATTTGATCCACCACCATACCAAGCTACAATTATCTTGCACATAACATCAAATGGACACGGTGGTATCTAAGTGCTCCATGAAATGGAGGTCCATGCTCATTAGATATGTATTGAATTCCCATGTTCCCAGTCTACCGTGCATCTTTTCCTAAGGTATCATGTGAAATACTAGTTTTATAATATACCTAATCGTGTGAATTACTAGTTTTTTTTCAATTGATTGAATATTGTTCAGTTTTTATTGTGATATTGATAACAATTGGCAATTGATTTCGTACTTGTTCAACATATCGGACCAGTATATGTGCGGAGGCCATTTCTTAGAATTGAATTATGAAAAAGACCTTCGATGCTTAGAAAACTAAGACAAAGAACCTATCACTTAAATAGAGTTTTCACCCAAAAAATTGAAAGACATTTGAAGTTCAGAAAAGACAACAAGCCTGATGCTTTATAAATTATTTTATTAATAATTTCAGGAGAAATACAGTTAATGACGAAACCTTGTAAAATATGCGATTTTAATGACGAACCGCAACCAATGTTTTGGGTTCAACAGCTATGTGTCTATATTTTTATTAACAAAAATTTGTTATCTCATAGCACTCTTGCATTAGGTGTTACTTCTTAGTCTATTAGAATGTAGCTCATACGGTACACCACTTCTTTCTTGATATTCATCTTTCATAGTTAAATGTAAGATAACATCACCCTGAAAATAATTTTGAAATGTTTCTCTTCTGATGGCTTCTAATGATAAAATAGCTATTTATACTCTCAATAATAACTGAATGCTACTAAATGGAAATAATTTAAATTTCGGAAGGCGTATTAGAATGTATTCGCAGTATATTTTCCTGTTTCTAAAGTCAATTTCATCTGGTGTTGATAATCTACAAGCTAATATGAGTGGAAGGAAAATAATCGCAGAGGACTGTTACAAAAGCACGCCTTGCAATAATTGATTCGATTAAAGTAAGCGATATTTTGACTGAGCTGCAATGCCTTTTGAGGTTTTCATCGGTATATGTATTAATTTTATAAAAATATTACCTTCTATTGCTGGTTAAATAAGATAAGTCCAAAATATATTGCTACGAAGACAAGTGTTCCAATAATTCAGATAATTTGAATGACGCCGATACTTGCGGGCATTGTGAATGATAGGTATCGAACAGTTCGATAGTTTCCTGCCGGCAGATCCCCGTCTGCTTGTAAATTTCTTCGTTGATGTTTCCCATTTCAGCCATGAAGATTCTGCAAAATTTAGTTCAAATCTCGTTTATATGTATTCCAAAAAGAAGGAAAAAAGCTATACTGATCATGGGACAAGGATTTCATGAGATGTCATTATGAAATATGAAAAGTAAACCTTACTATTAGTCGAGTTCGGATATTTATATTAGTGACTCTTAACCCATTAATATATAAAAATCAGCGTAGTTACTCTAGGTCTAAATTATTTATATAATTCCGTTGTTCAAAACTGCCAATTTATTATTTGTCGAATTGCTAAAATTTACATTCTGCTTACTTCAGTTCCCGCGCATTTGAAATTGACACTGTGAAGAAAGAGGTGATCTGCCGTAGTACAGCTCATGCGGAAGAAGTTATAACAGCAATTTTAAGAGGCAACGAAGCTCAGGCGCTATCCTTTGTGTGCTGGAGGTGTTCGAACTATGCCGGAGTCGCAGATGAATCTGGACGCACAGCCTTGCACATAGCATCATCTTCTGGGAAAACGACAATTCTTAAATGGCTAATAAAAAAGGGCGTCGATTTGGATTTAAAAGACAAAGAGTCTGGCTACACAGCTCTACATCGTAGCTTGTATCATGGACAGCTTAATTGTGCAAGATGTTTAATTAAGGTAATAAAAATTTAATTTTTACCTCACCAAACATTTACTGAAAGGTGGTGAAGAATTTAGTATATCAAAGTGTTTATATGTGAGCATATTACCTTACATAAACGGCATTCTGTAGTATTTAAAAATTATTAGTTTGTTTAAAATTTCATTCATCAATGATGATGTAATATTCTTAGGTTTCCCTTTCCTTATTTAGTTTGTGGCATTCTGCATATCTTGTATTCTCTTTCTATTCTCTTGAACGTAGGAGAATTATTTTTAGTAATTCTATTCTTGGTCACATTTTAACATCTTATATCATCATCAATATCTTCTTATCAAACATGATTACAATGATTTTCTAGGAAAAATTAACAGGTTTTTACACTGCAAATTTAAATTTTTATTGGTTCAGTTTTGATTGCTATAAACTATATGAAATTATTGATTTCTTTTTTCTAATTTCCATAAATAATTATCTCCAATGTAAAAAATATAATAATGTGTATGTTATAATCTTCGTTTCTTCAAGTTACTCTCCATTTGTGATATCATTATGGCTGAGATAATGTGAAAGATATATTGTTAACGGAGATTAGTTAATTAGAAATAAGAAAAGAAAGGCTAATAGAAAATGTATAAAGCATGGGTTTACTCTGAATAACTGAAAATAAAGTTTAGAGCCCTACTCTCAGATACTCCACTTGATATTCCTATGATTGCTTAAATTTTTATTTCCCTAGGAAATTATTTTCTCATTCTGAATAATGCAATTTATGATATTTTTGTATTCTGTTTATTTTTCATGGTCTGTAGTTGTTTTTAAAACGTGAGAAAAGAATTCAATTCAAATTTAATTTGTGAGTTTCTGTTGTCTTTGATAAGGAGATACATCTAGCCCATAGCTATCTCTTTTTGCCATATGAGAAAAGCATTCAGTGGTGATATTTTTCTTTATTGTTTCCATAGCTGAGGTCATTTGCTTAGATCTTCTATTTCACTTTGGGGAATTTAATTGGGACTGATATCACCAAAAGCATATGTGCTACCCACTTTGCTATCTAGGAGCCCAGAAGAGTAGTTTGAAATGAATATCATTCAGGAAGGTATATCACAGGAAAATCCTCATTAATGCTAAAATATTTTCTTTCATTTAGCATGGAGCTGATCCTTACATTTTGGATAATGAAGGATTAAGTGCCCTGGATATGGCAATGAGAGATAGGACTATACCTCTCATAGACGACGAAGAGCACAAGCCGGGTGAAGGACCAGTTCCTTATTATGAGGCATATTTGTGGGGGAGCAACACGAACAATCATCTTGGCATGGAAGATGATCAAATGCTAAATACACCAAGCACAATTGATTATTTTTGGACTGGCAAGATAAGCATCAACAAGGTTAGATGAAAATTTTCATCTTTTAGATGTAAAATTTAATTTTATTAATAAACAATATATTTATCTTAGATTTGCCTGGGGGCCATATTTTTAAATATGATAGTCGGTATCTAATGGGACAGCTTCTATTCTTCCACATGTTTTTAGGATGTTAGTCTTCCAGAACTTAAAGATTTTTGTCATTAATTGATTTCCAGATTTTTATTATAGTTTGTGAATCCAAGATATAAGTTTCTTCTTCTTTGTGATGTCTTAACCTATTTGATCAATGATATTGAAGAAAATATGAGTTTTCCTTATTTTCAAATGGTGGATTCCTCTCAATAACTTTAATTTTCCCTTTTCTATCCCTTCAGATATGAAAATTTGATGTTATCTTCTTAGTCTCTGTTAATATAGAGATTTTTAACGAACTCAAATGTTTCCAAATTTTGAAACTTCCACTTAACTCCTGGTGATTCCAAAATTTATTTAGTGTATTTACCTTCAACCATTGTGCTGATTGAAATCAACTTTCTTCTTAGATGATGTATTTTCTTGAAAATTGTAGTTATGTAATTGTTTTTTTACCAATATTTTGTTATACATTATGTATTTATTTGATCGGTCCTTATCATTAGTCAAGAAAAAATCCTATCAGTGTCCAAGGGAACCAGTTCAGTGGCATGAGAATGCCTTGGGGAAAAGAGAATGGCTCAGGTATTATGGCGAGATGGCAAACTATTTTCCTCTTAAACCTGCAGAGGGAAGCTGGTGATGGGGATGAATTGTAGTGTTCATATAATCAGAAAACATTTATCAATTACTATGAAAAAAATATAATGGAGTGTGTATGTTGCTAAAAATTTTATGATCAGATCGTCTTTATTCAGTGCAATTTTTTATTGATGTACGGTATCCAATGCCATAAAATTTTCTCTCATCAATTTCTCCAATTAAAAATAACTGAACAACTTAGTCAGAAGTTGCAATTTATAAACAACTCACCATTAGAGAAACCATTAGGCTTTTTTCTTGTAAGTCAGTGCTGTTGATCTTATGTAATTTTTTAAATGAATGATATTGGTTCTGTAACATTTTGTCTTTTTTGTGTAATATGAAGGTTTCCTTGGGAGAATTCCATTCCATATTTCTCAGTGAAGATGGACGGGCATTTTCTTGCGGACTTGGTGAAGGAGGTAGATTAGGACATGGCAGTGAAGAATGTGTGAAGATTCCTAAGCAAATAATGCTTTCTCCTGAACAGGCTTCACCACCATTCACTCTCCCTAAACATGTGAGTCTTAGAACTGAATATAATTAAGCATAGGATAGAGCATAGGGAACAATGAGTGTTTTTGAAACTTCTTTCGTAGGATAAGTGATTGTTAGTAATTGAACATGATAAACTCATGAAAGTCACGAAAGATGATGGTAACATTGCAAAGACCTCTTGTTGAGTCAAGGTTTCATATCAAGATAATCACTACTAGACCAACTTTCAAGATGAAGACTATGAGACATCTCAAGGTGTTAAGCTGTTCGAAAACTCTATCAGATAGTTTGCTGCCACCTTGGTATTTGCCCTGTCTTGCTGAACAGAATGTTAATATAGCATTTCAATTCAAATTGAATTCATCAAAGGACATTTTCATTAAATTCATTCACATACTGCTATTAATGGAAAGAAAGTAAGAATTTGTTTCTTTTAAAAATAATTAATATTACTTTTAACAAAATCATCATGAATTGGTGTTTTTGTTTTGAAATTGACTCAAGTGATTTTGAGTTTGCATAATGTTGCCATCTACTCCCAGAAAGTGAAATATCTATGGTAATGACCAGTGTCTCAAGCAGAATACATAATAGATGCTTTGATAGTTGCTAATAAAAACTAATTTTTTACCAATGTAATTTTCATACCATGCTGTAAATCGTGAGCAAATTTATGAGATCTGAATTTTTAAAATTGTCCCATCATCTTAATTTAATGTTAAAATGCAATTATTTCTACAGACTGTTATAGGGGCAAGTGTTGGTCAGAATCACTCAATATTGATCACCAAAAGTGGAAATATTTATACCTTTGGCAAAAATGACTTCTACCAGCTTGGTTTGAATCCTCCTCCACATCATCAGCTGTCTCCTAAAGAATTGCAATTGACTTTGATTCTTCCGGATGGAGTGAATGCTGCCCGTTATCATTCAGTGGCTTGGGGCATTACAGATGTCAGTATCTCTAAAAGACCATTTTGTCCTACATCATAAGACATGAAGCAACTATTAGATCTCCCTCATTAAATTGCTAATAATAATATTAATAATATGATTAAATTTTAAAGAAAATTATGTATCAGCTTATAAAATTCTAACTGAGCTTAATATTCCTAATTTTCCCACACTTGACATTTTGCGAGTATCTATTTATCTTAACTTTCTACTTCTCTGTAATCTACACATTTTTACTTAGATCTCATAAAAAACCTTAAGGCGGGTTGATTTGCTAATAGTGTATGTTAATAAATGCAATTCAATTCCTTATGATATATGAAAAATCTTCCTGTGATTCAGATATATACCTGGGGCTACAATTGTGGACAGCTTGGCTATTGCACTGAAAGCAACTATCAGATAACACCAAGAAAAATAGAGTATTTGAAGGATCAACATTTTTATGATGTAGCATCAACTGATAGTGCCATAGCTGTGCTAACATTGAAATATGAAATATATCTTCTGCAGAGGAATACTTGTCTGAAAATCAGTGGATCATTAGACATCAAAAAACAAATATCAATATCTGGAGGCCATGTTGATCCTGCTATAATCGAGGTAATTTGTTTAGTGTATAAGTTTCTATTGTGGATATTTAAATCTTTATATTTAATTTTATAGCTACAAGGCTGATTGAGAATTAATCGAGAGAATCATAGTGCTTTGATGAATTGACTTAAAAATTACCATTTCAGTCAGCTGATGTCAATAGTTGGAGTGATTATAAGCCAGTAGAGGATGATTTATCAGTTTTGATAATCAATAGAAAAAATAAAGTAATGATTTGGCAATCTTCAACTGGTCAGTTTACCAGATGTAGTCTTTTGATTGGGAATAGACCAATAAAAGTTACTGATATAGCTGTTGGCGATGAAAAATTGATTGTGGTAACTACTGAAAAAGAAGTTTTTGAGGTTGACTACAGAATAAGAGAATTTCTGAAGAAGGACTCTGTCCCAGTTGAAGAGATGGATCCAAAAAAGTGAGTACATGTAGCATGTTCCATGAGGATGTTGTATAAATGAATGAGAGGGTATTTTTTCTGAAATGTAGACAGTTAATGCTACTGCTTAACTTTTCAGAACTTCTTTATTTAAACAATTGGCAGGATACCAAATAATGTAGTCATGTACTTAAGCAGAAATAATGCATTCTAGATTGTGATGTATTAATTACTCACATTCAATTTGATAATTTAGAACAATAATTCAATTTATATTTAATATGTATATTAAATAAATAATTTATGTGCTGTCAGTATTCTAAATAGCAATAGATTCATTTTAGATATTTTTAAGGTGTCTGTTCCTTACTTATTGCAGTAGAGGTCTTCTGATTGAGTTTATTCAGTGGTCCTAATGTCATTGCAAGTCTCTTAAATTGTAGTTAATTTAACTTTCCTATTTTATTCTATCAGTTTGAATTTTTGTCATTTTCAGGCATGAATGGAACAATTCAAGTATTGTTTTTGATATGAAGAGAGTAAAATTTGCGCACAGAGCTGTCTCAGTTTACTGTGATTCCAAAGGCTCAAGTTTCTGTATGATTCAGCACAATCCATTGTGTTTTGTTGATATTCCAAAGTTAGATAAAGGACTTGGTTTTGAGAAATGCTTGCTTTATCTCTTTGAAGAGGCTTCAGATAAAGATTTCATATGTGATATAGTGTTCAGTGTGGCTGGAGTTAATTTTCCAGCACACAAATATGTAATAGAATTAAACTGCAGTAAATTAGCCTCTCTTTTATATGAGCTTGAAGAGCCTAAAGACTCATCCTTACTGCATCCTCAGGAAAATTTCATTAATGAGAGCAGTGTGAGAATGAATCAGAAGAAATCATTTGTGAAGCTAGAAAATATTCATCCCCTTATTTTTAGGGAAATATTGAAATATATCTACACAGGAAAATTTGACTATTGCACTCCTTCCGACTGGTCACCAGAGAAGGATAGAGAGTATTTTCAGGTTCTTCAAAATGATGAGACATTAATGAATGCCTACCGCCTGAACTATAAGTATAAATTAATGGATGAAGTTTATACTGAAGATGACTCATCCTTGACAGTGCCTATTTCTGAGAAAGAAAATATGCCTTCCGAGATACCTTTCGAATATGACCCAGTAGATGATGCTTGTAGAACGGCAGCATATTTTGGGTTGAACGATTTGGTAAAAAAATTATGTGCCATGAAGTACATTAAGGATGAATCTTTGGTGTGCTGGAAGTCTGATGAAATGATACCTCAGGATGAAAAGAAAGAATTTTGTTTCAGTTGTCTTGATTGCCCACATCTATGTGATGTTGTCATAGAATGCTGTGATGGCAGAGTTATCAGTGCTCATAAGTGTGTTCTTGTTATGAGATCAAAATATTTTGATATCATGCTCAGAAGAAATTTGCTAGAGGTAAGTTACATATTGATATTTGTTCCCATTGTAATTACTTTATGCCATGTATTAATATATATACTTGCATATATTTTGTCTTATGAGTGTAAAAATTTTTGTTCCAATTAGAAATTTATTCCAATGAAAGTGTTAATGACTGCCTATTTTATGGATGTTTTATGGATGTTTACCTATGGATGTTTCAATTTTTTCAGAGAACCGAAAGTAAACATTTGTACCTTCCCTTTAAATACAAGGCTGTGGATGGAGTTCTCTTCTACATATACCACGACATAGTCTCATTTTCCACTGAACCAAGTGATATAGAATTTATATGTCAGATTTTAGTTGCAGCAGGCCGACTTCTCGTGGAAGAATTGAAATCTTACTGTGAAAATGCATTAGCTACACTGATAACAATGAAAAATGTATCTGCATTATACAAGTTTTCTGATTCTCAGAGAGCAGGCAAACTGCAAGACAGTTGTATAGAATTTATATCTGCTAATATGGCAGCTCTCTTGGACTCAAGGTAATGTTACTTTGTCGAAGTTTGGTTTATTTTCAAAAGATTCAGCATAACTTGGCTTAAATCCAATAAATATATATTTCCAGCTATTTAATGTTTCATAAGGATAGTGACTGTTCTAAAAATTACTCTTTAATTGCGCTTTACTGGCAATTAAGTTATATACTGTTATTTTTAACCAGTTACGTGAATATTTTTAATATAATCTATAGCCTCAGCCGAGATGTGGTGGAAATACATAACTGAATACAGATTTTTACTTTTCCATAGAAGGTTTTATTTAAGAACTACCGCTTTCGGTGTATAACCATCTTCAGGTTCGAACAGACTCAGTATTTTTAATATGTTTGCACTATTTGTTTAAAAATTATCCTGCAAAACTTTAACCAACAGATGTTAAGTTTTCCATTTCTCAACATGTTTGAATAATCTATAACATGAATTCATCAGTTTAAGCCTAAATAATACCCTCAGTATATAATAAATTTTACATATATGCAGTGGAGTAATAGCATGAATCCAGTCAGACTAAGAATTACAATGTTTGATATTCCATTTCTACTACTAAATAGGGCACTGGATATCCTAGATGAAGCTTTATTGAATGACCTTCAGCTGTGCTACTGGGGAATGAGGCCCAAGCTTTCAGATCGCACATTAGCTATTCCCAGAATATATCCTGATTTGGATCAATTGCAGTCAATCCTGGAGGAATTTGGAATACCCTCCGTAGAGGAACATTTTAATAAAAATGAAAATCTCCAGAAAAGACAGCTTACAAGAGGAGGTAAGGATGTGTATGCTTATAAGTATATTCCTTCTTTGATCCTATGATTAAAAATATTCCATTAAAAATGTTGGTGTATGGTGGACTCTCATACAAACTGCATGGAGGGAGATTCTCCAAAAACTTATGCAGGCCATCTTTGATTCCAACCCATGATGTCTAGAGGTTTTGATTGTAACAAATGGGAACTTCATAGCATACTAAATTCTCAAGTTTGAAAGCTATGTACATTTTAGTAATCATAATCGTTTGTTGTGTAACTAATCTGTGGTGAAAATTTAATTCCATTCACATGTCCTTGTTGCAATATTCACAAAAAGAAGTATAACTCATGGAAAATCACAGTGGAAATGTCATTCAATGACCGCTATCACATAGTATTGATCACAGGGTCGCAGGGTGGACAGAGCAGGATCTGCAGGCACCAATAGTACAAAATAAAATTTATAATATTTTACAATAAAATTGAAACTTCTGACAGTTTCCTCATGTTGAGTAGAACAGCCTATTTTCATTGACCATGAAATCGACGCTGGAAACTGAAGCTTGAAGCAATATCTTAGAGTAATGATAGGCCAAGAATTCATTTATTTATTTCACTTACTTATACATTTATTCACTTATTTATTTATTCTAATATAATTGATAAAATCAGTCTAATTCAGTTATAAAATATGGCTTTGTTGTCTAAGGCAGAAAGTCATTTGATCAAAAGAAAACAAGCATAAATAGTAGAAATTAAATCTCCCTTGCAAAATAATTAAAATGTGAAAATAATTTGCAAAATTTCCCAGTAATAAACCAAATTTCTGTAGGAACAAAAATTTACAAAAGGTGGTTTGAGAATTTCAGATTGATTTGCTTTGCTTCTTGCAGCTGTTACTGAGGAGCAAGAAACAAGAAAAACAAAGGAGTCTACTGACACTTGCAACTGGGAGACAAAATTTAAGAAATCAGGGCATACCTCATTCTCAAAAATAAAAGGTGAAGGATGTAATGGAGAATTACTTCTCTGGCTTCTGTTCTCTGATGATAATGTAGAAGAGGGGACAGGTCAGCCTAATTTTAACATGAATACCCATCCTTCCCCTATTGTGTTGGAGGAAAATCCATCAACATCTACAGGCAAATATGAAGACCCTCCTGAGATGAATGAAATATTTTCAAAAGGAATCAATCCTAATCGAAGGTATGCATTCCAAAATACGTGTTTCCTTTGCAGTTGATTTCATGAGTTTGTTCAATAGGTTACTGTTGGTTCGACTATTACATATATTTCTATTGCCCTAAAAGAGTAGATTAGCGGTCTGCACAGGCTGAAATTTCTTGTTCAAGCTTGGCTCAGTTCATTCATCAGTGAATTCAAGTCCAGTTGGGTCAAGTTTATCAAATTCTTTTATCACATTTTAGGGTCCAAAGCCCAGGCCGAGTCTGAATTTTCTCAGTAGTGGTCCAGATTCAGTCTGATTAACTTATGGTAGATTTTAATGTGTTAAAATCATTTTTCATCTTTATTGATTAGTTTAATTAGTGAAATTGCCCATACTCTGACAAAGATTATGCAGTCCCAAATAATATCTAGAAAAAGTAATAATACTATACATAACAGTATACTAAGAATGTATTAATAAAACTATAATATTAAAACTTCCTTAGTAAAAATGATAAAATAAGAACTTTTATAATTGGTAGTTTGGAGCACAAAGAGTAAATTAAAATCCCTTCTTTCCATGGACTTTATTTTATTTCTATGTATAAATTCTCCTCTTCAAAAACTTATTTGCCTCATTCAAGCACCTTTATCTTGGTCATCTTTCTATTCCAAGGCATATCTCATTCTCTTCAGATGCCATCTCCATCCCTTCTGTATCTAAATAAGAATATTTGTTCACTTCATATGAAATTAATACATCTGTATTATATAATTAATAATAAAATTTTCATTAATTTCGTTTATAAATAGTAATATTTTCACTTGTACATTCATGTGCCACTTAATGAGAGCTTTTCCCTTGTTTTCCACAAAGACCCTTTGCTGAAGCTACCCAAGAAAAATATCCTCATTTGGAGCAGTCCTTGGGATCCGTAGAAACTGGTGGAGCCTCCTCCAAAGAAGAGACTGAAAACAAGAATGGAAACATCAGCAGACCCCTAGCTATGAAGAACGGTATGCATTATTTTTGCATTGGAAAAGATAGAATAGAGGAAAAAGGAACTCGGTGGTCAATGAACTAAGGGACAAAGGTTCTCCAAGCGCCGACAGTGGCTACCGTCTAAGGGCGATTCCCGGGAAACGGATAATCGTTTAGTGGTCACCAGTTATTCAGAATCCCAATGCGCATTTCGGAAACAATGCTTTCATCTTCATGGGGGGTCCTCAGGATTCTGAATAACTGGTGACCGCTAAACGATTATCCATTTCCCCGGAATCGCCCTTAGACGGTCGCCGCTGTCGGCGTTTGGAGAACCTTTGTCTCTTAGTAATTGGAAAAGATAATTACATATCTCCAGAACATGAAATTTCCAGTGAAGTTATATACCTTTCCAAAATTAGTATTAATAGCATTCAAGGCAATAATTTAATTAGAGAAATTGTGAAACATTATGTTCATAAATGTTTGGTTCAATGGGAATATGATCAGTGCAGCATGGTTTGTCACTTATTAATTACATGCTATTTTATGGTTTCTGTTTTGAATTCTGTGATAGTAATTACATAAGAGTACTCTTCTGCTTCAGTCATTGTTCTGAAAATCAATAACTTTCACAAATTTTCCATTGTGACAAATTTCCTACATATAATCAAAGATCATCAAACAGATTAAAGCAATTTAAATTTATACTATTAATTCCATTCTTTTCCACTCCACAGGTGAAAGTACATCAAAGAAGAAGAAGTCAGGGAAAGGGTACAAAATGACGGCAATGACTAAGCACACCATTGACTCTGATACTGATTAACATGGCAACGGATTCTGATTAAGAGAACCTCTATCATCCTTAAAAAGGGGATATAGAGGATGATATGAGGAATCTTGAAAACTATCTAGTCAAAGTAGAGTAGAATAAATATTAGATGCACTCAAAACCCAAAAAAATGCTCGCGCTGAAAATGGTATCCTTTCTAAACATGCTTTCCTCTGGTTCAGGCCCCTTTCAGACAGAACACATGATATGTAATACTGCTTATGACACTCTGCTCTTCTAAGTGACTGCTTATCAAGCAAATTGTTTCCATTCTTATGTGTACTGCAACCTGCTTAAGCTGATTGTTCAAGTCATTTCATTGACCAAAACCTGTTTGTATTATGTGTATTTCCTCATTTATTGCTCTTTATGTTTCTTAATTTTGCTCATTTTGTCAACAGAACAAATTAAAATTGCAAACGTTTCCATATAAATGAGAGCTATTAAGTTAAACTACCAGAGATCCCTTCTTATTTTAAAGTGTCATGTATTTCTTTAAAATAGTAGATCCAAACATACTAATATAAGGCTTTTCAATGTGCAAGAAAAGAACTAAGTAAACCCCAAGTAAAATGCTATCCAGCTTTTAATGTGGTTTTCAGTAATTCCCAAGGAAAGCATATTCAGCACATTTTACTGTATAAATATACATATAATACATACATAATACATACATGATACATATAAGAAAGATTCTACTCTGATCACTCTTGAGAAAGAGTTATCTAGGAATAAATTATATACAGAAATGAATGTAACTAAATGATTGTATAAAATGTGAATTGTATGTGAAGCATGCATGCTTTTGATCACAAGCATGCATGATATCATCATCAGAGCCATAATGACAAATGTATTGCTCTGGGCAGAATAGCATTTGGCACTCCAAAATATTTAATTCTACACAAATTTGAAGCTTTGAAAAGTTATTTAACAAGAGTAAATGTATTTTGAGACTTAAAGCTGAGGGAACCCAAAGATATTGTTATATTATTAATTTATTGTTACAGATCCTACTTTTAACCCAAGACGGATATTTCGGACTGCAAATCTCTGATTTACACTTATTTACTCTGATCATTGTTATACATCCTGGCAAGTTCTACTCCATAACTAATAATCTCCCTTTTTCTTCTCAATATAATTACTAACAGATTCAGAAATTCAAATTTAAAATCTACAAGGGCCCTCCGGCCATGAAAATTTTAAAATTTTACAGTTTTGGTAAACTGTGGCTCATGTTTTGTGCCACCGTGGTTTGCACCCTGGGAATGTGCCAATGTTATCCTGCCCTCACTATGACCCTGATCTCCATAAATGTATAAAATTTTTCTAATTTTGATACTTTTATTTATTACTTGAACTTGTTTCATATTTATTTTTATTTTCCTATATGTGTAAAATAAAAGCTGTGGAAGAGAATGTGGTTTTTCATTTCTTAAGTTTCTGAACTCTTATTTCACCTGAATTTCTACCCAATGACAATATTTTCATCATAATGTCAGTTGTTACTACAAATTTCATGAACCAAATTTTGGTCATTAATAGTCTGCTTTATAATGCTAGGAATAGTGGAATAACAATAGAATAATATGGATACAGTAGGAGTTCGTTATAATGAGTACAGCTTATAATGAGAGTTGCGCTATAGTGAGTGATTTTTTGGCCATTGTCCATCTCACAGCAAAAAGAATGGGGAGTTACACCTATTAAAACAAGTGGTTATTTCTGAAGTATTGGTATAATGAGTGCCACGTTTCTGTGTTTGTCTTCCAGGATGCATATCTCAGAATCATCAATTGACAAGAACGACCAAGTTTGACAAGCAAATAGTAATCTGAGGGGCGTTATCTCTTCAAAGAGCAGAAAATAATTAAATGCGAAAAACATTGTCAGCAATCATGCATTTATTTCCCATAACTTTCTTCCCCCTTCCTCAACAAACATACTTCAGGGAGCTTTCATTAGAGACTTCTCACCAGTTTCACTCTCCCCTTTGCCTCTCCATGCATAAGCACTTTGGTTATGATTTATGAAACAATGAAATAATATTTTTGACGCGAACCTACTTTTTTATACATTCTGAAGCATTTGCCCAAGGATTAAAAACCCTACAGTTCCATTCTATTGCACTTGCTGCCCTTAGATTCGAGAGGACGGATATTTAGTATTAGAAATCAATTCTAACGAGTATGCTCTACAACGAATAGTTTTCCAACTATTGTCAGTCTCGCTATAATGGACTTATACTGTATTTAATATAAACATTCCATCTGATTACCATGATAAAATACAATTTCTAAACAATTTCTCCATTCAACTTAAAATCATATGTATCTAATCCCATTTTTGCAACCCAAAACTCAGCCACAAATATTGATTTTAAATTACCTCAAGCTCTCCAGCTTATATTTTATATAGCAACATTCATCTAGGATTGAATCACTGCTTCATGAAGGAACGAGAATTAATCAAACTTTTACAAACCTCAGTAATTTATGCTGAGAAATGACCATGGTAACAAGTTATAGCCTGATATGATAACATCTATTTGAAGTGGAATTTAACTGTAAGGTTCACTTTAACTCAAACAAACCATATTATAATTGATATTGAAGTCCAAATTGGCATTTAAAGTGAAGTTTAAGTTAGATGATTGATTGGGCTTCAATTTGTTATTTAAGTTAAACATCACTTTAAATTAATATTTAAACCCTAGGTAAAGTGTTAGGTATAAATATAATTTCAAATTCCATCTTACAATGAGTCCTAGAGGGTGATATATCTTATGATGACTCTATGAGATGAAACCATGGCTATTTAACAATAAAATACTGTGGTTAGTAAAAGTTCACCTTTTACTAATTCTTTCATTAAAGACTTTTTGACCTCATCATTGAACTCCTGAATTCACAGTTGAAAATAATCCTCCCAATGCTCTTTCACCCACTTATTTTTCAAAGCATTTTAATTTATGATCTAAAGTTTGTTTATTGCTGATCCTCTAACTCAGTATTTTTTGTGCTACCACCCCCTTGGTACCATAAAACTCATACAACTGCTCCTCAACTGTCCTCTATGAAAATCATTATCTGAATAACCTAATTTGGATATTAACAAGAATCGAAATAAAAACTACAACAATAAAAACATCAATTAAACTACTAAATGGCATTTTTTGCTGTCTAGAAGCCAGTAAAATTCTGAGACAAAAACTGAATTCTGAGACAAAATTCTTTTGCATCAAGCACTCCTCAGAACCTCCCGTTTGGCTGGCCCAAGTGGGATTTAAAAATAATACAAACATGTCCTTTATCTTCATAACCCTGCAGGGTATGCAACCATATGATGCAGATATAGGTTTCCTGCGACGGGATTGTGTTTGAACACAATTTTTCCTCATTACTCCAATTTAAAATTTTTCATTAAACTAACACGAAATTATTTAAATTTTTCATAAAAATATTTATATTATATTTTCATATAATAGTAATGAGTTCAGTGAACTCAAGGAACAGGTTCATGCAAACTTGCTGAATCTCGCTGTTGGGTGAAGGTTTAAGTGAAGGTAAATCATCTCAAAATGAATCAATGACTAAAAAACAAAGCACCTCTTCAAAGAATATCATTAGAATACAACCCATTGTCACAGAAAAGCTACCTATAATTAGAGTTAAATGAGTTTTTATACAAATTAGATAACAGGAGGTATTACAGGAGCAAATATTTGGCATTCTGTCATCCTTATTATACAGTTTTTGGAGATGAAAAGCAAGAATTTAGTTTCCTTAATCAGAATTTCAAACATCATGTGATGTTCCAACTGATTGCAATGAAGGCTGTGTTATCTGTCCTCCAAATCTGCTATTTTTCAGCAGTAAAAATATTTCAACTTTTCAGTAAAAATATTTTATACAGATGGGATGGGTGAGGTATAAATTGGTAAAAAGGATAATTTTCATTGGCACCATTAGCACAGCATTAAGTCTTTGCGCTAATTTCATATCAGAGAATCTTTGAGTCTCAATACATGATCTTTAAATTCTGTATTTCTAGTATGCATGACAATCATTAACAAGATATTTGACTGAATTTCTTCATGGAAATGTATACCAAGATGATCCCAAAATTTTTGGAATTTAGAATGAAATCAGAAGAAGCTTAAGGATAGAGTCTTAAAAATGTCAATGAATAACTTTCTTCATCCGTCAGGAAAAAAGGTGAGGTAAATATCTTACTTACGACCACTGACTTCTGCTTGACAAATTGGCTCTGAAGGGGCAATCTAAATCAGGAGAATGGTGAAAAGATAATCTTATTTATACTGAAAATATTTTGAGTAAGCCGAACGTATGAATATTCTTGTATATGCATGTTTTCAGGTTGAAAATTTTGTATTATTTACCTGATTTTAATTGCCCCGTTTAGGTAGTGGCTGAATTATATTCACCCTTATACTAATACAATTTTCTGTACTTAATATCCTGTTTTGTTTATGTAATGGATATGATTCTTGTTTATCTGGATATTCAAAAATCTGTGAACCTCTGTGAATCAAAGAACTGAAAACTCGAAGTGATGAAACTGGAAATATCATAAGCCGATCAATGCCAACTATGATATTAGCGTTTAAGAGAATATTTATTACAAAGTGTTTCTTTATTATTTACGTGTACTTTATTAAATAATAGCGATAACCATTTTGATAAATATTAATCGAACTAGGCAGATTCGTATTCGACAAAAAGGGCGTTTAAGTTCAAAGTTTGAGTGACGCAAAAACTCGCGGGCAATTCCAACGAATGACAGGTATCGAACGCGGCGATATTTTTCAGCCGATATTTATCGTTGTTGGTTGTAAACGTTGAAAATATTTGGCTAAATGCCTTCTCGGTAAACTTAAGCTGAAGTAAGTCCGTTTCTCATTATTTCTAGTATGTAAATCTAGAGAAAAGTAAGGTTGATCAATAGGGATGAATTTCATGACGTGTCATTATGATGTATACAAAATAAACTACACAATTGTTTCAGTTTTTGTCAGCATCTCTTTTCATTTTTTAAAAATAATTCAGCTTAATTCATCCATTTTTTATAAATAAAAGTAAAGAAATCTACATTCGAACTAACTGGCATATAAGAGATTAAAAATTTTATTCTATTTACCATAGAACTACTTATTAAGCATGCAGAAGGTGAAGAATGAAATTTTTTGCCTTCCGTGCTGTCGATCAATTGAACATGCAGAAGAAATCATCACGGCGATTTTAAGAGGCAATGAAGATCAAGCTCTTGCCTTCATGTGTTGGAGATGCTCCAATTACAAAGGACTTGTAGATGAAGCCGGCCGTACAGCTTTGCACATTGCATCCTCTTGTGGGAAAACAAGAGTTTTACGCTGGCTTTTAAAAGACAGCGAAAATATTAACCTAAAGGACTGGGAGTCTGGTTACACACCTCTGCATCGGAGCATGTTTCACGGACAGCTTAATGCTGCCAGATATTTAATAATGGTAACTAAATCATGAATGTTATTGTTGTGAAGTTAATTCTGTTTGAAATCAATGAAAAAATACAACTTTTAAGAGGATTTATTGGTATCATTTCCAATTGTAACAGATTTTTACAAGTATTATTTTCATTTTTTTCATCATGAAATGTTTTACCATATTTTTATATAATCTTTTCATTCACATATTGTAAGATTTGTAGTGCATGAGTCCACGTTATTGTGTCATTATAATATAGTTACATTATTTTCATTGCATGGAGTCCTATAGCCGACCAAAGTGTGTATTTCCTTCAATTCCTTAGATTTTTTAAAATAGTTTTCTGTAGCTTCAGATTTCAGAATCCTGGAACATAAAGATAAATAGACCCAATCAAGGCGTAATTCTTAAAATTATATCGATATCTTTCATAATTGATCCATTACATTTAGTTCCCCATTAATCAGCTTTTTATTTTAGAATTTAATCATGATCTTTCCAGGTGTTTTATAAATAGTATTCCATTCTCTCACTCTCTCTTAAGTTTCTCCTTGAATAAATTATGATCTTTCCTTAAAAACCATTTTTGCACAGTAATTAATGGTTAATGGTGAAGTAGGGATTGTCAGAAAGTTTCATTTTCATTGAATTATCAAATTCAGTTTTCATTGGTGTCTTTATTTGCTAAAATAAATAAATATAAGCAATTACTTCCGGATGTAAACTTGGTTTGTGTTGACATCCTTTGACTTTTATATCACATTTTGAGGTTCTATGGCATATTATGTCAGACCTTACGATTTTACATAAATGCAAATAAAAAATCAAAATTCATTTCTGCCTTCATATTGTATTGCTGTATAGCTGAAGAACTGGAAAAGAATTATGTAAATTTCTGACATTAGGTTTGGATTTTAGACTAGTTGTTTACATTTTTCAACCTAGCTTTTGGGAAAGTTTTTGAGTATCATACAAGATTAGGTACTAAATAGTAAAAAGTTTTCCTCTTTCTTTTACCTCAGCATAATGTAATGTTATTCCAGCAATAATATCAAGAGTATTTCCTTAGTTAACATTACTTATAGCAAGGGATAGCCACAAGGGGGTTCTGTGGATGCGTTGTATCCAGGGCCACATTTCTCAAGAAATGTTTTTACCTTGTAATTTGCAAATTATATTTAAGAAAGAAGGGGGCAGGTAGACTTTTGTATCTGGACCCTTTTGGTAGATGATTGGCGCTGCTTATAGTTTCAACTCACTTCTTACGTTATTTTGTCTTTATCTCAGTTTTCTATTTTTTTCGATCTAAATTAAATATAGAATAAAACCAAAATGACTAAAACTTGCTTGAGTTTTCACGTATCACTTTTGTTTCTGAATACTTAATGTTACAGTTTTTTTAAAAACATACCATTTTAAAATCCTAGAGCTTCATGGACTTATATATTTACATCATTGATGTTTGTTTTAGCATGGAGCAAGACTAGACCTTTTGGATAATGATGGCTTGACTGCACTGGATCATGCCACGAAGGACAAGAAGAAGGATAAAAACTATCCAGAAGTGAAACTGGGAATTACCCCTTGGAAAGGTTCAACAAATCCAACGAATGAAGTGTATGTGTGGGGTAGTAATTCCAACTTTAATCTAGGAATTGGGAATCACCAGATAAGGCGTCAACCAGATACTATCGACTTTTTTTGGAAAAACAAGATCTCTATCAAACGGGTGAGTTAAAATTTTTGTATTTAAACCTTTACGTATTATTACAACCAAATCTTTTCTAAGAAGTAATTTATTTTAACTTTCAGATTTTTATATTTTATACGGCTTCTTTTACTAAATGGCATGATGAAGTGGACCAAAGTAACTTAAAACATAATTTTCTATTTTCCTTAAATTTAATGAGAAAGGTTAACATAAGGGTTAGATGGAGAAGATTGCCATACAATATAGACGTTTTATTATTATTGTTATAACGTTTTTCTGTTTTCAGGCATTTGTGCATTTAACGTATAGTCTTTTATATTCATTTCTTATTTTATTTCCCAGAAAAGATAGATAAACCCTCTGGCCAGAAACCAGTATTACAGATTTGATTGCACATTTCAACAATTTCCACAACAAATTTGTTGAATACCATTTTTTGTATCTTTTATTACTTTTTCTATATCTGACTGAAGTTTTAGGACATTTCTTCTCCTCTGCTATCTAAATCTCCTTTTCTTTGGCAACATTCTTTGGGTTTTCACTTGCTGTATATATTTCACTTCATAAAATCTTTCCATCTTTTTATTACTACTATTTTTATTCTTATGAAAAAGTATGAACTAGTTCTATTAAATTTATTATGTTCCTCAACCTTTCCTCTCCCTAAACCTTTATTATTTCATTATTCCCAACTTCATACCTTCAAAATCTTTGCAAATTTTATATCTCCTTATCTTCTTTTCACTGCTATGTTATGCCTAATAAGTTTCCCTTTTTACCTCTGTATTCAATTTTATGTTGTTTTTCCATCATTATTATTTTTTGTATTTTGTCTTATGTTATTAACTATTTTATCACTTTTGCTTCAAGCAAATCATGACTTTCCTGTACGCAATACTTTTGCCAGACTGAAAATCTATTATAATCATCTTATCCTGTTCATGTCTCTGCCATCCATCACTATTATTCTTGGACTTTCCAAGTTTTTATTCTTCGACATATTTAGTAAAGTCTCAGGTTACATTTAAGAGATTTACATTTAAGTTACATACAAGACATTTAAGGCAACTTATTCAATAGGTGTATTGAGTGAAACCGGTTTGTAATTTAATGATAAATACATGTAAAATCATTAACATTATATTTAATGATGGAGTCTTAACATTGTATGCAAATGCATCCTTTTCTGTTACACATTTTTTGAAGGTAAATAGTAGGAAAAGGGACTATTGTAGCAAAATAAAAAATAATATGGGTTTAAGTTGATTTCATCTTTTCTGTGGCCTTCAGAGGATAGAAACTACTAGTCTAATACTCAACAAAGTATCAATTTCTTTAAATAATGAAAACCTTCTCTTGGTATTACTATAAATATGAAGCCACTGATAAATCTGTAAATAGCTACTGGTTGTTTCAGAGCTGCAGCTTATCAACCACTGTCTTCAATCTTCCGAAATACCATTTATTGCTTATTGCCACCACCTTCACCCTCTCCATGTTTACTTCTTGCATTTCAAGTCAAAGTGTGTGATCAGTATTAATATCTTCATTGGGTGGTATAACAGCTTTCTTTTCTCAATTCATATACTCTCCATTTATAATTTCCTTGCCTAATACCAAATTTACATTATATTCTTTGAAGGTTGCCATGGGAAAATTTCATTCACTTTTTCTCTGTGAAGATGGACGATTATATTCGTGTGGACTTGGCCAAGGAGGTAGATTGGGATTAGACAGTGAGGAAACAGTGATGACTCCCAATCAAATAAATATTTCTGCTCAGTCATTACCATCATCTTCTAAACTTGTGAGTCTATGATTTTATTCCATTGAATTTCCTATTTATGATTTATTATACCATTATGTATATGTATTTTTCAAAGTGGTAGCCTCTCTCCAAAGGTGTATGGACTAGCCATTTTGCCATCTATGGACCTCTAAATGTATAATAATGTCTACTAGCATGTTTAAAATAGTAGAAATTATTGGCTGTTTATCTGATATAATATCGAGCTTTGAAAGGTTGCTTGTAAAATATTTTATGGTTACAGTGATTATGATTTCATAACAGTAGCTTGGTATTTACCATTAGGCTGTCAGTTGGTCAATATATTGGCTGTAAGGGTATGCAAGAAAAGTACCATTGGCCAATTTATGGGCCCACTTTTTTCACACTCAAATGCTCGGATCTACGGTAGTTAGTTGGCCTTCATAACAATTACCCCTTATTTCTGTTGGTAGTTTGAGTTTACCAAGAAAATTTCTTGATGATTGCCTTAACTTAAACAATATGTTTATATTTTCTGTGAGAAAATCATTGCTCGGTTGCCTGAATTTGCTCTCCACCCTCCACAGCCCTGGTAATTTTTGCATGTATCTATCACATTATGGAGGCTGTCAGTGTAGGGGCCAAATAAACCAAGATGGAACATCCCTTGGCCTGATCCTTTTATCATCAGTTGATATGAAAAATTAATTATTATATCAACAGGTGGTTATTAACGTGAGTGTTGGACAGGATCATTCGTTGCTGATCACAGACAAAGGAGTTGTATATTCTTTTGGCATGAATGACTTCTACCAACTTGGCTTAAATCCACCACCACCTTTTCAACTGTCTCCAAAGGCTTTACCTCTTATTTTAAGACAGCCTGTGGGAGTGAGTGCTGCTCATTACCATTCAGTGGCTTGGAGCCAAACTGATGTAAGTATCCACTTTATATCATCATAATACGTATCATTAAATATATTTTTAATGTATCTGAATATCTGCTTTGCTATGTCTGTATCAGTAATAAACATATAAAATGATCCTCTAGTTTCCAGAATGAATGTTTCAACAGAAATTTGTTACAAATCAAAAATTTTTCTCTTCAGCTCTATACCTGGGGTTATAACTGTGGACAACTTGGGTACAAAACCCCAAATAAGTATCAAATCACACCAAAATTAGTGCCCAATTTTAGGAATGCAAGCATTTTGGCAGTTGCATCAGCAGATAGTGCCATTGTTGTGGTAACAAGTAAAGGGGATATTTTTCTCCTGCGGAGTTATGGTTGCCTCAAAATCGGTGCTGTGTCTGGCTTAGTAAGACGTATTGAGATATCTGGTGGACGTCTTGACCCTGCTTTAATTAAGGTAAGTTGTTTTTAAAATAAGTTGCTGCTAAGAATTGAGGTTACCCTTTATTTAATAGCCATGATAGGGTTGTCAGATTTGAAGGCTGATTATGCAGAAGAAACTAAATTATCCAGCAAATTACAGGAAAAAACAAAATCTGGAATGAAAATTGAAGTTCCTGCATGAATCAGTAATTTTGTTGCAATTTTATGATGAATCTATTCAAATTGTTAGTTTACATCACAATGTTGATTGTGAGTTATGAATATTTTCAAAGGATTCAAGCATTTTTTGGTACATTAGAAACAAGTCTCATAATTGAAGGCTTAGGGATGGAAATGGTAAACCGTCACTTATAATCTGAAAATATGAGTTGCCATTTATATTAAAATGGTTTGTAGATCATGCTAATGGTTGCTTTTTCATTTATTGGCTATGTTTATTGTACTCTAGTTTAATCAAAATGTCCCTAATAATATTTGGCATGACATAGCAGTGAAATGGTTTTATCTAATTCATAAAATCTGGCAACCCAAAACTAAAAGCATTACTGAGTTTCTTTATCAAGTTAGTAGTAGAGACTTTATGATGTGGCTAATGTGAATTAGCTTAATTTCAGTCTGCTGATGTCAGTGGCTGGGGTGATTACAGAACAGGAGAAGATGATTTAAAAGTTTTAGCCGTCGTCTGGGAAGAAAAAACTATGTTTTGGCAATCTTCTACTAGTCGGTTTTCTAGATGTTGTTTCCAGGTTGGGAACAGGTTTCTGAAAGTGGTTGATGCTGCTCTTGGCATCAATAAGCTAATTGTGGTTACAGATGAACATGAAGCTTATGAGACCGATATAGTAAAAGTAACTAAGATGCAAGAGAAAGGCTCATCTCCTGCAGAACCTACTCCTCTACAGAAGTGAGTTATTGCTCAAAGATTTTTGGTTTTTATTAACTAGAGGCATTCAAAATTATAGACCAACCATTACAGTTAACTAATCCTCCAACACTTGGTTCAAACTCTTGCATGACCATTGAGTGATTTAATCCTCTTACTTAGTGGATAGATTGGCAGTACTATCCAGAGTGGTAAATTAAACATTGTTTTAATTTGCTTTATCAATATACTGTTGCCTCTTTACTTCTATTGTATTTGAAATCTGTGAAATTATTTCCATTAGTTTGTTTATAAATGACAGCATTTCATAAAATATTAAATCTCAGTATTAGGTCCTAAAATTTATCTAGTGTGGACTAGCTTTTTCTTCAGAATGGTCTTATCTCATGATTCTTATTGGCTTATGATCACTGTCTTTTCTCTTGTGACCAGCCATGTAGGCAATGTTTTCATTTTTTAGCCTTATTATATTTATTGCTCTTGCTTACCATTTATTGGTTTATGTATTATTTCCAGGTTGGTGGAAAAAGACTCACCTGTAGTTTTTCACATGAAGAGGATTTTATGTGCATACAGAGCTACAAATGCATATTGTGATCCAAAGGGTTTGAATTTTGCATTAATTCAAGTAAACCCCATATTCCTTACCAGTTGCCCTCAGGAACTAAAATCATCTGGATTGGAAAACAGTTTACTTTCTCTCTTGCAAGAGGCAACAGAATCAGACTATATATCAGATGTTGTGTTCAGTGTAGCTGGATTTCGAATACCTGCCCATAGATATGTATTAGAAACTAATTGTACTAAGTTAGCCTCCATGGTAAATTCTGCAGAAATGGAGCAAATGACTTCATTACTTCAGAATTTAAACATGGATGTGCATGAGGATGATGACTCTAAAAATAGGAATATTTTGACTGTAAAGTTGGACAACATTCATCCACTGGTTTTTACCGAAATTTTGAAATATATTTATTCTGGTCAGTTCGATTATTGCACTCCTTCTGACTGGACTTCAGAAAAAGATACTGCATATGCTAATGTTCTTCTCAGTAATGAAGCATTGATGCTTAATTCATCCAATCATAAGTCTGAAACTGTAGAGCAAAATTCCTCTAAAGAAAAGTTACCATCAAAAAAGATTTCATCCAAAGACAAAAACACATGTTCAGAAAAAACATTGACATTTGATTATAACCCAGTGGTTGATGCTCGTAGGACAGCTGTTTACTTTGAGTTGAAGGAGCTTGCGAAAAGACTAGACAATATGGTGTACAATAAAAAAAAGTGTGTAGTTTTTTGGAAGTCTGAACAGAAAATATCAGGATATGACAAACGTAAAGTGTGCTTGAATCTTCAGTGTTTCCAAAATCTGTATGATGTTGTGATTGAGTGCAGTGAAGGCAAGATTATCAGTGCTCACAAGTGTATATTAACAATGAGATCTAAATATTTCGATACAATGCTCAAAGGAAATTGGCTGGAGGTAAGCTATATATTCCTTTTCTCTCATAATTACTACTTTTATATGTATGTGTTGATAATATAAGAAGAGTCAAAACTTGCATATATCAGTTTTATGCTATGCACTTGCATTCACCCTTTAGCCATCATTAGATTTTCTTCCAAACTTAATAAACTTCAGTTGATCCTAGGAAAAAACCTAACTGAAAACATCCCCATGTTTTGTTTCAGTTGATTTTAGCTTTTTTGGGTTTGTATACTTGTACAAAACTAAAGAAAATCTTATGTTGCTGAAGAAGGGAATGAAATCAATGGGGATTTAATTTTCAAAGTATGTGTGTTTACCTTGAGTATATGAAGCTTGAATATACTTGAAGCTATATGACTTGCAATGTAATACATTGTAACTGGGAGTCATTTATGATTTTTAAAATTATTTTTGAGGAATCATTTTGAAGATATATTTTCATTAAGATTGTGGTGAAAGGAAACACTGAAAAGTGACTTCTCAATCTACGTTATGCCGTGAGAATAAAGTGATAGATAAGATCTCTCTCTGTATCTTCATTTTATTCTCTCAAAATTAGTCATTCAAGAGAAGAAACTTGCAAGGAACCCTTTTAGAGACAAGTAGAGGAGGGAGAACGGTAACACAGATAATGTAAATATTTTTCGGTCTATTGAATGAGGCAAAAGATAGTTATAGTCAGGTTGCAATACATCTGGGGAAGGGATTAATCTACGATTTAAGTGTGCAGCAGACTGTCTTAAACAGTATCTATTCCATATATTTCGTGTAAATGATACCTGGATCTTGAGAATGCCATGCGATTAAGCTTGATAGTGTCTTTAGCAGGTTTTACTGTATTTTTAATGCGTTAGTCGAATCATAATTATCTCATGAAATAGTAATTTGATTGACAGTCATCTTGTGTCTTGCTAAGTTGTGAATGTTTCCACTAAGCCATCTGAGGTATCCTAGGACTTTTTTTGTTAATCTGTTGAAGTTATAATGAACTAAAGTATCTTAACTAAACTGTTTTATTTTAATCTTACAGTTTTGCATTGAGTTTAAAGTAACAAAATTACCCTAGTAAATAATCTCTCATTGGCAATTGTTTAGTTTAATGGATGTTTCAATCTTCTTTCAGTGCAAAGAAAAAAGAAATTTATACCTGCCATTTCCATACGACGTAATGGAAGCTATCTTGGTATACTTATATCAAGACAAGGTCCCTTTCACCACTAATGTGGAAGATGTGGCATTCATTTGCCAAGTTTTAGTTGCAGCAGACCACATCCTCGTGGATGGATTAAAGTTGACTTGTGAAATCACACTGGGTCACCTCTTAACATTGAAAAATGTATCAGAGTTGTACAAGTTTTCTGATACATACAGTGCGTACCAGCTCAGAAGCTATTGCCTGAAATTTATTGTTCCTAATATTTCAGCACTCTTGGAATCTAGGTAACATTATTTCCTTATGTTAAAAAATATTTGGTAGTCAAGAAATTTGTATTCCAGGTTTGTGATTACTTTTGAACATTCTGAGAATTGATCTCAAGCCTGATCCCCTATTTTTTGTTTCTAAAATCTTATTATGAATTTCCCTGAACATTACTCTCTTAGTTTATTAGTATGTTATTAAACTTACCTTGATGGATTGAACACTTGATGCCTCGGTGGATGTTTTTTCTTTACTTCTTTATTTATGCATTCTGACATGAAATATCTCATTGAGAATTGTTCAAATGTGTCAATAGTATATAAGGGTCATTTTAACAAAATGCATGCTTAAAAGTGCAGGTAATTATGTATGTGAATAGGTCACTGAGATAGCCAAGCGAGTAAACTGTTTGCTTTTAATGAAAATAGTCATGGTTCAATTTCTGGTAGGTGCCAACATTCACCCAGCATTGTGTGTGTTTAGTTAGAAAGCATTAATGTTTAGACGCGCTCTAACCACTTGTTCCAACATTAATGCTTACTGAATAAGCAAAGGCTATACATAGAGATAAATATTTATCTTTATATATAATATATTGAATGGAAATGATATGGAAAAACTGTATTATAATATGTTAAATAGGATGACTAATTATAATGCCTTTATTTCTCTACAAACATTCAGGGCACTGGATACCATTGATGATGATCTCTTTACTGATATTCAATTAACCTATTGGGAAATAACACCCATAGTCTTGGAAAGATCTATAGGCATTCCAATTAAGTATCCTGATTTGGAACAGTTGCAATCAATTCTGGATAATGTTGGAGTACCATTGGAAGAGGAGCATTTTAGTGAAAATGGAGCTGTCTTCAAATCACAACCCAAGAAGGAAGGTAGACATTCGCTGGGTTAACAGCCAAAAATTTTCTAATTAAATCTTATATTTTTAATAGGATAGGATTGAATAGCAGCACTTGAATATATTGCCAAATAACTTTTGAAATTTTATGTGAATATCTTTCACGATGATCAGGAAGCAGTTTTTAGAATTTATAAATTCCTATACTAGGTAAAATTTTCTATAAAAATATCTTGCCAATCATGTAATGGAAAAATTATGGAATGGAAATGGTAAAAAATATCACTTCAAAAGTGTACTGCTAATGATTGAATGAAAGGAATGATTGAATGAAAGGAATGACTCTCTGTTTTCCAAATGATTAACCCAAATGTATACTTCCATATAAATCTGTAAAGACTTTGTCATTCTCTTGGAAAAATTTGCAACTGTCAGCTATAAAATGTTTCATCTAAATTTTTTAATAACTATCCTTCATTTTCATAGTTTGTAACTCCGAAATTTCTTTTCAACGTTAGAAAGCTGAGAAATTGTTGAAGAGAGCAAGTTGTATCTGATCCTGAAACCTTTAAATTACTATTCTGATTGTGCTTTATCTACTACCACAGGTATTGATACTCCAAAAAAGAGAAAATCTGGAAAGAAGCATAAGTTGAAGAAAAGTAGCATAGACGAAAGAGTTGAGCCGATGGCCAAGCCTCTTCTTGACTCTAGTCTCAGTGATAATATAGGGGCAGCGTATGAGTCGTCAGATGCAGCAATTGTCTTAAATATGGCAGAAGATGAATCTCCAAATTTTTCTCAAGACTGCATGGTGGAAAACACATGCAGGGTTGACACTGAATCAAAATCAAAAGAAACACTTTCACCCGTAATTCCTAGTGATAGAAAAACATCATTTGTTACCCCAAAGAAAGAAATTCCAGTATCCCCACAGATTGAAAAGGAATTTCCATCTTTGACGGGCGATATGCATCAGCCATCCCCTGCATCATCATCCAAAGTTCCTAAACAAAGGTAATGTATGAATTTCATAATTTATGTACGTAATAGATTTAATGATATCAGAAATAAGTTAATTAATGACAATGAAATCTTTATTATCTCTATTTTCATAGCATGAATAGATTTTATTCCTCTGTGACAGCAATAGATGTTCATTGCAATCTCGCAACTATTTTCAGAGTATTATCTCTCAAAGTGTTTTAAGTATAATTATGTTTCATATTCATTTTTAGTTAAAAATTCATTCTAAAAGTTATTTTGCCTGAAAAGAGATATCATTTCTTATGAATTTAATCAAGTTCTATGATAAAAGAAAGCTCAAATTTAGTGCTTTAACGTGAGTGTATGCAATGCAGTTTATATTTTAAAACACTTTGAGAAAATGGCATTTGAATGAGTGTGTGTGTGTGCCAAATTCCACACTTTTTTGCAAATCATGTCAGCCTCCAATTTTGTAACTATTTGGGCTATTGGTTTAGGAATTTACAAAAGTATTTCTAGTTTTACTACAATGTTATGACAATTTTGGTAAGATCCTAATCAGTCAAGATTGTTCTTGCTTAGGTTCAGATATTCAGGGATTTAATTTATTTGTGTTAAAGTACATGTTCGAAGAAATTTTTATTTTTGGGTTTTATTAATTGCTTAGCTTAGTCTAGCCATATTCTAAAAACAAGAGTTTTCAATCATTATATTGAATATGAATAATCCAGCATCATTCATTCCTTTTCCCTCTCAATTTTAATTCTCTGTTATCTCAAGCGGCCAGTTTAGTTCTACAGTGCAAAAAATGTTAAACTGGGCATATGAGCCCTAGAAGTTATCATGTAGACAGTGATAGCCAGCCAGCCATCTCTTCCTTCACAAGGTGGTTTGAGCCATCTCAACAATGACAGAACAAAATGAAGACATAGATGTGTACTACAAGAGGCAAAAGTGAAAAATGTATTTACTCTTCAAATAGTGCTTTTTATTCTTAAGAAATTTAATGGGAATGGTCAATCATTTTTCAGTCACTTTAGTGAATTTAATTTATTATTTAAATAACTTCTTATTTTTATTTTTGACATATATCCAGTTCATATTACTGAAGGAAATTCCAGGATTCTTTGGTTTATCCTTCAAATTGCAAAAGAGTTTAAATGAAGTTTAACCCCTTACTTGAAGTAAACATCTTAAAATACACATCTGAGACATTCATACAGTGAGGATATTGTCTTGAGACATGTTGATAAGATATTGCCTTAATCAATGGAAACTACCCTCCCCACCACATGATTGGTTAAGAAAGATAGTAGTCTCTTGTCAAGAGATTAGAGTGAATATTTGAAAGAATTTCAGTTTTAGATTTCATGGATGGCTGGACTCTTAACTTTTGTTTCATGAATTCATATTGCTGATGCCTTTTCTACAGGATGGCAAAACTTTCCCAAAAAGCAAGAAAAAAGCTACGTGCTACGGCTGGGGTTGCTGATGTACCACAGGAAAGTCCATCAGAATCAGTCGTAGAGCAGAATGCTTGGAAAAGAATTGGTAGTGATTCTCAAGAAGAGCACTTAAGCTCAGGACTCGAAGTGCTTTCTTTGTCAGAAATAATGAATGAGGAAAGAATGCGTTGTCCTAGACCCCAAAGGAATTCATTCAGAGAATCCTTTTCTGAAGACAATTCATCATCTTCAGCACCTTCAAGGTAGGTGCCTTGTGAATCAATATTACTAATACAAATATAATTATGATAGTTTTGAATTTATCATTAGTTATGTTGAGAACAAATATTTTTCACATTGAGAACACTTTCCTTCTTGTCTAAACCAGTGGTGCTACTCGCAAATGGAGCTCAAGGTTGCCTAATGATGAATCTAAGGATCGGGAAGAGAAACCTTTTGATGAAATAATGGCTGATGAATTGAAGCAGCGTGAAATGACCAAAAAGATTATGGAGAAATCCTTGGATTTAACTCAGGTATTTCATTCAGTAATGTTAAAGGAAGAATAAAATGTCATTTTCTCATGTTGATAGATTTAAGTAAGATTTTATGCTGATAATGATTTGAATTGAGATTATGATTTGCCAGCCATTTGAACTTGACAGATTTCTTGAACAGACACACCCAAAGAAATCTCACTATGTAGAGGACCTGATGATGTTACACCGTAACGAAACCTAGGTCATTTAATAAAAGTTTTGTGGACTCTACATAGTGAGTTTTCTTTGTGTGTGATTAATGCTCCATCACTGAGGTACCTGATTTCTGTTTGCATATCTGTGTGCAAGCAAGGATTCCTTGTTGCTATATGGAATATGGAAGGCTTTTGGCTGAGACTTTCTTTTGCATATAATCATCTGATAATTTAGGTCACAGTTTAAAAAGTTTTCTGAATAATGTACATAATGTATTAGATTCAATATCACCCAAATTCTTAAATCAGTCAGGTGAAATCATTTGTAGCGATTCAATGATTCATCCAAAAATTTTGTTTTTTTTTCATTAATTAAAATCTGTTTACTTTTATTGTTCTTCTAAAACAGATAATTATCATCTTTATCTATTTGCAGATTGAAGATAAGGCCATCAAGGAGCTTCAACTTCTATATGAAAAAGAGTATGGATTTGAAGAATACATCACAGTGAGGCGTCGTTCCTCTGCCCAAGCTTCCAAACCTGTATGGAAAACCACCAAAACCCCTTGATTCTGTAATGTTGAATACAACTTACAGTAATTTTTAAATGTGTAGAGTTTTAGTGTGTGTTTATGTTCTGTGTCCAAATTTTATAGATGTGCAAATTAACCACTTGCGGGTAATACATATATATGTATGTAAAAGGGTTAATTGACTTTATGTAAAGTCATTTAATTCAGTTTTATTTCATCCAAATTTTATGTTAAAATTTTTGTATTTTGGCTGATTTAATACTAAAACTTAAATTAATTTGACTTTTAAGCAAAATCAAAGAAAAATGATTTCCTATTGACTTGTTTTATTAAAATATGATTTGTTGATTTATTACTTCATAATATTCATGATTCTAGAATCTTTTCTTGGAAGAAAAAATACCCACCAACCCATCATCATCACAAAATTTAATACCTGGATGAGTGGTTAAAGTATTTATTATTTATTTGGAGATGAAAATGTTCTTCTCTTTCTTTCAAGTACAAATATCTATGTGGAGTATATAAACGTCTTTCATATTAGAAAAATTATTTTAATTGTACCTTTTGTAGAATTATAGAATGGTATGAGCAAGAGAGATGAAAGGTGGCATCTTTTATTTATATGTAACTTTTTTTCCAGTGGCAATGCCATTGGGAGTTTGTGATAATATTTTTGGGAAATATTTTGTTAAAGAAGAATGCCTTTTTAAATCTTGTCTATTCTTTCTTATTGTTGATCTGATTTATTTAATAAAACTGTTATAATCTTCAGTATGTATTCTAACATTTTTCCTTCAACATTGTCATCATAGCTCTCCCATTTGATGAGATTTTTTGTCCTAGTTTACCTTCTTTTACCAAATTGCTGTTTTATCAACATAAATTTTAAACCATATTGCAAAACTAAAAGGCTAAAACCATTCTCAATTTTTTATCAATATTATACAGCTGATAGTGCTTGAAATGTATATCTTGGATTAAGCTGATTTTGGATAGATAGTTGCAGGACCCTCAAGACTGTCCAAGATGTACATTTAGTTGGCATATTTCAAAGAATTTACATCATTACTTCACAAGAATGATTTCTTGGTATAAACACACCTATGCTCAATCTGCTTTTGTAGCCCTTAGTAAAAATTGCAGTTGGAATGACAAGGAATCGCTTCAGTTTTTGCTTATATCAGAGAATTAAATTTCTTAGTAGTATTTTTTTCATGATGCTACCAATAAGCATGCAGTATTAACAAAAGTAATTTATAGATCTCTCCATTGATGTGAGCTTGTCCTTTTTGGTCGAAAAGACATAGGAAAAAATCGACTGAATGGAGATGAAAACTTCACAAATATTATCAATATTAGTCACTAATTTCACTAAAGTACTTAGGTTGGCAGTATCATCCTGAAAATAATAGTAAATCCAAGCAAAAGTGCTATTGTTCATAAAATAAAAATAAGTTGGTAGAGTTCTGAAGTACATCTGTTAAGCGTTACTTACATATAGAGTGTAATTATTATTATATTCTGGCTCACGGAATGTAGGCATTCCTTGGTTCTCTTAACAGTATTTGATCCCCCCTCAGTATAACCTAGCCCCTAATTAAGAGAAAGACTAGAACAAGTTGTAAGGTTAACATACTTCCTAGACCAATATAATGTACGACTTAAGGACTCGAACAAAAATTTAACATTTGCCGGATGGGTGCTCAAATCAATTGAGCTATCTTGCAAAGTAATATTTCTCCGTTTTCATGGAAGCTTTGAGGCAGGGTTTCTCAAGGGTATTTTTTCGTTTTTCTGTTTTTTTGTGGAGCGATGCAACCGTAGTCGACAATGTATCAGCTATGTACCAAAACAATGTATCATACGTCTGCAGAGCCGGGGTCCTCGCTCTTCGAACTCTACATTATGACACGGTAAGTGAGAAAAAACTCCGATTTTGCACTAAACGTAGGCCGTTTATACGGCTAAAGGTCTAAATATTTTCACGCCTGTTTCCGAATTTTCCAAGAAAAAGGGGTGGGCTGCTGCAGCTACAAGGATGACGTAACCTTGTCTTCAAGCGATGGAATGAGAATTCATTGGTCTTAGCTGCAAGGGTGGAGACCCTATGGTTCTGGCCGCACTTTGTCTTTCTCCTTTCTTTTGGATTCCAGCAATCCTGCCCCTAGTTGTCATATTTTCGCCTGATTGCTGTTTCCCTCACCCCTACTTCCTGCACTTTTGGAAATTCCTTAGACTGCTATCGCTTCGAGATTGAAACGACTCGTGAGTGTGGAAACTAGGGCGAGGTCGTCACAGATGTCGACTTGTGACAATATTACAATAATTATTCAAATACTTTCACGGTGAGCTCCTGGTTAGCCAAATGGTCAGCTC
The DNA here is from genome assembly GCA_036926295.1 of Pachydiplax longipennis. Classification (NCBI taxonomy): domain Eukaryota; kingdom Metazoa; phylum Arthropoda; class Insecta; order Odonata; family Libellulidae; genus Pachydiplax; species Pachydiplax longipennis. Next base: position 17,916,979 of record JAVFKF010000010.1, on the reverse strand, counting down.
GTCCTGAGATCCTGAGTTCGATGCCCGCTGGGGGACCATATGTGCGCCCCTAGATGTCGTAGCATTAAAAAATTATACTACTACGAATTAACAGTTATACATTTCCATTTGGGATTTAAAATACTTGATTTCGTCACTTAGTATTCAGAACAAAATCTGAAAATAATGGATGTGGATGAATATACATTGGTAAATGATTGCGGTTACTAGAAAAATGGCAAATAGAAAAGGGGCGAGCGAAAACGTCATTTATCCCGAAAGATTTACTCCAAAATCCCACATGATCAGAGATTTCAAATTAAAATATATTTATAACTTTCCCGATCAAGATAAAAAGTTTCGAACTTTACCATACCCATATAATTTTGCGAAATTCGCTCCAAATCCTTAATTCTTGAAGTAAATGAGAAGTCAAACGAATATTCGTTTATAAGACATACCATTTCCGCCCGTTTGAAATGCTAGGCAAAAATTCAAAGGGATCTTATTTTCCCTTCATTCTATGTCAGATATCCGTCATTTTTTGCGAAGTAGCCCCACCTTTACGGAGTAAGATTATGAGCCGTTCTCGATGTAACTTTTTCTTTCATAAGAAGTATAGAACCTATTCTTCTCGCCGATGCAACTTAATTCCCTCTACGTATAACCTCTTCCCAAGATTTCCTCGTACCTTGTTTACCTTTTACTTCGCTCTCTCCTTTCCTCATCCGAATCGACGGGGAAATCCCCGCGATTTCTACATCGCCAATTTCTTTCTTTTTCTGTTATATAGCATCTAATCATTTTGGTTTCACCAAATGATGATGATCATACGAAGAAGCTTGGTTTTTCACTCAAAGAAATTCAGTCGAATAGCTCACGCCTATAACTAATTGTGAGACCTAATTTTGATACGTGGTATTTCACAAAACCTCAGCAATTATATTTTTTCTGTTGTAAGCACTTTTTTGTTTCATCTGATGATGGCGAGCGAAGAAACTTGTTTTTCAGATTCGAAATGTTAGTTAGAACTTAGCCGGCAGAAAATATTATCTTTTTATAGACTGTTCTTAAGAAGAAACTACTGAAGATTTGAACATTGACAAAACCTTGTTTATGATTTATTTATATATTTATTGATCTATTGTTATTTTTAATTACTTATTTTTACGCGCAAGGACAGACTGACTTAATTTAAGAAATAATCACAGTATACTATCTTTACAGCACCCTATCTTCAGTTTGATGCACGAGTAAAAAGGTAGTGGAGAATCCAGATTTATAATTTTGCTTCGGAAGACCAAGACGTTAGTCATACCGTGGGAAGCATCGGAAACTTTCTCCGGATCTTCCTCCAAATTAGGGATCTATTGTTGCGGAGAAACTCAGAAATTAAAGTTTCTTTTCGTACGTTTTTTATCCCACGCGGACGACTTTCCAACAGCCGGACATCAAGGACTGAAGGATTTTGTTCCGTATTCATATGAAAGCCAGGTGGCGATATGCTTCTCTATGATATTGTTAGTACACAGTTACCCCATTGTAAAAGGTAGGTAGTTGAATAGTAGGAGAGAGTTTAACTCCTTACGAAACCTCTGAATTGGTACACGCGTAGTTGACGGTAAGAATAAGTGAACTGAGAAAAGAAAGTGATTTACGATTCGAACATTGACCTTAAAGGAAAATTTAAAGCGATTTTCTCGCTTATATATCATCATGAAATATATCTTCGGTTATTTCCCATCGTTTCTATCGACGGATGAAAAAGGGAAGCCATTTTATATGGATAAATATAGGTTATTATCTTCAACATAGGCAGCAAATAGCAAAGTTCAGCTGTTATACGAGCTCTCTCTCTCGTATATCATTGTTGATTATTCGATCGGTGATCTTTTGTAATAGATGTATGGAATAAATAGTTACTCGTAGATTAAAGTGGAAAGTTTTTGGTTACCTACTGGTTTTGGTTGGACAAATATTACGGTTGCATTGATGAGTAAAACTAATTAGAAAATTCTGTTAGCGGCGAACGTTTGGATCGCTGAAAATTTAACGCTATGTCTACAGACTTTACAGCACGACATGCTTCAGTTGAATTTCATGAGTAATTTCAGTTCATCGGCGCTAATCATCGTGCTAAATAATCAAGGTAGTATCGCAACTTGTACATCTGACTGTCCTTGGAAATCATTACCGGAGAGCTAATAATGCTCTCGTTTGATTTTTCTTTTAATTTGCTTTTTGAGAGGCTGTTAACCGAGCCATTCGGTAGTCAAGGCAGTAATAAGCCACCGAGGCAATCATCTCTTAACGGTTTTCAGAGATATCGGAAATGTGCTTAAAGTCGCCCTTTCACATGTTTTTGTTATGTTATGCCTGAATTGGAAAATCATTGGCATAAGGTAGCTTACCAAAGGTGTACATATTTTGTTGATAATGAAGTACATTGAAGCGAAACCCGTCATATGAAATTAACTACAGGATATATGCAGCTTTTCTCTTGAAGCTTACTCTGTTTTGGTATTACTTAATGTATGGAGTGTTTAATAGTTTATTCATCCTCTCCAGAACACCATTGTGATATTGTGGCACTGATTACACTCTAAAATATAGTAAAAACAATTTTTAAAAATCAACTAAAGGGATCTTAAAGTTAAGCAAAAATATTAGACGGAGAAAAATAGGTAAATTTTTCATTAAAACCTATTTTTCCGTTTTTATCTGTATTTAATTCATTCCACACGGAGAACATTCCCTAGAATTCGCAAATTTTCAATAGCAACATAGTGTTTAAAATAGAATTTACGAAATGATTCTGCCTAGCAATCATTTTGTGATTTTCAGAAGTTTTTCTCATTCAAGCATATTTGCTAATAATTCAACCCTGTAAAATCTAGCAACATGTGCCTCATCCTCCTTTTGGCAATGTCTCTTATCCTTCTAGAAATTTTTTTCTGCTCATGAAATTTTTCAGAACATAGAATATAAACATATGCAGATCCTTTGCAGATCTACTATCGAGAGTCACGCCTGCATCGATATTTTAAAACTACCGCTATGGCTACCACGTCTTCATCTTGCGGATTAACGCCAGAACTACGACGACGGAAGACGTTCATGGAGTACGCATGCGAGGCTACGCAAGCAGTGCAGGGAAAGTATGGTTATTGTATGGTGAATGTAAAAGTTAGGTTTCAAAAATTTTACATCATATCCTTTGTGGAGAGCCAGCTTTTTTCTGAAGGAGATGCTTGTTCAGTTCTTTTGGCTTATGAACAGTGTATGAGAGGAGTATCCCGACCTCTCTGAAGATAACACTCGCCAGTCACTGTATCAAGGTCAGAAAGTTGAGGGTTATCGTTTATTTTGATAATGCTTTGCTTACAGTTGTAGTCTTTTTGTAAGAATTTATGGGATTTTTTAGAAAATCTTAGCTTACTCGTTCTATTTTGCGAATCAGAATAGTTTCCAAGCAAATGAGTAATCATAGATCAACGTTTAGATAACATGAACCTCATCCTATGCGCCCTATCATTTCTACAGTATGTTGGATCTTTATATACTTGTTGTATTTTTATATTTATATTGTAATTTAAATCGTATAATTATCTTAGTTTTAATTACAAGAGAGTCTAGTGTGTTTTCTAGCGTGGTATCGTCTCTACCAACTAATTATTGGAATGGAGATGGCGGTTTGTTTACTTGCCATTTATTGCGTTTTTGAAACATTTTGTTTGGTTGATTTTTCGTAGCGATGCCACATTCATCGATATCTGTTTAATGTTTAGTTTTAGATCATGATGTTTTTGTATTCGCTCTGTATTTCTTCATTCTATATCGTTTTATTCAAATTTATTGCCTTCGGATTTATAGTTTACAATTTTATTTCCTTATAATAAGATAGTTAGCTAATCATAATCTATAGCTTGTTCATCCCATGTATTATTATTGCATGTATCCACACCCAAATGTTTATTTTGTACTGATGACCTGTATACGATGGAGCTCTCACCTGTTGATCTTTTCTCTTATATGAGTTCAGTTTACTTTAATGCTTTCCTTCTGAATCCGAATTTTTGTATTAGCGATGTGTGTTCATACTAATTTTACCTCCATATCGCTTCATTTAAAATATATTCATTTTTTGCACGGATTATGCACAACCAATTTCATGTTCATTCATTCGTATCTCAGTATTATTTCCGTTACCATAACACGTTAATAGTTAATAAAATCATTCGCTGATTCGATTCATATTCGATATTCATATTTCTTGCTTTTTAATTTGATTTACCCATTCCCGTGAATCCAGTCTTCGTGTAGGCCATATTAATCTTCAGATCCATTCCTTTTGCAACTTTGCTGTAGTGTTTAGCATTTCCTCCTTTGGTGATTCTCACTTATAGTTGATAAGCAAATGATGATAAATCATGGCAAAAAGAATGAAGGATGTATCTTTACCTTGACTCAAGCAATTGCTTTTACATAATCTATCATATAATTATATTTTCATATTTGCTTTACAGGTGTTTTAAAAATGGCAGATGATTAGCGAAGTTCGGAGAGCTTCCCTAAGTGTACCATGACGTCTGGAGCTTCATATTGTGGACTCATATTTGTGATATTATGTGTGAAACCGGATTTATTTTCACCTGCAGTGAACGGTGCCGATTTTTGTTCTGTTGGGAATGGCTGTTCTTGCTCGAAAGGCTCAGATGGCACCTACGAAATTGAGTGTTATCGCAATGTAGTTGTGGAAGAGACAAGCTATGACTACAGTTTTGGAGGCAATAGCCAAGTTGTATTTATCAAATTCAAACCAGGGTTATCTGCGGCTGTTCAGTGCCAGACTGCGACAGAATGGAGTGATTTGAGCCTTGTTTCTGGTCTCAGAGTGCAGAGTTGCCCGAGTATGACTTTTAATTATTGCCCGCTTCCTGATTCTTCGAAAAACATCTCATCTTTTAGGGCTTTTTTCGACTCTATTGGTGTAGAGAATGTCAAAACCATATTGTTTCAATCATACAAAACTTTAGGCGATGGTTTAAAAGCTGAACATTTATCTAGGCTGAATGGGGTGACTAAACTTGCTCTTATTGCCAATGGTCTGACCTTACTTCCAGAAAATTTATTTTCAGGGGTATCTGATCTAAAGTGGCTTGATCTCCGTGATAATAAAATTCAGCTTCAGCCAGCACTATTTCAAAAGCTGAACTCACTAAGTAGTATTGAACTAGGTAGTAATGAAATATCTCATCTTCCCATTCAAATTTTTCATGGACTCAAAAATTTGTCTCAGCTTAACCTCTGGGGAAATAAACTTGGACTTGCTAACCTGTCTCGCACCCACTTCAAAGACTTGGTTATGCTAGAATCTCTTGATCTCAATTCGAACGCAATAGCATCTCTCGATGAAGAAGTATTTTATGATCTAGTTTCACTCAAAACTCTGAACTTGAACACAAACAGTTTTTCATCTCTTCCAAAAAATTTATTCCGAAATAACAAAAATCTTCAAAATTTACGTCTGAGTAACAATAAGGCTCATTCTCTTACTTTGCCCAGTGGTTTACTATCTAATCTTTCATTGTTAACCAGTGTTACATTAGACAAGTCTGGTATAGAAGAGCTTCCTGGAGATTTGTTCAGAGGAAGTGGGAGCATAAAAACTGTATCATTACAGGGCAATAGAATTAAATCCTTACCAGGTGATGTTTTCTCTGGTTTAAAATCTCTGGAGAAGCTTAATTTGAAAGAAAATCAACTGGTTGACCTATCTCAGCTGCCATTCAAACAGTTGTCCTCACTTTCAACATTAATATTGAGCTTCAACAACCTTTCTCATTTGCCGTCTGAATTATTTAATGACTTAAGATCCCTAGAGGAATTGGATGTGAGAAATAACAAATTAAAAACGTTGGCTTCAAATGCATTTTCTGGCAATACTCGTTTGCGTAAGGCATATTTTTCCAACAACCAGTTATCGTTTGGAGAGTCCGAAGATGAAGATTATGATATAATCTCATTTGGCACAAATTCTCCATTTGGTTCCTGCACCAAACTGGAAGTTCTTGACCTGGCTAACAATTCCATTAAGGATATTTTTGCTGATTGGAAACTAGCAATGCTAAGGCTAAGAGAATTGAATCTGAGTCGGAATGCTCTATCCAGGGTCGCTGTCAATGACCTACACTTCCTTTCAAGTGAGCTGATTGTAGACCTTCGCAGCAATAATATTTCTGTGATAGATTTTGAGCAAGCGGTCAATTTAAGCCTGGAGCAACCCAATGCTGACAAAAAGAGTGTGAAAATTTACGTTGACGATAATCCTATCAAGTGTGATTGTAACATATACCATCTACTGAAATATCTTGAGAGGAGAGTCCCTCCTCAAGTTAGATCTTTAGTTGATCTTCAAGTGAATGATTTGCAATGTTCTCACCCAAGTGACTTGGCTGGAAAGAAATTATCAGAGCTAAATTCAAGAACTCTGGTGTGCGATTTAGGTCTTTCGGAGTTATCCTCTGAAGACGATGAAATCCTGTTTAAAGATTTACCTTCTGAAAATACGACCGACTTGGTTGGATTTATTAATGAAAAGTGTCCTTCACCCTGCAAATGTTTGTGGCGTCCAGAAGATGATGGACTGATTGTCGATTGCAGGGAAGGCAACTTGTCTCATTTTCCATATGCTTTGCCTGTCACGAGAAGAACATCTCACATTGAACTTTTGGCTAGTGGTCTTGGTCTCGTTAAATTGTGGCCTACTACTTCATTACCCCTAGGTTATAATAAGATCAGCACTTTAGTGTTAAGCAAGAATGCCTTATCAAGCATTGATGCGTCTTCCCTCCCTCCTCATCTTAAAGTTCTGTATCTTCATCATAATAATCTGACTCATCTTAACAAAAGTATTTTTGAAGTTATAAGCAACACAAGCGAAATAAGCTTGCATGACAACCCATGGCATTGTGACTGTGATGCGAGAGAGCTTCTTGAATTCATCCAGGGAAAATTTAAGCAGGTAAGAGAGGGGTAAAAATATCTGTCGTGACTTAATTGAAATTTTTTATTACCAATGAAAATCATTTTATTAAGTTTGTATGTAGTTTTTTGTAAAATTTAACCAACCAAGGTTTTATTGTACAACTTCACTAGATAAATACTGGATAAATAATTATTAACCCTCTGGCATTCCCCTAAACCTTGCCAGTTAATTTTTAAAATATATGGAAAATTTACAGAGTAAGTTTCATTGATAAGAAAAGATAGTCCTCTTCATTTTCAGGGGATTTATGGTTTTTTCAAGCATGACTTTTTCTAAAATATATGGGGTAAAACTCATTTGTGTTGAATGTATAGAGAAAGGATCTGGTGCTTTCGTATTGAATCTAAGGCAAGAAATGTTCTCAGGTTTTCAACCAGGTGGTGCAATTTAAGTAATGATGTTTATCATCTCTTTTATCTCTGCAGCCATCTTAAAGAATGAAATTCCATGGGAATGAAGAAGTCTATCTTCAGAGTGAGCTGCCTAATTGTCAAAATTGTTTATACCACCACCTATTTTGAAATCCAAGAGCATTTCCTGCACTACTTATTATAAAGACAGCCCATTATACTCTGTGAATTTTCTGTATATCGTTTTATACTTAGAGAATGGATGAATCCATTTCTTATTTAAGGTTTCATTAATTGGCAGCTCTATATTAATTTATTTACCTTGTATACATTCCCTACTGCTGTGTAAATTTTGCTATTCCATTGATTCAGCAAGAAAAATTTTTCTGTGAGGTGAACTGCCATTAGCTATTAAAGCTTCTTCTTTCCCTCTAATTGTTGAATTTATTAATTTTTCTCTCCCTGAAAAGTAATTCACACAGTAGGTATATCACACTATCACAGTACATCCACACTATTGACTAACTCCTACAATATACGGGTGGGTGACAACCCTCTTCTGCACACGATCAGTTGAGAATGATTTATTGGAGCTTAATTATTAATTTATTGTTAGTTATTTAACTTATTTTTTGATGATCAATGTGCAATATTACATATTTACCTTTATTATACTTCCTGTAGAGTTTATTAAGGTTGTCTTTAATGTTAATCATTTATATTTACAGGTGAAGTTTCTCCTCAATGTTACCTGCAAGAGTGGGTACGCCAGTGGCATGCCTTTGTCCCAGCTGACGTTGAATGACTTGTGCCCAATATCTAATGTCATTGCCACAGTTTGCATATCAGTAGCAGTTTTAGGACTTGTTATTGGTACATTGGCTGCGTTCTATTATCGCCATCAGGATGAGATCAAGATTTGGCTCTATGCTCATCATCTTTGTTTGTGGTTTGTCACAGAAGATGAACTTGATAAAGACAAGGAATATGATGCATTCATTTCATATTCTCATCAGGACGAAAGCTTTGTTGTGGAAGAACTTGTTCCAGTGCTTGAAGGTGGTAAATTCCCAGACAAAGGCCACCCAGGGGATGTCAAGCACAATGAAAAGAAGGATGCAATCAAATACAAACTTTGCCTTCACTACAGGGATTGGATTGCTGGACAGTGGATCCCCGCACAAATAGCACGCTCTGTAGATATGTCTCGCCGCACCATTGTTGTTCTCTCCCCTTCATTTTTGGAAAGCGTATGGGGTCAGATGGAGTTCAGAGCTGCACATTGTCGTTCACTCTCAGAGGGAAGGTCACGGGTGATAGTGATTTTATATGGAGATGTCCCACCAGCTGATCAACTAGATCCAGAGCTGCGTACTTATTTGACCACAAATACATATGTTAAATGGGGAGATCCATGGTTTTGGCGTAAGCTGAGGTATGCTTTACCCCATGAACAAACAAGGAAAAGAAAGAAAGCCAGTTCATCACTCACCCTTAGAACTGATCTCAATGGAAAGCATTGGGAAGCTGTGAATGGTCAGTCAAAACCTCTGGAAATGATCAATACCAATTCTACTGCTGTGAAGTGTTGAGACCGTGCCTTGCAGTGAAATTTTCATACTAAGTAGGTGAGAGTTGAAACTTTCCAGAATTTTTTAGTACAAATGAAAGATGTGTCCATGATACTTCCTTGACCAATGTTTTGATGCTATGCAGTTGTATGATAATTTCATGCATTCTGTTATGCTCGTTCAAATTTGCTGTGAAATTATTGTATGACTTCAGTATTTCCATCTGTACTGAAATATGCATTTCTTAACCTAAGTTTCATGTTTATATGCTCAGTTAGAAATCTTATATTATTTGCCATTGGCTGTGATATTTTTCTTAGTGCAAAGGGACCAATGCAGGTGCAATTTAAAACATTTGGCTGTCATTTAGAAATATTTCATGCAACTTAATTGGTGCATTCATAAGTAAATTTTGGTTTTATATATATCATTAGTAAACTTTTTCTATTGGTCTGATTTGAATACTTTACAAAACTTATTAATGTAAGATTCTAATTGAAATGCTCTGTGGTTTTACTATTGTCATTTATATCTAGATCTTTTTTCATGGTTGGATTTTGTTATTTTGCTCATCTTGTTGTCATGTGCTATGCCATATGTGAGAATTTTATTATATTGACATGTTGAAATGTTTCTTTAGAGCCATTATATTCAGCAGAGATGGCATGCTCTGCTTTGTAAAAAACGGGTTTATTGTTGGGCCAGTGTTAAGGGAAGCAAGAAGTGTGAAGTTGAATCTCATCACATATATACTGGTGCCTGTTTGTATTTTTAAATTTAAGTTTCTCATTTTTTATCCACTTTAAAACATCATTCCTCTTGTATCATAATTGTATAGCATTATTTTTAAATAAAATCATGAAAAGTATGTCAAGATATTTTCATTCTTGTTAAATATTCTGTCAACTTAATAGTGTTGATTACGTTTCATGACTATTAATAACCAGAAATTACTCTAAATTTCAAACATCTTAAATAGTAATAAAGTAATATAGGTTCTGCTTTTCTTACCACATTCATGTCAACTTGCAGGGGTCTAAGTAACATTGGGGTGGATTTAAGCTTGGGAGTCAATTGGAGGTCTATGAATACTTGTAAATTCAAATGTACTAGTAGAGTACATGTTGCATTTTAGAGACAAGAGATTGATTTATCATGGAACTTTGGAGATAATAAATGAGTATCCTGAGTTTTTTTAGATAAGTTGCTTTAATCTACTCATCGTTGATTGGTCTTCCCTGTGTCCTGAAAGATTTCTCCTTGGCTTAGAAGATAAACTTAAAGATGTAAAGTAGTGCAAGGAATGAAATAGTCAAAAATAATGAGAGGGGATTAATTGCCAAGTAATCAAATATAGTATGCAAGGGATATGACGGAAGAGAGGATACAATTTTTTTATCATATGAAGGAAGGGATTAGTCATCGAGATAGAATAAAAGAGCATTGTAAAGAGAATTTTTGGCCCCATAAACATTTAAATTATTTGAAGAATCATGTGTTATGACAGGTACTGCTTCAGTATCAGGTTGAATAGGCCTTTGTATCAGACAGGGCACCTCACCCTTCATAAAAATATGAGGGCTGTCATGAAGGCTTAAGTAAAACAGCACAACTATCTCTGAAATAATCAGGGCATTGAATGAAAAGGCCCCCTTGGTTGTTTCATGAAAATTTTAATAATTTCAGCAATCTGATACTTGAAATGACTAAAAAAATTTACCTTTTATTCTTTCATAAAAAACAACGTCCATCGAGTTAAGGGGCACTACCATTCAAAGTAACCTAGGGTGCTAGCCCATAGGCTTGCCTGAATATGATATTAATATCTTTCATTTCAGTAAAATTAAATACTTTATAATAAAACAGTGTTAATTACCTAACAAAATCAGTATTTGAAGTGGTATCATCAAGATAGTTTGAAATCATGCGTTTCTTTCATAGGGAGCACTGACTGGGGATACATTTACAGGTATCACAGGTTAAGAATTTATGTGACTGTCTCCTTGTATTTGTCTTGGATGAGTCCATACTAAGAAAATAGAGAAGTGGGTAAAAAAAAAGAGGATGAACTTCCTCTTTCTTGCCTGTGAGGTCCCCAGACTGTTAGCTTCCCCTAACTTCTGTGTATCCTTCAAGCTCTATGCTTAGCTATTTAGTAATCAAAATTCGTGCATGATCATGATGTAATGTGTATGTATGTAAACAATTTTCCTTATTATTTGATCAGTTATTACTTAGATTTCTTATCTCTGATATCTAGAAGAGTATTTGACAGAAGCTAGCATCTCATAAAAATGTGATTGTTATTGCCTAACTTATCCTCAGAAAGTTTTTATATGTGGTTTTAACACATTGAAAATTAAGGCAATGAAACTACTCTAGATTCTGAAGTATTAATATTATGGCCTCATTTTAATATTTTATAACTGTGACATTTTCTTCCCCTTTTAAATAGCTTAAAAGCAACGAGAAAATATGTGGAATGAGCCTAAGAAAACAATCAGGTTCTTGCATATTTTCCTGACTTACCTTTAATTCTTTTTCAGCTATATAATCTTCAGAATACTTGCGATATTTGTGCCGCACGAATGGGAGGTTTGGAAATAGGGTGGGTAAGAATTTTAAGTAGATAATTTACAAATAATTAAGATCATCACATCCAAAGTGTGTGAAACTTGATATTTAATAAGGAATAATATAATTTTTTGATAAAATAGAGATAATTGTTATGCAAATCACAACTTAAATTGACGTTGTTTTTCAGAATGATTATTATCTGATGGGATAGTAGAAAACTACTGGCTGACCAAATAAAATATTAATTATAATATTAATGTAAATTGACAGCAAGGATAGCAAAGCCTCATTAGACATCAGTTAAGGCACACTGGAGTCGAAGACAAAAATATCTCATGGAAGATGTTGGTAGTGATATTTTTAAAAGTACTTATACAGCAGAGATCATTTTGCACATAAAAGCCCCTTCGGGAATTGAATCAAGGACCTCTTTTACCAAAGTTGAATGCTTTACTCACCTGGCTAAATAGGGATATCCCCATGGAATATTTTGTCAGAAATCGTGTGCTCTCACAAACCACATACATAACTTAAAAGGAATTCAGTGAAGACAAAATTAAAGAGGTAGAAAAGAGAGACTTCTAAGAGGACAAATATTGTTTGAATAGAACCTTAAATATTGTTTGAATAGAACCCGCAAATATAAGGACATAAAAACACAGAGTGATAAATCATCATCTATTGCAATTATTTATTTTCGAAACTTCATTTTGATGACAATAAATACAGATTCACATCCAAAACAAAACTAAGCATAATTAAAATACGCAAATTGCCCACAATGTTAGCTATTCTTCCATGGAAAACTTCCTTATTCCCGGATAATTTTTTTGGTATACAATCACAACTCAACATGTGAGTAAATAACTTAAAAGAAATATAAGCTCTCATAGGAAAAAATGCAGTGTCACAATAAACTTTTATTTCTGCCCAGCAAAATAAAAATGAGCACAGCTTACATTGGCACAGAATTATCTGAGCCTTGGAATAATATACTCTAACTTTGCTCGTCTCCCTAGTCTCTATACTTACAGAGTATTCTGAGGAAGCACTAGGGGGAAGCCTTTACTATTGATCACTGAGTTAGATTTCCTGATTTCTTTCTCTCTATTCACATTTTATTCAGCAGCACAAACTAAAATAAAACTTCTAATGATCAAAGTTTCCTTTGCAAGAAAGTTTCATTGATCAAAAAGTGGCATTCATAGGCACTCCTCAAGGGGTAAATAACACAAGCAAAGAAAGGGGGCACTTTTGTAAGAAGATTGAGGATATTATATTGGGTTACCTGATCATCTCTCATTGACAACCCTAGCTTTCATATACTCAAAAAAACAAAATATGATAATTAAAATAACTCTTGATCAGCAGAGGAATACAACTGAAAATGAAGATTTCCAAAGCTTAACAAGAAAATTTCCTTTCCGCTCATGTACCATGATGCAACTTAACAAGTAACATTATTAAAAGTAAAAAAATCTCAAAATAGTTATACTGTTAAAATATAAGTTATGCTCAGATTAAGTTCTGACAATACTTTTAAATACAATATATTGATAATAATTTATTTTACATTCTTTTGATAACATTGTTGTAATAATAGCCAAGTAAGTATTACCTCTCAGGGAATAAATTAAATTTCGGGAGAGTTGATAGGTGATATTTTTAACCACCTCAAAGCAAAAGAAAAATATATTCCAATACATCAAATGTTTTAATTTTAAAGCAAGAAAACTTACTCAAGTCTGGTGGAAATATCACACTCAAAACAAATTTTTATTATCATAGACTTTTACACTATCCTGCAGATAATTTTGACCTAAACTAAGGCATTCCTTGTTGAGCTGAAAATCTTCATTTACACTTAGATGCCACACATTTCATGATATCTGTGACTCTTTGATTCAGCAAATTATACATGAAGTCCCTAGTATAAGTACATGAAAATGAATACTAAATGAGAATCGGTTTTAAAACATAAGAGCCATTGTTATTTAATATGCTTTGAGTTTAAGAGAGCAGAGAGTTATTGGAAATGAAAAATATTGAAGCAAAATGTTTAAGAAAATGAAAATAAGTGAATAAAAACCAATCAGGATAAATCATAAATGAAGAGGGAAAAGTAACTTATATGATAAGGATAATTTTTCCTCGGAGGAATTAATGAGAGGAAATATCATATCATTCAAAAAAAGAACAAAAGCGAATAAATATATGAATGCCATGGGTTGAAAGGAGATCTAAGAATCAACAGATAAGTAACATGATGAAGTGAACGGTACTAATGCTGAAAACAAGTTCATCTCCAATATAAAAGAACAAAGTACATCTGTTTACATTGCCACAATCAAAACTGAGTGTTCATGAGAACTTATGTCTACTAACTGCAGTAGTAATATCTGACCTTGAAGCTTAAAATTTATTTTTACATCAAATTAAAATACTGAGGCTATAATAAAAAAAAAGATTTCAATAAAAATATTTTAACTTTATGCAAATATAATATGCTGTGCACAGTGTCATTAGATCACAATACCACGTAAGGAAATGGAATGATTCCCAGTGGTTCACTTTAAAACTCTTTGATAGAGTCAGTTAACTTATCTGCCACCTTTCTGTTATAAATCAGTAAAACTTAAAGCTTTACTTGGTGCAACGAATTTTTGTTCTTTCTCTCTCTTCAAGTCAACTTTCCATGGGAATTGAGCACCTCTACTTTTACTACGAAACCTTCTTCTGGTAGAATAACATATTTAGAGGTTTGACCATGGTCCCAAGGATGCCAACAATTTTGACTGAATCTATAATGAACCTAATCATCAGAAAACTTCTACCACATATACAAAAGGATATTGTGCACATCTTTATATATTTGTGCTGAGACCACTAAATTATCACTGCAATATATGATTGCTTCCCAAATACTTAATAAGTTTAAAGCAGAGTACACATTTCTAAGCAAATAATCGCAAAAACCAAATCATTGACCCAAAATTTAGAATTAGTTCAACAACTTGGACATAAGATTATACGAGAATAAAGCATTAGGTATCGCAGAAGAATTTAAAAAATGGATATTCCATATTGGCATCCAATTCACTATTTCTCGTTTGTATGGAATGTGTTTGAACTTAAAATTACATAAGGACTCCAAATGCCAAATATATACCCGTGTATAAGTAATGGGATTCATAAAACTTAGAGAACAAATCAAGCTCGGTGATTCCTCTCATTCAGCAGAACATTGAAAAATTATCCCTCACAAATGAGTAAAATATGATTGCTCAGTAACAACCATCGAATATACAAAATATACTTACATAATAAAACCATTAAAAAGCATAGTTGTCCATGCTAACGTAACAAAAGATCACCTTTACAACAATATACAAACTGAAACATATAAAGGCAGATTCTTTTAAAGTTGTAGGAACTTCCACAGCCATCTTAAAGAATGAGAAATATGCCATATCATGTCCAACACTTGACCACATCCTTTTAACACTCTCCTAATATTTTCAAGAGTTTGATGTGCTAGCAATTATATCTTTAGTCACTAACGAAGAATTTTCATTGTCACCCACCTCACCTGCACTTTCTTCGTTAGACGAAAGTGTTTCTTTCTCCCCTGAATCAACATTTTCCTCCAAATTTACGGAATGTAGTTTAGAATGAGATTCTGAAATTTTAACTTCTTCTCCTTCGGCACACTCATCACTTGTCAGTCCTTGAGGAAAACTCTCCAATCTATCAACTTTATTGTTGTCCAAAACCACATTTTCAGATTCATCATCAAAATGATTAGTGACAGGCTCATCTAGTTTCTCAGAGTCATTCACATTCGGCTTCTTCCTTGCAGGAGATGATGAGAAATCTAAGCTAAGACTACCAAATTTTTGAGCTGTATCATTCACTCTCTCATACAATTCCTGCATGTATTTATAACGAACTTTCCACTTTTGGTATGACTCTTTATATGGCAGCAATGGAATTACAAAGACGGATATGTCATCTATGGTTGCCTCTTTATTATCAGAGGTAACCCAGCTACGTTCTGTAAGCTTACCTCTTGAGTGCATTACTAAATCTTGAGCAGCAGAGGTGTACCTTAAAAAATGAAATTTGTAAAATTAGAATAAATTTGATCACATGAGGCATTGATTACCAACCAGTGGTTCACAGACTACTGATGTTCTGTTAAGCTTTTAGTGAGTCTTGGAAAAGAATAATTTACAAGTTTTGTTTAACACACCATTTCATTGCATTTTGAATCTTCCTGATATACAATCAGCATATAATCAGATATACAATCTCTATGATACAGTGATATCTTAATCTTATCAGTGAACTTATTTCAAACAAAGAGCCAATAATGATACTTAATGCTAATTATATTATGTTTTTTGAAAAAAATCATAAGTGAGTTTATTGGTCAGTGAGCAATGACTGGTCGGCAACTGCTTATATAAGGAACTATAGATTATATAACTGAATCTATGCTAATTAAATGACTAATAAAATATAGTAATGAAGAAATAAACTTGTAAATTTTCCACATTTTTATTAACGACCGGTTTCGCAACCCAGAGTTGCATCTTCTGGTACAGAAAATAATTTCCAACAGATATTATTTCCTTAATTTAATTTTGAATTTAAAAATGAAGAGGAAAATTTGCAAATTTATTTCTTCATTACTTCAATGGCTTTCCACAAGATAACACCCGAACATCTAGACTCAATAATATAATGTCAGATTTTACACTGAATTAAAACTTGAAATTTTGAGGCAAATAACTCTTCTTTAGCATTTATTGTATTTTCCAAACTTTCTATAATCAATGTATGACAGAAAAGGAGTAGAATAGTAAATGAGTATTTGTTACCCACCTGTATCTTTGGCTAGGTTCAATATCAGCAGGGAAATGCTCCAAACTTTTCCTCACAATTTCTACAGCTTTTTCGTTGCCTGTCACATCCCACAAGCCATCAGTACCCATTATAAGAACATCAGAATCAGTTAAAGATTCATTTTCTATATCATAAACTAACACTTGAGGTTGGGATGAAAGAAACGGTTTTATAGGAAGCATGGAGTTGATGGATTTTAAATCGTGATCTCCAAAACCACGAGTCACACCAATGGTTGCTAAAACTCGGCTCTGAAATAAGACATGACTCATTTAGTAAAATATCTTTGCACTAAGTTTCTCGTTATTTAAAGATAACTTACCCTTTTCCCCTCACCAAACACAACAGGTATTTTTAAGTCCTCCTGAGTGACTGTTTTATAAGCCCAACCTGTCATGTGGGCTTCCCGATATAAAATCCTTTTCCCTATGTCTCTAGACCTAGGACGGCGGCAATAATCTCGATGTGTAAATTCTTTCCCCAAAAGCTCTGGATGTAATGCTGCCTAAAAAGATCATAAGCCAAGATTAAAAGGTAAACTCAGTGGATTATACAAATAATTATCAACTAGATATAGCCAAAATCATACATTAGAAGTTTTGCCACATGAGAATGAGAAAATTAAATGTGAGAAGAAGAATCAATGAGGAAATTTTGCATTCAGCCACTTGGGAAATGACAATGATATTCCCAAGCTATAGTCTTCTACCTTCTTGCTAAAACAAACCAGTAAAAATTGTAGAAAAATTCACTGAGCTATTGAAAGTTGAGGTAAAAAACAATCTATGTAGATTCAATTTCACAAATTAAATCTAATGTTGGCAAATTCAAGTAATGTAACAAGAATCAAGTGAACTTCTCTGCAAAATAACAGGAAACTTTACGAGACTCTTGATAGAAAGAAAAACTCCGGAAACAATGAATTATTGCGTAGGGAGTGAGTTAGGAAATGTCAAGAAAATTACAGAAAAGAAAAGTTGTGAGAGGGAATAACACTTTGCTGTGAATGAGTTTGTTTTCTCGCGTATTTATTGGACCACCAACTTGCCAGGTTGGATATTTGTAGAGCAGTCCTTGAAGAACAAACAATAATAACTCAAAAATGTTAATAAAATTCTCCACCAATTCAATTCATAATCGTGTTACAACTTACCAGGTGCCTTACTCTTTCTCTCTCAGTTTCTGGAGTAAAATCATATGATAATGGAATGGATTTCCAATCCTTGCAGAGCACAGCTCGAGAGTCTCCAGCATTTGCAACATACAACTTTCCTAATATAAAGAGTGAAACTAGAGCAGTGCATCCACCTTTCAAAACATACTTGGTCCTATCTTCTGCAATCATTTGGTCCTAAGGAAGAATTTACAGTACCATAAGTTTAATTACTAAGAGATGCTAAAGAAATACACAATACACTTTGGTCATTCTAAATTACAGAGATCTTGAAATTCAACCTAATAGATTTTATACATGCTGTCTACTCTGGGAGATATAAAATGTAGTTTATAAAAGAGCTTTATAGATCACAAAGCCATTTAACCCTGGTATGATTAACTGAAAATTTGCCATTTGTATTTATCATAGCAGTAATCTAATTGTTTCATTAAAATAATTCCTTTTTCTGATCTAAATCAATTCCCTCTTTTCAAATTACAACTGATAATTCACCAATGCAATAATTAATTTTCATATCATAAATCAATATAGGGATTACAAGGCTCAATTAAATTTAGAAATATAAAAAATTAAAACCCATCCTTGGCAATAATTGCACAGCTCTGTAAACTAAATGCTTGCAATACATTTCTTGTGACGCAAAAGTGGAAAAAAATTAGAGGGAACCATAGATATGGCCCTCTAAGTGCAAAGACATGACAGATGACATGACTACCAAATTTCTTTGTATTCTAGGCAACGTGTGAAGAGGGTACAGGTTGCAGTAACTTCCAGGCCAATATGATGACTTAACAAAACCTTCATCACTAGAGATTGCTATAGTATTCTTACTTCAGAGTATACTTATTACAAACAGAAAATTATATCATGGAATAATAAGAGTAGCAGGATAGAAAGTTGAAAATTAGGATAGTCCTGCCTAAATTTGGCTTACTATGCATCTTCTCCGACTTCTCATAGGTTGATGAATATTTTTTATTCATCAAGCAAAATATGATAAAATTTCCCCAGTAGAGAATTATAATGCTACAATTTTTTACCTAAATATATCAAAAGTGATAAAGTAAAAATATTTATAAAGCCAAGATTGCTACATAAAGTTACGGATACTATTTGTCATAAATCTCTTTCAGCAAAACCCCTGCCAGTCCAATAAGTTTGCGGTAAAAAACAGCAATAACATTATCGTCATATCAATTGCCCATAAAACACTGCCCCACAAAACTGAATACTTCTTTCTACCACACACCATTATTAAAAATTTACACCAGCAAATAATTGAATCTTGATAAAATAAAACTCCAGGATTTGTTGTTTTACAAAGAGGCATGGCAATTATATTTCTATCCTTTATAAATAAAGATAATTCTTCTGAGTAATTCCCGAATCTGAGTAATGTGCAAGCGGAATGTTATACTCAAAATGATGAGGGGTATAAATGCTCAGGGATCTATTTTCACATTTAGTATTTTTCTCAACAAATTTAGAAATTAACAGGAAATGCAAAGCCAATACTATTTTGGGCTCTTTTAAATTACGGTTGAGATAAATCATAAACTCAAAGGAGAGGAAAAAGAATAATTTTATTTTGCGCAATCTTTGGAAATGGCAATTAAAAGAGAGAATTTCAGGGGTGAACATCAATTCAATTAATGATCATTTACAGTTCTTTCAAAATTGAAAAATAACTGTACAGACTTACTATCTTAGGTATTGTAAGGCAGTGTGCCGGAGAAATGGTTTGCATATCTCAACACTGTGACCAGTAAAAATGACAACCCAAACAAACTATACAATAAAGTGATAAATAAGAGAGGCCAAAGACAAACATAAATAAAGGGTTAAGAAGTGGAGAGGAAGAAATGGTTTCCTACGAAGACAGTGACAGATTCAGTTATGAGTTCAGATTCTCAATTCAGGATTCAATCAATTAGTCACTAAAACTTCACGAGGTTTAAAGTAATTATTTTCAACTAAATTGGAAATCGTTTTTCGAAAAATGCACATCAATTATGATTGAATAACGTCAACATGGAAGCCTTCCATAAATTTTAACTTTTCTGATACAAATTTTAAGTGATGATGACACCAGTGTTGCTATGACTTTCCCCATTCTTCTACATGAATTAAGAAAAAAAAAACACGGATAAAACTGAACCTATTTTAACATTAGCTCACCATGGTCTGTTAATAATAATTTTAATACATGCACGATTTGACATTTCAAGTTACTTATCAGAGACTAAAATGGGAAATGAGGCTATAATTGAAACTCACCATCTCCCAAAACGAAGCTTCTAACGCTCCGATTATCAAGGACTCTTTAGAAATGTTTTTCTCGGGAAACCACATAGAAACACCACCTTTTGAAGTACACTCAAACTGATGATCCGGCACTTCATCGAGAGGCGGAAGGAGGTGATCAATTATGTCCACAAGTTTCTCCTGACACATTAAAAAAATTGATTATGGAGATTCATACATTAAAGATAATCAGCCATTGCAGATTTCTACCGACCACTCACATGTAAAATATGGTGCAACTGATTAGCTGCTGCTACTGCTGCCCCATATCCAGCGTGTCCATCAAATAATGCAAAATAAACGTAAGGAAGATATGCATGTGCACCTTCCCTTTCTGGAGTGGACGGATAAACAGCAACTTTAGTTTTCGGAGAAAATTTGGTTCTGCGATCAACCCTGAGTAAGGCTCCTTTTATGCAACACGCTTGATCCTCATTTTTCATGGATTTTCCAGCATTAACCGCCCTATCAAATGAAACAAAAATCTTTTCCAAGCAACCCCATTTAACAAATTTATGACAGCTGAAATTTATTTTTAATTATACTTGATATACGAAAATGATAACGCCAGTTACTTTGACTTCCGATAAGAATTGCCTCCATTTTAAACGAGAGAAACATCGTGACTATCACTCAATGCATTGTATCACAAGATAATGACTGATGGACCAGAAGAAAGGAAGACCCATTACAATAAATCTTCCGATAAACTGTCCTTCCTATTACATTTACGAGATTCAAATCAAAAATACAAGCCTAAGCATAACGATTGGTTACAAAAATTTTGACAGAATCTATGCTCAGGGTGTAAAATAAACGATTTAATCATGAGTCAGGGCAACAATTTGAATTTTTCCGTGGGATGAAAGTTATTGAATCCATGAAACTCCTCCGATCAGACAAAGATAAGCTGTTGAACCAACTGTCAATGTACTTTAACCACGGACATGAATGTCGAGTCAATTTCATTTCTTTTGAAATTGAAAACACGGCTTTTTCACCTACTCTTAGCCAAATTTAAACTTACTCAGCGTAACCTGCATTCCATTCCAGTTTGGAGATATCTCTAGGCACAATTATAGGCCTAACAAGATGATCTGCTGATACGTTTATTTCTTCCTCCGTGTGAAATTGCAGAAAGTGAGGTCTAGTGTACGGGAATTTAGAACTCGCAGTCTTGTTACCTTCATTGGTATCTTCAGAACTTGGCAAAGATGGTATATGATCAACACCAACTGCACTGTACACTGCATTCTTGAACCTATTGAACATATTAACAAAACCTCTGAACGAAAACACTACCGGCACCACGCTACGTATATAAGCGTAGAGCAAGTCCATTCTACGATTCTATAAACGGAAGTATCCATCGCTCTTTTAACGTGGCAAATTTTTGATGAATTAAAAATATAATTTAATATTTTCAGTGAAACATATATCCTGTTGATAAATGATACTTTTAGGAAACATTAAACGAAGGAAATGATAGTTTTAATTATTGATTTGATTCTGTCGATACCGAGGTAGCACGATATTAGCGCTCGAGCTTTAAATGCTGAGGTGGATTAAATTTAATTAATCTCACTTGAATATGCTGAAATTCCTGGGTTTCCATACGTGAAATTTATTTTTCATTAGAATAATTACATTTAGGGTATCAAATTCGTGAAAAGGAAAGTAAGCTAAGAGTACATTACTAATCTTTGTTGCACTATAATACATATGACGGAGAACCATTAATTAATTGGGACCGTTTTCATTTGTAAAACGCAATATTAGTTATGTATGAAATAGTCATGAATTTACGTTTTCAAATAATTTGCAAGCCTTCATAACTTGTATACAGTTGCATTCGGATAAAGTAGGGAATACCTGCGAATATTAGTTGTAAGATTTCATTACGACAAGTTCAGTCATTGTGCTGTTGTACTAAATTATCAGAAACAATAACATCATGATTTATAATTGATTCATATCATCACAGAAAGAGGAAAATACTATTAAAATAAATTTACCAAAACCCCGGGTCGTCCTCACCAATGGAACTTCCAAATTACATCAAATGTGCTATTAGGTGGTTACCTATTCCTAATTTCTATAAATCCGGAGGCAACTTCTTACGAAAAGTATTAAATCGAGATACTGTTGTGAACCTTAGATTATGTTAGCTATGGTATTGGCTAGAAAGTGTAGATAGGAATCATAAATTCAAATAGTTAACAAAATTGGTATATCGTATATTGCTAGCGTCCAAAGCCAAATATTTTGACATTTGTAGAACACGAAGTATATATAAAGAGACTCGAACAAATATATTACATATTCATTATGGGGAAATTTACCTTGTCCAACGTCATTTCTTCGGAGCTCAGCAATGTGTTTTATCATAGAAATTTATTTTTGAGAGCCCAGTCTGTAACCCTTGTATCTTCATAAAATAAACGAAAGTGATGTAATGTGCCAAAGTAAAACATTGCCACCCAATGAGATAATCACTCAGGCTCATTTGATGCCAAGACAATTCTGTGTATGATAAAACAAAATTAACTGTAAATTTTTATCAATAGAAATATTGACTTATTAAGGAATCATTCACTTATAATCTATTCAGGTTTTCCAATTTCAGGAATTTACTTTCCTGAAATTTTTGCATAGTGCTTATTAAGCTGAGCACAATGTGAAGCCGGGAAAGTAGAGGAATTTAATACCAGTACATTTTCAAGCTTTGTTGCAGGTTTACCTTTTTCATATTAGTAATGAAATTTGGAAGATGCTTCTAAATTTTTTATTAACTCTCTTAAAGAAGGCACATTAGTACAGGCTTCACATTAGTACAAGGTCATGCAGAGCCATTTTGCTGTCTGAAGCAAGATGTCATACACTGTGTTCCATTTCATTCCCAAGTAAATTTTCTTGATTTTTATCTAAATAGTTAGTAAATACAAGAAAGTAACAATAATCTCTTCATTGAAATTTGTAATCTCTTCGAAATAAAATGTCAAATATCAAGAAAATTAAGACTTTAATATTCAACTAGGTGCCCCTTGCAGGGTGTGTCAGAGAAGTAATTCTGACATGTTCAAATCATGTTAGAGTGCATCTGAAGAAAACATAAAATAAATGAAGGACAAGGCTGTTTTAGAAGTCTTATACTATGATTTTGGTCTTGGACACCTAATCAATTTAATGTAAGAGTGGATGCATTAACCATGTGCCATCCACAGTGAATGCTGCCTGGCCTCAAAGGAAGGTTGTGCCATCAAGTTTACTTATGTTTTGATTGTCATCCAGATCAACTTGGAAATTATCAATTATAATAATGTTATAGATCATATCATAACTATCTTTGTTGAGAAATTAAATGTTTGCCAGTATTCAAATTCAGTAAGGTAACCCAACTCCCTGATTTAGAAAATTTAACATTTTTGACCAATAAGAGCATCTCCTGAGAACACTACCTTTTTGAGGGCTCCTTCAGTGCTGTGCAAGGAGGATTGCGTGTGGTAAATATGTCAAAGGCTACGCCAGTGTTAGCTTAACTACTAGTAGGTTCTCTCTTGTTGGACTTGGCTAACTGCCAGACAAAGTATGTCTCACAACAATAGGGCGGAGGGGGCTCTTATCCATGGAGAAGCCAAACTCTCATGGGGAGTAAACTCTGACTGCAAACCCTGGCCCTCCTGGGTGGGGTTGTGGCATGGGGCTAGCAACCCTAAACTGAAGAAGTACTTTTGGTATGAAATTCTTAAATGCCTTATATGGGTGATGAAGGAATCTCAAGATATTGACCTAGCAAACTGGCAAGGACAGTGAGAATATGAAAATTAGTTGCATGAAATATAAGGACGATGTTAAAAAGAGATCTTAATGGTAATGAGGAGAGCAAATTACATGCAAATGTCTTTATAGAGCAGTTAAGAGCTGCATAACTTATTAGAATAATTGGGAACTATGAATTTTTAGAAAATTCAAATCTGGGAGTAATAATAAATAATAAAAATAAGGTTTCTGATGAGATCATCCAAAAGGTAATCAATACAAATAGTAAAAAGGCATGGAAGATGTACAGATAATATGACTAAAATGATACAAACTAATAAAAAGGATGGCCTAAATCATAGATG
Organism: Pachydiplax longipennis; assembly: GCA_036926295.1. NCBI lineage: Eukaryota > Metazoa > Arthropoda > Insecta > Odonata > Libellulidae > Pachydiplax > Pachydiplax longipennis. The sequence continues at coordinate 17,892,941 of JAVFKF010000010.1, read as the reverse complement.
GCCTAAAAGTGGGCCTCTTGGAAGTAAATAGTGGGCTTCTTGGAAGAGGAAGACCACCAAAAGAGTAGATAAAACAAGCTGCCACAAATATGAAAATAATACAGATAGGAAGTGATGACTGGGGAAAACGATGCAAGAAATAGCTCTAAGCTACATAAACTTGCTTAGAGATTTAGAATGGACTAGGAAATAAATGAAATATTGGAAGGGAAGTATATAGTTAGGTTTTCTAAGGCACTGTAGCTTGAATGGTTAGGACATGAAGAAAGGATGGAGAGGGAAAGAAATCTTGAACTACTAGTACAGATAAAAGGGACCAGGAGGAGAGGGAGACTACATAATAGAATGCAGCAAGATTTTGATGAAAAGCTGAAGACAATGAGAGTTTTGAGATAGAGAGAAAAAGTAAAAGAAGGAAATGGAATAGAGGAAGCCAGGGCTCATACTGGGCAGTAGAGTTGTAAATGTTGTTTATGAACCAACAAGAAGGGGAGCAAGATGTCTTCTTTTTTGAAGTAATCTTTTCCCTTATGTCTAATTAACAAAACTGAATTCCTTAGCAAAAATGCATAGTTACCTTAGTGGAGGTATAACCAGTGTTGTGATTCAGCAGATTTGCATCATATCTTAGACTTTGCTGAACTGGTTCTTAAATATATCTGATACGATACAGGTGGAACTAAGTATGAAGAGGTACTATAAACTACTCCTCACAAGAAAATAGTTTCAATACTGGATCATGAAATATTTCATTCTCACTTTATCTTAAAGTTTTATGATATGTTTTTGAAATAGAGTCATGAAGAAAAATGTATGTACTTAGACTGCAGTGTATGGTTGCATACTAATCAGGAATCAGAACCCGCACCTAAAATTTTTGAATTCTACCTCTGGGTATAAGATTGAGAAAACCTTAATTTTAAAGACTATTCAACACTATATTGGATAAATTTAATCTTCCTAAGTAAAATCTGCTGGAACTCTATCGTCACTTTAGGAAGTGAGAATAGATAATTGTAATTTTCCTACCTAAGAATTTTTGCACGGGACCAGGTTTTGACACCTTCACACAATCATCAGGTGGCCAGAGAACAGATATACACTAAGTAAAGGAGAGAGAGGGTGGGTAGGGAGTAAGAGGTTGTCTAAAGGCCACAAAGAATGTTGAAGAAGTGCTTCATGGGATGCTAACCATGTTGCTTCACCATAAAAAGTCACACCATGTTTTCCAAGAATCCTTCATCCCTTTTAACATGCATATTATCTTCCTTATCTTCTACCCACCCTCTCAAACGACTCATTTATCCTTTACAGCCTTTAGGTCTCCATCACATCCCTTCTTTAAACCCATATGACTTTCCCTCCCTCTACTTTTTTGAGTATACATGCTCTTGTATTTTATCTGGCCACCTGATGATATTACATGCTAAGACCTGGCAGTTTCTAAAAACTTATGGAAAAAGCACAAATATTTATTCTCTCTTTTAACAGTTTACTTGGTGTTCCATTCAGAGCAAGCAAATATTCCTCCTGCATATCTTCAAACAGAATTCAGAAGTGTTATGAAGTAACGCATTATTTATACACCTCCTTTGCAGTACATCAAAAATATAAAATCAGTTTTCTTTCATGGATTTACCTGTAGTTAATTTCATTGGTAACTACTACATTTGACTATTCATCTTATTTTTCACAGAGATACTTTAAAACATTTATTTATTTTCATTTACCTTATACTTCATCAATTCTCTGAGTTATCTCAATATTTCAGTGCATCAACGACATTAAGAGATCTTGAATTGCATAGCAGTTTGATTTTTATAACATATAAATTTCATTTATTTTATAATATTCAAAAGATTGTGAAGCTATGATAGTTCATAAAATCGCTTCTTTACAGATATCTAGTTAGTATCATAAAAAGTTGTAATAAACCTTATTCAGGGAGTAATTACAGATATGAATCAGAAACGAAAGAGTACCTTTTCCAGTACCAAAGTTGGATACTGTAGTTTACCATTCTGCTAAAATGGAATGATAAAAGTTGTAGTGAACGCTATTACAGTTTGGAAGTAAACTGTGAAGATTCTGCTTAAATGAAGTAGTCTTCGTTATTATTGTATGTACTTGAAAGTAAAATAACACAGTAAAGATAAAAATAATCCACGAGCAGAAACTATCATTATGAAAGAAATTTTCATAATTCAGGTAAATGGGGAAACAAAATTTGAGCTGCACGAGAGCAATAACCACAACACTAAAGAATTTTGCAGGCTGATAAAATGATCATTATTGGACGCAATTAAAGGTGAAAAGTTTTGACATGGTTTGGATATATGTTAGGTGTGGTAGGTAATGAAATCATGACCATGATTTACTTAAATATCATAATCAAGTCAAACAATTAAGCAATATATAAAACAGAAAAGAAGTAATCATCAGTTCATCGTAATTGCATTATCATCATTGCAGAGCTAATACCGAAAACGAACAATAACTTACAATCCCATCTACGATTCTGTTTTGACATTACTAATACTACTCGTCAAAGGATTGCAAAACAAAGTTTCCCGAAATAAAAAACCTAAAATAAGTAACTTATTACATAAAATAATTAATAAAAGATGAAATACAATTATAACATCTATGCCACAGTTGAAATAGTTGCGATGTACATACATACTGTATTTTGTTACTATTAGAATGGATGACGATACGAATGAATGAAAACCTTTGCCTTTTCGCTCTATGCTATCCGTAATAGAAACGATTTGCAATAATAAAAATTCATCGTATAGATAGTCATCTAAAAATCACTACACAAAATGATCACTGATTGTGAAAAAAAATAACTTTTCACATACTATGCATACAGGGAATCTTCGATGAAAGCATTGAAAAAGTTGATTCTTTCGACTTTTGTAAAATTCCAAGATAAATTCAATAAAAACTACGATAAATACAAAATTATGCCAGGATAAACAGTTTTATAATTAATTCGTAAGAAAACTCTCACGAAAATATTCATCACAGAAACAGTAACCATTAAGTCGTAATTCAGTAACTGAAAAGGTCAACAGTTAATAGAGACTTTTCACTCATAGTGGTCTCTTCAGAAAACTCACCTGAAGTTGCATTAAACCTATTTCTTACGCTAAACAAAAAGCTATCTAACAGCAAAACTTGATACTATGTCATTTCTGCTATGAATGTCATGATTTAGTTATGTTCTTAACGCAGTTGCATGCCTAAGAAATTGCACTAGATGAAATATAATGAAAAATATATATATTATGCATGAAATGAAACAACTTAAAAATGAATACGGCAAGCTGTTCTAAGGCATTTCATACGAAAGCTGACACCAAAGCTAGAGAATATGGAAATTACGACGATATTTTTCGCATGATCTTCCCATTTCCTTTACCTAGGATGGTTTCTGTCACTTACTAAATCACACAATGAAGAAGGAAGCGAAGGAAAAATAAGTTGTTATTACGACAGTGAGGTTTAAACTCATTATTTCACTAAAAATGTCATCATTTTCTTCACCCTCTTCTCGTCATTTTTAAACATCAAGTGATACGGATAGTCTCGAACCGGTTTTCGTCCTTCCTATTACTTTTAGGATTTTGTCGTAAAGTATTGAATTATGATGTTAAAAATTTCTTTTTTCTCGCTCAAAATATTTTTTTAACAATTATATTTAATTTAATTTATATTCGTCTATATTTTAAAGGTAGTTATGCTACACTTTAATGCACTAAATGTGACGTCATATCTAGTCTTGTTACTAACCGTATCTGGGTTTGCGTTTATAAAATGTACGAAGCTTTGGATTTTGGTGAGGTCGTACTGAAGTGTCAAGTTGTGTATGTAGCTTACAGGAAGATTGATTGTACATATCTTAGTTTATAAGTTTATAAGATATGTCTGAAGGAGTTTTTAAAGGTATTAAGTGATTTTAATTAGTATTAATTCCTGAATTCAAATCTTTTCGCATCTCGTCAATCGTGAAGGAGTATTGTTTTCCGCTTGCTGAGTTATTATTTCATGAATATTGTTGTATTTTTTCATAACTGATAGTTGTACTTCGCTTTATCAAGATATTGTTACAGCATTTTGGTTGTATGCTTCGTTAAGCTTTTATGGAAACTGTCAAAGGAGTGCAAGTTTGGATTCTAAATTTATTTATATATTTCAGCATATTCTTCTGTTATTTTGTTTTGTTCATGTGATTTGATGTTCTTTGTGAATTGAAAATAGAATGAAAACGTTCTCATTGCTGTAAGATCCAGTTTTCCGTGAATTTACTAGGTAAAAACCTTTCAGACTTCTCGCGATGCTCCTTTGATATAACTCCATAATTTGGTGTATCCAGAGTACGTACATCAGTATTAAAGACTATTGAATTGTTTTATTGGGATGTTAGCTGAAATAATTGGTGGCATTTAACTCAGTGTTCATTATAATGGTCTTATGGTTGAAATCTATACTCTCTTGATTAGTATCTTAGAGACTATCGTAGTGTGTATTGGATAATTTTGTTATTAACCAACCTATTTTTTATCTTACAGCTCCTAAATCAAAGAAATCCATGGAAGTCGAGGAAGAAGAGGTATGTGCACGCAGTTTTTAACAGTAGCTCTTGTGAATGATGATTTCAATTGCAAAGCATTTCCGTTATTTATTATGAAAATATTTTTCTTGTGATCCTCTTTAGTGTAATAAGCATTCAGGATTGATATGTGGCTCTCATGTATGTTTAATTTTCATGTATGCAGCATCTTCTTTTACGTTGTTCTCATAATCTACCCCGACATTTTAAATTTATCGCGTCATATAGTTGATAGGTGTCTGATATGAAAATATTTTCATTTCTTAAGATTTTTGAACTTCAGCATTACCTAAATAGCCTACCTATTAATTTTGACATTACCGCAATGGACGTGTTTCTACACGAATGCTCAATCTTTCGAGCATCAGTGTAGCATGTCTTTTCGTGAATGGACATTGACATTTCAAACATAGTTCAGAATGTATAAGGTCCCATTAACGTTAATACGAAGGAGGATTGTGGAATCCTTATTGCTTTCCTCATTTGAACGAACCTATCATTTTTTATGTTGCAGCGAAAATCTTTTTCGAGTTACTTCAAACATTACCTGGGCGTTATTTGTGTTTGCATCATTAATCGTTTGTTCTTGAGGCAAATTTAATACTTAAAGCTTTAAGTATTCTTGTTGTTTTCTATTACTAAAAGCTGTTAGATAATTAACATTTACGTCCTATTTTCGATGTTGTTTTTCAATCGATGTTTTGATATAAGTGTTTGCTGTCGGATATTCTTTAACATTTCGCTTTTTTCTTTATTAGTTGGCAACAACTTCTAAGCGGCCGAGGACCGCGGAAGACTTTTACATGTTCTGCAAATTTATTCTCGAGTACGAGAACTATGATCTGGTGAAGCAGGAGGTATGTGATTTCATTACGGATGTGAAAGCAGCTGTAATCTATTCGAATTCAGAATGTTAATTGTTTCACCTTTGTTTTAATTGTCCACCATATCTTCTACCGATTTTGCTCGATGGAAATATATTCTGCCAGGATTTACTAAAGATATTGAATTGCAATGTTTAGCATATCAAGAATGTCTTAATTTTGATCAGTTGTAATGCAGCTTTTTGTATTTCCGAGTAAAATCTTTGGTGATGCTGCAAAGGGTGATAAATGTGCCAGATTTGGTCTAGAAGCGACGTGTCTGTATGTGAATGAAAATGCTTCCACTTATACAGTTCTTAGAGTCTTTCTTACTGGTGAATATCCGAAGAAAACGGAAAGATGTTGAATTTTATAGAGGAATTGATTTATAATGAGGTAGTTTAAAGTGAAGTATAAGAGCTTTCTTGCAAGGGGATTGTTCTTCGCTAGACAGATATGTATTGAAATCGATGGCTTTATTTGTGCCTTATTTGGTTTAAAATTTTAAGTGTGTGATTTCTTTGACATTTTATTAAATGTTTGTGTTGTCAGTGACTTTTGGCGGATATAATCAGCAGAAAAGTTAATATCCGAGTAAATGCATGCATCTTTGTGAATAATTTTGCCTTCTTTTCTTGCACAGATGTGGATGATCTTAAAAACCATACTTTATTATTATAGGAACTAAGAGAGAAGTCTGGAAGCCCCATCGGAAGCACAGGTAGTTTGTCAGATAGCATAAAGTCGGAATCAACTTCAGGAAGCATACCAGATGATAGAAAAGGATCGGAGGTTGATTTGGGTAAATACAATTTTTATTTGAATTTATGGTCAAACCTTTTCATGGATGGATTCAAATATTAGTGTCATAGATTTCATTGTAGGTAATAAAACTAAAATTTATGGAGTGTTAGCATACATGTTTTCTTGTTTTCAATCATTAATTGTTATGAAGGTAGTGAAATGCATATATTTCTGTGTGTGTATATATGTGAACATACTTCTTAAGTTTGGCAGGCATGTAATGTATTTATAGTTATCTTTCTTGTGAGGCTTAGTGCTTGAGATAATGTTTATCATTGGGGAACCTATGGAAGTGGCTTTTTATTACTTTGTGATGTCAGTCAAAAAGTGTGTAATTATTTCTGAACAAATGAAGATCAGTGAATTTGGGTAATCCTGTAGCTTCCTTTTGTTTGTTTCCAGTGTCACAAATATTTTGTAATTTTTCTTTTTTTTTTGCTTCTTTTTAATCCTGTTTGTGCAAATAATTGATAAGAATTAGTTTGCATAAAAGTAACATGATTTGAAAAACATTGCCTAATTTTTGGTGGAAAATATTGTTGTCACGAATCCCAAGAATTATTTATTTGTAAATTGTTCCCTACCTTGGTGTTAATTTTGTTGAAAATGCATGATGATGTAGAAACATACCCTTATCTACTATCATGGAATTGGGTTCCAAGTTTTGATCAATACATGGGATACATAATTGTCACCTAGTATTCAATGCAGTTGAAAGGCTTAAATATTTGCTTATGCTTATTCTGTTTTCAATTGATTTCTTCAGATAAGTAATAAACCCAAGTAGGAGGTACCTATAATGTTATATTCTCACAGGGATGTCTGAAATGTCTGATATAAATCTCTGGAATACTATGCACACTCAATAATTTACAGTTATTTCATTTCAATCTTTTATGATCAAATTTAATTTTTATTTCACAATGACTCATGGCCTTTAGAATTTGGTTTTAAATTATCCTTTAAAATTATCAAATATGTAATAAGATGATGTAGAGAGATCTTTGTAATTTTTTTATTCAATGTGTATTGTACATCAATGATCCTGTCTACCAGGATATTCAATTTATCTTTGCTGTAATTATTTCTATGTTGCAGTTGCTGACTCTTAACAATATAATTATCTCATGAACTATTTTCCCTACTACTATTGCAATCTATTTCTATGTGGTACATTTTGTGGAACTTGGAAAATCTGACATATTTGAAAAAATTAAATACAAAACTTGACTCTGGTCACAAGAATTATAATTTCCCTAAATAATGTGACCTGGTCATACCTTTCCTTCTCCCTCTTCTTCCAAACTGCCACTACTTCAACACTTTAGCAGTCTAACCCTTACCTATCTGCTATCCACTCCACATTTCCTGGAAAAAATTCTCCAGCCTTCTTCTTTTCTATGCTCAACCTCTTTCACCTCCTCTCTATAAACCACCTAGTTATATTACTATGTATATATCCGTATGAATGTTGTGGTTGCTTGAAATGAGGTAACAGACCTGAAACTGGTGGCATTCTCTAAGGAAATCATAATTTTTGTGAGCAGAGTCAAGTTTTGTGTTTCATTTACACTTCAGCAAGTTCCATGAGGCATCACTGGATTTATTTAATTATCTCTAACATATTTATTAGAGCGGTTTTAGCTAATTTTCTTTAGAGTATATGCTGTAAAATGAGGTGTTAAGGATTAATTAATAATAATTGTTATCTGAAGTAAATATTACAGCCTATGTACTTGTGAAATTTATTTGATTTCTTCTTTCATATTGAATTCTTTCATCAAAATATAGGATATTTTATATATTTAAAGACCTTGATAAAAGAATTGCTTGGGAATTAACAGTGATTGGGTTTAAGTGTCTCTTTGTGTAATCTTTCTGCATGGTCTGTCTTAGTGGATAGTTAATGCTGCTGGCATGTATGTAGCTGCTCTACATTCCAGCTGTATGTATTGGTGTTATTTTATTTTATGAGTATTTAGGTGCATTTTTCATTACTCTTTCAAATGCACCATTGGCTCAATTATGAAGTCTTACATGATTTGGAGTTGGATTTTAATAGTTCAGTTCAGCATCTTATACATTATGTACACTTACAGATGCACATACTTAATTCAGAAAAACAAATAATTCATTAAATTTAAATGTGAATTTTGTTTTATTCTTACACTCTGTTGAATGCTTTTAATAATTATATTTTCTGTAGAAGGTAGAAAGAACATAAGTTACACCATAACTTTGGGTTAAAATGTTTCTTTTACATAGAGAAATGTCTTTGAAAATAGTAGATTTTTCATTTCTAGGTTATATGTCATTTCAAATTCTTTTACCTTTTTCTCTTGCATTGAAGAATTTGCCGTTTTAATTAACTTCATTTTTCAAAAGTATTTGTTCTTCGTTTTTTTTTTTCTTATGAGGCGAATTCAAAGTTAATGTTAATTTCTGTAGACCTGTCATTATCTGGTGAGTAATCAAATCGATCTATGCTTGCATTTGCTTCTTCATATGGAAGTTTACTTTGATGAAACATTTTTTCCATGAGTTTATATAATGTTTGAATGTATTCATAATGTTGTAACAATGAGATAAACATTGTGGATGAAAATCTTTTTTACTTAATTAGGTATAATTTATTAAAACAACTGAAACTTATACATTGTTGGTGGAAGACTTCATGAAAATATCACTCAAGGGGAATCGATTACTTTGAGTTTTTATCCTCTAATTAAATTCGATATTTAAGGTCCTTTGGTAACTTGTGAGTACATGAAGAAAATATCAGTGGCTTTTATATTTTCTTAATAAGAATGGGAAAAAATTAATTTACTTCCAACAACTTCTTGTATCTTACTGAAAGTTTTCTTCTTCCCTCACCAATATTGGTTCAAGATTTCCCAGGTTACCTCAAGGGACTGTTTTCATCCATTTTCACTTTACTGTTCTTGTTGTTTTGATTTTCCTCATCACTGTTTCTCTTGTTCTCAGTCTCATCTTTAAGCTATTCCCTGCTGATCATTATATCATTGTACAAAGATTCCATATAAATTATGCCTTCTTCTATATATTCATGTCTTGAAACGGGACCAATTCATTTATGGCAGTGGCTTTTGAATTATTTATTTATAATTTTTCTTATATTACTAATTCTGTACATAATCTCCTTTTTAATTCTACCTCCAGTTCTTGAGGAGTTAAGGTTTGGTTGTCTTTCATAGTCACTCAATTTTATTCAGTTATTTTGTTTTAGTTGATGGAAACTTATACAGTATATGCCTGTTTGCGTGTTATAATTAGCCGTTCTTGCTTGAGAAAATAAATGTTTTTGTGTCAACTTTTGAGGAAATCAGCTCAGTCTGAGTTTGATAACTTGGCCTTTTGATCAGATTTCAAAATGGATTGTTTCCTTTAGAAACTTGTACCAATAGTCTTGTTGGATGTTTTAGTTCTATTATCTCTCAAACTGTGGGAGATCTTCTAGTAGTTTTCTTAAAAAATCTCCATTATATTGACATTGAAATGGTGATCTTTTTCTACCTATCGTAGTTAGACCTCTTGAATTATTTTACAGAAAAGATCAAATTTAAGGTTAAAATTGCATGTTTATGGGTTTATTCAAGTTAAAGCACTGTGTTGCTCAAAACCTGATAAATGTCTCATGATATTTATCAATACTTTCAGCAAAGACTGGTTCGCAAGAGTGCTACTGGAATGGCATACATTTTTCTGGTAAGATTATCAGTAAAGATATTTTAAAAATAATAAATTAGTCTCATAAAATTGATGGATGCTCTCTTATGCAGCAGTTTATTATTCTCCATCTTGCTAATCTGATGAAATCATCAGCATTTTAAATTTTGGTCAGCAATATTTTTCTACAAACCTTTAACATTGCCAGATTAATTTTAAATATATGCTCAGACATCTTACAAATTAATACAAATTGTGAGGTATATATTTGCTGGCCTGCATTGCATTCATTACTACTGTTGCTTCATTGTCTTCCAAAAATCGTTCATCATGTTTGTTGGATTTGGATTTTAGTTTTTGATAATGGAAGTTTTCTTTTCAGTCAATCTGGTATTCAGTTGAATTGTTGGAAGCAAATTATTTGTCTTTCTGTGTAGTTCAGAAGTATTTTATTCTGTCATTTGGCTTCCATATTTGGCTAGCGTATTCTCAGGGCTAGTTTTTGTGACCCATGTCTTTAAATGACCAAGCTAAGGAAATTTAATGCATTTCTCATCTAATGGTATTTGATTTGATGATTTTCAAAACTAACACTAAGATTTTGCTGTTTGATTTACAAATCATATCTGGATATGTGGTAGTGATACACTTTATCATATAACAAATCTCATTCATTGATAAATTATGGTGTTAAGTCCACCTGTCTAGCATCAGGTTAATATTTATAAATATATAAATTGATAAACCAATGAATCCAGAAGCTTGCTGTCCTCCAAGCTTAGAAAATCTTGTTGTGATGAGAATTTCATTGCTTATGTAAAGCTTGAACAAGTGTTCCAATTAAAATTTCCTTGAAATAATCTTATTTTTTAAGAAACCTGTCATATTAGAATTGAATTGATTGTATAAATTCTACTGAGGAAACAAAAAATTCAAGCCGGTGACCATTATTTGATCTTGGTACTACAATATTGGAAAACTAGGTTGCTATGACCTTTATAAATTCAGCAATTTTTGATGTGGAAAATGAATGTGATTATTTTTTTAAAAATTGTCCTTTCTAGTCATTGTTTGTTGAATTTTTTCATTAGAATGAGTCATGAGTATTTTCTTTGTGAAATGTTTAAGGTTGCCAGATTGTCACGTATGTGACTGAATGATGCCTCCTTTCTTTTTCAGAGTAAAGTATTATGATATCTATTTAGAATTGAAAATTGAATCATAAAATATCAACATTTACTCATTGCTGATGTTTGATTTTTGACTCTAATGAATATTTTCAAATTTGTAGCAGCTTTAAAGGCTTATTCCTTCATATTTTCCCCTCTCTTGCCTAATATATCTCCACTCACAGCGTATGTAAGGTAATGCATTACTCAGTTTGCAATTATTATTCTCTATACTGAATTCGTAAATTTTTCTCTCATCTATTGGTGCAGTTTTGTTTTTTAGTTGTTGTTTGTTTGAAGGTGTTGTATTAGCAACCCCCACAATTATCTCCTCAGCATCAAAGATTCTGTGTAATTCTGTTTTCAGCACTTACTCATTATTGTGTACCACCACTTGTGTTCCTTTTACTAAAAATACAACTCCCACATATCATTGCAGCTCTCCTCCCTCTCTAAATCCATTGTAATTATGTTTTGATCACTTTTCACATGAATTCCATGCCTGAAGGTATTGTTTAGTTTTCCTGAATAGTCTAATTAGTTAGAAGCTATGATTCAGGATTCTGAAGCATGACATCTAGATTCAGGTGGTGTTCATCTGTCTCCTTATTTTGGAAGAATTGAAATGATTTGATAAAACATATGTAGATTCTTTATATTGATAATAAGAGATTTTAAACCACCGTTTTATTTGATAATTGTCTTCCAAATCCAACTCTTTTTAGATCTCTTTCCTCTTGTATTAGTTATTAAGAAGGAAACTGCCTTTCAAGCTATAAAAATGAATATAAATATTTTTGAGGGATGTTGATGGTGTTAGCGGACCATTCTTCATTAATTTGTCATTGAGTGCTTGAACGATTATAATTAATATCGGTAGCTTTAATTAAAAGTACAATACTAATATTTATACCTTGAATATTTTCTGTTTACATCTGAAGTGTATTTAATACTAGTTTAATTAAAGAAGAAAGCTTTCGGCTACTATAAATCTCTAGATATGAAAATATTCTCTTCATTTTCTTGGCATAAAATGGAATGATGTAATTTATGGAACTTGCACATTATTCCATGTAAGCAGCTACTGATGTATCATACTAAAGACCTATTGTTGTGAATGTAATAAACAGTTCTGAATTTGAATGATATCATTTCGGATATGTGACTACAATGCTTTTTAGTTATGCATGCTGGAGTAAGTTTGTTTTTGCTCTTGTTCGGTATTTTATTTTAAGAAAGTATATCATTAACGACTGAAATTGAGATAACTGCTTATCAGGAATCTTTTGTTTTGCCTATGAATCAAAAATGTTACCATTGAATATATTATTTGAAGTAGCAAGGTTTTTAATTTCTGTAGTAATAATTTCATGGTCATAGTGTTTGGCCATCCATGGCTTATTAGTATCCACCAAAGATCAGCATGCTGTATTATTAAACTCCTTTTGGTGGTATTTTTAGTTCCCTTGTAGTTGGTAAAGATCATGTTCTCTCTAGAGAACCCAGCTTTATTAAATCTGTGAAAGTTAAAAGAGGATTTAGAATGAGATGACCAGCAATCTTGATTCACCATTTCTCTGGCGTAAACTATTTCAATGGAGTTAATACACCTAACCCTTTAATTGTACAGGTAAGAATGTTCTGAAAGTGCTGTACAAATTGAGACATACATTTATGGAGTGGAAAGGAGAGAATAGATTCCTGAGATAATTTGCTAGATGGAGAATTTGATTTTATTCATTCATAAAGTTTATTAATTTAATTTGTATTGAACTTGTGGACAAATGGGGCCATCTGAGGCACAATAATATGAATGAAAGTGGTAGCTTTTTATTTTCTTATCACCAGCTATTTTAGACTTTTCTCTTTTTTTCTACTCTGAATATTGTTATTCCTGTGGCAACTGCTCCTTTGACGTAAGTGTCTTCTGAGATCTGTTTTGGTCAAATAATTTCTAATGATGCAGTGAGTAAGATAAGTAAAATAGAGCTGCTTTTATTCCAATCTCATGCAAAATATGTAGAATTTCCTTGATTATAGTTTTCGAACATTTTGCCAGGAATTTCCCAGCATCAAAGATAGCAATTAATCTTCACACACAATTGATTCTTCTCCTGCATTTTGCAGCTAAAAATGAACTTAGCCCGTATTCAGTCTTTTTAAAGCTCTTCAAATGTAGTGGTCTTGATTTTGGAATAGAGATTACTTGAGTTCTGTAAACTGAAAAATATTTGTAGAAGATTGCAATACTTTTACCTCATTGAATCTGTGGGATTAACTTGGGGCTAATGCCAAAATTGTTATTAGAGATGATTAACTCTGCATTCGCTGAAAGTCTGGAGGGAAGTAAATTATTTCTTAGCACAAAACTCGGAACATTTTTCTTTCTTGGATAATATTTCCGAGGTACTTGACAAGTGTCTCATTGGTAGTTTGTGACAGTCAGCAGCTTGTCTGTGGAATAATTAGTAGTGAAAACCCATTGTGTTTTCCTGAGCACAATTATATTAGTGCATTGTTCATTTCCTTCTCTTTCCTAGTAAGCAGAGGTATCATTCTACAGCCTTTTTCTGTTTGCCAAATCTTGGCATCTATTGACTTGAATAGTTTTTTTTGTGGAGAGTGGTATTTAAATTTTTGTTGCCGAGTCACAGTACCTCTTATTCTTTGGAAATTTTGACCAGTGCACCTTTGATGCTGCTATTAACTTAGGGCAGGAAGTTCTCAGCTTTACTGAGAGAGATGTTGATATTATGAAAGTAGATTCTTCCCATCCATTCTTCCATTGCCATCTTAAGGTTGGAAATGAAGTTTTTCGTGTGGTAATGTAAAAACATAAATTATGAAGATTATGGCCATTCTAGTGAAGTTAGTCTTGTTAATGGAGACCATTCTGCAATTATTAGCTATTGTTCATCCAAAAGAAGAAAGGCATTCAAGGTATCCACGTCAAAGGTATTAAAAATAAAGTACATCTTGGAGAGTATTTATTATGAAAATTTCTAGTTGAAGGTATCACCATTGAAAACACTGAAGGTTTTGTTTTTCTCTCTGTAAATTTCTATGAGGACACCTTTAGTGGCTTTGTAAACATCCAGGTGGTATTTGACCTCATTCCATGTTCGTATTGAATTGGCCAAGTTTGACAGCTTGTATCTTATCAGCACATTGAAGTAATGTAAAGTTTATTTGTAAACACACAATCCAATCTTTCTTTAGTAACTATGCAAAGTTCCAAGTGCTGCACCAAAAAAGAAAACATTTTTGGCCTCTTTTTTTCCAAAGTCTAACCATCGTTTGAACCAACTTGTGTGCTACAGTAGCCATTATGTACATTTCTGATGCTCAAACTTGTTGATCTTGATCTGGTACACAATTTTTCTTTTTATAACACCACAGAAATTAATTTAATGGAATTGTGTGTGGCAACTCGGAGGCCAAGCCATTAGCCTGCCTTAGTCAATCTAGCTCCCAGTTATATCATGCTTCAGGTATTGCAAGCCCCAACAAGGAAAGATACCAGCAGAATATGGGAAAAACATGAGAGATTCCCTTTCATATGTTGTATTCAAGATGTGTGTATAATAAATACTTTTCAAGAAATCAATATTTTATTTTTGATGCCTTTCAGTCAAACCTTTGTGTTGTTTGTTGCAGCGGTTCCCAAACTTTTGTTTTATATCTTCTTTCATTTTCTCAGTGTATCAATGCCTCACTATGACATAAATAAATCTGATCTTTTTCAATTGACTCACTTTAATATCTCTGGAAATGAGATTAGTTTATTTTATAATTCTAAAAGTTATTTTGGAGTAAAAGATGATTTTTAATAAAATATTTGAACATTAAATTAAAGCCATATCAACCTGCTCGACCATTGCTTGTTAGGCATAGTCATGGAAAATTTTTGGTCTGCTGTAAGTTTTCAATTTCGAGGAATTGGTGTTGTCAAAGCAGTGTTGATTCTGATGGTGGATTGATTTTCATGTTTTTCTTGTGAACTACTGTGTAAATTAAGCCTGGATTGTGTAAAGTCATCATTTGGCTGATTGGTTTTAAGCATAAAATTCAAATCTTACTCCTTGTGTAGCTTACGTGGTCCCGCATTAATTTAGCCGTTTTATATAATTTTTGACAAAATATGCAGCTTTTTCTCATCTAGTGTTTTAATTCAAGAGTATCTTCCCTTTTAATTTGATGCAGTGCTATTTTCTCTTCTATGAATGTCTTAGATTAATTGAGAGTAAATATTGATATTATATTTTTCCTTTTTTTACAGACGAGGATTCGGTTGATCTCATAACTTGCTACTGTCTGAAGCCTTTTGCTGGACGGCCAATGATTGAGTGCAGCAAGTGTTTGACATGGATTCATTTATCTTGTGCCAAAATCAAAAAAACAAACATACCGGAAGTGTTCATATGTATAAAGTGTAAACACCAAAGTCACACTGTGCGGAGACCATCTCTAAGGAGCATATCAGGTTCTTCTCCGACTGTAAGGACAAAGAAGAAACTTTCAGTGTAAATTAACGTGCAAAAACAGTTAAAACTCTGTTGATAATTATGAGCTATTAGATTGGCCATGTAAAGTAACTATTAAGTAGTCTTTGGACTACATTTAATGTGTGTGACATTGAGAATTTTGTAAATATGCCTGTGTGTGTGCTACGGATATCGAGATTTACATGAATGCTGCTGCATTTAACAGTTTCAAGTGAAAGATTGCCCCTCGATGCTTGTTGTAAAAACGGTTGTGTGAGACAATATTCTGGAAACCCTCTTAGATTACGTTAAGGTTTCAATTCTTTCCCCATATTTGCTGGTTTTGGGGTTTTACAGCACAAATTGAAAGTTAAGAACCTGTTGGTTTTCATATGGTAGTTATTTTTCAGTTTTACTGGCATTGGCAGATGTTGATAAACATGCACAGCAGATTCTAATAGAGTCAATGTTGAACTTCGAAGAAATGGTGCTTCAGGACTGGGACAACAATACTTACAAACTGTTCCAGTAATGCCTATGATTTTTAAATTATTGCAGTGCTGAAATTTTACAAGTGATAAATTACATTGATTTGGATAAAAATAGTCCACTTTCTGACTATACTGAGAATTTTGTTCTTCAAATGGGTGTAATTTCTGGTTTGTCAGATGTCTTTCAAATTGAAATTTAAGTTGATTTCTTTTCGTTTTGAGATTTTAGGAATTAAGGAGTTTTACTTTTTGATGAGGTTCTGAAGAATCCAATGATTGTTATGTCACTGGATGGTAATACAGGATATTTTTCTGAGATAAAGCTGTTAAGCATGCCATGTGGCATACTTCAGTCATATATTTATTTGAAGAAAGTAAAGCAAATTATGTTTGCGATTTCATCTACAAATATGTCTTGTAGTGTTAATCTGTATTACATTTATAAGATTCTTAATCTTGTATACAATATAATGCTGATTAACACTATACGGTATTAAGGATTACAATATTAAAATTAAAAGTGTTGAAATTGTTCAGGATTTGCAGAAAGCATAGTTTTTACAAATCCCATTCATCAGAAGTCCTATGACTGCTTTTTATTCCCAATTCAGTTATTCATGGTATTGTGTGACTAACTTTGTATTTTGTGAAATATGAGCCGTCAGATTTTTGAGACAAGATTTTGTTCTTTCATTTATTAGATGTATGTTGTAATTTTCGTTTAATTTGGGAGTAGTTGCTGCTAAGAAGAGGAGTTAGTATCTCACTAGTCTGATATTTTTTATAGATCATGGCTTGATGTTACTCCTAGTGCCATAATTCTGTTACATCCAATGTTCACATTTTGTTCTACATTTTAACACTTTCTGTAGCCGAAAATATCTGAAAATGATTCTATGTAATGATGATTAAGTATTCCTCTCCTTCTGTAGGTTTACTTACTTTGTCCTCTCTTGCTATTTGTATTTATTTGCTAAAATGTATGATGTATCTTAAATTTAAGAGAATGATATCATTTTTGGTTTAAAATAACAGTGAGTCTGGAGGACAGTGTGGTTATTTGACTTCAAATACACCTGGATACTGTAATGTACGGATGATGACTTAAGTTCATGGAAATGTTACCTCAAATAATTTAATGTTGCCTAGTGTAAATTCAATGAATTAAAGTATCAGCTGAGAATGATTAACTTAAACTCATAAGGCAGAATGCAGATGTATTTGGTGCTTTTATCCATATTACTCTTGAAATAATTGCTGACTTCAGATGTACACTTGTTTACTAGATAACTTCCAGAATGTGATTTTCTCTATAATAATGGTAAAATTTTGTTTGAAATTTTTCTATCAAATTGGCAAAAGTATGAGTATCTGATAAAATATCCAATTTTAGCTTCCATCCTTTTCATGTTCAAGAAATTCTGTTAATCTTATTTGAAATCTAATGAGATTTTCTTCTACCATGTAATTTTTTTGCTGAATAATTCTCAAACAAATGTGTACATTTAAATTACTAATTATACACATTATTGCATACCAGCTAAAATTGTGATCAAGTTATCCAAATTATTAGTCACTAATAGATGGAGCGCTTCCAGTGTTTTTATGTCCCTTATTTCATTATGTTAAGCAAATAATTAAACCCATTTTAAGTTGAAGAGATATTTCAAAATTCTATTAAACATTTGCAGCATAAGAATTTGTACATATATTTTCATTGTATAATTTCCTTCAAATTATAGCAATTAACATTGAATATTTGTTGGAGTCATATTTTTTCAATTTGATAATCCAGTGTCCTTTATAGAGCCATTGTTAATACTCAGAATTGTAAATTCTTTTGTCCATTCAACATGTCCAGTGAATTTTCTGAAATATTTATTTGATTTATTACCTTTCCTATGGAATGATTACTATGACTGAATCCTTAGAATGAAAATTCTGCAACACCTTCATATATGTTGAGAAGTGAGAGTTGCTTCACTTTATCAAATAATGAAGGAAACAATGGCTGCTTTGCAATCATAAAAATTTGCCAGCTTGTGTTATGAGATAAGGCCTAAAAATTTCATCTTGGGATTTTGGAAAGTGTTATTTTGAAATATTTTTGGTGTTCATTATCTAGCTTGCTAGGGTGGAGAAATTTGGCAATGCATTTCAGCGGCAATCTAAGAATTATTTTCCTATTAAGAGATGTATATAATGTACAAATTGTTTCATATGTCTGTCCTTGCTGTGTTGCATCTTACAAAATTTTAATTTTACATTGGTTGTTTATAAAATGTGTACATTATTTGAAAATGCTTTAACCATCAGATCTGGAGTTATTGCTAATCAAAAATAAACTTTGTACTACCCCTGTGAAAATTCCCTGTCAACTTCAAAGCAAAGAATTTATTTTATTGTACAACTTATCTTTAAATTTCACTCATTTTTTGAGTGAAATTCCTGAGTGTATATATTTGCATGATAGTGTATTTGTTACCAACTGATTGCTAGGAATACACTACAACCATTGTAATTACTGCATGAATAATGTGATTATTATTATTTTCAAAAGTTGTTCTGGTCTTTCTAGTTTATTTTTCATCATGGAAAAGTTGTCAATAAAATATATTGGTTAATCAAATAGTAATCGTTGAAGGGTCTTTGATGCTGAACTTAATTATCTGCCTCTTGCTTTCATTTCTGATTATGAGAAATAAGCTTTGAAATATCCCTTCATCGTATAAGCTAAACAGTTTGCATCTTTTAATAGTCTCTGTCTATGATAATTCTTACATATTTAGATAGTTCATTATACGAAAGAGTATTGAGATCAGGCTTCCTATGCTTTAACTGTTGGTAGCTTAATTACTTACAGCATTCCACTCTTATCTCAGACTAGATCATTCACATGAGGCGATAGCACATGAGGTGAATAGATCTTTTTGATGAAAATAACTTAAATTTAAGGTATCAAACTTTAATTTTATTGCTCTAGTTCAACAAAAGAATTGAATTTGATTCAGAAATATTTCATAGAGCTTCCCAAGAGAGACCAGCAAATTAAAAATATGGATTTACCATAATCTAACGGATTGCTATAGGAAATCCAGTAAAGGAATTCTTAAAATACTAGTAATGTAAAAATTGTCTAGTTTCAGATACAGTTCAATGTAATGTAAACACTACATTCAAATATTCATAAGTATTGAATTACAAAACTAATTAATTTTAAGGATCACAAAGAAATAATTTCAAAACATCTTAAAGTTTTATTCTTAAATGAGAGAAGAGTGGTAAGTTATGTCTGTTACAGATACCTCTCATAAATGCATTGTATTCTGAAAGGTAATTGCAACATTCTTATTTTTACTAATTTAATTAGTTAATATTTATTGGACTCTCGGACTATATTTCAAGGCAGGGATTACTGACCTCTGTCATGCAAGGGGTTATCTTACTAGCTTTGTAGTACTGTGGTCTTGAGCTTAAATCCCATTTTAAAATAGACGCTGAAATCACTTGTTATTGTACCCATCACTGTAATTTGCTTTAACAAACTTTCATGAAGTATTGTTCATCTAATGGAAAAAGGAAGAGCTCAATGATTATGAATACCTGAGTTTGTTTTTGCATTACACAAAGATATTGCAAAGTAGATGTTTTACAAACTGATTTTTTATCACAAAAGAGAAAGGTTGAAATATTTCATATATCACATGTTTATGCACAAAGGAAATAATTTTGCACGTAAGGAAAATTAATTTGCTATTATTTGCGGCTATGGTTTATTACTTAGAGTTAATGTGATTTGTTTTGAACCATGCATTAAAAGAAGTATTTTTCTAATAGAATTCTTTTGTGAGAGTTAATTTGGAGGAGATGTCTCACTTCCTCGATGCTCTTTCTCTCGAAAATCATCTCAAGTGATGGGTCATAGTTGTATGCTTAAATTATTAAACATTAAAAAGAATCTTTAAAATATACACCCTTGATCTTGTCTATCGGTCAGCCCTTCATTTTTATGGAAAACTTTTTTTGTATTTAAGAATGTATGGTTTATGTCCTGTTATATGTCTTTGATATTTATTTTGACTATAAAACATGAACGACTATTATTAGATATTCAGGAATTTTTAAGAGAAATCTAATTTTGCTTGTTTAGAACAGAGATTCTTCTAGCCTGATAAGAGCACATACAAATAGAAGAATTACTATCCAACTTTGAGGAAAAGGTGAACAAAGGAGGTGAATTGTATCATATGAAAAGTCTAGCCGAAAAAGCTACAACCAGTATGGTACAGTTTTCAAAGGAAAATTAAGGAATTATTAAAGGCAGATTAAGTTTTTATGAGAAAAAGTGAAGCACTGTAGGAAGCGATTCTGCCATTGCATTTAATTTTTGAAAATTTTGGAAAAAGGGTGGTAAAAGAACTTAAGTTTATGGATTTTTAAAAGACATTAGATAAAGGGAAAAACATTACTTAATCATCAGAAAGGTTGTAATTCGGTACAGATACTGGGCCCTAAATAAAAATGCAGTGGTTTCAGGTCGATTGTAAGGCTTTTCTTCCGTAAGCAGCAGATAGTGAAATATGCTGGGTAAGATTGCAATGAAGAGTAGTAAGTAAACCATATTAGAGAACTCCTGAAAAACAATCTGTGGAGTTTATGAGGATCTAAAGCTTATAATTTCAGTGCCATTCATGACAGAAAAATCAGTAGTCTAACAAAAAATAAAAATTACGTGCGTGTATAATATCTTGTATCATGGCATTCTCTTCGCTATAGTTTGTTTTGAAGAGGTGCTGAATGCTGCTCTCAAGTCCAAATATTAACTCACGTTCTTTTGAGTTATGATCTCTTCAGTTCGTTAGGAAAAATAAGGGGCCTACATCTTCGTAACTTCCATGTTCCCTCTTTCCGATTGTCTTGTGATTTTATAGGTATGTGAGTTCCGGCAATCTTAATCGAATGATTACATGAGTAGACACATTGCCTAGGTATTTTTATGAAGTATTTAGCTAATAATTTGGTAAGTATGACGGCGGGAATGATTTTAAAATACATACACTGTAGGAAAGCCAATCATCGCTACGTTTTCTTTCCAGCTCTCAGTCTCTTGCATTCGCAAGATTATTAATAGAAGTGAAGTTTGCTGCGCGAAGCTGCCGTCTGCGTTTAAAGGATTCATTTTCGGTGACTGGTGATAGTAAAATACAAATGTTTCTCTGTCATTCATTCAATTAAATTTATAAATTTGTATATTCAATTACTCATCACCAGTTGATTGCATTGCCTTGTCTAGTTAAAAAGACGTTGGAATGTTACCATGTGAGTCGGTAAACCATTTTTATGTTATCAAGAATGGATTATTATTTATTGAAATGAAAAGAGTTTTAGAATTATAATCGGATAAATCTTGCATCTAGAAAAATATTAATTTGTATTTCAGGGAAATATATCACGGGAAGCAGAAATGTTTTCGGTCCTTTTGGCGTGTTTTTGTCCTCACGAACGTATGCAGCTAGGAAAGGATACAGAGAAAAGGCTAGAAAGAAAAAAGTAAAAGTCGAAGAGAAAAAAGTTGGATTTATTCCTCACAATTTAAGAAACCTCGACAAGTAAGCGCATTTTTATTTCCTAATTATTTGGAGAGGAAAAGTCGATTGCTGGGTAGGTTTTTCATCTTTCAAATTAATAGAGGAAAGAATCCTCTTTCAGAAAGCGTTTGTTTGAATCTATCTTCACAGTTTGCCTGAATGAAATTTGGATTTGAACCTTTCGAGCTCAGTCTCAGATTTTTGAGCCTTATGTTGTAATTTTCTACTTCTAGTTGCATTATTTTAATATTTAAAATCGACTATAGAATTATCATCTAAATTTTTAAAATATTGGAAATTAAACTGACTTTAATATTTGATGGTGTTAATTTGTTGCTTCCAGTGAGAATTTTATATTAATCTAGTTAATCAATAATGATTTAGAGCGGAAGGTTTGTGTTGATCATAGAAGCTGTCGTCGGGTAATCCTATATGATTAATCCTCTTCTTTTTAGATTAAGACCTACTGCCAGCAGAAGACTTGATGACAGTTGGAAAAAGGATCCTACAGATAATGTATATCTTGGTAGATTTTACAAATGGAAAGTGTACAGTTTCGCTGAAGCACTTCAATGCCATCGTGAAAGCCATCATCCTACTGTTTATAATCTTCCAAGTGCTCCATTGAATGTTACTATAGAGTTGGATATGCGTGCAGACAAAAAGGTTATTTATTAATTTTTATAAGCGTTCATTTGATTTTATGCAGTAAAACATTACTAGTTTTCTCATCAGATTATTGTGTGGTAACAATTATAGGTGTTAATTTGCTGCTTTTCCTTGCTCAAGTAAAATCGTATTGATTGTACGGTATTATTGAAGCAATTAAGTATTTAAGTATTACTGAAGGTTTGGCGAATTGAATTTAATGTGTAGGATAGTGATATTTCAATTTATATTTAGAGGAATCGTTCTCTGTGAATAGGAAAACTTTGAATGTGAGCTGCTCATTTTCTGTTATACAGGCTTTAGTTGTGAAAAATTATTTATTGTCTGTTTCATCGGTAACATCTCATGTTAATAACAAAATGTATGCAGCATATGCGAACATAGAAATAGAAAGGTTACTTGAGGCAAAATGTGTAGAGTAAAAGGCTACAGTTAAAAAATCTAGCTTGGAAGGATGCTCATGTAAGATTCTAACAGGCTTAATTGATTAACAGGTGGATTATTTTCCACTGAACGAATATAATGATAAGGGGAAATATTATTGCTTCGATCTCGTATTATATGCTGTGAAATTGACATAGCTCTAGCTTCCAAATGATATGGTTAGATTTATTTCTTTAAGAGGTTACTGATGAAATATCTATGTAGGAAAGGTTGGAAATAATACTCAGAGACTGTGATCTTAGAGACTTAGAATTTATCAAATCCATAATTTTTCATTTTATTACTCTCACACTCATTTGATTTTATCATTAACAGTAGAATATGATTTATACTCTTGTGAAATTCAAAGGTGTTATCAATCTATTTTTTAAAGAGTTATTGATTGACAAAGATCCGTCAGCATTTTTCTCTTTTCTGTGGTTCAGGCAAATTCTTTCAAAAGAATTACAAAAATCTTTTTCCAAAATTAATACCTTGCTTATTTCTTTTGAACCATATTTAGGGTTTATAAATGACAGCGAAAGTATGTTCAAGTTTAAGTATTTTTTAATCATAGAAATACTCAAGGTTCTTCAGGAAATCTGTTTCGGATTCTGCCATGTAACTCAAATTGCTGTTATGACCGTGAAATTCAGACGAATCAAACTAAAAAATTTCATCAAACTATCCGAATTTTATTCCCAAAATCTAATATTTTTGCCTTCTAATGCCTTTCTTGTACAAAGAAAAAAAATTCATTTAAATTTTAATATGTATGTTTCTTTTAATGTATATCACTTCACCCTATTTTTTATTCATTCCTTTCTTAGTGAATTTTGTTACTAGAAATTGATTTTTGATGTTTGGGTCTTCTACCCTCACTCCATGTGAAAATGTTTGTTTATATTCAGTGTTGTAATATTTTGTTTTTTCTTGTTATCATACTATTTTTGTGACAAAATGAACATTTCTTTTACAGAATAAATATATTGAAAAGTTCTCTCGTATTGCGGGCATTCCATATCCATTCAATCACGGAGAATCAAGAACAATCATTGCATTTTGCAAGACAGCAGAACTACAGCACATTGCACTGGAAGCTGGAGCTAATGTGTCAGGAGGCTCAGAACTTATAAAAAGTATTCAGGTAATTTAAGCCAGTCTATAAAAGTCTCAAACTTGAAAGTTAGTTGGTTGTAGTACAAACTTTTATTTCTCCTTCAACAATTTTCAGTGATATTATTCTTGATTGTATATAATTGCATTGAAATAAAAACATCTCTGTGTATGTAATATTGCTTTTTGTTGAAAGAGCTGGGATTGAGTTGATGTAAGAGGACCCCTATCTATACCAATATATTTTTGGGTTTTCTGTGTTAAAGGAATCCAGGGAGAATGTTTAAGATAAGAAACAAGAAATGGAAAGCATCGATCTTCAATCTCTCTTCCTCAGCATCTTCTGCCTTCCCATTCTCTATCCCCAAGAGAACATACCATTTCTTTTGATTGTCAGGGTTACCTTAAGTCTCTATTATGTTTTCTGGCCTCTCATAAACTCCACTGGCTGCTGTGTGAATTTTGAACATCACTGTATCATTCTGCTGCAAATGAAACCATTATATATATTAAAAACGTAACGGTGTCTGTCTGTCTGTCTGTCTGTCTACAAAAAGCGTTTATCTCGCCAATGCCAAGAGCTAGAGCGATGCTGAAACGTGCATTCGATGTAGACTGCTGCACCCTACAATGTGGCAAAATTTTCTTTAACCTGAACGGCCCCAGTTCGAACCCAGAGAAGAAAAACCGTTCTCATAAGAAATGCACGTAAACCTCACTTTTATCGGTTGTAGGCTACATTTCTTTTGCAAATATAAATTAGAAACAATAGGCTTACGAAATCAAGATAAGCACCAAAAGAAAGAGAAATGAATAAAGATTCTTATTTTGGTCGTGAAATATCGTTATCGAGTCGAAATGGCGAGAATTCGGTTAAAATAAACGGAAATTTTGTGAAATTCTGAGGCTATAAACAACGAGTCCCCTTGACGACGAATGTGATTGTTGAAACCGAGGTATTGCGTTTTCCCATAAGAATACACTATGATTGATATGTCCATATGAAAGTAATGATTATAAATGACTGATAGTACATGTTCATAGTCCAGATGTCTGGTCCAGACCAAACAACTGCACCCAGAGGGTGCATGCGCGCGGCTAGTAAGTCTCTATTATGTTTTCTGGCCTCTCATAAACTCCACTGGCTGCTGTGTGAATTTTGAACATCACTGTATCATTCTGCTGCAAATGAAACCATTATAAGGTGAAGCCAAAAGGCCAAATTTCAGTGACAGAATAGCTCTATTCAAATAGTTTATCTACAAATTTGTATGAAGGAAGATGAATTGAATCATAACGCAAACCTTGGCAGAATATTTTCCATCCTATTTTCAGTTGATGTTATTAGCAAGGCTGATAACAAATTAATGTTTCAGCGGTGGGTTTAGGAAGTGAGGGTAAGACTGCATGGAGCAGCTGAAAAGGGTGTCTATGGCTTGATAGCCACAGTTTCCCCACATCTGGTCTAAATAGTGGAGTTTTCCTTCAAAGAGAAAAAAATGGTAACAGTAATGAGGCTTAAAAATTTAGGAAACCTTTTTAAAGGAATTTCTTTGTCTTTAGCTTTAAGGTAGTTGAGAGAACTCAATCAAAAGCAATAGCAAGAAGAAGAGAGATAAAGGGCTATGCATTTCTATTGCTAAAATGAAATTAACTGAGGAATGGAATATTTAGCAATTAAATTGGGGAAAAACAAAAACATACTTTTCTGTTTCTTGTAAGCAACTTAGTTTCAGTTGAAGTTTGGTTCCTTGTTCTTATTATTTGCTTAGTTTTAGCCTTTTATTTCTATTACTGTAGTTATCAATCCAAGAATTACAAAAAGAATTTTTATAATAATATAATATAACACCCTGTTACCTTTTAAAAAATGTGATGCGATGATTCTTTGTTACAGTAAGGAGTAGTAAATAATTATATTTAACAACATCTCATATGAGGTTGACAACAATATCCACTTATATATTTTATATTTTGTTTTCAGGTTGGAGATATATCCATGCATAATTACCAGTATGTTGTAGCTCATAATGACATTCTTCCAGAATTGGTGTCACTTCGAGGTCTGCTTAAAAAAAGTTTTCCTTCCACACGAAATGGTAGGTTTGCAAAATTTCCAGAAATAATGTACTGATATAAATTTAGTCATTTGTGCCACTCAAGCTAATAGCTTGACTACATACCTCTTGTATTTCTGTGATAAATTATTTTCAGTATTCCAGCCATTAAATTATTGTGTGAATTTCTCTTTCAGGAACTCTTACCAATGATGTTGCTGAGGCTATAGAAAGGTTAAACACAGGAATAAGTTACTCTGTCCAAAGAGATACTTATGAAGAAGATTATGGTTGGGCTGATGCTTGTTTGGGCACAGTAAGTGATCCTTAAGATGAATAATAGTAAAATTCTATCTTCAGCTCGTTGACTAGGATGAGTAATTTTTTTCCATTTGAAGGACACATGTGAAATCATTTGGTCTCATGTGTAACTTTTGCACTTTTCTTGCTTGCTGTCCCCATTTATGTAGACAAATTGAAACTGTAAAAAGGTAAAGTAATTCAATCTTGATGTTATACATGGAGGATATTTCCATCTCTTTTCTCTTTATGTGATTATGCATTGAGAAACAAAATTATCCAAGTTTCTGAGTTTTCTATAAGTAGTGAAAAAGTTACACTTCATTCCAGTGAGGGCCATATGTGGCCTGATGGCTTCAGGTTCTCACTTTTAGAACCATATCTTTTGTGCATATTTTTATCCACAAGTACCATTTCTTCAATGCTTCTCGTTAAAGTTTTACCATCCCTGTGGCATTTTTCTGATTCAGCTAAATCATCAACAAATTAATGCAGCTTGATCTAATTTGATGATTGTAAGGCCTTTTGCTGTAACTACCCACATTCTGATATAAGATGTGCCTGTGAGAATTTTCCTTATGTAATATTATAACTAATCGATTAAAGCATATTTCTGTGATTATAAATACAACCATAGTTATGGCATGATTCTCTCAGTGTGCCTTCACATTGACCATTTTTATACTAATCATTGTGTCTTTTTTATCTTTCCAGTTGGATATGACAGATGAGCAGCTTGAAGGAAACCTTAAAGCCCTAATACTTGATATCAACTCAGTGCGTCCAAAGAGAGATGGCCCATTCATCACAAGATGTCTTATAATATCCCCACCTTCTGTTGAAAGGTTGAAGGTTGATCATAATCTTTATCTTAATGATGTGAAAAGAACTGTTAAGTCTCCTCATCAAAAGAATGCAGTTGAAGAATCTGAAGATCTCAAAGATGAATCTGAGAAAGTGGAGCTAATGAATAAAGGATGACTTAAGTGTCTGTTAGTTAGCTTAACCTGCTGACATTTTGTGAGGAAATTTTGTGTGATTTATTCACCAAAAAGTGTATTTTAGACATTTAGTTATTGTCTATAACCATTGTTCTTGTGGTTATGGTGAGCAATGTTAAGTGCTACCTGTAAATAGTGGATGAAATATCATACATTTGAATATTAAATATGAAATTTTCTTGGAATCCACAGATATGTATTTGCTTTTTGTGTCTATAATGCCAGTAAATAGCATGATTTTAGCCTCTTCATTTTACCTTAAAACAAATCAATAAGTGACTTTGATAAGATAGTTAAGGTTACTAGTAACATCAATTTAGTAAAAAAACATAACCTCCTTGGGATCTAATGATAGCATTCTTTGATAAAATATTATAGCATTTATAGATGAAGCTTAGTTTTACCTTTGTCATGAATTAAAGCATTCCAATTATTGTAAGTTTTTACCTACAATACATACACCTTACCTACCCTTGTTAAAATGAGTTCTAATTAGGGTATCTAACCTGGTCAAATCAAAATGTCTCTTAGGTCTTTTTCCTCTGTCTTTGCAAATAGAATACTGGATAGAACATAGGTTAATCAGTGCCATTTCATTTGATTTCTGAGAATGACATTGCAATGGCTATATCAATACTAATACTAAACCCTGTATCATATCAAGAATGTGTCAAAAATTTGAGATTTGAAAAGATTTCTTGAAAGTGAAAAGTGGATATTTAATTCCAAAAACCACACGTTTTCAATGCAACCTTCTGTGTAAGACCAACAAGAATGATGGGAAACTTTGAACAGATGACTTTGTGGGTAGGAAAGCAGAACATGAATGTAGCCAAGTGGCGAGTGCTTCTAAGTTAAAGTCATCAATCACAACAACCTGCACAGAAATAGGGTTTGGAAGAATGGTTGTTTTGGAATAATTGTATTTGAATAAAATTCACAGAGTGGGGCAATATATACTGGAAATCCATTCATTTCTCATAGTATTTGCTTTTTGTGCTTCATTTTTAACTTTCCTTGATAGCAATGCATTATACCAGAAATGCACCAATGCTGTTTTGTCCCTTCTAATTTTAATTTTCTCAGAGATCTACAAAATTCTCCTTTATTGTTAAAATCACCAATTGTTTTGGAGGGAGACATCAGTTACGTGAAGTTATGATTTTGGGAGGTCTTAGAGTCTCTCATATTTCTCCAAGCAGAAACCAATCTTAATTGACTTATTAACTTAATTATTTTTATAAGTAAAACTCACTTAAGAGACATTTTAGGGAAACTAATGAAAACTGCAATAAAAGCGAAATATTGTTTTATCTAGGATTTGACAACTTAAAAGTTATTGCACATTGGAAGACAAATGAGAAGAGTTTCTTGGATCTTTGATTTTTAATAAAGTGCACTTTCAAAACAAAAGGGATTCTTTTTTAGTGAACATTTTTAGGTAGAACTGAATAGTATCCAGAGTCCACAAACTATTGTGGTGTAATACTGGTAACCTTATCATCATATTTTTGAAGAATGGCCATCTTTTTGGACAAAGAGCACCCTCCTTAGCTACTTTATTTTTTCCACGCTTCACTTTAACATGATGACATTTTTACCAGACCAACAAATGGGGAGGAATAATGAATATTTTACTAGCAGTGGTGAAAGGTTGTCGCAAAGAACTCTCTCTTAGTATGCTTAGCATAAACCTAAAAAATGAAATTTAAAAACTAAACATAGCAATAACTTGAGCTTCAAAAGTGAGATCAAAAATATATTGAGTTATCGTTACTGAAATGAGGGTTTCTCTTAAATGCTATCAAATACACTAATTATTAGGTCCAGTTTACCAATCTGCCTTCATTCTTTAATTCGTCTTTGCTAACTCTTAGGATAATGTTTTCGAATTAATATTTAGTCAGCTTAAACTCTCACTCCTCCATCTATTTATGTTTTGCTGGAACTACTTCTACTACTATTTACTCTTCTATTCTCTAAAACAATGGGCTGATTTCCACATTCCAAAATGAGTCTAGTATTATGCTATCCAGTTTCATAAGTATTTGCTATCAATCTCAGAATGTTTTTATCCCTGGGTATTCCTATCAATTATTTATGAAATCAGTTCCAGGGATGGATTTATATAAGCAATATTTTTCAGTTGTTTACCATAACTTTCCCTTCACAAAATAATTAACTGTTTTGATTTTATAATGCTCTTGAAGGTGTCT
This sequence comes from Pachydiplax longipennis, assembly GCA_036926295.1. Classification (NCBI taxonomy): domain Eukaryota; kingdom Metazoa; phylum Arthropoda; class Insecta; order Odonata; family Libellulidae; genus Pachydiplax; species Pachydiplax longipennis. The sequence goes on along the minus strand of JAVFKF010000010.1, from coordinate 17,863,455 downwards.
ATTTCTGCAGATATTTGGTTTTATTTCAACAAACTAATGATTTGGCTTGGAATTGGAAGATGGGTAAAACTAATTTAAATCCTGTTTTGGTTATCAAAATCATAATAATTTATTCTTAAGTTATGTGCACTTTTTGTGCACCTCAGCTATACAGAGATTACTCTCTGCAAAAGCACCTTTGTTGTCTATTTTATTTTGGCATTCTACTGTCAGCCATTTTCAGTACCAAATCAAAACTTATCGGTAAATAAAGAGGTCTATAAATATTGATGTAAAATACTCCAAAAGCAGACTCACCTTAGGAACTCACAACAAACAAATATGATAACTAAAGGACTAAAACATATGCATGCAACATTCAAGAAGCAAATCACAAAAGTGATGCTCACTTGAATAGTGTGGAAATAATTTCTGATTTAAATCATGAAAAAATTATTCAATCTTTTTTACGTTATAATTGAGTAAGAAGTAATATTAGTGGAAAGTTGCTGAAAACAAACATTAATGAACTGATTTTGGCGTAAAAATTATTTTTGTATTTTCAGGCCATTTTCACCCTTTCAAGTTAAATTTAGAAACTAAGAAAATTTAAACTTAGAATTAGGAATTATCTATGTAAAATTTTTACGTTTAAAATTCATGTGAAGCTCAAAAATTGAAATGAAAGAATGATTTATTAGTAATAGAATGATCAACGTCAGAGCTAACATCCAAAGTCCTTTACAACCTCTATTTAATTCTCATTACTACTCAAAATTTTGCAATTAATTTTTGCAAATGAGTAAAATTTCAATGATTTTATAAAAGTGAACCGACATCAGTCGAATCAGTTAATTTAAGAGAGTCGCTCGTGAAGCATGATTTATTAATTTTCAATATTCAATACGTTCCCTTGGTCAAAAGCCAAAATTTTACTTATCAAACCCTGAAAATGGAATGCCTTATTTATATACAATCTATGATAAATAGTTTTACGACGTTTTCTATTTGCTGTGAAATTTTTCTTCAGATAATACGGTGATTGTTGAATACACTTATTGAAAAAGAGCGCCACTTCCAAGCTGGAGTATCTAAGTTGGAAACTTCTACAGCAGATGGCGACAGCGGTGTTTCACCTGTTCAAGAAGGTTATGAGGCAAGAGTAGGACAGGTAGGTGACAGAGTAAGACCCGCCTGGAACGAAGTGAGATGTGGTGCTAGCGGTGGTGTTAGACAGTGACCAGGTGGCATCCGGAATTCCTCAGCTTCGGAGATCTTCTTATCGTTGAAGTGGTGTGGCCTCTCTAATACAAGCGACAACGTAGAGATTTCAACGCCTGGTGTGCGTTACGATGCTACAAGACTCCCGAAATGTGTGAATAACTTAAAGTAGAAGGATTTTCTTATTGAATCTTCGATGCTTTGCCGTAAGAAGATGGAGATTGAAGCTGTGACGGCTTAGATAGTGAAGTTGGAGGGAGATACCTGGAGTTCTAAGTAAGTGATTTCAACGCTCCTTAATACTAAATTTAATAAATAGGAACTAACAGACGTAATAATCATGAGAAATAAAACCTCTTTCATTTACGGAAATGAAATATATAAGTTTCGTATTTGGTAATGATTTACGCGTCAGTAAGATGGTTTTGTGTTAAGTATATTGTATGGTCGTTTAAAAATATTTATTACATTTGCAAGTTTTATATAATTTATGAATAATTTGGCACGGTGTGGTTATAAAAATATTTTGTTTTCTTATCTTGGCGTACTGATAAATAAAATCTCCTTAAAAACTCTCCTTAATAAACTTATAAATTAAATCTCCTTGAGCAAGTTACATTATTATTTCGGTGTATAGAGGAATTAAATCCTCTAAGAAATTTTAAATGATAATAATAGAAAACAAGTCTTTAGTGTAAATACCCATGAATTTTGATGTTTTCTCCCACTATATAGGTGTGCATCTTAATTAATACATAATTTTACTTCTCCTACTCCTATATTTCAAATAAGTCACATTATTCATAACAAATGACATTCTCATTTTCTAGTTGATAGTAAGAAACTTCCATATTTTTTGATGGAAATATACACTTACATCATCCTCCATCACAAAATGAAATCGAAGATTATTTACAGTTATTCATGTAACGTACCAAGATTAATTTTTATGCTTTTGGATCTATAAAGACGGCGAAATTGTAGCTTGTAAGAGCAGATCTCGTTTTCTTTTCTTCTTGTTTATTAAACATTTATTAACATTGATTATATCTGCCTATATTATCAATGGGAACTCATATTTTTAACGAAGGATTCCTATCATAGCATTAAAACGGAATTGGACGAGCCGGATTCTTCTGCTGGCCCGAGCTCGACATACCGAACGATGCATAAACCTATTTGTTTAATTCATAATGCCCAAAATAACATTCACTTACTATACAACTAAAGTAATAAACACAATCAGTACGAAGGGCTGACACAAATAACCATACCGGGATTCGAACCCGATGTTCTTGGAGTTGGAGTGTTAGCAACGCTAATCACTCCGCCACCACGGCCTATATTAGTTATTAGTAGTTAAATTTCTGTTTTTACTTCAGTCATACATGTAATAAAGTTTTGAACTGAATTTTACTAAGTTAAAGGCTGTCAATGAACCAGCATACACTGCAAACTGACTGTGATCGCTTTAAGAAAGATGACTTAATACCCGAAGATCTTTCTTTACCTTTGTATAAACTACCTTTTTCAAATCTACTTTCTAGTATACTTTAGTTATAGAAAATTAAATTTATTAAAATAAAATAGATTATTTATACATAAGCGTTGTTTACTCATATATTATTGTTTCCTTTATCTTTCCTTTGTCAATTTCATTGCCATGTTTTTTAATTTACATTAATTATTCAAGTTATGAAAGAATATTAAGATGAATTTTGATAGAATAATTGTTTACTTCAAATATATTTTAAATGCCGATGCCTATATATTCCGTGTGTAAAGGAGATTCTTAATTAATAAGTAATAGGTGTTATACTAGCGCTGTTTCACGAATGTTTTGCAAAAAGTGATAACTATTTTATGAGACCGACATTTTTGGACCTTGCATAAAATAAAGGGGAATCCGAGTTTACCGAACTTAAAAGTGCCGTTAAGCGTTCCGGTCGGTTCAGATGGCAGGTGAATGCTATGAGGGCCCTCCTTACCTTTTCTGTTATTCTTAGGTATTGAAAGACTTCGATTGCTGATAAGAAGTTTTTCTCTAGAAGGCGATGCGCTCCTAATATTTCATTTACAGCATATGAGACTGATTGTCTCATATAGAAAAAGCTTCTGGTGTGTAGTATCATTCAGGAGATTATGAATTTCAACTTATAACGCGTGATGTCACCCGTTGACAGTGGTGACGTTACCCGTAAAAATCATTTGAACTTTTTACCAGATATGAAGGATCTCATCTCGCAAAAGTGTTGTTTCATTGATTAGGCGACTCCTTAAGAAGTTCTATAAAATATTTCTTAACTGAGGCTGTTTTTACTGTTTTAGTGAGTCCTCTACGATGAAGAATTGTATTTAAAACTTAAAATGATTCATGGTTTATTTAATGGGAATGATTATGCCCAATTGACAAACGCAACCCTTGAAAGAGTTATTGTTTTGATTATTTTTTCATTATTTACTTGAATATTTACCTTAGAGGTAGTATTTATATAGTTATTCGACAGCTAAGTCATTACGCACTTATAGGCTCCCATTGGGAATCGAACCCCTGACTGCTTTCACCTAAGGCAAACGCGCTAACCACTTGGCTATTCGGGAACCTGCCTTTATTATTTACTGCGTTACGTTACTTCAAACCGCATTCAAAAATGCCCCTTCATAGAAAATCTTATCAAATACTGTAACAGATTAGCACCAACATCAAGTCATACTCAGGATTCGAACCTCAATTCCCCCGAACCGTTAACGAGGGAATTTTATTCACGCTTCAGAGTAATGCGTAAAGACGATAACAGTGTATATAAATCTTTCATCTTGGCTATAATATTTTACTGAGGAATAAATACATCCCTACGGTAGTAGATTCCAACCGGAGTGAGCTGGACATTGCAGCGATAATTTAGAACCCCTGGCACTTTGGCGTCATAAAAGTTTTACAAGGCATATCAATATTAGCAATTGATGTGATATTCATAAAACTGTAGGGCACTGATATGTTATACCGTTCTTCAGGTTATTGCTGCGTAAATATTTACTTCGATTATGTAGCAATCTGCCTACGACTCTCATACACTGTGGTTATAATTTAACAGTACCAAGCAGCAATTAAAATGATCATTAAAAATAATTATTACTTTCAGTTGGATTCGGAATCATAAAAATGATGTTTACTAACACATATCCGACTGCTTACTAATTAGTATTACTAATTTCTAGATACTAAGATACGCGGGTTCCTTGACAAATAGCACCCTAGGAACATTTTCCGACTGGAGTCTGGATAGGAGTGATAACCATATATCGGACACATTAATTTTCTTTTCAAATAAAACTTTTTATTCTCACCTGAGACTTCATATAACTTGGTGAATATTTTCACGGAATTCGTTTAACAAACTCCTTCAAAAGGATACTATCAATTATTTGCGAATGTTTTACAGATTAGCCTGAAATGTATGTACAAAGAAAGGAAAGGTGCCCTGAAACACGTCCAATTTTGAGAGTAGTTTGACGTTTGCTATTACCTCTCATCGTCTATTTTATTTCATCGCCTAATTACTTCTCGAAACAGTGATTACGAAACGAATGCATTCTCTCGAGGCGGAATTTCTCTGGGATTCCTGAAAGGAAATTTCGCATGTGCTCAATTCAGAAAGTCATTTTGTTTTTAGTTCCTCAAGTTATAATCGGGAATGTATGCATCTCGATTCGTTTCCAAGTTTTGGAGAGAGTTTCGAGCGGCAATTATTTCTTAAGTCCCTCGCTGGAGATGAAGTAGTAATTTTAAAGGTTGTTTGACATCTGAGATCATTTCGCACGTGAGCTCTAACCGGGAATCGATCGCGGGACCGCTTTCACCAAAGGTGAACGCGCTGCCCACTTGGCTATCCGAAGATCCCGCTGGGGATGAATCCACAAAGTTGTCTGCATTAGTGTCTTCATACCGATAACCAGGTATTCCGTATTTCCTCTATATTTTTTGAGTATCCTTGTAATTTGGCGATAGCAATGGAATTCTGTTAAAAAACGCAGGGATAGAAAGTCGGAAAAAATAGAACCGGTAATAAAGTTATAGATGTTTACTCCATTATTTAACTGGCCCAAGACAGGAAAATCAATGCAAATTATTGTAGATGTACTTTGAGGATCATTATGAACGTATTGTAGAGTATTTAAAGTCAGATTGGAGAGTAAAGTTTAGCGCTGCTGATTTTTATGTGGACTTCTTTAGCTTCGTAGCGTGTATGTTCTGTGGCAAGTGTATTTAAATCGAAATTTTGTAACGGTATCACTAATGGTGTTCCTGCTTCTATATTTTGAATATCATTCGTACATATCTTGGCGCAGGTTAGAGGAAAATCCATCTTTCATTTAATTTTGTCTCAGTTATGTTCATGCCTGCAATGATAAAGAATCTACTAAAATTTGAGTGGTGTTGATAATGTCATTATTTATTTCCCACCTTATTCAACATTGAAAAATGATGTATAAATGTAAATAAGGGCATCTACATCATACGTCTTGCCTAGTAAGCTTCTTTCGTAGCTAATCTTGTTGGGATTAAGGATAAAAAGAGTAAAGGTAAAGGGTGAAAGGTAACTTTGTACGAAAAGACGTTCACCTAAGTTATTCATTGGAATAAAGACAGTGTTTAGGCTGATGAGTAAACATCAAAACCAATAATCCAATTTTATAAATTTGGCTTTTTGAATAACTAAAACCCCGAAACTGATTCAATAGAAATTTATCTAAATTCCATATGAATAAAATTTGCCGATAGAAATCAATTTTTCAACCACTGGTAACCATATCGTATCACGCATTCTTTCAAAAATTAAGATAAAATAGCCGGTATCCCAGCGCGAAGACTTTTGAGCATCCAGGCACCGAAAATTTAGTAATTTGGAAGCGCCAGTCAGCATTTTGCGCGATTTCCGCCTACGTCATCAAAATCTCCCACTTTCTCGTTTTCGAGTGGGACACGCCGAGTTCTTCGTGATATCATCAGAAGACAGCTGATTATATTAGCAAAGCATGATTGAATATCAGAATTAGCCATAAAAGCAATCGAGGAACGACGATCGAAGTCGGAGTTTATTCACGAAGTAATTTTTGATTACGAATTTATTCTCAAAAACCGAAAAGTGAAACCTTGTTATCGAAAGTGAGTTCCAATCACTTTTCGATAAAAAGGTTTGCTCGAGAAGCACTTTTGCGGAAGTGGGTGTCTAAATCATATTGTTTCGAGAAGTAGCTGATTTGAATACCTCCTAGGATCGGTATGTTTGTTTCATCACCCGAATAGTGTTACGTCTTATAGACCTTTGTTTCATTCTCGCTTACCGACACAGCAATTTCCCTCGAAGTTTGCTCACTCGCGTGTGCTAGAATGGGTAAAACGCCGGTGTTATGCGAATGCATTACATTAGCTGTTTTTATTCCGTAGTCTGCATGCAGATTCCTAGGAATTGCCTCGTTGGAGGTACACGTGATAGCTGAATTGCTAAAATTATAAAACCGAATGTAACTCTCTCCAAGAGAAAGAAGTACAAAGTCTTTAAACTAAAAATCTTTCATGCCTTGTATTTTGCGTTAGTTTTTTATTGTTTTTTCTTTGCATATATCTGAGTGAAATAGCTAAGATTTGGTCTTAAAAATCAGCACCCAACAATATCTCATTTGGAATATAAGAATCGTTAATACTGAGTAAAGAGTTGTCGAATGAAAATAAAAAGAATCGAGAAACCATTTCAGTTACATTCAGTACCAATTTTATGAAAAAATACCTGATTTTTCTTAGGGATGAAATGACGTATGCAGTATCTACTGATGAAAACTAATTTGGATTTAGATCTAGACCTGAATCAATGGAGATTAATGATTTTCAATGTCCAGAGTTTAGGAAAGATACCTTTTGAAAGGTAAACCATGAAAATTATATTATTGTATTGTATTTATTAAAATCGGTAGAAGTAATAGTAATTAATGATAGCGAATATTAAACATTTATTTCCTAAATCATGTTTTGCTTCAATGAGATAGTCGCGCGCTAACTATTTTTTATATTTTAGTTTACGATTTATATTTCCAAGTAGATTTAATTAATTAAAAATTATAATTTCAGTAATTCGTCCAGAAAATGTTCGATATTTTGAATATTTTCTTAGAGTCTCTAGGAACTGTAATTTTAATTGTTCGACTAAGTACCATCGTTTCCATCAATATATTTTTCAAATTTGACATCACCTTGCAAAAGAAAACATTCCGGCGTCAACGGGTAAAGCTCAATGACTTGACGTATACACCTCTCTCCCCGGTATACTCTGAGAGTTTGAAGCTGTTGAGGTTCCAGACCCTATAAAATATTGAACGAAATATTTATTCATTCTACTTAGATGGTGAATAAACTGGAATATCCAGAAAAAATTGAATAATCAATCAGAGAAAATTGAAGTTTTCAATATCTTTGCAATCAAAGGAATTCCAAGTCGCGTAGTCGAAATTTAGCTTCGAACGAAACATGCATAATATTAGCCGTTGGTATCGGAGGGGTTAAAAAAGAGATTTTTACATTTCTATGTCCCATGGGACGTATAACGTAATTGCTTAGTTTTGGACGAATTCTACCATACACTATTTAATGACCGCACGGATTTGAACTCATCTGAAATTGAGATTTTGTCAAAGATAAGAGGTCATGATGTTAGTGGACGAGGGCACAGCGTCTTTGGCATGGAAAATAGCGCAAATCGTGCTGAATTCAATGCGACTTTACTTCTTACAGTACAAGATCTCCTGTCGTTTATCCATAATTACGAAGCTCGTTACCGGCCGCTTCATAACTGGGTTTGTGGATCACAAAAGAACCCCCGATCAAAAGCTGCACGGTTTCCTCACGGGAATTTTATGCAAAACTTTATTTCCAAAAAATAGTGGCGGAAGCCCTTAAGATCGTTTCGATAGACGCATAGTTTCAGATGTATACAAAAGGGTTGCGCAGGTAATGTAATACTGACTCCATCTTTCTTGAAGGTAATGGAAGTGATCATGATTAAACGGGTTTTGAAACGGTCGCCGTTCAATAATTGGTTATTCTGGGCAAACTTGAGAATTGAACTTAAATCGAAATTCATAATGGTATACGAGGTAATGTCTTATTATGTTTGAGGATGAGAAGTTGTAGGTTGTTAGGCCATTGACCGCATTATCACCTTGTATGACAAACTACGTCAACTCAAAGGGTACATTCTAGGTGATGCATAATCTATCCATATGGATTCGTCTTAGTTTCGAGTAGGTAATATATAATAGATATTTATTGCCTGTAAAATTCTGATGTTGAATAATTCTAATAGTCGCTACTATAGAATGATTAGTGGACCCGAATACACATTCTGTAAATTCATCAGCCCAATGAATGGTTTAATCCTAATTCCCTCCACCATTAGCATCAGTAATATTTGGAAAAGGAATTAGGTTTACAGGATGAGACAAATGAGGTAGATTACATTTGTTGTCCTCTCTTAGCCATGTTTATATTAGGGAAATAATTTCACAAAATTTTCAATAAAATGGTTCCATAAATAACACCTTTCATAGTATTCTACAATAATTAATTAATGCTCGGTATTAATGCCATAATTATTCAGTATAACCCATACCCCAGTGGCTATCATATAATCCCAACCATAAAATAAATAATAGATACATTGTCCTCTATTGTGTATCGAGCTGGAATTCATGAAAGAACAAAACAAAATAAGTAAGGTTTCGGAATCTGTGGAGCAATTGAAATTAATTGAAAAGGAAATTAGACGGAAACTGAAAGAACCTTACGAAATCCGAGGAATTAGGTCGGTTATTTGCGATTCCGTCTTTCACTTTTGATGTTTATTGAATTGAACGTTTTCTGCGGCTTAGTGTGTACTTTTCAGCGGATGTTACGCTGTCCGTTGCCCGTTTCCTGCAAATTAACAGCCTTAGGATGTTAAATCACAATGGATGATATTTCCAAATATTAATTTCCATGTAACCAATTTAGTTGCATCAGACATTCTCAGGCGATGGGATGATTCTCACCCTCACCTGTGGGAACTTGTACGAGTAAAATCGTAACAGAGTAGAAGCGTTTTGAAACACAAGGAAAGTGGATGTTTTTATGCATGCGTATTCAATTTAGTGCGTGGGCTAATTTGTGGGTGGATTTGATCGTCTTCAACTCGGGAAGGAAATGGTTGCAAAATATAAAAATGTACATGCATTGTTATGTATCGGCAGTGCAAAGATATGAAGACTGCACCTTTACTGAAACCTCCATAGCTTTACAGTTTCTTTAAATTAAATACTTTAGGAATCTATCTGGTTATCAGAAGAAATTTAACTCAGGGTATTTATAATCGTAGGGAAGAATCTCACTCCTCTAGAGGCGGTTTCTTAGTTTGCTACTGTGTTGGAGAATATTCATACAAACAGTTGCAAAGAATTTATTTTTCGATAATTATCTCCATTCAGTACAGAATTTTTTACCTCGACGGTGATACTACTGGTTTCTAGCACCTTCATGATTAAACATAAATATACATATATATATATATATATATATATATATATATATATATATATATATATATATATATATATATCATCATCATCAGCCATTTTCAATCCGATGTCGGATGTAGGCCTCCCCAAGCGCTTTCCAATTCTCTCTATTCTGAGCTTCTCTTTGCCATGTCACACCTAAGTACTTAATGATGTCTCTGTTCCATCGGTCCTTTGGTCTTCTTCTTGGTCTCTTCACATCTCTTGGTGTCCAGTTCAGAACCGCTCTTGTCCAACGGTCGTCGTTTCTTCTCGCCACATGGCCTGCCCACATCCATTTTAGTGATCTTACTTTATCTATGAATATATATATATATATATACATATACATATATATATATATATATATATATATATATATATATATATATATATATATATATATATATATATATATATATATATACATACACACACACACACACACACACACACACACACACACACACATATATATATATATATATATATATATATATATATATATATATATACATATATATATATATACATTCATACATAAATATGTAGTTTTTTTTTTAAATTTTTTCCCATTACAAAATACTAAAGAATCTAACTCTCCTACAGCCGAATCTTAAACTATGAGAAAGTAAGACAAACGTTACAAATTATTTGTATTTTACCCAGTTTATTGTTCGGAATGGAAATAAAATCACATTTTAAGACAATTTGCAAATTATTGCCTTTCTGATGATCGAGCACCTTTATAATCAAAGAAATTATTTAGCTTGCGCAATAATACGTTGAAGGATACTTCGATTGCAGTAAGAAATGTATTGCTTCAGTATCGAAGTAAATTAGGTCACCCTCAAAAACCATCGAGATTGAAATCATTTAAGGTTGGGTGCGAATGAGCTTTGTCACTGTTATGGTAACTTTTTCTGAAAAATGTAAAGACATATTCGAATATATGATATTCGAATATAAGATATTTGTATTCACGAGTGTATACAACTATATATTTTTGTTCAAGTTTGTTAAGATTTGAACAAATTTAATTAAATCAAGGAAAAGTGTAGAAAAATATCGATTCGTCATGTTATCATTACGAAACGTGGATTTATTCATGTTTTCTATAAAAAATTCATAAAAACTTAAGTTCAGTAAAAAATACAATCACATTGTAACTATATTTCGTTTTCTGTATCGTTTAGCGTAGTAAAGATATTATAAGCTATGCAAAATAAACAATTTGTATGGACATATCTAACCATTTCTAATTTCATAGTTGATTAAAATTTCTAAGCATAATAAAATATATTTTAATTGATGAAGATTCGTTACAAAATCACCAATAATTTGCATCCTGCATACAATTAAGGAGATATCAAATGTAATATAATAGAGATCAGTTGATTTGTCTAGTACAAAATTAAAAACATTACGTTAATTATAATAAATTGCTGTTTTGTCCTAAACATTTTTGTAAGTCGACTAAAGAAGGCAATAGTTAATCATACATCAGCGAAATAATAATTTGGTTTTTCGGTTTCTATTTTCTTTAATTGTTTAAAAACTGCCATGAACGCGTTTTGGTTAAGTTAACTCAAAGTTGTTTTGATACTCATACATTTTCCCCCAGTGGTTCATGGGGAGATAGATGCAAATCAATAGTATAGCAAGTTAAATGCCCGCAGAGTCAATTAATAACCAAATCTTGGGAGAGAAGCGAGCGCTGCTACAGAGTAGCAAAACCTCGAGTTTTGTTTCCTCACTTCTCAACGCTTTCCTGAGCGAGAAAAGACGCACTCCTGCATTCGAATGCGTGTTGATCTTGGCATCGGCATCTATATATTCGCATGCCCTTGCATTACTCTGCATAGCACTAGGAAGCTTCGTTCAAGGAAATCTTCCTCGATTGTTGCTTCTTCGAGATTGAGTACAAATGCTGCTGCGGCTGCTCGTGGCACGTAACGGTAACCGTAGCCTCTTTTTCTTCAAGAAGCGTCTCCGAAGGAAGTTGGTCAGCGAGGTCACCAGGCTCAAGAGACGGAGTTGTCGGTGGTGGGGATTTTGAAAGATGAAGGGAAACCATCGGGAGAGAAAGGAATCTATCCGAAGGTCGCCCTTTTACTGCACAATGTTGTCTTTCGGTTGTGAGCCTACTTCGTAATTTTTCGCGGGTGGGAGTTAAGCATCGGAGGCTGGCGGACCAGGTGGTTAATCGAACGTAGCGCAATGAGTGGTCGAACGCGATTGGAGGAACGATGCCGAGATGTGGGAAGCTCAAATAAATCGCCGATTCCGCGCCGTAGGAAGTTTGCGTCCAAGTGCTTCGCTAATGTTATGCATATTCAGTTTGATGAGATGAAGAATCAGTCGCACAATCATTTACTCCATTACTATCCCAAGTAGAAATTTTGCTTTCAGTTTATTGCCGCTAATACTCTTAGCATAATATAATTGTACGCATTACTGGTTATTTATTTATTCGGTCTATTAATTCGCATAGGGCAAAATCGCCCGTTAATTATGGAAACAGCAACGAAAGGTAATACGAAAATTAAAATTACCAACAAGTACGCAACAATATGCAGTTAGGGAGAACTATTTAAATTTGCCTATTTACATAAAACAGAAATTTAAATAATATTTTTTTATTATTTCCTCAAGGCTGATGCCTTCTCCATGCAACTACTCAAAATAATATTTACGAATAAATTATTCTCTGTAAATAATAATATTTACTATTTACAAATAGAATGACTCGGAGGAGCTTCAAACTTTGCAACGAAAAATCCAGAAAAACATGGGTAAATTTATGGCCCTGGTCCATTTTGGGATCCACCAGGAGATTATTCGCCACAAAATACGTCAAACTTCCTCTTTTGGGCTCCCTTAGCGGCGACCTTCCCCCTCAGCTAGTACGATAATGGTAAATCAGTCTGTGCTGAAAGGGTATATGTGGGGTGGTAGGGAGTTCATAAGTTTAGACAGTCAATAGAATAGGGATGGTTGTAAAAGGGATTTTCTTTAAGTTGAACCGAGATAAGAAATTAAGCCTCAACTGATTCCTGTTTGGTTTTTAAATGGACATCAATACTATGGAATAAATCTGGGAGTTTGTATTTTTAAAATATGAGAAAGGTCGGTTTTCAGTGCGTGTGATTTTAGGGTTCCTGAGGAAAATTATTTTATTAATAATTTTATATTTTCCTAATTTACTTAGTCTGTGGAAGCATTTTTCAAATTTTGCAAGCGAACATTTTCTACTTTTTCCAAAGTTTATATATCCAATTTAGGGAGGAAATGTAAAAGCTGGATGACTTGGCCAATTAATTTTCTTTTCATGCCAATTTGCCGATTGTCTGTGTAAAACGAATCCGATTTATTTCAATTTGCGATTGTGGACTTCTCAGTGATGATTCTGCCGTAAAATACCATATGAAGTATCGCCAGTATCATCACGTCGAAGGCTAATCGAAAATTAGTCTACAAACTTTATCTTAAACGTCTTTGGGATGATGAATCTAGATCGCAAAGATTATTTTTTCACATCATAAATTTAATTCTTTATCCAGGAATATTGGTAATTGATAATTTCCCCGAAATTGCTGACATTCAGCTTAAGAAGGAATTACGATAGATATTGGTGAAAATTCTGCAGCTCTACTCCTTAATAATATTTTAAGTATATCTTCTGTACAAATAAACTTTTATGCGGTTACGAAATATATTAAAAGTATTGATATTGGAAGTTTTATCACTTTTTCTAATAATTGGTTTTATTACTTTTTCTAATCATTCTAATTTTATTCATTAATTTCATCCGTCTTATTTATTGATATACAAATTGTAGAAAAATGACTTTCAATTGAAAGAAACATGTGATGAAGACATTCTGCTATTAGCTGACAGAGAGTTAAATTTTTATATTCTTTATCCTATACTTTCGTTAATTTCTGCTTCTTTCCTTTAAAACATTTGATGATTATACAGAGACTGTATGAAATATTCTCAGTATGGCTTTTTCTTTAAAATTGCCGTAAATTCACGGTAGTTTTTGTGCGAGATGTTGCTCTTCTCCAAATTTTACACATGAAAATCTTTATCAAAGGAGGGATTGAATGTATCGTCTATTTTCGAACTCTGTATGTAAAATTGATACTTCGAATACCTATGATGGCATCTCTGTATCCGCTTGGCATCACTATAAGGGATGTGGATTTTCTGCTTTGCTGGAAATCTATTAGTTCATGGATTTTCTATTTTACGGATTTTTTGTAGTTTGTAATTTTTCATCGCTCAAAATGCACATATTTTACTCAAATTTGACATACTTAAAAAATAATTGTATACGTAATGTTGTAACCTTCAACGGAGGACTTTGCGGAGAATTGAAAGGAAAGGAATTTATATTGGCTAATCGTCCATCAAGAGCTAATAACACGTCTTTAAAATTAATATCCCTTTCAAATGATACACCTGCATATTTCAGCCCTTATTTTAACTCGATTCTCAATTCAGAAACTTTTCCCCGTATTTTAAATAAGCAACTCAAAAGTTTGGAAGCGGAAATTCAAGCGAACTCAGAAAATTAAATATTTTGCAGATCTACACTTAGTCGTAATAATATGATCGTAATTATCACGGATCTTGGGTTATTTTACTGCCTCATTTGAAACAAATCAATGCATAACCAGTAAAGTTATCGAAACTCGAATTGTTGCGAAAGAATTTTACGTTGTAAGCTAAAACAGGAGATGCTTTCGATCATTCTCGTATTCTATAATGCGTGATGATGTTACTGAAAGCTGTGACGAATCAGAAAGGTGTTCACGTTCATTGCGGCCGTGACTGGTGCGTTCACATGATCAAGAAAGGAATTCAATGACGGAGAGAAGCACTCCTTTTAAAATCTTCGTCATATTAGCGTCGATATCCAGTGAAATGTTCGTTTCAGAAGTGACTTTAATGCTCATCTTTCATAAGTAGCATCGCTAGAGTTGTACAGGATTTATGCATCTTCCCAGGGGGTAAGGAATACCTTTAAGAATAATTATGACAAGTCTAGGAAAACTTTCGGACATTTGAAATGAGCTAAGGACGAAACCTCAGACATTTTTTCTCAAAAATCAGGAAATTGAAAGAATTTCGATGATTAGTAGTTTATCTCAACATGAAGTTATGTATATAATGACAATACGTGTATTTTAGTAATAAATAATTTTGAGCTTAATTTGTATATAACAATAAAATAAATTAAAGGGGGCATAAAACTCCCTGATTGATGTTAGGTTTAAGAGCAGTATGTGCCCTTTCATATGTCCGATGGAATGACTGCGATAATCGGAGAATTGTCTTGAATCTAAATTAATGGACAAAAGTCGGCCATCACCTTTTCTTTCTAATATATCATATTCTTATTTTCTAATATAACATTGTGAGGACGAGAACATAAACAAAATTATCCGTTAACAATGGAGTTGGACTTTGTGGTGAATGCATTTGAAAGGTGCGAAGTTTGGGGAAATCTTATCTTCAAGGTGATTTTCTTGTACAAAAAGGAAGCCTTGTTGGATTTTTTATTGTTCTTGTTTCGACCTTACACGGTGATTATTTCAATGTTCTTCTGAAAAATTTTAAAGTGAAGGCGATAGAAACAAATTTTACGTGTATTTCTTATACAGGTACATCTCAATGATATTGCGTCGAACCTGAGCAGATTTTGAAAGAAAGAAGTAGCTTAATATCTGTACGATTTCGAAATTCAATGTTGTGAGATGATTTTAAGCTGTTCTAGGTCTGTCTCTCGAGTTTTAGGAAAATACACGCTCCAACTTATTGAATTATACTTCCCAAAAGCTCTCTTTATATTTTTGTGTTAACTATGTAGGCTGAATCTTTATTTCCTGCTTGCATTGTTTTCCCATATCAGTCGTTAATTTTACATTGGTCCCTTATCTAGGTTTTGGTGTATTATGCATCTTGGGTAATTAATAGTGTCATTATATCCCTGCATAGGAAAATAGCTGTGTGCATTATTAAAAAAAATTGCGCAAAAAAGTTGATAAGAAATTCGTCATAATATGTAATCCCATCCTCCCAAAGGAGATTACTCCGCATAATAACGGGGTATTACTGGAATATCTTACTTTTTGGTTTCACTCGCGATGGGCGTAATTTGGTTAAAGATAGGGACGGACATGAGGACATTTATTCAGGGAATCACTCTCAGTCTCTACTCTCATACTCTATCGGTATCTTTCTTTTGTGCGATCGAAAGCGTATTCTCGACTCTTCGATGAATCCGCCGATAAGAGTGGCGCAGTTGGGGGTCATGGCACCCCTAAACGATACAATGGACGGACAGGTTGCTGGGGATACTTCCTCCTCTGTATAACGGCTGTTGCTTTCAGTGGCCATGAATAAATAAAGGAAAGACAAAGGGTGGCTGAACGTTTCCGCAAAAATATGCCGGTAGTGGCCCGATATGGCGGATGACGACTCCGTTGCAACATTGCGTTCCAATGTCTTCTTCGTTTATAATACTATGAGCGAAAACGTACATGGACCTTTAATTTTGTCTATGAGGCATTCACGCATAATTCACCTGTGAAAGCATTTTTACTTTCCCTTTTTCCCGTTATAGGAAGAGGCACGGTACAACCTAATTTAGGGGAAATTTCTCTGTCTCTCTAATAGCTGAATTCCATTCTAGTATTGGGGACATTTGATGATTTTTCTATCTTACCAATCTCAATTGCGATGTATCCGGAGAAATGGTAGATCTTTATATTTTGATTGTTTGCCAAATGGAATTAGTTGAATGGTTGCGTGGAGGCATTTTTACAGCTAAAGCCTCTTCGATAAGGATTTTCGGATACACATCCGGCGTGCTTGTGGGTATATATATCAGTAAATACTGATTCCACACGCGCTTAAGCCATACCATATTGTTTTCTCTATCATCAGTAAGTCAGATTTATTTAATTCAGCCTTCAGGGTCGATTTGACTCAATGTTTATATAGTATACCAGATTCTATATTATCTGTAATTCACGTATCTTTGATCAGTCATTTTCACTCGTTTCTCATTCTTTTATCCTTAAAATTTTATGCAGAAGTAAATATCTATGTATTTAAAATAAATTTATAGAAGAAAACATTTTTCAAGAAATCTTCATTAATTCTTTCTAGTTTTCTGGTTCTCGTCACAGCATAAATTTTTCATTTTTTACTTCCTCGTCTAGCAATCAAAACATCAACATCTCAGTTTCAGTAAAACGCCGTTATTTATAGAAAATTAAATAAATTTTCACAGCTCTTGTAAATGGTCTCTTAAAAATACGTAACTTTATGAGCTGGATTTAATATGTGACGTAGTCCTTTGTAATGTTTGAGAAAATAATGATTCTACTATGGTACAAAAATTCATCTTTTGACGACGATTTTCAGCTTCTCCTGTATCTTTTTGTTCTTTGCATGCATTTTAAATGGTGGGAAGTAATTGTTTCAATATACCGTAGTTGAAATAACAGGAATTGGGCTCTTGATTGCTAGATAACGTAGAAAATGAATAAAACAGTAAAAGAATATTTTTTTGTGAATTTTCAGTAGATTGTAAAATGATTTCATACCCAGAAGTTCCTTTAAATATACACATATCAAATTCCGGACAATTGAGTGAATGATTTTGTATATTTGAATCATTAATGACTATGAATGAATGAGTGTGAAGAAAGACAGCGTGACCGATTTCGAGGGGTCGTTTCCCGTTGGTTTGGTCCTATAGAAAGGGAAGTTGGAAAGAGTTGGATGCGATGGTGTATGTGGATAGTGCGAGAGGTCCTAAATAGAGGGAAAAACCGAGATTTAGCGGGTTAAATTTGACGTAGGGAATGCTGAAGATTACGTAGGTAAGTGGGAGAGTGAACGTGACTTATAGGTTGAAAAAGAATTAAAGAAAAGATGCATGTCTGTGACAGAAGCAAAAGATGCAGTATGCTAGGTTGAGAAAGATGGATGGTTGAGAATTAACAAACCAAAAAAACATACTTACCCCGAGAACGGATAACAAGAATGATATGGATGGAGGAACTCCAGCAGCTTAAGCTAAATTACCGAACTTTTAGCTTTCTTTAGCTTTATATATGGAGTTACTACAAATAGGCAACGTCCAGGAAGTTGACATTGGGAACTAAAAATTAAAAAAAAACCCTGCCTGATACCCACCCTAGTCTGGAGATAAACCCCTAAGTAATACCCTTAAAGCAGTATGTCATTATCTTTGATTGCAAAATTTACGGTTTTCATATACAAGGTCAAACAGTTCACTGAGTACAGCAATTTAGAAATAAAATCAATTAACTTAACAGAAATATTATTAATATTATTATTTTACTATAAAGTAGTGAAATTATAGTAAATTTGAATTCTTTTATTCCTTTATAAAGAAGCGTTTTAGGAATGGGGAAAATGTAAAAAAAAATCTCCAGGTGTATTACTCCATTCCGTGATCTTCCAAAAGGATTATTTTATAAATTCATTCAGTTGCAATGTTAAATTCAGTTAATATTTGCTACTATTAGCTAAATTTCTTTTTTATAAGTAGCTATATTCTGCGGCACATTAATATTCACTATATACGGCTGTCTCATCCATCTGATGTCGCCGATTTCCCTCAAGCGTCTTCGCTGAAAGCTTAGTTCTAGTTGCGATTGATGCCACTAGCTTTCTCTTCCCTAGCTGTCCGGAAACGCAGAGGGGATACCATATCCGGTTAGAGCGATTATTGGAAAGCCCTCCTCGTTTACTTTTCTCCTATGCAGACGGAAGCCAGTTGTCCCCTATCCTGCATTTCGAATATGAATAGCGCTCTCAAAACTCTTTTGATGAAAATCATTGCGAAATTGTTCATACCATTGAATCCTATATTATATCTGGAGTGAAAAACGTATTACGAATGATTGGTATTTTCATCGACTTCCACTATATTAAATTGTAATCGCATACTAGCATTTGATTTCAACAGAATGTGTGATTAAATGAAATGTTAGATTTAAAATTATAAATAAGTGATCGTATCATGTCAAGTTTCAGGAAAGACGGATTGTAAGCTACAGTTATTAGGATTCTTAGGGGGTGTAAATCGACAGTAAAAGATATAGCGTATTTTTCCTTCATTTGACCGTTACTTGAATGGTGCGATTTGGGATCCCTATGAAGTAGAATTTAGATATCTGATGTTAGATGGTCCAGAATAGAGTGAATTACTTGATTTATTTAATCCTTTTCCTTTGGATCCTTTGCCTTTTGGACAATCCTTTTAGCTTTGCTACATCTCAGGTTATTGAAAAAGGTCGTCAGTATTAATGAGACATTTAATGGAAATGTATGTTGTGGAAATTGTGTAAATGTAAAACTATCAATTGAAAATTCCTTATTTAGGAAAGCATTTCCTCGGCAGGGCTTCCTACCTGCACCACTCGTTACATTCAATATTCCGGAGAAAATCAGATGCAGGTTTTTAAGCTTCGAAACATTCGAGAACCATATCACATGTCAATTTTCATAGACCAGGGGGGCACACCGATAACTCCTTTCGTGAGCCACGTAACAAATCCTTAGCAAATTTATTTTCAATTTCTAGAGTAAACTTTCAGCGACAAGGACAACTTCTAGGCGTGCAAAAGCCATCCTAAAAAGTTAATCTGAAAGCCTTGAAAAGTTCATTTCTCATTAGGCTATAAAAGCGGATACAGGATAAGGAAGTATCATATAATGCATTAAAAAAATTTTGGTTGACACGAAGAAAAATTTTGTGTCAGATTTTTGGTCAACATTGGCACGCACTTTCAAAAAGTTTTCCACCCCTGTCATAGTTTCTCTTCGATTGAATTTCAAAGCCATTTATTTGCTATAAAAAATGAAAAACGCGTGAAATAATGTTTGAAATCGCATGAAGAAATGGAGAAAAAGCCCGTCATGCCTTGACAATTTTATGGAATAGTGTCATGAGTTTGTTGAAACTGTAATACCTGGTACAGATGAAAGGTATTAATATATAGATAGATTAATTGTACTTCATTATGGTTTTAGCAGAGGAGAATTTTAAAATTTTATTAATTTAGTAGTTGGAAATACACTCAAAATGGTAAAAATTCAGTTCAGTTTTCGTATTCAGTTGGCGTATGTTGCAGTAAATTCTTCAGAAGATAGGAATTGATAAGAAAGATGGATAACCTTGTTGCACATATTTTATATTGGAAGTCAAGAGGAATATTAGTCAAGAGGTCCGAGTTTTAAGCGATAGCTATTTATCGCTCTTCGAAAAAGAGTTTTGATAAGCCAATTCTCATCAGAACCGTCAAGCGTCAGACAAATTTCCTATCTATTTAGCTCGATATCTAAATTATAAATGGAAGTATATCCATTGGTCGAATCTACAGAGAAGAATCTCCGACAGAACCCTTGCTGAGCATTTCGGGAAATAAATGTGAAGTTTGGATTTAAAATCTACGTTACTGATTCTGTTGCATAAGTTTAACTTGTGCTAGAGATTTTTTGTAAAGGGAAAAATCTTATAAGAGTACAGCACTATAAAAAATTATATTTTATGTAAATTATATCTATTTTCTGATATTATTTGCTTTATTTTCACCACAATTCTCGTATTAATTACTTAAAGTTGAGACAAAAAATCCATATTCGAAGAAGTATCAGTTGAACAAGCTTTCCATGTGATCGAAGAATATAAACAGGAAAAACTTTTCCAACAGGAAACTATTTCCTAAATTTATTAAAAATTTTACTGAAATCACAAGATAGTACACACGACTAGTTATCAAGTCAAAATGAAGCTCATGCATCGAAACTAGTCGTGTGTCTTTTGTCTTGTAGTTTTAGTAAAAGTTTTAATAAATTTAGGAATTTGTTTCCTGTTGGAAAAATTTTTTCCGTTTTTTTGTTCTTTCGTCATGAAGTACTACAAAGTTACTTGCCAATCCGTCGATTTTGTTCAATATGATCACGCCCGCCTAGTTAACTCTAGTTAAATTCCTGTTTTAATTACATATTTTCTCTCCGTGAGAGGCTTTGGAAGGTGCCCCATACCTTCTATCTATAATGCTTGGAACACATATACTCTTCATGTTTTGGAAATGTTCCCGAGGATAGTGCCAATTAAGGGCACAACAAGCACTCCTCGATTTTATATTCTTACGTGACTTTGTTTGTGGATATGAAACCGTCACGGAGAGGAGACGGAACTATAGGCACAATTACCTCCTTAAAAGCAGCTTTCTTTAATGTTCTCGTTTCTTGGGGCGCTACGCTTTGCAGTTTCTAAATCATAATGCGGATTTCATAACGTTTCCCGAATTCCCTTCAGAACGCTCTTTTCTCATCTCGCTTGAGTTTGTAATTTTGCTGCGTTTTCATTCATCATGACAGTTATCTTCTACACTAGATTTTTCTTTTTCATCGGAAGAATAAGATTTCATGTTGTTAGTAGCATTTTACGGGACAGATATATTAGTAATATTATAGGAACAATGGAATAATTTCATAAAAATCAGTCCGATTGGTAGAATGGCGTCGTAATGCAGGATTGATTTTTCAGAAAACGTTCGGATATACATATCGTTTTAAGAATTTGGTATTATAAATTGCCTCAAAGGTGCAGACATTCAATTATTTTTATAAATATCTTGATCGTCTCTCAGATTTGTAGTATTTCATTGACAGATTTAAAACAGAGCAAACCTCTCATGATATCGATAGATAGGTGATTTGAATCTGATGAGTGAAAAAAAGATAATTTCTTGTAATTTCCGATTCATTCATAATGGTTAACATTAGATTGTGTTCAAAGCGAAAAGATTTTAGAACGCTTCTAGCAATTTAGACACTAGCTGAACTTGATCAGGGAATTTTCCTCAAATCATTCACATGAATCATTTGAAAGGAAATTTACTTCGTAAATATTGTGTTTACAGAATATAAGCATGTAGCATTTTATTATTAGTTGATATTCGAATAGCTTCAGGAGAAAGACCTTTAAGGAAACTCTTGAATAAGTTTCAACTTTTGTCTGGTCATAAGTTAACAGACAAGTCTCAGATTTCAGATATGTAAAAAGTCGAACGTAAAAATTCGGAATGTAAAAAGTTTCAAAAATTGGTGCTCATGAATGACGAGTGACCACTGACGTCAGCTCCCCAATATCAGCTTCTTTAATAGACATCGCAAAGCTATACGATCATTCGGAAAATTTACTTTATGTGGATATCAAACAGTAGCATTAGTTTTTCACAGATTATATTGGTTCTTTATTTAAAAAAATAATATTCGATCATCCTTGTAGAATGATTCATTCTATTTTGTGAGGATGATGAATGATGTAATGACGATTTATTTATTAAGGAGACGCATAGTTAAAATTACTTAAACCTCATCTCAAATGTGATAATATATTTTGGAATAACTTTAAAACGGTCTTCATATGAATTTGTAACCGTCACAATAAAATTGTACTATTCCCTTATACTTCCTTGAATACACTTACGTATGTATTTTTGTGTACATGTCCCATCCATCATTAACTTGCGTAAAAAATCTCAAAATGTCCTGCATAAGCCTTCGTAAGTCCTAGCTGATTATGTAGAGAAACCTTTCAACCATGCCAAAGCAACCAATGATAGCTATAAGATCCAAGGAGGAACTCTCTGTATAAGCGTGATCCTTATGGTTATCTGTTTCAAAGAATAAATTTAACATCTTGCAATATGCGCGAGCACATTGTACATGGAAGGGGTAAAGTATAGGACCGTTATTCGACCCATGATATTGGCAAAAGAACAAGTTGTGTTCACTTGGCCCGTGCTTAACGGCGCATGCTCTATGCGAGAGAAAAGGTACTCATCACGGAAACGAATTCCTATGCGTATAAAAGCGCTTCTGCAAAAATGCAAGAACGTTGGCACGATTCATGATAACATCATTTCAAAGCCACATCTTTACCGCGTTCCTTTTATCACGCTGAACACCTGTTCCACCTATTTTTTTCTCTAATCCTCGGGGTCCAGCATAGATGGAGATGAAGAATCATTCCTTCCTCGTCAGGATTTCCGTGACTGTTCATGTATTGATTTCAGTATGTGGTCATCTATCTAGGCTCAATTCGATTTTATAAAAATTTCCTGAGTTCCAAGAGTCACATTATTCTACCTGTTGAAAGTTTTTTCGTTAGTGATTTCTCTATAAAATATAAATAAATAAAACGACGCCATTATAAAATGGATATCCTCGAGGGAAACTTTGTGGAATATCATCTCTTTTGATCAAAATAATTATTTAATTTCACTGTAATTCATATAAAAATAAACGAGGAGATAATGCTTAAAATTGAGAATGTAAACATGAAGATCATTTTAAGAATTCATTTTCTTATAAGTATCATGATCTAACACGAAACAAAAATAAATATCTATTTTAGCAGTTTTATAAATCTGAAGAATATATTTTAGAAAAGTACGTTTGATGGGATTGAAAGATCCGGAGGCAAACATATATATTGCATTGTTTTGATTATAATGCTTATTTTCGCTATGAAAAGGGGTAGAAAATGTGGAAAAGTATTGAGATATCTTTGGAGTCTATATAACACGCATGAAACATTCAAATACACTTTAATTTCTAAATTCATTTTAACAGGAAAGAGGTCCGAAATTTTGAGGAAAGCAACCTTATTCCTGATCGTCTATATTTTCTTTTATAGCAACATTATCTGGGAAACTTTTTCGTGAAATAAACCGATATTCCTTGTATGCTTATGTAAATAAATTTTCGTGGAAAATGAATGTCGAATAGCTTGATCCTGGAATCTTTTTCCTCGATTCAATTCCCAGTTTCTGCTCGGTCTCTGTAGCTGGGTGGCCGCAAAACTTCTTTTATCGGAAAGAAAGAAACTTTCGAGTATGTATGTACTTTCTCTAAATGTTCCGAGGTTGATTAAACCCAAGTTTCATTCGAATTTCTTTTAACCATTCTAATCTTATGTAATGATGCGTGTGGGCAGGCGTGCCTATGCATTGCAGAAATTCTGAGCAAAATGTATATACTTTTGGGCTGCTTTTTTCCTAGTTTGCGATATTTCATTCATAATTCCAGAAATGAATTTTCTAGATTTATACAAATAGTAGCTATAAATCCTACGGAAGTATTTCCTTGTTCTACGGCAAATAAAGTTTAGGATATTTTTTTCACTCTTTCGTCCTCCTATTGACATCAGGGCCTCGGTCTCTACTCCAAATCATCATGTTATAGCGTTATTAAAGAGCGCGAGCTAGAAAGGGTAGATCATAACGAAACAAATTTCTCACCTGAAAGTGAACTGTTTCCCAATTCGCTTTTAAAATATTGAAAGATAAGGGGCATTATTGTGCGGGATTTTTGTGAAACTGTACCCGAGCTTTAAAAGCGGGTTGTGGTCGACTAGAGCTGAACAAAAGACATTAGGGAAAGCGGTTTTTCAAGCGATGAAAGCAAAACGATGGCCATCGATAAGCATCCGGAAGGGAGCAGAAAGTAACTAATGTATGCGAATAGTTTCGCATTCCTTTGGACGTTGCTTTCGTCAAGCATAACGCAGGACCGGATCACACGAAAGCCATCGGTGACATGATGATTTCACCTGGAGATTTCCCCAGGCCCGTTCTGAACAATGTTGGGGAGACGAGTTTTGTCGTTCTTCCGGAGTATATATCGTACAATCGAAGAAAAGATGCATTACGTTTCTGATGAAGCATTTTATACACCAAAGTGTTTTTCGAGTTAGTGTATTCATGCATTCCTCCTACTCAGGGTCGAAATTTATCAGTCGGAGGTGCAAGGACCATTTGAGGCCCCACTGAGAGATTGATTACAAAAAATGCAATAAAAAATAACCTTATTGTACCTTAATAAACGGCAAAACTTCTCAGCTAGTGCCTAGTAGACCTAATGTTAAATCCGTCCCTGCTTCAACCATTTCTTGACAAAGGGAATATTTTCAATTGTATTGTGCAATATTAATGAAGTATAGAAATTGAATCAACTTTTAGACCAACTTTTTTCGGATAATTTTGCCATGCAGTGTGTAACGAAGTCAGTTTTTGTTTGCGTAAAGTATGAAAGATATATTACTAAGAATATTGCGATCACATATGACCGAATATCCAGCAATCCTCCACAGATCGTCGGAAGAGAGGATCAAAGGAAAATATTTACATTTGTCTTTTGGTACAGGATAGAGGAAGATGAATATTTCATATACTTAGTCTCAGATTCGTTCATGGCTGCGATGATATCATAGCTTCTGAGGTATGGCTGATTCAGAATTTAGGTATTCATCCTAGTCGACTATTCCTGAAAGCTATGGAATTGTTATTCAGGGGATCATTGCGCTGAACCCATGAGGGCTTTTTCCTCTGGTAGCTTTCTGGTTCAATGAGGAAACCAAAGAAAATATCCATAACTTTTTTCATAGCATTCAATAATATATAACCAAAATATATGTCATTATTCAACATCAATGATGCCCCTGGAGCTTCCATTTGTCAGAGCTAACAATGAGACTAAGAAAAAAGTAAATGATTGTTAAATTTTTCTTCATCCTCAAACAAATACCATGAAAAATATTCCCTTCAAATCCCCATCCCCCATATCCTCATCAAAGTATGGTAGCGGAAAGGTACGCAAATAATTAAAATATTACTCGCTATGCGTCATAATTTGCTGTTTCAGGATAGCCTCTTATTGTTTACGGATGATTGTGATTACTTCGACTATGATGAAGTTATGACACGGGTTCGGCTCCCGGTCAACCGAGAGATCAGCGAGTTCAATATAAGTGAAAGCGGTTCCGGGCTCGATTCTCCGGTGAGGGCCTACACGTGTGAAATGACCTTAGTTGTGGAAGTACTTTAAAAATATTACTAGTTATGGCTTTTCTTCTTGCGCAAGGAGTAATTACCGTTGCGGAGTATTCTTCCATATCTTCGATGAAATTGTTTTTTCAATATCGTTCAGTTAAGCGCATTTAGGCTATTCAAAATCTCTCCGGACATTTCCGTCTATGATTCAACACCTTTATGGAACCTTAAATGTGTCCGCTATCGTTCATAATTTAGAAATCATGCCATCGGGTTGTTAATATTTCACAAATAAGAATTCATTTTCGAGAAGATGAAGTGTCTAAATACATCGACAGAATTGGTTCTGGAATTGAAATTGAGTCTACAGAAGTCTAACATACATCCTATTACAGCTCTATGATCTTACCACATGATACAACGCCTAGAAATAACGTGTTCTTATATAAACTACTGGTATTTCTCGTGAATAACAACAAGAACGAAGTGGGACGCAAAATTGAAAATAGTTAAATTTTATGTATCCTGCGCTGTAAATATTAGGGATCGTGTATATGGGAATCCTTTAAGATGAATGCGTGCGTGTGAAGTAGCGTATAAACGTATGTTTTGTCGATAATCTCGTAGATGGATGCATAAATTCCGATACTGCCCATTTGAGAATTCTATTCGGTCAATTCTATTCGGCAAAGCAGTTGGAAAAGCATTTACATTTAATTTAATTAATGCGCTTCTTTCATTTCGTTTGTATCATTGTGTCGATGTAAAAGTTATGGAGGATATTAAATCCGGCATTAACGCCACATTAATTAATTTTTCCATCGTTTTTAATTTATAATTGTCCGTCGAAGAAGCTATTTCGGCATTATACGGTCCGCAGAAGTTGTAATACGTAAAATACAGCTCACACGCCAAAAGAATTATGCGCCCTTGCTTATGTGCTGAATCTTATTTAGATTACTTTGTTTCGGCAGAAAGCAAAAGTGTTTTTGTTCGTTCTGACAAGGATGAGAGGAGGAAAGGTTGCCACTGGAGTCGTTTTCTCGAGTTCTAAGAGAATGATGCTGCTAATAAGCAAGTGCGTGATAGAGAGTGCGGTATTACTGCAATGAAAGCGCAGATCATGACCACGCGGTATCGAATATCTCGTAGGTTTTCATTTCTTCATGTCATAACGTGCTGCGTTTGTCGCTGGACATGAAATCCCACAGACGCTACCGCTTTTGCGTGACTCTTTCGGGTATTGCGAACGGCTCCAGAAGTTGCTAATAAAACTCGGTTTCATCTCGCGAAATCCAATGCTAAAAAGGGGCCACTTATTGGCGAAGATATTCTCCTAACAGAACTTCGGGATGGACCTCAGGTTCGACATATTATTTCTGCCATGCAAAAGGTTTCTCATCTTAAAAATTTTCGGATGGCCTCGGCAGATTTTGCGTTGTTTTAGTTATAAAATTCACGAAGGTGACCGTAACCTTGTGAAAGTGCGTCGTGAATTAGATAACTTCGTTAAGGAACGAGCATCATACTTAAATTTATATTCTCCACTATATATGTTACAATCGGCATTAATTTCGACAGGCTATGTTAATTTTCCTCTGGTTGAAAACCAAGTGGAAGCTATTCGTCGTTGTATTTTATACTGTGGAACGTATGGGTTGGATTCATCTTCATAGATTTATTTCACATAAAATTTATCCAGGTTTAATTCATGTTTCATAAACGCTTCTTACACTTATTACAGCAAAATTCTTCTTCAACTATATGTCGATATACGAGGGTGGTCTGAAAAGTTTCCATCCCAGATTTTTCAGAAATCTTCAGAGAATTTTCAGAAAACATGTAGAGAAATGGCGAAATGTCAGAAACTTTTCAGACCACCCATGTACAACGACAATGAATTTCTAATTATACCAACCTTTGGATCATATATAAATTTGTTGATATCACAACCATCAGAGGATGCTGCTGATAGGAAAGTATACAACTCTTTTCGGTATGATTTCACCAGATCTTTAAAAATCTTAAAATAGATACAGCTAATACTGATACTGATAAAAAGATACTAACAATTTTTTTCTTTAACTTCTGTATCAATGAAGGGTACATTTTTGCATTATTTCCTGAAAATATTTTTGTCTTATCGTAAATACATTTGGTAAATACAATTGGTCAATAACCAAGATACGATTCTTTTGGGAGTTTGATTAACTGCTGCATAAGTGCTAAACAACCCCAAACCTTACGTGGAGGGTACCTTCGGAATGACTAAGAGAACCTTACTCGTGTTAGCGAAATCAAGGCCTGTTAACGTGTCCTACTTGTAAGCAACCCTAGTGGCAGGATTTCCTGCGAGAGATGTTTGAAAAGCGGTATTACTTAGCGATTATCTCGAAGATGACTCGTGTAAAATTTTACGAATGCATGCTTTCCTGTTTCGTTACGTTTCAGTTTTTGCGTCGAGTTTCGAAAATGCCCTTTGTCTACCGGTTCAGCTTAGGTTTAACAAATGAATCGTAATGACTCCTGTGAAAATCGTTATTTATGTCTCTGGCGAGCGGAGTCTCGTGTTTCATCTCCATCCACATCTTTGTGGTGAGCTGAGTTGTGTAAGCAGGAACGAAGTTTCTTTTGCCGTTTTGCTGTGTATGTGCTATGAAGTTCCTCACGCTCAACTTGGTTTCTCCACGGCTATATTAACCACGTAGTTTGGATGGGACAGGAAGGCACATACATGCACAAACATTGTTTTTTCAGGAAAAATTTATTCGTGCGTGTTTTCTTGCCAACCTCCGACGTGATCGTTCTTATTTGCATCGCAGTCCTTTCTATTGGAGGATCACAGATGAAGTTTATTTCTTTATCGAGGCGTTCTGTTCACAATTTAGGGAGTGTCTGGCCTTTGGAATCTCGTCAAGGAATGCGTGCTAGTTAGTAAGGCCGATGCGTTAAAAGTGGCGGACCGAAGCGAGCCGCCTATCGCACCGTAACGGGATAGTGGCAAAAGAAGGCAGATTCGTGAATATATGGAAAGTAGGAAAGGAACTTAAAATGCTGGGGTAGTTTGGAACGAAAAGTATTGAAATATCTTGCGATAACCACGAATGTATATTCGTGTATACATTCAACAAGTTGAATTCTCCGTCGATTCTCTCTCGGGAGAACATCTGAGACGTGGAGTTAAGTTAATTACTTAGCATATTACTCGGATACCTATAGTAACCGATTAGAGAAGTAAAGTAATGCTATATACACCTGCCACATGCCGATAAGTGACCCACGGTAGATATGTAGATTTACTTAATCAAAGGCACATTTAGTCGCTTCATATTTGAAATCCTGTTGATAAAATCGAGATGATTGAAAAACTTCCCTACGTCGTATGTTGTCCCTGCAATTCTTCACTAAATATTGTTCGTAAAGATGCTGAAATCTCATAATATGTCCTCCTATTCAGATAGTCTATCATTGATTCTTACCGATACTTCTATAATACCCTAAATTTCCTGTATATTCTTGTGGGAAAATATATGAACTCGGATTCATCAGTTACGTTAGTCATTAAAGGGATTGGTTTGTTTATAACCGCAAAATTTTATAACATTTCGTCTATTTCAAAATTTTCGCAATTTCGAATAGATAACGGCATTTCACGACAAAAAAGTGAATCTTTATTCAATTTCTCTGCTTTTCGAGCTGTTCTTTTCTTGGTATGACTGTTCTTTCTTATAAAATTTCTCAAAATAAATGTCTGCAACCGATAAAAATAGTTAAAATGCATTTCTTATGGGAACGCTTTGATTCTTCTCGGGTAGAATCGGGGACCTTAGTAAATGAAAAGTAACCTAACTCCGAACGCTTTTTTATGTACACGAAAACTACATTATCACAACATATATTTATCGCTTGAATGAACATGTGGTTATGTGGTCATTTATATGTAGCCCTCGATGAAATTGTAGATATAAAGGAAAGAGCGGTTGGAAGAATGAGTAAGGTTTAGATTGTAAAATACTGTATGATGTAGTAACGTAAAAGTCTCGAACCCAACGAAAGATAGATTATTCTTGATGAAAAGACGTACATTTAGTTGCAACTAAAGCCTCATTAAGCTTGAGTTGCTTCTCATGCTATATCAAACTACAGTTCTACCTCTATTTCGTAGTTGCCTATTCTATCACACCTCACGATATGGTGTACGAATAAATGTAACGAAATATCAAAACGAAATCAACTTTTCCATCGAGATTTTGAATATATTTTCTTTTATTTCATTTTTTCCGTAATCTATGAAAGACGTATTAGCAGGGATTTCGCGAGGATGTATAATCGAGTATCCAAAAATCCACTACTGGTCGTGGGAAGAGAGAATATACAAAGAGAAAAGCATTATCAGAGATCCTCACCCACCAAAATTTTTCCATCAGCAGTCCTGTGCTATGTATTTTTGGCATTCAATTTTAGGTCCATAGCTCAATCTTCCCGGATATTTACACACCTAAATAATCTTCGGAAGAAGCTATTGCCGAAGTGAAAGTTTGAGAATGATGTTTCGTCAGTTTGTTTCATGGATATTGTAAAAAATTTTATAAATGAATGATAGTACTTAGAAAGGAAAAACGCTAGAAGATTAAGACAAAAAAATGTGGCATCCATCAAGTGGTAGAAAGCAACACCGCCCTACGTCCTATTTTCTCAATTCACCAGTGTCCCTCATCAGGTTTAACGATGTTGAGGTGGTTTCTTTTGTCCTTCCCAGCGGTATTTGAAAGTTATAACATCTCTCTCAATGGCTGGTTTACTTCAGTATTGAAAATCCGCACTATTATCCTGTCTGCCTCTATACTTCGTCCAACGTCATTAAGAGACCACGTAAATCTTATACCCGTTGTATTACTTATGAGGGCGAGCTGCTGAGACTTTTGCATAGAAAAAGAAAGTTGGCGATATATGATTTTAAAGACATCTGGTGTAAACATAATTTCTGATAGAACAGTACGAACAGCGTGAGCCATTCTCTCGTAAGGAATGCACAATTCAATAAGATTTACGTGGTCTTTTAATGGACTTACAGTTATATTCTCCTCAATGGATCTCCAGCATGTTTAGTTAGGATTTCCCAATAAAAGCACAATCCTTAACCCCAAGCCAACGTCAATCTATAGATAAATTCCGATTGATTTATATTAACATGTAAAATAATTAGTGCAATGGGAAGAGAAAGATTTCCTTGCGCAGCACGATGATCGCTTTTGGTTATTTCTTAAGCTATTGTGAGGAATATCGTTCTCGCGGAAGCTAATGAAACTTGGATGAATTTTGGCGAGGAGAGTCCACTTTCTAAAGAAAACTCGCAATGGAGTTCAGGTTGCTATTATATAGAGTTTTGGACGTTTTAATTTTCTCTCACATCGATTTACTCCATCTGAAACCCCCTTCCTCTCCGTACTAGGCATTGAAGCTCCATAGGCTTTCGTGGTTCTTAATTGAGCTTTCTAAAGTTTTGCTCTTATAATGAAATACTTGAATTAAAGAGTATGGAAGTAGGAGAATACACGGTACTGCTTTCACGATCGAATCTCCGAAAACATGAATTAAAATGCGTTAGATAAACTTAAATAGGTGATATGAAGATGCAGGTTGTGGTTTTTCATATCTGCTCACATAAATTACACGTTCTATTCAAGTAGGTTTGTTGATTGCCAGATCAAGATTTGTTGATGGATTAAAAATGATTCATTAGGCTCTTTTATTTGAAAAAGTTGAAGATCATTAATTTCAAGAGATGCGGAAGAGAAGAGTTATCTGGATTTCGCAATCTGTTACGGTCTTTGGGCAACGGGGATCTAGAAATGCGGCAAGGTGATGGTTTGATGGGTGATTTTTTGTACAAGTTTATTACAGTAAGAAAAATATTTTTATATCAGTTTTCTTGAATCTACTGTTAGAATTCCAGATTGACGAGAACAATTCAATAGATATAAAGTCAATGCAGGAACAATTTGTTATTAGTGTATCGTTTGAATTCCTTTTATTCCTTATTGCAAATTTTTTGTTTTGCAAAATCTTTAAGAGATCATCTCTGTGCATCCTAGAAGTGCTAGTAGCATTTTAACACCTTTTTCCTCATATTCAAAGGGTGCCACACATAGATGATCCAGCTATTCGTTATTATTATTAGATAAAACAGCTAAAAGAAATCTTCACTTTCAAAATTCAAACGAGGTTTTCCTTCGATACCAGCAAATTCATCGGGATGGGATGACGATTACAGAGATCGAAATTTAGCCTCCTTACCAGCATTGTGCAATGCAACAGGAAATAGTGGGTTTGAAGGGGAAACCTACCCCAGAAATAATACCGTTCCGTAAGCTATTTATGCTTTTCCCTTAGGTGATTCGTTCACAAACGTGGCAATTTGGAGATAAGTAAATCTTCTTCCGCATAATTTAAATATTCCCAAACCTGTCAGTCTTGCATTTCAAGCTTGGGATTGTTGGAGCTATTTTTATTCCGTGATTTTTAAACCCGCTTAAAGGAGGGAAACAAGGCCGTAATATGCCTTTCCTAAACAATCTTGTAATATAGGAGTTATAAGTTTAAGAATTTAGTAACGCTCTTAAGATGCAGTGGTGACTGAAAATTGAATTGGCGAATTGAATGCTTATCCTTTTAAATTGAAACGCAACAAATCATAGAAGTTTATGCAAACAAAATAACTTATTAAAGTACGGCCATACAGTTTAATTTCAACGAGTACGTTTGGTTCTGGTACGCTTCTTTACGTTGGCTGCTGCTGTTTAAGTGGAAAATGGCCGCACCCATTAAATTATCGATTATACGCTAAATAATTATATGTATCATTAATGTTATATAAATAACGAAAACTACGTACTTTTCTCTTTCAAATCTTAAAAAATCTGATTACGATACAAGAATTTGATCCTGATTGCAGTACATTTGTTTAAATTCTATCATGTTCGGCCGTACTTCGTGGAACGACATTCTAATAGGAGAGAAAAAGAACAGTGTGTATTTCCACACTAATGGATTTTATGAACCCATTGGATTTATTC
Source organism: Pachydiplax longipennis (assembly GCA_036926295.1). NCBI lineage: Eukaryota > Metazoa > Arthropoda > Insecta > Odonata > Libellulidae > Pachydiplax > Pachydiplax longipennis. Next base: position 17,830,700 of record JAVFKF010000010.1, on the reverse strand, counting down.
AATTAAAAGTTGTAAGTAAAAAACGTTTGTTGTCTCCCTCCTATAAGCATTTATAATTTGTAAATAAGTAAAATTCTAACAAAGAAATTAAAATGCTCCTATAGCCGTCTGTTTGTGTATGGGCTAGAGTCCATCAGGGTCTGGAACCCACAAGAAGTCCGGGAGTACCAACTTTCTAGGAATCATCCAATGTAAATTTCTATAGCTACATTATCATCTTCAAGAGTACAAGATTCTACTTTAAGACTGCGAAAGTCTTTGAGACTCTTCAATACTTAGTCAAAATGTCTCCTTTTTATCTAAACCTTCGTCATTTTTAATACGGATACTTAACTAGAAGGCGATCACTTGAGAAAAAATTAAAAGTACGAAAGTAAAAACTGTAGATACTTGAGGCAAAAGCATTCGCATCAGAGAAACACCCTGTAAGAAAGAGGTGTGAAAATCTTCGCAAATTTACCGATGATAAAAGCTAATAGATATGATGGAACCTTGACGAGAAAATAAATATTTCGTCGATAAAATATATCCAAATTCAATGCCACTTCATTATATAAAACAAAATAAATATATTACCTTAAAATAAAGTGCATATAAGTGGGCTTTGTTTTTTGTCATAGATCACCAAATGTGTTTTCATAGATCGCTTGACCACGAGTGCGTTGCGAGTACGACTTTACGAATATTTAATAAAAAATTTTCAGCACCCATGTCCACCTATTTCCTATGATCAATGCATTATTCTATACGATTCAGGAGTTTTTTCAGTCACACAAAGTTCTTGATAGCTTGCAGAGGAAGATACGAAATATTTCAGACACCCAATTCAGGCAGCAGGAGAGTGTGCGCTCGACTGTAAACACCTGAGAAAACTGGTCTGGTCAGACTACAGTCTTTCCTGTTGGCCTCTTCAAAAAGCAGGAGAGTCTTGGAGAGAGAAAATCATGCACATCTGTAGTGAACTTCCTTTTCGCCAAAATATTCCGAAATTTTGAGATTAAATTAAAAATTTACATCGAATCTGAATGGAAAATAACCTTGATTTTGGTGTAGAAATCGCTAAATTATGAAAAGTTTCTCTCTACATATCTGAGAACTAAATTTTCCTTCCTTATGAAGCATTTGATATAATTGAACGGGCTGAAGTAATTGTTGTGACGAAGAATTTCTTGGACACATGGTCACAAGAGATGCTATTTAAGAATAGATAAAGAATCAGAATCAGGGGATAAAATTGAAGTAAAGGATGAAAACTATGTAAATTTTCAACTTTTCTTGACACATAAGACCAGCTTAGTTTCATCTACAGGAGAAGAATGTCGGAAATTTCGTAAACGAGAAAAAATGTTTAATTTTTATCCCTCTTTGTGAGATTCCTAAAAAATGAAGACTTCCATAATCGATTTCACTTGAACTATTGGAAATTAAATAGAATAAACACGACTTCTATATTACTTCAATCCTCATGTAGCGAAGACTGATAAAGTTTCCTACATAATAATGAATTAGTGACAAGGTAGAAGTGAAATCTATAATGTAAAAATATTCGTTATACAGAAGCACCAAAAAAAGAGCACAAGTAGTTGTAGAGCATAGCGTAGTCCTTGTGACCGAATGAAAGAAAATATCACGAAAGACCCGAGGATATGAAGTGCGAACTTTAGAGATCTGTACAAAACACAACTAACAAATGACTAGCAATAATGATAGGAATTAATGTATATCGTGAATGGAAGGCAAATGAATACTAAAAATAGAAATAAAGAATTTTAGCCCATAAGAAAAAGAAGCTTCCAATGACTATGCAAATTATTCTCCGATGAAATCGACAGATTAAATGGTAGCTCTAGAACAGGCAGAAATGCTTTCCAGAAAAAGGATATTATATCGGCAAGAATGATTCAGTTCCGTATTTTATCGGTGTATTTAAAGGGATGACCGCGTACGATGTCCTGCTCTACAGCGTAATTTCTAGCGACTTGTCTCACTTGTTAGCTGCCTATAAATGCAGACAAACGAAATTTATCCCTGCAGAAACACGAAATCATCTACTGTGAACTCCGTAAGAGAGAGATAAACTGCAAAATTCTGAAGATGTTCCATCCGTTGGTTGTTTTCCCTTTACCGGAAATTTAGGCCTTAACATAGAGATAATCAATGGGGAATTTTAATTCGTTTTTTAATGATTTGTTGATGAATACCAAATTTTTAATTTGGCAGCTTAGAGGAAGTCCTAATTTCAAGCAACGGGATACAGGTTTCTTGGAGGTGGCCCTTTTCTCGAGATATAGCTTCCAGCATTAATCTGTGATGCCGAGCTCAAATGGTTGTTTAAGACCTCAATTCGATAAGAAGAGCTCCAAGAATGTATAGCTTTAAGAATATATAGGCAAAACACAAATTATTTCTACATATCAAGTCATTATGAGGTAGGATGTGAAATTTTAAGAATCTGGGCTGTTTGGTGTATGTATTTATTTATTTCCCGGCTTTCGTATACATCCATTTTGCATGCTAGCCATACTTACACTAGACTCAGGAAATCTGTATTCCTCTAATTATAAAAAGTGACCATTCAACTATTTTTCAAGATATTTATCGTGAATGGAGAAATGGAAAAATTAATCGAACAATTGAAGATGTAAGTTGACTTCGCACAAGAAAATAAGAACTAGGATAAATCAAAGGAAAAACAGGCATGAAAAAGTCAGAATGGACCAAAACAATATCTCGTAACTTCTAGGTCCCATCAGACTTTTTTCATGACCGATTTTCCTTGGATTCAATTAAATATAGATTCATTTAAAACCCCTTTTCTGCGGAATATAGTTAGGAATTTCGGAAAGTAAGAAAATCATCGAACCAGTATCAAAAAATTAATCCTCAGATATACTCATGTATTTTTTAGAAAAATAGAAGAATGAAGTCCTTAGAGGCGGCCGTAATCTCGTGGAAATTCACTTCAATTCTGAGGGAATGAACCAAGATTTTCACTTTTCCATACAGTTTGTTTAGGGGAGCTACCAGTTTCGGTGATACATTTCCATCATTAGGTCTTCTTAGAGGTCTCCTAAATAAATTTTGCGGAAATATCTTGCTTTATTCCATCAGGCTCGAAGAAGTGCAAGCAACCCAGCGGTATTAGTTTTTCTTTTTAGAGTTTTTTAGCAAATGCTAATGAAGAAAGGCGGCATACAAACATTTTTCATTGTGATGGAAAAAATTCAGACCTTTTCGATGTTTCGCTCTGAAATAATTTTTACTGCAAACGATTCAAATGCGTTAATTTTTGCGTTCATTACAGCCAACTGCCATTCGATACCAAAATTCGTTATGGATAACCAGTTTTTAAACTCCGCTCTCTTATATTTCTTGGGGGCCCTTTTCGTACCTTGCATGAATTTTTAAAATTATTAAAATATCTCGCCACGGTTACATAGGCGTAACTTAAAAATGGCGTGTTTATGAAAACTGGAAATGAGTTTGGAAAATTTTGGAAACGTGCATGCTGGAAACTCATACAATAATAAGGAAGCGAAGAAGTCATACTTGACTGGGACTCAAAGTCAGATATTTCCGCTTTCCGGGCGGATGCTCTTGCCAATTGAGCTACCACGCGAAGTTCTTCCGTTTTTAGGGATGTTTCCTCGTTAGTGAAAGTGCATACGAAATGCTTCATTCATTCATTGATTTTTATCATCCTTCGTGCACGTAATTAATTTATTCGATATAGTCTAAATACAGCACCAAAGTACGCATTCTTCAGACGCATAACATAAATACATATCCGACTAATATGAAACTAAATTGCGAAAGCACGGAAATAATAGCACCTGTCGATAACAATATCAGTAAGCAAAGGAAGTTACAATCGGATGAGGATGGCAAACAGGTTGAGTCGGAAAAGTTTTTTTGCGATTTCAATCCTTGTTGATAAATCCTAGTATTCTATATAAAAATATTTTAATTTTCCTCAGAAATTCACTATTATTCTTTTTCTAAGATTCTGGGGTCGAAGTAAAATTCTAATATGAAAATGTTTTAATCTTTCCACATAAAATTGGTGTTGTAATTTTTCTAAGATTCTGGGGTCGAAATTATTGAAAGATCGGCCATGTGCATCATCTTGTAGGAGTATTAACTACACAAAAGTAAACGTAAACTATATTTTTCTCTCTCCTGTACCAGAACAGAAATGATGTATATATTTCGTTTATTACAATGTGATAGCCGCAAAAATTTAAAATAATGTAAATAGAAACGTTAATACACAAAATTAGTATCGTCCTCTCTCCTTCTCAATTTCCGTGGAAGGTCATAATTTTGACTTTCCGCGTTACGTTCTCCTACATTAATGGGCTATAACTCTTAACCATCTATTTTTCTCCGTATATTCATAGAGTATATACGAGAGCAAAGACAGTGGAAAATGTTTATTTGGCTAAGTCCCAAAGACCATCTCAATGGAACCAGTTTCCTCGGAGCATACGGAATAAATATACATTACAATGTAACCTGTTCTTACTATGACGACCACCTATAAAAGGTGACCCCTTTAAGAAGCTCCCGCGATTGATCACCCGTCACAAGTTTCACAACACATCAGTAATTCTTTCTCGAGCAATTCTCATCATGAGCATTTCCCCAAATGTTGCGATCTCGAGTAAAAACTTGGGGGCGAATCGACGGTTCCCATCAGCATCGCGAATTTCGCGCCACTACATTAGCATAGGATTGATGCTGTAGAATGGGGAGATAGTGTGTCACAGCTTCCTCTTTCTACTTCCAAGTGGAACGGCAATGAAGAGAGAGGAGGATGAGGAAATTCCTATTTCCTCGCTGCCGCATTCCACCGCTCTTTTTTGCCCTCCCTTGCCTGCCTCTCACCTCGGTGCGCCTTTCATTTTCTCAGGACACGTATCTCCGAATTTCGCCTCCGTGGACACATTTGTTTCGGTTGCGCGCTTCCCGAGTTTGGTTCCTATCTGTGTTCGACAGGTGTAAAGGGAGTCGAGAGATAGGAAATGAGTGGTGCTTCAGAAGGGACATCTCTCGGTGGAAATAGGGTCGCCAGATTCTTGTTTTGAATGCAAAACTGAACGTAAACGAGGCAAACGAGTAGATTCTTCGGTTTAATGCGGGAAGATGTACAGCCTGAATTTCTCCGTACCCACGATACAATGTTTGGTATTATTATACGTGTTCCGGAGTGTGAGAAACAATTCTATAGCCTTAACTCGGATTTAAAAAATCGAAAATGAATGTTTGGAGTGAATATACATACAGTTTCGGCTTCTTAATTTTAAAATTTAAGCCAGCGATTTCATATCTTCAGTTTATCTTCTGTTTTTAGGACAGTAGAAACATTTTTGTCTTTGATTATGGATATAATAGTAACTTTTTTGAAAGTTTAAAGAGCATGAGTACTTGGTCATTCGGCAAATTAGCATAAAATTTTAAATATGTTAGTATGTGGAGATATTGCTATAGAATTCAACATTCAAGGGGCTATATTAATGCCTTAGCTTATGTTAATGCAATACGTCATGTTCCTAAGGACGAAGACAACGATAAAAGAAAAACATAAGACGAGACACTGTTAAATTATCTAAACTTGATAGTATTAAAAATTGTTAGGATTAGTTTATGAATCCACGCTTGGTCGATTTGGAAGAGGATATTCAGAATTTAAATTTGGCGAGGGGCCATAAAAAAAATTATATGGAAATGAGACACCTCATTCAATAATTTGAGAGTCTCCTGGACAGCCAAGTGGGTAGTGCGTTTACTTCAAGTGAGGTAGTATGGGTTCAATTCCGAGTGGAGGTTCTCACGTGCAAAATGACCTGAGCTGTCGTGGCACTTTAACAATACTACTAATATTTATTAACCTGAAATAATATACACCTACGTGTATAAATATTATGTCATCTCCCCTATAGAAATTATCAGCTTTTCGCAGCAAATTTTTTATGAGGTGAATGATCCTTCATTTTCCAGTAACTGCTGTTCTCAAAGACCAGGAATAGAAAGGGAAAACTGACGTATTTACTCATAACATTAAAGATAACAGAAAAAAGGAACATTTACGCTAAAATAGAAAGCATAGCACGTTTTTCCTTACGTTTTTTTAAGTCAGTGACTGTGTTTGCGCAAATATCCTCTTCCGTATGTCCCGGTGGTGTTTAACGGGTCATCGGGACGAGGCAGATGAATAAGGGACGGTCCCGTTTCATACGGAAAGGAAGGTAACCTAACTTTAAAGGTTACAATACTTTCAAGATCGAAATGAATCACATCGGTGTGATACTATAATGAAAATTGCTAGGAATCAAAGGTAAAAGAAGAAGCGTAGTAGAGGAAGGTGTACAGGTGCAGGGCTGGGCCCAGATGAGCCCATGAATTAAGACGGCTGAGCTTATCTTTCTTTTCATTATACGTCCATCCTCGTCCCACTCAAACGTCTCACTTCCTACGCCAACTTCCGCCTCTCCTTCTTTACCGAATAAAGCAGACCCGCAACACCTCTTCATTGAAGCCTTCAATATTTCCTTTCCACGATCAAATCACGCCTGTGCACTCTTAGCGTCGATTAGTCTAAAGGTATTCATTGTTTACATCATTTACTCTTTCGAATGTCGAAACTTTTTATCCCTCATTATTTACTCAAGAATGCACTGATTATGTCAATAGTAATTGCTCAGTAGATTCAAGAATGCATAAATAAGTATTTGATACATGCGATTATGAATAATTATTTTGATTAAGGGAAATTTCGTATGTAGGCCTGCGGGTGCTGGATGAATGAAGGCATGAAAGCAAGGAATTTTTCTTATGGGTGCGGTCAGAGGTGTGTGGTACGATCCTCCTATAGAAGTATAATTGAATTATTGGTTTCTTTGACAAAAAATATAGTTTCCATTAATTGACTAGCGTTCCTGCTACCTCTCTTGAGTGAATGGAATAGTTTTTCTAGAAAAGGGAAAAGACAAATGTATCATTCGTTATTTTTCAGTCTTGCTAATGACTGAGACAATATGAAAGTTACTGAGGTATGAGTGATGCCGAATAACGGAATTCATTCAGACCTCTCCATATTGAGTTCTAAAGGGAAAATTGGTATTTCTGGGGTTATTACACCGCACTTACGTGGCCATTTTTTTCGTAGTAGAATTACTCAGTGAGGAAAGGAAGGGTATAGTATCTAACTCCTCATCTAGCCTAGTCCAATTCCCTGTCAAAGACTTTTAGAATTCATTGGTAGAGGGTTTCTAGATCAAACAGTTTTCCTTGCTGAATAATGTACAGAAAATTTCCCTCTTGATATTTATTATTCCATTCTTATCAACCACCCAAGCTCCAAGTTTTTATAAATAAGTTGCGTATTTTCCTTATGGAATAAAAAGAGTTTATTTGTTCGGAAAGGACATTACGAGCTACAATGGTTCGATAAAATATTACACCTGATGATCCTAGTCAGAAAGCTTAACTAGTCACATTAAATTATTCTATTTAAATTAACAAAGCCTGTTTCATGAGTTTCAAAGCCTTCGATGCGGTCAAACCTTCCTATATTGAACACAGTTCGATCTCCAGAGATCGAATGTCGATAACGAAGAATTTGCTTATAAAATGTTGATGAAAAATTCCAGGTCGACTATCAAGTCAAAAACCTTGCTGCATTATTAGAGTGAGAGTGGTGTAAGTTTTAATGGAAGAATTTTGATGCATAATGTTACTAACATATTGAGTAAGAAGGTATTGCATAGAGTTCGATATTAGTTCAAAAATCATATCAAGAAGCCGCTCATATGAGTATTATGCGAAGAAAGATCGTCAAAGGATATTTTTCCGGAAACAACTTCCTCCCATATGCCAAGATCGCAATTAAAGCTTATATTTATGTATACACTTGAAGTTGAGCAGACAGCTATGACCTTCTTTCTCTTAATGGTATCCATTTAATACGGCCGTTTACCATAGAATCTCACGAATGCCATAGCATCACCTCATGTCATTCAAATGATTCCTACACTACGAGATCGTCCCAAAAATCGTTTAACCTTGAGGATAACAACAATCAAGCATTATCTCAAGCAAAAGAAATGCCGAGGTCTCGATTCGGCATTTTCCCAGGTGCCATATTTTGCCTCGAATAATTCTCGTCCTTCCTTTTTCCGGTGTTAGCCCGTAAAGGCGTCTAGATTCTCTTCCTCCATTCCACACCTCACACCGTTGCCAAGTTTCCTGCCGTGAGAAATTGCTTCGGGGGCTACTTTGGTAACGGTTTGGTGCAGACCTTTTCGATAGGATCTGTGCATCTATTTTGAAATTCGCTTCTCGGATAGGTCGAAGACGAACCCACTGATTGAAGTCCATCGCGCAGGAGTGGTAGAAAGTTTAGATACTGAATTTATTATCCGGGAATGAATCTTTCGGTGTCTCCGGGAGGCTTGTTTGAACCTCCCCTCCTCATGGTTTCTAAGAAGTAAAGAAGAGCACTTGGCTGTAAGAGAAGTGAGGTAGTAGGCCCTTGATTTCTAAAGCTAAAATCCTATTGGTGGTAAAATCGGTGTAAATTTAGCACAATGATTGTACGAATAACACTTTTTATTGTTTTCTGTAAGCGGTGATTAGGATGGCTGCTAATATTGACCACCATTCATTTCTTAGTAGCTTTCACATCATCTTAGCCATGAACCAAACAGCCGAAGGAAATGAAATACAAAATTTTTTCTATCCAATTTCAAAAGATACATGTAGAATTTGTTTCATCAAATTATTTTAACAGGAACCAATGGTTAATATCCTGGATATAATATAGTGCCATCGTTATAAATGGTAATGCTCTTTTTTTGGTAATTTCAAGTTATCGAGAACAAAAAGATGGAGCTAGTAAAAGGATGGAAAGGAGAAAGTAAAATGGCGTTCAGGTATCGAATCACTTTTTAATAAGAAAATCGCGCCGTGTTGTCTCTCACATGCTGAATGTCATTGCCTCATGGGCGGGTGGTTTATTTTAGAGTACGTAATTACTATTTAGGTGATGTACGTACATACTATTTAGGTGTACATACTATTTAGGTGATGATTTGTCAACAAAATCTCCGACTTGAAAATTTATGCATCGAAGAAGTTTTCCTCTTTGTCAGTGATCTCCAAGAAATAATGTAAAACTCGAGTTCCGACCTAAATGTTAGGGAAAACTGGAAATTATGCATTCTGTCACGAATTTATCCTACTTAATAAACCAAGTTGAATTGTCGAAACTTTCGATTCGTGTTGTTTGTGCTCCGATTGTGACTTATAAGGAAGCCAGTGTAATTTTGATCATTGAGTAATAACAGATTTTGGGTCTCAATAGAATTGCTGATTCAAAGAATGCCCGAAATCCATTAGCAGCAAAATATAACGAGTCCTCAGAGACACCTTAATCTTAAGACTGAACTTAACATCGTAAAACTGAAGGTTACAGAGTTCCGTAAGACTCGTATGGTTATGAGACCTATCGAACAAATTGCAAATATTCTCTAATTCTTACCCGAAAACTACTCAGCTGCATTGCTGATAGAAAGCTTCAATAAATATGCAACGGCAAAATTAGTATTTCCACTTTTTAAATTTTAAATCATACCCATTACGTCACAGACGGCTTTGAATTGATTAATATTTAATCGCATCATGCTCGTAAGAGGAGGCAATCGTCTCCTTGGAAATAACTAAGTATCCATGTGAAAATCCTGTTATCCTTGATCAATTCAACTTAAAGATCCTCTTACGTATAATCACCCGCCGCAGCTACAGAAACAGCGTCGAAGTAGTAATTCTTGTAAATTAAATTCATACCAGTTCCATTGCAATTCTCTCGCTTATTTTGATATAGAGGAAATTGTTAGAACAATTTGTAATACAATTTAAAACGTCTTACATGTATGAAGAAGACACAGAACTGAAAAAATAATCACCTCATTCATTCGCGAAAGCCATGTACATATTTTTACTGTGAAAGCGGCAGCTATAAATGGATGAGCGTGTAATTTTTGATTTGCTGAAATGATGAGTCAAGGGGTCATCAAGTCAACGGGATTCTGTATACGTACCCGTCAGGTGATCACGCATCCGTATCATCACGGTAATAGTGTATGGAAACTCCTGTTATACATCATGACGAATCGGACTTTTATGGATAATTTTATTCTATACCTATCGTGAATAATTGTGCGATGAATTAAATTTATGGGAATGTAATTGTGTAGACGTATCACGACTGGCCCAGTGCCACGTTTTTAATAGAGTGAAGGTAAATGAGAAAGTTGATCAAATGAGCAGCTATTTAATTTCCGCTGATATCTCTTGTGGAAGCAAATCTCATCAACAATCTAGCATCACAAACGATTATTTTTTCAATTTAAAGGGAAGTAATTGATAATGAGTTGGTAGAATACAGGAGTTGGATAGGAGGAATTCTATTTAAGACCTTTATGTTGATAACAAAAATATCACTACGTTACACAACATTATTAAAATATATTCACAAAAATATTACAAAATATATATTAATGAAATTTTAAGTGTTGCTTGCTTCATTCAGTTATGCCTTTCAACAATGCACCCCCATATTGTTCATTTTATAATTGACAAACTTAGCTGCAATCAATAAACTATGAATTGGATTCAAAAGACAGTTTTCCCTCGAGAAGCATACTGAAGAAGTTTTTGTAATTAATTTCATTAATTAATAATTTGAAAATGAATCAAAGTCTTAGAGAGAGAGAGTATCCACGAACTTTAGGTTTCACTTTCGATCGAAGTTATAGAAAACTTGGAAGAATTTTTACGATTACTTTGCGTGAGTCGCCTTCTCTTCAATATTTTCATTTTAGCTGGAAATTATACAGGAGCTAACTACCACTATCATGTGAGAAAGTTTTCAGGCCCCGTATATATTAAGGGAAGCCTGGGAATTTTTCTACCACTGTCAATTCATTAAGCATTAATTCTCGCAAATTTGACTGCAGTATATATTCTACTTTGAAAAGGGTTATTTTCTATTTTGAAAAGGGTTGGAAGGAAAGTGAGGTTTTGGGTTTCACGAATTGACATTTATATAAGCTATCTTCTTTACAGGCAATGATCCCCAGAGGCTGTTGGGGTGCACTCTCCACCCTTCTAATCTTCGCTTTATTACATCAACATGTTTCAGCCAAACCTGGTAAGTCCTTAGAAAGTAACAAACGGTTAAATAATAACACTTTGTTCTTTTTTGTATAAGAAAGGAAGCTTATGTTGTATCTTATAACTCTCATTATGTTCATCATTAAGTCCGCATAAATATTGGGGCGTAACCCAATGAGGTAATCCAGGAAGACAGTAACTATTCGTCGTATACGTGGTGTCCATATACGTAAACATTGTTGCCATATATAACATTCATACGTGTAATGTATAACGTATATAGGTGGAATGATAATTATAGAAGTTTGTTATCATCTCATATATATGAAACACAGTTACTCATCAGGTCGTGCAAAAATGTGACAATGTATAAATAGATGAGCTAAGTCTTGCTGGAATATGATGATGAAAATAAATTTCTCCTATATAATCAAAATTACTTAAGTTAGAGTGATACCTAAATAGAAGGAATTATTCACCTGACTTCATTCATCACTCTAATGAACCAAGATTTCTACCGACCTCATGGAGTTCTTTAACTTCTTTACTAAATACAGAAATACGTAAGCTACGGGATCATATTTTTTGCCTTCACTAAACATATCATTAAGAGATTTCTCTCTTAATTCCACTTTTCCATTGTATCCAGTATATATCATTTGATTGAAGGCAATGAGAAAACTCAAGGATATTATATATTACATTGTTCTAATGCTCAAAGCATTCTAATATACTTCCTCCAAATGCTTTTTTTCTAGGCCGAGACAATATTTTATATTCAAGAGGTTCTTTGACTTTCAAAGGAAATTGCCCTTCTAAGGCTATTGACTTTCCCATTTTTTAATTTGATTATTATGTCTATGTTATAATTAGCGATTTCTATACCCGATCATGTTTGTATGGACATAATTAATTCAAAGGGGTTAGAAGTTAATGTCGTTTAAATTTTGTCCAAATTTGAGGTAATAGCTTTTGGGTTTTCCGAGTCAAAAGTCGGATATGTATGGTTTATAGTATTCGTGTGCTGAATGTCATTATTTGACACGTTCATTTAACCGTCGAAATATGCACATTTCCATTATTATTTATAGTTTTCTTTTCGCTTGAAAATTTTATTCGATTCTTTTCCTTATCTTCCAGGCTTGTGCGAGGTGGAGACAGAGCAGGCAAGCATTATTCTCGACATCGAAGAAAGTCGGGGATCACGTAAGTAGAAATTAATAAGAAATTAGCCTATTGGGAAATATTTTTCCTAGAATCTCGACTTCAAACATTGATAATATTGCCTGTATAAACATAGATTATTATGTCAAGTTACGGACTCCTTTTCTAATTCTTAAAAATTTCTGGAGAAATTAAGTTTGTGAAAGTTTTCATCTATTTACTATTTTTAATTTTTAACTATGTATTCGAAATTTACTCCATTAAATACTACAAGCTATATGCGATATAAATATTTAATCATCATCTAATACGTATGCTATCTAAAAGAAATCTAAGAGAAAGAATATAGATGGTATTTCTGCGGAAAAATTGGAAGAGATCAAGATTTTTAACAAAGATTGTGGAAATAATCATTCATCACTTAACCAATCGCCCGTGACAATTTTCTACATTTTCCCAGTTTAATCGTGAATTATATGTATAATTGAATTAAGTTTGAGCAAACCTTGGCGCTTAGAACGATTTTAAGTCGTTAGCATTACGCTATATGCTTTCGAGGTGATGGTGACTCAGTAGAAATGAAACTTAAATTTCACGAATTCTCATCCTAGCATAGTGAAAGTAACGAGTAGATACTAAGCAAAGATTTTGATTCGTTCATTGTATTCATGGGGAAGGAGACTGGCATTATAAAAATTCTTGGTGGAATAAGGACTTAGTTCCACAAATAAATTTTTAGGGAAGTAAAAGCTTGCTGCAAGTAAATTTGCCGTGCTTACATCAGAGTTCTTCATACGGTCATTTTCCCTTTCGTATAGAAATTAAATCCGACTTTGCTGAAAGCGGACCCGTGTTTGATTCCCGATGAGAGCCCACATACAAATGACCTCTGTTGTCGAAGCAATTTTAACAATAACACTACTATTAAAAACACCTTTCAAATAATTGATTATGCTATTACAGTTTATTATAGAGAACAGGTTCCGTGGTTTAATGTATGTAGTTCGTATTCTAACATATATATCGCCATCGAAGGCTGTAATCATAAAATAAATCAGCTATATATGTGATACCGAAGCACCATGTTTCTTGGTTTATAAGATTCGAATGATTTCGGGTGAAGAACGTACACCGCTTTTGTAGAGACGGGCGTCGGACTTATGTAAGTGTATCGGTTTCACAAAAGGGCTAAGTGAAAATCCAGGTAAAAATTCATCGAGTCGGAACGCTATGGCGAGGGAAACGTCTGCGGTGCTCAGTAGTAGTCTAAAAAAAGCAATGCAATATATTTGAACATACGATGCCAAAATCATAAACTCTGAGCAAAAACTTTTAACGATCGAATTCACTTTTTCCGGCATTCAACTTCAGTGGATGCACCTCGTTACATCCTAGATATATTTCCTACCCTGTTAAGACACATAAGACAACCCACACAAGGGGTTGAATGATCACCTACCCCTTCTGGATATACTTCTGAACAGAACAGCGTGCTTTTATACTGCTTCTTAGCTCTATTCTATGTATTACTTTAAAACTGTTTACTTTTAAGCCGGATTTTGTTATTTACTGGCCGTCTTATTAAATCCAAAATTATATACTATAAGCAATCAAAACCCTGCAAGTAACCTCTTGATTTAAAGTATAATAATTTATATGAGACACTAAATACGAGTATTGCATGTAAACTTTCTACATCTTTATTTATATCACTATAATTTATCTTCAGTGGAAAGTAGAATGGAAGTATAAGATGAGTAAGATGGAATGCTAAATTTGAAGATTACATTTCCGGGTAACATTTGAGTGATGTGGAGAGAACCTGATGTCATATGATCATGATTGAGCAGAATGAACTAGTCTACAAAATTTATATCTCAATGTAATGTTAGTAGCATTTGTAGAATACAACCATCTTCATTTCAGTCAGATTCTAGTGCAGTGGTCCCAACTCTTATGGAATTGCGAGTCCCACTAGAGGAAGAAAATCTTTTTTTCTAATTTTTACACTATGACATTAAGGAATATTTCGTTTGCTAATGAATGGATGTGAAATTATTGCAGGTTTTTTCACAATGAAGCAAATTATAACAAACTCCTCGGATCCCACCAATTGGCTCAAAATTTTCAGTATTGCAGATACCTTTCTGGCATTCTTCAAGGACGTTCGAACTATTTAATGATGCAAATACTGTTATAATTGCCAGCTTACCCATGCTATTTACATCTTTGCTTCCATCGAGTGCATTGCTAATTACGTTACTAGATAACAAATCATTTTTGACCCTTGCGTCTACATTTTTGTTTATATCTTGAATGCGACGCTGAACTGTTGTTGCTGATAATAACAGTTCTTTAACTCTCTCGATTTTTTTCTTGTTTGCGAAAGGGCCGGTTCAACCTTGTCTGTTTACGGAACCTCCTTTATCGCTTAATAATTTCCGCTGCTGCCTTATGCGCTTGCACGTTCGTTGTGCGATTCCATTTTTGCCTTCCTCGTAATGAAAATCTCCTCTTTTCTTTGGAATTCAAATGTTTCACTTAAAGTCATTATGGACCAATTCCCGAGGGGAATAAGCTGCTGATCCTTGGGTTAGTGTACCACCGGCTTTGGGAACAATGTTCTAGCGTCCATAGAACATACTGCTCTAAACTTGGGTTCGAGTCCAAGCGTGTTTTCTGTTTTTACTATTTCAACATGTGCTCAGTAGACTCCCAGTATCCTTCTTTCCCGGGATCCAAGATGATATTTTCTATTTCCTTATGTCAACGGTTGAAACTAGATGTTGTAATTGACGTATATTATATTAATCATGATTATCAAAGAACGGAATCCACATCAGTTTACTCTAAGGCTTGATTATTAGCGAAAAATACATTATAAGGATAGTACAGCTAGAGTTCCACTTGCCGGAAAAGTTCTCCCGCTAGCCAATTTGGGCAAGCGTGCCATAGATTCGCCATCCCTGTCCTAGACCGTACATCCTCTCCATAGAATCATTCAGACCTGACACATGCTCATATTTCATTTTCCCTTTCACTTTTAACCTTTGAATCAATTTTCTTTGCATAGGATGCTATAGGAACAACATCGTTCAATGTTTTCCAGATTTCCACTTGAAAATGTCTACTTCCTTTTTTCTTGAAAATTCTACCAAAGAAAGTTAATAAAAATATAGTGATTTCAATCATGAAGTTCTTCATGGTTTTGACTTTTTTAGAGACATGACTGACGATATTGTGCTAGTAATCGTATTATTGAAAATGCTTCCACATCTGAGGTCATTTCTAATTTATGGGCTCCCACCGGGAATAGAACCCCGCTTTCACTGAAGACAAATACGCTGCTCATTTGGCTATCCGGGAGCTCGTAGATATCTTTCTTACCTATTTTATTTCTTTCTTCATCAGTTCTGTACGTCATAACTTTCTAGCTTTTGTAATTACATATCAGAGCTTTAAAGATTTGCATCCTTTATCATAAGATTTTAATTTTTTACTCGTATGATATTTTAACAAAAAACTAAATTTATTTGGCTTGAGATAAATTAATCATTTGAAAATAAAATTTTTCAAGAGTGGTATTCTTTCTACCGTGAATTTGAATTATATTTCTCATCCCGGAAAATTTACGGAATCTCGGGATCAACAATTTTTAATCCAGGTATCCCGAGATTTTAAAAAAGCCGGAAAATGGCAAGAACTTGTGCTCAGCGAGCTCTCAATGTCTAAGGGTGCATTTGCACCAACTGGTTCATAGATCTGTTTCGACTTGTGTTACATGTTTAGGGTTAGGAAGAGGCGGAAAAAGTCATAATATGGTTTCCTAGTTGCTGCGACTGATTTTCTTAAACCCTTTAGCAACTCTCTGCATTTTTCGTAGCTGTGTCGAAAGTTGGTACGAGGGTGCACTGCAATGTTTACCCTCCGATAGTTGAGGCGATTGAAAAACTGGGCGTCCATCGCCATTTTCACGCTCGCACGAGCATCCATTCCCACGAACCGCCGCTTTCAAAAAAGATCAAACCGCGAAACTGAAAAGCTCTTTTTCCTCGAGTTCGATTAGTGGGTGGATTTCGGAAATACCGTAGTTTACTCTTCGCTTCCGCACCGATCGGCGCAGATTCCCACTGTCGCCGAAGTGGAAAGGAGAAGGGGACAATGAGAGAAAGGGAAATTGCAATAGATTTGCACAGAACTTTTTCAGAAACGAGATTTGAAGAATGCATAGGAAGTAGGATAGTTTGTCACGTAGGGTTGGATATCAGTTTATAAAAATATATTTTCATTCTAATATCACGTGTAATAAATCGGCAAGTATAAATAAAAATGTACAGTTTAGAATGAATCGGTTTAAAATTGGTCTTTGCAAAAATAGTTACTTGTGGAGCTTTTAGATATCCAAAAGAGCACCATGTTCTTCTTTAATGACGGCGATGCTGAGTTCGATTCCCGGTGGCGGTCTATTGCAAAATGACCTAATGAAATAGTAATATTCACTTGAAACAGAAAACATAAAAGAGAGATACGAAATTATTTTGAATAATAAAAAAATAAAATTCAATCTTCATAGTGTTATGGAGAGAATGAAAAGAGTATTTCGATTAAATATTAAAAATATAAGTGGTAATAGATAAGTATCTTAAGGTTTGTATTTGTTTAATGTTTGTCTAATCTAATTTCACTTACGAAATAACAGTTTTTAGCAATCATTGTTGAATGAAGGGTACAATAATAGAACAATGGACTTGAATAAGTAATTATAGGAAGAGAGGAATATCATGGTATTAATGGGCTAATTCCAGGGAGGGATCTAGGAAATTACTAAGAGTAGTGTTCCTTTGCAATATACCCATACAGAAAAGTATTTTTTTTAAATACTCATTATTTTTCTAATTAAATCCATCTGATAGTGTTACATTAGGTAAAATTATTTAAAGTACTTTCAATGAAAATCAAAGTTTTAACCATATTTCCATTGTGTAAATCTTCATGGAGCTCCATCACCAATCTCATTGGTGAACCTAAGGGAGCTGTGATTGTCACAAACGTGATTCACCTTTGCCTAATACCTATACCATGACATAGATCCAAACAATGCTTCAGCATTAAGATTGGTTACTTTATATGATATTGCAATACATAGCAAATTTTGAAGTATGAGATCAATGAGATAACAAACTCACTCATTGAGTCACTTTTGGAAATTCAATACTCAATCATTCTGAAAAGGTCACAGGGCAAGAAGTAAAAAGATATATAAAGTGAAATGTATACTGGTATTGTTAGTTGAGCTATCCACCTAGCTATATTCATAAATGATTTGCATTATTTCAAGTTAGAATGTCCATTGTGGAGTAGCTCCCATTAATGAGAGCAAAGAAATGTCAAAATGGCTACAGGCTCAACTACTAGAATTGTAATAAGCTTCACTTCTTATAATGCTGATAAGAGAATTTTATTAATTTAATTTTGTAATTCATCAGATTTATATCAAGACATTTCAGTCTAATGAATAACTGCATACAGAATATAACCAGCATAAGGATTGCCATATGCTAAGTAGTTTTTCTGTGCTATCGTCTATTCATGAGTTATAGAACTCTATAAATATTGATTAAAATTATTTGTCTAGTGAAATTCTAGTTAAGCTAAGTTTATATAGGTAGCTGAGATTAACTCTCTCACTTTTTATAACGTTAAAATTTTGCATTAATTCAAATGATGATTATTTTTCTTGACAGAGGTAAGCCAATCTACGACTCCTGAGGAGCTTCCAGTGGTTGGAGATCCATTTTCTGGTGAAATTGGCCTTTCTCTCAACTTTCCTCGTGGTCCAGCAAAATTCGCTCTGAATGGCAAACGTCTCCAACTTCTCCAGCCCCTTGATAGGGATAAGGACAATCTCTCTCATATAGTCTTTCAGGTAATATTATTTCACTTTAGCAATATATTTGAACTGTATTTACTGTATGTTTTTCACCTGGCCTTCATACATCAGATTTGTATTAAATTCAGCTTTTACTGGTTCTATGTAATTCTCAACAGAAGAAATGTTAACTTAAGAACTGGATAAATTGTAGTGAATATTAAATTCAAGTGGCTGGCATAAGGACTGTTGTTTTGATTCAGAGTAATATTACAAGAATTAAATTAAGGTAAAATTGGTCCAGCAAGTAAGAGGAAATGCTGTGGGATGGAATGAATTTGATATTACAGGTCACTGAAAGACTTGAGTCTGGAGGTGGAATACCTTTTGTTTGTATCCTATCTCAGAGAATTTAAATTAAACCTTCACTGATTGTTTATCTACTATGATGACTTTTCTGTCTGAATGCTATATATCCTTTATGAGATAGCTTCTCAGTTGGTGTGCTGTGATGCACTGATTCACTTCAAGAAAGCTTTTGGTTTTCTCATTAGTTTCATATAATTCATAGTTTCTATTCTGTTGTTATATGCACTCTTGATTCAAGTTGTTTTTAATTTTTCTGAAGGATACTCCAATGATATTATTAACAACTTTGGTCAAAATTTTGTTTCCTTGTCAAATATGATCCCTATAAACATACATTAATAAAAATATATAATTATTAGAATATGATGTAGTGTGTCACAAAGTTTTCTTTATCACTGACATGTACAGTGGAGTAAAAAGGTTGTGGAGCTTTGCACTTTATTCTTTAAAACTTAAGAAAACTATTCATTTAATCATCCCATGGCATATCTCTATACTTTTCGAGCAGAGATAAGGCAATGCAGCAAATTTTACAGTGGTTGCTTTGCTTGCCATAATAAAATTATTCATGACTACTCATACGCAAAGGGAATTCTCAGGATTTTAACATTTTATTTAGCTTATTCAAATCATTTTTCAGGATCATATAGTAAGCATACCATCATATTGTCAACTTTTCATTATTGAATATTGTTTTGATAACACTCCCCCTTTTGTTCACAATATTCACCAAGAAAATTGATCATGGTTAATAATTGTTACTTAATACTCTCAGATATATAATTCAGTGTGATTGATCCTCATTTCCAATTTATTTACAATGTTTTAATCATAGTATCTTTCATTCCTATTAATTCATGAACATCACTGAGTGAGTTTTTGAGAGTTTCCTAGTAACTAATTTGTGATCTCAGTGCACTATCTTTCTGGCTACATAACTAATCTCTGTATTAGTACATTTTATACATAATTTGTAGGCATCTGTTACAAGATATGCCATTTCAGTTGTTGGTAACCTATCGATATTAAGTGAATGACTATCTAAATACACTATATTTCTAATGAAGTTTATTATAAACACTAGAGTTCTATAAGAGCTTACAGTTTTAATTTCAATTACCATTTTGGGAAGTTTTATGCATTGAAATCAGTTTAATATATTTTTTAACCAATTTCAATGATGATGTCAAAATTTTGCTTATGAATAATGGTTTTAAATATATGTATTTTTATATATTTTTATTAAGGCTTAGTTTGAATGATCAAAATATTTCTCTTTTTTTTACTAACTAATGTATATCTTGCATTCTTTGTTACAGCTTGCCTGCACTGTAAGAGCAACGCAGAAGAAACGTGCCATTCCAGTGATTGTTAGAGTGTCCGATGTTAACGATAATGCTCCACAATTTGTCGGAACTCCTTATCACACTACTGTATCGGAGGTATGTAATTGTTGTCTCTGGTTAGCATTCTTATTTTAAAGCTTGTGTAGACAATAATTATCATAATGATATAGTTGGTAACAGTTAATGCTACATGATTTAAGTCCTGTAGTAGGCATCTTTATTGCACGAAGAATAAAAATTAGAGCTATGCTTAAAATTGGTAGCATGCCAGTTAAATCCTATCAATCCTATCTTTTACCTGCCTTGGTGGCCTAGGGGTTAGTGTTGTAGTGTTATTGCTCTGAACCCAAGGTCCTTGGTTTGAATCCCGGCTGATCATATTTGTCTGATCATCAATAGTTGTGTGTGATTATCCATTGTCACTGTTGCCCTGGTTAAGAACCTCCCGACAAGCTTGATAGAGCTTAGAAGGACTTAAATCCATTCAGTGGCAAAAATAGCAAGGAAGCAAAAAGAATTATTTTGATTATTGCTTCATGTCTTCCAAATTAACTTCATAAATTTTAACCAGGAAATTCTACAGAGGTCTCCATAGAACCTATCTTAGAAAAAGAGAGATCACATTTATGTATTTCCAGAGAATCAGTTGAGTGTAAAATAGGCGAAAATTATTTAATTAACTTGACAAATAAAAATATATATTAGGAAATAGTTCGAGCAATCTCCATTTGTCATGGAACACAATTTTATAGAAGTTTTAACAGATTTAATTTATCTGATTATTTTCCATAATGGTTAAATTATTCTTCTAATTCCTTTGTAAAATAAAAGTAATCTGGTGATTTCATAGCTATTTATTACAAATGGGCAAATGAGTTTCTTCTGAATCAAGATTTATACGAACATTAAATTAGTGTTGAATTTTCTCAAGGAATCTGAAAACTGTATTCTTATTTTATTGCAACAAAGAATATGATTAACATGCACATATATTTTTGGTGTTAAAGCTTTTTATCTGAGTACTACATGAATTGTTATTTATTATTTTTGTTGTCATTTAATATCTTATTTCATAGTAAAACGTTATCAAAAATGACTGAAATTTGATATTTACCAGGTGGAATGCATACGATATCTTTTATTTGAAAGCCACAAAGAAATAAGTTTAGTTATCATCATGAGTTATAATCTTTTAAGCAATTGGATTAAATTATACAGACTTATGTAAGTAGACCATTCTTATAAGCACTACAAAACTTGAATTTTATGAAAGTCAGACAATACCCTGTGGGTAACACTATAATTAGTAAAGTAACTTAAAATTAACCAGTACACTGAGGGCAGAGATTTGCTATTTAGAGGACAGAGATTTTTTTCTTACTCAGTTAACATTTTCCATGCATTTTTTGGCCATTGGATTTCACTATGCAAGTCTGGGTATACATAAGTCTAACTTATATAAGACAGGAGCCATCTCTATATAGTAACTTCCAGAGAATTTCATTATATGCAATTAACATATAACCAAAACCACATGCCAATAGGCTGCTTGTAAGTTATCAACGCGAATGCATCATATGTACATATCATTAGATAGAGGCAGGGTATTCAGATACTACATACAAAATAAACATTCAAGACAAGTAAAAGATTTAGGGTCTACCTAACTCGCTAGTGCCCCGATGCTTTGCTTGCCTCTTTCACTATCTAAGGCCAGTCATGGTTAGAGTATATTTGTGGAGCTACTATGTTTTGAAAGTTAAACTGTGCCCAATGTATGGAACCTCCAAAGAATATAAAGGGATTAAGTAAAATAACTTCGTCGGACAACATAAATTGTCAGCATAATGGCTGGTACCTATCTTATCTATCCCATACCTTTATGAAATAAAAGTTACACATTCGTTAATAAACGCATGTATAATAAAATACATTCGTTTTCTTGAACGTGTGACACATAACAAAACCATCTCACTGAAAATGATTTGCCTAATGAATTAATTAGCAGGCATATGACTTTTCAGTAAGATGAAATTATAAAATCGCGAATTTCTCCAATTTCGAAGTTATCCCCTGAGATATTCAGCCGTAAAAGCGAAAATGTTTCTGATTTTATCGCAATTTCACATCTATTGCCCTTAGCGAGAGGAGGAAGTGAACTCCTGGGAAAACGACCTCCGCTAATCGTTACGTAACAGAAGTGGGAAAAAATGTTATTTCCCAAAAGAAATAGAAGACAAAACTTCATTGTTTGAAACGTCTGAAACATAACATAAGACGTTACCAACCCCAAGAATGGGATCAATGTAAATGTTGCTTTCTTCTTTCAGGGCAAATAAAGTTTTCCTTTACGTAAGATCTTTGATGATTCTAGAGCTAATTGGTCACCAAAAGGAAAGACAATTGTTTCGTCATAATTCAGGCAATAAATTAATGGAAGAGTTTACTCGTGCCTACATGCGGATCACACGACCTACTTTAAAATGTTAATTTCCATCGGCGCAGAAATTATTGCAACCACTAAGGTGGGATTGAGAACGGATGACTATAAGATGATTCCATAAATTTTAGTATCCATTTCATAATTCATGCCATGGAATCGTTCATTCGTGTTGATTTTGATAATTTCCTGGAAGAATTCTCACCACCAAAAGCGAACGCGCTATTCGGGATCCCTTTCTTTCATCCCATATCCATTTATAAAAACTATGCGTTGATTACGATCTCAAATTAGTCTGTCAACACATTAGAGTATGATTTACAGTTATTGTCTTCTATATTTTCACAGCTGACACCCGTTGGTTCGACGGTGTATAGAGGCATTAACGCAACGGATGCCGACGCAGGGGTAAATGGTTTGGTGGAGTACTCCGTAGTGCCAGGAAATGCCATCGAATCGACAACGGAGAAGTCATCGGAAACAAACGGTCCCACCAAAGTGGCCGATGGTTTCGGGTTCTTCGTCATCAATCTCCCCCACCAGGGACAAATCACTGTGAACAGAAGTCTGGACTACGAACGGACTCAACGATACCTAGTCACTGTTGTTGCATCGGTGAGTATTTGAAGTTCGTATTTTCCTTTGCATCATCGCATTTCTTTTACAGCTATTGTTGACATCTTTTTCAAGTAGAATCATTCAGCTCAACGTCAGGACTTTGCAGCGACTTCATTTCCCCCCATTTATTCTCTCACTCATAACCCTCAGATTATCCTCAAGATATCTTATTCTTGTGAGAAAAAATACATTTTTTTAAAAACACTAAGATTTTCTGAATGAGAAAGTGATCACATTTGAGAATCGTAACCTTTTTATCGATGCGTACTCTCGAAAACAACGCTAGAAACATTCTATATTAGTAAAATCAATTAATGAAGCTTTTACTCCGTGGAACTTCATCCTTGCGATTGAAGATGAAATAACTTTGAAAAGTTCCACTTTACGGTTTTATTTTGACTGGCAACCGGTTTCAGACTATTTGTGCCTGATGACGGAAAAATAGTCCGAAACCGGTTGCTAGTCAAAATAAATACGTAAAATGGAACTTTATAAAGTTATTTCCTCCTCAACTGATTCTAGACTCGACTATAGATACTACTTATTGATGAAATTTCCGATAAGAATTCGAAAATATTTTAGTGCTAAGAGTGCTCTATAAAATATAAGAATCAAACGGACACAAGGAAAATTTTCATCTTCGTTCGTGGTAAACTAAAATTGCAAAAAGTCATCACTGTACTTCTAAGTACCAATGTTGTTTCTCCCAATGCCCTTACGATTACGATTCTTCTCCCAAGGCACTTTCCTCAACTTCATATGTAAGCGTTTTTGACCGCCTTTCGATTTTTCACAGGGAAGTATTTTTTATTTACGTAACACCCATTCTTTTTCAAGTATCATCAATGGTACTCGTACCACCGATTCAGAACTCTGAGTCAGGGTTCAATCAACTCTGTCGAAAATTCTTTCAACGCTTTATCAAAGTAAACTATATTTGGCCGATCCTGAAGTCGGCCTTCCGGAAGCAGGTGCTTCACTTGAGACCCTCTGAAGCGTGCCCACAACGGAAATGCAATTTGTATGGATGATCTGACATATTTCAGCGTTCTTTCAAGAGTGATCGACAGCAAAGATTAGGAATATTTACTCTTAACACTGCAAAGATTGCATTCTAGCGTACTTTTTTCACGATCGCCATTCGTGATTCAATGCGCGGTTGTACAGTAAAGCATAGTAAATGTATGCTTGCGTGGGATTGCCCAGTTTTAATAAGCCAAGCATTAATATCATCTTCTGATGCGTTATATGATCTAAACTTAGTTTGAACATAAAATAATTTTGCCAGACGGATATTAAGTAGTATATTTCTTATCTTCGAAGGTGATATAATTTCTTTTAAATATATAAGTA
Organism: Pachydiplax longipennis; assembly: GCA_036926295.1. Classification (NCBI taxonomy): domain Eukaryota; kingdom Metazoa; phylum Arthropoda; class Insecta; order Odonata; family Libellulidae; genus Pachydiplax; species Pachydiplax longipennis. Next base: position 17,806,366 of record JAVFKF010000010.1, on the reverse strand, counting down.
GGCTAAGTTTTTAGCGTTCCTCTATTACTCCACGATTTCAGGTAACCGGGTGTGTTAAACTGATAATATGCGAGCAGTCTATAGGGGCGGTGACCTAGAATTGAATGAAAACCAACTTTGTAATTTACTCGACTGAATTCATAACTAAGCCCAGTTGGTATGGGAAATACGACGGTAGTATTTTAAATGCTCTTTTTCTTCTCGAATTTTGAGTTTGCTTAAAATTATTAGGCAAAATAACGAGGTAGGGCCTTAATATATTTACCATCGTTGGAGTTTCTTTTTTGCTCACTAGTAATATTTCTTTTTGACATAATTTTTTAAGTTTAAAACGTCATTGCAAAGCTTTGGTGGAAGTAGTTGGGCCAGTTGTTTTTCTTCGTATATTAATTGTCATGAAAATCTTACTAAACTAATGAAACTTAATATCGAAAATTTTAATACCTTATGCATTATTCTTTACTTTCATATCTGATCTAATGAGTTCGTCTATCTCGTCATCTATTATAAAATTCTTACTTTTTTTTAGAGTGCAGTTTAAAAAAATTATCGTGTAGGAGATTCCGTGAGGTATCAAGAAAATGTTCTATCACCTGTTTGATAGGGTTTAACGATGGGAGTTCACTTTCCAGGAATCAAACTATTTTAAACCTCAGTTATCTCTCGATTCGAAATTCCTTTTAGGATTCGCGGAACTGCACGTGCCACACATGATGTAAGTTTTAATATGACGGTTCCCCTGTCACATAATGGCATTTTCTTTAATTTGCTACGGTGATAAACCGATGACGCAATGCTCTCCTGAACTACAGAAGAGCTCGAGCTCTCAGAGTGTTCGGTGGAAGCACCGGGACCACTACCTCAGAGAAATATTTTCGGAATTTTTTCTCTTCTTCTCACGCCTTTATAACGCGTAAAAGAGCGGAAGAATCGTGTAATACCTTGGGAGCAATTACGCAAATATCTTGCCCCATTGTTGGAGACCTACCTCCAGGGCAGGCGACTCCACGAATCATTAGATAGGCAGGCGGCTCAGTCCGTGGGCGACCTCAAGAGCTCCCGCATTTGTCGGGTGATACCTTTCGAAGATGATTGTTTTTGTGATCTTATTGGTCCTCGTACCCCCTGGAATATACATGGAGAATACTTCCACCGAAGAAATCACGACCAGCGAAGAAATCTCGACTAGTGAAGAAATCTCGACCAGTGAGGAATCCTCGACCACCGAAGAAACCTCTGCCAGCGATGAATTCTGGACTACCGAAGAAATCTCGACCACCGAAACTGTAATACCCGAAAGCGCTACGTTGAAATTGTTTGACTACGAGCCTACAACTTTAGAATCTACTACAGTTGAAGATGTCACTGTATTGATTCCGGTAAGATTCCGTGCAAATTTGCCTATCCTTGTTTCCCCGGTTCCAAGCTATTGCATCTTAGTCGCGATTAAATACTCAGAGAAAATTTCGCTGCAGCTTCGTTATAAAACACACAATATGTACCCATACATAGTGGTGCCTTTTCGTTCGGAAGTGATCAACTGTATGACGAGTGTGGAAGTGAAACAAGTTGAAAAGTTAAACATACTATAGCCACTATATGATAGAAGTATTGGAAGATGGCTTATGTGTTGTAATTGTGTTTCCTCTGCATTATAATTGCATGCAAATTTTTAACGCGCTCAGAGCTAAAAAACGAGCTGAGTGAAATTTTTTACATCTCATTGTGTGGAACTGCATAGAAAACTCTCGTTAATAGGTATTCAATCTACACTTTTCCTGGTATGTGGAAACTTTCCTCTTTCCTCGAATCTGTAAGCAAGTATAGATATAGGCATATCATCCTCAAAAACGTACGAAATTAGATGAAGAAAATGTGAACAAATAGTTCATCTCTGAAAGACGTAAATGAAAATCAAAAGTGCAATTTTCTACTTTCGGTGTATTCAAACATAAGATATTAATTTGTGACAGCCCCCGTTAATAACGGACCCCCATATTCCAATCAGATATAAATTTCCTGTCAATCGAAAGGAATTATTTCCCTTGTGATACACCGTATGATATGGGTTATAACAGGGAAATTATTAAGGAAAGCACAACATTTTGGACATTTAAGTATTCTGAATAGCTTTTAGGAGCACGGACTCACCCGTTAGAGACGATTTTGAAATATCCGTAACTCGCCCGCATAAGGAAATGTATGTATTGTGTCGGCGTTGTCGTTTAAGCTTTCTAAAGATTCATCGTTATAGATTTTCCTAACAGGTCTCTATGTTCCTATATGAACAAGTTTGCTTTGTTTTTTATTTTCAACGATAAGCGCCTACGAAGAAGTGAGCAATTTTCTGGATCGTGGTAGCTAGTCTTGCCTCTCCTAGCCAAAGAGTACGTGGTAACCATTTCGTTGAATTGCCTTATCAAAGAAAATTAAAATAATGTCGTTCGTTTCGTTATTTATTTCTGGAGAATTGTGAATTTAATTATTAAAAATAATAATGGCATCACATAATTACATTACTGCTAAGCCAGTTTAATACATTGAAATAATTTTTGAAAATTTTCTCGTCGCTTTACAAATGTCGGACGATGTTACTCAGCAAGGAACGAATCAATTTTACAGCCATAAAATGATAGCTGCGGTAATTTTAACGATCGACCTTATCGCTATTTGGAAACTTCGTGCCGTGTTAGGATTATGCTTCCGTGGATATTCTTCTAATAGAAATTCACAGTGGCGGATAGACACAATTTTAATCGTGAGATAGAAACAATTTTAGTGAATATGTACATTAAGGGTTCCGTCAGTTGACGAAATCTTACAGTTTTCAGCCGACTCTCCATGTAGGCACAGCAAGCTTTTTTCACCTTTACTTAAAGTGGGTTATCGCAATTCCGAAGAGATGACCGGTCGCTTTCTCGTGTTCCGCTCTCCCCTACAACGATTTGTCTGCACTATCGCGAATACGAATGTGGAAAGTCGATAATGAACTTCAGTTATTCGCTAAGTTACCTATCCCTGTACGAATCCAGTGAATTCAGCGCGGGTGAACCTTAAAGTCTCGGAAGCTAATTCTAATTTTGCAATTGTTACTTTAAAATTCCTATTTCAGCTGCGTCCTGTTCTTACTGAAATAATTTTTTATGGAAATTATATCTCACATTATTTGTTGCCTATTAGATCCAGGCAAATACCTCCTCTGCCAATAAGTTTGATGAAGAGATTTTCTGCTTTTTTACAGTTTTTTTTGAGCTTACATCTTCAATTGCGACCTTATAAATGCGTTTTATCTCAAATTTATTTTTATTTTATGAAAGAAATCGATCATCGTTGATGCTGGTTCATTACTTGTATTTTTAAGGCAGGCGTGGAAGAAAAAAATACTTAAAAGTATTTTTAAGGCAGGCGTGGAAGAAAAAAATACATAAAATTAATACATTTAATTTATTCTGGAATTTACATGAACTATTTCAACCTCACGGGAATAGACTTAACTGACAGTTATTCAAGCAGACTTAGTACCCATCAAAAATTTTGAGGAAAAGATGAAATCTTATGAACTTCATATAAGCACACTGAATATCGAAACACCCAGAACAGTGTGTTTTAATAAGATTCAAAATGATTTTATTTATATTTATTTGATGTGCAGTTTAAGGAATTTATTTTCAAGCTTGAATATTTTTTGTTAAAAGATTTCAGTATCAATTCCCTGAAAATACTTGTTTCCTCAGGGATTTTTACAAAAGCGGGTGCACAAAGGGTGTATTCCACCCTTATCTTTCTTCTTAGAATTTGCTGGTGGTAATCTCATTGTTTGATGACTACCACTACTGTACTACTATTTAAACTGTAGCATTTGAAGATATTTCAAGGGTTAGATGTACGAAGAGACTATTCAGTCTCAATCTCGCCCGAATAAAGACATTTTATTATTATTATTATATTTGTCAGCCAGATGATATGACCCTAATAATGGCATTAAATTTGTTCGTCTTGATAATCTATTTCATACAGCTTAATTGCCAAGGATTTTGTCATGCATGGATCACGTGGCAATTGTTAATTTCATTATATTTTCAGAAGTAATAGTTTCATAATAATTTCAGAAGCTCTTAAAATTTTGCCAATACTAGAACTCAGGTTTATGATGGTTATAGTGGTTTTTGGGCTTGAATATTTTGTGAGGGAAAGAATTTTCATGCTCAAGCAACTGTTAAAATGAAGCAAAATGATGAAGTGAGGAAATTTAAGAATGTATTCACACAAAAATCAGATTACCAATATCTGTCTGATTTAAGAAAGGTTGGGTTGGACTTGAGAGCAAATCTTTTCTATGTTTGGGTTGGTCGAGCTTGTTCAGTCACGATCAGGCCATAAATTTCAGCTTATGCAGAACTAACTGGCACCCCCTGTAGTGGCTTAAAAGTTTGTAATTGTCAATTAAACATCAGTATCACCTGTTAAGAATGTTGCCACTCTGGAGGGTTGATTTTCCTTATCTTTCTGTTGAAAAGGCAAGAATCAGAGGGAATCTCTAACGTTTTTAACATTTCAATTACTGAACTTTAGAATTCAAAATGATTAATGGCAGGAATCTGACTACGAGCCTTATTTGACCTTGTTTGACTATCCTCATGAATGTCAATTATAGTACTGCTGTATGTGGTACTATTAAGTCAAACATGGCTCATGATTAAATGCAAACTTCTTGGTAATTTATGGAAAAAGCTTATCCTTAAGTTTAACCAATTGCTTTTCATTTTAGGATCGTGCAAGAAATGCCACTGAAAGGTTTTCATCTACCACAACTTTAACAGTAGATGTGAAGGATGAAGATGACCAAGAACCTATGTTTGCTCACCAAGGCTGTGCCCTCACTGATGGAGTTTGTACGAATCCTGAATACACTGCTTCTGTGAGTTACTTACTTTTCAAATATTATATTGATTTAAAAAATTTTGCCCATAAAAGATCAGTATCTTCTAATTTAGAAACTTCGATCTTATGATCTTTTTAATCAATGAAATTTATGCCAGATTACCAATCAATAGACTAACAGAAATCGAAGTTGTTCATGTTACTAATAATTATCTCAACACTACCCAAAATTCACTCTGTCTAAATTTTTATATTATATTATGACATAAGTCAAACTGTGTAATGCAAAAATAATCGTTAAAATATTTTTGTAACTAATCAATAACAAATGTTTAGAGAAATGGGAAGGAAATCCCTGGAAGAGTAATTTTAAAATACATGTTATTAAATAATCATAGTTTTACTTACATAAAGAGGATGCACCATAATGTAAAAACTGTACAATCATCTAGTGTATTTCTTTTTTAGGTATCGAGTGGTATATTGGCTGGAGTTTTGAACATTAATCCAGTTAAAATACGAGCTGTCGATCGGGATTCCATTGGTTCAGTAATAGAATATAGTTTCTTAAGTGGAATGCCATCAACTTATAAGGACTACTTTGAAATAAATCCCCAGACAGCAGTTGTTAAGCAAATAAGACCAGTAGATACTTCAATCGCAAAGAAATTTGAGCTCATTGTTAAGGTAAGATCTATCTATAAGATCTAAATATATCTCCATCTATATTAATATCTAAATTTTGACCAATAAGTTATTCATAAATTATTATTATTCTCTTAAATTCAATTTTCCTTCAAATGTTCCACTATAGTGAGAGCATTTATGGATAATGTAACAGTAGTGATTATTTGAGCAAAATGATTGAAGTGTTAATGATATGAATACGATAATGAACACAGTGATACACATTAAATAACTCTTTCATTCTATTCTGACACTTCAGTATTTCTTCATTGATAAGGGATGAATAAAAATATACTGATTAAAAAAGGATTTCATATTTATTTTAATGACATCAAATGCTATTCAATGAGCTTGGAGTCTCTTTAAAACATTTTTATTACAATTTTGTTATTTTTTCCATTTGTAGGCAGAAGAAAAGTCTGAAAGCAAGAGATTTGCCACTGCAAAGCTCATAATAACAGTTAAACCTGTTGATAGTCATCCTCCTGAAATTGTACCAACAGCAATTGAAGGGATGGTTAATGAAAATGCTCCACTTGGAACGAAGGTCTTAGACAAAGATGGAAAGCCAATTGTGTTAAAAGTGACTGATGCAGACCTGGTAATTGATATTTAAACGACTTAACAGAATAAATCTTGCTAATGTGCTATTACTAAACTATTTCATAACTATTTTGCAGCGGGATGATGATCCAAAGCCCTCATATACTTTTGAACTGACCACAAGTTATTTCAAAATCATTAACGATGGAACTTTAGTGGTGAATGAAGAAAATCTTGATAGAGACCCGCCTAGTCCAGGAAAGTTTAGATTTCAGGTAAGCAATAGTTTCTTCTGTATTATTATGGATACCGTTCATTCAAAAGCACCTAATGAATGAAATTATATAATCATAATAATTCATTTCCTTATAGGTTGTTGCAAGAGAGGTGGGAGGCAATGCTGCCAGTGCTCCTCTTCCTTTAACCGTTGTTTTAAATGATGTAAACGATAACACTCCACAGCTTCCTATGATTCCACCCATAACAGTTCAAGCTGGTGAAGGAAAAAGAGATGTTATTAAGGTAAATATTACAAATGACACGTATCTTCATTATAGTTCATGCAGTGCATCAATAATTAATGCACTCGACTTCTTATCTTTCACTGTACTAATTTTTTCTAAAATATATTTCAGGTCACCGCAACTGATAAAGACTTAGGAGAAAATGCTGAAATAACTTACAGCATTTATCATGTATCCAACAATGGCAGGCAGAAATTTAAAATTGATCCTCAAACAGGTGTAATAGAAGCATCAGGAAAACTGAATGCTGATGAGCAGTATAGCATAACAGTTCAGGTATTGGATTAATGCATCAAAATGAAGACTTCACTGGTATGTGATTAATTACCATATTTGAAACTAAATAAAAAATAACTATTTAACAGGCAACAGATAAAGGAGGGAAGTCCAGCCAGACAATTGTGGAGATAACTGTGATTCCAGGTCCAAATACGAGGAGCCCTGTCTTTACTCAGTCAGTTTATGAAGTTCAAGTCAGTGAAGGAGCTTCCATCAATTCCACAGTTGAAACAATAATGGTAAGGATGCTAATATAAATTTTATTCTTATGATTTTTAATTTCATGTTCAAAGAAAGTGTGATTTGTCTTTACACTTTATCTATTGCATCATCAAACATGTTTAAAAAATATTGGCATCTATTTTCATATCTAAGGTGGAGGAAAATCAAATTTCTTTTAAAATAAATTCTACCTTCTTCACACAAAAGAATATTTTCCGCTGAAATTTTCAAAGTTTGTACCTTTGAATTTTTGTACCTTGATGAATTATAATTCATTAAAAAATCCCCAACAGGCTATTGATCCAGAAAATGATCCGGTAACATACTCAATAGTGTCTGGAAATGACCTTTGGCAATTTGCAATTGGTGATAAAACTGGTGTGATTACAGTAATAAGGAAGTTGGACAGGGAGGAACTAACTCGATATCAGCTGGTGAGTGTGAATCTAAAATATTATAGGTTAATTTTAGGACACTGTATATGAATATTTTATTAAGGTGAAGAGGTTTGGATGGTTCTTACTTTGTTGTTGTTTCAATGTTTTTAAAACTATCTTTCAGTTAGCATAGTAAACATAAGACATAATTAACATGCAAAAATATAATTCAATGTTTTGCTTTATCATTGCAGTTGGTAAAGGCAGAAGATACTGGTGGACTATCTAGTACAGCAACAGTGAACATACGTGTGACTGATATCAACGACAAGAACCCTGAGTTTGTAAAAGAGCCTTATGAATTTAGAATCATCGAATCAAATGAAGTAAATAGATTTGTGGGAAAAGTAGAAGCAGTTGATGCAGATGAAGGCCAAAATGCAGAGGTTTACTATTCCTTACCAGATGACGTACCTTTTATTATAGAGGAAACCACTGGTATTGTACGAACAAAAGCTCCTCTGGATTTTGAGATGGAAAGAGTGAGTAGATAATATAATTTTGACAAACTCTAGATATAGGAATATCTACTATTCATGATGATTGTTCATCATAATATGTAGTATCCCTTAATGCTGAATATTCATTACCAAGCACTAAATATCCAATTACTTTTTTAAACGATGCCTATCTCTTAAGATAAATTAGTCATTTAATAATAAAGACTACTTATCTTACAAGTAGGATTCCCAATAGGCTAGATGCCTTGGCTGCTTTGCAATACTTTTTAAAGTGCCACTCAAACCATTTGTCAAGCATCCAATATTTATTTAAAACTATATAAGGCTTTTGCATTTAGTTTTCAAAAATACTTTGATGATATTGCATTTTTTGAATTGAAAAATTGTTGCTTAAAACTCAGTCTTCCCAATAGCGATGCAGTTCCATAGATTAAGTGCCAGAAATAATTCCTTGCTCCCCAAAAATGGAAATAATTAGATAGAATTATGATTATGAGTACACAAAAGAACAGAGCATGCATGACTGTGATGAATAAATTATCAAAGAACTAACTTATGATAATGATGCCAATGAACATTTCTGTCTTTTCCCAGGAATATCGGTTTGTAGTGACAGCCAAAGATAGAGCCCCAGATCCTCGGATTGCCACTGCCACTGTTACTGTAGAAGTTGTAGATATAGATGATGAAGTACCAACATTTTATCTGCTGAGCTATGATTCAACTGTGCCAGAAAATGTTCCTGACTACATGGTAACACAAGTGAAGGTAAGACTTCTGTTAAATTCTAGCTTACATGCATCTAGTCTCTTCGCTCTTATACTTCACTCAGAAAAATAGGTTATTTATTGCTATGATTGTTGATTTGATATTATGTATTGTGGCAAACAATTTCATCTTTGATATTGAGTAACTTTGAGCTGAGGAGCACTAATCAGGAAACTAATGCTTTGAGGTAACAACTTAGTCAGAGCTATAGTTTTCCTGGAAATGAGCCAAAGTTTTTACTCTTACTGCACTACAATATATTAACTAGGAAATTCATAATTTAATTGCTTTGTTTACCTGTCCTTTTTATGGAAATGCATAAATATTTTAAACTGATTGTAATTCATCTTTATATTAATTTAAATTTGTATATTATTCCTTAAAGTTGGAATTATGCATCAAGTTTGCTTCATACATATTTTTATTTTCGTTAGTTTATATCTATTTTTACAAGTTTAATCAAGTATTCATAAGACTTCTGTAAAGCAATTTCAGAGTTCAGAGAAGAAGGTAGACCTGCTAAAAACAAGGGAATATTCATTTTTGTGGTTTTCTGTGTTTATAGATATAATTTATGACAGTAAAAACAGCAGATTTTTTATATTTAGATACTAGTATTTTAATTTTTTAATATATTAGTAAGGATAAACATAAGCAGGCTCCTAGTTAAGTAAGGTTTTACTGTTGACTTTCTAAAATTGGTCCTGGTAAAGATGTAATGTGATCAGCCAAAAAAGCTGAAGTTTCAATCTATTTTCATATAAATGTTTTCATTGACTGAGGTCATTAGACATTAATATTTCCCCAATTGAAATTTATTGAAAAGCACTTTCAATTTATTACAGGCTGAAGATCCAGATACAAATCAAAAGATAACCTATGTGATCAAACAAGGACCTACTGACCTTTTCCAAATTGACAGCAAAACAGGAGTCATTCGCACTACACGTGGGTTGGACTACGAGAGAGAAACCCAATATATTCTTATAGTTGGAACCTTGGAAAACTCTGATACTATGCCAGGAGCAACAACCAAAGTTATCGTCAATGTAGAGGTAAGTGAAAATGTCTTCCTGTCTTTAAATTCAGAATATTATCCATTTCCAAAAGTCTGCTCATGTATCACTTTAACTGTTCTCTAAATTGGGATTTTTTGAAGAGTATGACTACAAAATTACAATTCATCTGTTAATGAATTACTTTTGTGATTACATTCAAAGAGAAAAAGGTCTTTATCAATGACATTTTAAGGTCCTGCCAATGTATCACCAAAAGTCTGTGCATGAATGTTAAAAAGAATGTCTATACTATTTCTTGTTTCTCATTTCTCCAGGACCGAAATGACATTCCTCCAGTTTTCACAATGGTTCCAAAACCAATCACATTGGATGATGATGCACCAATCGGAAAAACTGTTACTACACTTCTAGCAACAGATTCAGATGGCACTCCTCCAGGAAATAAGGTACTTCTTAAAAATAGCATCTTGTTAATCTCATAAAAGGATATCTAATGTGAAGTTTAGATTAAATATGAGGCTATTGAGAATGTAAGAAGCAGTTGTTTGAATTAAGACCAATAGCTCTGATGAAGATTTATTTATTTAAGTTGGAAGTGAATATCTTAAAATATCCAGTCTCTGAAAATTTTCTACCTTTATTTAAATAACCTTTACAGTTTTTGTTATATGGTGAATAATATGCATCTATTTATTGAAAGTGAAGCATGTCTTTTTCTTTCTTTCTACAATATTTAAAGATTTTCCTTACTCCAAAAAATATAAGGATGTAGATGCTACTGTACAAGAAATAGACTATTTTCTACCTTCTCACATGGAAACTCTGTTGAATATCTTTAATAACAATTAAGTATATAAATTTGAGAATTTCATTGTAGAATGTTAATTTGAATTTTTTATCACTGAATCTTTAAAAATTTAATGGGGCATTGAACAATTTATGTCAATGGGTAATAACAGAAATTTATACTCATAGAAAAAATTGGTAAATGACTGTCAATGTTTTCAGGTCCGATATGAATTAGTGGGGAAAGACAAAGCAAGCAGGTTTTTCCAGATTGATCCTAACAGAGGGATAATTCAAATTAGAGATGACCTAAGGAAAGACACCTCCACTGAATATCAGGTAAAATTTACTAATTAAAACTAGTTCTTATACTCATTCTTAAAATTATAACTACCTTTTCTTGGGAATATTTTTTCTCATAAGATGATCGTAAGAACTTAAATTCATATCCTTAAAATTTTCTCTTCCAAATATAGATTGATGTGAAAGCTTACGATCTGGGAGAACCACAGCTATGGTCAATGATTACGGTTCCAGTATTTGTGAAGCATACTGCAACCGTTCCTCCAGAAACAGGATTAGGTTTTGCTGACGATTCCTTTACTATATCTATTCCTGAAAATGTGACGAAACCTGGATCTCTTCTCAAGGTTCTGACAGTTTTGAATGCAAGAGCACATGACCTTGTACCTCTGGAATGTGTGATAGTCAAAGGCAATGAAGAGGGTAGGCTTGAAAACGTTTAATGCTCCTTTGTGGTATGAGAATGCTCATAGAAAAGAATAAGCTACACTAGTACATTAATAATAAGCTAAGAGTAGCCTGGTGGTTTTCTATGGAACTTTTCTTTTAAGACTGATTTCTATACATGACCTTCTGATAGAAAAAGGTTCTCCACTTGGTCTATGATTTCTAACTTAATAAATTTGGCTGTGACTTCAGAAGCTGTATTGTTGCCTAGAATACAGATAATCTTTCAATTAATCATACATTTATGTCTTTTTGCAAAGAGTTGGTAGTATAATTAATGTTATTGCTGGAAAAATTCATAAATCTCTAAAGTAATTTTACCTAATTGCTCTAATATGAGATATAAATGAATCGGCATAGCAAGTTTTTGCCATCTCATCCTTATTTAGAGAAAAGATAAACTATTTCATTTTTTAATATGGCTGCGATATTTCAGGTCTGTTTTATGCCAACATTACTAGTGAAAAGCATTGTGAGCTTAGGTTAAAAACTCCTAATTTGGACCATGAAAGGAGAGATGAATATGAATTGCAGTTGCAGCTAGAGACTTTAACAGGTCTTGTTAATCCAGCCAGAAGTAAAGCTAATGTGAGTATATTTGTGTAAGATTTCATTTTTTACTCAATTTATTCATTTTAAAGGATTTCTAAATTTTTAAAATCTGTATTTATAATATTTGCAATGGTATTACAGGGATATACATTATCTTAAAAAAATGATGAATTCTTAACATTTGTTCATGAAGTGGAATTTTTTAATGTGAGGTAAAATTTTCCATGGAAAACTGTTGATAAAGTGATATGCAAAATGTCTCTGTAAAACCTTTCAAAGAATCAATTATAGGGCAATACTTTAACGGTCATTTGACATATTATGGCAATTTTATGAAAGAAAATGTAATCATAAAATGACTTCTGATGATAAGCAAAAAGTGGATTAAATTTGTTGCTTCAAACAAAAATTATCATCAATAGTAATAATAAGAAATAAACTGGTGTGATTGGATCATATTAATATTGAAGATTTATTATTCATGAAATATTTTTCATTACTTTTAGGTGAAAATCCAAGTTACAGATGTCAATGACAATGTTCCAGAATTCACATTTGCTGATCACATTAATGGCGATTTTGGAAAGTATTTTGGAGCACTCTCCAGTGATTCCCAAGTTTATACATCTATACTTCAAGTTCAAGTAAGTAATGCTTATAGGTAATACTTTACCAATTTAACATTTAATTTTTAGAACAAAATTTAAGCTAGTGGTCAGATATACAGTTTTATTTGATAAACTGTACAATTCATTTCATTTTTAAAATTTTTGATTTTTGGAAGTTTTAAAACAAAAGTTGGAAAACAATAGGCATGTGTCTTTGGTGATATTTTAAAATCATTCTTCTATGTATCCCAAAAATATGTAATTCTAATTTTACTATTCATCCAACTGGAACAAATTTCTCGGCAACTTTAGTACAGTACATTCATATGATAAAAGTTAATTATAAATTTTTAAGAATCCATCATTAAGAAATGAAATGATTATTAGGGTGAGATATGCTGATAAGGGTATTCTAAGTGAAATTATATTGGTAAAGTTTAATTTTTTGATTTTTAGGCAGAAGATAGGGATAGTGGAAAGTATGGAAAGATAGAGTATAAAATAGTGCCAAATGGAGTGACTACAGATTACTTCACCATTGGAAATGCATCTGGTATCATTAGAAGTAAAAGGAGCTTAGAGGGACTGAATGCAAATCTTTTGCCTTTCCGTTTTGCTGTTGAAGCAAGAGATAATCCATCCTCTAAGACAGAGACAAATGCTGTTCAAGTGCCAGTTGTGGTATGTGTGTTTGCTAAGATGCATGTCTTTTTAATACCGATTTGATTGACATATTCAAAGTGGATTCTCTGCCTTCAAAAAGTAGGGATACCTTCATTTTCATTTAGGTATCTATTCAAATATACAAAGAGTGTAGTCTAATCTTACTAAGTATCATCATCCTCAATTATCATATAGAAATAATTTTTATAGAAAAGTAATGTATTTGATAAAAGAAATCAGATAATGTTTCACATAAATCAGATAATGATTCACATCAAAACTTTTTATTAACAGCTCATAATATGTTCAGTGACCTTTATTCAGGGTAATTTATTTTGAAGGAAGCAGATCTTATCAGAAAATTTTCATTCGTTTAATTTTTATCAGTTTTTTCTAATTTTCAATGTTTTTATTTTCATCTTTTGGACATTTTAATGAAACTTAAATGTAATCTAAATATTGTCTTCATCCTTATAAAAGCAACTGGAAGTATAAGTCAACTTGGTACTTCTTGATACTAGCAATTAATACTTAACTTTACTGTGAAATAATAGTGACCTTTCCATTTACTTTCAGATAAATTTAATTGAAGAAAGTCATCGTATGATACTTGTGATTGATGATGCCCCTCCTGAAGTAGTGAAGAACAAGGAGAGCATGATTCTTTCTGTTCTCAAGGATCACAGTAAAATGGTGGTCGGAGTTGAAAAGGTTGTGCCACGCCAATATCTGGCTGAAAATAACACAATTGAATCTGATAATACTGGCACAGATGTATGGTTTTATGCTATAGATCCAGAAACGGAAACAATCCTTGACCGTAACAACTCAAGAGTTCAAAGGTGAGATATCCATATTCTGTACCTATTTAGGGGAGATACCAATCATCTTAATCAGTATCTATTAAAAAATTTTCATTAATTTACACCATACTTATTTCTGTTTAATGTACAGTGAACTCCTGATTAACCATTCTACAGATTATTCATGCATGATGTTTTAATCTTTATCAATATTTACTGCAGTCTTTAAAAAAATCCAAACTTAAAAACACATGAGTATGGAGCAGGGTTTGCATGCATTACAGCATCAAACTTAACTAAATAAAGAATAAAATAAACAATGAAAACTACAGGCTAAGCATCCAAATAATAATAAATTGTTTATTCAAGTAACTTTTGTACATTACAAGGAATGAAAGAGAAAGTTTGGATTATCCGTGTTATCTGATTATTCATAAATCTCCTTCACATTATTAGCAAGGATAATTTGAGAGTTCAAAGTACAGTTATTTAAATATATGTATCTATTATATTACTAAATATGCAATAGGATTATAGATGTGAATAATTCTGGATAATTTTTAGCAAATGTTATCACATTTCTTTTTTACGTTTGCAGGTCAATTTTAGATAAGGAATCTGTATCAAACATAACATTTGACCTCTCTGGAAATTTACAAGCTACAGCCTCAGGAATTCATGGCCCATTAATGATTTTAAGAACCAAAGCTGCAATATTAGTTTCATGGGATGTGTTTCCATATGCTCTCATTGTGATTGCATGCATAATCTTGGTTCTAGGAGTAGTTGGAATAATTTATATATGTGTTTCCTGGTCAAGGTTAGTAAAATCTACTTTGATTTCCTGTTTATGTCTTAATTTTGTACCAATAATATCACTGGAAATTTCACATTTTCAGGTACAAGGCTTATAAAGAACGCATGCAGCGTTTATATGTTGTCCCAAGATTTGACCCAGTCTTTGTTGAGCCTAACTTAAAAGAATACGAAACTCAGGTAATCTATTACTTTTAAGTCTTAAATTTTCTTTTCTTGAATTTCTCACTTTTTATCATCTCAGTAATATATCCATTTTATCTACACAGGTTCTTCAAATGAGTGTACCACTAGATGATAGTGATAGCTACAATGATTTGCAGCTAGATTTTAGCAGCAAAAATCATGCCTTTAGCTTAGACAATGTTAGTTATATCACCAAAGCAAATGGAGGTAAGTTTTTGGTTAATAAAATGCTTATGCTTGAAATATCAGAGTGGCATTTGTATTTATTTGGTGGTTAATCTTTCAGGTCAGCAGAGTCCAGTGAGTTCAGATGCTGCGACCACAGCTAGGGCATCTAGTATTGCTGGCGGAACAGGTGGTCGTGCAGCCACAGGTGGAAACGGTGCTGATGGAAACAAATCCAACCTACTGGGAAATTCGAATCTTCTGTCACCAGTCACAAACCCTTTGTATGAAAGGTACGCTTAAATTTGGAATTGAGTAATTTTAAAGATATGAATTATTATGATGATTGACATTAGACTTTGTATATTCCATCCAATTTTATTCTTCTGACGGTTTTTGGATATACTGCCATTCTTAGGTATTTTACCAGAAACTGTTGTTATTCATTGAAAACATATATAGTCTATGTTCATGTTTAAGTAAAATTTCATGAAGAATTAAAATGAGTCATGTTGGGTTACATTCTCTTTTATTTTTTGCCCAGAAAAACCTTGAAAATTTGAGCTGGGCTTTAGAAATTCCAATAGAAAAGTGACTATTCCTCAGCAATGACATTGATACCATTCTGTAGCACTTAAA
Source organism: Pachydiplax longipennis (assembly GCA_036926295.1). Taxonomy (NCBI): domain Eukaryota; kingdom Metazoa; phylum Arthropoda; class Insecta; order Odonata; family Libellulidae; genus Pachydiplax; species Pachydiplax longipennis. The sequence goes on along the minus strand of JAVFKF010000010.1, from coordinate 17,790,577 downwards.
GGTTTCCATTCATAAAAGTTATACTATAGTGAAATGGTTTAGCATATTGGGTGATATTAAATATAAATATTTTACTGAATGAAAGTAAAAAGTAATTTGTTCTTCTATTCCGCATCTTTTTTATGAACATTTACTGACTTTTCACAACTTCTTAATAAATCTTTGACTTCACTGGAGAAATTCAGCAGATGTTGTTTTGTTTTCAAGGAAATTTAGATATATGAATGAATGAAACTCCTCAAATTATTTATAAAGTATGACAATAAATTGATTTAATCTGCTGATACATATAAATTTAATGAAAATATCTGGACAATGCCTACTTTGAACTCCAAAATATCTTACTGTTGACTGATTTATATTAGGAAATAGGTTGGGTGATTTTGCACCAGATGGCATGCACCCAGGAAAATCCCCAGTAAGAATAGACTTGAAATTAGACTGATGGGGCTGGGAATTGAACCAGGGTCTCTCAATTGCTGGTTGGGTCCTCTATCCTTGCCCACAAACTCTCTGGAATAGCTAGAGAGAATGTTTCACTGGGATAGTTCGATGATCAGAGCACCTGACCAGCAATTAGGAGATCTGGGTTTGATTCCCAGTCCCATTGGACTCTTTTAAGTCTATCCTTCTTTGGGATTTTATATTAATTGAAAGGAGAACATAATGCATTTCTTTACAGGTCATCTGATGACGAAGGACATGGACATATGAATGCAAGTGTGACTAATGAAAATGTAACATTTAGGGAGAAGAAAGACTATTCTCACCTTGGATTCACATATTTGGGAGACAGATCCCCTGTGGAAACAACCACTGAGCTTTAAGAAAGAAGATGGAGTGGATGACATCTTTGCTCCGATCCAGTTGCTGAACAAGTTTTCATCTATTAGTATTGCATAGTTATGAAGGACAATTTTCCCTAAAGAAATTGAGGGAGCTTCTAGAAAATGGAGGGAAATCATGTAGCATGTGATGAGTGAATAATAAGTCACCTATTAATTGTCACAAAATAGTGTTATATTTTTCTACTGTGTGGAAATGTTTCTGTATAAATAACGTTGACAAATGGTTGCAGTGTTTTTGCTGATGCTCACCACATCAGTAGTGCCATATTACAGAAAAGGGAGAATGATAGATGTTTTGTGATTACAGTTAAAGAACATCTTTTTGGATCAGTACTTCACTAGCACAAATCTACATAGTATGATGATAACCTCAGTTACTTTCAAAACTATGCCAAAACATGTAAGGTAACTTAGACTATCATTTATGGATACACCTTGATAGCTGTTTTGCATAGAGGTAAAAGTTGAACGATTCTCTTTGAGAAATACCAGAAGTTGTACCAATGTAGGTGTATGTGGGTACTTGTTGGGGCAGTAGCAATGATTGAAATATTCACCTAAGATCTGAATGTTTCATTGAATGGAATACCCTTGTGTCAGTGATCGCAACCTTGATACTTCTCTAGGTATTTTTGGTATTAACTAGATTGGAAAATTCTCTTGAAATTATACAGCAGACATAATTTTAAGAGAATTTTTTGATTCATACATTAATTATACCTTATTACATGAATTTCTGTTTTCTTGTTTCTGCTAAACTTGTGAGATATTAAATGGAACCCTGATAGCTCTAAGGGAAACCTCTTTATAATGCCAAAAGGATTATAAACTGCATAAAATCACAAAAGATAGTTTCTGGACATTTTTAATGACTTGAAACCATCAAAAAGCGATTATAACTCTATAGAAAATGTAAATAGCAATGATTGTTATTTTTATATATCTAAATTTTGAATGCTTAAATAATTGAAGCATGGCACTGAAATTTTTATAGAAATTGATGTTTCAAATTTAATTTGATCTAGATCTCTTTATTAATCTATTTGAATTTCAAATTACTTTAGGCTTTAGAAAATTTTCCTTGAAAAGAGGTTCTCGTAAATGAGCTTTTGTGAGTTTCAACAGAGGTTCCATTTCATCATTCAGTAATATTAACTGAATATCTCACAATTCAAATTCATCAGGTGACAATAGAAGGTGTTCATTCAAAAAAGTATGAGTATACTTGAAATTCTCAGATTTCAACAAAAATAAGTCGATAAAGTTTTCTATTTTCATAACTTTTCTTGAGTAAGTGCAATAAGTTGTGAGAAAATTCTCATTTAAATGGAATAGTCAGTGATGATATTTACTGTAATTCCATTTTAATACTAGTTTTTAGAACTTTGATCATTGAAGAAGAGCTAATTGCTGGATTTTAATTTACTTGAATCTCAGAAAAATATGTTCTCATAATAAAAGCCCAGGTTCAAGTAACATGGAAACTTTATATTTAGTTGAGATAACATCACATTTTATATCATGGGGTGAAGATTTTTGATGATCATAAGAATTAAGCTCAATTTTCTGTGACGTAGTCACGTTGAACATGAATGCATTGTTGTTGCAGTGAGTTGTAATGAAGTTTTTACTGTATAATTTGTCTAATAATATTGTACATAAATATTTTATATAAGTACATTCTAAGAAAATTTTAACAGTTTTGTACATAAAGTTTCTAAAAAATGGTTGCTAAATTGACTTTTAATACTGTTTTATGGATCTAATTCTGTGGATTTGTTTCATCTTCATTTTTTATATTAACTGATGTGATCTGTATATACCAAGATCAAAATTATCAACCAAATTTCAGTGGATACCAATCCCTTTGAATTTCTGTGGAATGAATGAAAAAAGTAACTCTTACAATTTTTTATGTTGAAGTAAGTTTATTTACTTAGAAGCAAATACACTTCTTAGTTTATCATATATCAGGAAATGTCTAAAAATTAAAAGACTGATGTAAATTATAATCATGGCAAATTATAATGAAATTTTATCTCTAAAACTTCATTATTTCATTGAATAAAATGAAATTAAATACTCTACATTATGATTAGTTTATAAAAGTTTTTAAAATTATTTACACCCAAATGTTAAACTTACTATTTTTATAAATAAAAATTGTGTCAATGTTTCTTTTGTAATTTTTCTTGTAACAATGAGTGTTTAAATAAATATTTATTACACAAATAATGGTGAAAAACTACCAATTTATTTACTCAGGAATATTTTAATAGTTTATGTCGTTGTGGAACAAGTAGTATCCCCTTTTCAAATATGTGAATGGTGGAAAGGTTATTGAAGAATATTAAAAGAACAACATGGAATAAGAACATGGAAATGTTTCCAATAAATTCTAGATTTTGTATCTGAGATATTTATTGTTATGTGCAACACTTTGCTTTTTGCATTCTGTATCAACATTAATGACAGTGGCTGAGCCGCTAGGTCAGATTAGAATTATTGCCCATAGTACGCTCATACTTACATATCATCAGCCTTAAGATAATAGCTCTATACTAACTTTTTCCATGTTAATCAAAGACTTTGATCATGCCATAATTTCATTTTGTCTTCTTTACTTCGAGCTTACTCTGTCCCCAATACTCCTTTATATATTTGCTGCATTTGGTTTTCCTTCCACTGCTTGCAGTTCATCTTTCCAATAAAAATTCTTCAAATTTTATATTCTGCAAGGTAATCAAAAGCCTATTTTCATATCCTTTCGTCCATTCGTAATAGATTTAACCTAACCATTTCCTAATTATGTTAGCCTCCTCCTAATGGTCTGGGAGATTTTCTCTATTTCTCCAAATTAGATTAATTGTTAAAAAGGAAAGAAAATCACAACATACATTCAATCACTATGGTTGTATATAGCTACAATATAATGGTTATAAATTATTTCCCTACTATACAAAATTGAAATACCTTGATGTTTGTGATATTCTTTAAATAAATAGGATGGACTCTCAATAAGAGAAATATAATCAGTTGGGACAGCACGCCTTACTTGACTCATCCCAACATAGTTGTGTATATTTACCCTGTCATATCTGGTATTCAGTATTTCACACTACAATTTTTATTCATTTTAATTTTTACTGGTTGATACTTTGTGTCAAGACTTCATTAACATTTTTGTGGAAATCCCAAAAGCCGTAAAATAGATAAATAGAAAAGAGATATGGCTGTTAGTAAATTATCAGAATAGAGTACCCTAAAAGCAATAAAATCCCAAGGTAAAAGAAAGGGTAGCTTACCTTGGTGTGGTTCCACTGCTGCCATTCTAGTGTCCAACGTTGTAGGGGAATCCTCAGGATCCAGACCACTATATACATATTTTGGAAAAAATTTTTCCATCTTCAGTAACACTGTCAGACTGATTTTGTGGTGAGTAGGCCTTTATATTTATGCCCCAACTGTGATTTTTCCAGCTTTTGGAGTACTCTATTCTGATAATCTGAGATATGTATTTAGCTCAATTTTTAAAATTTCAGTATTACTTGGCCAAGGATCTGGGTTGATCCCATTGTCATTGTAACATCTATTATTATTACAGAAGAAGGAACGAAGGAAGAGTAGCTTGACCACTAAAGAGCTATACTTATTTTAAGTAAATGTTCATTTAAATAAAATAGATATATTCTTCTACGTATTATGTATACCTACATATGTTAATCGAGATGCTATGTAAAGGTCATCTTTTAAAGAGATGTTAAATCGAACGGTGATTAAACTCTTCACGTAAGTTTTCTAATGAAAATAGAAATGCTGCTTTTGCAAATTTGAGTAAAAATTAACTAATAAAGCCTCCTTGAGTACCATTGAATATCTAGTATTCCTTAATCTATACACATGAAATAATAATTTCACATAATCTGAGGATTTTTATTTGCTGGAAATCGAAACATTCGTCGTTTCCAATCGAAATCAGAATTGTTTTCTGCGGTGCTCTCCATTTGACGCAGCACTCATACGGTGTCATCATACCACGGACTTAACAAAAGGTAGGTCGAAAATTCTCAGAACTTTTACATGAAGTGCTTTCTTAGTGTTTATTTTTCAGTGCATTATATCTGTGTTATTTTATGTCAATTAGGAAAATCTTACGCATTAAATTCTTTTATATTTAAGAAATTGCTATAAAGTATCGGAAAAAGACGATAGCGAATGTGTTAAAAATTTGCAGGCTCAGTTTTGTCATGGTCTACTTTTTGCGCTTCTTCTAGTGGTTGATCATTAATTACATCATGTAAGAGGAAATGGGATTTTCTTGCTTGAATCATGTTAAAGATGCATATGAAGTAGTCGTGTCTAGACAGGGGTTGTGGCGCGACCGATTATCCTGAACGGAATAGAAAGTGACAGCCTGAAATTTTCCTAATGACGTTTAAGAGAAATATAGATTTAGGATTGTAGCTTTCTTTAACCTTATATTACTAATGCAAGTGAAATTCTTCGTTATATGGACTCCGTACCTCAGCATGTGGACATGAACGGTTGGGTTACGAAGAGCCTCCCCAAAAATGCTAAATCAAGTTCCCATAGAAGTAACAGCTCCCCTTACAAGGCATAGAAAATCTCCCACAAAAAATATCTAGGGAAAGTTAGCGACTTGTGTACCGTTTCAGATAAAAATATTTGACGATACGTAACAGTTTCACAATCCGTTAATTTCATATTCATAATTTCATAAGCAGGACCGTACACACGGAAACGAAAAAAATGGTAATGGCCAAAGAAATCCACTTATGAACAGGAATCCAATGAAACGATCGAAGGGAAAAATTAACAGTTCGAATAATCGTTTCATGCTTCATCTATTTACATATGAATTTTCTCGCATTTCCGATTATTTTTTGCCTATACTTACCTCTTAGGAATATGCAGTCAAGAAATAGACCCAAGAAAGCGCCTCATTGGCCATCAATATTTTGAATAGCTACCGATTCATTTTGATGAATGATATCATTTTACATTTATTGTTCTTTTTATCTGAATCAAGAGGCCTCTTGAGTACCTTTGTATATCTAGTAGTACCCCGGAATCAACCCTCCGCAGGTCGCAATACCTCTGAGATGCTCTTTTTTGTGGCGCTACTTTGTTATGGTGTGTCTAATGGTTTTTCTACTTTCCCTCACCTTCCATTACCTAGAGAATTAGGAAGCTGATTTTTTCATTTTATATTGTTTAAAATATTTTAAATATGATAGCTTTGCATTATTTGAATTACTATCAGACAATCCATTGCAAAATAATTCTTTATTATTGATTGTATGTACGGGATACATCGCGAACAGGCTCTGCACAAAATTCAAAATATCTGACGTAACTATACTCATTTCTAGACGAAGAAAGATTATAACTATTTAATGTAAAGGAGTTATTGTAAATCATTTGGGAATGACTAGATGGAACATATAACCAACAATATCCTCGAGATGCGACCACCGTGATGTCTCAGGAGGTATTGCGACCGGAGGGTTAAGCTTAGTTGCCGTCGTCTCAATGAGTATTCATATTAAAGTAAATAAATATTATTGTTCAATAGAAGACATTGATGCATCAATTAAACAAAATGCCAAAGTAGCCGAGAGAAAAAAAGCTGGGTGAACGTAAAACTGTTCGTGAAAAGGCTATAGCCAGTCAATAGATAGGAGTGGACTCGGGGGTGTCAGAATATTTCATAATATTTAATCACTAGTGCTTCAGCAAAGTGATAAACCCTAAAAAAGAAAAGATTATTCTTATGGGAATGAGGAGATATTATTATGAAAAGAGGGTATTGTCCTTCACTTCCATTTTTTGTGCAAAATTACAGAGGTTATTTTAAAAGCAAGAGATTATCTCTTATTATCTCATAGTATCCATCGGAAGTTACTTTAAATTATTCGTGTGTCAAGCTGTTCTATCCTCTTACTTACCTTCGATCTTATGTTTCGGATCCTTTCTACGTCAATCTCTATCCATTGGGCTTTTTTCTGAACCATTGTATCCCTCTCCTCCCACTTCTTCGCATCTCATCTATTAATTCAATTTTCAGCTGTATTTATATATTCATCAATCAATTTTCATACTAGATTAGGCGAAATAAAAATCTTATTCTAGTGAGCTTCATAGTGAAAGGTTTGAATTTTATGGATTCTGCTCAATATCTGGCGTTTTTCTCTAAAAATTGGAGAAAATGGGAATGAATTGAGTGACAAAGAGAAATTTTCCCGCGCTCTTTCGTCATTGAAGAGCTATAAGCGGGACAGACATGCTTGATAAAGTTGACAGTTTGATTTTAACGCTTAGATTGTGTGGAATCGCTGGAAAAATCGAGACTGAATAGTTTACACGAGACTCATGGGTCGAACGGCAAGCAATGAATGGAACTGATGCCTCTATAGAGGCATGAAATTACTTCCGATCGTTTTCACGAGTACGTTTCGTTATTTACTCTTCTTGAAACAGTTCTAAATTTGTTTCACGGTTGCTTTAGTTTATGGTGTGTTTGTCCCTGTTATTTCATTTCTTTCTAGAATCCCTACTCCTACCAAATTCCTGATAAATAATTATCATCTTCTAAGTTCCCGAATTTCTTTTATCTCAAAAATAACATCGAAAGAGTAAAGAATTTAAATTGTCTCATAGTACTCATCCATTCTTTATGATGTACTCCAGATTTAAAGATTAAAGGTCATTTGCGTAAGGCATGAGCCCAAACACAAACTAATAGAAAAATTTTCTACAATAATATCACAGCTTATATTTTTCTCGAAAATATGGAATTTAAATAGTTAAATAATAGCAGTAATTTTTTATAAAAATGTTACCTCTAAAACTGAAGTCATATTGCATGAGTGTCTCCATCGGGAATCGAGCCCGTAACTACTTTCATCAAAGGCTAACTCGTTACACATTTGGCTATCCGAGGCCCCATTTTGTAGTTAATTGAATCAAGTCACATTGTTGTTACTTGAAGATCAAAATGTGAGGTACTACTCTAAAACAACCCCCTTGGCAAATTTCTTAGAGCTACCCCTGCACATGTACGACACAAAATTCGCTATGCAGCTCTACTTGCTAACGACTATGTGCAGCTTTTGGCTTCGATAGATTTTTCTAATGATCACATGTAGATACTTGTAATGTAACACCACAGCACGAATGGAAGTTATTTTATCCGTTAAATTCGAGGAAAATATTCAGTTTTACTCACATTTATTCTGCATTTTAGTCATCACCATGGATTGAACTAATCCTACTTTACGTTTGAAAATATTAAACGATTCTATCGACTTATTCTCCCGACGGGCATCGAAATTTCGATTTCCATTCAACATTCAGCAGGTTTGTGAGAGAATTCAGTCTTTAAAACCACGAAGCATATGGAAAAGGATTCGCCGCTGAAAGACCATAATAAAAGCGTACGGATTATAGCACTCGATGCCATTACCCTTTGCTATTAAGGCCTTGGAATGCAGTTTTTCTTTCTTAGCGTTTTCGAACAGTCACACTTTCATTAAAGACCTAAAGCATTTGTGGAGCGGTGAGGAGTGAACAGGAAGCATGGAAGGGGTGAAGTGGAAAGACCGGAAGGCGGAGGGAAAGGTGTGGGTGCAGATCATCGGGAAAACGCGGAAGAAGGGATGTGTGAGCGCTTAGTGGGCGTGCTTTAACCTTCCTCTCCACCTGTGACACTGACTGGACGCTCCTGCTGCAGCTCATTCCATTGGTGACATAGAAGCTTTCGTTTCTTTCTTTTCACTCTCCGGCCAGTGTTTGAATTTTGCGGAGTTCAAGGAGTTATCCTCGGAGATGTCCTGCAACAGTTCCAAGTGTTCGAGATCGTTCCTGTTTATTTTTAACGTGATATTTTGGGTAAGTGCGGGAAAATTTTTGAAGGAAATTTACCGTGATTCTGCATTAGGCTGCAAATTTTCTTGAGTATCGAAAGGAGCGCTTATAAATGTCCTTACAGGAAAATACCATCGGGAGTTTATTTAATGCAATTACCACAATGTTTGCCCAATATTTGTGATCGTCTTAAATCTTTTGTAGTTTTTAATGCCCTTTAATCTTTGACAATGCTTATGTGATTTAGTATAGGCTACAATATCAATATATTCAGTGAGAATTGTTGAAAAAATTTAATACAATACTTCTTCCTTTTGGCTGTGGTATCTTTGTTTTGACATTCAGCGGACTTCCTTTCCATTAGCGTTGATAAAAACTTAAGGGACCACGGATAAAGTACTTCGCCGTATTTTTAAATGTTAATCACACGTATGAAATCGCTTGTTTAGTTGTCTCATTTCAATGAAACTTAGTATGATCGTATTTATCTTTTCGTAGCGTAGATTGTGATTGAATTTCCTTTTTCTACCTCGGTTATTAAGATAAAAGGGATGATGAACGCAAAGAGAAAAGGTTAGATAGGGCAAATGAAATATACAAAGATGAACGAAACTTTCAGAGGTGAATAGGCCACTGAATAGGAAGAGGAATGTTTCACGGAATAGCAAATGGATTGCGTGAAACCCAGGGCTCACGGGCTGGGATTCCCGCGACTAATATATCACAACATTAGTACGATGCGGGGGAGTATTTGGCCTATCAAGGCCCGCGCCGCAATGATCAGATGGAAGCACTATTTTGTTATAAAATGCCTAAAAATATATTACAATGAAAATTAGGTTGCTACACTGTGGAAAAAAGGAACAAAATCTAATTAAATCATAATTCTACTGCAGTAATCAGTTAATAGATTTCGCATTAGAATCAGATACATGAGATTGAGGGAATACCAAAATGTATATAGTATAGAAATATCCTTACCTCGCATGTTGAAGCTGTAAAAAATCGGGCTTCCGGATAGCCATGTGGGCAGCGTGTTCGACTTCGGTGAAAGCGGTCCTGGGCTCTATTCCCGGTGGGAGCCCACGTGCTAAATTACCTCAGAAGTCGAAGCACATTTAATAATGCTACTACTTTTAGAAAAATCATATGTCAGCTGAGAGAAATCCTTAATTTGATAACAATATTTGTAGTATATGAGGGGAGGGACCTCGCCTGAGGTCGATAGCATGGCCGCAAATTTCAATGTTTTAATGCATGTATTTCTACCAAAAGCGTAGTCATTTTAGCGGAATAATTCCCGCCGCGGTATTATTGAGGGCGGTTAGCGAAGCAGAGAATTTGAGAAAAAATTTTCCGTACAGTACTTAGCAATTCCTTTTCTTTACTTATCATTTATAGTCAGTCTTTAAAAGCAGTTTATTCCGTCTAAACACTCCATGCAATTTTTTCTTGACACTGTAAACTAAAACCTTCCTTAATAAACTTAGTTCCGAAGTGATCCATTTTTCATTTACGTCCTCTCTAAATAGCAATGTATTTATGCAAGGAAGGGAGAATACATAAATTTGGGGCTTATTCTAGAGATACATTACTGTCCTACTTGAATGAGTTATGTTATTTATTTCGTGAATCATTATCAGATCATCATTATCATAAATTACTATCAAGGACTGTTTTTTGCACCTTTCTTTGCCATTCACCATCTATACTCCACACCACTCACTTCATTTCTTCTTAGTTCTTAACTTTAGCACTTGCCTCTAGTTTTTAACTTAGTTTTTGTGCTTTCTTCCTCCTTATTTTCAATGTTTTTATAGAAGAATATCTAACCTCAATATATGCCGGAATAATCATAAAAATTGAATATATTTTCCCTTTTTATCTGAGTATAAAGTGGGTACGTTCTAAAACCTGATTTCATAACCAAGGAGTACTGTGAGAGGGGAACTCTGGTACGCAGTTGAGCATGAAGAAATCAACTTGCCCTCACATTTATAATTATGCAAATGTCCAAAGAATCGTGGTTAATAATCGTAGCAGTATTACTTCCGTTGGTAATTATGGGATTTCCGATGAGGAAATATCCCCCAGCCTCAGAAACACTATGTTCAGGTTCTTTGCGGACGATGCGCCAAAATAGAGACTTTAACAGAACACGTTAAAAATCTTTCTTTTGTAGAAGCGATCTAAGGGCTGGCGACTTGTATCAGTGATGAAAATTGTGTATTAGTATAGTAACGTTGTGACTTAACCAGTAGTAGCAGTATTGTTATAAGTGCTTCGTCAGCTAAGGTCATTTTACACGTGGGCTCCCACCGGGAATTAAACTCAAGACCGCTTTCACCGATTCGGACGCGCTGCCCACATGCTTATCCGGTAGCCCGTGACTTCAACGCAAAAAATGCATGCAGGCGCCCACTTATAGCCAGGTTTTTGGACGGTCTAAAATTCATTTTAGAACGGAGCCCATACCGATAAGGCATTCCTGTTTCTGCCGCAAAATATACGTGCACATTCGTACACAAACAGAGAGTGGCCCTGAGACGAGGGATCACCCAATCATTTTCATCATACGAAATTTGCGAGTACCGCTGGAGTATCACAATATTATTACTGTACACACTTGGGGGTGATACTCGGGAGTAAATTGTCATGTAGGATAGATAGACCTAGAGCTATCTAATCCTCACTTATACTTCTACATCTCACGGTTTCTCTCGCGGAGAAATTCATAAGAATTCCAGTTGCAAGTAGCGCATTTCTAGTTTCCTCGATCACTGCCTAAGTATCCTAGGGTTATCACGAGGCATCGCAGTATAATGGCAATATTTTTATAGAAAAGATTGGGTTGGTTAACTTTATCAAGGAGGGTAATAGATTCGAGAGTAGTGAATCTGTAAATAATTAGGAAGGGATTGAATGTGGGGTATAAGATTAGTATATATGCCTAAAACATTCAATGATTCCATCGATTTTGATTATGCTAAACAATTCTTCATTTCGAATAGGAAAGAACACATTGCTCGGGGTGAGTCGACGGAGCTTTATGGAAAACTTGTGGCTAGAACGTGTGGTCAATTCTGAGCGTCTTTTTCTCGCTTATGAATACTAATAGGCCGTCGAATTAATTAGTGAGAGTGATGAGATTACACCAGCCGCACGCCTCTGTCCGCTTATAGGGTATAGATGGAGATTGTGTCCACCTTCGTACGCGTATCCCGGATTTCAGGTTGAACGCTCGGACGCATGGCTATTTGAGCGCCATGCACGGAAGAGGAAGTAGTGCGTCAACAGTTTTTTTATTTTCTGTTTTCTCTTATTCTATCCACGGTCCTCATGTAAACACTTCAGTTTCGGTCTTTTCTGCAATTTTGCGCTGATTTGTGTTGGAAGCGCCCTATTTCTCCATCACGCACGTTTCATCCTCTCGGATACCGTTCAAGAATGATTTTTATTACGTAGTAAAATCAGATACGTTTTCGGAATTTGCCTCCAAACCATCGAAAATAACTATAACGTATTTGCAGAAATTATAATAATATGACACTCTTCCACACGTCAGGGATATTCGTGAGTAATTTTGAAGCGAAATTGGAAGAAATTATCAAAACTGTCAAACAGAAGCATGGTCGAAGGAAAATAAAAAAATAAGGAAATTTTGAAGATCTCCATGCGTTGATACCACGGAGAGAGAATTTCCATTTTTATTGGGTTTTCAGAAAGCGGCGGACGCCCTGTCCATTCAGAATGTAAGTGGAAATGGGGTACTGATAATCTTTCGAATTTGACAACTTAGAATGACATTGCATGTAAATTCATAGGTGATCCACATTTCCCGATCATATGTGGAGATATGACTACTCCTAAGAGATGTTATAATTTCATAACATAAAATAAATTTTGGATTTTGGAAATTTGAATGACAATATTTCTTTGATCGTCCTGCTAGAATCAATGACATTCGTCCTTAATCTTTTCAGGATATTATGCATTCTTTTCAAACCGAATTTTAATGCGATGAAGGTGCGAAATCGACTGGTATCGGAGAGAAGGCTATTCATATATGTTTACCATTGATAAAACTGCGACCTTCGCGTTCGGAAAAAATATAAGGCTCAGAACGCAAGGTTTTAGTGGTAACAATGGAATTAGCTTGGCCTTCGACCAACACTTAGATCGATCTCTTATTCTGAACCATTTTTCGAAATCCTGTTGACATTTTGCAAGGAGTAGCGCCTCCGATCATATTCGGATCATTTAATTATAGAGTAATTACAGTAGGTAACATGAGCGAAATAGGAATTTTCTTGATATTTTTTTCATCCATAGTAAGGTCATCAAAGATAAACTAGGAGATAATCTATACTTTTGTCAGCCAAAATGGGTCTCGAATTTTCCTTACCCCCTCGATTCACCAGTCTGCATGCAGTTCGCATGCATAAAACCTTTATAACCTTCAATTTGGGATGTTTTCGAGTTGGCCAATCATTTTAATGAAAATTCCTTTTCCCCTCAGATGAGCCAAAATCTTAAGAATGCACGGGCAGGTGCTTAGTTTTGGCCATCGTGCCAAATTCTCTACCTCCCTCGATTTTCGTTGGCCCTCATTACTTCCCCCACAGAAAAAACTATATATACGCTCCTGGCTTGTATATTAACTCTTTCAGAGTCGAATTCCATCTGTAATAAGTGAAAAGATTTAGGGTGCCGTGAACGCTATTAATTTAATCGAAATATCCTGGAAACTAATCCTCCTAACCCCCTCAATCCATTTCTCTATTTCTTCACGATTCTCTTCGTCTTTTTGCTGAGAGAATTGTTATCTATGTTTGCTAAAATTGCAGTACGATAATCCTGATATGAGGCAATATAGTCCATCTGATATCCACAAGAAAAATCATAGGGTAATGAAAAAAGGTCATGCTGAAGGCGTAAAGGTGGTTGGGAAACATTTTATGAATGAATAGTTGTTAACAATTCAGTATAAGGTAATACTGAATTAAAATTCCAGTATCATGATAAACGCCTATGAATGAAGTTCAAAAAGCTGTTTGTGCAGGCGTTTATATAAATTTGAAGTATTATAGCTGGTAATAATTAATAATAAGTAATTAAAACTTTTTAAGCAAACTTCAAGGTTAGGAAATGTTCTAATGGTTGTACTTCTTCCCCTATTTCTGACTTTTAAAAATACACAACAAAATATTTATCTGAATAGTGATATGAAGATTGTGTTTAAGATTCTTGAAAAGAGGAAAAATACACTGCTTATCTGTAGAGGTTCCTCCAGTAAACAAGCAAGAATTAAAGGTGTTTGAAATTTTGTTAAAACTGGTAATATTCAGACTATAATGCATTTGGATGGCTATTCCTTCCAGAAGCATGTTAGGGCAAAAATAAGGCAATTATACACTTTTTATGAAAGAATGAAATTATATTTAAGGGCTAAATGTATTTTAAATACATTTACTTATTATCAATGAGTGTCATAAATCAGATGTAGCCACAGATTTTCTCTCTCTGTTCTGCTTCAGGTGACTGGGTGTGTTTTAATTGGCATAGGGGTTTGTGTATATATCAGCACTGATAAGGCTCATCTTTTCCGTGTGGTGACTGCAGTCTTTGAAGGAAATGCCTCAGAACCCTTTTACATAGCAAGAGATGGCCTCAACAACATTTCTTATGCACTTGTAATTATTGGGATATTTATAATTTTAGCCGGTCTCCTTGGTTGCTATGGCTTACTTCAAGATAGGAAATGTATGATGGCTACAGTAAGTTAACCAATAATAACAATTTTTATTGAATTTTCCATTTAACTCTATCCATCCATATTTATCATTTATTAAAGCTGCTTAAATCGTGAATTATCATTCTGAATTTTCTTCTAGCACTTCATCTTCCTCTTTGTATTGATGTGTGCTGAACTCTCTCTAGCAGTTGTTACAATGACATATCGAGAACATATTTTATCAGGGATGCCTGATAGGATAACAACCACAATTCAGCAATTATATGCTAAAGATACTGCTCTTACAAATTCTGTGGATTACACACAATATATGGTAAGCTTAAAATTTTCATTAAATTAAACTAAATAAGTGGATGAGAAGTAATTAAAATTAAAAAATGCAAGTTGTAAAACCTCATGAAAAATGAAGATAAAGCATGAAATAAAGTGGTTCAATGAAGCTGATGACTCATGTCTAAAAGATAAGCATATTTCATCTTTTAAGATTTAATAAAATTACCTACATTAATACTAATACTCAGTGAAAGTGGTTGTTATGTCAGAATATTAAAATGCTATCCTATGGAGGTGATTATTAGTTTAATATCTCTTTTTTATTCTTATATATTTTACTGTTTTGGAGTGATTATCCATTGGATTTCAGTTTAACTGCTGTGGATCTCTGAGTGATAAAGATTACATTAATTCTAAATGGAGGAACACCACCAGCCAATCTACTAAAAAAGTTCCTCTCACTTGCTGTCCTCTTCTAAATGCATTGGTAAGAACTCATTTTAGGTAGTAAATACAATTAAGAAAGGAAAATGAACATCTTTAGTCTTTAAAATTTAGAGTTTGACTAATTGAATTGATTCCATTCAGAGCAGATCCTCAATTCCATTTTGTTTATTTATTGCAACTATCGAGTCTAACATAAATATGAAGATACATGGCATTAAAGTTACTATTTGTATAAATTCAATTATTACCAATTTAAATCTATATATGAAATTTATTCTTAATGTTTATTATAATGATACATACACTAAGGTTGTGATGGTCATAATGACCATCACAATAATAATTATGATGATTAAGGTTAATAGAATTTACTATGTTGGCCTTGACTTTGTGGTAGGCTTCCATTATGATGAAATGAAAGGATTCAAAATTTTACCGTACCACTTGATTTCAAGTGGTACGGTAAAATTTTGAATCCTTTCATTTCATCATGATTAAGGTTATTATTTATAATCATGGAGTCCCTTCCACAGAGTAATCATAAGCTTTCATTTGAGCCATAACTCCTATTTTGTTTTTTTTTATTCAAATCCACCTCCTTACATTTTAAATAATGAACTGAAATAAAAATAATAATTTTCAAATGAAGAATTGAGATCAAAACAAGAGGCATTCCGCCAGGTTTACACTCAACTCATTTTCATACAAATAATTTTACATAAAATTTATGATCCTGAGGGAAAAACTGCAGTTTATTTAATTATATATAGATCATATTTAATTTCATCTTCAATGCATTAAAATTTTTCCATGTACCCATGAAATAAATATATTTTAGGATGATGGAGCATATATGAACCCAGATCCAGTGGATGAGAAATCATGCCAAGAAGGAAATAAAGATGACAAAATGTCTATGAAAGAAGTTCGTTACAACATGGTAAGTTTTTCAATGCTTAATTTTCACTCACCAATGAAATACTGTTAAAAAGATTCAAAATTGAGCATTAAATTGTTGTTACAGGGATGCTTGAGGAGTTTAGAAGCATGGTTTCAAGAAGATTCATCTATTATTATAGCCATAGGAGTCAGTATGGCTTCCTTACATGTGAGTACTGTAATTGCCAGGTTGTTTCCTTATGTCTTAATGTCTCAGGATACATCTAAATTCAATCCTTTCTACTTTCAGGTCATTGCAATGGTTTTATCTGTATGCCTTTGCCGCTCTACTGAAGATCTGATTTAAGTACCATATGTATCAGTGTATACCATCTACTGGCATATAACATGCAACATGATTTTAAGAAGGCAAGTTTAGATAAAAGATTTAATTCAGTATAAAAAGTTTGCTGCTTTGAAATTTTTATATTCCACAGTACACAAATTGGTTAATATTTATTGAGCTTTTATGTAACTTTTAAATAGTAGATCTCAATTAAAATACTGAAACAATATATGAAAAGATATGCAAAATGAATAAGCTCTCCTTTAATCCATTAAATTTAAATGAAATATATGCAGAATTTGCAGATAGAATTTCAGTCCTAAAAATGTGTGTGTTATATGCCGATAAATATGGTAATTACTACCAATGGACAATGATCATTGGAGATTTTGTGAAGAAATTTGGTAAATTTATATTTGTGATG
Organism: Pachydiplax longipennis; assembly: GCA_036926295.1. NCBI lineage: Eukaryota > Metazoa > Arthropoda > Insecta > Odonata > Libellulidae > Pachydiplax > Pachydiplax longipennis. The sequence goes on along the minus strand of JAVFKF010000010.1, from coordinate 17,773,718 downwards.
TTATATAGTGATGGGATTCAGCTGATTTGCATTGGTTTGTGCAAACTGTTTCTTAGAATTCTGTGAGTTTGTTGAGCAGGTTCCTAAAGTTATCTGATACTATAATGGTATAAATTCATGAGTAGAGTTTTTTTTTACTTGCTACAATGAGAATATAGTTTCAATGTTGAAATGATGAATTTATTCACTCTTATTGCATCTCAAAGTTTTGTAAATTAATTTTTAAATTAGAGTTATTAGGGACTATGTATGTTTGTACATAAGACTGAAGTGCATGGTTTGCATACTCCTTAGGTATAGGAACCTGTTCCTGAAATTTTTAATCCAGTCTAGGTTCACGTTTCAAAATTAAATAATTATCACTTAAGATTGGAATCTTCAGCTTAATATGGAATAAACCTTGTTCCATAGCTATAGTTCATCGACTTTGTTCCTTGTTCTATAAAATTTGTTTACAAATAAGAAGCAAGTTTTAATAATTGATGTATAGCTGCTATTACATCATATGTAAATAAAATTGTTTTAAATGAAGCCAGAATAAATTCTAAATGTATTTTAATACTTACAATCTTAACACATTATTGCATCTGAAATCTTCTTTTTTTCTTCTGATGCATGAGTTTTTTTTCAGGAATCTTTATAGCCGGTGAACTAGAAGTCTAGTCTGGGAAAGCACTAGAAAATTAATGTCTTAAATACATCTTTTTATAGTGTGATTTGAATATTTCACCTGAAAAAATTTGTAAAAATATAAATTATAATGTACATAAAAGAAATGAGCAAACAGCAGTCCATCTTACTAAATCCACCTATACAACGGTTGGTATATTTGCACAAAAATACTTTGACATGCTTACTGTCTGCTTAAAGGAGCATAATGTATTAAAGAAATTCAGAATGCTGTGGAATTTGTAAACTGAGTAATAATTAATCTGTATTTATTATAACTATCACAGAGATAATTAGCACTCTAAAGGGACCCTGAGTAATCTTCGTTCTGCTGTGCAACTATGCACAGAAGACTGTCTACCAGCAGTAAAAGGTGTAAGTACTGGTGTACTATGGAATTATTATTAAAAATTATTAAGTTAAAATTTGGTCCAAAAATTACATAAATTCCATGTGGGCCTAATATTTGTTTAAAACTCGAGAAAGTCTTTTTTCTCCAGGCCTCTTGTGATAAAAATGATTATTATGATAGCATTCCTTTCTTATTCCCCATATAATAAAAGTTTATGTTACTTCATGGCTTAGCTATTTCAATACACTGTTTCAATTTCATACATTAATAGTTGGAAATCAAGATATATTCTTTAATAATCCATACCAATTTCAGCAGATGGTTTACTGAGGAAATACAATCGAGGCAGATTTCAGAATATATAGTTATAGAAGACTCATTGGCAGTGGCCTACAGACTCCTCAGTCTCCCACTCTCCAAAGCTTTCTATACATCACCTACTCCCCATATGTACCTTCCCTTCCTTAAGTACATACATAGGGCATAGTATCTTCTTTCTCTACCCATCATCTCTCCCCCTCATCCCACTACCTCATCCCTTCCCCTCCTCCCTCTCCTTCATCCCTCCTCCCTTTAGCAGTGCTGCAGAAGGTAGTCAAAGAGTTCGGCCTTTTGTCGCTTGGAGTTCCTCAGTCTGTCTGCATTGTGCTGACCTCTTACGACCAAAGGTTGAAATAAGACGAGGATGTGTATGCCGTATAAGGATATAGATGTTGAAGGTCCTCTGCATTGTGCTGACACCTGACGACCAAAGGTCGAAATAAAAGGAGGGTATATAGGAAATGATGTTGAAGACGCCCTGCATTGTGCTGACACCTTACGACCAAAGGCCGAACTATGATTATGGTATGTAGCAAATGGTGGTGAATTTTGGCTGTATTGTGCTGCCACTAAAGTAGAACTACCTGTTCGAGTTACTTCTACAGCGTCTACAGCAATGACCATTTAAAACAGCGCGCGATATGACTTCGATAGTTCCATGCAAACTTAGATTAATCTAAAAATATTTATGAAAGAAAATACATCTTTATCTCTAATTATTTTGATCATCTCAGCTATTTATATCCGCTGTACAAAATGTGTGATATTTTCCTGCAAACAGGTTTTCCTGCAACAAACACAACTCTGTTTTAACTCCAGAAGTTATTCAGAATTAATATTTAAGAATTTTCCATGAAATCTAAAACAGCCATGGCGGAAATTATTTGAACAAATATTGCTTTCAGCTTTAAAAATGTTTAAATTATTACTATTTACATTTGAATGACGGTAATATTATAATAATTAGAAATTAGTTAAAGAAGCATTACCGGAAATACAAATGCAGCTGCTGCGCTTGTTGAAGTTATCACAATTTGTATGCTAAGTTATGTATTATTTATTTTGAGGGTATTTTTTAATAATTTCCAAGATCTTTCCACTTATCGTCTTCCCTGAATGGAAATAATGAATAAATCCACTGTTTATACTTCATGAAGGAGCAAAGAAAAGGCGAACTTGATAAGGTGGCCAGACGTCCCCGATTTCCGGGAAAATTCCCCAATTTCAGGGTGCTGTTGCTGATCACTAAGGGTCCCCAATTATTTCTCCGCTTCCCTTATCTCTCCCCAATGTCCCTGATTATTTTCGGCCGCAAAATCCCCAAGTCAGCTTGATATCGCCTTTATCACTGATACGAAATGAGAGTGAAATAAATGTTAAGAAATAAAAAACTTTATCTTTCCTTTCCCTCGAAAGAAATGTCTTAAGCGTAAGCGATCTCCTTCGAAATTCTTTTAACGTAGAAGAAAGTTTTATCGTAAAATATAATACCCCAATTGAATATATTGTGAAGCCTCAGTTAGATGATTTAAATGTTAAAATTGATTCTCATTATCATAACCTCTGAATCTACCAAGGGTTCACAGTAGGTTTATTAAGCCGACATATTATTGTGAAATGAAATTGATTGAAACAGTTGTGCTTATGTGATAAATTTTGATGTTAAATTTTAACTCAAGATTTAAACGTTAAATGCGGATTTAAAAATTTCGATATATTTTAACGAATCGAAAGTGCTCTATCTGACGTAAAACGATGTGCAGATCTTTTCGTTGCTCTTCACATTTAGAGGGAGCTGTTGAAGGCAATACGCTCTTCATTGCATTGCGGGTATTGTCCGAGGAGGTTGTTAACGGGAGTTAAGTTAGTGGTCACATGTATATATACCTACCTCGTGTCTGCCATGAATTCAGGTAAAGGAATCTCTGCAAACGAAATACAGATAACGCATCAAAGTAATGGACGACGAAGATCCTTACATACGTAAGTATTTACAGTGTGAATTTACAACCTGTTTTAGTTAAATAAAGTTTAGTAGTCCAATATGTTGTACTCGACAAAGTACCTGTAACTTAAATCTTAAATTTTTTCGTCAGGATGAAGAGAAAGTATCCAATTTTTGATCGAAGTGCGGCGAAGCCCGAAAATAAAAGTGAACCACAAGGTAAGAGTAAGCTGAATGGAAAATCGCGATTTGATACAGTCTTAGTATTCATGAACGAGATAAAGAGATAAGTGGTAAATGTTGAAATCGAATAGGCTTTCAGCCTATGAAATTAATTTTTCCTCACTAGTATAATTTTGTTCTATACCTCATTATAAGATAACTCAGTGATACTGTTACATTTTATTCTAGGCAATATCCGCGTGAGGTTGGCGCCATTTGACTACGGTTTGTTGTGTGGTATTTCTTATTCAAAAATCCTTATCTTATAGTTATGAATAGCAAGTACGAATTAATAATTTCTCATTTTTGTTTTGTAATACAAAAGGAGTGCCCAGTCTTGCTAAAATTGCGAGGACGCTGCTTCGCTCATTCAGATCTAATGGAAGGTAGAATACAAGGGTCCGTAGTCCTTCCGTAAGATTGGCCTGAAGAAAGAGGAGGACTGGAATGGCGTTGGAAAAGATAAAGGAAGGTCAAAAAACCCACTGAAAGTCTTGGAAGGGTACATAAATACAACGGAAGGTATTATTACCATCATTATCTCCATTACATTACGCTGATGAAAACCGAGGTATTCGAGATGACGTGATTGCATCCGAAATTTAGGTAGCTTTCAATTTCACACCTATAATGAAAGATTTATATGATTTGAATTATATCATTATACATTTGTCAACTGTTCTACATTGGTTTTTAACAAATGATGTGGTATTCACGGAAGAGGAAAGCCGAAAAAGCCGAGGGTTTACTTTAAGATTTCGGTAAGAGATGTAGTTTAAAGAATAAAAGGGAGACAAGAAGTTATCGGGAATGAGATATCCTGGGAAGACGAGTCTTGTTAGACACTGCTTCTCGCATATTAGCCGGAAGTTTAAGTTTAAAAATTTTCGCGCTTTATGTTCTCCAAAATGTATGGTCAAAGAACCAAATCCCTTGAAATTTGGCTCAAACGTGAAACCTTCGGCAGTGATATTGTGAGAAATCTTTTAAGTTTGATTTTAAAATCTAATTACATAAATTTTCTAAATCATGTAAATCAGTGGTGCATTAAGTTTTTTTCGGCGGGCTGCAATTTACGTATGCGTTGATCAAGAGCGTAATGTAATTTTCTAAACTTCTTCCATTTTGGATTTTATTTTACCTAAAATATCTATTTTATCACTTTAATTAAGCAGTAGCCTTTGTTCATTAGCTTTTAAGCAAAGACTGGTAGAGTACAATAGACAGTAGGACAAATTATGAAAGTCCTTATTTAATGCTTGTGATTTTCGCTACAGCTATCTTCGTGATCCGAATGAAAGCATACGGCGTACTAGTCGACTAGAGTAGCTAGTTAAGATTTTAGAGTATAGATTTAAATTTTCTCTCCAAGCTACTGTCCAAGAATTAAAAAGACGTAATCTGGCTGTTTTTTTTACCATCTTCCCCCTCGTCTTTCATTTCTCCGGGATATGTGCTGATGAGATCCAATCGTTCTCGTCGATTCAATTTTATGGATCTAATATAATTGTGCTAGATGACATTTTCTCTCGTATTTTCCTGCTGCTATCCATAAGCCATTCGTTTTAATTTCTCTTATCATTTTGAATTTTATTGCCTGGCTTGTTTTCTGTTGAAGTATTTTCATTATTATATGCTGGCTGTAATAAAATTTTGTATACTCTAGTTCTCACTTCAATGAACATATATTGTTCAATGCATAGTTTTTATACATTCCTCGATTCTATTTGCTTTGGCCAACTAGTATTTTTTTATAATATTTAATGTCGCCAGATGGGTATTTTTTAAGGATTATTATTTACATTGCCACATGTATTTAATTATTTATACTAATTGACGCAAAACTTTGACTTGCTTTCTTGATGAAGAATCTGATTTTACGAATTCGGTCTGTCATGTGATCCAAATAATGAAGTCTTCCTAATTATATTTACATCTGAATACCTCAACGTTGGGTATTTCAGAACGAGCTTCACATGTGGTTTTATGCATCCTTTCGAATTCTAACTTGAAACATATTCATCAGGCATATTGCATTTATTTTAAGTACTTTGAAGCATATTAAAAATTATCGGAAATCAAATTGAAATAGAAAAGACCTAAATCCTAAATTTTGCATAGTTAACTTGGCCAATTCAAATTTTTGTGTTGGGCAAATTATATCATTGTACGACTATTATATACTGAAATTTAGCTCTACATATCAATCTTAAGCTTTTAAAAATAAGTGCTCTTGCGCGACATAGCAGTCGCAAAAATGTTCTTTTTATACATTAATAAAAGTCTGTCTTTGTTATTTAAATATAGGACAAGGACTTCGGAAGGAATTCTTCGGTGTTTCACACCCCTTGCCATGAGCCAGTGGCGGATTGCAGGGTCTATATGTAAATGTAAATGAAGGAGTTGGCGAAATGAAAACCTGGTACCCCGATTTTAGACTTCGCAGGAGCTGGATAAAATCGGCCTTTGGCAGAATAATGAAATGCCAATGTAATACTTGGAAATTATTCTGATTTAATTAGTATTATTATTCATCCTGTTAAATCATGTTGTATCAATTCTGTTATATCATGTAATATCAAATGAATGATCATTCATTCGAAACAGGAAGTATTTCTGTTTGTGATTTTTGTTAAAATAAAAACTGAAAGAGTAAGTTAAAGAGTACAAATCTTATAAAGTTCCTTTCCATTACGGATAACCACAATACCTCGCCCGATTCTGCGAGATTTAAATTGATACAAACTCTGTATATATTGTATATATATTGTAAATATATATGTATGCACCATATTACTTTATTGATTACTGTATATTCTAAATAAAATCAAAATGATCAATTTGGGTTCTTATATGGAGAAAATTGGAAATTAGTAAAAACAAAAATGTAATTTAGTGGAAAATTAAGATATCTTTACGTCGATAAACTTTCCAGTATTTCGTAAAATTAAACATTTGGATATAGTACTGAAAATGGACAATTCTTAGAAAAATATCTATGGAAGTTGTGGGAATTTACATTTAGATGGAAAAGATTAAAAATTGCTTGTTTTAAAAATTAAAATTCGAAAATAATTCCACTGCGACTTTATATTGTCGCGTTGTCATTCCGAAATGCATATTGGGTAAAAAATTACGATTGTCAATTCTAATATAGAAAAATGGCGTTCGGGTAGGACAAAAAGGAGAAAGATATCCAAAATGGCCAGGTACTAGAAAATACATTCACAAAAATAATATAAAAACTGAGAAAATTTGAATCGGCGCCTAATCCTTGCGTCACTCTACGTCATCATGACGTCGAGGACTTTCGTTTTCGAAAAAAGTGAAAGTGGGCTCAAAGGGTTAAGTTTGCTGAGTTTGTTCGTGAATTTCGGAAAAAGGGCTAAAATTGCCGATTTTGCCCTTGAACGACCTCTAAATTCTGAATTCGTCCTTCAAAAAACGCAAGAAAATTCCGCGAGGTTATGGTGGCGCTACATGCACTAGAAAGAAATTAAAATTAGATGACGAAAAACTCGTCTATGCACGAATAAACGGAATAGCTATCCTGTGAAGTGCTATTTTCCTACGGAGAAAACTGGGATTCAAAACCAACAGGTGTCAATTTTTTTCCTCATTTTTTTACTAGTCTTCGTCCTATTCTTTCACGATGTTTTATTTTTTTCTGTACTCTTCGATGATTTCATATTGTATAAATAAATAATTCTGGACTATTATTGTGCCACCGACTGGTCGGTTTGCTGCAAGCCAACCAGTTGATCGATAACTAACGAAGAAGAAGATTTTGCTATCAACTTTTATGAATGACGAAGGCAAACATTTAAAAGAAATAATATAGCTCATTTTTATATGTTAATGAAAAAATTCTTATTGAGACTAACCTCCAAAATCACCTGAAACAATGCAAGCGCTGATTTTCATAAATATACATACTTAAAGTAAGCTGATCGTGTGCTGCATTGAGATCCTTTTCTCCCGAAAGACTGAATAAAAATACCAATTTTTACGTGTCCTCTGATTTCTGTCACCGATGTTTTGATAGCATTATCCATAGTAATAAGAGGATAAGGCAATTTGTCGCAGTGATTTACGCGATCATGTGTAAAAACTACCCACTGTTGTGCGGGTCACGCGCGATATCTGGATCGTCTTCACAAAGATGTAGATAAATTGCATATGCTCCAGGCGTACCAATGATTTCTTACCCTGTTTAGCATACCAAAAATCTGGTCACTTTTACCAACCATGCTATTATTCACACTTAAAAATCACGCGTAAGAGAGATAGCATGTCCTTCTGAGTGAGACAATGTCAGAATTATGCTAGTAGATAGATAGATAGAGTTGCTTGCAGATATTAGAACGTCAAAGGGTTCAACTTGATGAAGCATGTACGTTAGGGTGGATCGAAAAAACTTTTTTTTCGAAATCTTTATGCGGCTAGTGCTTAAAGTTTGTGGTTGGTGGTCCTTATAAACCATGCGAAATTTCAGCTCGATCGGAATATGTCCTGAGGCTGCGAAATTTAGTCGAAATTTTCAATTTTTGTGAAAAAATGTCAAAAATTCGAAATTTTTTCTGATGATTTTTCGATGTTTCTGAAGTGATTACATGGCAAAATATTACATGTATTGCTTGTATGTTGCTTATTGATTAACAATTTACTGAGTTTGAATGAGGAAAATTGATTTCTTAGTTCGCCAAAATTTGTCAAAAAACGTTAAATATACAGAAATGTTACGGATGTTGGGTAGGCAATAACCTGCTGCAGTAACTCGACCCCACCGACTTAAATTTATGAAGAATGATAAGATAGTGGGAAAAGAAGTAATTTTCAGCTCTTATTTCATTGAATAATAGACTACCCAGCACTCACCACGAGGGGGTGGTTGCAATCGAGTGCCGACCTCTCACCCACCTAGGTAGGCTGTCCCATTTGGGCTTTGAAGTCTGCTTTTGTACCAAACCTCAAAATTATTTTTCTGTTCTTCAATCGAAGTCTAATTTAGCCATCTCGGGATTCATAACTACATACAACAGTTGATGTAGCAGTTATATCCTTGACGCACCGTTCCTCTCCCTAGATACGGCACGGCAGGTAAAACATTCTGCAGTTTTCCTAGGGATTCATCTCTTCCAGTAGCGATGTCTTCTAAGTCTTCATTTGTTAGTAAGTGTGCTACTGGAGGTGATGTTATTTCTTCTTTTCTCCAGTGCACTAAAGCTGTATAATCTTTGGCTTAAAAGTTGATCACTGGGGGTGCAAACTTTCTAATGGAGTTAACTGGTTGGCTTTGGCTTTTTCTAGCTTTCAGGATCTTCTTTGCAGCGTTTTTACGCACATTTCAGCGACTATCTAAACAGTACAACTCGTATGTTTTCTGGATGCCCCCAGAAAGCATGATTTCGAAGATGATCATAGAGATAAATCTTTAGCAACGTTAGCAATATCTTTCAAGGAGATTTCCTGTCCAAAGTAACTTTTTTTTCGCTTGAACGTAATTTAAACACCGAATGACACTCAAAAAGTTGGTAACTGCTTTTCATTAGACCCTCCGATTCCCCTAAAATATCGAATATCGCTGACTTCATCTGCCCTCCTGTCCAGCACACTATAAAATACAGATATTTCCCGTTTTCACAGCTATCAATCCACAGATTTGAAAGATTTAACAGTAGTTTTAGACACGCATATTGCAATAACACTTGTGTTACGTAGACTTATAACTCGCGCAAACCGTCACGTTTCAGTGCTCTGTCCGGAGAGACTGACACCCATACTGGTAGTGTCAATATTGAAACCACCTCCTCGCTAGTACTTGATTATTCGATTAACTAAGAGCTGCAATTTACTTCATTTCCTACTATTTTATCATTCTTCATAAATTTAAGTCGGTGGGGTCGAGTTACTGCAGCAGGTTATTGCCTACCCAACATCCGTAACATTTCTGTATATTTGGCGTTTTTGACAAATTTTGGCAAACTAAGAAATCAATTTTCCTCATTCAAACTCAGTAAATTGTTAATCAATAAGCAACATACAAGCAATACATGTAATATTTTGCCATTAAATCACTTCAGAAACATCGAAAAATCATCAGAAAAAATTTCGAATTTTTGACATTTTTTCACAAAAATTGAAAATTTCGACTAAATTTCGCAGCCTCAGGACATATTCCGATCGAGCTGAAATTTCTCATGGTTTATAAGGACCACCAACCACAAACTTTAAGCACTAGCCGCATAAAGATTTCGAAAAAAAAGTTTTTTCGATCCACCCTAATGTACGTATGTACATACCTTGGACAAAATATCCTAGAACATAATTTCAATGTAGGACTTCTGGATGTGTTCGACTTTATAAATGGTGGTCCCAGGTTCGATTGCCAGTGAGAATTTGTGTGTGAAATGACCTTTGGTGTTGAAGCACTATTAATAATGCTATTACTACTATGATTTTAATTTAACTAATCCAACATTGACATCTGAATATTCTCGCTTTTAATCGTTTCCAGTTAAAGCTGTCATTTTCGAACTATTGTAGACTACATATTGCTAAAATTGAAAAAAGAAAGACACATTATTTAGAACTATATCACATTTTACCATTTTTGCAATTTTATTTTGATGACCTCATGCAGTGAAATTGTAAGTGAAAACAATGTTGTGAATTGTGAAATCACTCAGAAATTTTAATAGATCCATCAATCATTCAAATTTGAGATTATCATTTACTTGAATTCTCCATACTAACATTAACTTGAAGTAAATAAAAGTAACCCAAGAACAATTCAAATTTAATATCTTTTTTGGATTCCTTCAAAGTGTTTCCATAGATTATCACAGAAATAAATTCATATCCTTACTTAGAGAATGAGTTTTCTATAAATTAACGATATTTGATTCTCTCTCAGATTGAGATTATGAATTAGTTAGAAACCACCTACATTTAACTGTTAAGCAGATTGATCCACCCTCAATGAAATATAGAATGCAATATTAAGTTAAACAAAATAAAGTTCTGGTTTTGCCATAGACTTTGTACAAGGAACTGTGAAAGTTCAGTGATTATAAAAAGTCTCTTATGTGGAAAATGAACCTAATGATAATTATTTCAAACTTCTCATTCCACTCCTTTCTAAGAACCAGTTAGCATTAACCATAGAAAATATGCTTAATTCCTCCACAACCTTACAAACAAAATGTAACTTGCTTTGTTAAAGACATCGACTGAACTACTTCTGTTTATGAATATCCAATGTAGGGGTGTGGTCCTAATAATACCAGGGTGGTTGAATATAATTGTGAATAATAAGTTTTATGTATTGGATCATTAACAATAGAAAAGTTAACTTAAATATGAATATTACATGTATATAAAAGATTTAATATTATGTTAAAACATTTATTATCTTGGTGGGGGGCATATGCTTAGACCTAAATGCTTGCATGCTTGCACCCTTGCTAAATCTCTAATTTCCATCCCCAAACAATAGATAACATTTCGCATTCTTGGCTTATTTCTAAATCTTTAAGGTTTAAAATATATTACTTCATGCTTACAAAAATACAGTTTTTGCTTCTTAAATTATTAGTAAAGGAAATTCATATGAACTCTAAAAGCATTCAGGTAACCTTAGCTCTCTAAAAATAAATGAGTGCAAAATATACCACAATTTTGTCAACAATTTGTTTATTTTCCCGCATACAATTATTTTAGGACAATGGAAAAGTGCTTTTAGACAACAATTTTGGTGAATACATAACTTGTGATTAACAACATATGGCAAATGTTTACAACATCAAGTGCTTGGCACTTTCAATGAAATGTTAAATGCTTAGATTAATAAAGGCAGTATGCCAAAAATGTACTTTGACTATTCACTATCAGCTTTTAACTAAATGAATCTGTTTAGGCAATCGGTAAAAGTGCCTCTTTTCATCAAACAAAAATCTTTCAGTAAAAATCTTCCACACACTCTTCTTACTTGAGATACTGAGAGTAAAAATGTAGAGGATCATTTGTGGTTAATGAAATGAACTCCGACTGAAACGTCAGTAATGATTATTCACCATTAACTAGATCGTATGTAGAACAATACAAACATAAATATGCTACTGAATATCTGGGATGATAAGTTTTAAAAATATGCAACTATAACCAAAGGTGGCATGGAATGAATTGGCGTGTTAACTTATCTAAATCTCTAAATCAGGCTACATACTTTTTTCAACTTAGGTAGTATAATACAACTAGCCTGTTCTAGTTCTATTTACATGTGACCCTTTGATGGCCAACCAGAAAGACTGAAAATAAAAATTTTCAAAAGGGGGAAAAATCGACAATTTCTGACAATGCATCAAATTTCATAATCCAAAAAGTAACAGCAGCAAAAGCTAATCATTAAAAAATTAGATAAAAAATAAAATTTTCATCTGAATTTCTTTCAAATGTTTCAATTTACAAACCCTTGGTTAAACAATAAAAAAATTCTCATTCTTGACAGTTTCAGGGAATGCAAGAATAAGACGGACATTAAAATATGTTACTTTTTTCTACTGTCACTCTTCAAGATACTGACACAGATATTACATCAATTTCATTTTGTTTTGTGAAGTGAGTAATGTGTCCATAAGTTATGATGTTTGACTTAGAAAGTCAGACCAGCATCCCTGTAGGTGGTGAAGATCTTTTCGATTGAATTGACATATGCAGCCGTTCTCAAATCCAGTCCTAAGTTGAATTTCATGGCAGTTTTCATGATGGCCTAGTATGAAAGGAAATAATTAGGTAACTCATTGGATAAGAGTTTAACTCAATAGGTCATGGTTTGATTGTAGTATCGCTTACCCTTGCAGAGCGCTCCATTGTGTAATCAAGACCAGAATGTACAATATCTTTCTCAGATGCACCAGAAATACGTTTCTGGAAAGCTTCTGAAGGAGTGACTGGAATTCTGCCACCAACACGACCAAAACGCCTTTCTAGTGACTCTTGGACAGATTCTGAAAATAATATTTTGATACATGTATACTAGGATGAATAACAACTAATATGCTAGTTACATCTTAGGATAAATAAGAAAACATGGTTACTGTTACAATGAGAGCCATATGAATATGAAAGAAACTTTACATATAATTCTCGTTGTAATACTTTCTGGGATTAAAATCATCTACACAATGACAGCAAACATTACACTATTATTATGGCTCTATATAAGGAACATGACTTTTAAATACATCTTATCATCAACCCAATGAAGATTGTTAAATCTGTATGTAGTCTAAGAGAAATCATTTCTTACCTAGCAAATGGTAGTTGGATTCTCTTTCATACTTGAATGTAAGACGACCATATGAAACATGGTTAAGATTCTTTAACCATTCAAAGAATGAAACTGTCACACCACCAGCATTTACATAAAGATCAGGTATAACAAGAATATTTTTCTCAATCAAAATCTTATCGGCAGCAGGAGTTATTGGTCCATTAGCAGCTTCAGCAATGATCTGAAAATTAAAAAAATATGTAACAGCAATAGTTGAAGATATTCTTTTTGTGAATGAAAAGATAACTAGAGAATATTATCAACTTCGTTTTGTGAATTATTTTAAAGCAAACATAATTAGGATGAAGTGAGACAGAAATCAGTGAGAAATAATTCATAAATAACCCCACACCACTACATAAATATATGTTTAAACAGCATTCAAGAGAAAGGCTTGAAACCTTCAGTTTATTACTAAAAATTAGCATCAAATACCAGATTTATGATTTGTTATGTACAGTTAATAACTTGAGCTCTACATTTTAAACAAGTGGTAAAATTAAATGCATTTGGGGAATCTAGAAGCATTGGGAGTATCATTGGATGCAACTTTTTGCAAAATTAGACATTACAATTTTCTATCAATTAAATGGAATAAATAAATGTTTCCTCAAAAGGTACCATAAAATGTAGCTTTAGTTTTTCCCTAGTATTTCACATTTCATGGATAACAGTAAATGTAACTAAAAATATTCTATCAACTTCAAAATTTTTCACTTTCATGAAAGCATACGATGAGAAAATAGACGGAATGAATATAATGATTAATCTAAATTGTCAAAAGTATGTTTTGACTCAAATTTATTTCCTAAAAATAGGTCCCAAAAGAAGGTTAGGGCCGTGAGTAATAAATATATTTTTTCTCTAAAAATAATGATGACAAAAGGCATGGTGTAATGGGTAAGAACTACACAGTAATCTTCCAGAAATGATCATAATCAATATTACCTTTGCCTGTATTCTGTCAGCATTTTCTTTAGTGATTACTTTCTCAATAGCTGCTGGCACTAAGATATCACACTGCTCGTATAGCAAATTCTCCCCCTGGTAAGGTTCAGCACCTGGATAGCCATTGATTGTGCCATTTTCCTTGTGGTATTCCTCCAGTTCCTGAAATTGAAAAATATATGAATGAATAACTATGTCCAAATCTAAGTAGTTTGTAGCTAAAATTTAACATTTACCTTTTACCCTTACTTGCTTTAGAGCCTCTTTTATGGAATAGTTATTAAAAGGGTGAAGTTGTAATATTATACTGTAACTCTGAATTTTGGAATAATTTAGAAATTTACTAGCAAATTTACGGTAAGAGTTAAGGTTTATAATTAATTTTGATAAAATCAATGCTTGTATTGTTAACATATGACAATGATAAATAGCAAGTTATGATAATGATAATACTCTGAGACTTAAATACAGCACTGGATTTCATATTAAACTTTTTATATTTAAAAGAATCATCAGAAGATATTCCTTCATCTAAATTTTGAAAAATTTTAACCTTCTTGCTCATGAATTGATGATTGTCAGAAATCTAAAGAAGAATATCAAAGGAAAACAAATTGAATGTTGATCAGTAAGTTAATTGTGAAATCAGTTTTGTATGTTGAAGCAACATCTTGCATGGGAAAAACAAGTCTTTGAGCTTAGACAATTTTTACACTCTCTATAGCTATTTGAGATTTGAATGTACTGAAGGACTGAATTCTACAAAATATAGCAAAGATTTTGAAATACTTTAAAAAGATTGAGCAACTAAAAACAATTATAATGACTGAAAAGAGATACTTGCCTTGGGGTCAATACCATTCTTATTATAAATAGCACCATCGTATTCTAACACTCCAATGCAAACTGCACCAGCTCGGTGGAAGTATCTCATAGTGTGCAAACCTACATTACCAAATCCCTAGAGAAGAATAAAAACATTTTAATTATTAGAGTCAATATTTTTAATGAAGAAACATCATAGATGCTCAAGTAAGCAATAATTATAAGCATTTTCTATAACAAATTTTTAATTTACTTGCATCTTCAATATTCTGCAACTAAGCCTTGCAGATGATAAAACATTATATAAAAATATATATAAGTAAGACAAAGAAAATTGTGGGCTCTTACTATATCAAAGAGCTAAGATCCCACAAAATTCTCAAATATCGATCAGAAAATCAACTTTACATTTTAAATTTATAATATGAATTATCACATACACAAGGAGAAATTCTTCAAAATATTTTCAACAGTATGATTGATAATTTTTCTTCATGAAGAGAGCTCAAATATAAAGAAAGAACATTTGACTTCATTCATTCATGCAAGACCACACAAAAGTCATACAACAAAACTATGGAATATATACAGGAAGAGGGGGAAAATTATATACCTGGAGAATGAAAGTTTTACCACCCCAGCCAGGTGTTGTGCCAATCATACTCATATAATTCGCCTCCATGAGGAAATTTTCAGTCCCGTGGAAAACACCCCTTCCAGTGGCAGAAATTCTACCATGAATTCCTCCCTGATTAATGGGTTTGCCAGTAACGCAAGCATGTGCATTGATGTCGAGATGCCCTGAAGTTTACAAAGAACTTTTTATAGAAGCATAGAGATGATTCAATAAAAAGTACATAATGATTATGACACCAAGCAATGAGCAGAAAATTTGACAACTATCACAGAGAATAAATTTTAAATTACTTATCCAAGCACGTTGCTGGATGTAATTACTAAATTATTAGAATAGCATAGTAGCATTTTAATTTCATTATCATGACCATCTGCAGGGCTATTCTTTGCTTAGTAGACTTTTTATGAATTCTCAATGCACAAATTTGAACAACAAATTGAAATATATTGGAAAAATGCTAACATAAGTATATCACAAATTAGCTCAAAGATTTTTACCCTTTGTCACACTGCAAAATAATATTTTTGGCAATAGGCACCACTTAAACAAGGATGCACCAATAATCTAGTATTTTCCATGTTGCTGAATGCTTCAAAACCCTCAAAACAGTGAACTCTTGATTATCTAGCCAAATGACAGGGAGTTGATACACGAAAGATCGGAAAACATAAGTGATGCAAACTTTCACTTTCATTTCTTATAATTTTCATAAGTAGTGGGTAAAAATAATTAATTTTTGATTGCTTCGTTGGCTAATTGACAGTTTTCTTAATCATCTAACAAAGGATCTTTTTAGTAGTGATTATGTAATTTTAGTCCTAATAAGGAAAACAATTATGTTTTAAAAGGTACTTTAAGTGGCAAGAAAAGGTGTTTTGAGAGCCCTGGTTATATCAGAATACAAATATAATTGTGATGTTATCATTTGATTTTTTTATGAAGACTGCAATATATCAACCAAGAGTGAAAAATTAAGCATAGATAATGCCCATGGATATTCAGGAGTTCGCTATAGTATTTATGTAGTAATAGCGTAAAGAAATTTAAAATTTAGCTAAAGAATCCTGAACATGAAACAGATTCATATAATTTCAATGAATATGCATGCAGACATATGGAGTGCAAATCACTTGAGTAAGGTAACAGAAGTTACAAGAAACTAACCATGTGGAAGGTCCTTCAAGAATTATTACATAAAATAATTGTTACAATAGCCTCTCAGAACTGAGAAGAATGATAATATGGAATTTATAATGTTAAAATGCTCACCAATAGTCTTGGCATATGTGTCAGAGATCCAAGACATCTCTCGCTCTCCAGTACCCATATCAGGGGCTGGGACATCAACACCAGGCCCTAAAAATTATCAAAAGACATTTATAAAATTAAACCTTGAAAATAAAGTTAAGATTTTTCAGTAAAACTTTTGTTAGCGATACTTACCAATGAATCCCTTCTTGGCAAGCTCAAGTGTGAACCTTCTGGTAATCTTTTCCAGTTCATGTTCACTGTAGTTCTTGGGATTGATCTTCACTCCAGCCTTAGCTCCACCAAATGGTACATCTACACATGCACACTTGAAGGTCATCAATGCAGATAAAGCTTTCACTTCATCTACGTTGACTTCCTCAGAGTAACGGATTCCTGTGGAAAATTCACAAGATTTTCATCAATAAATTATATACATAAGTAAAAAAAATGCATGCATATATTGATATGATCACTACGAATAAATCATTTGGGAAACATAACCATTATAGATAACTTTTATTATCTTATTTCACACACTAAATGATAATGAGTTCATAAGTATTAACAGAATCAGTTCAATTCCATGTAGTTTGAAAGAAAGATGGGAAGTGAATACATAAAATTCAAAAAAGCATATCATAAAAATTTTGGGCAGAAACTTAAGTTAAATCCATTAATCTAGCGGAGGAAGAGTTCTAAGAGAAAAAATAAAGAAGTCAAATTCAACTTAAATCACTTGATACGTATAAACACTCGAAATTTTCTAAGCTAGACCTTTAGTTCGCATTAGGTACCATTGCATAATTTTTTGTACGTATATTTTTCCCATGCCTAGGAAAATACTCAGAAAATACGATTATAATTTAGTGGAATGGGTAATGTCACATTTTCAGCGGAAAAACGAGGAGGTTACGGCGATTTTCCGAAAACAATTCAATCTGACGTTTACCTTCTAAATATTTCTTTAAAAGGTACTGATAGATAGAAGCAGTCTTTGCTACGATAAAAATTTGCTGGATAGTGTTCTTGGCGACTATCTTCATTCCAGGAACGAACATGTATTATAAGGAGTGTCTTATCCGCGTATCATGGGTCGCATACGGTCCTTCTAACAATTCTGGGTTACCATGTAGAAAATTCTTCACTGAAAATTTTATATATTTCTATCCATGCTAAAGTTTGATTACTGAAAGATAATGGAGCAAAAGTTTGATTTTAATCGATAATATAATTCAAACCACACTCCATGTAAATTCATTGCAGTGAATCAATTTAACCCAAATATTG
Organism: Pachydiplax longipennis; assembly: GCA_036926295.1. Classification (NCBI taxonomy): domain Eukaryota; kingdom Metazoa; phylum Arthropoda; class Insecta; order Odonata; family Libellulidae; genus Pachydiplax; species Pachydiplax longipennis. The sequence continues at coordinate 17,755,927 of JAVFKF010000010.1, read as the reverse complement.
CAGAATGATTAATATTCAAATAAAGCAAAGTAAGCGGCTCGCTAATTCTTCGTAATCATCAAAGTAGGACGTGAAAGATTAGTCACAGCAGCTTTAAAAGTTACATAGTAAACCCACGAATTGGAATAATTCAAAAGGAAATACTAACATAAGTCTTACACAGTCATACCTTATCCACCGATAATTGCAATACAGATTACATTATTTTTAATAGTCTTCACAGCATCAATGCAAAGCAGCAACTTCAAATGTTAGACCTGAATTATTTAACGGATCAAAAAATACCCTGGTATCTAAAGATATTTATTCCACATGAAAGTTGTGAAACATCTCTCCAAAACTGATTAGCAAAGAATAGAGCTTAACTTAAAATTCAAGGATGCTATAGGAATTACTTCTAGCTTATCAGTCACAGCTATCAGGTTAATTCCGATTTTCCCGGAGTCGAAAATTAAAAAGGAGCTAGCTCGTAATCTTAAGTGATGACAAAGTCTTGAGGCACTAGAGAAACTGATAGAGAGCAAAGCTAGAGCAGAGCTACTATCCGAACACAATTAGGCCTGAGTAGCAGATAAATGATCATGAAAAATTCTCTTTTCTTGACTATCCGCAGTCCGCGAAGATTACCCTTTTCATGCTGGAAAATGCCGGTTAACCAAGATACTGATTTATACCCGAAGTAGCTACGACTGTCTTAATCTAATTTTACGCCCTAGCGTAACCGGAATCGGTCGTGAAGATGTTTAATTTTGTAAGGATAAAACAACAAAATTCCTGGATATCACAATCGGTTGGGCTGCGTGAAAAAACAGCGAGTCATCTACTCAAAATTCTCAATGGGCTGATCAATGTCAGAGACAATGCCAAGTTAAACGAATGGCGAGCAGTGATCCACTTAAAATGTTATCATCGGAGTGAAATATCGGGCAATTTCAATTGATCAGCGGCATCTGTAGGGACTGTGGAGTCGATGGCCTTTAACTGTATACAAAGCACGAAAACATGAAGATATGGAGCCGAAGTTTTTGAGTCAATAGGTCATGAGAATTTATCAACGATGTCACAAAACATGACACGCTGCATGAATTACAACCCCATACTTACTACGGTTCAAAGATACCGATAAACTCCTTCAATTTTGTCGTGCTTTCGAGCAAAAAATAATCGAATACACACTTTCGCGCCGTGAGAAATTGCTGTTATCTCTCGAAAGAGTATTAAAATCCGACTGCAATAAAGGAAGGCGTGAAACTGAACTTCAATTAGCCTCATAATTGTGACTGATAAGAGAGAAAATTTTCGGGCGGCCTTCATCTATGTATATGAAACCACAACAAATAAATGAATATCAATTTCTCACAGAATGGGAAGTACGAATAATGGAGATATGAAATTATGGAAGATGCAAGAAGAACTAATATTATATTTTCTACACTGATACACATTATTATGAGCTTGCCTTTCATTTGGTGTCACTGTAATTTTACAACTCATCGTACTTCGTTCGCAGTGATTGATTGAAATTCAGGAGGTTTTGATGGAACACCGTGAACTGATACAGCAGATATTATACCAAGGGCGTGTTTCGGAGATACGTCACCATATTCAGGTGCAAAACGAGGCAAAAGAAGCATATTCAACAGCTAGGAAAGCGTAGGTGCGAGGGAGGAGTGTAGAGTGGGTGTAGTATAATGTATGGTGAAAGACAAAAGACAGTGAGAGATGTGTGAGAACAGGTTGTGGGCGAAAATGAAGAAAGGTTTCTAAAGAGGGAGATATGTAAAAGAATGAAGACAAAAGGAAAAAATAAAAATGCTGAGGGAAGGGAAAGCAATGAGCTAGGTTCCATAGCCCCTTCCCTAATCACCCTAATTTCCTTTGTCTGTCGACTTCTTTTCACACCTTTCCTCACCTTTTTTTTAACTTTTTTTTCACACCAAACCATCTCAATCTTGCAATTCCCTTCTCCTCAACACCAACCTTTTTCTCATAGTTTACATATGCTTTCTCAGCTTCGTTTCGTACCTGAAAATGGCGATCAATTGCCGAAACGGGTCGTTCGAATAAAATTTCTTCTAGATGAAGTGCTATATCCTTTTTATTTTCTTAATTTGAAAATTGACTACGACAAAATCAGAGCCGCATCGCTCGAATTTATTCTGAATTGAACTGTCAGAAAGCTGTAGATAGCGAGCTTTGAACCTGTTGCGCCATGACGTAGAGAATTATTGTAGGATTCTTTGGAAATTCTTTTCTATCATGACCGTGTAAAATATCTATCAATTTCTTCCGTGGGATTGCTAAAAATAGACTGATGAATGAAACTAATAATAATTTTTGGGGAATATTCCTCGAGGTAGTTCCGATAAATAAAATATTTTGCATGTCTTTTGATATATAGTAAAGAAAAAAGTAAATTTCATCTATTTTCGTTTGAGTCTTGGTCGCAACTGTGATAATATGTAAGCTACTGAGGTTAGATTGATGCTGAAAATTGGCTTCACATAGGTCACTCCTCTAATGCTATGAAGAGCATAATTCATAGAGTCGTCTACTGCACTTTCGTAGACATTTTCCTTTCATATTATTCTATCTCACAGGAAAGAAAAAGTATCTCACTCCTCATCTTGCCAAGAAAACCTCATTCCCTCTCCAGAGATATTGTTAGCTAATGGTAGAGGCTTTGAGGTAAAAACCGGCATCAACTCAGAACATCGTGCAGACAGACCCGTGGAAATAACCACAAATCGTTCTAAATGACAACTCTGTGAGAACACTGCTAAGACCGTGGGGGCGAAGCCTTATCAATTAGAGCAGAATCTGAGAGTAACGTTTATTCCTTTATAATCTCACAAAACTCTGTCGTTCGCGCGACGGCTTATATGTGTTGCTGAATATCCATGTGTGATACAAATTTGCAAATACTCCAGACCATTCGCGACTTTGTATTTTGTTCTGTCAAATGAAACTGAAGGCTTTCCACACACCTCAACAATATTCAATCAGTACAGCAAAGAAACTCATTGGTAGCTAAACTCAGCTTCCTAACAAATTTTCAACCAAACGAAAGGTTAGGTAACGATCGTTATTCCCAGCGACCATCCTAAATCCAATTTTGGCGTTAGTTAATTCTAAATCTTTCTTGACGATTTCAGTTCAGTATCAAATAGACCATTATATTAGCTATACATATCTGCGAGTGCTAAATTCGATTAATCAGCGCAAAAAAAATTCACCAGAAATGTCACACCGAAAAAATCCGTATCTGATATGAGAAATAGGTTAAGACTCAGGATTAAAGATTGGGAAATAGATAACTGTCGATGGATATAACCGGCATAGTTTCTCGATATCGCATCTTTAAATCGAAGATTATGCAAGACTTTATCGGTGAAGATAAATAATATCAGAAGTTATAGCATTTTCCGAGAAATTAAATTAATTTACTTCCTTATACAAAATCAAAAGAGGCGAAAAGTTTAAGAGTAATGAGAATTTAACTTTAATAATCATGCGGAAAACGAGAATTTGTTGAAGGATTGAATTCTCTATGGGAGCGTAATTTTGACTGATAAATATAATTGAACACATTCTAATATGGCCTCGCTAATTCTAACTCAATAAATAACTTCAGATTTTAAGAATCCAGAATATACGCATTTATGAATTACACAGTTGTATCTCCACGCATACATGTGAAAAATAAGTATTGAAAATAAACATCAGTATTCATTACTCGAATTTATGTCATCATAACGTATACACAGAGACTTCAATTAAATCTAATCGTTCGAAACTGAGAAATGATGTTACAGAGAGAAATTAAATCTAGATCTGTGCTAATTAACTTGAACAACGTCCCATATTAAAAGCGCTGCAGCATGTATGCGAACGTTATGAGGAAACGTAATCGCCCTTGGCTAAATGTCAGCAGGAAGTGGTCGAGTATGCCATAGGAAACTTTTGGCGAGAATGAAAAATAAGCTACCACAGCCTCCATCAAACTTAGTCACGAATTTTTAATTACGTGGTTTTTTCTATCTAAAGATTCAAAGCATAATTAAGTATGTGATTTATACCATATACCATAAATTCGGGATCCCGGGCACACAATAAGAATTAAACTTTAACATCAAAACACGGGCTTCAAAAATATTTTATATAAGAAATACGCTTTGATTATTCTTTTGAAAAACAAATTAATGATGGTACGTAACACGGATGATCGAATAAGAAAAACGAATCAGAACCCGCAGTCGATGTGGAATTCCACTGGAAAAGTCAATTATATTCGTAGGGATTACTTCAGCTAAGCTTGTACATCCTTTTTCTTGAAAGTTTATTATAATGTTATGAAGGGTCAAATAATAATAAAGTGTTCTACTGATCCAGCGTGGTCGATCACCTCTGAAATTGTGTCTGAAAATATTCAAGAATTTCAGTGTTCCATTGGCAATCATTTCGTATTATATTGTCAGGGCTGGCCTTATGCGATAAGCGAGATAGGCAAAGCATTGAGGCATCCTGTAGTTATAGGGGCGTATTAAGTATGATTTATTATATTATTAGTAAGGAAATATAGAAAAAAAAAGCCTTCGACGGATCGCCTAAGTATCTTGAGCCGCCCTGTATATACTTTCTATAAAGCAAAACAAATTACCATCTCTAGTAAACCGGTAAGTTATAAAACAAAGAGTCAATCAGCACATGATGACGATGAATATGATATGTATACAAGATAACATGATTCAGCTAATACTCGTTTGTAATAATAGTTGAATAAGCGGAGTAGGCCGAAAAACATTTTATACTGCTAATTTCCAAACATTTAACTTGCAAATATTCCTTTTTTATGAATCAGAATCCTGAAATCGCAGAATTATGTTCCATTATTTAAGTAGCCTACATATAATAACAACCAAGATCAAGAGACTGAGACAAAAATGCCAAAAATATTGTCCATAGCCAAGCTAGATACCTATTTGCAGTCATACACTATTAATAAATAAAATGAAAAGTAAACGAAAGATACATTTTCCATGTCATGTAGCAAGAGATTAGTCTTACCACAGATTTTGGAAAAATATTCTATCTATAATATATAGAAGCACAAGCAAAGAATATTTTAGTAAACAACTATTCTACAATATTTTTCTTTTCACCGAGTCGCAAAGTCATTTTAGGATCGAGCGGTTTGGCCGCAGAAATTTTCTTGGCAATAACCAACGATTGAAGCTCGTTATCTGCACGAAGGATCTTGCATAATTCCAATTACTAAAGAGGAATTAGATCAGTACGTATTTCTTGGATGCGCTGACGTGCGAAAGCTTGCAGATCTGAATTCCTTCTTGCAGACTAAATGATCCGCGAAATGGACAAACCGGGGCGTCAGGAATTCGGTATACTTAAATTGCCCTACAACGCCTACTGGATTCCTTCTCAACGCATACGTTGGGGATTCAGAAATAATTCCGAAGCACGGTTCATTTAGCAGAAATCGAAGGATCGACCAGCACTAGCCACTTTCCTCCGCGCCGTGTGTCTACGAATGGAAATGTTAGCACGGAAAAAGGGAAGAGAGACACAGAGAGATTACGTCACCGCCCCCAATACGTTACGTCCACAATAACGCGATTTGAGAATGTTTCAACCGTGACGTCAGAGATGACTTTAAAGGAGGAATGGAAACCCCAGCGAGAATATGCAACTAGGTGCAGAGTCTTGAGGATCACGTGCGGCAATTGAAACTATAGATCTATCGTAGTGGGAAGGCGTTCCATCGAGGACATTCCTTATCGCACTTCAGATGCTTGGTAACTGAATGCGACGATGCGGCGAGACTTTCGATTTCCTTCTAAGCTGATGACCGAGGATATTTTTGAACGCTGGAAAAGAAAAATGCCTCGGAATCCGATTCGCGAGAGAAGGTGCGGTTCTTCATCACTCACAGACTGCGGCTATTAATGCCGGTGCGTCATTTTCCGAAGGTGAAAAGGTCTTCTACGTATGCATGTACAATCCCTTGAATCAGCACATTCATCGCATTTAGAGCTACCCCTGTGTATTACTTTCTATGAAGATATAAAAAATTACCATCCCTAATAAATCGGGAAATCATAAAACTAAGAGTCAATTGGCACATGATACATATTAGTCTTAGAGGGGATGCGGACGTATGGAATTCGTTTTTGAAGAAATATACCTGAAACGTCGAAAGACATACAAGGGAAAAATGTTTAAGTAATTTTTATGTCCACGAAACTCACCTACCAATATTTTCCATAGAATAATTACAACGGATTTATCAAGAGAGAACTGAAACAGATAACTCATCGCTTAAGAGAAGACTCAAAGACATCTCTTAGATATTCACATGGATATTAATGGTAAATTCAAAATGGTCGGGCATTATTTATGGATGACCAATTGAGTGAAAATGGAGAAACTTTGTATTATCTTTGAATTTAACAGAATCATCTTTTACTACAGTGATCCTTAATTCAATCTTGCTGGACTTGAAAAATGCCTTCAGTGTAAGTTGTCCTAAGTTTAACTTTGTTGGTGTATTTTCACTATTTACAAATTAATGAAGTTATTGAGCAACCATGACAATGTTCATTTTTACTCGCATGAAACTCAGAAAATCGTCTAAGCAATTATTATGTCGTATTTCTAAGAACAGAACTAGAACAACCCTTCGATTAAAGCTAAAATGGAATCGCAAAGCTGCCTCTTCCATATTTATAAAAGGGGACATATGCTTCTCTAATCCCATCCCTTGAATAGGCTAGTGCCTCAAAATAACAAAAGGCGGCACTTAAGGAAAACTGCGAAACACGTTTTTGTAATTACGAGAACTTTAGAAAATAATTCACAAAGCACAAGGCGAAAACTATGCGGAACAGCACATGCTGAAAGTTCTATAACGACACGGAATGAAAAATTGTATAATTTCACCATTATAATTCCACATATACACCGTTTGATGCACTAAAAAAGTTAAAATGAGTATTCTCGTAAATATTGCGTCTGCTCTCATCGTGAAGGGCTCTGCGATAATCGAAGGAGAGGATGAAACAAATGTCCTTGGGGGAAAAGTCAGTGGATGAAACGCCTACGGAAAACAAAAAAATACAGAATGCTCCGGAGAATACGGATTGTATTCGCAGGAAAAATTTTGCCAGACATCTCCGCGAGTGCCGTATGATCAACATCACCCTATGAAGAACTAGGAGCAATTATTCAAGTTTAACTGCAAGTGTCATTGATTAACGATAAGAAATGGTTAAATTTCATAATTGCGACCTCTCCGATCTCTCGAGTTCTTCAGCAATCTTGAGCTCCTTCTCAATGTCTGCAAAGAACGTCGACCTGATTCCAGATATCAGCGAAATGATCGCGGCACATTGTTTTCTTCGCAGTCATAGGGAACATCGAGGAGAGACTTTTTATCTGCCCTACTTAATTAGCAATCATTCGTTTTCGTAAGAAAAGCGTGTATTTTTAATTTCGCTTATCGACTGCTCGGAGCAATTTCGCAGGATGGAGGAAGATGTAACTTTCAATTGTGTGCATTCTTGTGACGATCTGAAAACTATTGAAGTGTGGGTGATTCAGAATATTGGCATTCATCTTGGTCACTCCTCACTGAATGCCAAGTGTGGCGTTATTCATAGGAACATGTGATGCATTTTCACAGGCCTTATCCGCTAATAGCGTAGCGTAGGTGAAGAAAGCAGGGTAAAACTACCTCACTTCTTAATTGCCAAGTGAGCCTCAACCCTATCCAAAACTTTCGGCAGCTAATGGTGGTAAGGATATGAATCCAGCCAAACCATCGGGCCAATGACTTAACAGACGGGGAAATTTCAACCGCGTATCTTTTCTTTTATTACGCCAATATCTCTTAGTCGGGAAGACAATTTGAATGATTTTCCGACGTAGGAAAATTCGATTTTAACGATTTTGTAAAATCTTGGAGCAAAAAAACCATACATAGTCATACATGACTATACTCCAGATCATTGTTTCCAATTCCTTTTTCCTTCCCCAAGTAAACGACCTCTGCCAATAACAAAATTCACAAAATACCTCATATAAAACGGATAAAAGTCCGTAAATGATTAAAGACATTTTTCTTTCGCCCCACTTCGAACGAGTAAATTCGAAAAACGGACGCTGTAGACTTCACTGGGCTTTTCTCGAAGGGACTATTTTTATCTCGGCCGATGTTTTTAAAAAATTTTCCCCCGGATGAATCTTTTTATCTCGAAGAAGTCGATCACCTATTACAAGCATCTTCAAGAGATAACATGCGAGTAAACAGCTTAAACAATCAGTACGATCGATCTCTTGTAGGAACTGGTTCTTAATGAAGAAATTTTGAAAAATATTCGAGAGGAATCCGGGACACGCGGGGGAAACAACATCGAAAAATTCGAAGCTATCGAGCAATCTCAAAATATCACTCTGAAAACCTCAAACTTTTATGAAGAGATACTCGACTACACTGAATTTTTGAGCTGATGAAGATCTTCCCGTTTATTCGGGCGTGTCCAACGAATACGGATACGGCTGTCGAAGGACTTGGCGGATACCAACACATGAATGTTTTAACTATCAATTCGAATATGAAAAACAAAATTTATGCTGTATATTCTTGCTCAGTGGAAAAAAAGTACGGGTATTTGGCTGCGTATATGAGTTTTGGACTAAGAAACGGGAAGTCGTTTTTCCGTAAAAGAATGAATAACCTATCCTCGTTATCCGTGATATCACAGTATCTTGATAGTGTATTTAAGCAGTAATTTCACGCACTTTAATAGTTAAGATTATTTACACCAGGGGTGGCTAACCTTTAGTATGTCATTACGTATATATACATACATACGTCAGTTATTTGAGATGCCATCACAAACTACATTAATACGCCGAAATTACAATAACTCGACTTGAACTACAATACATGCTTAAATTCAGCCATTGGTTTTATTATTATGTATTTGTATTTTTGTAGAAACTGTTAAAAGCTCCCAGAAATTTACAATCAATCTCAGTTTACAATCAATTTCTCTCTCTTCAGATTCAGAGTGCCACTTATAACATGTAATGCGCCACTTTCGGTGAAAACCCCATTAGTTGGCCATCCATCATTCATATCCCTTTGAGGATTCATCAACAGTTTGAGTACGGAGTAAATACTAGAGCAAGAGGATCACTCGACCATCCTTATCGTGGCATTTAGAAGATTATCATCATGGTAGCAATGCTTGCTAGGGGTGAAGCGTGTTATCTCGTTGAACTTGTAGTAAGAGATGCCGGAGAGAGTGGCACATCTGCCACCGGAGAACTGGGGGACAAAACAAGGGGGAAGGTCAAAAACGCCGAAGAGCGACCCAGTACCATTCAGAGAACGCCCTTGAAGAAAAAAATAAACCGAGATAAATGGACTGCGATCAAAATTTTACGCCTGGGCGACGAGGGGCCATCACATGATGCACTGTCATGAAAATATTCCAGTATACTCGAGAAACCATGCAACACTTCGGCAAATTTTTTTATCTTCGTAGGGCAAGCTTTGAGTTTCATAGGACCCCAAAATATGTACGAAATAATTAGAGTATATTTACCGCCATTGATTTATTTCTCATAACGAAAATAAAATTTTCTGTTTGCTCGGAAATGCTAAGTGACTAAAAATGTTATTACTTTTTATTTATACATGCCTATTTGTATTTAGTTGGGTTTACTGCATGTACGCGTAGCAATATTTTTTTACTTCTTTTGTATTATTTGTTATATAAATTGACGTTTCCACCACTCCTTGCGACTAACTGCGACGGTTTTGAAAAATAAATAAATAAAAGACGAATATTTACACAGATGTTTACCCCACGAGGTGAAAAATCTGGTTGAGAATACCATAAGCAAAGTTTACCGAAGTGTTTCACGGGTAAAAAATTGCTGATTATCGTCCATGAATTTTCGAAATATTTAACTTTTAAACTAACGGAGGCTGCGTTACAAGTATTTATCTATCATTAATCCCGCTCGCTCAACGGATGCGAACAGTGTGAACCAAGAAGGCTTAATTAGCAAAAAATGGTTAAATATTGGTTAAATATATCTACCTCCTCATAGCTTCAACAGGGCAATATAATTTTAGAAGGAAGAAAGAAAGGTCACGTATTCGAAAAACTCGGGCGAACGCGTCCCAAGAAAAATAAAATCCCTTCTAAAAATATCCTCCCAGAAGGTAGGTGAGGTAACCTGTACGGCCATCCTATGGCAATAGTTGTGAGTAAACAAACTCAAAGTGATTCAAAATAAATTCAACCGATGCGGCATAGACGTTGAGTCGATCGACACTCGGGAAAGTATATAGCATTTCTTCAAAATAATCATAACCAATGCTTCGCATACTTTCGGGTAAAGAATTATTTTTGTACACTTGCCCACGGCAATGTTTACATTTCGAAATTCAATGGGAAAAACGAAAGTTATCTTATTCTTAAATTATCACCAGATTTCATGAAGAAAGGAAAATCTGTAACTAGTGCATCACATTACTTTCCAAAACCACGTAATTATTCCTTGAACGATTTCGAACACAACAAAACGCAACTTTACAACGTTCAAGTACAGTACACCTTTACATCGTGTTTCATATAGAGAGTGGGTCCTAATATAGGATTGATTTCCCTTTCAAACTGATAATGGAATAGCAGACAGACTGTAGACCCTCCCCAAACATGATAATCAGGAAATAACGTGAAGGTCCTTTATCTTCCATCTCATAGGGATACCGACTATCCCACTGATATCGGTATATGACGATAAAAAATCGTTACAGAATGCCAGTTTGCTATAGTTGGGAAATACACACCTGAGTGCAGCAGAAACAGCAGTAAATTATATCTTTAGATCATCATCGGGAATAAAGTAACACTGCACTTAAAATTCATAAAAGGGTATAACAAAATTTTAATGAAATACATATATTTGTACATATCTGTTTTATTTACAAAGAGACAGAATATAGGTGCCAGTCTCACGTTTTTAGCCATATTTAAATTACTTTAACGTGGTTTATAAATGTAGCACAATATTGTAAAAACCAATCTACGTTACGATTCTATTATAAATCGGTTAAATACAGAGATTAAATGAGAATAACTGTATTCTATGTGGTATACATTCATTGCCAACAACACTAGTTTAAAAAGATGAAATGCAAGATAAGTTTATAATAATTCGGTTTGGCATCATACTCGTCACCTATGAAAGTTGCAAAACTCTAAAATGCGAGAAAAACGCACCAAAGTAATTGCCCTACTCCTTTAGCTACGTAGCAAGAATAGGGATAAACCATATGGTTAGGTCGTTTCTAAACTTTTCAACACTTTTGCAACCGCTAGTTGTCTCCTAAACAGTCGTTCGAATTTCCAAATTCCCGATATTTTGAATCCTTTGAATATTTTTAGGAAATCGTGTTTCCCGAGAATTCCAGAGTTTCTCGGATATTTCCGATAAGACCTTTCTAATTAATATCCGATGATCATCTGTAATAATACTACAAAGGTATATAAGAATTAATAAGAAAAAGCCGTAGAGATCGGGCTACCGGAGTCCCGATACGCCTAAAAGCATATTTAATTTGGGAGTGAGAGAATGCGTTGCTTGATATAAGCTACTTCCTAAGCAAATATTTTGTCAGTACATCCCTGTTTTCACTCCTGATTATTTCTTGCTTCCAAAGAGAATTTTTTACGCGAGAGTATACCAACATTTTCGCGAATCACGGAATTCTGCTTATTACCCAAGATAGCACACACAGTAAATCATAGTAATCTACTCGGGGAACGCCATGAACTCAGAACTGCTGTTATCATCTATCTTTTGCTCAGAATGTGTACGGAATCTACCATTACCGCTGCGAGTCGAAGATGCTTCATTTTTCACCTTTTTGAAGTAAAAAGCTTTCTAATATATTTAGCAAAACTGTTGAATAGTCATTGATAATTTGACGGTATATTTTATAGTAAATGCTTCGTCACATATCATTGCAACCGTATAATTTCAAAGTTTTTAAGAGTTTTTCGACATTTCCTACAGTAAGGATAACACTTTTCTAAACACGATCGAGTGCAGGAGTATGATATAGTTACATTTAACTTTAGGTAGCAATAAACAGGGAATATATCTGAAAGAGAAGTTATGAGAAGTACGTTTATTTTTCACTGTGAGTATAACAGTTCTAAGAGTTTATTTTCCGACCAAATTCTAGAAGATTCGGGAACGGAAAATAGAAAACAAAAATCCCGAGAGCTGACGGGAAGGAATTCTCTCTCGGAAACGTCAATTAAAATAGACCCACCATTCCATAACTGAGTCACTCGTTAGTCACAGCATATTACTGAGAGTAAAATCCCTCTAGAGATGAGCCGAGTTCATTTTCATAGATGGGAGATAAGGTTCTGCTTTCGCAGGAGCTAATGTTGTGTTAGAAAACAGCAAGTGTCATTGATGAGTGGGGTGCTTTTTTGCGTGGATTCGCAGCTTCAGACGGAGCTAAAGAATCAACGGTGCAGATATGAAGAGGCTTCTCAACATTGAACCAAATGCAGACCTCGTGGTCTCTTTATCAGACCACTGGATTAACACTTTCCAGGCGCCCAATTAGCGAGACGTTTCTCATATTGAATCGCTCGCTGTGCCTCGCAAAATAATATTGTCTTAATTAAATTAAACTTGTAGCTTTCACCTTTAGCTGTGATCGAAATGCAGTGATACCTCAGATAACGAAGACGACTCGCTCAGAAGCCGCAGTCGTTTGCTGATAGCGGTTTCTGAATAGTTCCCACATCCAACGCAGCTAAAGAAACCACCAAACGTTGGGTAAGACTGCATGGTGACTATAAAAGTAGAAACAACACACTATGGAAAGTTAAAACCTGTACTGTTGGGTAAGAACGGGCTAAATTCGTTTCGTTCTGGTAACCTTCGAAGCATGTATGCATGCGCGGGTATCTGCCAAATATTTGCTCGTTATATCCGAAAAACATAGCAAAAAACCGTCCTTCGCTGAATTGTCATTTGTTATACATGAAGCAGATGATAAACTTGGCAATCACTTCTTTGATTTTACTACTGTTCCTAAGCCGCGAATACAATATTTGCAGGTCAGGTGGGTTGGGAGGGTATTTTTGTCTATATTTAAAAAAAATGATAAAGCAAGTTCAAATATTCGTCACTGTATTCCATACCTACAGTACAACTACCGAATGACTTGAAATTTTTCAAAGAGCCATTTGCATTTCCCGATGTAGATGTGTATTACTGCTGTTCGATTTCCGTAAAGGACTAAAAGATTTATGAAATCAAGTTCAGTGAATTTCCATTTCCTTTTACGTAAAGAAGGTAATTTTGTTAAGGTAATGAACAATAAATATTTAAAAGGCGATGGAGAGTACGCCTACTATTACCCGGTCATCCTTTCGACACTTAAAACAGTTTGTTCTCCAAAAGATAAGATAAAACATCGGTTAATGTTGGGATAACTTCTACACAGCCCATTATTATAAATACATATTGACAGTGCAAGTCAGTGGCAGGGGGTGTATAAACACCAGCGTCCAGATCTAACTCCCAAGTCAATTAGACTCCCTAATTCTCCACGGAAAATTGAAGTAAACATCCGTCCTGGGCATTATTTGAAAAGCTTTTTCGCCCTCCCTAATCAAGTCACCCATTCGTTCGTTCGAAAAACAAATTTAAATTAAGGACATTACGAGAAGCGTAAATTTTTCAATCCCCTTCTTTCAAGGCTTGCCTTTGAAGCTTGATAAATTGGGACGCACACCCTTTGGGAGTTTAGATTCATTAATGAACACGATCACTCATTCATTAGCCATGCTTTCAAAGGCTGCGTTCTCCGATGGATACGCGTTCGAAATGCACCTATCACCGAGCCATCTCCTCCGTAAACATTTACTAATGCAATCCAATCGTCGCTCCTCTTAGCTTCGAATGGTAGAGAATTTTCTGGCCGAGATAAGAGAAACCCTTGTGTTACATCACCCGGACGAGCATCCGAGAAGGGTTTCTTCTACTCACGAGCATGCGGCACGAACTGAACCACGTGATTCTCTCTCCTGAGAACTGCTTTTTTACGGCGTTCACTCCAGATAATTAATTTGCCTTCGAGGCCACTTGTTTCGAGATGATAATGACTCACGGGAGTTTCGGGAGATGAGGGAAGCATTAAAAAAATCGGGGTTGCAGCAAATGTGATTAAGACATGCTCTCCTTAAGCTAGCGTAACAATTTAAATAGATGATTTCCGGCCTGAATATCAAGGCAAAAGTTATTCTTGAATATTCCGATGGTATTTTTCATGGCAATTTCATTTACTTCGCGAGAAAATAGGCAAAAAAGCACTTACCCAGGGCCTATACTAAAGCAAAGATTACTGATGAGAACCAACAATAAATTATACCTTATACAAACAAAATAAATGAAGATCTAGTTTAAAATGGGACGTGATTAACCGCAATATTTAACTAATAGTTGAATAGAATTCGAACTATCATTGTGATCCTTTTCTATCGTATTGATATTATTTAACGAGAAAATTAAGATTAGGATATAACTCAAGATAATTATGGATATATATCAAAATAAAATAGTCACCTATTCGTTAAAAGTTATTTCAAACGATCTTGCATATTTACCCCTTAATCCAATAAATCATACAAACAGCTAATGTTGAAGCTGTCACGGTGAACTAAATTAACTGACCTTAAGACTTAAGGAACAGTGAGCAATTCTAGTGATTTATTCTAATTCCTTGACATCGATTCAACGATTTATGGAAACAGTTGGTAAATTCTTCCGGTAGGTTACGTAAAGCAATTTTAAGCCTATACAATTGAGATAAAATAGACGACCTTGTCTTACACCTTCAAAGAAGTAATTAATGCTGAATTAATAAACGCTCATAGCTTCAATGATGGTTATAATAATGAAAAAATATTAAAAATAACGATGATAATAAACACGTATCTTTTTGCGGATTTCTGTTTTCACAATCGCTAATCCCACCAATGCCGAAAATTCTCAAAATAATTACCTAGATGTGGATCTATGGAGTGAAATGGCCTGGGGTGACCCGTCTGCACGCAACAGACGGACGGAGGGGAAAATTCTTTCAGGGGTGGAAATTAACAGGGGTGTCTTCGTACTTAATGCCTCTAAGTGCACACGGTCATCTTTAAGCACATAAGGCCACCGTAACCCCTTGCTACCTGAACTTCTTGAAGGTAGACACGTCCATAGCAAGACATGCTGCTGTGCATGAGCCGTATGCTTTCAATTGTCTGTACCTGCTTACTTGTATTTTTCCATGCGATAAATTTAATTCTCAGCCTTGCTTTCCGAGCTTCCTCTGCCTTTATCTGAAACGAGAGACTGCGGCATTCCTCGGGAAGAATCTGAGATCGCATGAGGAAAACTATTTCACTTAGGCGTTCGCCAAGGAGGAAGTTTTCATACAGATTACCCATGAGAATTAGACAGCTTTGTAAACAATTAATAAAACAGCAATTGTTGGGGGTATGTTGTGAAAATGGAGCAATTATAACCTAGATAAAGGAAGTCATAAAATTCTTTGGATCGCAATAAAAAAATCGCTTAATTTTCCTTATTTGTACCTAGGTTTTTATTGGATAGAGAAACTGAATGAATTTTAATTGAGGAAAAAGTCTATTTCTCAGAAGAGGCAGGGATTTCAAAACTACTATCTAAGAGAGGAGAGAGCTAAAGAATAAAAACTGATGTTTTACAGCCATTGATATAACAATACTTTGCATAAAATCTCATAAAATTTTCCCAAAAAGGGAAATTTTCCCTTTTTTCGTGAAAATCCTCAGATATTTCCGTGGGTTTAGTTAAAAGCTAACATATTATACAATTACTTGCAAACTACCAATGGCGTATTGCAGTAGCTCTTGGTGGCTCTTTCCGGATAATGCTAAATCTATTCTCTATTTAGTCTCCTTCGATAGGTTCCTCTACGTTTCGCCCGAAAAGTAGCAAATACGTAATGGCCTAATTTGGCCACTCTACGAAACTAAACTTTGCTGAGTCGAATTCTTGCAGATATAAACGAGTTATAATCAATGGATTTTTAGATGGAGATATTTTTTACCTATAATGTCGAGTAAGAGGTGAGTAACTACATACATAATCATTATTTTCTTTGCAAGATTGGATGATGATTGCATATATCAAAGCTCTGACTCAGAACGAAACCCTAATAAGAGCTAAAAGAATCAATTCCTGAAAATTAGCTTGACAAAAACAGCTTCGAAAATTAATTGTACAGTTCAGTATCTATTAGGGAAACGCAATCTTTGGAATAGGATTTCAGGCTTTCCCGGCGAATAGATTGATACTGGAGTACTAACCGAGTTGCTTCACGGTGTGAGACCGACGTCTCGGCTGCTTACTCTTCAGCCATTTTCAGGGTGTCTCCAGGATGAATTACCCTAAAGAGTACGCAGGCGAAACGTCTATATAACACCGTGAGGCAGTACGGTTAGCACCCCGAGAAGTATTCCCTCAGCACGCAGTCTTTTCCTTTCGAAGCAACGTAACGGTAAGCAAAAAAGCGGTGGGGAAGCTAATGACTCAAAATTACAGTCTGCAGTTCTCTCGGCACCTCGAGTTCTTGAGTCGAGAATGAGAATCTGCCTGCGATATTCTCGAACGTATTTCACTTTTAGAGATTGAAAATAAATCCATAACTCGTAACATTTCTCAGGTCTGGGACGCTATACAAATAAATTGTTACGAGGACAAATAACGCTAAACATGTTGGGTTTTTAATTCCGTCAAAATGGTTCGGTTCTAACCCAATAATTCACGTACGTCTCCTTCAGTCACAGCCTTATCGATCCGTGAATATTCCATTTCCCTTTTTCAATTCCAACCAATATAAATCCTTCGAGCAGTAGCAATTTTATAAGTGCTTCGACAGCTGAGGTCATTTCGCACGCGAGTCCCCAACGGGAGACCAATCCAAGTGAAACGTGTTGCCCCTTTGGCTATTCGGAGGCCCAACCTCAGATTTAACTCAATTTACGTTCGAAACCGTTAGACGCAAAATTAAATCGCGATGATTGAAAACAAGAAGATAATCCACAGGGGTGAATCCATTCAGGGAATAAGGAATGCAAATGCAGAGGCTGTGAACCCAACCCAAGGCTACGCTCTTGGACGACTCGATTGCTATGCACCTAATTACAAATATAGTTCGGCCTACTGCGCTAATGAGCCCTGATTCGTCATCCCCGTCTGCGCGATTTCTAATCCCAACGTCGCCTGATTTTGAGGCGTCTGAAACTTTCTGCGGTGAATTTGCTACGGAAATCCGCTTCTGGTTCCGCCGTGGATATCGGCTCGACGGAAAAAATATTCCTTGAATTAATTGGTCAGGGATTGAAGTCGTGCGAGTTTCTCGGACGCACTTCCTCTACCACCGAGTAAACACTATTCGCATAATCGGTCCCAATGATTTAGTCATGAGAATCGGTTAGGAAATGTTTTCCTTTGCGTTTCGCGCAAACTTGCTAACGTGCTTTTTCGTAACGAGGGTGCTATGTGACACGGCAACGGCCAATTCGCGAGTTATTGAGAATGGTCTCGTCTTCCGAGTGCATCACTTAAGCGTTCTTTGGTAATGTCATTTATGCCTAGTTATTGAAGATAAACGGGTGGTACCACTCTCTCGGCATTCAAATACAAAACGAGCTGATCATTTTAAAGTGGCAAAATTTCCTCAAAGAACGAACCAGCAAAAGGATAAAATTTCCACGAATGGTGAATTAAACGTATTTGTTCCTTTATTGGCAATCGTAAGAAGAAAATGGATAGTACCTACGAAAGAACGAGATCAAAACTTGGATGAATAATATCAAACATTCCGTTATTATATATTTAGGCAAAAGTATAAGTAAGCAGATTAAAAATGAGCATAATTAAATTTTAGGACGAATATTCTGACGCTTTGAAGGGATAGCTACATTTATGAAAGAATCCAGTACGAACCTACGCTTGAAAACCATCTAAATCAATCATAGTGTACATACCGATATCAAGCATGAATTGATGAAAGGGTATAAAATAAAATTCATAACGTCTGTAGAGGGATATGTTACTAAAATAAAAAGTTTATCTGTTAACGAACTGTTCAGACAGCTAACAAATCGGACATGGAACGCTTTCGAGATTGTTATGCTCAGAAAACAAACGCTTGATCGGAATACGAGCAACTCACGGAACAGACACAACGAGCTGCACCACTGAATGTTTTAGAAACACTGGTATTTTGTGAGCGTGGAAGACGAAAGAGTTCCAATGAGTATCCGCTGTTACAAATCATTTGGAGGATTGGGAGGATGTCAGAAGGCCGGAAATAGAATGGCACCCAAACCAGGTTGAATTCGGTACGTCTGGCGAACTCTCCAACGACAAAGCTATTCCGAAATCATTTCCGAAAACTTCCCAAGAATAATGCAATTGACAGCGGAAAACGATGAAATCCGCAGGACGGAAGAAAGAAAACTGAAAATGTTCGGCTGTGAATGTACGAATCACTGTCATTACAACTTGAACTACAGCCGGTTGACAGCGATTACGTATTCATTTTTAATGATCTCTAGAAAGCTTCTTAAGCTATGATCTCTAGAAAGATCTTAATTGAATTCCTAAAGTAATCTATGGTAAATCGACGATCTGTTAACGAAAAATTCCGTAAGCTAAAATCATATTCGAAAGGATAATGTTCGTCAACCGATTACTTAAATAGTAAAATATGCACGAAAAATGTACAACTATGAATAACTGTGACGAAAAATTCGGTAAGTGAACAGGGAATCTGAACGGTAATGTTAGTCAACCTATTACTTGCAATAGTAAAAGATCCATGAAAAATGTACAACTATAAATAAACGTGATAAGGAACGGAGAAAGAAAAACTGCAACTACAGACGGAATGTCTGCAACAGCAGACCAAAGATCAATCGGTGACGATATTCTTTCAGAAAGGAATTAGGGCTGCTATTGAGTTGTGATGAGTAGTTTGGCTTCTTTTGCGAGAGGGAGTAACCCACTTTCCTTCAACCCTACAGCTAAAAATTACAGGTATTTCGAAAGAAAGGGGGTCGGTTCCGCTATAACTTCGAACACACCCGACTTGGTTTCGATCGTCTCCCGACGCAGACGCACCTTACTGTATAATTTACACCCAAAATAGTGACGACTAGGAAGGGCCTCGAAACTTTCCTGAAAATTTTTCTTAGGATTCCAATTACGTTCGGTTCTTTTGTAGTAGCCCGTCTAAGAGACTTCTCAATTCTCGCCTTGCTCAAAATGATTTTTTTCCATCGCGTACTTGAAGCTATCTATCGTAGATCAAAGCAGCCGCAGTATTTTCCCAAGGGAGTTTCCGATTCATAAAACGTTTTGTTTAACTACGGGTTGCCTCCTTTTTATTACAATTCCGAAGAAATAAGGCGGAAAATTTCGGAGGAGAATGGAAAAGACACGGATAAACGAAGAGTTTTCAAAGAACATTAGAACTAGTTTAATTCATCGTGCGCTTTTACATCGATAGATGATCCATATGGTACTCAATCGGGAGACCGGGTTTAACTTCAAACTCTCCACCATTAGAAATCATAAGTTTTGGAGAGGAATGAAGTTTATTGGGCGAATTGAGAAGAAGTTTTCCTATGCTTTCCTCACTGAGGTAATACTCCTTAAGCGGAACAAGTCTACGAAATTGTAGTGCAATGACCCTATGAATAAAAATTTTCATAACATTTTTACCAAAAACGGAGTACAAAAACGAATAGCATCATACAAAATCAACCGTGCCTAAGTAGTTTTCATTTCATCATAGCAACGAACAAGACAAAACTGAAGAAAATGAAACACATTTTTCCTATTTTTTACCAAAAGACAAATGTAAAATACTCGATTCGTCAAGATATTGTAGCAGGAACTGTTATCAGGTACGTATCGTTACTACCTATTGATAGTTCCTCATAAACAGGTCATTGACCGATCCAGCTCCTGCGCGATTCAACCCTTGCGCTGCAATGTGTCTTCCGACGAAAACATTTTTATTCGAAATTTTACACGCTTGTAGATTATGTCCATAATTAATTGAATGCAGGAATTGGAGCGAGTCTTTATTTATGATAACTCATAAAGAGACCCGTTTCAGTACCTAATATAAAAGGATGAAATTAAGATGTCATTCCCGATTCTGTTAAGCACTTATTGTGCAACCGAAAGTTGGGCAATCTTGAAGCGAGACAAACTTATAAAGATAAATTTTAAGATATTTTTACGATTACTGTTTCAAATTTATGACCAAAATATATGGAAATCTGTAAACGAAGGACAGCGCTTATCCATGCAGGTTAAGGATTACATGCTGTTGATGGCAATATAGATTTAGAGATATTTTATGAACCTCTCTTTCGAAATAGAACTGAAATCCAAACAAAATTCCAATCAAGTTCATCGGAACACATATGACACTCTATAACAAGTGCGTAATCGAGAAATAAAAGAGAACCATCAAAGTCTATTTCAGTTCACTTAAATTTCTGTTTTCGAAAGAAAACTCGTAAAAAAAATCTTCTGACCAAAAAGAACTTATGCTGTAAATACAATGGATAAACATCGTTTCCAAACTACTTATACAAGTTAACCGTCAATTCTTTCGAATCTTAAATGCTACATATATTTGCTTATATACAAGTTCGTACCCTCGAAATAACGTTAATATCAAATAACAAAAGTAATGATTTTTAATTAAAAATTTATATGGAAGTAAGTAAAATAATGCGGAATGGCTTTCAAGGATCGAACCACTGAAGCTTCCTCTTATTTTCCGATGATAACATTAATAAATAAGGGTAAAATTATAGGTATAATACTAGATGCCTCACAGACTTGCAAGGTAAGTACGTAATCTGTTTCGCGCAGATGGATTATAGGGGTTAAAAGAACAAATTTCAAAAAATATAATAGCTAAATCTACCGAATTTCGGCAAGGAAGCTTCATCAGGGAAGACCTTAACGATGGTAGGGATGATAACGTTATTACACCGAAGCTACTTAATCATCCGAGTGGCCATAACCGTTTATCATGCGAAAGATGTGATACATCGTCGTTTCTGAATCACAAGAAAAAGAAAAGGATATGCCGGGCATAGGTTCAAAGCTAAATTACCAATCCCAGCTCCTTCTCAAGCGACTGATATACAAATCATAAAAATCACACGGTTTTGGCTTAGAAGATTTAAATCTTATCGATCTAAGGGCAGAGAGGAAGCTCGATCGATTCAGTTTAAACGAATTTTTATTTAAAACAGTGGATGTTCAGCATAACAATAAACACGAATTTTTGCCATTCCTTAAAACGTGGCAAAGGAGGCAAGTTTGAACCGAATATCGAAAATGATTTATCGATTTTGAGCAATTCGTACGGCGAGTACAGATTTTGCGATTTGAACAGTTAAAGCTTATATTCAAACACCTGTAATCGATTCTTCTGAAGGCAAAAGGGTGCTTTTTTATTTTCAAATAATATAAGGAAAAATTTATCGGGAAATATTTTTCAGGTAGATTAATCCGAAAATTAAGGAAGTGGCTAACTTTAATATTCTCGCTAGGTATATCAGTAATCATCATTGAAATATATGTAGATTGTAAACTACAATAAATCCTGTTTCATTAGGATTTTAGGGCGTTCCGGAGACTCAAAGAATTCGAGAGGCGATATGCACGGAAAAACGCATTCCCAGTGGGATGTGCAGCAGCTCTCGGCGGAGGAATCTACGAATATCGGAGAAAAATTTACCTCCTTTGAACTTAACATGATTTTTCAGGATAAAGAGCTATGAATTTCTGATTAACTACTTTAACAAAACCGCATATTAATTCTTCCGAAAATTTTTCGAAACATCTGTTTTCTATGGAACGAAGCGACTGGGTGGTTGGGATGCATTTCTCTACGAGGAAAATCTACGAGAGATATTTCTGCAGTGACAGCGATTTCAATCTACTCGGAGGGTGTTTATCTAAGGCGTCGGGATTCGAGCATGAAAGAGAACCTAATTTCAGGGTCGGAAGTTTCATTTGCAGAGTCAATACATGATATCGCTCCACTGCTATCTGCTAATGCTAGACATACACCATGCGCCGATGTGCGGGATAGTACCGGAACGTTGAATCGTGCACAAAATGAAAAGTTAAAGTCCTTGGCATATAAAATCCATGGCAGGAAGGTAACTTCTCGCATGATTTGTCTCCTGGTGTCGGGAATCGGTCGGTATACCTTCGCGTGGAAAATGCATCCGCGTTGGCAAGAGCGCGCTTTAAAGTTCACTGTAACCCGGACGTGGCATTACGACTAATTGGATTAATCGATCCACATTTCTCGTTATGGCGAAAAATCGGACTAGGCGGCTATGATGGCGAGGGAAAAAATCCATAACGTGGCCGAAGCAATGAGACGAAATGTCGAACGCGCAAGCGAAAATTACCATTATATTTTCTCCAGTCCTGAAATGAGGTTAGTTTCAAGAGTGGAGAAAATTTTGGCATGCCTAGTTGGCCAGAAGGCTTGGCCCTACTCCATGTTAGGCGATGGAGATGAACACGGGTGGACCACAATAGCGTACGCAGTTCCGCAGACAGCTGTGTCGGACGCGAGGGGAGAAAAACCACCCAGGCGACTATTTTCCTGGAAACGGCGGTCATCGAACGATGTGTCGCGAGAAGAAAAATCGTTCGCAGCTGGCGTATTGTCCCTACTCCAAGCCCCGAATTTGCTACTCTTGCACAACCAAATCAAAATAAAAATAATTTTTTTACTCGATAAACTTGTGTAATAATTAGCCCATTGAATAATCTTCTAGCCGCTAAATATCAATGATCCATTGCAGTTATTTCTTATTGATATTACACGACGGTGGAAAATTTTCCTTAAAATGAAAATGACGTTTAAGAAATAATAAGAAATAAGAGAATTTAAGAAATAATAAAAAATAAACCTCCAATTCCGAGCAAAAAATTTTTCTAGGATATGCAATTTTTATACACGCTGAATAATTTTTCCACTTTTTTCTAAAACTATGTGACACCTAAATTTTACGATTCATTTCCGTGATAATTTGATTTCACAAAAATTCGCATTTTTTTCTTTAATGAAATTGAGGTAATATCTTAATATCGCGGATGAACTACGAGCTCTAAGGATAAAGAAAGCAATTCAAAAGAGGGCGAAGGACGAACCGTGAGGCAATACGGTTTCTGTGAATAACGCGAAATCTGCACTATGGCTGCAGGAGAATTGCATCGAGGATGCAAAATTGATTTCCTCGAAATTTTACTCGGGCACACCACGATCGCTCTCACGAGAGAGCTCGAAAAATGTTGATAATTTTAAATATGAATCAGCATCCGAAATATCTCCGTCTAGCATAATCCCTGCAACATTATGACACAATCAGAGAGGACTCCGGGAAAATTGGACCCGTAGAAGTATTAAAAATAACGAACACAAGGTGCCAGAAATAGACACCTTTAAGATTAATTATACGCATAACATACGATGCGTTCTTAAAAACAGAAGTGACATTACATGTATTGTGACATTTTAAAGCATACACAATTTTGCGGCTAATTTAAAAATAAAAAATATGGGCAGGAACATACATTACCTCCTTTGCATGGTGTCCTATGCGAGCTATGCTGCGCTCTATACCCCGTCACCATTTCATAGGCACCGGAATCTCTTCTTAGGGGGAAATTAGTTTCGAATACATGATGGCAAGGCTGCATGAGTTTTAAAATACCGTGAACCTTGTTTTTTCGTTCGTCTTGTGACATTTTGTGTACCTTCATGTCGTCAACTAATTTATCTTCCACAATGATGCACGCTCGATGAAAAAAGTATTCAACCATGTCGAAAAATTTAGGATTAGAAGCTGTAGGAATATCTTTCAAACGGTCAGGGATTTGATGATCAGCGTATGTTCTAGCACTAATTGTTTGAACTGCGATGGGGCAAACATTAAGGAAGATATTTCCTTCAGATTGCGATGGAATATTTTTAAGAGTTCTAGCAATATTTATGTTGAATCGGTACATCTTGAATAGGATAACTTAACGCCTTATCGTTCAACAACAAACCGCCTTCCCTACTCCTGTTCCCACGATGATGACCTCCTCTCCACTCCGTTCACACAGACACCCCCGACAGATGAATCGAACTCGCGATATGACTGCCGAAATACCCTCTATATAGCGAATGTGCAGACAGCATTTCATTGGTCTGCTCCCAGTCTCCATGTTGTTTCCATTAAAGGAAAGTAAATCTACCTTGAAAGATCCATAATTTTCCTATTTCACACAGGTGGAATTAGGAATATGATCTTCTTCTTACCTTAACTTCATTCAACAAATGAAAAAGTATCTAAGTTTTGTTTTCAACGAATGGAATTGTTGCGAGGTCATATTTCCTTTTTTTTCAAAATTTAGGAGTTATTTTTGTTTACTCGTCTGCATAGAATACTCATAAACATCAAATAGATATTTTACATCTATTAATCTGCATCATGTTTGTTTATAATAATAAATAACAACATTAAGAATGTGCAATTGAAAGGAAGGAAATGGTATTCGAATGATTGAAATTTGATTCTAATTATCACTTTGTCAAAATTCATTGATACGGCATATTTCAAATATTTACATTCGTGAGAGAATAAAGGTCTAAATTGTGTGCTGAGTGTATACTTCTGGAAAATATCTGGACACAAAATGGCAGTCATCGTAAACTGGGACAGCCTCTTATGTGCCGCTTTCTGTTAGATACCGCTAAGATAAAGTGCACGGATTCGCTGACGTGATCTAGTTATTTGCTATGTAATCTTTGATGTTTGGAGATGCAATTGTCAATTTTTTAATTCGAAAAGTCGACTTTTAAGCTCAGTTTCCATAGGGTTGATAAAGGTTATTTCCAAGCTGTAGACGACTTAATGTTTTTGTATTTAGCTTGCTATCGACTACTATCTTTTCCATAGTTGTTTAATCAGCTGATTGAATTATAATCGACAAGGGAGTATTTCAGGTTATATATTTCTTTAATTTGGAATCGGTGATTAGCAACTCACTAACATATTAAGGCGTATAATTGATTGGATTGAAAATTTCTTCTTGATTCGATTGTTTGGTTTCATGGTATTAGAAGCTTAACAAAAACAAAGGTAAGCTTTTGTTTGGAAGGAGATTATAAATATGACCGATTTTGAAAATTGGAGTATCAATCAGATTTCATTGAAGTTAAAGGTGGTAATTGTGAATGCAAAATCTTCAAGTTAACAAACGAAACAGATGCACTCTTTCATATTTTCATTATTTTCGTGAAAATAACTCATGAGTGCAAAGTAATCTTCGGAGCTTAGGTAAGCTCTGGATTCAGTCTATCTATTATACAATGTTTATGTCCATTAATATTTGATAGCAATTTGTGTTTGGTTTTAATATTGATAATTAAGATCGAATTAAATTTTTGATGGCTTAGTTACTTTTCTCCATTCATCCGATTTACATGTTTCACAGAGGTATTATTTTCAAGAGTTTATTACTCTACTTTTGGTACTTCCTAGTCTTAAACTTGTAATTTATACTGTATATAAACTTATAACCCTCAAGACCAGTTACAGGATTTAGTGTGGTTTTACAAAAGGGCAATTCAAGTCTATAGAATAGGTGCTGATGATTTTTGTTTTCCTTCATCGAAATTATTCCATGAGTAATGATATAGTTTTATCCTTGTAGGAAACTTGTTGTTCCAAGTATAGATCATTTCCTCTCTTTTCATTGAATGACATATCAACTGAATGTTTTAGTAACTTGTTTAGTTATAAGCAGGAGATATTTAGCATGAAAATATAGATTGGTATTATATTGGTACTCAATTGCTAATTACGTTTTGTGAAATGGCAAGCATTTATTTGAAAACACCCCATGTAAGCTTTTCTGGGAAAATGTGGAATTTTTAAAATAGTAACCCATCATTATTCAATTTAATTTATAAGTATAATTTTATGGGATGTTTGTGAATGAATGCTTGCCTTAAGAAAAACAATGTCCCTGTAAAATATTTTCACTGTGGTGGTTTACTTAAAATAGAGTATACTGTCAAATTTTATATTGCTCTATTCTATTGCCATATCTATTAAAAGCTCTATGGTATTATATGGAGCTGATTTTTAAGTAGATGAAATGTAAGTGCATCTCTAGGGATACAGCAAAGTAGTACTCAGTGGTTCCTTTACTTTGTTGTAGGCATTTCTCTAATATGGTGATGATGCTTTTCAAGACTTAACTCAATCAAGAGAGTTAATATTTATTTTATAGTTTCATCTGACTTGTCACATACCTATAATATGTGAGCCTGTGTGATTAATTAAAGTATCTTTTTTATTATATACCCATCTGAAATTCAGATCAGAGGTTAGGTAAGTCTACATTATTCAATCCCAGTATATTTTCTTAAGCTCAGATTAGCCGTAAATTAGAAAGATTTAGTTGGAGTAAAAATTTAATTATTTTCAAATATTTCTTCCTAATCACCAAGTATGTGATGTATAATGGAAAATAGCTCAGACACAGATCAGAGTTTGTACAGTAGTTGATGAAATCAAGGGGTCTGTCATTGATTTTATCTAAGTTGTTATTATTTCTCTTAATTTCTGCTAATAATTACTCTCATGAAATGCTCATAACTTTTAACTCTCTTATAACTTTTCAAATACAATGTAACATTTACAACTTTTTTGAGAAGAAAATACTTCTTTTATCTAATTTGAACAGCTGTTATTATGTACATTTCTATTCTGCTTGTTGATGTTGTAATGTAATATACCCTTCCTTAAGCTATGTGAAAAGGTAATGATTTTCCAGACAAGGTAATAATTAGGAGATGGAAAACTTAGTTGGTAAGGAAATTAAGGGGAATTTACAAGTGAACTTAATTGTTATCAAAATTTTATAAATAATGTAATCAAGGGTGTTGATATACTAAAGAAATGGTTTTAAGTAAATAAATGTAAATGCAATCAAGTCTAATGCAATGTTCCTGGAGAATTGTAACCAATAACTGAATTTATACCAGTATAAATAGTCTTTTAAAGTATAAGAAAATGATTCTCATATTACTTTTGTTGATTTGCTCATATACATACAAGTGATAGTTGATAGATTAAATTAACATTTGATGAACCCTTAAATCATGTCTTTTAGAAAATTGCAAAATAAGGTGAATTTGTTGACTAGAGTTAGTCTGCAGACTAAGTGATATATAATTGCATAATACCGCCAGATTTTAATTAGTTTGCAACTATATCATATCTTACTTGTCAAAGAGTAAAGAATTGATCACCAATAATACAAATTAAGGCCATGCAAGTAATATTAAACTGTGATAGATGTACCAAGAGTGATGAAATCTGTTGGTTGGTTGTATGAAGAACATGGCTTGAAATGTAACATGCTAACTTGCATACATGATGTAAAAAGGGAGCTAATTCCTAAAAAGGGAGTTTTAAGGGAGCAAATATCTAAATAGTATTGAAGATGAACAGGGAAATACATGGATACAACACAACAGGGAGAAGAAATTTTTATACTACTTTTTTTATAAATCTTCAACAATAATGTCTCTATTTTATCAAGGAATGTCACGTTACAACTGTGTGCCAACTGCTGTGAAAAATTCACATGGCATTCAAAGGAAACTATAAAAATGTTTGTATGAGAATGACTTTTTTTACATGTTATGCATAGCTATTTGATTTCTATACTGGTACTCTGGTTTTTTCTTTTCTTAATTTGTAACTTGTTTTATTGACAGTTATTTCAGAAAAATAGAACAGACAGAAAAATATTTTCGTTGAACACCTACTCTACTTTTTCCTTTTTTGGTGTTAAGTATATTTTTCTTAAATATTATACTTCTTAATACGGTTGTGAACCTTTCCCATACTTATGTTATTTACAGATTTTATAAATGTCTATAATGTTTTCTTATTTTGTACAATGAATAGGTATGCTAAAATAAACTCATGTTATTATTTAGAAAGTAGATCAGATCTTGGAATAGTGTAATAAGCAGCTGACATATTAATTGGTGAGATTCGTTTGGTTAAGTGAGATAAGAGGACGAGGGTAAATAATGTAATAACAGATGTTAATTGGAGTTAGAGAAAATTATGATGTTAGAGTGATACCTGTCCTATGCAGAATCTGTGAAAAGTGAAAATTTGTTTTATCTGGAAAAAATTGTGGTCTCAATGGTTTCTGCTAAATACAAGTTTCACTGTGTATACTTAACATGATAAAATTCATCTTTAATATATTTTATTTCCATAAATTATGGTAAATGCATTGAACACAAAAATCTGTTTGCAGAATGTTCTTCTTTGGCAGGGTTTACGCTAACAAGAACTTGGTAACACATTTGGTAGTTCATTAAACTATTTACTTGTTATGAAAAGCATAGATAAATTGATGAATTAGCATCATATGTTTGCATTGAAATTAAAACATTTGAATGAACCAGCAAAGGTTGCAAGATATTAATGTTCCTGCTCCCACATTTACCTTCTTTGACCATTATTCTACTTTGTTCTGTTCATATTTTTTTCATCCAAAAATATTCCATTTTCAGCTACCTGTACATTTTCATGTTGTGCCTTTTCATAGTTTGGTAACTCAAAATGAAATCATTGTTGGTATCTAAAAATTTTATTTGCTAAATGGTTATTATTTTGGTTTTCAATCTGTCTAAAGTGAATTTTGAGTTTCTATGTACTATTTTAGTGTCACTTGATCAATATTAGTTACTTTGAATAAATAATGTTAAGTTAAAAAATGCTAAGTTAAAAAGATTACACAATTTTTATCGTTTAAAAAGATTAAATGCATTCTCCCATAGTTCAAATTCTAATGATTTCCTTTCTTATAGACTTACTTGTGTGCTATTCATCTTACATGTGGATGGTATCCCAACTGCTGCCTGCATTGAATTTTCTTTGTTATATAATTTTTTATTATTTTTAAGAACCATCGTATTTATTTCTAAATAAAAATTAAAGCATTCAGGTGATAAACGCATTACTCTCTGTATTCCTTGTATGAGTGTCTTCTCCATAATAATTTAGCGTTGGAAAGGTGATGTTTTGAAAACTTGCTGAATTTTTTTCATTTTGTTGCAATTTAAATATTTCTTATCACTGCTTTGAAAAATACAATTTTGACTTTGATGATAGGAATTTGAATTCATAATATTTCTTTTTCCAATGATAATTTCTTGTGTCGGTTATTTGAGTAATATTTTTAATTTAATTCTTAGAAGAATTTAATTCTGGAGGCTATAAAAATGAATTTGGCATGGATTTCTTATGTAAATTGTGGTGTGTTTCTTGGTGTAAAATCTGTATAACCATGTTTGAAAGTTTAGTTCATAGATTACAATCTCAAGGATCACCCTGGGCAGCTCAAGGTTAAACTGAAGTTGTAGCTATATTTGCAGAATGACTGATTTAATACAATTCACAGTCTGACTTTGAGGAATGCTAATGAATGAATTTTAAGTGTTTCATAAAAATGTTTTACAAAAAGAATAGTATGACGTTATGGCATATGTTTGCAAAAGTATATTATTATTATTATATAAGTTTGCTTCAGACTATATATTATTAGCTGAGGAAACTCTTGGTTTCTTCTTCATAAAAGGTATCATTGTAAAAGATTATCTTCTCTCTTCAAACCAAATGAAAGTTAATTTTGTTTTCAACCATGTGTGATTTGTGTTAATCAAATATTCCTTGCTGGAAATTTTATTTACAACTTGAAAGAATAAGTTAATATTTTTCTTAGTCCAAAGTGTAACATTTATTACTTTCAAGATTTTAGTCTCCTTGTAAAAGGGGTCCAAAATGTTTTAATCAAGTTCATTAGGTGCAGTGTACATTAATATAATTTTTGATATTTCCTAAATAAACACTGCAACATGAGTCAATACATATATAAGTATACTGATTCTTGAATATAATCAGAAATTAAAAGCAATTGAGGACATTTGGAGGAAATTAGTCATGAAAATAGCATAATTTTTTAGCTGTGTGTCATTAATTATTGAGAGAAGCATATTTTTAAATCCTATATTAATAGTCTAAATTTGAAGTAGAATTCAACCAGTTGGTTAAATTTCTTTAACAGAATGCATGGAAACTTTAAACTGATAACAGAAAGGATTTGGGTGAGTTGGCACAAATGTACGCATCTATGAAAAAATCCCAAGGAGAAATGGACATGAAAAAAGTCTGACGGGACCACAACTCGAACTCTTGATCTCACAATTGCCAGATTGGTTTCTCTATTCTCTGAGCCATCCAGTCATTAATTTCTTTCATTCCATTTGAGAGACTATATGCAATGGATCTGGCAATTAGGAGATTTAGGTCCCATCAGACTTTTTTCATGTTTGTTTCTCCTTGGGACTTGAAGTGATAATGATACTGAACTAAATAACATTTCAGATATATCAAATTTGTGATAAATTTGTTTAGAAAATTAAATAATAAGATCTCTACAGTACCTAAAGTATTTATTTACCCATTTCATTAGAATAGGTATGTGAATTAAAATCAACAGTCTTACACCTTTCACAAGAGTGCTGGTCTCTGATGTTTCTTACCTCGACACAATTTCCTTTTCTTCCCAATATTAAAAACCTCTATTTATATCATCTAATATTTTTGTCTTCCCTGACCTCTCTCTTTTTCCTGTAGTATCTTCACTTCATCATTCATATTCTTCACTTACTTTGCTGTAAAAAATGCTATCCACCTAATACACAGCCTTCCAATTCATTCCACCTCAATTGAATTCCCTTAATCAGAACAACTATTTCTCCTGCAATTTTTATCACTTTTTCCTTTGTTTTCCTATTAGGCCACTATATTTTTTTAGCCTTTGTCATACATGATGATGTGCTGTATCATGCTGTCATCATGTTTCTTTACATCAGCCAGTTAAAGATCACTCACTATTTTCTCTGTAAATAATATCAAAGGATGATTGAATTGGAAGGATATTTTTTCTAATTTCAAAGCTCTATGAGAAGAAACTATTTATCAAACCAGTTTTTTTTTCTCATCAAGCTTTTAGTTAGGCCTGATTTTGTGTCATTTAATTAACATAAATTAATGTCACCAGCATTAAATCAAAGAAGTTTGAGATTGGAAAAACAATTCTTTTATGTCATAAGTTGGGAGGTAATTGATGAGCTGCAAGTGAATCGTTTAAGACACATTCTTTATATTTTGGAAATGGTTTCACGAGAACTGAGAATGCCTTTTGCGGGAAGTTATCAGCTATATTCTGTGGAAAGGTCAAAAATGGGAAAAGAATATTAATTATTTGCAGAAAACTATTGATTAATGAAAGAGAATATATTAGATACAGGTGAAAAGATAGGCTAATAATTCTTTAATAAATTTTTCTTGATTTAATCTTTATTAGATGTAATTATATCATACATTATTCTAAATGAATACTCAATCAATATTGTGGAATAGTGATATATTTGATATAAAAGATTTGGTTATGGTTATGCAGATATTTAACTTACTGGAAACAAGCTGTGTCTCCCTTGTTCTTTCAATTGTAGTGAGCAGCAAACACCATAATTGTCAAATTTATAAAAGGATTAAAATTAATCTGTATATATATTTTATATAGTTGGATCCCTCAGACTACTAGGTTGAGCTCATTTTTATTCTTATTTTAGATTAATAGCAAATAGATGAACAAATATAGAAATAATATAAATTTATTTCCTCCAAATTTACA
Source organism: Pachydiplax longipennis (assembly GCA_036926295.1). Taxonomy (NCBI): domain Eukaryota; kingdom Metazoa; phylum Arthropoda; class Insecta; order Odonata; family Libellulidae; genus Pachydiplax; species Pachydiplax longipennis. The sequence continues at coordinate 17,723,923 of JAVFKF010000010.1, read as the reverse complement.
TACAAAGTTCCACAATATTTTAGGAAATTTCTTACATGATAAAATAGTCATTTTCCAATTCAGATATGTACATCCATAACCATTTTCTCTATTAACATTTGTGATTCTTCAAACATGTAAGAATTAAAATAAGAAAAAATAATTTCTTTGCAAAGATTTCATGAGAGGAAGGAAAATATTTTAGGCTATTGTATTAATAAGCTTAAGCAAGATTAGATTTTATTAAAATAGATTTAAAAAATTTAAATAATTAGCTTTTATTAAAATATAATATCTTATGTAACTAATTCATTTCATTGCAATTAAAATCAAATAATATTTGTGTAAACACCTTTTCTGTTAATTGATTTTCATAATTAAGAAAGAATTCATTAACTTTTATTGGAATCATTTAGAATTAATACAGATGGGTAAATACCATCTTTAATATAAAAGCCATAAGTAAAATTGTTATTTGAAAAAATTCATGATAATGTTGATACCCATTTTCTCAATTCTTTCAAACCTTCACCAGCAGCATTTGCTGTAGTATACTCGGATGATGTTGTAGGTTCACAAACCAAAATTTCTCTCGATTCTTCTAAATATTTGCAGACTTCCAGAAGCCGTTGCTTTAGTTCCTTTTTGTCCTTCTTTGGATTTATTCTTCCTTCTCCCAAGTCTCTCATAATCATTGTCATCAATGGAGCATGCAGCTCATAGAGAGTTATTCCTGTAAAAAGGAATAACAGGATGTAATATCTCTTGCCATGAAGAGTGATAAAAAAGTAAAAATTTAATATCTTTGTGTTAGTCCATTCAGTGCAATTCTTAGGAAAATGCTTCTATAAAAATGGTGTTTATTTACCATTTATTGTGATAATTAAGGAATTGAGAGATGCATCAACTTTGAAATCTCTCAATTAGAAAATATTTTACATTGAATAAAACTCGAATGAGGCTATATAATTCGTTGGTGAGTAGATTGATATTTAATGTTACCCAAAACCTTTTGACATATTTAATTCAAAATGTGAAACATGAGAAATTATTAAGAAAAGTTTTTATAAAGGCTAATCAAGAGATATGAGAGGTACTTTCTTGAGGGGATTGAATAAATTTTTCATCAATTTTAAATGTCCTTTCAGATGTATAACAGTTTGGGAACCTAAAAGATGCTGCAGATTAAATGTCATTAGAATTTTGAGAAAGTGAATAAAAGTTTGTTTCCATTTATTCACTAGTAATTCTTATATAAAAATGTAGTTTATATTATTATTAAAGTGACCAAAAGTTTGTTTCCTTTTAGTCGCATATGAAGTGAATAAAAGTAAATTCACGGTTTTTTATCTTGCAGGTTAATCAAAAGAGATCGTGCAGACTTAATCGCTCCTATTGTCAAATACATTTTCCAGTCTGTACATCAGAATATCAAATTTGCCCTATATAAGATAGATAATTTATCATCATGTGAAAAATCATCGCCATCGGGAAGTGTGGATATTACTTTGATCATGCCTGTACTTTTCATTTTTATGTTTACCTCTTAATCTGGATTTTCCTGGCTCAACAATATCGAATATTACTATTAATTCCTGGCAAATTTCTCTTTTTCTCTCCAAGAGGGTAGTGGGCAGCTCATTTATGGTGTAACCGGCTATTTTTCCATACACTTGGCTTAACGTATGTTTAACTCCAATACATAGATAATGGGAGGGACAGAGGACATTACGATAACGCAGCAAGAAGTTTTCGGCGGCTTCAATATTATCCGCTGGAAGATTCTCGGCCTCATCGCTAATACGCTCAACGACAGCATTAACAGCCGAAGATTGCGCCACGTATTTTCCACACTTGTCACATTTCCACTCCGCATCTTCGTCCAAAGGATTAGTTGATAAAACTCTGCCGATGACTCCTGCCTTTTCACACAACGGACACTTGAGTGCACTCATGAAAGTCCCCAGTTCGGTAGGATCACTACAGCGTCGACAGGCGCACTTGAAGAATTTACTTTCATACAAATGCTTCCTTCTAGCCATGGTACCCTGCATGGTATAGGCATAACTCAAATAAAACGGATCTCCTTTCGGAATATTCGTAGATGCTCGAACTTGAACCCGGACGGTGCCTGTTTCTTCTGCATTTCTTCCGCGTTTGTTTTTATTTATGGGTTCTAACACGTCCGCATGACTCGTGTTAGGTACGCAGTCGTGAGCCATTAGGTAAGTGTATGGTCCAAAAAGACCTCTCAAAGACGAACCGTTTCTGCTGATCTCAAAGGCGTTTACTTCCAGGACTCCGCAAACCCTATGAATCTCCTCTTCCGAAAAATCGTTCTTCAACCCCCACGGACCTCTGATCACGTTCACCACTTTATCCTGATTGGTGTCCCATATAATCGGACGGCTTTTGCGAATCTCGTCATGAGATTCCATGCGGCATATTTCCTGCCACCTCTCCGGCGAATATTTTTTGTACAGAAGAATTCTGAGGGGCACTATGGCTTCGTACAGAGAGTATTGAACGAGCGGGTCTTGAGAGATTTTGCCATTTTTTCTGACAGCTTCGAATAGTTTGCACTCATTGGTGTGGTCATTTGGAGTATTTCGCGCTCGAATGCACGACTCGGCTGCGCATAGCGGCCAACCGCACTTTTCACATGGAACAGTTGGAGGAATCGGATCAGAAGCTTTCTTTGGATGCAAAGCCCTGTAGCAGACCAGGCAAACAGGCTTCGATCCTTGGCATGGGCCCACTACTATAGCCTCTTCGTCCAAGATCATTTCGCCAGCTCTAAAATCTTTATCTGCGACCAAGTAACGGCCCATTATTTCGGAGATCAGCATGGTAAATCCTCGATCGATCTTTTTATCTTTCCCCTTTTCATCAATCTCCTCCGTTTTTCGATCATCGTCGACTCCGATTTCATTCTCTTCGTTACCGCTCCTTTTCTCCAAGATTTTGCGATTTTTTTGTTTGTTCGCTTTGTTGCTTCCAGATTTCTGAAATGGAAAAGATTAATTACGAGAATGTGAAGCTGGGAAGAGGAATATGTGCCCTGGTAAAGTCCTTCCTGTTATATTCTATGAATATGCAAATGCATAAGGATTTATCTGCGTAAAGCCCCGTGAAAAAATATTGCTGAACATCTACTTTCCCTCTATACTTAATGAGACTGTTGAAATTTAAAAAATTAATCTCTGTATCAGTTCAAAAAGTCTCCTGTAAAATTGTAAATTGACGGAAGACTTTACTGTAAGCGATATCCATTTATTGCCTCAATTTTCAGCTTAATTCACTTCCAAATCTGAATGTCTCTTATAGCCAGACCAAAATGATATTTATAATAACAGCCACACGGACAACAACTGTAACTCGGACAACAGCTATAACGACAAGAACGTCAAATGCGACAAAAACGAGGACATCGACAACAAAAGCAACAAATATTAAAGAAGAACATTTATGTGGTTAATTTAGATCGACATATATTTATACTTATATCGATTATAAATCCGTAAGATTAAGTAATTGAAAATTTTAAGAGCTAAGCTTTTAAGTTACTCCGAAGTCTTGTTCGGTTACTTGCAGCACATTCTTAGTTCTTTTTAAGTACGATTCGGTAAAATCTAAATAAGCTAGCTATTTGTCATTCTTCTTCTCCTATCTAGATATAAGAGAATTTTTGCACGGCTGAATAACGTAACAATTGACGCAGTAATTACAACAGTGCTATCTTCTCTACTGGAGATGACAGTATTCTGAAGAGCAGACAATTGTTTCAAAATCTTCAAATTCGTAATTAATAAAAATAATCTCTCGACCCGAAAATGCTTACTATCAAGTACCGGAATAGAAGTTAGGAAACAACTACGAATTGTTGATCCTATAAAGATAAATATAAAACAGCGCACGAAAAACAATCACATTACATTAGGATGATGGAAAATCGCGTGCGTCAAATGTCCGCCCGATTCGATCTCCATTGGATGATATACATTTATGAAGTATTATTTTCTTTATCGGTCGGTAAAGGTATTATCAGTCACAAGGAAAATGTATCTTCAAGAAAGGGACGTTTAGGCGAGTAAAATAAGAGATAGCTAGTAAATAAGAACTTGTTTATGGGTGGAGTTATCGTAAGACAGGGTGGAAAAGTTTATTAAAGAGATTTGAAAAATGAGAAAGTGATTGACTGACAACTTCAGCGAAGGTGTCTCAATACAGTCATCTGTCGAATTATAAAACAGTAATATCAGTTGATATTTCGATGCATAAATCCTTCCTCATAAACGATGTAAATGTTGAGAACTAAAAATTGCTATTTTCGAAAATTGATTTTCGAACTCCAGACGAGGTTTAATTAAAAGCGGAATATTTAATCCAGCTAATTTCCATTATGTTTCGATTTTTCGCCCCAATCATGATGAAATGAGATTGGAGACAGCTGTTTTTCTAATAGAGATAAAATACGAACTTCTAATGCTGTAGGATGCAAGTCGTGGGGTGGCGAGAAAAACTGTAGTACTGTAGTGGGATGACACATAAACAGCATTCAAAAACTCTCCGTCCGTAATCTTTTCATTTTCTTTATCGCTCTTTAAATGAGGGAGCCTTATTAGTACTTAGTAGTACTAAATTAAATAAAAAATAATTATAATAAAATAGTAAATTTCCAAATATATGTCACTAAAATTTAGGAAAGAAAACAATGCCTAGTGCAGAAGAAATGAAAAACATCACGTCCAAAACTTTCCACCAAAGAGCCAGTTCTCTCAAGAGATATTACACCCAAATGATATTTCACCCCATGGATGTTTTTTTGAAATGTAATATCATAAAGAGTACAAAAAGAGTTTGGTTCTTTTTAAGTACGATTCGGTAAAATCTAAATGAGCTAGCTATTTCTCATTCTTTTTCTCTTATCTAGATACTTTTAGGGTAGCTATTTTTCATTCTCTTTGTATTCTCAGGTAATATCTTCTGCAGAAATACAATGAACACCCAATTCAACCTGAGCGATTTTCCGAGATGCCGTTTGGTAAAACATCCATTGGGCGAAATATCTTTTGGAGGGAATATGTAATTGTGAACCACCTCTTGGATGAAAAGTCGGGGGTGTGTCTTTGTGTGAATTTTCTTTGAGATATTCGTCTCTGTGGTGAAACATCTTTAGAAGAAACGTTTCAGAACGTTTGTTCTTTCAGTTCGCAGTTATATTTTCAGTCGCCGCGCATAGGCATTTGTAACGAGGAGCACTTTTTCTTTGACAAAAATCAAGCCTCGAGAAAATCTTTCGAAACACCCACAGCGGAGAAAGCAAGTTTTATTATTACTATTTCTGTTGGCTCAGGCAAAAATTACGACTACCCTGTGCTGCCCGCCAAAAGATTAACAACACTTTCTACGATGCGGCGAGATGGGAAACTCCCAGGGAATTTGATGTATGAGTACCATTTGATTTAGGCGCTCGGTCCGTCAGCTGAATCAAGCATAATCTAATAATTTTATTGCTGATTAATTTAACGAAGTTCAAAAGTGAAAAAAGTTTATGTAGCATTTCTTGGACATATCAGTTTAAGAATTTGAATTTTTGAAGTTTTGCTTCAAAAGATTTTTCGAAGCTGACTTTACTTATGAATATTTACAATGCGCTTTGATGTATTTGTTGATAATTTTAATTCCAAATTCTCGAAAGTCGTTCATTAATTTATTTATTTTCAGTTGAAAGAATGATTATCGTAAACAAATGACATAAGGTTTATCTTCCAACGCTTCGTTACTTATTGAGACTAACAGGTGCCCAGAATCTTCTCTTCTATTCAGAGAGAAAAAGGAGTAAATCTTGTGTACCTAATCAAAAAATTTGGCTGAAAGAACTTCTTGATTTTTCCTCGGAGATATTATTCATTAAAATTGAATTTTTTTCACCTTAGTCTCCTCCATATAATGCCATAATCAGATATGCTTTTCTGTGTAAACCTCTTGAAGATATACCACTTTTATCTTTTAACCACGAATATAGACGCAGATTAGTAACATTTGTTTTTAATATTAGAGAATTTGAGAATGAAAAAATTATGATGTAAATTTCATCCATCAATGCTCTTTAAGATCAACAATTATCTTTTATTATAGCAAATAATTTCTCAGTAATTTGCTAAAATAACAATTTTGGTAGTCAGGAAAAACTGGTAAGAACGTAGTTTGATAAATTTAGCTCTCCACAACCTTCAACCCTTGCTCACTATCCCAACGGCATCAGAATGCGTAGGTATTTTCATGCTTTTTATTTGGTTCCTTGAAATCACCTCTCTTGAAGTTTCCGTCGTTTGTAGTAAAGCCAACTCAAGATATCTTTAATGAGTCGAAAGAAACCATTTATGTTTAAGTGCTCTAAATTCAGGCATCCAAATTAAACTGGGCCCCTAAGGAATTTTGAAATTTCCTCCCATGGCAACAGATGTATATCTTACTCGGTAGCCTTGGATAGGGTGAATTATTTATGTATACATTTATGTACACACTTAAAGGATGAAGCATCTAAAAATTTCCTCACGTTATGAGGGTTATTCCCGAAAAAATCGTATATAAGTGGAAAATTCCAAGGAATGCTCTTAAACACCTTAGTTTAGGATTGCCAAAACTTTATGTTTGCGAATACCTTGATTCAGCAGCGACCTTATTTTCTGAAATATTTCTGTATCCATTTACCGAAAATAAATTTCAGACGTAAAAAATTTTCTTGAAAATTGTGGTAAAATTGTAGTGATGGTGGAAAGGAAGCGAAATATATGAGCAGGGCGAATCTTAATCTTGTCAACTTTTATTCAAGCAGATGACTCACTTATTCTAGCCAGAGAAGCTAATAATATATTTACAAAATTTCAGTAATATGAATAAGAAGTCCTCTTCAATTGCCTTCTCCGTTCCTTTTAAGGTAATCTACTATAAAAGCGCCGCCTAATCAGTGTTTCAGGCATTTAATTTTCCAGTGTTTCAAACAAACATAACTCTTATTTATAATAAGATGGATAGAGTTTTTGCCACAATTCTATTGGATACTATAATATACTACCACTGCGAATACTTTGAATGACATTATAATGTCATTATTTCCAAATCTTTTTCGGTATTTGGATTTACTGTTTACATTTACATTTATCTTTTCCACTGAATACTACGCTCTGACTTCACTGCTGCGACATTTACTAGGGTCGATGAAGTGACAATTTGAGTAACATTCTAGAGCTGAAATACAAAATAAACTCATCGGATGCATTCACATCATAGTTTGAGTGCTTCGCAGAGCACAAGATTCCAACTGCCCGCTGTTCATTTCTCAAATTACGATGGTTTTGACCTATCTTGAACCTTAGCGTACCCTGAAGACATTGAAGGATTGTTCGGTGGGAGCGAACAGCAATGGCTTCCAGTATTTAGAGAGGGAGTTCACTCAGACACCTCGTAAGACAATCCTTGAGATTCCCGGATAGCTAAGTGGGTAACACGTTTTACTTTGAGGAAAGAGGTTCTGGGTTTGATTCCCGGCGAGAAGGGCACTTGTGCGATATTATCTCAGTTTTCGAAGCACTTTTTAATACTACCACGAAGTTAGTTGCAGAATTGCAATCACTCCGTTGCTGTAAAGCAGGATTTTGTCTCTTTTTAGACATTCTGCTGCACATGATAGTAATGCTTCTAATACGTAGCACTTATTCTTATACGCAACGACATTCTTAATTATCTTTGCCTAATATCTCACAAAAATTATCGGAATCACATTTATGTAATATTTATGTGCTCATATCTTTGACTATATGTCAATTAGTGATATTTAATCTGAAAAACTGTGAAATATAATAAAGTATATAAAAAGTTGGTGTATGTTTATACTGATCAATAAATATAAATACATGTTGTGAGGAATATTACGGGTGGAGGAGGGCACATGTTTTGCCTCTGCGGGTTCTCTGTAGTTTCGAGTCCGTAGGGTGTAACTTTCGCAGCCAATGCAACGGTTAACGTCTCTTTGCATCAAGATTAGCTGAGAGAAAAATCTTTCACTTATTTTTAAAAGTTACTGAGATCGGTGTGCTGATCGCAATGATTTGCGCGCAGATGTCGTTTTTTCCATTAATTCTGACACAATAAAGTTTTTTTTATTGCTTAAATTGTGATTTCGATGAAAAATTAATCATCTCCATATTCTGGTAAAATATTCAAGTTCGAATAGTGTAAAAAGACATTTTTCTTCTTTTCTTTATCCTTCGGAATCTGGTAGAAAAATTTCGGCGGGGGTGGATTGGTCATGAACAGGTAACGAACGATAAATCTTTATGAAAGTCACAAAAATTAACAAACCTATATTTATATAAAAAAATTTGCTTTTGATAATCCAGTATTATATCATTCGTAATACTTCCTCATTTATCCACCTTTTGAAATTAATTTTTCTTACTTGAATAGTGATTAAGCTCGTTACTACGTCTTTCAGGTGAAATTCACAAGTTTATTTTCCAAACTAGGAAAATGAAAATCTCCCGCTATGTAAGTCGGGCATAAAGCAAAAGAATCGTTTTCGCTAATATAATTTTATATATGATTTCAATTATATCATTTTTGCGGAAATGTTCATACCCGGACGATGTAGATCGAGATTATTGAAATATTCTTTCTCTTTGATAAACGTTATCTACCAATTCTGCTCTCTCTAAAGACTATAAGGGATATGGTCGGAGAAGCTGACTTTTTGAAGGATCACCCTAATTACCTCTCTAATTATTGTGGGATTGAGATATTCCGTTTTCTCGATGTAACTCCTTATAATATTACGGAAGGTAGGTTTTTGGAGCTGATATTTCGTGAAAAACTGTTTCCAGGAAGTCCTGAAACGTAATATTTAGCAAATTTGAAAACTTTACGCTCAAGAAATTCCTGGAGGCAATTTAATTCCTTTTTTGATTCGATTTTTCAGCTAAAAATCATTGAATTCAGTTCTGTGATGGAATAACGGGCGCATCTCTTCATGTCAAATTGCACTCTGCTTTTACACCAAATCTATGTACGGTAAGGTTTTTTGATGGTTTCTGAGGTTTTCTTTGTTTATCAAGACTCTGTTTATCAAGTTTGTCAAGACCATAGAATTTTTTCTCATCATTAAAAATTAAAAAATTAATTCAGGAGTGATTTTTAAATAATTTTGTGTAAGTGTCACAAATTCATCTTCCTGATCAATACGGTATATCTGAATGCCCAAAAAACACACGAATGTATAATGGTCGAATTTTCAATCACCTTCCGTCGATCACGGAAGAAGTCGGGCGTTGACAGTCAATGTCTCAGTTTCGATCGGAATTAGTGGAGACGCAGCACAGAAGCACTTGGTTCACATATCTCGTCGTCACTCACGCCACACCACCAATAACTCACCTTATTCTTTTTCGAGCGATGCATCCCGAAAGTTCACAAACTGAAATAAGTATCCCTCGGACACGGTTATGTCGCAAGGTAGAGCGCGCAAAGGGGACGGTTTGGAAAAAGCGGAAGACGCTTTCCCAAGCAGTTCCTAAGATGAAATGGCATTGCCGTTGGCAGTAGCTCAACTCTCGGATACGGTCGCAGTGGCTTTCGGGAGAGCGGTCCGGACGGTTCCTTAGAGAGGTAGACTACCGCGCCTCACATTCGCGGGGGAAAACCCTTCCTTCGCTTGTAAACACCTAAGAATTTGACGAGGGTGATAGGGAATCTTAGTCTTTTATGGTTGGACTCTGACCTCGTCTGGGATCGACCCCGTTGAAAGACCGGAGGTGGTCATCCCCACCCCCGCCGATACTGGCTGCCTCCCAGACTACTCTTGCGCCCCCCCCCAATCCTAAAGCATTCCTCACGTGTGCGTTTCGTCAGATGGAAATCCTTTTTCGCTCCTGACAGCCTTCCCACTTCCCCCTGTCCTTCCCTAGCTGACCCGTCCCCTCCCCTCTTTATCCATCTGACAGCATCTCCCCCATCCTCAAAGGGTTTCTACTGCCGTGTTTTTCTCTTTCGTAGGACGATTCTTATTTTTGAAACTCAGCGCTTGCGGAGATCTGGGTTTTCCAAGTTGAGAAGCGACTATTTTCTACTTATGTGGAAAATATGACTTGTTCGCCACATGGGCCCTTTCTGGTTGGGGAAATGGAAGTTGTCCGAGTTGGTACTCGTTAATTGAATGGTAAATTAAAAGTTCCGCCTCCCAATGGAGTACGATGATTCTCTTTTACCTCAGTTGAGCAGTCTCACCTTGGGAAGGCTTTTCTCACCAGTTAAAGTTAATTTTAGAGCATTTTTATGGAATATTTGCGCATTTTTAATAACCTAAATTTTCTTATGAATACATTACAATCGATCCCTTTCAAGTCGAAATAGTCAATAGTTCAAAAATGTTATTATTATTATCAAAATTGTGATTATAGAAATTAGGTATCTGCCTAAGATTAACATTTCTTGAATTCTAAATGTGAGAATAGCTAACATTTGAAATCTTTATTATAGAACTCGAAAGAATTAATATTGCATAGCTTCGGATGTCACAAGTTTCACAAGGATCGATCCTTAATCAGAATTCTTAATTAATCAGAATTCAATCAGATTCTTCTATGTTTTATCAAGTTAAAATATCACCTAAGGAGAATTCTGAGTAAAAAGGCAATTTGCATTCATAGTGCCGGGTGACTAAACTTGAAATAAATTTGGAGGAATATTATATTTAAAATTTTTATTAAATTATAAGAGTTTATATTTATCAAATAACATAATTTTTTTAAATAACGAGACTAATTGCATTTTCATTTCTCTTCTCCGGGAAAACACTCAAAAATTTAAACAACAATTCTTGAGGTGACATCAGTGAAATTAATTAGCAGGCGTTCTATTCTGAAATGCAGTCACCTCCTCATAGTACTATTTTCTAGAAGTTAGCTGGTCCGAAGTTCCCTGTCTAGCTTTGAACAGTTGTACCTATCAATAAATGAAAGTTTTAAAGTAACACGATCAGAATAAATGTAAGCCGTATTGCTTTGAGAATCTTTGATGCATTACTTTCTCAATATCCGTTTCTGACTTTTTCCATATCATCCCCACTATCTGTAATTTATTTGATTGTTTGATTGCTTAACTGAAGTCTTGAAACGATCCTACGGTCAGTAATTATGAGTGGGACTTGAATCAGATACCGACATTTTTGCGAATTGCACAGTTGAATCGAGGAAGGCGTTGTACTTTTGAGAATTTCTGTTCCTTAGTGGCCCTTTGGATTTCTGCCCGAAGGAAATTTCGTGAGAAAATAGAGGAAAACATAAGGATAACAGATGATTAATGACGGAAATGGAGTCCTTATGGAGAAAGAGATATTAGCACGAACGCACAACAGCAACTTCTTCAGCCAGGTCAGCTGTATTTGGCACGTCTCCTATTCCCATGCAATATCGCAGAACAAATTGCTCTGACATCTTCAAACTGGTGATTCCTGAGATCTAAGGGGAGATATGTCATTCCTAGGATTATTAAATTCAGAAATAGTATGAATTAATGGCAGTGTGCATTAATTAGTTAGCTTCGGTTTGTTTTAAGGAGATTAAGAAAAATTTTAACGAAACATTTTAAGAGCGCGAAAAGGTTGACAGGAATTCATTGTTTTTTCAAATATTTTATTTCATTTTTTTCGTATCAAGACCACATTAAATTAAGGAAATATATACTAGATATAGACATTCAGAGATTTTTGTGGACGATATGCGACGGTAACAGATTAGAGAAATAGAGTTATAGTCCATACCACACTGCGGCTTCTAAGCTGTATGAGTAGAATCTCGTATTCTGAATACATTGTAAAGGGTGATTTTATCCCTAGATTAACATTCTCCCCTAAAATTATTATCGTACAAAGTCGGAATCATTATTAATTCGTGCTTATTATTTTTAATAATGTTCTGTTCATTTTATAATTATTTAGAAATGTATTTGTTTTCAGATTTAGTTCTGAGTGTACTTAAATTTTTATTTAGAGGTTAATATAAACCAAAATAGGATTTTCGAAATTTTTATTTCAATTGCACTTCTGATCATTCTCTCGGTTTTTAATTTCAAACAAAATACTTAAGCCTCAACTCATTCTTTCCTTGAGATACTATTATACCTTTTGGATTCTATTGTTTCTGATATTTCAGCCCTGCTCCTTGCCTTTAACATGGTATCTCGCACTTATCCAAATACTTGATACAATCCATTCCATTCCAAAAACTGGGCCCTCGAAATTCATAATCTTCTCTATCTTACTTCTGGTTAATGAGAATATCCGAATAAAATTATATTTCACTTTCTGGCGTAAAAAAAATTCCGGATATGTAGGACTGTCACCGATCCGGCAACTGTTTACAAGCTTCTAGAATTGTTCTGGCCGTTGCTTCGATGTTTTCCTTCCGATTTCCGCCACTTCTTCCTACTTTCTTGTCAGAAACAAAGAATTGGAGTGATTTTTTTGTCGCGGTCTCTTGGCTCTTCTGTCACATTCACCTGCAGAGAAATTCTAAATTCTTCCCCAAAGTTTGTAAACAACCGCAGCCATGTTATAGAGGGGAAATATTGTTTCCCCAGCGGGATTTTTAGAAGGAGAGTTAAACGTGAAACACGACGAGTGGGAATAAGAAAGAAAGGCATTATTTTTCGATTTTAACCGTGACCGCATTAAAAATAGAATTATGACCCGTTCTTTTGGGCAGAATATCAGAAACGCGTTGTGGTCTGATGGTCGGTAGTAAATCCAGTTGGTTGTGAAAGTTTATCTCACCGCTGAAAACGGCTTCGATAAAAATTTCATTGGCGGTTTACATGAGGGCGAAGACCTTACGATTAATGGGAATGTTTAAACAATTGAACCACCATCAGTTTATTTCTCGTTTTCCTGAAGGAAATATATCCAGGGGGTTAGTTTTCCCTCACGCATGACAGCAACCGATCTCGGAAAGTATTTGTAACAGAGAACATTGATACAAATCCGAGATGAGGTATTTGTTCTTTTTCTCATGCTAATTATTCAATCACGATTTTCATTCCTTTGCAACAATAAAATAACATCGAAAAGGAGAGAAGTACATGGGTGGTCTGAAAAGTTTCCGACATTTCGCCATTTCTCGACATGTTTTCTGAAAATTTTCTGAAGATTTCTGAAAAATCTGGGGTCGGAAACTTTTCAGACCACCCTCGTATGATACAAAGGCAGTGTTTTAGGTGTTAGTTTTTGCAGTTTTTTCAGTAAATAAAAAAAGCTTACCATAAATGAAAATACTTGAAAGATTGACCTGCGGTTTTTATTCCTTCTACTTGTTTGAACTAGAATAATATCTTTGTTAACGGGCTCATTTGATCCTCGAAATGGCAGTGTAATTTCACTGACTAGAGCATACTACTGCTGCTTTAATCGGTCGGAAAACATTACGCAATTCTCTGGACCAGGGGTCTCCTGGGTTTTTGAGATGACCGCATTAGCTCCCAGGAAGAACTTGGCGAGTCGGATCTAAAGGAACTTTATCTTATAAGTCTTCAAATATATGATGTACCGTACTTAAAATATAATGACCGAAGTATTTATTTATGTGGAAGAAGTGATTTTTACATGGAAGAATACATAATTAATATACGGTCTCTTTTTAATCCGGCCAACGGGTGGAGACCCCTACTCTAGGGTAAATCCTTTGTATTTCATCTCCGTGTCATACTAGTATTCCTTAGGATCTGCATAAGTCATTGCAGCAGTCTAAAAATGTGTAGACGCCATGCGGACTTCGTCGTCTCCTATTTTTGCAGATTTTTCTTACGGGTGGAAAGCATATCGATCCCAAGTTAGCTGATTCACAAAAGTGCGGAAATTTTGGATTGAAAATCTGCAAAAATTCCAGGGGGAAAACCAAGGACTTGAATGTTTTTCATAAGCATTTTTCGTATTTCATAATTCATATAATTTTCAATTTTCATACATAGTCGTATAGAACACTAATGCCTTTTATGGGGAGCTATTTAATCCTGGTCATTCATGTTTACCAAAGTTATACTATTTTAAATTGTCGTCGAATGCGATGGTTATTAAAATAGCGGGACTTTTTTTTATGAGTTCTTAACTTTAGCAAGCACACTTATTCGTAATAAAACTATGTTTCTAGGATATTTTCTTTCACAACAAGACATCTGAAAGTAATTGTGCTAGTTAGTTCCTCCTCAATGCAACTGGGTCGGAAAAATCAGGCAACAAGAATACCATCACATGCCTAATCCATACCGATCCATTAACAAAGGAAAGTTTACATTTAAGATCAAATTCCAATATACATTGTAACCTAATAATCCAATTAGTCAAGCATCCGAGTCACATTCTTCATCGTCGTGATTTACGCCAATATTTCTCATGCTTGTAATCGCTTTACTTGGCACTCATCCAAGCCGGAAGAAAAACCTCTAGCAGGTCGCTCTTACAATGTATGTTAGATATAAATATCAAGAAACGCTTGCTTAAACAACGTAATGGCCAGTGCTCATAGTCAAATTAAAAATTCTGCAATTACAATCAATTCTAAAACATTTATATTAATTATTTAATGGATTTAATTATTGTTACACTTTTTTATTGATGCGCTCTTTCTTTTTTTACGCCTTTAGATAGTTATTGAACTTCCTTTTAGTCGATAAATTATTTTCTCTTATGCTAAGGTTATAGAAATATGTATTATTTATAGATACCTCTCCAGATATACGTATATGTAAGATACATTCTAACTATGAGCAACAAGGGACATTGACTTGAAATTTTTACCACGGATAAACTCCACCAGAAAAGTTGAGACTTCTCTGATCTTAGCGATCATGGGTTTGATCCCAGGAGCTCCACAAAAATACTGCTCTTAGAAAATCGTTGTGACGCAATTCATAAATTTGACAAACTTCCCGGGATGATAGAGAAATGAAAATTGAGGTATCGATAGAAGAGTTGATTTTCTAAAATATACTGGAACGTCCGAATATGTTCTTTATTTCGACGCCATGCCAGTCCAGTTTTCTCGTGAGATACACTCTGTGGTGAGTATAAATATTTCATTTGGAACATTTTTCGGTAAAGATGAGTCTTGATTGATTTTTCGTTCATTGCATGCGTTTATGAGCCTTCTGAGGATCTTCACGAGGAAATAAGGATGATCTATAAAGAATAGACTCTATGAAGGAATGATTGGCAATTTGTGTTCAACATTGGTATTGGATCGTTTTGAATGCGATTCAAAATCTACCATGAATTTCTGCCATTTTCTCAAAGTATATTTCAAAGGCCCCAAGGTTCGTACCTCTTAATAATATAATTATTAGATTAAAAATATAATTATTAGATTAAAAATATAATTATTAGATTAAAAATATAATTATTAGATTAAAAATATAATTATTAGATTAAAAATATAATTATTAGATTAAAAATATAATTATTAGATTAAAAATATAATTATTAGATTAAAAATATAATTATTAGATTAAAAATATAATTATTAGGATAAATTATTAGGTAGCGTATTTCCGTTCATATATCCTTATCTTTCCAATCAAAAGGGCTACAAAGGCTCAATACTGGCAATAATTTCAGGGTACAAGTGAATATTTACCATCCATTAGCTTGCAGTATGTAATTACTTCTACTCGTATTTGTGTATTTTTGACTTCCTTGCATCAGTAAAATTTGCATCTCCAACCCTAAATTTTCTCCACTATTTACTCCGTTTTCTTCTTTGCTGGAACGTGCATGCATATATTTCTAAGTCTATAATTTGTTAATCAGAGGGACTCATGTTATCTCACCTCTATATCATAAGAAAATAGTGGTAATAATTTTCCATTATTTTTCATTTTTCCATTTGCGAGGGAATTGCATATGAATAGCGCAGTCAAATCTCTGAAACATTAATTGTCTTTTCGGGTTTGAGGCGTATCCCAACAAACAATACTCAGTGCCCATTTCAGTGCTTCATTACACTCAACACTAGCACTCTTTTCTGAAATGTAGAATAGATGATTTAACGTATAATTAGCTTGTTATTCATACTGCACGACGAGTTTGTGGGCGAAAGCCAGAAACCAAAGTTATTCTTCTGCGCGAGCCTTCATTTCCTCTGTATATTTCGCATGACGAAACCTCGCATGCTTAAGTGACAATAAGCTCTCATAAATTCTTGTAGTCTTGTTCCTGGCTGGTGAGCTGCATCTGAGAAAAGTTAATATTAACACACATAGTATTTTTGGATGAAAATGACGTTTGAAATATATTTCTACGGTCGAAACAGGCGTCAAGAACACTGGCGTTAATGACGTAAAATAATCATCATCTACATTGTATTCTTTGCTGACTTTTCCATCATAATTAAAGGCGAATGAAGTTTTTTGAAGTTTTAATCTTTCGAGACTGAAGTGAAGATGATCCCGGAGATAGGGACTGAAACGTCGAGATCCATCGAATTAACGATGTGGCTGGAATCCCGAGATAAATTCATACACATTATACGCCGGGAGAGCACCAGATCGTATATAATTAAAGGTGACTGGGCTCATACTTATCTCTTGTATAGATCGATAATGATTACAGGATGAATTGGTATTTTCAGGTGTCGGTAAGGATGACTAAATTTGAGAGGAACTGAGTAAGCATTTCTTTTCTTTCTCAAAATATTTAAAATTGCTCTATCCGTTTAAATAAAGAGCATAAACGGAAAATGTGGAAACACAAGGATTCATGCATAATCCTCTAGCAAAATAGAAAAGAGTAAATAATTTACGCCAAATGCCTCAGCTGAACATTAAAATGTATCGAATCAGTTTTATTGCCTTAGAGGAAATATTTTATAAGTATTACACCTAAATTTGAGGATTTTTACTATAATTTATCGAAGAACACGATTTATAGTTGTCTCTTCGCTTTTCAGCCTCCCGATAATGTGATGCAATTTGCAATCATGAATGTGTGTAAGTAGTAATGAAGTTTTAATAATACTCAAAGGTAGATCTACCAAATACAGGTATAACACACACGTATCTTCTCCAGACGGTGAGACGGTCGTTCAGACTACCAACTGCTACATTTATTAGTATTACCGGTGGAAGCCCACGTGCGAGATTACCTCAGCTGTTAGCACTTTAATAACACTACTAATAGTAGTAATTTCGAAGCACTTATAACAATACTAGCACTATAAGAATGATTATGCATATACGAACTCCCACCTGGAATCGAACCCGGAACCGCTTTCATTAAAGACGGACGCGCTGCCCACTTAGCTATCTAGGAACCCTGCTATATTTATTGCCAACCCCCTTACTTCTGAGCTCCTTCTCATAAGTCTTATTCAGAAACTCCAATTTTTCCATCAAAATCTGAATGTGGCAGCTGTCTGAGTTTTTCTTGAGCTCTGAGTATCCCTTCAAAGCGGAGGAGAAGGGAAAAGTATCATGTGTAGCTAATTTGGTGTTTCCATCTATCTTATTTTTCCGTCCTATCTGAAACATTCTGATGTCCAGACTTAATTTCCAAAGGTTCCATATTTTAAGTGCTTCCTGGAAAAAGTCCATCGTAAGTAGAAGTGGATTCGGCTGTTTTTTATTACGACTAATTTCTTCTAAGCCTTGTCGTATTCGCGAAGTTAAGGCTTATTACCTTTTTAATGTATAGTAAAATACATTTGAATATGATGAACAATGTTGTAAAGCACTGTAAATCAATTCAGTGCTCTGATGATTAAAGTGTGGCGGTCATTGATTCTAAACTGCTGATGCAGAGAGACTTGAAAACTTTTAAAAATTGTCATCAATTTCTGAAGTGTGTGTTAGATTCTCGGCTATTCTTTCATCTTCTTTCACGGTTTTGATAGTCTGAGAATGATTTGAATTGACTTTGAGAAAATAAAAGCAAAGTCTCTGACTTTATGTAATACTAAGGTGTCTGTTTCTGTCGGGACCAATCTCGAATCTCTAACAGGAAAATACCCACAAAAATGGGTTTGAAAACCTGCAAAAATGAGATTCGATAACTTACGATTAAAGCACTCTTGACATAAATATGAGTTATTCATGTCTTGATAACTTTTGTTTTACTTTAATGGCACTAAATGTGCCGCTGTTCACCACTTTTTTGATGGTATTTTACTGCAGTGGAAGTATTATCTCAGTGATCTCATTATATTATTGTTTTTTGCTCTTCAAGACTCATTCTTCTCTTTCTTTATTTCACATACTATTTCGCCTTCGTACGATAAATACTGAATTTGAAATCTCAAGGCGTTATTTTGTTCTTTTATTTATTATTTACAGTGGCTTGCCTTAATTTATGGATGGGAACATTTTTGCAATGGAAGAAATTTATCATTCGATCGTTAATGAAACCATTTGACCGCAACAGGGAGACATTCAATCCCCAAGGTCCCGAGTTCGAGTCCTGGATAATCAGATATTTCTGATTGGAGAAGTTTGTATGTGCGTGTATATATGTTCATGTTACATTCTTCACTGTGAATTGGAAGTAATTGCTTAATGTGGAGTTCTGATGAAATTTAATAAATAAATACATTCAAACAGTTCATAGTCGAAATCGTGCGTAAAATATAAATTTGACTAGCCAAGTAAAACTAGATGGATCATTGTCCATTTTATATCTCTTTGACATAATGTGTCGCGAGGGAACAAAATTACTTATTTACATCGTGTTTTATTGATTGAAGTGAAGACTGTATGTTCCTTACCTCTGTTCTAAATGAAAGATAGGACATCTTAGTTTCAATTCCGCCAAATGAAGTCGTTTTTTTTTATCTATATAAGGATATAAAATTAATTTAGGATTTAAAAAAGTTAACACATTCTAATTTTATATTATGTGCTAATTTTGTATTATTATGCTTAATTCAATCTAACAAGCTGATGCGTTGCCGCTAATGATTCTCCTTTTGGAAATCAATAGAAATGGAAGAGCAAAGAGACTTAGTCCGTCAAACGATATTTTTTCTCCTACAAATCTAGGCTAAGAGTCTGTGAAAAATAGTGTGAAATTTTCGGTCATTTGAAAACGAGGGTGTGAATGCTGGAAATCTAAAATGCCTTGTTAGTATTTCCCTGGCACGGGCTGGAGCCGATGCAGCTGCTGAGCATATTTTTTCATCAATTAATGCGCGGGAAACAGATGGAGAATAGACACGAAACTGAGGCTCGTAAAACTTTAATCGCCGCATGATTAACTAATTCGAAAGATTATTTTACGGTTGTGTGACAACGAAGGTTGGGTCTGTCCGTAGAAACATATAGGAAAACTGAATGTAGTTGGAATGAACTATATGAGGATGGGAATCCTGTGATTGTTATGCATCCATTTTCGTTCTTTTATGGCGAATAATGGTTATAGGTTATGGTACAAAAGCGATCTCGCACTTGACATAAAATCTTGTAAAATGTTGCTCTAATTTAATATTTATGTCATCCATAATTATACTTTGAAAGGAACTTGATACCAAAACACTGCCATATTCTACTGCTGTTTAATTTATGAACTTCAGGATGAAAACGTTCACCAAAGCTGTAAAACTTATGGAATTTGAATTTCAAAGTTTTAAAATGTCATATATTGGAAGTCGATGAATTGATAACAAACCTCCTAATAGAAATGCTGAAAAGGAAGAGACCTTTGCTCTTTAATGAGCACGTCATCACACTCATTGTTTTAGATGTAAGTTATTTATTGAAGAATACTGTTTTTCTCTCTAAAATGTAAATTTTTACTATTTATTTTACGATTAGTTTAAGTAATTTTCCAAGATAAATTTCGTTAATGGCCGAGTAAAAACGGAAACTGTTGGAGCACTAATGGTGTATTTTCAGTTAATGCAACGTTTTTTAGATTCGTGTCAATTGTCAATATTCATGCGGCAATTTTTTGTTTCATGTATAGGACAGGAGAGAATGTTTTCTTAGAGTTAAAACTATGATACAATGTGATCATATAAAATGTAATATCATTGCGAGATATCACTCATTAAGAACCCACAATAGAAAAGTTTGAATGTTTATTGGTCATTAACTTATTTCAAGCTATTTTATTCACCAGGTTTCATCAATTTATGATTAATTTTCTCCTGTTGCCTATTGTGGATTAGTGAAGGTATAAACTTTCTGGTACTACGTAGGTCATGTTACACATATGAGCTACTGCCGGGATTCGAACCCGGGACAGATTTAATCAATAGCAAACGCGCTACCCACTTGGCTCTACAGGAGCCTTACCATTACGTATTGTAAGTGAAATAACACCTGGAAATTTGGGTGAATGATGGAACGCATATCATTAATTAAAAATTTGGTCTTTTTATTGTATTTTCAATCGATGAAAATGCAGGAATGAACACCGGTTTTCAATATTGATACATTCGTATCTTACTTATCAAATTGCTTTTTCTTCATCAAGTATAAAATTAGTTGCGGAAACTTCGGCGAGGAAAGCATTTAAAAATATTTTATTCATTTCACAAGGTTAGAATTTGATTCTCTAGCCTGATGACAACGCCCTTTCCTTAAACACTAAACATTTTTATCTGCACGTTCTAGTATTTCTATCCAGTTTGATGGATGAAAACTGTGGTCAAGATCTTGTTATGTTGACTAAGAATCCTTACTTTAATCATCAATTCAAGGAGAACAGCGTAGAGACGACCCAGAATGGAGTCATTCTTGTAATACGGAGAAAATTACATCGGAATTCATTCCCATGTAATCCACTATTACTGAATAGAGAAGCTGGGATACACTATAGATGAGATCGTTTTCGTGACCATGTGAGACGCGTCTCACCCATAGTGTCGAATCCAGGCGTAAGCAGATGTATATTACGAAACGTTAGTTGATGTTTAAGGCTTTCATTGTTTGTTTTCGTAATAAAGGTCTGTTTCTCCGACTTGTTATTTCCCGTGGTTTACATCCGAGCTCTACTCTAATCTTTTAGTAATGATGGAAAAGGGAAGCTTGCCAGATGAGCTTCAAATTCAAAGAGGCAAAGCCAAGCAAAATCGTATTCACCAGCTTATCTATTTCAGACCTCTCCAAAGCGTATTTTCCCAAGATTTTTTCTATTTGCCCTTGGTCTATTTCTTCGTCTTTTTCTCAGATTCTTTTACCTCAGTCACCGCCGTATTTCCTGAATGGTTTATGGATCCGTTTACATTAATCATAGCACGATGTATACAGCCCCAGAAGAATTAAATATTCCTTCATGAATCACTTGTTATTTGTACGTTTCATATTGATAAATTAATTAAACGAGCAATCCTGCGAGCAAATTTTCGACCTACTAAGATTTTTCCGTTGTTTGTCGCAGTCATGTAAAAAAACCGTATTCCGATAGCAAATGATTCGTTGGAACATTTTGTTTGGGCATACATATACATGCTCGCAAGATAATTAAAAAGATTCAAGCGCACGTGGTTTTTACAACTCTTCTTTAGGTGTAAAAGAATGTGTGAGTAATTGCAGCATTTCTTTGATTTTCAACCCAATGGTATATCGCATTCCAAGATTTTTAGTGATGAAGGTGATTCTGGAAAGAATCATTTAAGTACGAGTATTTGTCTAGGGAAAGCCGCATTAAACCCCCGACCCCCCTATTGCCCCAAAATTCCACATCTGGCTTGGCGGCCGCAGGTTCCCCACCTCTGGGTTAGGGGAAAATGTTGCTTCTATATACTAACGTCTCATTCTTGTTCATGATCGTATGAAAGATTTTGAGTCATAAGGGATGCATTTATCATAGTCACCATTGCTAAATTCTATCATCATCACCATTAAATATGGTCTACATTAGGCTGGGGATTATAATCTCTTTTTATAGAGGACTTTAACTGTAAAGTTTACTTTAACTCGAACAAACTGTGTTTTAATCGATATTTAAACCTATCGTGACATTTAATGTGATGTTTAAACCCAATGTAAGTCATCTTGAAACGTGAAGCCTAAGAACATAAACGGAGGCCTTCAAAATTTGTTCGTCCGATCAATGGGAAGAAAACGAACAAGTGGTGAAGATAGTGGGAAAAGACAGTGTTTTGATTGAAGTGATGGAGTAAAAGCTAAGGAAATGGGTGGCTCAAATATTAAGGAAAAAAGCTTTCTAAAAATATAATTGATGACAGGATGCAAGGGGAAATGTAGAGGGGAAGAGGAATACAAAAGATGTTGGATGATACAAAGGTAGCAATTAGTTATCAAGCAATGAAGGATAGAGTGCTGAGTAATGAAACTTACGGCGCATGATTCTAGCGAAGGGTGTAAGAGTAATGTCGATGATGATTACCTAAATTCGAGACAGATTTAGTTGCTGAACGACGGGATGGTGAACCCAACGTAGACATTCAAATCAAACAAATCGAGTTCGGTTGGCAAAATGTTTGGACAGGTTAGGGAAATGTATACAACTGATTAATGCATGGCATAGACCCGTAATCCATATTTTAACTGGGAGCACCGGTGATAAAAGAGATTGTTGGCAGTTCAGTCCCATTACTCAGGGCAGTCGGCTCAGCAAGAGGTGGGGTAGCACCGCGGGGTCTCTCTCATTAGCTAACTTGGAACCCTTCGGATAGAGAGATTTCTAATCTATTTCTAGATTTCTCTATCCTTTGTTTCGCTAAGAGCCCGGATATTCGGCTCCATGACAAAAGTTTTAACGCAAAATTACCATCGGTGCGACAGATACTGACACAGACACTCCTCCAGTGAAATTCCCTGCAGTTTATGGGAGTTGTTTGCTTTTAAGTATTGTTTTGCGAAAGTACTCACGGAAAGAACACGCTTCGCTCGGGTGTAAAACAAAAGAATTAAGTAAAAGTTTGTAGCGAAGCCAAAATAGACATCGCCAGAAGCCAAATCTTTTTACCCAAAATAAAGTTTCGACAAAATGTATAATACCGTTATGACAGTATTTTTCGAAGGCGAATTTTGAAAGTCGTCAGTCTGTGTTCTCTGGTAGGGAAATGAAATTACGAAAATGTACGGAATGGAATCCAATGAAGGAAAGTCACCTGTTTTTATTACGCGAGTCTATTGTCTCATAGCTCTCAGATGGCCAAGTTGGCAGCGCGTTAGACTTTGGCGAAGGCGGTCCAGGGTTCGATTCCCTGTGGGAGTCCACCTACGGAATGACCACAGCTGTCGAAGCGCTTCTAACAATACTGCTACTGTTGTCTGATTTAACCTTGTGAGAATGGAGAGGAAGTAAACCAACAGAATCTCAAAAATGGTATTGGTTTTCAAGTGGTTGGAGTTTTAAGGCCTCAAATTTACACGTATTTTTAACTTATTTTATCATACTTTGGGCGATTTCAACTCGCAAATGATGTTTGGCAATGCTATTTTATAAATAAATCAACTAAGAAAATTCAGTTTTATTTATTCCTGTACTTCGATTTTGATCTTTAATTTTTACTATTAAAACCAATCGTATTTTAGTTTCTTAAAGGGAATCTACTAAATGCCCTGCGTAGATCCCGGGAAATATTAGAAAATGAAAGGTAGCATATCTGTTTGTTGCCTACATTTAATGATGAGTATAATATGAAAGTTATGTGAACATTACAGTTGTAAGCGGATATTAGTACACGCTTATGTATATTAACGTTTAAACGTAATAAAACAAAACTTGACACAAGAGATTTAGCATATATTTCATGGACACAATCAAGTTTTGTTTTCTTTCGTTTAATCATGGATAAGTTAAACCAGGTACTGCCAGAATTATTTGATTCTATGTATATTGAGATAAAAAATTCCCTTTGTTCTAGTTCTGTGAACAAATCAATCAATCAGAATAATACATAATATTTTGCGGCGTTCTGGAAAAAATATGAGGACGTGGAAATCATCTTCCGTAAAGAAAGATCAGCCCAATCTTCAAACGAAGATTAATACTGCGGTTCTTTATATCTCGATTAATATATTTCCTCTAGTTGAAGTGCTATATTTCATGTCTCATAAAAAGAAATAGCGGGAACGCTTTTTGGCTAAAGTTTCACTCATCCCAAGAAAAGGAATTGGTAAAAGCATTCAGACATTGCCCCCAGGACTTCTTTGGAAGTTTTCTAGATGTAATTATATAGAATATGCTCTCGACAAGTTAAGACTCTATATCAAGAATTTTCATGGTCTTAGCAGTCTGCGCCACTTTCCAAATTTAGCTCTTCCTTTAAGGCACAAAGACTCGATAGGTTCCATATAGATTCCATATTCCATTGGCAATGCAATCGCTTGAGATTTAAACCCTCTATGGCACTGTTGGTCTTTGGGGAGATGGATCGTCAAAAATTCTCTTCGAAACGCCTTAATTTTTATGACCGTTTTTGACATCTTGAATGTAAAGCTGTCTTTGATAATACGATTATGGGCGTTTATTATTTTATGAGCGTCGCTCTGTCTTGTAACCCCGAACTGCGGATCCTTGTGATAAAAGATGAACATGAGAAAGAATTATCAACTCGGAGGAGGAATGACTTCTTAACTCGGACGAACTTGAAGACGTTATAGTTTCTTGCAACACATGCCCATAACTCCCCGAAAAACACTTTAAGTTGATATTCAAAACGTGCGATTTTTCCCTGTGCTGTCGGCGATTTTAAAGTTTGCTTTAATATAATTTAGAGTTAATATTTCTTCACGATGTCTCATCTAGTTCAATATTATATCACCGTCTTCGATTTGAAATTCTTTGTTTTCGTGGCTTAAGATAATTTTTTATCCTTAAAAGTAAATTAGGTATCAATTCTATTTATATCCTATGTAACGATCAAATACAAGCATTGCATCCCATGTTTTGGAATTCCAGGAGGCAGCAGTTCTTAAATTAGCTATCTTAGGCGACTGAAAGTGCGATATTTATCGCATTTACTTGTGAACAGATTTACCTTATATGCACAGAATTCGAAAGAAAAATTTGGATTTGATCTATACTTATCGACATTGTCTATGCAACGTGATTACCATGGTGAAAGATTTGGCGGCGGATGTTTAGAAATTCGGATTTTGAATGGGTGTTTTGCACGATATCTGCCGACTTTTTCGCCTCAAGGACTATGTCATTGACCATGACCATACAGTTTGATTAGTTTGGTCAAGAATGTAATTATTCTGATATTATGTTTCTTTCGCCTCTGTTAGTTATTTGTTTGGATAGGATTGTGCAGGTTTTCATTCCTTTCTAGGTTATTTCTTTCCGTGATTACTGTTTTCCCAAGCATTACTTCGGAATTTCACATTCACATACCTTAAGAGCATAACTTACGCAGTTTATCCCCTTTTAAATTGTTTTCTATTCACTGAATATATCAGCAATGATGACTTGAATGATATGTATATATATGGGAGAGAAGATTTCTTAGCCTCGATCTCGTCTGAGCAAAGATGAAATTCAATCGACTTATCTATTTTATCTATGATCCCTATACTACTCTAAACCTCCAATTTCGATAAGATTCTCGATTTTTATTTCGATTCCTGCAACGAGTAAAATTCATTACTTTTAGTTACTCTCGTCTTGTGAAAGAGGTACATAAGGAACAAGTATATTTATTAATAAAATATTTGGCAGAATAATAAATATAAAAGATTTTTAAATAGTGTATCCTTTTTATTGAGAACTCTGACATAGGTATAAACAAGGGGATAATTTCTTTAAAGAAATCATCTAGCTTTCATATTTAAGACCTAAGTTAAATAAATTCACATTAAATACCATAACAAGACGTAATAGATTTTAGTTTTATAGACGGCTCAATTAATAATAATTACATAAAATCTTTATTAGGCGAATTTTAGTCTACATAGACCAAACTTAACCAGTTAAAGGCAACCTAACCTATCCTAACAACCATGCCCTTACCAGGATTCGAACCCGGTGTTTATAAGCTAGCACGCTAACCCCTACACCACCGAGTCCGACAACAATAGGTATTTATGTATTTATAATTTGTGAGTTGTATTTTTTCCCTCTCTCATCATGTAAAAAACAAATCATTCAAGCGGAAATTCGGGGTGTTTGACCTGTTCACGAGTGCTTTCAATGAATAAAATAGCAGAATAAGAAAGAAAAGAGATTGATAATGTTCTTACTTTATACTTAATGATCTTACTTTGTAGGTGACGTTCCGTCGGATATCAGAGAAATCCCCTACGATCTTCTTTATGCATTTCTATTTTTAAAAATTACTTTGGAGGCTCCAGGATATCAGAGTGGGCAGCACGCTCAATCTAGATGAAAGCAATTCCCGGTGGGGGCCTACATTTGCGAAATAAACTTAGGTGTCGAATCACTTCATAAAAAGATGTCGTTTTGCTTGAAATAAATTTTCCATGTGTCTAGATAATCACTCTCCTTTGGCGAATAGTTATTTTACTGTGAGAAAGTTCCGAGTAGATTCGCTAAAGGTTCGCCGATTTTCAAAAATAGGTCAGGAAAAGAAAAATAATGAACCTATGGGAGATCACATTCATTGCTTTCGCTTTGTAAGAATCTTGGCGTGAGGTCATTGAACAGATGGGTCAAGGGTGAGAAGTTCTAAAGAGGGCTAATTATACAGTAATTATTAATAATCATACAGTCCTAAATGAGTTCTTAAATACTTCAATGAGTAAGTATATGCTCCAATCAAAGCGGTCACTTTCCCTATTAAGTTACTGAGCGAGATAGCGTTAATATTTTTACTTATTCCCGTGATGATCATCTGAGTGATTAATATGCTAAATTTGATTCAAGTAAGCTAATAATCAAATGAATGGATTATTATAATTTTTATATGATGCAAATTTCAAAATAATTTTGAAATTGTATAAAGAATTTACATCCAGTAATTTATCTGAGTTCAAGGTTTGTTAAATGTTAATCTACCCATATGAATTTATGACGATGAAGGGGAGAAGTGGTCGGATGAAAGTTTTCTATTTTAACATTTAAATTAAACATATGCAGGTGTATTCTTGCTAGAAATCAAGCTTAGTTTACCTGGTGATTGTTTACTAAATGCTCAAGTAAATTTTTAACTCGATCAACTTTTTCAATATCTACCACTTTTAAATTTTTTGAGACAGCGTAAGATGTAATAAGAGACTCATCAATCTCAATCACACCATTATTAAGATAACTCATTATTATTATGATGAACTTCATATAAGTTTTATTTTGATCCTTTGAAATCTATCCCCCACATATCATAGGATGAAAGTAAAGTTAGGTTAATCGAGGTGACTCTTCTGTGCAGCTATCAACAAATATCGTTATCAGATACAGCAGATGGTAAGTCATGTTGCCTCTGGTGTTACGCCAAGAGTGGATCGGTGATAGGGATGACTTTAGAGAGAGTAACATCCACGCACCTGTCTCTCCCTCGCTGATTCGGATTCCCTTTCGTTGCTAAAGGGAGAGACGAAACGATCCGTTAAGGTTCTTGGAGGAATATCAGCTGAGGACTCCCCGCGATGACTTGTGGCTCCAATTAGGCGATTTAGGAAACTAGTGGGCAATCCAAGAAAAATCGCATCTCCTCATGCTACGCAAAAATATGGACCATGTGTATTATTCCCAAGAGGGTCGACCAAAAATGCATGCATGTTAACCATTTTATGGGTAATTAATTTATCAAAAATGTAAGGAAATACGCGGCCTTGAAATGATGAAGGAGATTTTTACACAATGAAATCCTCTGTCCTTTCCATGAAAATAAATTAAAGTTTAAAGAAAATATTTATAGATAATATAGTAAGTAGCTTGAGTCGTATTTGGATCGAGAAGTTTCAGTCACCTTGGCTTCTTGAGTTATAATTTATTTATTGCATATATATTGTTTTAAAATGCACATATGCATTATGTTTTTTATAGCTAAAATTTAAATGGAAACTTCTTGACACAATGAGTCACAATCTCTCCCGAATAAAGAGATGTAGAAGTAGCATTTTTAAAATTACTTCGACAGCTGAGGTCAATTCGCACATAAGTATGTGATCTTGGCTATCCGGGAGCCCTCGAATAAGGAGAATATTTATTTTGTGCACATGTTAAGTGTTTAATAGTAAAGTATTAGATTCCACTCAGAGACGCTGCACTGCGGACATTTCATAGAATTCAAGACTCTCTCAACGAAATGACATAGTGTTATATTATCGCAATGTGCGACAATGTCTATTATGTCTTATGAATCGTTCCGTATTACACTGGGATATGTTACGAATTTGAGTCATTTTGTTTGATTTTATACATTTTCTTTTTTCATGAGGGTTTTCTGAGCGGCTCCCCCCTGTTGACATAATGCCAAACGGAATTGCAAACATTCCCTAGTTCTTTTATTCTCATTCTGTCACCTATAAATTTTCTTTCTGTGGCATACTCAGAATAATTTTAATAAATGAACTTGGCACCAATTTAGACACGATTCTGCGGCTGGGCTCTTTAGAAAAAGGAGAAAATATACACAGTGCGCATCGTTTCACGTTTTCTCAGCGAAACTTCGCGAAATAGATTTCAGTAATTTGGGAAAATTGCCTGCATGGGGGGTCCGGGCCCGCTGTGTGTGTGCCACTGCGTGAAACTCAACGGTGTTATTTAAACACTCTTTGGAGAGATTAAATAAACAGAAAAGCTCAATGCTGATGTATGTTAATACTGTAGTACCACAGTCACTTGATAATGAAAATGTTTAGATGTAGATATTCTCTTGGTATAGTTCTACCTCAGTTTTTTTTCGGTACCC
Organism: Pachydiplax longipennis; assembly: GCA_036926295.1. Taxonomy (NCBI): domain Eukaryota; kingdom Metazoa; phylum Arthropoda; class Insecta; order Odonata; family Libellulidae; genus Pachydiplax; species Pachydiplax longipennis. The sequence goes on along the minus strand of JAVFKF010000010.1, from coordinate 17,695,121 downwards.
TGTTTGTATGTATGTACAGTACTCAGCTTAAAAGCTGATTTTAACCCCATCCCCCACCAGTATTATAAAAATGGTGCCTCCACAGCTGAGGTCATTTTGCACGTGGGCTCCCTCCAGGAATCGAAGGCGGGACCGCTTTCACCGACCTCGAACGCACTGCCCACATGGCTATTCGGAAGCCCATAATCCTTCTACCACCATTATTCACAAAAACTTTGGCGGGGAATGCGGCGATTGTACATAATGAGGAGTGCGGTAGTTTGTAGTATTAGTAGGTGTGATTTACTCACTGAGTCATTCTATAAGCGGAGAAAGGCCGCGTATGATAAATATACGTATAATAGAATGAATCAACGAATAACACTTTTCTTAACATTCCGTAAGGGGAGGCCTTAATCAATTTTATTATTCTGCATCAATCATACCTCAGCAACTTTTATATCATAAGAAGTAGCATTTAGTAGTAAATATAATTAGTAATATAAAGTAATGGAAAGTAAACTTTTTCTTTATCTTTCACCAAAAGACGAATGTAGAATTTTACAGTTGCAATCGATTTTTAACCATATTGTTCTCAGAAAGCGGTTGTGAAATCATCAACTTTCTCAACACATCACTAGATTGAGTTTTAAATTACCGAAAGTGGTTCATGTCGCGGATCGCGTGCAATAGTTTATCTGCTATCTGGTAAAGTAACCCAAATACGGTTTGACCCGGGCGGCGATGTATAAAATATTTATTGGTCTACGTCAGGAATCTCTACATACAACTATACAGATCGTAAATTTGATCGTAAAATTTTATTCGCGTTATATGCAATCGGAATCCTTGACGTTTCTTTAGATAATTATGGAAGAACATTTCGACACTTCCTTACTAATAGAATTGGTTTCGAAAAGCTCGCCCGCTTTCTTTAGTGAGTGAATGGCCGACATTCCGGTCAAAAAGCATTAAATATCTCCTGGAATTTAATAATTAGCAATGAAACGGTCAATGACGAATACCGATATAGTTATTTATACTCTATAAGCCGCTGAATAACAATCTTCTGTGATATTTATGCTTTCGAACTTTCAAAATATTTGTTTACTACATCTAGTTATCAATTTCTGGATATCGACCGAAATTTTTGAACTTAATATCACTGTATTTTTCTTGAAATATATTTTCACCATAATTCGGGAGAGGAAATTTTTCATTCGAAACACAAAAATTCATACATTTGGAATTAGAATAATTCCGTGAAACATAAGGCACCAATTCAACCCATTAATCTGGATTTAAGTTTCTAAAGTTGATTATTTTCGTTCCTGGTTCCAAAGTTGATTATTTTCATTTTTATCGAGGATAGATATTCATGCCCATCAAAATACTTTTACCTTTAGCTAGTTACAATGAGACATTTTAGAAATTCTTCCAAAACGAGTTCAATCAAAATATCTCATAGAACTTTCGCCGAAGAAGAATCCTTACAGCTCCCGATCTTGGTGTTTACGCTTCCATTGTTTATTCAAAAAGACGACGCGTGCTTTGAGAACAGATTCAACAAACTTGAGGGAGGAGTTTTACGTATCGATTTGTTGATAAAAGCACCTACAAATCTTACGAGCAAGTGCTCTCTCTCAAACGAGGTCTTACCACCGCTTGCTCCTGGTCGCACGCCAAGAACGTCTTGGTGCGGGGAATCGTATTGAGAAAACAGTGCGAGATACACGCACCTGTCCCTCCCTCGCTAACTAATTTAACTCATACTTTCCGAGAGGGGTACGAAACAGATCCCGCCCCGAAACAAACGATCCCCCATCAATTCTTGGGGCGAAAAAGCGTTATCTGCTCTCAACGTGCATGCGGAATAAAGAAGCTTTAGAGCGTGAACTTCCTCGTTGATTTTTTAATACCCCCCGTTGATCATTTTGCGAACTCGATTTTGTACTTGTGTCCCACGAATAATCATTTATCTGCGATCGCGGCATTGGAACCATTTGACCCGAACCTCGACAGAAGTTTATTAATCTACGTCATGTGCCTATACATTAAAGTGTCGAATCGTAAATGCGATCGTAAAATTTTATTTATACGTTCGGAAGTCACTGCGCCATCTAAGATAGCTAAGTAGCCCAACTAGAGATACTACTCTCGTCGCTGAGAATTAGTTTTAGGAAATTGGAGTTTTTGGAAGTTCATTCATTGGAAATTTTTCCCGTTTCCCGTTATCTTCCAAGTAGATGCATTAAACCCTTTTGAAAGATTGCATGGCGAGATGAATATTAAGATAGAGTGCAAAGTTTCTGTATCTCTCGATTGCATGGATTTTCAAACATCAAATACTGTATTTATGGACAAGTTCCGTTCATATTCCTAATGCTATACCGATTATTTTCGTATTTAACATTCGATTGGTATTCAGAAATTCCTCTTCAGTTGGTATTATTAAAATATTTTAGATGAAGATACCTACGAGCGATTTTGTATAAGTAGATTTGGCGTGACATCGAAATAAACATATGGATTTCTTTCTAGAAAACCAATGATTTTGCCTTATTACAGTAAATGAAATTAAACAAAAAATAACATTCCTAATTTTCCCACTCTAGACATAGCCTATTCTGTTTCTATTTCTGATGGATGTAGAACTACTGCATATTCATGTTTCATGTATCTCATTTTTGTCCCAGGTATTGGTTTAACAATTTATAGGAGTTATATCATTACATCTTCAATTAAAATTCTCTCTTGCAACTGAATAATGGATGAGTGAGTTTACTAACTGTAACTATAAGTTTATCACCACACCGACAACAATTAATTACTAACTCATAATGAGAAAACTTTCTTCATATATCATACATCTTTTTCTTCGGCTTCCTCGTACCTCATAACCTTATGGATTGCGAATTTCATCTTTTCCGTTTACCCGATTGATTTTTCGACGCAGTTCATAAAATTTTGGCTGTTTTTCAAGGCAATGGATGCGTTTTTTCGTTCGCCGCAATCAACTGCTAGTTTCGAGCTGTAGTAGCGGGAACAAGAGCAGCATTAGAAACAGAATGTAAAATTTCTTCGAAATAGACTGTAATATTAGATCGTAGACTTCTTCTAACATTTGCGCGAATAGTCAATATATGGGACGTCAGTTCATTCATCGATGACAATGAGAGCAATTAGAATTATGCCCATCTAATTAAATTCCAAAATTATTTAGTTAGGAATTTTTATATCCCTCGAAATTTTCTCCTACATATTGCGTGAAATTAGCATAAATTCATGTGCTTTTGTAATCTCATATTTTTAGGAAGGGCTGAACTATATTAAATGTTTTATCAGGTTCACTGCTCGAATAAAAACTTACTTTGGAGAGAGAATGGTATAAATTTTAAGTAAGGATTAATTCACATACTTTACAAAGTTGTATTTCCTCTGAGCATCTTTTAGTGAGCCACATTAAAACGTTGTACGCGAAGATTCGGATAGGAAATATTATTCAGAAACGACATTAAGTTAAAAGAAATAATTGAAAACAAATAGTTAAAATCCCATCTCAAATTCCTTTACAGCACTGTACATAGGATATCCTCATCAGAATACCTGTAATCGTCTAACGTGTTTCATATAGTCTCTGTTTTTCAGCTAGTTTAGCATCATTTTGTTTGACTTGGCAGTTGTCACGTAGTGTATCTGAAGTGGGGTGATGCCAAAACGGCAAGGTAAACTTAGTAGAGAATATAAAATCCGTAGCGGAATTTGAAACTCTATCGATTTTATCAAATTAACTTTTCGCAAAGAGTTTTTCATTCCATAAGTAGGGACAATTCATATTTACATTCAAATTTTTAGGAAAATTATGGATAAACACGCGAGGAAAAATTACAGTTAGCTTTGAAAGCTGACAAGTGATACAATATGAAGAGAGAACTAGTATAATTAATGATAACCAATATGAGTCAGGAAATATATTTTTTGGAATACTGAGTAATAATTTTTTCTATAACATTATTAATAATTAGACAGAATGAAGTAGGAGTTAAACCAAACGGTATTCATAATTAGGGGAAAGTGGGGATAATATGGACCTCCACATTAAAATTGGAAATAAAAAATTCAATTAATATCAGTCTAAATTACAAATTAATTAATTGTCGATAGTTATATTTGGGATTTGATTTATTTGGATTCGAGAGGCCTATTCGTCAGTTACCATACCACCAATTTCGCATAACGGTTGGGACCTGTTAACTTCTTCTAATATAAATTCTGTTTTTCAAATCCTATAATCCCTAACCTTCATTTACTTCATACATTCTTCCTCCCGCTATTTATCGTATTTATGGATTTGGTTCTTTTAAAAGCTATAAATATTCTGTATATGTACAGTCTCATACCGACTACTAGGATGGAGCAGCAAGGTGAATTAAAATTTTCTCCTGCTTTCGTTACGTCTTAGATTAGTAGACATGTATCTTTCTATCCTAATGACAAAAGCGGGGAAATTGGATCGATAACACCTTTGCTAAATGCGAATGAAAATAATGAAAGTTCGCGCCAAAATACTAAACGAAACGTATTTTAGGTGCGTTTATAAAGTCGTATAGGAGATGATAATCGTTATCACGCTTTCAGATAACGGAAATAATATTCTCATCCTCTTTAATTTTCCAAATTACCAGTGGAGATTTTCTTGAAAAATCGTTTTTTGAGAGATTTCGTATTCTGGGAATTATCATCTTTATATTCAAAAACTACACTTTTTTGCTCGCTTTATCTCTTACGACTTTGTTTTTGTTGGCTTTTGCTTTGTTTAACTTAAATATTTCTCTACTCTTTTCTATTCTTAGACGTATCCTTTACTTTCACAATGCAATGTAGGTATTTTGCAAATTGTTGCTTTTATAAATTTCTTATTCGGGCTATATTGTAAAGTTAAGTGTAACGTAAAAATAGATACGTTCATAATATTGCAGTATTACAAATTTATGTATGCGGTTCAACAATAAGGAATGTAGTTTACGAAGAATGAGACCAATTTTAAATTCCATGTAACTGGAAATTAACCCGCCAAATTACTCTTTTTCGTGTGAAAAAATGTTGCGATTTAATAGGCGATGAGAAAGTTTTAGAGATTGAAGATGAAGTGCATGTATTTATCAACTAGCGTTTATAATTTATGTTCTTATTTATATCCTATTTTAGGCCTAACCTGACTGTATGTATTGGTACTATAATATATATGTTACATAAACTAATTCTATCAGTGAGGATTCCGTGGAGAGATTCCCCGTTGAAATAATTAGTTTGTACTTTTTGTTAAAATTTATTGGGACAATAGGGGTGTTGCACGAAGGTAATATTTAGGTAATTAAGCTCTTATTATTTAACTTAATAGCTTACAAAAAGATGAGGAAAATAGGTAAAATGAATAAGAAGATATCTATAATAATCGAAATAAAAAAATATATGTAATTGTAAATGTAATATATACGTAAATGTAAATGTAGAAGAGGAGGCAAGCAACCTAGTTAGTGATAAAGAAAGTGACCTAAAATCCACATACTTCCTCTATTTGGCGAAACATTTCTCGCTTCTACATGTCTTTTTCTGAATAGAGCGAACTATCCGAGTGTTAGAGATTCCTAACTGTCGGAATGTTCCTAAACGTGCACTACGCGGATCTTGATTGTACTTTCCGTTAAAGATGTTTTGACTTTATTCCGTATCCCAGTCTACATTATATATACTATATCAAGTGTATTTTCTGTGGATTATTATCGTTTAATTTACTTCTGCTGTTGTCTTACTCATCGCTATGTTAATATTAATGTTATTGAGGTATGAATGGTGCTGAAGTTTAAGTCATTGGGGAATCTTTCGAGGAATTTAACACTTCTGAATTCAGCTATGAACTATAGTAATGAAATAATACAGTTCCTGAAATATTTTACACATATTACCCATTATTATTCTCACAAATCAGATGGCCTGCGATTGTTATTATGTAACAGTTGATTTTATATTAACCAACTTATTTTCTTCGGATTGCGGTACCCCAAGTAATGTTGAAGATATATTATGACTGAATGAAAAAATGCAAATTTATTAGGCAGTTGATTGTCTTTGAATGTTGTACTCCGAGTAAAATTGCTAATATCTTCTGAGTTCTCTTAATGGAAGAAAGTTTCTTAATGTATAACAGCAATTTTTACATTTTAATGTGATTATTAAGATTCCTCGAATCCTCAGTCGAAATTACTTGCTTTTGAATGTTAAAGGTTGAAACGTTACAGTCGTGAGGAATAATATTACGTATGTTACTTAATCCCTGGCACACGTTCGTTTTCCCCCCGTAAGTCGTGTAAGAATTTGATCTTCAGGCGCTACTTACTTAACCACACAGCGATCGAACGTCTGCTTGGACTTCCGATATCACTTTGATATCAGCATCTCGAGCATCCTTTCAACATTGATTTCTTTCCCTCGTTTGGTTAGTACAGTTATATCTTGGCTAACAAAGGTAATTCGTTCCGGAAACACTCGTTAGACGAACGGCATCACAGGCGCTCCTAACTTTTGGGACAAATGCATAAACACTGGAATATGTGTGGTTTTCATGCACGTAAATATCCTCCGAAAGAATTGCTTTCCGCGTCTTAGTAACATCGGAAAAATATTCTTAAGCAGAATTAACTTAGGGACTTCTAAATATATAGAGTAAGTCCGTAAAAGCTTTGAAGTTGCGAATAAACGGTAAGTTGTTCTAAGCGGCTTTAAATCAGTATCTCTCCTTGTACACAATTTTGATTGTGTTTGTGGATTGTATTTTTGATTGTATTATTATTTTTAATTTATAAGATATACAATGTTATTAAGGTTTAATTTTTTCCATATTTCACGTTTCTAATAGACAAATGAGTCGATATGCTCATGCCAATTCGTCTAAGTCATCGGATAGCATCGGTCGTTATGTCCGGAAAGATGGTGTGATGGAAGCTATAACCCCTGAATTAGATCGGAGTCTCTCTTTTGATCAATTCCGTAATTTGCATCCTTAGCGCTTTCTTTACATTCTTTAGGGTTAAACGAAAGAATCATGATCGTCGTCTCACGCGACTCATTTCATGTCGTTCGAGGTGCTCTTATTGGTCGTTGCGGAGCGTTGGTACCAAATGGCGCTAAGCGGTTAACACGATGGATGTAATTGGAAGGGAAGAAAGTAGCACTAAAGGGATTTATCGCATGTTTTATACCGCATGAACCGTTCTCGAGCTCTAAAATGGTTACTACGAGCGAAGCTGCTATGTGTGCGAATTTTATTCTCACTTTCATCGCTTCATACACTTCATTCGCGCGTTTGAACTCAAATCATTGGAACGCTCCTCTATGGAAATAGGAATTTGCTCATGTGATCAGTTTCACTGCTCCTCTCACCTCTTCTTTGACTAAGTAATCAGGCAAAACTTTCCAAGAGGTTATCTTCCCGGTATTTATGCTGCTCATATTTATCTACTAACCCAATTCAAGAGGAAGTGCTCCAGAATTTTGAAGGAAAAGAGCGAATTAAAAAGGGTTTATTTTTCAAAACTAAAAATGTTTGTTACTATTCCCAATCACTTAGCAAAATGGTTTACTGATACACGTATTTTATTTGCGCATAGCTGATTATACAGTATAAATTCTTAGGAAGGTAATTCTTATGATTCTCCTTTGAGGAATTTTCTCTCTGGGTTTACAGTATCCTCAGCTATTTGCGTTAACAAAACACATTTCCTGCGTAACACTTATAGGATTGTATATCTCTAAGAGAACAGGAGATGCTCTTTCGCGGACATTTTAAGTATATACATGTGGGTATGTGATAACTTTTACTTGAATGTGACTAGACCAAAGGGAAATGAAAGACTATATCTGTGCTGTAAAATTGAAATCATACTTATTAAAATAATATTTTGGTTACACATTTAATGCAAAAGATCGAGCAGATGGCCTTCCCTATAAAAATATTTGGGTGCGCCACTGATCTTCTGTTCCTTATCTCTCAAAATACTATACCTCTATAGTACGATGTTTTTCTCCTATGCACGTTTGAAACTCGCATTTAAACTATATTCCATCACCTATAACTTTTAAACCAAAATTTTTTGTTGCACACTTCCACATTCATTTTAGTGCATGTATTTAAATTCGATACATTTTCAATGAATCTAGGGAATCAGGACCAATCAGGGAATCCATGTTACGATGCTACGTTGTAGATACATAAAAACATACCGGAAAGTGTCTTGGGAAGAAAATTGAAAATAAATAGACTAAATTGATGCTTCACGTACGTCTCGCTGGTTTCGCCTTCTACACACTTATCACACCAATTTTTGTACGAGTTCAATTGCTTTTATGCCTGTGTTTTTGGTCTCACAATCAGTAGCTCTTACACCAATGATTAAGGGTGAGCTGAAAAGTTTCCGACCCCAGATTTTTCAGAAATCTTCAGAAAATTTTCAGAAAACATGTCGAGAAATGGCAAAATGTCGGAAAATTTTCACATTACCCATGTATGTATTTAATTTTTATTCACGAGTTTCGAGAAAATTATTATTCAAATGGTGATACTTAGATGAGTTTTTCCCCTTTTAAATTTCCCTCCAAATTATTTGAAGTCGCACCAATCGGGGTCGCATTATGTTCGGGCTAATATTCTATGAGGATTAGATTTCTGTGAATGAATGCCAGAACTCCTGGCTTGATATTCATGGTAAAAATTTGAGTGTCATTTTCTTAGTCTTTAGGAGTTTTAGATATAATTTGTGATTCAGGAGTGTGATATTACAAGAAGAAATTCATGAAAACGATTACTTTTCCATAAAATTTTTCTTCTTCTAGTCTCATACATGACAAAGAATGTGGCGAGTATCTTATGGCACTGTCTCCAATCCCCAACATGGAGAGCAGAGTTAAATACAAACATTTCAATATATTACTTATAGAAAGGGTTATAACAGTATAACAGTTACGTTATGGATTAAAATATGAAATCCTCTCCCAAGGGTAGAGATTTCATTAATAGTAATTTATTGTTGCCATTTAATGATTACTAAATTAAGTATTGATACAGTTTATTATGAAAGCTTTGAACATTTACTCAATCTAATGGAATAATCATTAAGAATATCATTACTTTGTAGATAGGAAGACTGCAATACATTGCACAGGGATGTTTCAATTTGTTCTTCCACATATCAATGTCTTATTGCTCTTTAAAAGTTTACAGATACCATTTTCATAAATTATAACATTTTCTTTTCAATCTGCAAGAGAAAATTTTACTTACAATACATAAGTAAATAATCTACAATAAATTAATTTTCATGCCTTTTACCATTAATTGAAATATGCTTGAACCCATCTAATAAAATTGCTAATTCCAACTTATATTGTTAGGATACAATCTAGCAGCAATGGAAGATGTAGAAATAACAAGATTTTGAATCAATCTTAATTCATCAATGAAATAGTTTCTTTGCATTAGAATAAGTTAGAGTATATTGCTGATAGCATGAGAAAGATAGAGAGAAAGAGAGAGAGAGAGTAATAGCAGTTGAACAACTTCCACTACATTTGTTTTGTAGTCTGTTTCTATGCAGAAAGTTTAAAAAATAAGAGGTGTCTCGCCTAATGGTTGCAATGTAACCAGTTCTATTATTTATAAATTCCAAGAATTTTTTACTACTTATCCCCCACATATTCCATAAAGCTTATGTTATTAGATCGAAAAGCAAAATATAAAGCATTTGATAATATTAAGTTTATAGTTTTAAAACCATCTATAAAGAACTTATCCTTGGATAATCCATTTATACCTAAATTACTATCACAAAACCTACAGAAGTTTGGAAAATATTTATAATTCATACAATAGCTTTCATGCAAATTTTTTTTTGTCAATCACATAGAAACCTACATAAAGAGGAAATGTCATAAGATACACCTAGGTTAATTTTGGTCTTCTATGAAGCACTTTACAGAATGGAAAAAATTACAGCTAACTTTCATATGGCAAATGTAGCTTATTGAAATATTTTTGAAGAATTTCTTTCACATTAATTTATAAGATTTTGCATATTCCCTTAAGTATCATCATGTTATCTAAAGCTTATGTATTATAAGTTTATGACATCATGTTCTACGTAAAGTTAGGTATAATACTTGAAACTAAGTTTAGTCGAGAGAAAGAGTAGATCTTACTCCCTTCAAATATTTACGGAAAGGAAAGCACACTTGATGAGCATTGTACAGTGTGACAGAATACTAATGTCCATCAATAACCACATTTAGAAATACCAATCTTCAGTTCTAGTACCTGTTTACAGATATGGGGCAAAGAGCACCCAATATGTAACATTCAGTATAAAGAAAGAGAACGGAAAGAAAAATCTTGAGAATCGATCAATGTTGATGGCTCTGGTGAGACTGCGATTGACTGGAGCAGGCCGAGGTGGTTGAGGTGCCTGGCCTGTCAGAAGTCTTGCATTCTCCTGCAAGTAGAAATATATTACCCATAGGATCATAAGTTAAATAAGATGTTAAATGAATTTACTGCTTGAAACTTGAAATGGTAACATTAATAAAGTCATATTCTTATAGATTTATGTATATATGTTTCTATGGTAATTAAAAATATTCCTCGTAATCAATAAAAGTAATAAATTCTGTGAGGTGAGACCAGAAGTAGTTGATTATGTAACCAAAGGCATGTGTCTAGTTCAATCCATCAAATCTCCTTTTTAATGCTTTTGTAGAGGTAATTTGCTATACTGAAGGTGAAAGAGTGGACAGTCCAGTAACCAGGCACTCATTTACTTTTAATGTCTCTAGTGAAGAAGTTAAACTGGCTTAGGATGTGTTTGATTTAATTCATAATTTAGAGACTCTACTTTGGGTGAAAGAAATGTAGATATAGAATGAACTTGCAAACGCTCAGTAATTAATGGGAAAATCAAATTGCAAGTTCTAGCAAATGGTAAGATTAAGGAATTAATTAAATTTTAATCATGGTATATCAAAAACTAGTCAAACCACCTACTATAGAAGGAAAGAATTAGGGTATAAAAGCCATTATACTCCTAAGGCAGAGTTCAGCAGGAGATGGATCACAAGAAAAGCCTAATTCTCATCCAGAGAGACCTTTGTCAAAAAAGTCTTGAAGTTTACCCTTGTAGTCTTCAAGACTTTTTATCCATTCCTGTCATGCCTTGGTTTCTAATTCAGCCAATTATTAGGCATCTAGAGAATATTTTGGGAACTCATTTTAAATTTTAGTAATTAGAGGCATATAAAGGTAGGTTCCTCTTCTACTTTAAAAGGGATTTTGTTGAAATGGTATTATTGATCCTTGATATAATGCAATGCTTGAGGGATGTACTTATATCCTTGGGGTGACCAAACTTCATGCAATCGAAAGCCAAAAACTTATAATATTAAAAATATTTCTCAGGACTGATATAAATCTATTATATAACAGCATCTCCCAACCTTTGTTTTAACATTGATACCCCTTGAAAACACTTGCATACCTCATATCAATACCCCTTTGAATAATAAATATTGCTTGAATGAAAATTTTCTGTAATTTTTAACTTTTTGTAAAATTACAGAAATTGGTCACAACCAAAACTGTGGTGAATGCAGTACTTATACCAATGTTTATCCTTTTCACATAACCATTAGTGCATATCGCAGGAGTATATTCACTCTATGTTGGGAGCTGCTGTTAAAAATGCACATGGTATCATAGCATAGAAGAGAGAAAAAAAGAACTCAGCGGTCAATGAACTAAGAGAAAAAGGTTCTCCAAGTGCCGAACGCGGCGACCGTCTAAGGGCGATTCCCGGGAAACGGATATTCGTTTGGTGGTCACCAGTTATTCAGAATCCCTAATGCTCATTTCGAAAGCAAAGCTTTCATGATCACAGGATGTCCAATGCTGAATGGAATGAATCATTCAGCATGTGCTCATTAGGGGTTCTGAATAACTGGTGACCGCCAAACAATTATCTGTTTCCCGGGAATCGCCCTTAGACGGTCGCCGCATTCGGCGCTTGGAGAACCTTTGTCTCTTAGATCATAGCATAGTTTAGTAAAACCCATTTCCCTCTTAAGATGCTGTGTGTTATTTTGAGTTACTGAAACAGGATAAATAAATATATAAATATATAGACAATATAATATAAGAATTTATAAATTAATTGCTATTTATGAGTTGTAAATCCTAAATTATTCAAATGCAAGTTCCTTTTAGCTTCTTAAGATGGTTGTGAAATACTTTTAAAGGAATAATATCACTTATGAAGGTTATTTAAGGAGTTGTGTACATTTATCAGCTTCAAAAAGGCAATTTTTCATTTTTTGTACAAATGTAAAGAATGAACCTTGAAGTATATTCAGGAGAAGTATTATTTTCATATTATGAACGTTAGCTGAGCTACACATTCTTGCCCTATTTATTTTGTAAACAGTATAATTAAACAGTTTTTGACTGAATAATAGTATGGATAATATTATTAATATGGATAATATACACTGTAAAGTAGATTGTTCACATTACATAGAAACTCTTTTACTATAATTTGGCACTTTTCACACAATAATTTGTTGACTGCTTGATTTTACAATCTACCACTGAACACTGATTCGCTTTGATGCAATTAGTTATATATACAGAGAGCTGATTATTTTATTTGGATTACATTCAATTATTAGGTCAGCAAAATTGATTAGGTTGATTTAAAATCTGTAACTTTTAAATTGACATTTAATTAAATTACGATAGCCCATAGTTTTCATATTGAAGAGTATAAAACTCGTATACTCAAGATTATCATCATGTATTAGAATATTGAGTAAATGAAATTGATGTATCTAACATATGTCAGGTTTCAAATATCACTGAAAAAAACTTTCAAGTATGAGTGTATATACACAGGTTATTATATTAGTATCTAATATTGGATTTTAAGCATCTTTGAGCCGTGCAAAAGAATGTAAATTTTGTAAGCCATTCCGCAAAGTCATGCTATAATTTATAAAGAGTACTTCTGTCTTCCTTCATAATACACTCTGTTGTTTTCATGCATTTACTTTGTATGCTTGATGATAAAAAATGTTATACAAAGGTTTCCCATCTTCAAAGATATATTTACAACATGTCACAATTTTATGAACCTAGGATCATTCTCTTCAAATAACTAAGGAGGGTTCAAAAATTAAAACTTATCAATATTATTAACTATAATTATTTATATTTGGTATTTAAAAACTTCATATATATTAGCTATTAGTATCAGATTGTATTCTATAAGAATAATCAAGCAAGTTCAAAATCAAGCAGTCTATATATCAAATTTCCTGGAATACTTAACTTGGGCATCCTTTGTGGAGGCTAGCATGATTAATTGTCACAAATGAAGAACATATTAGATTTTTTAATATTAAGTTTATTTGTTTCATAGATTATTCATGAAAATTTTCTTACCTTTGCAGCAAGATCAAAGATTTTGTCTGGTTTAGGAGGCTCAGCTGGTGGCTTTTTAGTGTCTGAATCTCCCAAAACAATGTTGACAAGGCAGTATTCCATGAGAGCCAGAAACACAAACCTAAAAAGATATCACTTTTGTATAGTTTCATCGTGATGAAGGAGCAATTTCATCGCTTTGTAATAAGTAGTTAAAAGGAATAAAGGAGAAAGTGCAGGATAGTAGTTCATTCAAGAGGACAGAGTGAGTAGAAATAACAAATCCCTTAAATTATAAGGAATGTAAATTGTTCTGCGTATGCTTTTGTGGAAACTTGATTTATATTTATATCGATATTTTTATTTTAAACAAATACTAAGGCTACCTCTACTTATAATATTCTTTATTTTGACCCCCTGAGAGCGAAGCAATTCAAGGTTTAACATGTTTTAATTGATATCATCAAAGAACTTAATTTCATTATTTGTAAATATAAAAATGTGGTGAAAGCTTGTGATGATATGTGTCATTCATATCTGTTCATTTCCTTATCTTTCCTCCATATTCCTTTTATTCTTTTCAAGATAATGTATATATATCTTAACCTCTACATTTTTAAAAACTGACAGAATGTTCAAAATACTCAGGTTGTAGTATGTAAATTTGGTTGGTACTCAGGGTGTAGAAACAAAAGAAACTGGGAGAAAACCATGTATCAAGTAGGTTTGACTGTATTTTGAATTGCCATGCCTCATTTCCTGAGGATTCATGAATATCATACTGAACTGCAATGGTAAAATAAATGGTGACTCATTCTTCATGGAATACCAAAGAGAAAAATATTGTTGAATGAGTCCTTTGTAAAAATCTCCGTTATGATTCTTTAAGGGTAATCAGAGATGCTACTCATAGAATTACTTACACAGTGCAAACAGACATGAATGCATCAACTGCTTTTAGATAAGATACTGGTGGCAAAGAGGCCTGAGACTTGGCATGTTGAGTAGAAAGGGTAAGCAGGGATGTCACTCCCAGAGTAACTCTTGCTGGAGCTGCCTCCGGCTTGATCCAAAACGATACCCACTAAAGAAGAAATTAGATACAGATATAGCATGAAAGGCTTTCTGTCACATATTACAGCTGTTGCCAACCATTTGGACCTTAGTGATGTCTAAACTCCTGTGTTTAGAAGTGAGTTTAAAAGTCTCAAAAATTACGAAATAACAATAGGAAATAACATCAAATAATCATAGGACCTTATTATGAATATAAAATTTGTATCACTTTTCTATGTTAATGACATAAGGAGGATTCAGAATGTAAGTAGCATAAGAATTGCAAATAAAGCAAAAATATCTTTATAGACCGCTACATGCTTCACATGAGCTATCAGTGATCTGCAGTCCAACTGGTGACAACCACTCATGCATTTTGATTGTTAAAAAAATCTAGAATAATAGTAACGCTATGAATTATCAATGATTTATACTTCTGCTGTGGGTTTTTTCAACACCCTGTTCAATGGTATGAGAATGAATTCTTGTTGTATTTATATTTTACCTTTTTAAGTCTATTGGAAGATTAAGAAGTGGAACCCATTATTACTGATTCTTTTGTCTGCATTCCATTTCCTACAACTCTTGTTTCATTGATATATACAGCATTTGATGGCATATAGGATTCACCTTTTTTCAAAATTATGGCTTAAAACAATGAACCTGCATCTTTTATGTGAAAGTTAATCCTTCTATATTGTTTTGCTCATTTCTACAGCATTGAAGGAGGAGCAATCGAGATACCATATTACCTCGACAAATTGAAATATATGATCTTAAAAACGTATCTTGGAAATGGAAATATAAAAATTAACAGAACTATGGGTTAAGTTTCAACAGAGTCATTAGAATCTTTTTCTTGAGTTTTCTGTACTGAAATGAGTGTACATCTTATATACCAGTGTGTCTCATATACCATCAAATACAGTCTGTGTGTGTATTATAATATTTTATTTCTTTATCAACATTAATTTGTTTAATCATTCTGGTATCAAAGTCTTCATATGGCCATTTTCACTTTCATTCAAAATTTTTGCAAAGGGAAATTCCATTTATTAATACTCAACCTTATAATGTTTTAATTTAGTTCTAAGAATATAACAGTATGAGATTTTGAAGCATTTCAAACATTAAGAAGTTACACTGAAATTATATAAGCTTCACTTACCGACATGATGACAATAAGGCAAGTAGGGATGTAGGTATGGAAAAGGTAGTATCCCAATCTTCTCTTGAGTACAAATATTACCTCTAAGCATGTGAAGTTTCCTTTAAGAAAAGACAAAGGAATCTAATTATGAGACCAAGAGACCCTTTGGTACTGGAACCATTAATAATATTTGGTTACACAGAGTATGTATAGTTTTGGTTAAAACAGTGTATTACAGTAAAACCAAGATACACCTCTCAGTGAAACTCTAAATTGATATAATTTGAGATTTAAGCTACTTATTTTTGTTATTAACGGATAATAATATCTTTTCATCCATATTTAATATAAAAATAAACTTATTACTATTAGAAAATGGAGTTTATGATGAGGTAAAAGCAAAATGTATCAAAAATCACTTGATATGGAAATAAGCTATAGCTATATCAGGCTCCCAGATAGCTAATTGGCTTTTTTGCCTTTGGTGAAGGCAGTACTGGGTTTGATTTGTAGTGGGTGTCCATATATGCAAAATTACCTCAGCTGTTGAAGCTGAACTTTTAAAATTAATACACCAGCAATAGCTGTATCACGAAAAGATTTAAAGAAGTGACTAATAGTTCAGTAACTGAAAATAAAGAAAATGTTGAGTAAACATGAATAGACCATGTAAATCAAGCGACAAGAAAAGAAACTGATAGCACAAAATAAACTATTATTCAAAATATTGTCTAGGAGGCATTGTTATTAGAGACAGGTAGCACAAAGTTCATGTTATCATCAAGTAATATTAACTCTTATTTAGCATTAATGAAACAATAAGGAAGTAGAAGAATGTTAAACCTAGTTTTCGAAAGTAATTAGAGCAATGATATTTCTATATTGATGTAAATGTACTGCAGAGATTGTGGTTAGTGGTAACTGTGTCATACTATATGCATAAAGCATCATACTATATATTAAATAAAATACTACCAGAAATTCTAAAATTTAATGTTATGAAATTAGCAAAGAAAGTTTCTAAGTATTAATTAATTAGTCGGTGTGAATTACATTGTAGATAAAATAGTAACTGTGGTATGCTGTATTATCTTTGTTTAAGATGGAAAATGCTTGGATGTAGAAATTATCTTACCCGTGGAGTAAACTTGAGTACAATCAGCAGTTTGGTTTTTAACCAGTTGTAACTGAGGAAGTTCTATGTTTTCATCAACTACTAATGGTACTTCTGGATCCCACTGAAATATCATGTCATCAGTAGTATGGGACACTGAAATGAAAGGATGGTTTAAATATTCTGAATCAAAGCAGAATCTTTAAAAGCTTAAATCCTGGATTATATGAATTTATTTCAGTTCAGTCAACATAAGAAATAGACCTGATGAATAGAAAAATAAAAAATGTATATTTAAAAATCACCAGTATAAAAAGTATAATAAAAATATATTGACAATAATTTGCTTCTGTAAAAAATTGTGATGTTAGAAGTACAATATTTGTATCAAGCTCCAGTTTATTACAAGTAATTGCTCTTGAAAATCAATGTACAATGTACTTATACTAGTGAAATTTAGAACAAATTTTAAAAATGCCCTCTGAGTTAATTTTATGACTTTGGCTATTGGTAATATTAGATGGATTTCAAATAGTATTTATATAATATATAAAGGAAAATAATTTTCATCAATAAACAGTATAGTAATGGCAAAATTAAAACTCTTTGAAATGCAACTCCGTTTTCAAGCAGAAGATCTCAAACCTAGTTAAAACTTTCATGATACATCTTCTTTGAATCATATTCTTTTTGTCAATAGAAAGTTATTGATAACAAGCAACTATTTTTACAGTAAGAATAAAAATAAGTGAGAATAATAAATTATCAAGATTACTCTAGCTAAATAATAATTGCATATCCATTCAAAATTAATATAAGGTCTTTATTTCAGAAATGTTAACCATATCTAATTGAAAGAATTACTTCTAATACTCAGCCGTAGCTTTTGTTAAATTAATGATATGAATATTTAAGCCTCGAGTTTGAAGGAAATTTGAGCTAGTTTGCTTTCAGAAGTAAATTTTTGCTCAACATTTATGGATTTTATTCAATTCACACATTTAAGTGTGTAATAACAGTTTTACTATGCATGCTATAATTTGTGATTAGCAAAAAGGAAATATTGTATTATTTTCATGGAGCATGATATAATACTTTCATGATAATTGAGCATTAAAGTAGCATATTCTAATGTTCTATGGCATAATATACTAATGCATATATTTATGGCAAAAAACCATTAAATTAAGGGTTACTCACAGCTTTCCATTTGTAGTTTGCATTCCTGAGTATCATGGGGATAAATCATGAAATTCATTGCACACGATAGAGTTAAGGTCAACCTGTAATGAGCAGATATGGTTTCAAAATGATAGTTTTCAAGACCTCAATCTACTTTATCTTGGAATAAAGACTTTCTTAAGAGTGAGCCATATGAAAAGCTTAAATTATGTTTCGTAAAATACCAATATTTATTACAAGTTACTTACTTCACCATGTAAAGGATAGTCTTGTCCTTGTATAGCCACATGTAATGATTGGGTATTGTCATTGTCTGAAAGGTCACTGCTTTTGCATTCTTAAAGAAGGAATCTGGTCTCCACATATTTTTCAGCCAATCTACTTCAAGCAGTCTGTAATAGAATGATTTATAAATTTGAAGATAAATGGTAGTCAATGAAATGTCAGTAATTTAAAGGTTAGCATTTTTACAATTTTCTTTTATGCATCTCCTGATTAAATTGATTTTTGTTGATGCTTTGGAAGTTGGACAGAGGAACTAAGAGACAAAGGTTCTCCAAGCACCGACAGCGTCATTGGACCCCCTATAAAGATGGAAGCATTGTTTCCGAAATGCGCATCAGGGATTCTGAATAACTGGTGACCGCTAAGCGATTATCCGTTTCCCGGGAATCGCCCTAGACTGTTGCCGCTGTCGGCGCTTGGAGAACCTTTGTCTCTTAGTTCATTGAACGCCGAGTTCCTTTTTTCTTTCTTCTGGAAAGAGGAACTTAAATATTTCAATTATTAACCTTATCGTTGGATGCATCTAGATGCACGCGGAAAGTAATTAATCCTACCTGTATTCAGAAGTCATGTTTTCCGGCAATCGAAGTCGGTAATCTTTCCATGTTTGAGCGAAGAATATATCAGCTGCGTATGTCTGGAAGTTTTAACATAATTTTGCATTAATGAAGAGAATATTACGCAAAATCCGCTGTTTCGGCCTTAACTTTTTGATAGCTCTCTATGACGAGAAAGAAACAAATACACAGCTTTTACTTTACTTTTGTAAAACCTGCGTCTTATTCCTTTCTCAGAATATTACACCTTATACCCTTTATACTTACCATTGAATTTTCATCAATTGAATCCAGTCCCATGACGGTTACGTGAAAATATACAGTTGTGGGGTTACCATCTTTCTTAGGAGGTCGCATTTTATCATAAAGCTTTGGATTTTCTGGAAGAATATCATTGAAGATGAGGCTGGTGGTTCTGAAATCAATGAAAGCAAATGTTTAGTTTGATTTTCAATAATGTGTTAAATCATTCAAATTCTATGGTCCTTTTTTATGTTTTATTTACTCTAATGGAATGAAGGTATTTGATTTATAGAACATCGAATCATAAAACCGCGAACTCCATATTATAACAATAAAAATATTATACTCTCGGATTTAAGCGGGTTCCTGGATAGCCATGTTAGGCAGCGCGTTTGACTTCTATGAAAGCGATCCCGGTTTCGATTCCTGGTGGGAAATGACCTCAACTGTTGAAGCACTTTTAACAAACTGCAACTACTCGTACACGTGACAGATATTACAGATTATATGGTATATAGTTTCGGAAAGAATGTTTCGGGGGTAGCTGATATTTTCCTTAATTTTTATGTGCAAAGTGCTTCTATATTCGAAAGAAATATTCGAGATATTCTTGCGCCGATTTTTGTATTGTATCCATACATGAACATTTTTACAACTTCGAAGCAACGTTTACGGGTCGTATTAAATAAGATAGAGGACGAAAGGTAGCAATGAAAAATAAAATTACAAAAAATGGTAAAAAGTAATGGTAAGGTAGAAGAAGTAAGAAGTAGGAATGACTCTCTTACAACTGTGAAGGATTATCCAGGATGAGTGGATTAGAAATGAAAAATATAAATGTAACATTGCGCTCTGTAGAGATTTTGAAACTAGGTAGAATGGATGATTTCTTCGCCACCTGATTGTTTAAGGTAGGTGTAGTTTCCCCTTGAGTTTTAAATTTTGCGATGGTTTGACGTATTTAACTTCGTCAGCTGTACTTACTGAGAAGCCGCCAGCGATGCGGTGCAGAGGATTATTTGGAGGGAGCGGAGTGTTCGCTGGAAGCTGTTTACCGCGTTCATTTTCGTGTGCTACCACTCCCTCCTCTCTGCACCCCAACCGCACCCGGTTCACGGTGCTTGTATTCCACAACCTGTTGGAAGAAACATAGAAAGTTATAATTTTTCCGAAATTTGAAAAGGTTTAAGTATTCTGTTATATTGAACATATCTTAACATTTAAACCCGTGAGAAAATTGTCCGCTTCGTGGAAAGCGAAACTTCGGAAAAACCAAACAATGTTTTCATAGCAGAAAAATAAAAAGATGAGGTAATTCTTGCATTATTTCTTCAGCAAATGTGAATTAATAACGGAGATAAAGGATAGGAGTTCTGAAAGCCAACTGATTAGCTCACAATTATTTTTGCGGCTCAATAAGTATTTTAAATTGTTTTCTACGTCCCACGGTTGTATTCGCGCACACTAAGACGGCCAAAATATCCTGAACATCCATCTTTGATAATTTTTTTTCTCAATAGTGATAGAAATAGAAAATTTATGAGCCTTCCGAGAATAAATTGAAAGATCTTGTCCTGCAAAAGTCTTTCCTTTCACAAATTTCAATCTTTGTTCTTATGTTCAACTATAAATGTTCTTACTCTCTTATACAGGCAATTAATTCAAGTCTCAATTGTTTTCTCTGTACGGGGCATACGTTTCCAGGCCGATAGCTACGCAACAAGATCTTCGCTTTCTCGTTATTCGGCCGCAAGAATTCAGTGGTCGAATACTGGTTCTTCCCATACCATGCCATCTGAGGAGAAAAGACCCCTTGACACTATTCCATAGTGTTTTTGCTCGATTTAGACCAAATCCTCAGAAAATAAAAGAGAGTAAAAAGCATCTCATTTCTGAAAGTTTCTAACAAAAACATCGAGTAAGAAAAACATGAAGTTTTCAATAATGTCGTTGATAATTATACATCAGCCTCTCCTACGGCATCAGAGGTTGCCTCTCCTCACTCATGGATAGACCCAGATAGAGGAGATGGAACCAGCCTGGGTCTCCCGGGCCCTAGAATAATAGGATGCCCGAGCTAAAAACTTTACACTTGATTAAAACTTAGGAAAACCGCCATGCAGTAGAAGTACCAGGGCACGGAATTCTTTTCCCGGATCCCTCTTATCGGGTACTACCTCAGGACTTTGAAACCGTTATATCTTTCGTTTTGGTTTAAGAAAAAAACCATATTTCGGTTAAGTCCCGGTAGCGATCTTTCCTCAAACGTCGAACCGGTTCGAACTGTTTGTTTTTCGCTCCGAACATTATAATATAATATCCTTTCGAAAGTTTGTTTTATTATTTCCAGCTCTCTTATTATACATTACATCACAATAATTTTTGGAATAGAACTTTGTAATAGTTGCAAATCTTAGTTGTATATGATTCACTTTCCTCTAATTAGGCTGAGGTATAATGCACATTTATGGAAACTAAAAACCGGAGTGGAATAAATAACGGTTTTAGGTTTCGGTTCAGGTACAAATGGTTCAAGTTTTTCGGTTCGTTTCTGGTTCGATGCCCTGCACGGTCCTAGTCCTGACATATCAGATAAATGTGTACCTATGTAAGTCACAAAGAACACACCAATGGTCATATAGATTTATTAGTGATTATTTTTTATGTTATCCAGTATGAATTTGCGTCAGTATGGAAACACACTTCCAGTTAAAAAGACATGCTAACAATGTTAAATTTTTGTACCTTGTATAAAAACTTCAATTAATTAAAGACTGAATTAGTCTTGATTGCTTTTCAGAATTAAAAAGGTATCAAGAATACACTGAAAACTAACGGAGAGTACGCCATCGAGGTCTTGCAGATGTATCACGAACTCTGAACGTTATTCTGAACTCCCATCTCCGGTAAAATCCTGAAAGATGCATTCAGATTTACATGTGATTGTGGTTTAAATGTGTCTGTAATGTGTATAGCTTTATCGTATCGATTTAGCTACATCCATCGCAAGTTTCTCTCGAAACGTTTGGATACAGTGGCTCATTAAAAGGTATCCCTATTCAGTCTTGTCACCTAAAACATTTGATTCACTTTCAGTTTTATCATAAAAGAGAAATTAAAAAGTCAAGTGGCCCTGCTAAATCTATTGCCTCGCAACTTTTGAATCCTCCCCTGGCCATACTACAACTCGTTCCAGGCGTCTGAACACCTCAGCACAACCCTGTATATATTATACATATATATGCGCCACTATGTCTGCTAAGAGGAATTGGTATGCATATTGCCTTCCAACAGCCATCGAAAACTTTTAAATCTGGTGGACTGAAGGACCGAGAGGAAATCTTGTGCGACGTACAGTGGAGGGGAAACAAAAGAAGTGATATCGGAGAACTGACGTCAGAGCCATCGCGTAGGTAGCAGAGAATCCAATTATCATCTTGAGGGGGGCACGAAGACCACGTTTTTCAGATTTTTCCCTGAAAATTGATCTCCTCTGATGTGAAAGTTTGTCGTATTTCGCAATCCAATAGCTCTATGAATAAAAATTTTCGTAGCTTTCAATGTGGAGTTACAAAAATTAATGCCACTATTCAGCGTCATTCATTGCTCGGTAGCTTTCATATTATCGCAGCCACGAACAAGACTGAAAGAAGACTAAACGAAAGAAACAATTTTCTACATTCTATACCAAAGAATATAGCAAAAATTGTATTCGTCAAGATATGGTAGCAGGAGGACGAATATCAGTAAGACTTCCGCAAAATTACCAGTTTACCTTGGTTTCTAATAATGGTTTTTAAGTTTCCTTAGCCATCGGATAATCTCTGTATGTTGCTTTCAGGTGCACACAGTGATGGGTCCAGCTGGCGAAACGTCGTCAGAAGCTTAACTGTTGTCGTGGTGGCAGCTCGGAAGCAACATAGAGAGGTTCATAATAATATATGGCAGAACTTTATACACATGCGCCCTACCCGTAACTTTTCTAAGAGGTTACTAACAGTATTAGGGAAACATTTCATGAAGTCCAAAGTTTATTAATTCTTCTTTTTTGGTAACTGAAATGCTTTAGAATCCGACTGCGAGGAGATCGGAGTCATTCGAAGTCTTAGTGTCTGTCATTAGAATATCAATTCTTGATAATTTAATGCACTAGTTTCTTGAACTTAGGGTCTAGGAGAAAGATATTAAATCCTGTACTGCTTAAAGGAGTTCGTAATTGTATTTCTATTTGTATTTGTAGCTTTAAAAATCCAATTGTTGCTTTAGATATAGCATAGATTATTTTCCATGTCAGTCATAGAAAAATCTATTAGTCTGGGTAAATTTCTCAAAACGTTTTCCATTCGTTATTTTGGGGTCGTATATGAAAATCGAGTATAAATTAATGATACGAAGCATTTTTATTTAAATAATCAGGCCCGTGAGTATCTGGAAGCTCCCCAAAAGACCTTGATACTTAAAGATTATGTTTATTTGATTGGCATAATTTTACTACAATTTATGTGTTGATTAAGTTACAGCATCAGTTTACTGCTGAATCGCTTCTTGCTATCCTCCGTCGAGAGTTATGTCCGTGGCTAACTCATTTAATACTCAGTAATAGAAATAGGCCGTAATAGCTTCATGATAT
The DNA here is from genome assembly GCA_036926295.1 of Pachydiplax longipennis. Lineage (NCBI taxonomy): Eukaryota > Metazoa > Arthropoda > Insecta > Odonata > Libellulidae > Pachydiplax > Pachydiplax longipennis. The sequence continues at coordinate 17,671,409 of JAVFKF010000010.1, read as the reverse complement.
TTTTAAATAAGAAAACCTAACTCATATTTGAACTCAGCTTAAGTTCGTACAATGATTATTTTTATTTAATTTTGCGATAGAAATAGAATCTGCAAAAGATCAAAATTAACTTTATATTCATTTTTGGAGACGCTTTATGCATTAAAAGAAGTGAGGCGTAGAATTCTAACAACGTGCAAGTTTTGCAACTACTGGTTCTCAAGTTTAACGTAAACAGACCGCCACACTCAGTATTATGATATTGAATAGCTGCACTGCCCGTGATTCACACCGGGAAGCAAAATTTGATGAACACAATTCTAACTGCGGCCTACTTACGAATACAAAACATATGCGGTTAAATAACAAAAGGAATTTCTTTATGATTAGCTAGAAATACTAGTATGATACGCGGTTTTAGCCAATTAGGGACGTAGATTCTTGGTTCATTCATCCTCTGCCACACGCCGAAAGACGGCACGCAGGATACATGGGTAAGCTCAATTTTTTTCAACCATAAGCACACTTAGTAGCTTCACTATGTTGAAAAAGCGTTGGCAAAGTCGAGCTGATTAAGAAACTTTCCCTAAATGGTAGAACGTAGAACCCTGCGAATTGACACTGCGAATTGTTCCTTATTGCTGATTCTAGAATTAAAAAAATTGACTCCTTTTCAGAGGCTCACATTCATTCATACCATTATCTTTCAATGAGTCCAAATTTTCCATGCATTGTAACGAGGAAATGGATGAGCTCGGCTTCAACATTTGCATTTGTGGACAGAGGGACCGGTTGTGTGTAGCCTCAAAATTTCACAAAATTTTCGTATATTTAGTGAAAATTCTCGCCAGTTCGAATATATGTCAATATTCCACGACCAAAATAAAATGTTTTGTTTACTTGCCCATCTTTTGGCGCTTGTTTAGATTTACAAATTTAGATACAATTCTTCTTAATGAAAACGTATTTGAACAATCTTGGTCCGAATCCGACAATTTTTAGAACGTCGAACAGAACGTCTTAAAATTCGTTGCTATATAAATGGTTACTCTACGGCATTAATAGATACGCGTTTTCGTAAGGAAAAACAAAATAACCATTTCAAGTATTTATGTGAATAAACAACGGTGGTTTAAGTTACCATTTTTGGGTGCCTTCAGCCCAAAATTTAGTAACTCTTTCTCAAGAGACATCCTAAAATCTGCCTCTACAATATATATTACATGAGAATGTTCTCTTAAATATAAACTACCCGAATACTGCAACTCTGGCGTATATAAGCAATTGAACGGATTTGAATGCAATATACAATGTGTATATTGGGCAGAAGAAAAGGAATTTAAACATTCGTTTGAAAATCATATCTCGCACCTTGCTCTACATCTCCTTCAGAGAAGCCACATTTCTGATTTTTAGCCCATTCCTTTTCATAGAAATGCACGAGGTCATAAACCGAATACATTGGAAACTATTGAAATCCCCAATCGCATACATTGTGGCTTAAACCTTGCCAATGATTACCTATTCTCGGACCTCTCCCCGCTGATTTCTAACTGTTAACCTTCCCTCCCTCCTCTTTCTCCTGTAAACCCCAAATCTACCGAACAATGCATTTTCCCACTTCCCTCCTTTCTGTGGTACAGCTAGTTCCAAAAAAAACTTACCACCTAAGCCGCAACCCGCATAACAGGCAGTGAGTTTCCTGCAAGCGAGCCTTAAGAAGTGAGAGAGAGAGAGAGAGGGAAAACATGGAGGTCTGCTTCTGTCCTGGCTCCGCTTGCAGAGTTGAAATGGATTTATTTGCGTTATTGATATTGCAAAGATTTACTAGTATCCTTAGTTTGGTGGCATTGGCGTAGCAGAATAGTATTATAATGATATGGATGTTGTAATGCAAGAATTGAGTTATTATAAAATGGTTAATACGAATCAGTATATATTCTAGCTTTGCTTCTCGCAAAGAGGGAACCGTAGCACACGAGGGCCCGTTATCCCGAGGATACCGAGGCAACCCCCTTCCCTTCCTGTCATAAAATTCGAGTCTGAGACGAAAGGCACAAGCAGGAAGAAGGAAATTTTCGCAAACCCTGCCTTTGAGCCGCTCTGAGCTTATGTTTTGGACTGAGATGGGAGAATGAAAATTTCCGCGCAGTTTGAATCGGTGTCGGACCAAAAATATATATAGACCTCGAATTTGACGCCTTCGCTTGCAAAACTCTGCGGTTATAATGGGTTATATTACATAATATAATAGTAGATAATATTATACATCGTTCAAGAGAGCAGTTATTAGCCTTTAAAATTATATACATAAGGAGTCCATATCGATCACCTGTTTTATCACAGCCTGTGTGAATGCAATCTACACAAGTAAAGTAAGGCAAACTCATGGCCATATCTAGGCTATTACTTTAAATACATTTAAAAATACTATAAGTAAATATGTAGTATGAAGTCTCGAGGCATTCTCTGTGTATTTTAGATAAATTTTGTTTCATTCGATAAGCATCGAAATTAAAACTCGATCGGTAAAAAATCAGTAAATTTTATCATCTATGCAGTTGGAATATTTACTATACCGTCCAAATCAATTGAGAGAAAATGTGCAAGGATAGATTTTCCTGAACGAATAAAGATGACGGATACAAGACTACCATCTTTCACATTAATTTTGAATTCATTAATTAATTTTTTCGGTGTCATTGAAGTGTGAATCAAATAAACTTGATTTCTCCTGTGGATTCCTCTTGAAATCGTTGAGGTCACAAACCATTACGTTCTTAAACATTCTTCTCGCTATATTTATCACCTTTAAAAGTTCTAAAATACACAAAAAGATAGTGCGAATGAGGTTTGGTCATAATGCTCATTGAATGCTACTGTTAGCTATGAATGTAAACTTTTCAATTAATTTTGAATGTATACAAAACAACCTAGATTATTTATATTTCAATTGTTTATTATAACGTTTACAATTATTATAATGTAGAAAACGTTAAAAATACGCAAAATAATAGGGACTTGGTGAAATAGTTTTTCCCAGGGCCTTTTTACCTGTAATTCCAACCCTGTAATATCACATGGGGAAGCACATATGAGGCTCATGTTGAAATTTTGCTTCCCTCGGTTTATGGCTGGCCCTGCGTAACTCTCATATTTTTCGACAGAATTTTAATGATTGAGACGAATGGGTGGTGGTTTGGTATGGCTAGTCTATCGACATGTTTATCGCTTGGTGATATTGAAAATATTCCTTCGTATTTAAAATGTATTGGCTATGAGAAACTTTTTATCTCTCCACATTCCATGACAAATTTGAAAAGCAAGATACAGGAGTGATTGGAAGAAGTGAATAAAGCAATGAATTCACCAGGACTTCAAGAGGGGGACTGTTTTGATAGAGATAGGGAAGTGAGAAGCGACGGCAACAGTAATACATACACTCACATGAATTTAACAACCGAAAGTGTTAGAGGTATGTTAATTCCAGATTTTTGGATAAATAGGTAATGGCAATTCTTGCGTTCCTCGTCGACCAATTGGTTACTTTGAGTAGGAGCAACGACCTCTTTTAAAAATATAACCCACTCACTCACCTTCTCAATTTTCTCATCGAACATATATTTTTTCCGTTTATGACTGCCTCCAGAGAAACTACTCATTTATCCAATTTGAGTAATATCTTAGTCAAACATGGTTAACATTCAAATATACAGGATATAACGTCAATGGCTTATCATACTTTCAGAAATTTCCTTTTGATGCATCAGTTTATTCCCAGGATCTCCGAAATTGTATACAATAGCGATGTTCAATGTTTTATAGCAACCTCCTTTTAGTTCTATAAGAAAGTTCGAGTAGTTAACTAAGCCAGTACCTAAATCATCTTCTTATCAGCAATTTATTTTGGAAAGAGATTTCGGTCTTTTCAAACTGATAAAAATTGCTAACATTAGTATTACTATCTATGCAAGCCAATGGTTTATTCTAAATCTTACCTAACTTAAGAGATGTAATTTATCGGTAATCGGCGTATAATCTTCAAGTTTCTGCGACATTGAATATGCAGAGTGTCTACAATTCCGTATTTACGTTTCAATTCATATTTTAGTGACATTATAATAGAAACATTAGTCGATCTAGTAAGATCATCTTCAACGCTCTATCAACTTTGTATCATAGATGTTATAAGAGAAGTTAAACGATTTGGTTCTCGTAAGCGTAAGGAATAAATATTAGATGGCATTTCTCTAGTTCATTGTTCATTTCTCAAGTTATTCTTCCATGACTCCTTTTACCCATCATTCATAATTATTGATAGTGATTTTTCTATTAATTATTATACATATTATGCACCATTCAAACAATTCGGGTTATATAGCTTACTTGAGGCATTCAGAAACCGAAGCAGCGATCATTAATCATTAGTCTAACTTTCACCTAGCGCATAGTTTTGAAAATCATTTCAGTATAACATTGGAAATCGTGTTGTGGGTGTTTTCACACCCGCTGACATACGTCATACGGCAGATTGCGGGGTATTAATGTAAATATAAATAAACCAGGTGTTAACGTGTAAACCTGCAATATGCAAGTATAAAAAAACCTGGAATTTATATGCAATATGCAAATCAGTCTTAAGGTTCTGATTTGCCATACTAACTGTTGTTTCTTAACCATCTTAAACTGTATTCCTTGCAAGAAGTCCTGAAAGGTCGTCTACCTCAAAAATAGAGTTGAATATCTTCATTCCCTAAGGGAATACCCGCGGCGAAGATTACAAATCGCGGATCCACCATTTCCCACCTTACTTGTGATCGGTCGCCGCCACCATACCCTAACCTTAGATACCTGCTCAGCAGGGGTGCGGTCGGAAACCCTCATTAGCGCTTTCCTATTCGCTACCCCGGATACATACGACCATCCACAATATGCCGAAAAGGGGGTTTTCTTCTCATAGCTGAGTTCACCTTCACCCATCGGCCGTTTTATGGTTCCTTTGAGAAAATAGACAAGACCTTTCGATGGACAAAACAAAAGGAAAAGAAACAACAAAGGAATGAATAGGGGATACTCCTAGGGCCAGGGTGGAGGGAAGGAAAGACCTCCTTTCTCTATGGAAGAATTAGTGAAACCTCAGACGCGAATTTGTCAGAAACAGCCAAATCTCATCTCAAAATCATAATTCTTCATCTGATACCGTCATCACGAATGCCTGGTGGAGGAACAGAATGACGTGTTGACACATATATTCTAAAATACCTAATGCTCCGTTAATTGTCATATCAAGCAAATTTTATACCTCTTTGTATTGCAGAATAATTCAATTGCGAAGAAATTGAGTCTAAATTTGCACCATGGGGCAAGAAAGAGATTTAGTATCAGATAAATGTTGGGACAGCATAATTTTGCAAGGAACATAAGGTTGATTTAATTAAAGGGATAGTTTTTCTGGGAATGACAATGAACAATATTTTCGGAAAAGTGTTACGAGATGCTGGCGTTAATTTCGTGGTAAATTAATTTTTTATTCGATACGTGAAAAAATTTTGTAGCCCTCAGTATTTAAATTATGAGTGGTAATATTCGAATATCTATGTTATTTTCTAAAATATTAAATTTGAAATTTGAATTTTAAACAATTACCTTAGAAAATGATGATAGTACACCAATTAATATTTTACTTTCTATCATATGATTTGATGGTATTTAAAATTTTTATAATATTTGATGTAATTATCTGATGTAGTTGATCGTAATTTACTTGGTTTACTTTATTGTAATATGTTTTGGGTCTAATTTTCAGAGCTCTCTACCAGGTTGACTTAAAATTATTCTTTCTCGGTGTATTCGTCCAGATAAAGTTTCTTTTCATCTTTGTTTTCCTCAGTAGGTTTCGCAGTTTTTTCATACTCCCCTTCTCGAAGGCATTTTTCTGCAATATATATTAGTTGAAATACAGTTGATTGTGTTCTTATTCCTAATTATTCTTTATCTCCTTCCAGAGTTTTCGTTCATCTTTCTATTTGAGTCATAGTCGTGAATTTCCTCTAAATAAATTTAAATGATCGTCCTGTAGGCGTCAAGAGCATAAAAAACGTAATAATATAATCCCTTTCTAATCTTGTAATGACATAATTTTTTATTGGATAATTGAAACATCTAAAGTAAGTTTACCCGATGCCTCCAGAAAAAGGTGAATTACGCAGAAATTTGAGGCCGAAATAAGGAGATCCGATTTTCATTCATTTTTTAATACTATGCTGCTGACATAATAGTAAAATGTAACACTAAATTTAAAGTAGATTTCGTGCTAATAAAGACGGTACAAATACGTTCAACGCGTTTCACAACGGTTTAAAAAGGCGCCGTCAGAATGCTTCTCCTTCCAAGAGCCAATAGAATGCGCGGAAAACTCTAGACTCGCTCTCATCGAGCTTCACGTCTGTTGTGCGGGTTGCGGCTTAGGTGGTAAGTTTTTTTTGGAACTAGCTGTACATATGTCATACTTTTGGTGCCCACCTTGGGTTTATGGTGACGCTATTGGGTCGAAACTGGTATTAGTTACAGCGGATAATAAAGACAGAGGGATAGCCCACAGATGATATTATATTCTTTTGAAATAATTTTAGCCCATTTGAAGTCTTATAACTTCATAATTTTGTTGTGTCTTTTGCAAAACCGTTTTCAGTATACATTTTTAATTAGGACAACGTTGGCAATAGTCGTCGGCTTATAGGTAAGGCGTTAAATGAAAATTGGGATGCCTAATCTATTTTTTTATTCCGTAATTATTTTGGACTCTAAGTGCCAGCAAATATGACTAAATTGAAAGATGCAAATGTACTTCTTTTAGATAAAGAAGTGGTCGCTCACTGAAATAGGAAATCAAGCATGTAATTACGGCGAACCAAAATTCGGTTTGATTTTGTTATGATATGATACTATCGCTTAAGAATATCTACTTATGTTTTGTATCTAGGAGAGAATCGTACAACTTGGATATCAGAAAGCGGTTGATAAAAGCCAATATATAATAATAATAATAAATCGTCTTTATTCGGGCGAGATTGAGACTGAAAAGTCTCTTCTTACATCTAACCCTTCGTCAATTTGAAAGAAAGAGATAGCAGAAAAAAAAGTGCACAGAAGAAATTTATATTGTGGGCTTAAAAACCTAGGATAGGAAAAATAGCCCACAGCAGGAAAACACCCCAGAAGAGGGTGTGAAAAACTTGTGAAACCTACAGATAGATAAGAAACTGAAATTTATAGAAAAGGCTGGAATCAAAAAGCAGGGAACATATTCACACTTCAAACTGCATATAAAATAGTCCATAAAAGAATGACAGTTAGTAAAAGGAATACATGAGATAAGATATTAAAAAAAAACACTGAAAACACAGAATGTTATAAATGGAAATGGCAAAAAAACTAGTATGAATACAGAAAAAAGAAAATAAAATAAAATAAATAAGCACAAAAGTCACTATCATTTAACAACTTCGTCAATGTTCTTTCGAAGAAAAGAAGAGAAGAAAAAAAATGAAAACCATATACACATAAAAAGATACCCGACACCATGAAAAATAATAAAAGTGAGAATAAAAGAGATGAAACATGCATGAAAAAATAAAAATATCTATCACCTCTCAGAGTGAGGCTCGACAGATAATACATAAAAGAAGAACAACAGCATGAGAAAAAGCTACTTCGTACTTATATGGATGAATGTTTGTATTTCCATCATGATAGACTGATTGTAATGGCAGCAGAGAAGAGAAGATTGGGAGCTTGGGACGTGGTGTAACCGAAGAATGATTCAAAGCGACTCAAGAGTGGAGACCAAGTTTAATTAGAGATAAGGTAATTCACGAGTTAATGAAGTTTCAAATGGGGCACTAGTTATGATAAAAAGCAGCATAGCAATCACGATTCACATTAGAAAGAAGGCTTGAAAGTTTGCTAATCATTTCAATAATAGGTTACGAGAATCCCATTATTGTCGCAACCATCTCTTAATGAATGAATAAACGAGCGGATATTTATCGAGTCACACCGTGAGAATTTTGAAGCAGTTTTTCTTAACCCTAGTCCTTGAAAATAGTAGTGAGCCCCGCAAGATATTTGCAAAGCTAGGCGAAAATTACCTTAGGTTGCACCCGTATTCATCGACTCCGTGAAAGTGATTTTTCATAAACAACTCGGCAAAAAATGACAAAGGCGTTTGCTTCGGAGTGCGACTTTTATTTATATTGTGTTTTCCCGTCTCAAATATTATCGTGCTAAGGATTTTGCAATGTCACGAATATTTCGTCCTTGGAATAGTAACCGTCCTGGTTTTGCCGCTTTGGTAAAGAAGTAAGCTGAGGAAATCACTCGAGAAATGGGTCGATGGGAATCGCCCTCTTACTTGTGAATGTTCGTGCTAAAGAGGCCTTTGGTATTCAGGGACTTCAAAAAATATTCCACGTATGCGGTACTCAAATTTCGCTTTCGTCGACTAAAGCTACCTAAAGTCATGTATATCTCCCATGCTATCAAGATTTTTTTCCCATGTGTTGGCGACAGGTGTTGACGAAAATTTACCGATTCTAACGTTAAACAATGAGAGCTCCCAATCAAAATACGGGCACGATTTGTGTCCATTCTGAAAGTGTTATGAAACTTCTCCACTACCAGATCAATTGGTCTGTTTAGGTTTATGCATTACTTCATAAATCTCCGAAGTAGTTGTTCCTGTATTAATATATGTATCTTTCGGAAATAGCTAACGATGCTGGTTCTATGACGTGAGTATTAGTTTAGTATTTTATTCTTTAATTATTCTTATTTAGTATTTATTCTTATTGTAGTCAGGATACTGCAGTACGAATATTGTGAACAATATATCTTTTAAACAGTCTCTCATAGAATGTTTCTCTTTTGTTTCACTGTGTAACTCGCCATTTGTTATAAAAATAGAAAAGATAGCGTGAAAGTGTTATGATTTTTCTTTGAATGCTTTCCATATACACGCTTTATTCTGAAGCATATTCTTGAATGACTATCCGAAAACCTTGATTTCATCTGTTTAAACTGAGAACATGTTATATTATATTCCAGGAGGTAGTTGTGTGCAATTGCTATGACAAATTACTCTAGATTGCTATGAAGATGAATTTTACAAATCAACTTCAATCGTATCCGTACGTAGATATGTATAGTTACTACATACTTTATACACAAAATAATAATTCTCTTGACACCGGCAGCGGAATAATATCCACTTAGTAAAGTACGTTGCTTCACATTGTGATATCGCTTTTCTTAATTGCTTGAGTTTAAACTTCAGGTAACAGCCGTCCTCTGTATATAAATGCATTACTTTTTCTTTATCCAACCTCTCTTAGCGTTAAAGTTCATTCGACGAAACACAATCTAAATTGTCAAGGTTTTTATTCTATACTATGTATACTCTTACTAGATTATATGCTGAAATTTAGGGTTATATAGGGAAAGCAGGATATATTTCAATTACTCTGAATAAAAGATTTCAAATACTATACTCTGGAACATTCTACAGAATAGATTCCAGAAATTATTACTCTTTACATTAAACTTAACATTTAGTTCTGAATGGCGATATCTTTTTTGAAATCTTACCAAAAATATTTAATAAATGGAAAGAGCTATTCCTATAAATTTATGTCTTTTCAACGACATCATCTAGACGCCAATGCCATTGTTGTCAATTTTCCTTTCATATTTGGTGGTTAAAGTGTACTATAATCAAAATTTGTACTTTTGTAGGTCAATCGTATATATTGAGTATCTCTAATACATAGAAATATGCAATTCCTGTTATTAAGGGATTTATTTTTGATTTGTTTTTTGTATTTCCTCCGTGTCCTAAAAGTATTTAACCTTCACAAAGATCTTTCTAGGAGAAACTTTTATTTAATTGGAGCATCTTTTTGAAGCATATTTGATGGAGCATGAAAGATACAATCAACGTCCTTTCTATTTCTGGTCTTCCTGAATTTGAAATTCTACTACTGTGTACTCCAAAATGTAGGCCGCAACTCACTAGTGTGAGATCCATATTGTAAGTGTAGCGTGAAAAAATTGATAGCAGTGTCGATGCGAAACTTGGTGTGCTAGCAAAATTTCTGCAAAAAAATCTGCGCCATATGGTTGCGCAATTGTGAAAAAGTTAAAAAAAAACTATTGCTATTTATAAATTGCAACAGTTTACATTACTATTGATTATTCTGATTTTGACATATAACCTGAATTCAATATCCTAAGAAAATTCAATCCCCGCTGTTTATTGACTAATTTATCTTTAAAAGTAAGATTTATGATAATAAATTACACGAATGATTGCAGATAATAATTGAGGAATTACGAGTCGGAATATTTCAAAAAGAATGAACCGATTTCCTGAAGTTATACTTCACTAGCGTTTAGAAAACTATATTTTATTTATTTTACTTGAAATACCATTACACTATATTTCATCAAGCTCATAAATCGGTCCATTTCTTTGTGTAAGAACCTGTATATCTAATTTAGAGCAAAGTATTTCAAAATGTGTTTTTATTTCTTATTAATATAAAAAACATTTATATAATTTGATGTGACGTAAAATAAACTTCCCATTATTAGTGTACCATGAGGTGAAATAGATTAGCGGACACTACTCTACAGCATAATGGAAGGCTTGGAAAACGTGTTGGGCTTGAGTGCGTTTATCTTCTTTCAACGGAATTTCAACCATTCCCAGAAGTCCTGATTACCTTTTAAATGTCCTAAGGAGTAGCATAGGCGAGTTAAGGACCCTAAAAAATTTCAGAATCCCTGTTCCTTCCAATTATATAGCCAATTCAGTCTCCAAGAACCAATTTCACTCCTGTGGTTACCTTTTCAAAGTTTCTGAACTGTTCCTAACAATTATCTTACCTATTATCCAAGCACACTTCTTTACAGAATTGATTCACCTCTTCAAAACTCTTAATTAATGAACCGTGAAACTACGACGTTACTCCATCGCACAGTCTCTGAATGTCATCACAAAAATAATATTTTAATGCGCGAGAGACATAATTCTTTCAGAACAATTTTAAAGTAATCGCGGGTTCCACTGCCATATTCCATAAGAAGATAAATATTTTGTCTGCTTCCATTGGAGGTTGATTTCATTTTCCTCGCATTGCTGAAAATAGGATTCGATGTAAGCACTAGTTGGCGATTTGACGCATTCGATACGCCGTGAATACACTACACCTTACAACACGGAGCCGTACTGCGGGTTGCATAACATCCAGTCAAGATCTGAAATTGCCTTACCTGCTGGGAGCGCGCAAAAAATTTGGTAACAATTTTTTTAACAAAACAATCAAGATGCTCTGTCTGCGATATCAAATGAGATTATGTATATCACACAGAAGTATGTGATGTGTCAACAGACTTGAAATCTAATTGAACCATGAATCACTAACATGTAACAAACTACTAATTTAAGGAAAGCAAAGAACAAATCATAGCGCACCAAATAAAGTAATTATAAAGTGGAAGATGTATGAGGAATCTTACCTAATACTCTTACCTTATTTCTATCTATATCTACGCATGAACTATGAAAGCTACCTTTTTACCTGTGGCAGGGAGTGCATGAACCATGACTATACTTTCCTAGTCGATTTTCGGGTATCTAGGTAAATATGAAACCTTGAATCGACTAGCTTTAGCATCTACTTCTCTGATCTTCCTTGTAATAACAGAATGGCCTATGTAATAAAGAGAGCGCATAATATCGGCTAAATCTTCCACTGACAAACCCTCTCTGAATTAATTTACGTAAATTAAGTCTTCAATTGAATGTTAATTCTACTAAATATTCCCATTCTGCCTCCTGAAGCATCCGAGTAACGCTCACGAAATTGTCATAGTGATGCTTAATAAGTGTATTGCTTTTTGTTTTCTTCTTTTCTAATCTTCTTTTCTAATTCGAGAATACAACACTTTTCAGCTAAGTCCCATACACTCCATTCATACTCAAGTTGAGGTCTAATTAGCGTAAAGTAACATCGCTCGCGGGCTTTTTCTTCGCTCCTACCACTTCTCATTCTCCTACTACTGTTGGGTATGGGCGCAAACAAACTTCCTGTCCTATTCCTGTCTTTCCATCATTTTTTTCTCATTGCCTTATCTAACTCCTAAACTCCTCCCTAAGTGCCTTCTTCGATTCTAACCTTCCATTTCCTCCTTCGATGGTCTCTTGACCTCTTTCCTTCCTTTCTCATTTCTAATCTTAGTGCCTCTTTCTTCTTCAATCCCCATTCTTCAAAAATCTGTCAGTTCTATTGGTTTTCTAATGGTTTCTGCTCCTATTTTATCTCTCATTCATTTTGCTATGTAATTAACAAACTTATTCCTTCATGGAATTACACTTTCTCGGTTGATCCGTTGAATTTCTTTGATATTATTTACCAGCTACATTCTTCATATCTTAATCGCATAATTATATTTCTCTCGAAAATTTTAGAAAGAATATTCGTGATCTTTTCGATAATTTTAACTTATACGAAGAATATAGGATCATTTATTCACCTACAGATATCCAAGTGGGTAAAGCATTCGCCTTGTTGAAAGTTGGAGTCTAGTAAGAGCTTATACGTGCAAAATGACTTCAGTTATCGTGGCACTTAAACAATATAACATTACTATTACTACGATAGGGTTGTTAAATATCTCAAACATCAGCAATGTATAAGTTATTCATATTTGAAAACTACGAAATCGTGTTGGCTGCCCATTAAATCCTCTAGAAATCGTCAACATCTTTAAAAAAAATTACCTTCACTTCCACTTCAGGCATTACAAAAACTACATTAATTTTTAAAAAATGAACATCATTTTCGCTTCTCGCTGCCAGGAAATTTTCATCCACTCGCAAACACTCGGAAAGGTCATCTCACAGCTTAAATTTTGAATTCCAAACTTAAAGGAAACTTCTCTCCTTTGCCATAAGCAAAAAAAATGATCCTGAAGTGCTAAATTGCTGTTAGTTATCCTTAACCACGGGACATTAGACGCTTGTCGATTTTAGGTTACCGTTTTGGGTTAAAGTTCGTTTTTTGGGCAGTAAAACACTATATGTAAATAAGGATTGCGTATACATCAGAGTCTGCTTAGAGTAAAAGTTAACTCTGGTGGGATATTTCTACCCAAACACTTGTGGATGTAATTAACATTCCGTTTGATCCGTGGTCAGTCGAAATGCATGTAAAGTTAATTTTGAACGATTACAGACATTTTTTTTCTTTTGCAGAATTAAATTTGAAGTAATGGTCCTATGATTTAGAGATAAGTGCAAATAGAAAGTAAATGGATTAAAAATTCTTATTTTGGCTGTGAATTTTCGCTTTGGATTCCAAATTACGAGAATCTTGATAAAATAAATAAAAAGTTTGCGAAATTTTTTGGTGGCACTGCATAACCCTTGATGATCAATGCGATTCTTGAATCCGAGCTTATGTATTCTTACAATATATGCCTAAAAAAATCCATGTTACATAAGCCGAAGTGATATAGTGAGTAAAGGGAAATAGATACTAAAGCCAACTGGTTTTAGGATTAATTTTTTGAAGTCTATCATTGAAATAGAGTGAGGGCACCTCCTGTCATACGCCCAAAAGGGATACTTATGTAGATATACGGATAATTAAATGATATAAGAGTACCCTATTTATTCATTTAATAAGTAGGTGAGGAGGGATTGCTTTGTTGAAATAATGAAGCCGTGGTAACGCGTGATTTTTGAAGAAAAGAGACAAAATGAGAAATGAAGTAAATGTTATATGCATTATAGAGTACGAAATATACGCAAATTATAAAGTTAATTATGAATACCTATACATCTGTATAGTTGTGCGTGATTAAAATAAATAATTGCGTCACCAAGTAAAGAATTTCTTTATTAAAACAAGCAGGCTTTGGAAACTTTTAGCAACTTTTTATGAAGCTTCTTAGGTAACATGAAACTTGATTATCTAAAAAAAACAACTTTCCCTATGCAGGATTCGAACCATTGAGGATAAACTTTTAGATTAATCTTTGGAAACATTGGATAGCAGAACCAGTCACTCTAACCACTCGGCCATTTTGATGATGTTACTGAACCAGGTTATAATTCAAGAAAAAGGCTGTTTGAGTATACTACTGCATGCTAGATAATCATATATAATATAACAGATACATTAAGATCAATCCTTGACATTTTTGATGGGGTATTTTGAGATTCATCAGATACATGCGATAATAGTTGTACATTTTTCTATAAATTTAATTAATGTCCGTCATTTTTGATGGGGGAATTAACATAATAAAAGCCCTGAAGAGGGAATGAGTTGTAATTGGCAAGATATTGACTTATATTGTTAGTTTTTGTTGATGATCTATGGTTTCCTTACTGAGACACAAATACTACGAGTGGAATAAGCTTGCTTTAAGATAGCCAGTTACCCTAGGAATATCAGTTTTTATAGCATTCTTAAGATCTTAGTGTTTATTCAGCATCTTTCATATCTCAGAAACTTTCAAATTATCACACCCATGAGGAATACTGTGACAAAAGTGAATGAAAGATACCAGATGGATATATACAAATAAGAATATATTTACGCGGTACCAGGAAAAATATCAATCAAAATATCAAAAATAACCAAAAAAAATGGTAGGAATAACTGTATGATTATATGAGGGTTATTTGATTCCATAATACGCGAAAAGTATGCGATTCAACGCATATGCAATGTGTGAGTCCTTTTTGGAATAGTGAGTGTTTACCATAAAAAAAGAGGTTTTGATCAGGAATTAGGAACTTTTTTCGTCAGAAGACCTCGTATGAAACTATCTTGCCGTGTTTGGGTCGAGCCATCCGTATGTGTCAATAGTATCGAAATGGAAAGCAGGTTATGAAATTAAATCTCCGAGAAACCTAAAATATATCAATGCCTACATACTTTCAATATTAATTTTGCTTGGTGTGAGAAATTCGAAAGAGGAAAATATTAATATGGAGGTTTTTAATATTTCAAAATGTCTAGAAACTCTTCAGAAAACGTTGTAAATTGTTTTGTAGCTAAGGATTGGTTCCAGACTGAATTAATTAACACCGAGGTGGAGCAATTATGACGGATAAATCTTGATATAGAAAATTTTCTGGGATCCTTCGGAAGAATATTGAGATCATTTGTAAACCTTATTAGAGTTAAGAGACAAACGTTCTCCACGCGCCGACAGCGGCAACCGTCGATTCCCGGGAAACGGATAATCGCTCAGCGGTCACCAGTTATTCAGAATCCCGATGCGCATTTCGGAAACAATGCTTCCATCTTCATGGGGGGTCTAATATTAGAGTTGCACTGGACTTTCTAATGCCCTCTAGAATTTACTACTTCTGGATTAATCGAAATGGAAATGCATTCAAACTATCCGTGAACTTGTCTACTAAAGATTTAGGATGATACTGTTCGATTTTTCTCTTAGTCTTATTCAAGAGTTGCTCCAAAATAATGATTAAACAATAAAGTGATTGGGATGATCGAATATGATTGGATTAATTCAGTGATATCGGGTTAGTTAAGTGTTAATCCGTTCATATACATAACACAATCCCGTAAAGTATATTAACGCGGTGCAATAATGGCATACCTTTCGCACTAATCATACTTTCTTGTTAAAATGTATAATTTCAGTTTCATCATATCCAATGCTACTTAAACCATTCCCTGTGACGGACCAGTAAATTTCATTCTGAATTAGTCGTAGACGGGAATTAACTTCTCTGCGAACCAAAATCGGTTCATAGACCACCAATTGAGTACCACTGAACTGGTCGATCGTCGCTGTATTGTGTTTTCACCCATTAGGCTGTCCTTGAGTTAACAGTTACCGAAGTATACCGAGGTCGGGCAGAAAAGTGTTCAGCCAACCAGCCTCAGACGCTGCTTAACTCCAAAATGACTGTGCAAGTTATTGTCGTTTATTGGGGGAGATTTGATTTTTTTAGTTTTGACGTATGTCAATAAGTACGTTTTTATTATTTGGGGTAGCTCGTGCCTTATTTAGCCAGAATTTTAGTAAAATTTATAGTTAGAAGGTTAGAGAGTTAAAAAGGAAAGACTCCATACAAAATTTCAGCCGGTTATGCCTTGCTCTCTCTCAGTGAGGACTCTCTTAAGAAATGTTAGGATTGTAATAAAATTAAACAAAGAAAAAAGTAAACGAAGTAGAGTAATGCATAGTAATTAATTTCAGAAAAAGGTTTTATTTCCGAGTTTCTTCATTATGCTCTGACCAAAGTTAGTTCTCAGAGAAAATGAGACACTCGAAAATAATTCATACATGTATTAACGATGCTACCCAGTCCACAGATATTCTTCTATATAATATCCAGGTAGCCAGAATATTTTTTGACAATGATGACAATACAAACAAAGGTTGTGTTATGCTTCAGCAGTTAATGAACTCGCAAACATAAATAAATCTGAAAAATATATTCAGCTTACTCTCTGAAACATGGGGCCATTCCTTGACATTTCTTAAAATTTAAATTATAAATATTTATAGTGTGATATTTATTTTTAAATTATCAGCATGGACGCATAGTATTTAAAATCATTACATATTGATCAAATTGGTGGATTTATTGCATCACAAAGGATAATTAATTTTGTCACATTATTTTTCAATTAATATTTCTCGACTTTTCTTTACTCTCACAAGGTTGATGATATTTTAATTAGTAACTATCAATCATAAATTAAAACACTGTATTAGGATTGAAAAAGTAGAAAACAGAAAAGGGTTATTTCAAGGTGAAAGATCGATTAAAAAGGTCTAAAGGAAAACTGAATCAGAAAACTTAGCTAGGGAGGTAAATGCCAAAAAAATGGTGAAATTCGCTTTTGGAAAGGAGTTATTTAATCTTCATAATGGCATTTAAACCAAACCAGGAACTTTGTGTACAATGAAATTTTAAATTACACGTAAGTAGCACGATATTACGTTTTCTCTTCTTTTAAACTTGCACTTTCACTTTTATTGGAGTAAGCTATTCGGAACGTTTTATTTTCAGCATCATTTCTTTTCCTCAATAAAAAGGATTCTCTCATTGAATTTCGCAGCTTACATTAAAAGCTCGTCACAGACCCATCCTTTGTTTATCCGTCGAAAATTTCTCAAGAAGCTTCCAAACTTAGCCCGGATTTCAATATGGATTCATATTTTTAATTGTTTCAACTTAAGAGTTCTCCTTTCCGACGAAGTCATTCGCGAGAATTTATTCGCTACTTAATGAGACCCCCTACTAACGTTCAACAACCTGGAAACATTGGAATCCAATGAAGATTCCAGTAAATTGAGTGATTTTTTTCCAATTCCCAGCAGAATTCCTTCAATTAATTTACTATGTATGTTAATTGGTACTATGGATGATGAAACTATTTCTCTTTTATTCAAATAATATTTGAATCTTCGTACTGAAGAGAGTTTTTCGTATTAGATCTTATTAGCCAGTCTTAATATAAGTTTAGCAAAACTATTTCCCATCTCGCCAGAAATTTTATTTTAGCCAATTGAAAGGAAGAAAACAAGATATTGGAATTAATGAAATTTTTTATTGCAATCAAATCATTAATTATAAGACATACTTGGACGCATAAGGCTTTTTATTGTGGCGCGCAAATTTGCGTAATTTTACCTCTATCATATTAATTCAAGGTTAATTATTGTTTAACTCCAATGAATAGAGAACGTGAGGTTTATTACTTAAAGATGACAGTTGGATTTTTGTAACTTTACAGTTAAATGTCATTTATAATTCAAAATTTTTTTTATGTAAAACTCTTGATTTTAAATGTATGGAAGCATGAAAGCAGAGTTTTAAAATTTTTCATTAATTTCAGCGGAATAAAATAATTTTTAGAACAAAAGTGCATTTAAAAGAGATTTGGTTTTGGATCCGAGAATAGCATTTTAAAAATCTGAAGTGTTATAAAATCGTTTTTATAGCTCAATGAAAATTTTACGGCTATCAAATGCTTAAATAAGATTAATTTGTTATTATTTATAATTTATAGTAGAATGTAGAGCTTCTTTTATCTTGTAGTTTAAGCACACGTTTCACAAAAGTTTTACTGATTTAATAAAAGTTGTTTGGGTTTTATTGTGGCAACCAGTTAAAACGGTTAATTCTCGAGGGGATGAATATAATAAGAAAAGATATGGTATAGTATTAGAAGATTGATTTTATAAAAAGGCATATATGAACGCATAAAGATAAGTAGAAGCACGTAAAATGCACTGTCGGTACAGAGGTAGAATGAAATGCATACACTACGATAACGTTCAAAGCATGACAAGATTCTTTTTATATTGATTTAAACTGAAAACCACATGATAATTCAAAGGAATTCGTAAAATACAGGTTATGAAATTTGTGAAGTAGTGAATTAGTAAAAATTAGTGAAAAGAGTGAATGAAAAAAGAGAAATCTTTTTGATGAAAATCATCGAATCAACGTCTGAGGACGTTGGTATCTTTTAAAAAGTGTACTTACTAAATGTATTGCATTTCCGTGACCTAGGATATAATTCGTTAATGAACCAAACTTGATGGTCAGAAATCAAAGGGTTTATCTATAAAGCAACTGTAAGATAAGAAAAGATTATATATTTCCCTACTTTTGTGGAACCCATTTACGCTTAAGTTACTTTTTGTGATACGCTACTTTTCTGCTTAATTCAAGCTCAATCCTTCGTCATTAGTTTCACTGTTATTTCTTTGCTTTCTCCATACTCGTTTGGCGCTAGCTTCATGAACCAATCAGTGACCATTTCTCTTGGTTCATCATTATTTACGAAGTGATCTCGGCCCAAAAAATCTTCCAGCTTGGGGAAGAGATAATATATCCTCCACATTCAGAATGGCGACAAGCAGTGTATCTGTCTAGATGTAGATAATTCCTGCAGACATCAAGCAACTATTTACTTCTTGGTTGCTACAACTATATAGTGAGCATTACTTTATAACATTTTGCAGTACTATGATTTTATGCATTTCTAGTTGATAGCCTACTCCCTTCATAATATAAATACAATATTTAAAATGAAAATAACATCTGACGCTCTTCCAGTGAATCACCATCCATAGAGGCGAGAGAAAAATAACGCAGAAAAATAAAAGACATATTTATTCTAAGGTAAGCTATTGAAAATGGTTGATGCACAAGTAGCATGTGCTACAATCCATTTTAATGGGGCGGCACTCTATTCTGAAAAGGTTGGGATCATTCCACAAGAATTTCATGTATGATCGAATCCTTGTTTCTCCCTGCATCTGCGGTTTTATTTTTAGTAATGGGGTAAGGTTGGACAAGATGTTCTAAGGGTACGGAGATACAATCCAATTTCAGAAAATTTTGCAGATGCGGTAACACAGGCAATAAAATCTCATTGGTTATTCGGGACATTCACTCCAGTGAGGAGGTTAGATAAGCGTATTTTTCGGAAATCAGCATTCACCACTTATTTAGCGTCACCGATATCCCAGCTTCCCAACTATATTATGCAATCACAAGGCCAAGTGAGGAGGTTAGATAAGCGTATTTTTTTCGGAAATCAACATTCACGACTAATTTAGCGTCATGAATACCCCAACTGTCAACGGGAAAATCATTATAAGTAGGTGCCCCGTAGAAAGTTAAAAGCCATTCAATTATATAGAGGGGGAACAGCTTGAATTTTACGTGTTTCGATGACTTTCTCTTAGCTAATGAAATATACTGTATCATATAGTTTCTCGGAGTTGTTACATGAAAATAGAGGCACACCGTCGAATGGTTTATCAAGTGAATTTACTGTAATATTGCGTGATCTCAAACAAAAATATATGCAGGAGAACTATCACAAAGAAAACGAGGTGTAATAAATATTTCACAATAAACTTGTGAAATGTATTAGAGGGAAAAGATGGACAGAGAAATCCATTGCAACATAGAGGTTTATGAAAGTCATGAAAAATATCAATATGCAGAATACATATCTGAAATTTTCTATTCATTTTTGGGCAGTAGAAAAGATCAAATAATACAAAATAAAATTAATAAAAATTATATAAAATTATTTTATCTGGAATTTAGTATATATCGTCAAAGTGGTGGAAAAAGTTAATTAATACGCGAGAAATTTAACAAAAATCGAAAAACTGTTTTAAAATATTGACTGAAAAATTGATTTAAAAATTTAAAATGGTTTAAAAACCATCGTCATGTACCATGGCCCTTGACGCAAAATTCTTCACGAAATAGAAATATCCCAGAAATCCGTCACGCATCACTTAACCCAAAAGTTTTGACGGAGTTGGCGCGTTCTTCGCGACAAACGCCGTGGTGTTTTCGATGGCTACATGCGGCAATACCACAGTCACAATTCGCACATTCCGGGAATTCTTTAAAATCGAATCATTTCGGCCTGTGATGTGCAACATTCCCCGATCGATCCCGTGCATCTATTTTGAGATGTCACAATCGCAGGAATAGCACGTTGCAAGCGGTTGCGGGCAATCAATTGGGCGAGTGGGTGCTTACCGATCGCTCCCCTATTATCCCCACCCTCTGACGCCATTTTCTCCTCATTGTCCACGTCCACTTCGCAACCGCAAGACAAGAGCTCATTGACGCAGAATGAGGCACAATGGTTCCGATTCAGAAAGAGCTCTCCTCTAGCAATCTCCCCTCCCTCTCCCAACCTCTTCTTACTCTTAAATCTCCTCTTGGAAATCGTCCGGAGGGGATTCGCCACCGTCACATGATAGAGGCCTTTAAACCGATCGAAAGGGGTTGGATCCTTAAAAAAGAATCTTCGAGCGGCTGCTGAAGCCTTTGCCGCTTCCGACTTTCTGCATTTCTTCTTCCGAGGTTAGGGAAATGATAAAGGTTTAGGTGAATATCCTAAGGGGGATTTTTTCTTTGACGTGTCCCAAGACGCCTCAGACATCGCGGAAATGTCGCCCTGAGGGAACAGAGGCTTTTGAGAAAATGCGTCGGAAACAATGTTTCGGACACCTATATTATACACACACTTACATACAACCGTCTTTAATAGGCGTATAGGACTATTTAATTCCATCCACTATATAAGCCATTAAAAAATCGCACAATACATCAAAATTATTAAGAAACTATGTACCTACATTAGAAATACTAAAATCATAGGGAATAAGATAGAATGAATGGTTTTGTCAAGGAAAGTAAATATAATATGGGTGATCTCAAACAAACATAATATAAGTTCAGGAAAACTACTACAAAGAAAACGAGGAGTGATAAACTTAATTGTATTAGAAGGAAAAAATGGAGAGAAATACATCACAACATAGAGGTTTATAAAATTCACAAAAAACATAAATGTACAGAATGCATATCTGATATTTAGTATTCATTATCTAAGCAGTAAAAAAACGTTAAATAATACATTAGAAAATTAATGAAAATTGGAGAAAATCGTGTTTAAAAAAATAAATAAAAATTAAACTCAGTAAAACAAAATTAAAATTAGTTGAAATATCTTAATTTGTGCATCATAGTAGCATTTGATTCAGTGTCAGATACATTATATGAAACATTTGGTCACAACGGAATTGATGATGAATAAATGATGAAAATACAAAGTAGGTCGTCATAAGTGAAATCTATCTCGAGATTGGGCAACGAATGGTTGATCGATTCTGCTATGTCATCTTTTCTTCCAGTAATATTGAAATGTCGAAATTATGTAACATAGTAACATTTCTCTATCCTTGAGGTAAAATAATCATTGTACTGTTTTAGTGCAACCTATGGATAACAGCATGGGTAGCGCGCTCGTCTTTAGTAAGACTAGTCCTAGACTTGAATGCTGGTTGGGATTGGATATTTAACCAACATCTTAAATTAGGGGATATTATCAGAATTAAGAAGTAGGGGATCCATCGGTTTAGAAAAGTCAATCGGATAGTGCTAAAGCCGTTGCACTGACTACTTTTACCCCCAATAACGATGTCACTTGCAAATTTTCCAACATCTCCAATTATATAATTTGATTTATAGGCATAGCTTTCTCAAATGTAATATTGATATTTTAGGAAATTGTGAGATATTTCTAGCAGAAATCGGTAAGAAAGCCATAGTTTTCACTTGTCTTTTATCATTGGATAAGATAAACTTTATCTTTATTTACTTTTGTCTCAATTCTCTTCGTGGATGCGATAATACAAAAGCTGTTGAAGTATGAGTGATTCTTTATAATTGCATTCATCTTGATAATTTCGTATTGGATATTTTGATTAGTTTTATTCCTTATCGCGCCACACTTTCGTGAGCTGTACCCAATCATGGCAAATTTCTCTGCTAGGAAAGTAAAAGAAAACTACCTCACACCTCATTTTATCTAGAAATCATCATTAACTCCCCAATGTTTACATGAGTAACGGTGGAGGGCTGGAGGATATAACCAGCTCTTTGAAATGAATAATTATCCTTAGAGCATTTTTTTTCAAGACTTAAATTTCAATACAAAAATAATTGAGCACGACCTCTCCTAATTTTAAGCTCTATGCTTTACGTTTTGAAGTGGCTGTAATTGCTTAAGATATCAACCAATATACTTTAAGTTCTTGAAAGAGTTAATTTAATTTAAGCTTCATTAAAACTGTTCAGAGATATGTGGATTCTATTGAAATGTGCAGTTTCCTCCTATGAACAAAAATACCCCATTGATCTGAGCAAGTGTGAGGAATGTAAATTCTCCACCGGAGAGCTAACGGATAAAATACAAATAGTCAAGAGGGTTAAACAGCACTGAAATTCCAAAATTGCGCGTAATATTTAAGCGAACGATTTCCAGTATGAAACCGAGTTAAATCTGTAAGCATCACTGTAAGAAATTTATTGAATCAACGAAGTAAACTTGTTAAGAAGCTCATTAAAATTTGAAAAGTATATGAGTACACTATTAGTCTAAATGATTCTATGAGAATTATATGTCTCCGGTTAAGACTGTTTGTTTCAACCATCAGATTTATATAACCTTCTGAGCAATACAGCAGATTCTTGAAAGTGATTTATCATGTAATAATACTACAAGAATGAATAGTTTTGTAGCTTAGATATTAATCAGGAGTAAGTGACATAGTAGTAAACAACAGATTTATTATTAGTATAACTGGAAATTTCAATACACCTTTAAATTTGACAAATTTATTTTTATTCGGTTTTAGGGGAATAAACTTAAATGTAAGTAGAGTAATGAATATAAAGTTCAGAAATGTGGCGTGAGAAATTCTAAAGACGATAAATGATTGTGAAAAGACGGTTGTTCGAGTAATTAAAAGCGTTTAAATATTGAGATATGTATTCGATTTGCGATATGTATTCGAATAACTTTCTATATTTTATGTTAAGTTGTACAAAAATTATAATTCTAGGCCAGGGTTGAATGAAGACTTACTGACCTATGGAATTTCCAAGCTGTTAACCGTCTATTCTGCTTCGAGAGATTCCCATCCTGTCTGTCTCAGATCTTCTACTCGGTCTAATGGAAGTAATCCTTCCTCTCCGAAACTACCCTTGTCATTCTCCTCTGGACATTGGTGGACAATCGCCATATTTTAACCCCAGAACTTTTCATGCCATAAATGTAGTGCTACACAGGTGTCTCTACCCTGTACCTCTATTCGCATATCACTGGATCACATCAAACAAACTTCTCTTCGAGCGTTTCCCGCGTTTATATTAGACTCAAAGTCATCTTTTACGGCTACTCGCTCAGATTGGCCGATATGTAAAATAGGAGACAATTGTTAGATTGATGAATTACTCAGCCCAAAAGTATACATGGAGTGAAGTAATTCCCTCACAATATTATTTCATTTTCTCTTCAAATAGTTATTGTTTATTTATCATTCCTAAGATTTCATACGTATAAAGTTTCCCTCTCTTTTCATTAAGCGTAAGAAAAGTTGGATACAATTTTGCAAGTATCCAGTTCTGGTACTTCTACATCGAACTTCTAGATCTGTATATTTTCGAATAAACCATATAAATTATGTAAATCATCATGAAAACACCCGATGATCAAAGACGACAGGATGCCTCCTATATATTCCAAATCGACGAGAAAATTGGCGAAATTCGGGAGATTCGCGTTAATGTTAATATCTACGAAAGACGATGAAAAAATTATATTTTATTCTAACTTGTTTGCTAGAATACTACCTACATTAGATCCTTGAGGGATTTAATCAATGTTTATAGTGAGATACTTGCGGTAAATAATAAATCAATATGGGGTCTATTGTTCTGCCAATATTATGTTATTTTCGACTTAAAAATTATACTCAAGCTTATGCGTAAATGTATTGTATTGTAATATGCCAGATTGCGATACACAAAATATACCTTTCTCCTTTTATCCTTGGGAATACAGAATGAATAGTTACTATGTGGAGGGTTTCGTCCATTAAACACACGAGAGTTAATTTCCTCCAGAATCGTAGGTATGTCTAGATTATTTAAAAAAAAAATAATCAATAGAATCAGAGAGATCAGTATTTAGCCATTAGTAATTTCAAATAATTTTATGTCTGAAATCTGATTTAGTACTTTAGTAATTCATATAATAGAATAAATGAAACTACCAAAGTTTAAACAGCAGAGACCAATTGATGAACAAAGATACCAAAAGTTGAAAAGGGTGTTAAGTTGGCTATTCTTAAATTACTTTAGGAAATTCCGAAAGTAAATAAAGATCTGGTACTTAGACTACTAGTTTAAATTTTTCACTAGTTTAGAAATGAACGGGTATTTGAGCGATTGGTATCCGAACACTTAATACAGTAGGATGCAAGTTCCATATAAATGATTCCGGTAAGGTGACAGCATTTCAACTTTTCTCATGAATTACTGCAATAAATCAGCAAGTGTTACCAGGATGCACCTTTACACAAGATAAGAATTATTAGAGAAATATAATATCGAAAATCAAATCATGTTTAATCATTTAACTCAGAGTTGAAACGATTTTGGAAGACAGAAAACGCTATACGCACATCCTGGTACATGGACTTACCACATACTGCAAGAAAAACCTGGGAAATATGCAAGTAGTCGTTTAAAATTTTTTTGCTGGAAATGATGCGTTTCATGAACACCCTAAGGAAATAGACTTAGTGGACGAAGTCCGAAGTGGACTTAGTTGGAGATAAAAAATTCTTCTTTTCTTCTGTTTTTCCGTAAAACTAAAATTTCTTCCATAGGAAAATTTCATCATAGAGAAATAGGAGAAGAATTCACAGCACCGAGTAACATCTAAAACGTCAATTTGAATTATTGAATGTTACTGAATTTATGATGTTTCAAGGTTTTTGAACTCATGAAAAAAACTATTGTTGGGTAGCGATATTTACCTTGCGTCCGGACAGGCTGCTTTGGTTCAATGTTTATTTACGAAGAGAAAGTTTAACGAATGTTTGAATGAAGAATCAAATTCTTTTTTGACTACAGAAATGGAGAAATTACATTTGACCCGAATCCCATAAATATTTAATTTCAAAATAATTCTAGGTAATCTCCTCGATCCATATTCAAAATCGTTAAGTTTATTGAATGTAGGAAATGAGTTGAGATTCCTGACAATCGGTGGAGAAGTGAAAGTCAGTTGAGAATATTTCAGGAGCAGATGTCCTCATAAAACAAGAGGATATAATGAAGGGGAACATAAAGAAATTAATTTTTAAGCAAGAGACGGAATGGCAAGCAATGTGAAGTATTATAAAAGATCTCTTCATTGGAAAAACGATTTTTAGTGGAATGAAAATTGTTACCAAAAAAGTGAATTGAGACTGAAGGAAGAAAGTTCAAGATAAAAAATATATTTAATATGAGATAACTGTAGTTAATAAGATGAGTGGATAAGATAAGATAGATAAGATAGGATGGAAGATGCAAGATAAGATGGAAAATACTATCAGAAAATGAGGACTGACGTTATCTCTACCGTGAATAAAGGCACAAATGAGAATTATGGAAAATCTGTAACTGTGACAAAGACACCGCAATAATAGTATGGACATCTGGTTAGCCTATAAATGAATTTCTATGATCAGTTGTGGGTTTACCGAAAAGTAGATGTGAATATAATTTCCTTTCAACTTTTCACTAGATATAATGAATCAAACAAATCAGTACAAATTGTCATCGTTAGCGGATTAAATGAACATACAACAACGAAGATAAACAGGATTTTAGGAGAAGACAGATGTGTGCAACCTTTAAGTGAATAAATGAGGAGGAAAACTTAGATAAGGTAAGATAGCGAGGTAGGGACTCTCCGAATATCCATAGAATTTTCTCAGCCAAATTGCTACTTAATCCCTTCATATATCCTGAAGATATACACAAAAGACCATGCTATTCTGAGAAGAACTAAGAAGAAGTGGTACATTATGACATAAACCTTTCTCAGAAAATGGCGTAATACGAATTGGAAATGATAAACTAAAGCCGATTCTTGTGCAAATGGAATCAGAGAACTCAAAAACAGTAAGAACTGATTCCAGGCTATGACTTATGTACATTTCCTAATAGATTTTGCAGGTGGAGTAACTCTCTGGTGGCAAGTTTTAACCAGTCACAACAATCACAACTAACAGCGTAAAAACCATAGAGAAGAATCTGTCAGAATTTGAATGAGAACTATATAAGAAGAATCAGGATAAAACTGTTCGTAGCTATTCATCACAGCAGGAAACTTATGATGGTAATGATTTATCATGTGGAAGTAAAATAATATTTATTTTTCTACACATTGCAAAAATATCCTCATTCCAGATCGTCTACATGCTGTATTCCTCGAAGTGACAATTGAAATTACAGCTCTGAGTTTACATTAGTTTTCGAATACAGTTTACAGCTATCTAACTGACTAGAAAAACAGGAACGTAGTTTTATTAGAGCAGATTTATCTGGAGAAGTACAGGAAATTTTACATCGGTTATAACAAGATATTTTCTAAGATTAACTTGTCTAAGACCTGCTAACTACTGGTATGTCATGAAGAAACTCGGTCGTTAAACATCAATTCATAGATCAAAATCCAAGTAGATAAGCACTATTTCAATAAGTAACCGAAAAGGAGAAGCGGTATACTGCTGATTTTTCATGGATTATGAAGAAGATAATATGGTTGAGGTGATCATGAACTTGTAACAATGTTTATAAACTGTCAAATGTGAAGTTAAAAGCAAATAATATACATTGAAAGGTTCAGGAAACCAAGAGATTGATTGGACCGGGAGAGATGAAGTATGGCAGACCTCCATCGATGGGCTTAAGAAAAAAGCGTGGGTTGAAATCTGGAGGAAGGGTGAAGAGGCTGAATTTTACGCTGACATGAGCGTATATTCACCGCTTGCCTCCTCAGGTATCGATCTATTAGTGTCAAGGATTCAGTATTTTAGCAGTGAGCAAAAGTCATGTAAAATAGATCGACTCAGGGAAAAACAGCTTCTAAGATGTTTGTGAGTTCTACTGTACGTAGATATATGCAGAATTTCGGGATTTCTGATTATCAAAAGTGTTAAACTGTAGCGTAAGTGTTAAGAAAGTAATTTGTCCACGAAATACGATCATAAAGTATACTAAACTTTAGTTCCAAAATCTACAAGAAGTAGATAGTGTGTTCACATTTCAATTTCACGGTGTTAAAGAATCATGAAACCTAAGGGTTAGTAACTTAAGTATTCGTAGCATTGTTTACTTGGCTCTTACCTTCGACTTCCTTTTCTGTTTTCATTGACAAATACGTAACACTGGTTTGGATCAATTCGTCAAGTTCGACTCCGGTGATCATGACGTTCGACCATCCTCTAAACCTTATCGACCTTGGTTTAAAAGGCTTTTTTTCCTCTCAGGATTGCTTAATGAGTATTGCCTGCATTCTAGAAAATCCCTTCCATCCAGTCCCAGTCACGTATAATATTTTCACTTCCGTAAGATCCCCTGGTAACAACTAAGGGATCGTCCTTAAATGATGTAACACTCTGTGGGGGAGAAGACTGGATGACACCGTATCACATTGTGTATGCAACTCCAAGGGGCACTTTGTGATAGAGGAGAAATTCCAAAAATGCTATGACATCATTTAAGAATTGAGCAGAGTCGCTATGACTTTATCTGGAAACGGAGTGAGATTGGGCTGCGTGATAGCTTAATTAGTTTACTGTATCCGCCCGGAAAGAGAGTATCTGCCTTCGGGTCACGTACGGCTTTTTCTCTTCCAATCATTTGATTAACAGACTTGAATAATTTTTAATGAGAGAGAAATTTCTCGATTTTCTCAGAAATGCTCTGAATTAGTGTGACTGAGACTTATGAGGAATATCATTGGGTAATATATTCGAAGCGGTATCGTAATTCCTTGTCTATCTGTCGTGAAATCCAAGGAAAAGGAGGATTGATCGTATATTTTATATGGTAGAATAGCTAACTTATTTTACGGTCAATTTTGAGGTAAGTTAAGGAAAATCGTAAGTAAGATTTATTCACCAATCGTGTTAAGATTCGATATTTGATAGATATTCAGATATTCGGCCTGAGTTCGCATTCACTATTGTCAACAGATTCATTTTTTTATAGTTTAACATTTTTGTTTTTTATTTTTTACTGTATTCGTAGGTTATAAAACATCTTATATATTACGTGCAAAAACAAATTTCAAGTGCACAAAATACATGTTTACGGTACTTATTTCTACCAACTATCAGGTGCATATAAATGACAACATACAAAATCACTAATGTCCATGCAACATTCATTAACGCACAACATTAGATGAACCTTTAGCAAAGAGTTCCACTATCAAATGTTTACATTTCTTCCCAACCACCAAATTTATGAAACAATGTATCATTATTATTACAAATTATTCACAGTACGTGTAAACACATTTTTACTGTAATAAGAACATTCTACATCTTTCTTTAAACTCCTTGGTATTTGGGAAGGGCTTGATGACCTCTGACGTAAACATATTCCAATCTGAAGATGTAAGAACTTCTTACGAAACAGGTAGCCTATATTAAAAATCCGTGGAAAATTACAAAGTTGTATAATTTATATTCCATTCTCTTGCCCCTCTGCGAAGAAAAGAGTATTTAGCTACTTTAGTTATTTGTGTCCTAAATTCCACGTTCTTTTTATGATTCCCATGCGCAACATAATTCGGTTTTTCTAATCCATTTTTCGAGATAGGCTTATATTCGGAATATCTTCGCCAATAACTGGTTTGCCTAAGTAGCTATCTACTAAAATACATCGATGAGTAGTGAAGGATGGATTCCATTTATTTTATATACCCGATTATCGATCAATTAAAGAATTAAGAAATTTCTATTGAAAAAGAATAATATACTTCATACATTAGGAGATAAAACATATGTGCATGGTATATTCATAACGATAGAGTTAAATTCAACTTCCTTAATGGAAACGGTGAGGTATAAGGCAGTCATCTAAGTCTCCAGTAAGAACCTCTTCCATATTCTTATTCAGTTGGTGTTTCTTTCATACAAAACCTATTTTAGGAATCGAAAAGTAGTTTTTAAAAGTTACTTAAGTGCTTATGACGTCTATCATACAAAATATTTGTTTCTACCAATTAATTTAAAACAATAACATCAACATCCGTGACATGATTCATGATTGAAAATGATAGAGAATAAGTTTGATACAAAGTATGCAAGGAAACGGAGTATCGAAGGATGTGTAACGTTTTCTTATCTACTCACCTAAAACGTATAAACTGTGATTTATTTTATCTCTAGTGATCGTGGATTTTTTACCCAACGTATTTCTATCAGCAAAGTATAGTTGTAGATATTCACCGATATTTTGTATCCCACATCTTCAATGAAATACGTATTGTGATAAAGTTGAATCGAAAATTTCGCATGCATATTTTGAGGTTTTTGTCTCGGAAAAAGTCGGAGATAATGAATTCTAAAACTTCTCATTCTAAATACAAAATAATTCACTATTATATCTTATTAGTTGAAAATTGCACTCCGATTATCTAATGATTAATCTTTACTGAACGTACGTTACTACTAAATGAATAGTAGCATTTTACGATCAAACATGATCTAATTATCAACACACTAGCTCACGTATTCACACATCTTTTGTTACTATTAAGCGTTGTAAAAGACTCACTCTTTTGATAAGTTCTATTTTCGTGGCCGCAGCTAAAATTAGGCTGGATGCAAGGATATTTGAATATCACAGTTATTACGGTGTTTTAATTTCCAGATAATTTCACACAGTATGTGAAATGGGCTACGAATCATTCTTTCATCCACTTTTAGGAGTGCGCAATTTTTGGAGGCAAGATGATTACATTTCGACAAATACAACCCACGTTCAGATATGACATATGTCTTTCGAGCACTGAAAAAGGAGTTGGATAAATTTGTTTCATCGTCATATAAGAGGAAGCTGGCGTGGGATCTGTTGTTGTCACGAAATGAGGAAAGTTGAGTTATCATTCATACTTCCAATAAAATTCCAAATAGTTACAATGAAAATTATAACGATTGCTAAATTATGTTTTTGATATGAGATAAAGGAATCCAAAAGTCATCACCGATAATTTTATTTTGGATCGGAAGTCCCTCCAAAATGTCGATAACCAAACACCAGTCCGACAGCCTTTTGTTTTCTGAGGACAAGAAAAAAAATTTCATACGTGTTCTACAAATCAATCTTCACAAATCCTATAATTCAAAATATCCTCTATTGTTGCCTTACGATAGGGCGTTCCAGATTACTATTCATTAATGACAAATTATGTGGGAATCAATCCTATGCATTTTTCCGCACTGCGAGAATAACCTCATTCCAGGTCATCAATCTGCAGTGTTCCTCGATCTGGCAATTAAAATTACGATTACGTTAAAATAAGAAGATATTAGCTTTCCGCTATCAAACTAACGAGAAAATGTGGAACGCAGTGCAGTAGTTTCTACCTCTTCGTACTTCATTTTGAAATTTGAAGCAAGAATAGATTCTAATATTCAGTGCCAATTTTGTCATGTATCCTATTATCCCAGAGTTATTTTCTTTACTTTTCATAAGGTTGAACTCTAAGTCTGTTTCGACGTAGTACATTTTACGCAATAAAAATTTTGTTACTAATTTATTTAGGCATGAATATTTAGTGAATTTTCCAAGAAATAATTAGTGGATCATTTGTTTTCCTTTCATGCATCCCCATGGTTTCCTGAACTTATAATCACAATAGCCTTGCGTTTGCCATAAACCTCAGCAAAACAAAGCATACAAATATCTCCTGTTAATCCTTATGATAGCATTCAAAATTCCATGTGTCACTTGATCACTTTATCATCCTTAATTCAAAAATTTCCCCTAATATTAGCTAAATTTCTATGCAATAGTACTATTAAGCTAAGAAGTTAGAGTAATTGTGCGAAAGCATTCCCTTGACGAAGAAATTTTCAAGAAGCTTATTATAAATAATTGATTGTAAACAACGATTTCATCCTGAATCATTCACAACTTTTTTCGCGTAATTCTGGTTAACACATCATCTACTTATCCGGCGAAAAATTAAGGTATTGGTCCCCCTGCGACTTTGCCCACTGCATGCACTTTCATATATGGTCAATTTATAGGACGTCCTGGACAGGCATGAGGATTTCAATTCACTGACGAAATATATCGCATTAAAATTCTACCGTAGAAATTACTAAATATTTTCATTACAAGATGAGTGCTGCCGAATTCCAAGTGTGGATATTTTTCTATCGTTTAATATTCTATTTTTGTGATTGATGTCTTTCTTTTATTATTAGATGTTTAAACTACGGCTTAAAAAGATATACGACGTACAGCCGTAGGGAGGTTTTGGTGGAGAATCTCTCCCTAAAAGGGTGAATACAAGGGGCATTAGAATGACCCTAATTTATGACTATTATTTCGTGTGATTGCTTATTTTTAGCCCTGAATACAGAAAAGAATGGTATCGTCAACAAAATCCTGAAAAATCGGTTTAGAATAAAATATCTGGAAGATTTTCACTTTGCGTAGTACTCGTTTCTTTGCGACCCAAAAAGCCTCAATGTGGATTAAATAAATATTTCATCAGTAAAATACGCGAAAAATTATGCAGGTTGCCCATGATTATACATTTGGAATCTAGAACTATCGTGGATTTAAATATTTCATTGGTTATTTATTTATTGAAATGCAATTCAATCACGTTCCCAGTCTTCCAGAAGTAATGACAACGACCCCTAGTCTCAGCAAAGAGTTCAACGTCGCCTTGTATTGTTCTATAAACCATGTTGGATAAGTTTATATTTCGTAAATGTAGAAATGTAGAATGCTTAAAGGAGAATTTAAAATATTTGGTCGTAGTTATATTCGTTGACCGGAAATTGGAAAGGATTTGAAGTCCGTCTTCACAAAGCGTTTGTTCAATGGCTATTTAATTGCGTATCACGATCCACCGATAAATGTTTCGAATTTCATGCCTTCAGCACATCACTAACTTCCGATGAAGTGGACAACATCAAAGTAGAACACAATTTGGCAACTTCCAAATTAACTAGCATCCTCCGAATCCGAGAGGATGAATTTAATTTCGCTTCCATAATATTTATTTCATCATCGCGGAGCTTAATCATGTTTCAGTACCTTTTATTAGAACGTATTAATACGCTGATTAATGTAAACGTGCAGAAATTCCTATCGGGTTCTCGGGCGGGTGATCTGTGCGATATCCACTGCCGTTTCGACCACAAACTACGTAGTCATCTTCGGAGTGTTGGGAATGCCAATCGGTCAAACATATTTGTTTCCCAAAGAGGGTCTCTCACTTCAAATTTCCTAACTTTTCACGATTTAAACACTTAACTTCTTCTTTGGTCGGTATTACAGGCATTTTGGTTGTATCGGAACGTTATAGCTTTAAAAATATGGAATATATGTAATGTTCTACGCAATACTCCCTTACGGCTTTATGTTATTTTTTCGCCTCATTCTGAAAATGAAACGTTATCTTAATTATCTGTCATTCTTTCGATTCAAATTCGTTTAATCTCAGCGCTCCTTGTCTGAAGAAGTTCTCCGCTGAGTAAGTGGATACCACAAATTCTCTACCTCTATCCATCACTCTTAGTATGATTTTCCTCTGTTGACAATTTTCTTGTGAATATAGCTCCATATAACTCTTAATTAACTTAAAATCCGCCTCATCACAAACTCTTATTCGTCCTTTAAATGCAGCCGTACGGAGATTCAGACGCTCTGACGATACCTAAGAATTTGCAATCAAGATTTTTGAAAATCATATATAAATAACACGCGATTGATAATCCTTGAATTTTAATTCACTCGATGGTAGATATGTTACATTTCGCGTACTTTCAACCCAAACGTACAGTATTTTCTCTTGATTCTGATTAGCAAATGTGAAAAGTTCTTGATTCTTCTCGTTTTGAATGCTTAATTACAGCTTTTTAATGATAAAATTGGAAGATTTTGCTTTCCATTGTTTTCCAAAAGAATTCTAAGTACCAGAGTTGAATGTTTATTTATAAATAATGGTCGGTTCGAATTGTACGAGATTTTCTGTAACTGCAAACATAGTAGAATTGTAATCTTCATTCCGTAATATCACTTGTCTGTAAATTAAAATATTAGGCTATGTCATATGGAGTTAACTACATTTATTCTGAAGTGAAGGATAAGTATTGCGGTTTTAGAGGAAATTTATCTTTAAATATCGATAATTCCGACAATAGTGGCCCAATTCAAAATAATCCAAATGCGGTGGAAAGACGGAAAAATCATATTTACAAAATCACTTTAACCAACCTAACTCGGTATTGCTATAACCAAGTGTTATTTATTGCATTTTGAAGAAATTTAAATCGGCAAAATATTACAACTGCCTTAAAAATTTTTCTGAGGAAAATATATCAAACTTTATATAGTACACCTATAGTTTATGAATGGTGTCACAAAATAATTTAGTTTAGAATTTCGATCATTTTCTTTTATGTACCTGAAAATTATGCAGTTTTCTCTATTTTAGTCCGGTCAGTAGTCTGGAGAAATCGACCGAGGCCTTCAAACCGGAATAGACAAAACCAAAATAGTACGAATAGCCTAACAGAAAATTAAAATTAATGAGTTTATTTCCTTTTATTCAGAAAAGATCTCTAAGTCAGAAAAAAATGTATCTCGCCACTTTCATGCTTCTAAGCCGTGTTCATGAGGTTAAAACGCAATTTTAGAATTCTGAGAGCCTATGATGCTGAAAAGTTTTACTGGTATGCAAAGTGGATGGCTAAGGCCTTTTGGACACAATTCCAGCTGTTTCCCTTGCGTTTTGGTAAATAAAGAATACTAGATTTGGTATTAGTTTTTAAAGACCATGTGAAGGTATAAATATTTCGATGGACGTATCTTTTAATTCGTTACCGATGTGATATCTAAAATTAGAACTATAATTTATAATAAACTATTCGGTTGTGAGTGAGGCTATTTCTTCATGATATGTTTATGTCTATTTTATGTATGTATCATTCAGACAAATGTATAAAATAAAAATTAATGTAATATCATTCATCTGAGATTTCTACGTCACTTTAATGTAAGACAGATTTGTAATTTCGTGGATGTTTACTAAATTGGTATGGATGGCCGATCAAGGACGAAACCAAATTTACGTTTTAATCTCACAGAGAAAGTTCTTGAGATCATAGAATCGCTCCGATCGGTGTTTGTAAACCTTTCCGACATTGGATACGATTTCCAGAATTTTCTATTCATTAATTACTCGAATGTAATCTCGTATAAAAATGTTTCTTGGAGTTATTATTTTATGAAAATAGAACGAAAGCGTGGTCCTGTGATGATGAAGCGGATCTTTGACAAGTAAATATCCTTATCGTAATATATTCTTTACTCCGGGATAAAAATGTTGCGTAGTTGCTCAACATGGAGTTGAAAATTCTGTCTTAAAAACTGAGCCACTTCCTGGTTATGAAGATAGAAATATTAGCTCAGGTAATTTGTATCCTCAAATTGAATTTTTTCAATTTCTAGCAATTAGTGATACATTGTTGTTGTAGTAGACTGCGCAGTTGAATCTCGGACCGGTCTAGTGAGAACTTAAAACATCCCATGGCTGGACTCCTACATTACATTAATTGTAGCTCGAATGAGAAAATAATGTACGTAGCATGTTTAATGCACTACCTAAAATCTTCTTAAAAGCGTTTAGAGTTGTTCAGTTTTCGCAAATTGTACCTAGCGTAATGATAACGGTAAATATCGCGATTTTAATCCTATAAAAATTATCGTCTTATGAAGAGAAAAGGCTCGGTTTTAAAGGTGAAGGTCGTATGAAGTGAGAAATCGCAGTCTAAAGTTCGTGAAAGGCTAAGAAGTCCGTTTTCCTCTGCGAGCCGCATTTGCCGCTGAATTGAATCGCCGCTCAGCGCGGAAGCGAGCTCATTCGACCGTCGGAGATTTATTCGGCGCTCAAAGAAACTCAAACTCTCGCAACAAACTTTTTCGCTTCAGGAACCGTTCGCAATCGGAGGGTAACTCTTAACTGCGAAAAAACTCACTAATTATAACTCCCTATCGGTATGCATTCACAGAAAAACAAACCTCGAAAAAGCCGCTATTTCCGCTAAACGGAAAGATGATCCCAAGTCCCCAAGGAGCGTTTGACAGCTCAAAGGCAGCTTACCTCTGAGGGAAAAGGTCCTTATCGTAGTGGGAAGAGGATGTCGCGGTCCCTTGGATCACCACCGAATGCCCCGTCAAGTCCAAAGTGTAACTCTCTTCAACACCGCATAGACGGCTCTGAGGTGTACAATGCAAAATGAGCGGAAGACAGCGCGCCCTCGTGGGAAATCAATCGCCGTTGGCGAGGAGTCGAGCCAATCGCAGGGCCCATCGAATGGCACGGAGGGAGGGATTAGATTGTCCCACATCCACTGCCGCTCGCCCTCCTAATTGCCCTACCGAAGATGCTCAAAGGAATGGTAAATGAAGGGATGCGCCCCTGACACTTCTCGATGCCGTCAATCCGAATCGATCAGGAAAGAGTGGTGATGGCGAAGCAGTACTGCGGCTGTCGGCAAGTGGATGGACACTTGAGCGAAGCCCTGCCTCTCTTATGACTTTTCCGCCCACGGTCCCTCTATCGCGTTCTCTGCCTTATTGACGCCGGAAAAATACATCCCCAATCACGGCGATAAATTATTTCTCTTGCGGGACGAATTCATATTGCGACGTATTTACAAAATCACGAGCGAGGTTTTTTATTTTTTAAGGAGGCGAGGATTTGCAAACTTGGCTGGTTTTTGTAAATGTGTCGGGAGGTTCGGTTGTGTTTGAGAGATCCTTATCGTTCCCTTTGTGTCTCTCCTACTTTCTAGAATGTTATTTTTCTCTTGCATTCACCTATGACTAAAGCCTCTGACGCAAAATTCAAGATGACTGCGGATTTTCAATCGCTACAAAATAAAATTAAAATAATTACGCTTAAAGTAAGCAGCAATGTTACTAATATTTAATTATTAATATTAAATGGTAGTGTGATAATTTAAATAATAATAAGTTAAGTAATTATCATTTCTTTATCTTAACAAAACAAAGGGAGCCTCAACATCGAATCATAAGAAATAAGACAATACATTTATCATATATTTCTCTGCAAATATCCATTTACTGGTTATTTACGTGGTTGATTTAAACAATAACAATGGAGGAACACATACAGCCAGAAAGTACCCGATCAACCATAACTCAAACCCGAGATATCGGCGTTGGTAGGCTAGAATTCCGCCATAGAGGTCGGCGAAACAGGACACTTATCGTAAAATTTAACTAACAAATGTGAATGAATTAAATTCAAACAAATAAAATGTAATCTATTTTTGGGCTACGAATGCCAAAATCAATGAAGAGGATATAGAGAGAAAAATAAAATGAATGGAAAGAAGTTAATGCTGTCCAATCAATTATCAAATTGAGAGATAAATTATGTGTAGCTATGAATTGACCAATCTCGGAAGAGAAGTACGGTTTCACTATTGTCCACGGAGTTGTTCTTGTATCACCTTATTTAATATGTAATTCCTAAATTACTTTTTAAGTTGTATTACTTTTCCGTGTTATCTAACATAGGAATAGGTACGTGTATGCCCTAATAGCTGATGTTATCCTTTTTTTATCAGTTCAAGTGTATCCTCTGATGTCAAAATTGATAATATTTTGATGAATTTATTATAATAAATCAATGTTCAATTTCTTGGTGAAAATACCAAATTCATTCGGAACAGAGTATCAATTTAATACTTGCAGATTATCAATTTTAATACCAACGGAGAGAAGTTTCTTCCATTTCTATGATGCTGAGATTTTCTTAGTTTCGTATCCATGTCTGTTGACCATTAATACTTTATGTAAACTGGCTGACATCACCGCATATTAACCGCAGAGAAAACGACCAGAGAGTTTTGCTCAAGCAATTACGCATTTAAATTTTGCACGTGCTTCATGTATAGCATATGTAATGTAACAGCAGCTCACTACAATAAAACCTGCAAAAGGCACTATTCAGAGGACCAAGGAATCGTTCCATAATATTTCTCGTTCTGGTTTTTACTCCTGTTAAACGAAATAAACCAAATTTCTGTTCAGTTCCGCTTCTCTTGTCTTACCAGCATCGAACCTGTTCGAACCCTATTTTTGCTACGATCACTTTTATATTTTATATTTCTGAGAGATTTTAAAAATTATTTCTTGCTTTTTTCATTCACACCAAATTACACTAAATTTCAGAATAAACTTCGCAATGATTAGTTGCAAGTCGAAGTTATTTCTTTTGTTTTTTTCCAACCTTTCTCCAATCCCATTTTAGTAAAAGGTGACTTAATGGGAACCAAAAATGGATCGGAATAAATATCGGTTTTTGGTTTGGGTTCGATGTCCTGCAGGTAACCGAGTGAAAACCACGTTATAGGCGGGGTAGCATTTTAACTGGGATGTAAAAATTTGAATCTTGCACGTTAGATAGCAAGGGAAAGGTTTTTGAGCTCTTCAATTTTTTACTAAATGCTTTACGAACGAAAAGAAATTTTGTCTAGTTGGTTTTATTTTCCACGGCTTTAGATAAGTATCTGGAGAGTTCGCTAAAAATTGTTGTGTAATACTGATATCCTCTAGTCATATAGTTTAAGGATATTCAGCTTTTTGGACAAATATTGCACCTTTTTTGTTGCCTCATTCTGTCAATTTTACACTCTAGAAGCGAATTTTTAACAATAGTAGTGAAAAGATGTCACACAATACAATCTTCGCAAGATTGTTCCGCAGCACAGCAAAGACTACGGTCCGGTTTATTTTCATATGTTTACAACTTGAGATTGTGACGAAAGGAAACATTAACAAGCGACTTTTTAATCTTCGATAATGGGAAAGTTTTCACTCTATATCAGAACTGGAACCGTATCCGACATTAGGATGAAAATGTTTCGATTTTGAGTTATCTTAGTTTCTCTCACGTTCAATAAGAATTTGAAAGCAAGAAAGGCAAAAAATCTCATTTGAGACAAGGTGAAGTAGCAGAGGAGAGAGAAGAACAGTGATGCAGATAGTGTAAATTATTTTTGGACTGGAAAATAAAGCAGAGGATTGGCTATAGCGGGTTGAAGTGCATTTAGGGACGGAAAATATCCGCCTTAGAAGTGAGTAATAGAGCGTCTTAAGTGATATTTTTATACGTGATTCGTGTGAAAGGGGCATGGACCGGAAGAAAACCTCGTATTAACCGGGAACATTTTAAACGAGCTTTCATGTTATCTCATAATTATCATCAGCTGGTATTTTATGCAACCCGCACAACACAACGGTATTGCTAATTGCATATCCAGTTAATCTCCGAAATGATATCTGTACAGCATCATCGCGCGTACTTTAAACGTATAATTGCTGTTGAAACTTGCTAGAGGTTTCAGGAGCACATATTTTCTTTAACATAGTGGAAAACTTGTGATTAACTAGTTTTTACTTCGAAGTTAAAACTTTGCTTTTGCGAATCTATCAATAAAAAACTGTAAATTTAATATTTTATATAACAACGTCCGTAATCTTTGGGTTTTCACCCGTTGTCACAATGGAGGGGAAATTATAAGAGTGAGATCGATTCGCTGAAAGTAAATAGATACAAATATTCGAGAGGAGAGGGGAAAGATTTTCGACACGCTAATTACTCACCAGTGCGCTGTTTGATGAGCAGGAAGTATGGCATTGTTTTTTATCTCGGATGTACACTGAGCTCAACTGTACGAATTCTTAACTCTGTTGTTGCACATCTCACATTTTATTATGGCTAACATAGCACTCATCAGTTACCGCTGTAGAAATAGAATGTATACTATGGTTTTACATATTATACTATTTCAAACCCAGTTATTGAGCTACGATCGCCCCTTAGTGAAAAAGCTCTGAAATATTCAAATACATATGGTAGATCGAAGTAGATTTTCTTCTTGAACCTCTGAAATTAACTGTAAAAGTCTTAGGCTTAACATGTTGTGCAATCATTAAGAGGCATAACTTTATATTCTCTTAAACATTGTTTATTATAACTGACTGAAATGTTGATTAAGGAATGTTCGCTTGTTCGAAAATTCGTCTCAATTTTATAAACTCCGTAAATCATTATTGGAAAGGAAAAAAGACACACTATTTTTAACGAATAAGAATGATTTGTATATATTTCTATGCTTAAAGATTATAAGTAAACAAAGATTTTATGATTGTCATGTTACCTCTCAGATAAAAGGTCATTCAGTACGAGTAGTATACATAAATTAGATTCTGAATGATTTGAAGAGTCTAAATAAAACATATGCTGGTAAACTTTATTTTTATAAGCCGCAAACTATACTTCTTTGGTAACAAATAACGATAACTGGTCTACGTGATATCGATCAGCACCAAAACATACAAACAGAATTTCTATAGAATTTGCCTACACTCCTTGAAGGTCGTGTCTTTGAATAACTTTCCTCTCGACGACTTGAGCCTTTGTTAAAGTCAAGACTTTCATCTCCTTCCTTTTTTCTATTTTATAAAAAACAAGGACAAAGTAGCCCGATAGTCTGTGTAATGAAAAATCAATGCAAAAATTTAGAGCAAGATTTGGAAACTAGGCGAAATTACTGCTATTGAATCTAAATACACTAAAACTAGAATTTTAAACGATATGATGGAATATTTTGGAGATTAGATTGGAATAACAGTAAATATTAGGTAGTTGTAGTAGTTATGAATGGATCGGTTACTAGTAACATATGACATGTTAATAGGTTATCCTCAAAAACTGTAAGAGCTCAGAATTTGATGAAACTAGATTAGAGCCAGGAGTGGCACAGAGAAACAATAGAACATTAAGCAAACAGATTTATTTTTAATGAAAAAAATTGATTGAAGAAGGAATGTTTAGTTGGCAATATTCTATCTAGGTCGGTGATTATGATAAATGTTTTTTTTCTTCGTGGATGACATATCGGGAAGGAAAAGCTGGTATATTGATTTTCCGAAGTACCGTCTATGAGAGCAGCGAAAGTAACAAATAAAACGTGTGAGATCATATAATGATATCATAGATGAAGAGTAGAATTATTACATTCATTTCATACTAATTTATATGCTGCTGGGTAACATTTCGTTGATGATATTGAGGAAGTTATCGGCAATCAAGTATTGCATGAATAAGAGGGCTCGGTTTTATCTATCCAGTTCTACAGCGCTTAGGATATATGATTCGATAATCCGCCACATACATTTCCGATTGCCTGTCCTCTGGTCCGTTGTAGGTCACAAAAAATTCTGTCCTTGATACACTACTCAGTTAACCTGATACATGGCACCATTATAGGAAAATTAACATACTACGGCTAAAATTTCTCAAGAGGGCTTGGAGATCTCAACGGCCGTTTA
Organism: Pachydiplax longipennis; assembly: GCA_036926295.1. Lineage (NCBI taxonomy): Eukaryota > Metazoa > Arthropoda > Insecta > Odonata > Libellulidae > Pachydiplax > Pachydiplax longipennis. The sequence goes on along the minus strand of JAVFKF010000010.1, from coordinate 17,630,296 downwards.
AAACCTGAGTGCGCTCAGAGAATGAAGAATCGAGCACAAAACGCATGCAGATTGAAGAGGAACTCCGGGAAAAGCCACAAAATTGCTTATTTCGAACGTTGATTTCAGTATCTTACATCCTAAAATAAGTTTAAACCGCTTATCCGGCAGTTTCACAAGAATTTTGTAGCAATTATGTCCAGAAGAAACAAGGTGTACCAAGGTTCCACTCTACTGTAGTTGAGAGAGGAAACGACATTTTTGGCTACTCCCATTCAATTAATGGAGAATAAAAATATAAAAGGAATAAAATATGAATATATATAAACATAAATTAACTTCAAACGAAAACTGGTATTTTGTTTCCATTTAAACACGAACAATTATTTCATATACCAGATGAGCGTGATTGATAGGTTCGCTCCTGCTAGAATAATTGTGAATTTCTCCTTCAAAATTACATTAAAGAATGAAATCAATATTGGCAGGCTTGATTTCGTAGAAAGCCATTGCAGAATGAGACACTTGGTAAATTTTTCACATAAGATATTCTCTGTGGAAAATTTACCAAGTGAAGTGTCTCATTTTGTTACATTAAAGAAATATTAGGAGATACTGAGATAGCCCTGTAACAAAAAGAAAAAAAATTCTTCGTTCACCATTTATATATTAGAGTTATCATATACTTCTTAGATATTTTGACAACTATCTCTGTATTCCCCTTTTATTTTACTACACACTTGCATTGTATCACTTCCGTCTAAGCCTTCTAGTTTAGTGCATGTAAACAAAAATCCTAATATTTTAATTGTGTTGATTAGCATATTATTGTAATTTAACATAAAATTATGTTGTATTATAATATAAAAATTCTATTTTCTTTATTTAATTCCTTTACATACATTATGTTTCTAATATTCTTTCCCCTCATTTTTTCATACATTCGTATCTTTTGATAATTATTTTATTTAACTTTAACTTTATGACGAGAGGAAGAGTTAGTTTAACCAACTCAGGCCTAACCTAGCCAAATAAATATTCATTCATATCTATTCTATTCAAAAGTAAAACGAAATTGCACGAAAACCTCGCATACCTGTGCATCATCTCCTTAAAAATTTATTGCTAGCAGCTTTGCTGAAATTTGAGGTTCATGATGCGTGATAGTTAAACAGGGTTAATTTTGATGGATTAATAGTATTCTCTCGATGAATATGAATCTAATAAACACTTGCTATCGGCAGAGTTTTCTTCAGCTGTCTCAGAACAAAATAGATTATCAATTGATCTTTCTATTGATTATAGCTTACCTAGAAAGAGAGAGAGATCCAGACGGTAAGCAAGTGAGGTAGACTCCCTCTTGCTGCAGTAATCAAGGGACTGTCGATACTTCAAATCAGAACATGTGCGTTTAAAACTAAGTATTATAAATTAAGAGATGCTAGTGTAATTTGAAATAGGTGGCAAATAAAGTAATATTGACTGATACATTGTATATATTAATTCATACAGTTTCATTTGTGATGTATAATTGAACATATAAAAATTATCGTTGCGATTAATATCAGAAAAAATAATATGCCAGTAATCGTCGCCGAGGTTTATTACATTTGAGTTGTTTGAGGACAAGTACAGACTTTCGAAAGAGTTTTTGCAGTAGTTATAAAGTCTAGAGGAATTAAAGTCGCTTAACTATCTTTTATGAGAGCCCACACGGGCAAATCTTCTGAAAATACATCCATAGTAACCTAAGAGGGCGCACCCATTACCAGCTAGAATAGGGATGGTGCATTCGCCATAAGTAGCGCATCGATTCCAGAGAAAACTTTAAGATAAATTTCTTTACGGAAATTACTTACCAATAAAAATATTTGCACACATAACTTAACCTACTACTGAATTGTAGAAAGTGAGCTTATTCTATTTTATAGAATATAATTGCAGCCTGATCAATGTCCGTCAGAAAAATGAATTGATTGATGCGTGAGGTGTTAAATTTTACTTCTATCGGCCACCTCTGATCTAAAAAGTATAAAATTTTCTTTCTTCCACATTCTTCTTCATGGCGTGCACAAATTAGTGAGCGAAACCGTTTATTTTAACGATGATAATCTAAGTAGCCACCCAACTACACAACGAAGCTTATAAGTGGTGCTATGATCCTTATATTTACTACGGCTGAATGCAGGAAACGGTTTGAAATTAAAGTATGATTAACGTTTTGGTCTCTATATTACAAAAGCAATGATGCTATGAAAAGCGGTAGAGATCGGGAACGCTCTCTCAGTGCTGTCTAATTTTAAATCGTTTTTAGATAAAAACATTTTATTAGGATTCTATTTGGGACAAGAAAGGTCTGCGGATATCGTATTTGGCAAAGTCGTCGAAGAGAGCGATGCTGAGCTCGATTCCCGGGAGGGGGCAACGTTCATCGGTCTTCACCCTGCATCTTGATGAATATGAGTAGTTCTCCGAATAAAGAGAAATCGGGACCGGTTTGGAAAAAATACAAAAACGGCGACTGAGTATGCGATGCGCTGACCACGTGTCACCCACGGTGAATACCCCCTGGCCTTTTCTCCAAATAGGATGTCGCGCCATGAACTTAACTTACGAGGACAAGGAAATTCCTAAACTTATGGAGTTAAATTCGAAGTGATTAAAGAAAAGAAATCGACATCTGTAAACGTCGATCATTATATATCTTAATTTCTAAAATCCTCTATCCCACAATTTCTTCTTTTAGTCCTGCACTTTTCTTAAGTTATTACCAACCTCCTCTTTCCTGTCGTGGAATTTTTTTTCTATGATCACGCTTTATTATATTTTCATTATAAAAATTATACTTTTTCTCTCTTGTTACCTGTAATTCTTTTTTTGTTGTAATTTGTATTCACAAAATCTGTACTTATATAAATTTCTATACGAATGAATATTTATACTATTATTCTGTTGCTATTCATGCTGCTTATTTTGGTGTTCTTTTTCTATTTGTTGGATACATATTTCTAGATTTTTATCTGCACTTTTTCTTTGCCCTCTGTTTATTCATCATTACTCGCTACTAGATTTTCCAATACAATTCGTTGTATACATACACAGTATTTCTCTGCAAATAATTAAGATTATCATCTTCATTATTTGAAGTATGCGAATTCATAATGTACCATATGCCATAGCATTACTTACTTTTCAATCAAAAATAATGAGGAGATATCTCTAATTACGTGGAATACCCTCTTTTAAATGAAAATAAATTGCATCTGCACTAATAATTACCCGCAAGGTCGTACGTATTTTCCATCGCATATTACTCCTCTTACTTAATAGCTGGATAAAGCCGTCGTCTCACCTTTGACGCAGAACTAAGCGTAGATTTAATAAAGGATTTGTAATGCAAGATGAACTTTAGAGATAAGTGAAGGGGCGTCAGTGTCAAGAGATGAAAGAAAGAGATCCCATTGAGAGAAGAGAGAGAAAATAAAAAAAAAGAGATCTGAAGAGGGAATTGACGGAGGCGACGAATCGTTTGAATATTAGAGGGGATATCTGTCGTTTGCGATGCAAATTGTGGATGCGACACGTGATAAGGGAAAATGGTGGCGCATATATACATGAAGAGAGAGTTATATTAATTTGAAATGAGGTTAGATACTATTTGCCGTTCTACGCTCTTTATCGTAACATTTCACTCTGCAGGAACGCACATGACGTTTTCTTTATGATATTCCCAATCACATGATGAATTGAATGGTATATTTGATACCTATGTATAGAAAAATCCGTAATATCACTCAGGCTTAAGAGGTTAACCTGCTCGATATGCGATTTTAACTAGGTCCCCGCCCCTTTTACCCCAAGCGATTGGTGAAAATACAGCTAAATATGGTGAAAATACTGCTTAACGTGGTGAAAATACCGCTCTTCTCCCCGCTTATAAGACGAATTTTCCCATTCCCAGATGCAACCTTCTAATTCCAGTACTCCAGTCAATACTGAAAATTGTTTACATTATTCTTCCCTAATTGCCTATCAAGGAAAAATTGCTTTATTGCTGAGCGAAAAATTACCAAAATTGAGAGACAAAGGAAATTGCTCTCTTTGTACCAAAAATATATGACGATAAGGTAACACAAGAATAGTTCTCGATAGGACTCTCTAGTTATTTTATTGCTATGGAAAGTAAAGCGATAAAAGTTTCGTTGAATAAACGTCGTCAGATTGATTCTCCTTGAATCACCTTAATAAATGAAACATTCCTACACGCCCACATATAACAGTCCTGTTTGTTGATATTCCAGCCGAAATATCTTATAGAAGTGACGGAAACACTTCCTCAAATCTTTAACTAAATCTTTCGCTGTCCTGTGGGTATTTTCTTGGGTATAAATTTAAAAAAAAGAGGATGTTTCTCCATCATCCTCATATAAGCTCAACTTTTTCCAACGGTACAGCCTCAGCCGATTGTCTCATTCTAAAGTAATTTTACACCTAGGCGCCACAAAGAATTGAACCCGGATCCACTTCCACGAAAGGTGAACGCGCTACCCACTTTGTTATCGTGAAGCCAATAATTAATAATAAGACCAATAATCTAGTTTCAGAATCAATCGTATCGAGTGTTCATGGGAATTAAATTTGGACTTTGGATCGCTGATAATTATAATTTTAAGAAAAAATTGTTTCCTCTGTACTTTGAGTGAGCGACTTGTCTCGTATTGTAATCGCATGTTTTGGCGATTTTGTCTAAGATTTGTCCTCTTACAATGAAGGGTATTGTATGAGTTAGAATCATATATTCCTAATGTACAAAATGAAAATTAGAACTCGAGTGTTAATGAATTACAGGCTGAAAACGCTTCGTTCGTCGAATAACAACGAATAAAATAATGAAAAGCAGATTTCTTCGTAAATGTCCTTGGTTCAGGCGTTCGAAAAAGGCAGGAGAGAGAGAGAGAATCTGTTGAAGGTATTCTCTCTTATCGCAAATAAGCCATCTCAGTTCTTTCCAATTACAATTCCCAGTCGAGCATGATAAGAATGAGGAGGAGCTTTTCTGGAACCACCACGAGTACTACGGGCACCTTGAGAGGCGAGATTTATAAATATGAAATATGAACCAAACCCACCTAATCCAGACCCGTCTCCAGATCTCCAGTCGCTCTGAGAGGGGAGGTTTCCGGCCGACTCTTACCAAATGCTGCGTAATTGCCAGAGCTCTCTCGATATTTAAAACTATCACTAAACACCTAACGTTTGTGATTTTGATGTATCGAATTAGTTTTGTCAGCGAATACGCTTAAACATCGCTTTTTCCCTTTTTTTCGGAGACTCGAAGCTTGTAAAAGTCTAATAATAATTAAGTCAACGGAATGGCGAGTAACTTTATGGAAGTTCATGACTATGAAGGAAAAGAAAACAGGAAACACTTTTCAAAGGAAACTATTACCAAGTTTAATAACTTTTCAATAGCACACACACAGTACTGTGATTTATTGCGGAAGTGCTAAGTTATTAAACTTGGAAATAGTTTCGATTGAAATGTGTCTCCTGTTTTTTTTTCCTTCGTTGTAAATGTCTACTTCGCTGACCTGATAAGTGTTTCCTTTTTATCACAGGATGTTCTGCAATTTCTCGTATATATTTCTATGAGAGACTGATTTTACCATTGTTTTAATGGGTGAGAAAGTCCTATTTTAGCCATTAAATCCTCGCTATAGCGTGCACCCTGGAGCGACTGCCGAATTTGCTTACCACCCTAACTCGACCCAAATTAATTTGAACATAATCCCTCCAGCAATGTTCCGGTGTGGTATTTGGAGAGTTAGCCCATTTTCATCGCAAAAACATCCGGAAGTCGTTGTGAGTAATTACCAGTAGATGACCACATTTTGTTTCCACGTCCCCCCTTCAACATAACTTTCTAGGTTAAACCTCCGAGTGCAGTTTTTCGCCTCCGAAGTGTCTTATAATGAGACCATTGAGGGGAAACTTTCCCTTCGCACCCTTCTTTCCCTCACGATTGGACCTCTGAAGGATGCCTTAACGGTCCAAACTCCCCCGTGAAATACTTACCAAAACTCTTCTTTTTCTCCCCCACCTATTCTTCCCCCACCCTTCAAATCATCCACTATTGAAAGAAACGACGTCACGAGGTGCACACTACGACATTAAAAGACAATCCGGCAAAGAAACCGCAAATCAACATATAAAGCATGCCCCCGATCCGCCACAAAAGATCCCACCTGCATTACGAACGTGACGCTTTTATCAATGATTCATCTAAATCCGGGTGAGACGTATAGGAAACCATCCTCTTTACCTTTACCTCCCTTACTTTTCCGTATCTTGTCAATAATAAAGTTAAATAGAAGGGATCGGAGGACACGTAAATGGAGTCATCTGCCAACGAAGCCGACACCGCTACTCTTCGACCCGCTTCTATCTTCGCCATCTCTCCCTCCACATGAACCAAGAATAGTACATTTATAAGGGGGACGAGATAAAATCCGCCGGCGTCTGCAAGCGGAAGATTCGCAGATAAAGCAGGTTTCCTTCTTCCGCAGCGCCCACTTCAACTCCCTCTAAAGCCTCCTCTTCAGATCTCTTCTTTTCCACTCCCCACCACCACTCGCCGTCTTCTCCCCACTTCCCCGAAGGGTTACGCACCAATCCTCCGCTACATCCTTCGCGGAACGTAATTGTAATTTTAATTTTATCCGTGAATATCGAGTGGGAATTACATCGATTTTTTTCGAAGTCCGGGTTAAACGTTACCAACTTTCGTGGTGTGGTGAACTCCGCCGTGGTTTTCGTCCCATGACGCGCTCGCTTCCGATTGCCGACGAAAGCATTTGTTGCCGAGTTGGTATCATTCCGCAAATGATTTTTCGAAATTGATTCGAAGGCTTTGGTGGCGTAAGGATATTTAAGCGGCCCGTGACGTTGTTTACGAAAAACTGCGACGCTTCGCCGATGCTTCCGTCACCTCCGATGGGCCTTTCGATCGAAGTAGTTGATGATTAATTCGATTAACAATTAAATTTGTTGAAATCTTTCATATAAAGCGCTTCAAAATCCGTAATTTTTTTTGTTTGTGTTTGTTGTATTTACTAAGAAAGAAAGAAAAAAAATAAAAAAATAGAAAAGGAAAAACAAATAAGGGGTTAATTGTAAGAGTGGCCAGCCTTGTCTAAAATTCGCCCTAGAGACGGAATTATTATTGTTAAATATCCATGTCGTGGATTTCAACATTACCTGAAATCGATTAACAATTTAATTTGTTGGCATCTTTTGCAGAAAAATGGGTAGGTGTGTATATGATCAGAAAGAGCTTCGAAATCCATTAACATGTCATGAAATGAATAATGAAACAAATCCTCATATCATGGATTTTAACATTACTTGGAATTCGAAATTTTGCACAATCTAATCAGATCCGAATTGAAAAATATAGCACTAATCATCACTTTTAAGTCACGCTTAATCCAAACGGTATGTGATTTTTAAGAAAAAACACCGTAGAGTACGATTAGAATGGAAATTGTTGTACATTATGGCGACCGACGATGAATGTTAAATATGATTATGGTGGTGATGAAAACAAACTTATTTTAGAATCAGTGATTATTAAATATTCTTGGGTTATGTGACATTATTAAATAGTCTTTTACTAGTCATCATTAACAGTTAATATTACTGCAATACACTGCCATAACTTCAGCATGGATATAAAAAAGTGTTGGAGATAAACTGCATTCTAGTTTTACTACTCTTCCTTGCTGAAACTACTCTTATCAGCTGTTTCCTATTCTTACAAATGCTCTCTGTTCTTGGTAAAGATTTCTTATCAGCTTTCTTTTTCTCCAGTCAAATCTTTTGTTTTTTTTGTTTACGTAGTTATTTAATTAATCTTGACTTAAAATACTGTTAAATTTATAACTCGGAGTTACTTTCTATTATCTATCATTCTTCATATCAAAGGAATTAATACCATTAAATTTATGAAAAATTTTAATCACACCTAAAAAGTTTGAGATTGATTTTTAATGATGATTTTTCTGATAGTATCAAGATACAGTTTCGTACTAACATTCTTTTTGTATTTCCATCATTTATTTACATTTAGTCATAGCCTATCATATTATCCGATAGTGTTTGTCTTAGGATGCTCGAATGGCAAGTAAATTTGGGAAATTTTTACCTGCCACATTAGAAATTGTGTTTGTAAAGATTCCTGTGTGGTAAATTATATGGTGTCTCCGTATTTTATGTGATTGTACTCATTATCGCCATAGGATAAGGAAAATAACATATATTAGGTGAACAATTCGAAGATAGTAGTCGATTGGCGATCGGTTCCGAACGGGTCACTTTTACCTATCATACCTTGTCTTCTAGATATGGTCACTATACATAGCACTCATAATCCATGGTTATACGTAATATTTACGAAAAGAAATACGAAAAATTCTTAATCTTGCTGTAAAACTGAATTTTCGGCGCCGACCATATCTTCGGAAACTCACATCAGAACCTCTCTCAATGTCAATTTACTTTCAGAGAATCAATACCACTTTTTTAGTTGCCTTTTCACAAAGTTGTACTATTACGAAGCCAACAGTACGCATAACCATCGTATACAACATAAAAATGGTTTCATCTTTTTCAAATAATTTACAAACAGTGGTATAATCACTCCACTGTAATCTCTCTCGTGAACATATAACATCTTTTAATAACATGTGAACATAACTTTATTGGTGAATTTTTAGAACGTCTTGGAATCAGGGATGTTCCACAGGACAATTGAATTTCTAATATGTTTACATTGATAACCGGTTTCATTCCCTTCAGGAATTTGCGAGCTGAGTAAAACTCATAATAAAGTAATAAAACTCATAGCATAAATATAAATCAAAAATAAAGGATATAAATTTGATATCCGGTCCATCTAAAACCTATATCAGGTCGAAGTATCATTCATGCGTTATTATGTATGTTATGTTATGCATATTAAGCGAGAATGCTTCGCAGAAGTAACTTGCGTTAACTTAATGATTTATGCAACCGGCAATGCAGATTTGTCATGGGGGTTGCATAGAACATTGGAAAGTTGCATATAATACATTGGAACAATGTAATCAAAATAAATTATCTATTTCTAAATGAAATTATTGATTAATCTATTTCTAAATGAAATTCAAGAATCCATCAGGGTATAAGACATATTGCTCTAAGCAATAGTATGTGTTAGTCATGCATTCAGCCTTTACACGTTCTTTTCGATGCACATATACCTCAAATAATTTTGATTAATGGTGGACTCATGATTCCAGTTCTTTCTCATTCTTCTGAATAAATTTAGAGGGAATAAAAGTTACGAGGTCATTCACAGCAATAAAACATGGTTGATAGTTTAATTTGTATAATTATTGACATTCATTAACTTCATCACAAACAACGAAGTTATTTCACACCTCTAAGTTTATGTGCCATTAAATCCTTAAATTTCAAAAATATATTACAGTTTGAGACAGAATAGTGCCTCGACCGTATTTACATTGAATTCAACAAAAGTGCCATAAAGTACAGCAGCGACAAAAGTAACTACGCTGAAACAGCAAACAGTTCGTTAATTGTCTGTTTCTGCAACACTTTTAACCTAATGCCTACTCCCTGAAATTCTTCTATGGTATTTTTGCAAATCAAACATGGTTGATTGCAACGAACTTCCGCTCATCACATTGTCACATGTCTATGTGTTAGTTTCCAGCAGCTGCCAGTTTCTTCTTCAGAGACTCCGGCATCTCTGGTGGTGGAGGTCTTGGGATTCCAAGATACACTTTCACAGCGTCGTAGATGAACCACTGTGCTGCGGTCAGGGTACCGATCATCACAATCCTGGGAGCCAAACCCTTCCACAATCCTAGAATATAAAAAAATCATTATATAATTAAGATACTGCCTGATTTTGACATATGAAGTACGATGAAACTCGTGCCTGTACGCCAAGATATAAAGATATAAGACTTCATTTAGAAGGATAGCAAATCTCACATTGATTCAATTCAATCAAATCTCCTTTCAAATAACATTGTCTTGTTGATGATATAAATAGTATCTTTCTCTTTTTCTTTACAGTGTTATTATATCAAAATTTCATTGATTCGATCATCGTATTGAATTACTATTTTAGGTATTTCTGGCTGTACTTCCTTTCTGGATAAATAATATTGCCATATCTTTGCAAGAGAAATTTTTCTTCTCGAACGGTGTCTTAGCAGCATTTAGTTAATAATTTTAACAATATTAAGATCAGATTGGAAGAATTTACTTAGCACGTTTAGGCTTAATTTTCATTTCTGTTTACACTTGGTTCGTCAAAGGCATAATTTCCCATTCTTGATAAGCTCGCGGAAAACTGTTAACTATTTAGCAATTTTAATTTGCTTTGAGAACTGTGAATGCTGGTTTCATTTAAAGGATTGAGATTATTTGGCTTAAAGTATCAGAATAGTTAGTCATGATCCGTGGAAAATAATGAACAAGGGAGAGTATTCTAAAATAATCTGTATCTCTCCTTGTTGAATAATTTACATTTCGCTAGATCTATTGAATCAAGAGACGTTTCAGAAAGGATTTTATAACTTTAAAATCTCGTGTATTACATAAATCCTTTCGCGGTACTTTGATTCGGTACAATGCCAATGAATGAAAAGTTGATGTGTTTTACAAGAGAGTGACACTAGCACCAGCTCAGAAGTTGTCAGAATAAATTTATATGATTACGCTTGACAATTCCTTTTTAAAGCATCATGTGTTTATGTAAAAAAACTTGGTGACCAAGCAAACGAATTTAACTTTTTTAACATTAAAGCACTTACCCAACCATCCTAACTTTTTGGCAGCTTCAAGAGCTGTTGATCCCTTTTCTTGGTTCAATTTAGAGACGACGGTATCGGCTGGGTGAGATACAATGGCGCAGAATACACCAGCAATGTAACCAGCTGCGAAGGTGACGAGCAACTGCTCTCCCTTTGTGCACTGGTCTCGTGGCTTAGGGACAACATGCCTGTGGAAATTATATTTGATTTAGAGACGGTGAAACGTGCTGTTTCGGCAGACAGTGAACGATTCCTTCGAACTTACTTGTACAATAACTCTACGGTTCTTTCAAAGCAGGCGAACTTCATCATTGTGTAGGGAATTTGCCTCATCCACAAAGGAACTAAGCCTTTGTAAAAGCTAGCCAGTCCTTCATCTTTCCACATAGCTGGAAGGGCAGCCCTCAATGTGCTTGCAAATCCTGGTTGAGTTTGGATTCTGACCTGCGGAAGAAATGGAAAAGGTCTTTCACTGATACACTCGTTACTAAACAAGTCAACTTTAGTTGAGAGGTGAAATTTTTAGATGAGATAAAATGGAGCGTGAGAGATTTTCCTGCGGGCGAAATTGTGGCCTGATATATGAAATCAATTGTAAAATCTAAAAAAAAATCCGTGATCGTGAATTGAACGCTCGAAACCTTGGGCGTAAGCGAATAAATACTGCGGAATAATAAAAGTTATAATTTCCTGCAATTCATGTGTATTGATTGCATACAAAATCTTCATCTAGACCGCGAAAAGTAAGACGCGAAAATCCTCATTCCATTTCAGAAACAAAGTGATTCGTTACATTAAAGTGTTTAGAGAATTATCAAATGCAAGAAATTAAGTAATCCCCTTACGTCGCATTTTCATAATTATCTCAAGTATGCGATAAAGTAGCTCATATTTTGTTAGCATTAATTATATGCAAGATGTTTAAAAAGCCATAAATAACGTGTGAGCACGTTAAAACTCTATAAACATCTTTGTCTTACCTATATGGCTACTCCGAAACAATGGTTATTTGATTAAATTTTATATGATCATGTAAATATTTTTTCATATTTTTTACGTACATTTAGCGTTTAAAATGCAATAAATTCAAATATAAATGGAATGCGACAAATGACATGACAAATTGTACATGGAGTAACATAAAAGTGTCATTAGATGTATGAAAACTAATAATTGAGCAAATTTTTATAGGTATGAAAGAAAGTTTTCACGGTATAATAGGGCGACAAACAGGGCCCTCCTGAATCTCTCTAAACTTCGTTGTACGTCTCTGAAAACTCCAGGAGCGATCAAATCACCTGGCAGATGCCCTACCACTTAGACACCAGTAGGGGAAAAAGAAACGACTAAAACTGTCTGAATACAACAGGAGTACAAATGAAAAAAACGACCTGAAATCGCGATTAAACCGCAGAATGAAAATCATAGCAAGAAAGTATTGTTTCTGGTACTGCTGCCAATTATTGTTAATATACATTGATTCGTACCCCGCAATGAAACCATTCATATATCCTGGTTCTTTCTCAGGAATATTAGCTGACCTTTCCAATTTTCCGGATTAAATACCAAAAAACATCACTCTTCGAATGGGAAGAGTGACTGACTGGTTCATGCCCATTGTAAATGTGCCCAATAACTTGTCTTAATATAGGATAAGTCCATCATCTCAATGGATAAAAAATAAAACCTTAGCAGCCTCCATGGGGCTGAGGGCGATGTCAGCGAAAAATTCAGCGGAAGCTGAGGCTGCCAAATACAGTGACGTCCTCCATAGGTAGGTGTTTTCTTCTCCCAGCATATCGGAATACAGGACTTTGAAAATTTCATAGAATCCAAACTTGCACAGACCCTGAAATACATATAAAATATTCGGTGTTAAGAAATTAACTTCCATACGTGTGGATCGATGTTGTGTCATAGTTTCAAGTACTTTTGAGAGTTCACTTACCTGCATTGAATAGCCGAAGAATGTTGGAGCCCAGCCTTTTCCAAGACCACGGAATCCATCTTCTTGGAGTGTTACCTATAAAAGGGGGTTCAATCGTTATATAGAATTAATTTTTCTTAGATATTCAAGATATATGTAATACTATTTTCGACAAAATTGGATGGTTAGTGCAGCCCTCATTGCGGTATTATCTTTGAATTACAAAACAGTTTTTTGAGAATTGGAAATCATTCAATGGAACATGATATAGTTTTGAGAAGAACTGAGATGGATCTAACTCAATTCTTCACAGATTAATATAGATAAAGAGCTAAAGAGATAAAGGAAATAAAAACATTCAGTTTAAACTTTTTATCTAGTTTTATCACTGTCGAAGTTGTACTCACGTAATCTATACTCGACAGTAAAAATAACGTAATAAACTTTTTATATTTTGACAATCGACCTATACTTTGAAAGGTAGATTAGAAAATAAGGAAGGTACATCCAAATTTCCGATTATGAAATACTTTAGAAGATTCAGATTGTTACAAAACTGTTATTTATTTCCACAATCTCTTATTCATCCCCATAATTACTCAATATAAATTGCCGCGTGATTTTATATTTTTCATTTACCTTGCTTACCATGCATTAATATATGAGGAGATTAAACTATAAAGATATTAGTGTGAAACAAAATTGAGACTAGTAGCCTCATTAACTCTACTATGGAGTTCATCACATCCATGCCTTTACCTTAAATCCGTGAAACACGGACTTGTACTTTGCTGGATCAACTTGAATACGGCATTTCACCAAGTCCAAGGGTACAATGGCAGTATGTGTTACACCACATGATATTATACCGCCCAAACCACAAAGGGCGAAGTATTTTGTTGAGCCAAACTCGCAGCTAGCACCCTCTGAAATGGAGAAAAAACCTTTTTCAGTATATTCAGTTACTAAAATTCATATATCTTCCTTAAGGAAACCTAAAATATAGGTGCTACATTTCAATGTGGTACTACATTGCTTCTCTAACATAAGATCGAATGGATCTTGCGTCAAAAATTAAGATGGTCGAAATAAAAGTGAGTTTAAATGTGAAGGGGTTATTTAATATCAGCATGACTGCAAACGCTTGTATTCAGAAGATATTTGAACATATTTCCATAGTTTCTATTTAACAGAATTTTCTGGACTAGGGACCACAAAAATTCACCAAAAATCCTGCTACTGCCTAGAAGATTATCTTTTTTGTACTCATTGTAAGATGCTAAATCTCATTCAATCTTTGCAAAATTTTGCAGAAATGCAGAGCTTATTGCTATCTCTAGATAAATCATGCGGAAATTTTATTCCTTTCCAAATGAGAAATAATCCAGTCGCTAAATAACATGGTATATAATATTTTAACTTAAGAATTCTGTAGCCGATGAATTTGTAGAGCATTGCGTACCAGAGCCATTAGCTTTGGAGATTGATAAATCGGAAGTCAATAAAGACAATAGTTATAATGTTCATGAATTTGTTGCATAATTTCAAATGTGGTATACTAAAAATCCTCATGCAGGGTATCGGCATCCACAAAAAACAGTAGTTAATAAACGATCGATAGCTCTAAAATTGTTGGAAGCTATTATTACTATTGTTGGATGAAGAGCATATTATTTTGTTTTTATTTTCTTTCTCTTGAAAATCGTACAGGATATCGAAGAGAAATAGGCAAAGTTAGGATTTGTCTAGGTTAAAGGGTCTAGGGTCTAGGTTTTGTTCCATTTTTGTTGGTGTCCTTCGATAGCAGAATGGCAGAGGAATAGTTATCTTGCATATCGTGTGTTAATGTGTACGAGATACTATGGTTAACGACGAACGTATATGACGACGTATTTGGTTGAAGACTCAGAAAAAATGTCTAGGGTCAAGACGAAGGCTTTGGTGAACGACGCTTTATAGTATATAATAACAAATCGAGTGGATAAAAATTGCAAAGGATAAAAAAATTTAATGTAAATTTTACATGATCAATAGGGCTTAGAAAGAAAAGGAAAGAAGAAAAAATCACGACTGCTGAAATGTTTCGGCAAAGTCAGGATCAGAGAGAGGGTTCCAGTAATGTCTAGCGTCCGGGCCACCCGTTAGAGGGTGGGGGTCAAATCTTTATAAATTACCTTTGCTATTTTGTTGACGGTAAACAGCATACTTGCAAGAAGTTTTGTTTTGTCGAGTATCACACTTTATTAATTAGCAAATACTCGAGTATGGGTAGAGGAAGAGGAGAAAGGGGCCCCTTGGAAATTTGCACCCGGGCACCCTTTGGAGATGCCGGCCCTGGGTAAAGTAGAAGCTCTAAATTAAATCGAAATAAATCTAAAGTTACCAAAGCTGCAGATCTATTCAATGACAATTTCATGCTGTAATTCAGAGAAATGAAATAGAGGCGGAAGCAAACGACCGAATTATAAAAAACTTTCTCGTGAAATATCAGTTTTATTAATATAACCTATTTTCGTAAATATAAACGAATAAAAGACATATAGCATATTTTTATAACTTTTAAAATGAGTTTTATAAGAATATATGATATTTACCACGGTTGTGGAGAGTAGGTGGAATGATCGAATCGATTTTTAGTTACATTTTATGGGAAATCGCGCCTTTGATAACGACAGCTTTGGTTAGTGACGAAATCTGGAACTGATTTCCGTCATCAAACAAGGTAATCTGTTCCAGATTTGTTTTGGGCAACCTTTCGTAACTCATTCGAACATTATCGAATATCACTATCAACGTGCACAAACGTCTGAGGCACCGCAACCCAAGCTCGAGATATCACATCACCAAGCCAGCACCATCTGGGTATCATTACGCGTATTATTAGATGGCGGTATCTACGAAATCCACGAATTTTGCAAAAATAGCTGTCTAACATCAGACGAGGAGAAAGCCGGATATGAGATAATTATCTTCATTATTTTTCAATACAATTGTTAAAAACACGGAATTTCATTGTATTTGCACCAATGAATTTTTATTGAGTTGAAAACAAAGTCTCGTCTAAAAATAATCACATACTATTATTATTAATACTTGCTACTACTAATACTATCACTATTAATTCTTGGTAAACTTTGAATTCTTGTTAGGAAAAGATTCTCTTGGCAACATACTATCTGAAGAAGTAGGAAAACCTGCTGCTTCTTTTGTTGCTATACAGGGTATTCATATCTTTTAATAATTATTTAATTTTATTTTTAGTTTCTTTTTAATTAATTTAGTTTGTAAAGTGAAGCATCTACAGAATTGAAGTTTGTAGTGGAATTGAATCTATAGGCTCGCAGAAAAATATTTATAGTGAGGAGTAGGGATTGTGAGGTAAATCTGCATGCCTACGGGCTATCTTCTATCTTCTACCGGGTTAAATTAAATTATGAAAATAAATTCCTTTCTAACAATTTATGAGGAAGACAAAATAGCCTTTATAAAGTTTTGATGGTTTCATCATGATAAATTCATCAACGGTGTACTTTATTTGTCAGTCACTACATGTAGAAAGATTTAACGAAATATGAAGACATTATTTACCTATTCCAATCATTTTGCGGGGTAATAAACAGCTGGGTGGAATTGATAGAATGGATGAATGTGCAAATTCTCCTTGATTTGGTAATAAAGTGAATTATTCAAATAAATTCCTTCTATTTCACACAAGTGAACAATCTTTATCAATAATTTTTGTGAACAATCTCCTAGGAATGTATTACATATAATAATGTATTATAGGATATATTATATGTAAGAATGTATTATAGGTGGTTACCAATTTTTATTTTACTCTAAAATGTTACACATAAGACCAACTATTCAGAAGAACTGCAGACTTCATTATTGAGGTACCATAAAAAAGAAGATAAAGTGCCTAAACAATGCAAATTTTGAGGGAGAACAGTGTTTAAAAAGTAAAGTGGGGCTATGCAGTGGTAGGATTCAGCCAGTTTGCACAACTATGTGCAAGCATAGAGGTACTACAAACTGCTCATTACAACAAGGATATGGTTAAAAGTTGGTAAATGAAATACTTCATTCTTATTTTATCTTACACTTTTGTAAAGAAATTTTTGATCCAGGAAAATAAGGGATAATATAAGCATTTCATATGTGGTATTCATTACATGGTTGCATTATGTATTTGCTTTACCTATTCCTAGAATCTTTTGATTCCACCACTGGGGAACTAGTATTGTTTAATCATTTTACAACTATCATATACAATAAAAATAAATGAAACTTTGAAAGGTGAAATATAAAATAAATCTGTATTTATTTGCAAAATCTATTTTGCATTGTCCTCATAGCTAATTTAGGAAGTATGATAGTAATGCCTGAGCATCATGGGACTGATGTTAGATATGAGACTGACTTCTCTGAAACCACCTTTTCACATAATTGACTGAATTCTCTGAAACCACCTATTCACATAATAGCAAGTATTTTGGTGATTCATTCATTGCGATGTTACAAACTGGTATGGTAACTGGAGAACTTATAAGCTATTTGGATCCAATGACCATAAAAACGATTGATGAAGGCATGACTTAATACTAAAACTGAAAAATAAATCATAATCTAAGGAACTAAAAAGTTAAGAAACATAACAATGTTATGTAACATGCTGGGAACCAAACAGTAACCAGGAGAATCCCTTTTGATTAAGTTACAGTATGTATGTCATCTCCAAATAATTTAAAAATATGTGATAATTTAAAAACTTAAGATGTTTTCAATATGCCTTTTCACCATTGTTAAGTATGTAACATGAAATAAATGCTAGATAAAGTAATGCAAAAACTGTTAGTGTGTGCATGTTAAACTTCCCTTGTATTTATTGCTCTTGTGGAATAATACCCAAGCACTGACATAAAATATGTTTCCTATCCAGTTCCACATAATCAATGTTAAGGAAGTTTATTTCAAGTTTGGGATATCAATATTACCAATATTTTAGTAGAGGCATGTTAAAAAGATAGAATTGTTTCCCCAAGGAGTACCTCTTGATTTACTGATGACTCTGAATAGTTTTTGATTGACTATAGTAGACTAAGAATAGAAAACACGATCTCTTGTTGAAATAGACATGGAAAGCCTGAAACATTTCTTGTAAATTTTCTGTTGTAGAAAAAGAATCCCAGCATTTGTATTTCTAAAATATTCCTCTCATCCTTGTGTTCCTCAAATAACAGCTGGTATTTTGGTGGAATTGGTTACATCCTATATTGAGTTAATGTGGACATTAAATGAAAGTGTTGTTGGTAGGTGTGACTTCATGGAAAGCCATAATGCAATGAAAGCAAAGACAGTACTTTTCCAAACTGAATTTATTACGAGGATTATTTGAGTTACAAAACTGGTCACATAATAAATTCAGTGTGGAAAAGTACTAAGTCTTTGCATTCATTGTAGACATTAAATTTTAATTTAGTATCAACTGCGGAGTGCAATTTAAACTGATATATTAAATTCAGGAAGAAATGAGCCTTGCAATTTCTATATAACACTGTGAGATTTACAAGGTTACTGATAACCTATGAAACAGTCATGCACTCAAAGTTCCCACATAATGACTTTGCACAGAGGTTTGGATATTACATTAGCAAACACTAGGAAAAACCTTAATTAGAAACAAAATAGGAAATCTAATGGATAATTTTTTCTCACTTTTTATGTGATAAGTAACCCTTCAAATTCTTAGTTCAGCTTTTACCATGACTATTTTGTGCTAGATCAAGGTGTATAAGCTACTGTTAAGAATTCCTTAATTCCACGCCTGTGAAGTCAAAGTTGCGATTGATTTTGTATGGTGTCTGAGTAGGATTTGAAATCAGATGAACTTTATACACACTGACTCCTTTTGATGCATTTATTTGTTAACTCATAAATTGTTATGTAAGATGTAGTTATTTAATTAGTTGCATCACAATATAATTAAATCACGCACTCTAAAAATATTTAGTCAAGGCTATTCTAAGGAACATCATGTGAATATCCAATTTAAATAATTTATAAAATGTAAAAATTAAAATTTTATGGATGTAGTTCAACTAAAGAAAAGTCCATTGTATGGCATCTCTTTGAAGGATGGACCTAGCTAGACTGTTCACTGTCGGTGACATATGGTCAGGGCATCGATTCCCGCTCAACCATCTTTGGCTTTCTGCTATCTCTTTATTCAGATAACTACTCATATTCATCACGATGCTGGGTGGACACTGACTAATGTTGGTCCCCCACTGGAAATTGACCTGGTAGCAAATTCACCAAAGATGAACATGTTGCCAACTAGGCTATCCAGGGACCACTCTGTGCCATGAATTAAAGGTTAATGATGTGCATACATATAGGAATATACAAAATACACAAATATATACCAAATAGTACATGAAGCACTATTAGGCATATATTCATGTTTTGTGAAGATTTTTTACCCAAATTAATCTGGCTTATAGGAGTCTGGAAGGAGTTATAGTTATGTCTCAGAACATAAGTGACCTGAACACTGCACCTCTACTTTAAATATATTCCCATCTGATCTCATCTGGTTATTTTCACTTTCATGATCATTATATTATATCATTTTAGTGCACAAGGTTGATTTTCTGTAACCTAACATAGTTCTGACAACAGCACAACATAAAAACCTAAGATTGTAAGACTTTGCAGAATGTGTCTTTCTCTTTGAGAATCGAAACCTTTCATAAACTTCTCTAATACGTAAACAATGAACAAATTAATACCTCCATCAAGATCCTTTGAATATTTGCATCGTGTTGTGACCAATTTGAAAAGGATGACTTTAAGCTTTGAAGAAGATAATCACATTCTTTTAGATACTTGTCCCTTACCATGATTCCCAACTTTTCACTTTAAAAATTGAAAGGGCACAGTAGCACTATATGCAAACACTGCTGTATGTACACTTTACACTGACACTGCTGTAGAGTAGAAATTAAAATATGCATGCAAACTCAGATTCATCACTACACACCTCTATAAAATATGTGAGGAAATCCTTTTTGAACATTTTTGAAAGATCACACTCATTTCTTTGAATTCACTCCTCTACCTGGTTAATATTTTAAATATCCTGTGCAAGAAAAAAATATAGTTATCTCTGAAGCAATAGACTAAAAGATAGACTGTATGTGAAATGGGCCATCCATAGGATGTTGAAAGATTGAGGATGATGAAATCATGGAATTAATCTTAAGCAAAATCAAAATATACAAGAAATCTTATGGTAAAGGGTGATTGATACCTTTGACTTTAAAATTATGGGAGTGTATAGATTTTTGTTGTATTCTTTTCCTTAAATTATTTACACATAAGTAAGGACAATAGAACGAGAAATTCGAGAACACAATCTCTATGTCAAATGAAGGGCACCCCTGTAGAATAAAGCCATGTATTAGCCATAACATACTTATGATGTATGACTTGGATTTGTTATCTGCAAATATGAGATGAACATATTAAGCTCTAAATTTAAAAAATGTGTTTTGTTGGTAATTTATATATTTTCACAAGATTAATATATAAAATTAAAACAAAGGCATGGTTTTAAGTACTTAATTTAATAAAATCTAAGAGCTAATACTTAGCGATCATGTATTAAGTTCGATCAAAGTTTTTCACAAAATATTGTGGAAATTGAAAACAATAATCAGTGCTGCCAAATTTAGGTTGTGACTGTTGTATTAAACATTTAAACTTTCCCATGCGCGATTTTTTTCTTTCCACGGAAATATGAAAGGGTGCAATAATAAACCGAAGAAAATTGGTTCTGTAGGTTAGTATCACAAGTCTATTTTTACACTTCGATATCCAATGATTCTCTTGCACATCGCTCACAATTTAATTGAGTTAAGAAAGCAATTAATACATGTCATTCTTAAATATTTTTGGATATTTTCGAATAAATTTCTATTTTATGGGAAAAATTTACTCTCTCGACGGAAAATAATACTAAGTTAATGGTTATCACCGTCAGCACTCAATATTCTTAATTAATAGCATACCTTCTTTTGGGACTGGTGTTGCCGCAGCCGCGATTGTTCTTCCAGGAACCAATTCTTTATCGATATTTTGCGAAGCTTCGCATCGGGCTGCTTGGAATGGAGTTCCGAAAGGGTTGTGCTTGGAAACCTCCAACATAGACTGAAACATGTTGGCGGGTTAGCTGAAAGAAATGATAAAAATGATGCTGCCTAAGACCGGAGGTGCTAAACTTTAATAGGAAAGTCTTCTAAGAGAGAGGTATCCTACCACACAGCTAACTTCTATGACGTACAGCCAACGAAAAGATCTGTAGTAGGCTTGAACAAAGAAAAGTGGAGCAGTGAAATTAAAAAAAAATAGGCGAATGGCCAAATTCTTCCTATAGACTAGTGTGTCAAAAATAGTTAGACTTATAAATATCACTAGAAGTATATAAAGGTGAACTTTATTGTTTATATTTTATTTGAAACCCCTTTGAAACACAAATCCCTCATTCACGTTTGTCCTACAAGGTAATCTATTTTTAAAATCAAAAAAGAGGACTTTTCGAGCTTCTCGAGAGCTAGCGGCCATTTCCGTTGTTACGAATAAAAGTGAAGAGAAATTTACGATTCCAACTTACAATCAAGTTGCAACAATTTCCTTTCGTTGCAAGTTATCGCGTATTATCAATATTTAATTTGTTACAACGATCACCCATGTCAGTCGTTAAGTTACGCGCACTTTTAAGTTTCGTGCCGTGCGTTAATTAGATAAACGACGATACCAATGAAGAAAATAATGTATATAGCACTAATTAAAAATGAATTTTTTAAAAATATTGCTGAAACTTACTCAATCAGAAGGAACTACGTAAAACTTTAATTTTCTATAGTAGAGGCATAGGCCTCGGCTATATCTCGCCGATAACATAATTTGTGAGATAAATAAGATTATCATCGTAGGACGGGTATTTATTTACTTTCTTTTTTATGAAATAGACAGATTTAATTATTTTTCCTCTTGCGAATATTATTTACCGAGACAATAAAAGCAAGGATTCTTTTCAACGTGGGGGGTACATCATTACGCTCACACATGATAGAAGCAGCTTGTATTTTTCTCACTGAAGTGATTCTGCTGACGATTTTCTTTACTTTGTTGATTCCCTTTACAGTTTCAGATAGGGAAAGTGGGCTGAATATTACATTTGTAACTTCATTCCTTTTGTTTACCTTTCCAGTCAACATCTTACATCCATCAGTAATAACATGTGTATTCGTGGATTATTATGAAATCCTACACGTAGGAAACACTTACGTAAATTATTAGAATACTCAAGTGAAATCCGTAAGATATATGGAAGGAAAGAGAAATTGTGATGGATAGGTAACTACATTTATTTCCATGTCAATTAAAGATAAATAGCAAAGATTTTGCATTTTTCAAATTTATTCTGTTAACTACAGATATAGAAGTGAAAACTCTTTCTTAATCGAATAATACACTTAAATATCTTATGTTTTTACTAAAAGAAGATGAAAAATAAATTATAAATGTTCGCGGCCTTCGTTGACAATTGAACAAAGGTAAGCGAATATGAACAACTATGAGGGAAGGAGATCGATGTCACATATAGGATTTCTTTGACTTATAATTTACAAGTAACTCACTCATTTATTGTGGAAGGGTATATTTCAATAGGGTATTTGCAGCATTAAAAAATGAATTTCAGGTAATCATATAAGTGAACTACAAAGATTTTTATAGGTTGAGCAATTCGAGTATCGTTTGAGGTTCACATTTAAGGTTAAATTTGTGAGCACGAGTTAATTATTTAGCAATCTGAGCGCAATGATCACGAAATAGATATCAGATTTAGTAATCCTCGAGACTCCAATACGTGACGAAATGAATTTTCCGGGCTTACTTCGATTACGTTTTAATGATACATCTCTGATCCGTAGCTACCAAGTGTAAGGTAAATTTGCCTGTTAGCGATTTTGTTTGAGGGTACGTAGATCTCATTGAACTTATCTCTCTCAAGTAAAAATTTAAGGAAAATATAATTCATGTTTTATGGTTTTCCACCTCATTTATGTCAAGCATTAACAAATAATGGTACTTGACATATATTGAGGAGTGTTTTGAGAATTTAAAATTATTCATGGCTCTCATTGAAAACGTTTGGCTAAGGAAAAATTACTCATTTCAGCGGCCAAATGTTATTTCAAGAAGAATTTCATAAGTATCCACGGATAAATTCTTTAGATAGTGGATGCAATGTGTATTGCTACAGATGTTTCCAAACCTTCGATACAAATACCTTCCTTCCTTCATAAATCGCTCATTTTATTTATTTAGTCAGGTTTTCCTAAAATTGACGTTGTTCCTACATACTGACAAAGTGGTACCAACGTCAACCTCCCTGAGTTTTCACAGGCCTCTTGATTATCAATGCATTTTAGACAACTAACTCATTCTTACTATTTCATTGATGAGGATCACTTAAATTATAATTCACATTCATCATGGCACCTTTACAGCGTGGGAAACATCTGTCTTGTGAAAAATCCTTTTTTGAGATGACTACAATATTTTTCATTATGCTTGAGTATTATTTAGTAAGTTGTAGATTCATAGTATGCAGTTACTCAAAGTCATGAAAAACATATCCCTAGTATGAAAAAAATAGTATGATAACCCCCATATTGTAGAAGTACTTCCTTCGTGGTGAAACAAAATCTAAGTTATCATAAATCAATAGTGTAAGTTTGGAATCATTCCTTGTGTTAAGAGATAAAGATTTTGTGGTTATGTGTTGGCTAAAACTTGTATCAAAAGATATTTTAGGCTTTACGTATGATCTAATTCGAAATTTGCCAGTTTAAATTGATATTCACTAAATACGAACTCTTAAATGCTACTTTTTGCAGGGTTGAGGTCATTTGTGGGTAGATGTATATTAGAGATGATTTAGTAACATTCTTGAGGCATTAGGAAAAATTGTGTTCTTCCCACCTTGTTTAACTGTGCGTACTTTCCATACCAATGTATATTCCTAGAGGGAACTCTTTAATTTATATCTAAATGGTTTAGATCAAATAATTTAGGAAAGCTCAAGGGAAGTGTGTTCAATATATATGTTAGGTGTTACTCCAGTGTCTCAGTTTCTGCCTCTACTGAAGCTATACAGTTTTTTTGAAGACATTGTGTAACATAAGGTCCTTCTTGCTGCTTCTAAAGTATGTTTATTATTACAAATTTGCCTGAGTCTACTTGTTTTTCCTGCAAACTTCCTTATGTATTATCAAGCTCATTGTTTTCCTCCATACATAAATTTTTTTGTCAATTAATGAATTTTTACCTTTTAACAAATGTCTCTATAGCTTGCATGTAGTTTTGCTCAAGAATGAATTTGAAAGAGAATTCCCATCGTATTAGCTTCTCTATTTAATAAATTAATTGTCTTAAAGCTGTTAGGGATAAAAATGTACAGCTTCAGTGAAGAGAGTTGATGAGAAGAACTTTGCTAAATGTGATCCAACATCAAATTCATCTGGGATGTGTATTCATCCTAATTCATGTTACATTACTTTCCAAAATGCAGAGCAATTTAAAATTCTCAGGGTTACATTCATCAACTGTGATTCCATTTTGAAAATCATCTGATTCTAAAGTTGCTACCAGATTAGAAATACTCTATCTGTTGAAGAAAAGGCTCATGATTATTGAGGTCAGTGAAATCAACCAGAGACTGCAGTTCATTGCTGAAATTTTTTAGCATGATCCGATCCATAGAAGTGTAGATATCTTTTTTAATGGGGTTAAATGAAATTTCAGAGATAAATACATTGCTCTTGTTTAGGGTAGTGTAATAATATGGAAGTAAGAAAATATGCTGAGATAGCTAGAAATTAGTGACTGACAGTTCATCATGTTCTCATATCTTTAACATTTTTGTCTGATTAATTTGGTGATGTCCAGTATGAGCAAAATTTTGCTATGCAGAACCTTTTGATAGAGGTGAAAAATCTTTTAGCATCATTTTGATACTTTCCCTTTAAGAACTTTCTGTAAAATACAAGAAATTCCAAATTTGGCATATGATTTTGGATTCTTCACTAAGTTATGCAATACTTTACGCTGTGAAGACTTGTGCCAACACCTGGTTCACAATCAGAGTAAGCCCACTGTCCAAGCTTCTAGGATCATCTGAGCTCCTGTGTGATTCTGTAACTTGGCTTGTAGTTGCATAGAAATATATCAGTTTTGTAGATTCATAATTTATGCAGTGGTTAATAGAGAAATTGAGGTTGAAACTGAAAACACAAGTACAATGACTTCACATTTTGTTTTACCTGTATCTTTTTATTGTTTAGCTAGGTCATTATGTTTTCATGCTTCATAGAGGGATAGAGATAGATAGAGGGAAGTATGTAAATACTTATTTTTCCCTGGCAGGCCCTTATATGCTCTGTTCAGCCAGTAGCTCCTTCTATCTTGACTTTTGATAGATGATTGGTCTAATAGCTCTTAAAAGTGTTAATGACAGTTTTTATACATCTCATTGTCGAAAACTCCAATTGAAAGCAATATATATGAGCAAAAACTAAACTCCAATAAACCATCAATATCTATACAAGTTATGAATGTATAACCATCACTTTATTTAGTTATCAAAAGAAAGGAGCTGAAGACAGTGAAAAAGTACCACAAGTAACAGAAATTCAGTGGAAATAGAGTACAAGGATAATCGAATACTGTATTATGAAAAATTATAAAGCAATTGAGAGTCGGAAAGTATCTTTTTGTGAGATAAACCAATGTTAAATCCATGCATTATAATTTATAAGGTATATTTCATCTCTATTTTAATTTATTTCATTATAAATTCTTAAACAATAAGAATTAGAACAGGTGGAAATGAAACCAAGAACACCTTCAGTAGAAATTG
Organism: Pachydiplax longipennis; assembly: GCA_036926295.1. Taxonomy (NCBI): domain Eukaryota; kingdom Metazoa; phylum Arthropoda; class Insecta; order Odonata; family Libellulidae; genus Pachydiplax; species Pachydiplax longipennis. The sequence continues at coordinate 17,604,513 of JAVFKF010000010.1, read as the reverse complement.
AGCCCAATCTAATATTGCATCAAAATCATTGTCTTGTATATTGAAGATTATGTTAATACTAGATAAAGAAAAAATGTGGACCTATAAAAATTATCAGTATGTACAATGAGGGAAATTTAAGTAGAATGCTTTGAGGCTGTCTCCAATTTGTGATTTACTTTGAAGCGGAAAGTTCTTATGGTAGCATTTAGACTTGGAAGTTAATACTTCAAAAGTTTCAATGGACAGCTGGATATGTTCCAGAGTTACTATAGACTTAATGAAAGAATGTGTATTGAAAGTGCTAGTATTAATAAAGGAGTAGTTGACTACTGGATGAGAGTGACATTGATAATTATAATTATTTATATATTGATACAGTTTGACAGTAGTCAGGTGGCACCCACAAACATCGTTAAATTACAAACCCTTTTAAACTTATGTTATTACATTTAACATTCCTATATAACATCACTATATCATCAAACAGAAATAAGGTATTGTCAAACAGAAAGAAGATAGGGTATTCAGTATGCTGAATGATGTATTCAATGCATATGAAATTCGAATGTTTTTCAATCTTCTTCCTTGAAGAACTTAAGCTGATAGAAGACAAACGCAAGAAATAAAGATAGATAAAAAGCAATTTTATGTGTGAATTCAGATGCACTAAATGTAGCTTATTTTTCAAGGCCAAAATGCCTGGACAACATGCATATTCATAAGATTAATATGCAAATATGGCAGTGTTGATTCTTTTTTTTATTAATGTCTAGATACTAATTTTCTTTGCAATATAAAGTAGAGCTTTGAGCTGTTTACAATACTAATTGAGGGAGACATTTGTGCAGAAAGCAACATCTTGCACATATATAAATGTTTCAAATGTAATATACATTAGACTATTCATATGATAACAGCAGCTTGGACTTTGGCAACACTCAGACATCTTCAATTTCCTTCATGCTTCATTAGAGTTGGTTTCATCTGCAATGATCATAAAGGAATTGATATAGATATGGACATAGTCAAACGTAAAAACTGGTAAAAATTATACTAGACATGAACATAAATCTTGGGATAAAAGATTGTCTGGGTTGAGGATTTTGAGAAAATATCTGATTTTCCTCTAGATTTTGAAAGGTCTGTAATTGCATAGGAAGAAGGTGTGGTAAGTAAAAGGATATATACATCTGATTCCTAAACGCTGTAAACCAGTGCAGACACTTGAAATTTTGAGAGAATAGTTAACTTCTTTTGATGCTTCCACTACTGCCATTGAAAATTATATTCTATAGAACTAAACATTCAGAATACTTTTCAGGAGAAACAAACAAGTTCATGCGATTACATTAATAATTTTATTCTTTATATTATAAATAATTCTTTGTTTATTCAAATATATTTTAACATCTTACTTAAGTTGTATGATAAAGCGTTTTGATACATGAAAATAATGGAAAATTCAAATTAATTGAAACAACATACAGAAGTTTTAATAGTATAATCCAGAATATTGTTTCTAATGGTAGATTGATGGTGGTAAAGAGCAAGCTGTATTGGGAAATGGGCTAAAATTTACTCAAATCTGTCTCCTTCATAATAAAACTCATAATTTCATCTTTGGAGTATGATTGCTCTCCTTACCCAATTCTCAAGAACTCACCCAATTGACAACCTGAACTTTAATGAGCTCAAAATATTGAATATTTCCAAAGTATATAACCATTTATGGCCACATGCATAATAATGATTTATGAAGATATGAAAAAGAAATAAATTATTTATATGGTCAAAATTTTAATGCCATTTGGTGAATGACTTTGTGCTTTTTCCATGCATAAGAGCATTTTTTTCTTAAGAAATCTGTTTTTGCTTATAGCATTACGGTTATGGCACAGTTTTTATAAAAGAAGAAGATTAGTCCAATCTTTGAGAAATAAATGAAAATCCAAATTTTATGAATCTACTCGCTAACACATTTTAATATATCAATTAGTTTTCTTTTCTGGAGTATAATAATCAAGAATTTTTCATTCAGTAACACTGAAAATAGTAAACTTCATGATAAACTATATATAATACTGCATTGTCCAAAAGAAGAGAGCCTATTCTACTCGCAACTGATTGCCACTAGTTTAGGATGTTATTTAAAGTTATATTTTGGTAAAGCCTTTAAAAGATGTTGTTGACATAAGTTTCATTAGTTATCTATCATTCTTTAGTATTAAATTTTTACTTCTGTATTTATTTAATATATGAAAACTTTAATTTGTCCATCTGGCCTAGTGTGAGTGGCCTAAGGTGAGCCTCTTTACCAGATTCTTGCTTTTGTTGAATTACTTACCAAAGACTTTACAGGAATTTCTATGAATACACATCAAAGACAGAATTATGCTTTTCACTCTGAAGAGAAACATTCAAAATAATTTTAACCTAATTACCAATACAGCTCACTCTTTACTACTATCAAACTACTATTAGAAAGTAATGTTCTGGATTACACTCTTCCCACTTACTCTAATTCCATATCAAATTGATAAACCTAGAGCTAGAGCATATTTTTTAAAATTCAGTATAATTTTAAAACATTATGGAATCCTAGTTTTTTTACATAGCTGACTAACTAACTAACATAACTTAAGGAAAATTCCATGAAACCATTTTCTGAAACATATAAGTTATATTTTCTTCAAATCTGTTTATAAAACGTAGTATATCTCTTATCTTTTAAATGATAACTTGGTTGATTTGAGAATAAAGAAATTATTAGATTGTAATATAATGGGGAACTAAAAGATTGTAAAACTCGAAAAACCATTGTATCTGTATAATTATTAACTGGATTATATACGTCAATAGATTGTTGTCCTTAAGATAACCATGGGAGTCTTTTAAGAAAGTCCATAGGCATGTTTTTTCTTGAAGTTACTATATATTTTTACTTTTTAGACTATCATTGCACATTCCACGATATTATTCTTATTATCTTCTTCTCTTCAAATATAAATATTTAATTAGATTTATGGAATATCTTCTCAATATTTTTCTGATATTTTACCATCGATATGACCACCGAGAATATACTCATCTTGGATCTTTATTCCTTCAATTTTGATTTTACGGAGTTGAATTAGTTCAGGGCATATTTATTATATAGAAAACAGGTTAAACACTGCTTATACTCCAGTCGTAGTAGTAGTAGTAGTCGCCGTATCCCACAGTACGGTGTGCGTACTCAGCATCTATATGTGTACCAACAATTTTTACTTTTCGTCGATTTTTTCCGCGGTCTATTTAAAAGAATTAAAACTCAAAAAGTATTTTCCCGATCTAATACAAGCAGTACTTCCATGACACCTTTTCTGTGAAGCAGTGAGAATACGACAATAGATACATTATAGTAGGTGATAAAAAGATCCGTGGTGGATGAAGAAAACTCATAATGAGTCTATGAAAGAATCAAAATTAACGGACCAAGTACGTAAATAATAATTAATTGTTTATTTATATAAATTATGAACGTTATATGAAGTAAAAATGAAAGTTTGGATTATCCGTGTTTTTCGATTATTCGTACATCCTCTCCCCATCGTTATCCCGGATAATCGAGAGATGAATGAAATTCACAATTTAAAGGAAAACAGATATTAAAAAAGTTGGCTCGAACACGGATCTTCCACTTTCCAGGAAGATGCTTCCATTTACCTGTCGAGCCAGCACATTTTATTTTTCATGTCCGTTTTTCATCGAGATTTTTTCTAGGCGTACGCCTTTACGTGCATTATCTCCCCAAACCTTTTACACAGTCTTAGGTTAAAATCCCTGCTTGATTAAGCGATTGATCAATATAATATGATAAAATTGAAGTTACCTATGATGTTAATGATTCCAATTTATTGGACTCGACTTTCTCCAACGGCAATTTCTCTTTCTTCTATCTGGGAAGTACAGTAGCCGTCGCTAGAATATGATGAATATACTTCATCATTACCAAAGCTTATAGCAGATGCAAAAGTGAGTAAATAAGTCCAGCAATTCAATTAGTAGCAGTACATTTAAATGCCCTTCGACAGCCAAGATAATATCGCACATGTAAGCCCCCATCGGGAATTGAATCTGGTACCGCGTTTACCAAAGTTTGAACGCGTTACCCACTTGACTTACCGGTAGCCCCCAGCGATTTTAGGGAGAATTTTTTCAGCAAAGGCACAAGCACAAAACAGAGCGTTTTAATAATTGGTGAAAAAGAATTTTTATAATAACGGAAATCGATTGTGAGTTCTTTATGTGGATAACGTCCATAATATTCCCATAAATAAGTAAAAATGTATATGGAAAAATAAATATATAAATTAGAAAAATCAATTGCAGGGCTGCATACAGACTTGAAACATGTACGCATGAGTAATGGCAAATGCTCTAAAGTTCATTCAAATAGACGAGTAGTGCAACATTCGAAAAATTAATCCAAGGACCACGCAAAACAATGAACACGTATTTCCTTGAGTGTATGAAACTGTATGTGTTACTTTATATTTCTGTTCCGCTTTATATATCGTATATGTAGATGTGAATGCGTGGAGTGAAGCTTTCAGCCTTGAAGAAATTGTTGAAATATATTTTAGCGTAAGAATACCGAATAGATAGCATGTTTTCTAGGGAAACATCAGCATATTGTACAGCTGAAGAATGATGATTACGCACGGAGATAGTTTAACGTATCCACGCCAGGATGATGAAAGCCAGCTCTCAATCGGTTAAAGCGTGGCGGTGACAGGCACTCGCTCTACCACGTGGAACCACATGTGCGAACCTGAGACGACAAGAATGAGATTCTTGCCCGAATATTTTCCCAACCGATAGCACGTGAATCCAACCCCATGCCTATCAACGGCGCTTGGAAGAAATCCCTATTTAGTTATATTTTCCAATTTTCCGTCAGCCCTGCGTCATGGGAAAGGCACGAATAAACTGCGAATGACTTCCGTCATGTTTTGTATTTATTTGTAATTCACACTGCCTTTCCATGAGGGAAATTTCGGATGAGGTGTTCGCCCAAACGTTATATTTTTCTCAGGGGAAGAGTGCGGTATATTGAAGGAATCAGCTCAAAGAGAAAGGACTCGTACCAAACATTCGAATTGAGTCCACATATCCATTAAAAACCATTATCACGGAATGCCTCCAAATTTTTTTTACTAAACTATATAAATTGGGTAGAGGAAAAAACCAAATAGAGTAACTACCTGGCAATTGGAAGATCTGGATTCGAGTTCCGGTCAGTCTTTTTCAATGTCCGTTTCTCCTTGGGAATTTTCATTCGTAATTAGACGCCTTCATGGGTTAAGTCATCTTTAACCCTTCTTGAATAAGGATATTCCTTTACATCACTTTTTATGGCTTATGCCTCATTGAGGACGTTGGCAGTGGACGATGCCGCATAGTCTGACAGCACCGTACACCCTACCCCACTAAGTCTCCCGAACGGCATGTTTGAATATTCTGGGAGGATAGATTAATGTATAGAGCAACCAATAGGCAATTGGGAGATTGAGATGAAGATAGAATGCAATAAAATAAAAATGTTTGGAGGTTACTTCGTGAAAAGCCATCAAAGGATAGAAAAAACTATTTTTTCCACAAGGAAAAATCTTGTGTAAAAATTACAAAGTTTCTTTCTCTCCTAGAATGCAATACATTTAAATATTCTAAAATGAACTAATAAAGAACTGATCAAGTGGCCAAGAAATTTAAGTGGTTAAATGTTTTATGCAGAGATATCCCTGAGTATTTGCCGATGAATGTGAGTATGCTGTCCAATTAAAGAGTAAATTCTAATTACTAACCATTGAGAGGCATAAAATTGTGAAAATAACCGGGATTCTTATAAAATGCGTTGATTATACTGTTTAAATCGTAATATCCCAGTAATAACTACAGCGATTGATGCTGTGCCTATTCATCTGATTTCACTTTCGCACAAAATTATTTATCATGGATCTGTGCTCATATTTTAGGTAAGGGATAAAATATTTTGATCCTCCTTTCCCCTATGGAAAATTTGTTGTATATTCTTAATATTCAATAGGCTTTACCCAACCCGCGACCCCTTAACACTTTTCTTAGTGTACATCACCAGTGTAAGATTGTAATGCGTAAATTTCTTATGCTAATAATAGAACCGTGACCACGAATCTGGCCGGAAGAATCCAATTTCCAGATGAAATGGTTGGAGGAAATAACGGAAGTAATATAAATTAAGCGTTCCCCGACTTTTCTGCTATAGTTGAAGTCGAGATTATCTATTCCTTTCCGCTTCTCATTGGAATACTTAGTGGATACTGAGAAAAGACAGAGATATGACATTTCGCAGAATCATAGCGATGACCTCGGACACGTGCGGAGTTTTGAGCCAAAATGTCTTTAATATTGAAGACGAGCATAAATAACGTATTTCAGGCATTCTACTTCAACCCACAATTTATATTTATTGAGATGGAAATTCTGTAAAAAAGTGTCCCAAATATAAGTTTCATAGTTTGCATATTCAGAGTCCATCCTTTGAATACTCTTATTATTGGATAGGATTCAAAAATATTTTCGTCAATCCAGTTCACGGAAATATTCTCTTAATTTTATGTAAAGACTATAAATTCAAATCACCGAGGTCTATTAATTGAAGTTTGGGTGAAACGACTAAATTTCTATTTTTTTACTCTATATCGATAGAGGAAAGAGGATACATGTCGGGGAAATAATTTTTATTTTACTTTAGTTTGTTATTGCGGAAACTGAGGGAAATTCCTTCATAAATTTGAATTCTGCAAATTTCGCTCTTTAACAGATTGTGGTAGAATCCAACATTGACTTGACCATCAGCTATAATATCGTCCGTATCTACCCAACCAAGTGATACAGAGTTTTATTTTCTGTCAAGAAAGATTCGTTTTCTGCATTAAGAAAGTTTGCTTCGAGAGGCTTTCATGAGTTACCAAAGCGAGCACTTTTAAGATCAGGTGGAATGTATGTTTAGAGTCGCGTTTAGACTGTAAGCAGCCACCTGAAGCCATGGTAATCAGTGATGCGTCCATACGTAAACCGTGGGGTCTTACGAAAACTTAACACGAAAATATGATTCATTTTACGTGGCAACGGTAAGGATATGGATGGAACTAAAAATTAAAGAAACGTCTTAAATTATCATCTGCAGAATTTTGCGTGAGAAGAATGACATAAAAAATGGCAGCTGCAACTGATTTTTTTAAGATAAATATTATTATTCCTTTTTTCAAAACTCCAAAGATTACATGTTTAATTTGTTTAACAAAGAGGAAAATGTTATGAAAAATTTTGAGAGGAATTGTATGAAAAACTTTTACGAAAATGGATCTATTTTGTACTTAAAGCAATGTGAAATCAATCTCAGTAAATCTCACTCATTCATTACGAATAATTTTGAAATCAAAAACTCATCATCAACCCAAAAATAAATGCATATATTTACACGGTGAACTTTTTGAAATACAAATATGCATAGAAATAAGCGCAAAAACTTTAGGTCTTGTTGAACCAATCGTTAGACCATTAAGAGGTGCCATTCTATAACTACAGAGCTCAACCAACAAAAAATTCAAAATTTGGAAATGAAAGGATTACTTATGGTTGAATGAAATATTATGTGACAATGATCGACGCTAAATCTGCTGAAATTCATGACAAAAATTAATGCAAAAACTCTGCTAAAAATATATCCTTACGGAGGAAAGACTGAAAAGTTAAACTTGAGATCTAAAAGGAAGAGTAGACAAGCTTCATAGACACAAAGGTCGCCTCGAGGCGCCTACGAATCTGACTCATTTACCGAGCAATTATTGGGGCGCTATGGAATCCGAATGAATTATTTCTCCGGGAAAGAATTCCGACGGGAAAAGCAGTTTAGCTCTAAATGATACGGCCAAAGAGATGCGGATGCCTTCCCCGCATCTGCTTTTGTGTCTGGTTCTGGAGAAGGGTACAGTTTCCACGGTGGGATGAGTGAGGGAGATTTCAGGAGAGGGAGCAGAGGAATGACAAAGGAAAAGCTGCAAACGCATGATTCCTTCAATCATTTGTTGTTCACTAGCTTGTCTCGTCTGTGCTCATCTGTGACTGTTAGGGCGGCTATCAGAGAGGCAGGAAGCGGCATATCTGGGATGCGAGTGTGAGACTGGAAGTGTCGACAGTCGTCGGGAGTCGCTGGGATTATCCACGGAAGAGCATTTGGGGACTGCCTCAAGTTGTCTCCTTGGAAGTCACCAGCAGCAGGATCTTAAATCAAAAGGAAGGATTCGGTCATGGGTAAATTGATTTTGTGGACTAGCGTATTCTTAGGCTGAAGATAATTCGTGCTTCTCAGGGCTGTCGGGTGAGCGAACCTTCGACGCTCATGCATGCTGTGAAAGACGTTTAATGAGTCAACTGCCGAGTATTTCCGTATTATCTCCTTCGAAAGCACGCGCTTTACACATAACGCTATGGGTAGCCAACTTGTCTCCAGCCGAGTTCGACATTTATACTCAAGTTTATCGGCGGATGTGAAGGAATATAATTTATAATTATTTTTTCGTTGCCTTTTATTTCAAGATTGCTTTCCATTTTTCATCTGTCCAATCCAAAGAAATTTTCTGATTAATTTTAACAGAAATCTATCATGAATGAAAATGTTAAGTAATTAAAATAATTAGCTGGTTTAATAGTATTTCAATGACAGGATGAGTAGGCATTGCAAGCAAAATATGTTGTGTAAATGTAGTGTGTGTAATTTTATTACAAATGTACGATGTAAATTATTTAAGTTATATTATGCAAATCTTGAAAAAAGAGTATTACAACGATCCTTTACGCATTTTGATATTAAGTTAGTAACGCCTAATTATTTCTAAAATCCCTGTTGTTTTTTCTGCCTCAAATTCAGTAAAATGTAATAATGTAACTTCATGTAATTTATATGTATTTTAAATATTGTTGAATCGCATACTGTAGAACTAGGAAGAGGTTAGTCCTGCAAGAAACGGCTACAGGAGATATCATTTTGAATTCTACTTCAACAGCTGAGAAGCAAATTCGTCGGCGACTGATTTGGCGTATCTAATTCTTCTTGAATCAGTGCCGGATTCAACATATAGGCCATAAAAGCTTAGGGCCCCATTCTCTAGAGGGACCCAATACGTATTTCAGTTCAACATATGTCCATCATGTGCAAATGGCTTTAGATAACTATTAGTTCCATAAATAACCTATGACATATTATCAACTCAAGAAACAGCGAAAATCTGTCAATGAAAAAGGACAGATGGACATACAAAAGGCCTCAGAACCTTTGGATAGTTTAGTACCTCATTAAACCCGAATTCAGCTCTGTTTTTAATCCATACCTTTTAGTGATTCTTAAAAAGTGAGTATTATAGCAGGATGAAACTTTCTTATCTGCTAGGTATAGGGAAGAATCTTCCTATTTTCTCTCAACTTGAATTTCTCCAAAAAGAATACGTTAATTGAGACTTGTAATAGTTTCTACTTTTAGTCTATTCTTCGGTGAATTCATCACCTAAATCCCGTTGGCAATATAAGTACCATCAAAAATTTAATTTAAAACATTTGAAACTTTTGATCCATCCATCCACCATTGACCCATCCACCAAGCCGCCTGTGAAATCCCTCGAGCCCATGATATCTTCCAAGATAAAAATAATCATTCTGATATGAAGAGAGCGGTTTAGCAAATTTACGTCAGTTTTTGTAGTAGTTTATCGAATTAACTGAAGCAGTCACGCTGGATATGAATGAACTCCTGAAATGTTCCAATCGTGAACTTTCTCGTGCAGCCCATCCTTATCAAATCCTTACAGAATGAACCGCGGAAATCGCGAACGATTCGTATGGAGACGTATCATCGTCTGAGCGGCGCAAGTTCTTTGACCCACTTGGAGCAAAAAATGTGTCTGTAGAAGTCATACATGGGATCGTATCACAGGATTTGCTATGAGAGCAAAAAGTCTTAATTTGCCTCATATCGTCTCCCCTACTTTACATGTGCTTTCAAGGAGTTCATGCTGATTTAAGAAAAAGAAATTGTCTTAAGAGTGGAAAAATATGTCCTTCGGTACATCGTAAGGACTGCTTCTGATCTTTTCGAATTATTGTGGTGGTTTTTCTCGGATTTCGACATAACTGTGACGCAAATGATAAACAGAGAGTGAGGACAATTAATGCATTTTCATTGAAATTTACGGGAAAGTTGCTGCTTATAGTCTATTTCGAATGCAGTGAGAAGTGAATATTTATTTCATTGGCTGGTAAAGTAAGACAGTTGCGTCACGTTGGAAAAGCATTTTGCCGTCGATTAAAAAAGTCCAGTAGTAAAAATTCAAGGAAAAGCGTGTGTTATGGATAGCTAGCGTTTTTATTATATTGAGATTAAGCCTTAAATTTGTAAGGTGATTGTTATTAGAAAATGAAATGAGTTTTTTTCACCAAAGAATCAGTTTATCTTCTGGAAAAGTTTATGGATAGTGGAGTTACACATTTTAAGTTAAATGAATTAAAGTAAAAACTTCGACCACATTTTGAGTATATACGGATGTAAAGCTTACCATTGCAAATCATGATGTTCACACCATAGTCTTCCCATTAATTGCAGTTAGCGGTATACATTGATATTAATTCAAAATTATCATGAACTTGTTATTTTTGAGAAATGCTGAAACAGTTAAAAAATGAGGTTCAAATAGAGGATTTAAAATCACAGTATCCTGGATAATCTCATACTTCTATGCGTGCTTTGGGTAGAGAACATCTTTCTGCTGACTGAGTACAAACTATAATGTTAACAAACTCGACTTATAACTGAAGCACTGAAATTAGTAAGGGATGGATGCTGTCTTGGCCGCAAACCTCATAGGTTTGATCTGAACATTCAGAAAATTAATGATTGTTTTCCGATTTAAACGCTTTCATTACATCTAAATTTTTAAAATATTTCCTGCTAGGAAAATCCTTCCTTCAATCCTTCTACAGTGGTGAAACCTCACATATGCATGCGGTTGAAAGGGACATTGAAAAAGTAACTACTAACACTTGTCGAACACCGCTTCAAGACCGAGAGAGATAAAACGGCTTTACCTGATTTTCACATTTGGGAAAGAAAAGATCTATCGATCGACTGCGCAACACTTCCTATAATCGGCTTTTTGTTTCCAAATATTTTCAGCACTCTCTTTTGTGAGTATGCTATTGCCATCAGAATGCAACAGGATACAGCCAGGTGCTACGATGACGGCGATATCGACACAAATAATCATCTACCTACAAATTTATGGCTATTTTTGAGAATCCTAAAGTGCAGTGAAGAAAGGGGAAATGAAATATATTGTTCAAGCAAATTAAATTAATTCGATGCTAAACAGAAGCTTATAATATTTCGATTTTAATTCTATTTCTAACCGTAACATAAAGCTTCTGATTTTTTCGTTTGATGAACCAAAGTACGAAGAAAAAAAAGTGATTTTAAACAAGGTCAAGTCCTTCTTGGTCAAATACCTTTACCTTTTATTAGTCATATGCCTCTATTTTATGCACTTATCAACAAATAATGTTATGCATATTTCAGGAACTGCTGATTGACAGGTACAGCATTCCTGAATGAATATTTCATACCTGTACCTGTTAGTCTATAAAATAACTAAGCATTGTGGAAGGTGTAGCTTAAAAACGGATCTTTTAGGTGAAAGAGTCGATTCCTTAAATTTAGTGTTCAAACTTTGTGGTCTACCTTAAACCGCAACATCCTACGGTGATTCGTCATAGATGATTGTTGCCTAATCTTTTGAAACGTAAATCTTTGTATACCGTAAATTTTGTTTGTCTTTCGTGATTTATATATCGCAATGTTGTATGTCGCAAAGTTTTCTATAGCATCTTTGTAACATAAATGTAACTTTTATTTTATCTTCCATCTGGGAATTTATCACCTCCCTTCCTTCTTGCATGCTCTGGTCTTCCTCGTTCACTATCTTTACGCTGTAGTTTCCCTTGAGGGCAAGTGGCGCTTCTGCCTCGGGCGCCACGCCTTCAGGGGCCCCGCATTCTGGAGGACGTTCAGGATTCATAGGGAAACGTATTGCCATAAAAATCTTGTGACTGAATTTTTTTTTCATACTTTGGTTACTTACTAATATGTTATTTTTTAATAGAAGATCAGCATCAATATCATAGAAATTCTGACGTCGTTGACTCTTCTTTTATCCCTCAGTATGAAAGAATTAAGTTATGAATTTCCCTTACGAATAAGATATTGGCAAATTGTATGAAGATCGCTCTCCTACATTTATCACGTACATTGATTTTAGTGATGCCGATGAAAATTGTTTATGATGGGATACTGTTAAGTACATACATACCATTTCATAAATTTATTTCTCCCAGATTCTCTCAATTTTTTATCATACGCTGTTTTTGCCCAGTCAAAAAGATAAGGACCAGTTCTACCTTTGCTGATAAGTGAATGCGTAAGAGCTTCTGGTTCTTACTATTTGTTAAGTTTGCAAGACTGAAAAGCTGAGTTGACTACCGATATTTTTTCTCCAAATGATTTAGTAAATTTCATGCATTCGTGGGGAGTTTCATTGTTTTATCCAAATTTTATATTGGCGTTAAGAATATTCCAAACATCAATCCACAGAGTTTAATGATTGATATTTCGCTAAACTGAGATTCAAAATAAAATATCTACTATAGAATCAACAGCTTCGGCCGTGACTTCGTGGTAAGTCGCCATCAGGAACAAATGAAAAGTCGAACTTTTACCAACCACAAATAATTTTATTACGAAACGACCTAGGTTTCGACTCATGGAGTCATCTTCAGGTAAAGGAAAAAAATTTTTTCCTTTACCTGAAGATGACTCCATGAGTCGAAACCTAGGTCGTTTCGTAATAAAATTATTTGTGGTTGGTAAAAGTTCGACTTTTCATTTGTTTAAAATATCTACTGTCCTCCATGTTAAATATCACATTTATGGGCCTTGCAATTTTATCTCCAGAATAGGTATTCGTGACATGAAGTTGCGAAAGGCTTTCCAAAAGCCAGAAATCGCGGCGTTAAAAGTTTCATTTGATAAATTCCTGATTGAATGACGTCTGTGTACTCATTTTTATCACGAGCACGATAACGGCCACATGGATACTGATTGCTTTCAGGTGGCCAATAATCTGAAGCACGACTTGTGCATGCAAATTGAATGCGTTCCCTTGATGAGGGCTGGATGAATCCAAGCGCGTTTGCCGTTGTTGAAATCGGTTTCGGGTTCGATTCCCGGTGGGGTCCCACAAGTGCGAAATTACCTCACCCGTTGATGCACTTTTAGAAGTACTATACTGATGAACGTGGTCTCATACAGCATGTGCCATTTTTAATTTTAGCATGAAAATTTTATCTTTTGATGGGCCTCAAATCCACAGAATCCTGGAGGTCCTGCAAACACTTGGGGCCTTATCTGTAGGACCCTGAAAAGACTACCTTCTTATCTATATGTTCATGAAGTACTTATAATATAAACAAACACTTTTTTCGTTTCTCGAGCCAATTATTTATGTGAATCCGTGTAAAACACGCGATTCGAGTCAATGCAAACTTTGCATGCTATTACACCTTTTCACGACCATAAGTTTCGTCTTCTCCAACCAGTATTCAGACTACAAAGGTAGGCACTCAACCAGAGTCGTCAGAAAACTAAAGTATTCAAGTCGTAAAAGCGTCGCGTAGAAAGCTGAGTTAGGTACGAAACATCTCCCGGATACCCGTTTTTGTGGCAGAAGTTTCTTGAGGGTGACAGGATATCATTTTATACCTATCAGCCATGGAGCCCTCTCGTTATCTGACATGAATATGCTCTCAAAAATATCGCTCAGGGTGTTTGCTCTGCCCATTATGCGGCTATTAATTTCTCCATTATGATATTTCAATGGCCGAAACTTGGAGATTCTCGAAGCATGCAGTATTGAAAACTGTTCATCAACCAGTAAATTATCGTGGGATCAATTTACATTTATCCATATCAATTCACGAAGCTAATTCCCTATCAGTGAATACATGCAAATATTGCTATTACAGAAGGCGAATTCCTGAAATTTCAAATTCTTTTTAATGTAATTGAATTTGCTGTCACTACTTCATTGTGTCGAATTGGCTTACATGTTGTCGCATAATTAATGGCATAAATCACTCTTTATTCTAGTTAATGCGCCGAAATATTCCGAAATAAAAATATAAATGTGCGCCGTAATAAAAATATTAATACGTTTATTGTTTATGATCTGCAGAAAATTATCCTCCACACAAAATCGGTGTATTATTCTTTCAACAGATTTTGGGGTTGATCCTTACGTCCAGAATTTATTTTTTCATTCATTTTGTTGCTGGTGAAGATACTATTAAAATACTATACGAAAATCCCACATTTTGAACTAATATTACCTGTTTTTCTTTTTCGAAGGCTATTCTTTCGTAAAAGATGAATATCTAGCTTTAGTATGATATTTAGCAATTTCCTTGATATTTATTGGACAATGTCATTGTGTAAACAATTAAGGCTTAAGAATATGAGACAGATTTACATGTAAATAATTATTCTGGAAAAGATATGAACCTGCGTGGCAAGAAGGAACACCATATAAAACTATGGCGTTCGGTTTTTCTTCAGCCAATCTTCATTTGTAAAGATTCTAACGATTTATTGTCAGAAAAACACCTCTAAGAAATGCATGTAGTTTAATAGAACTTCACTTTGCTCTTAAGTGGTATCAAAAGACATTTTAAGATGACTAAAAAAATACAAGAATGGCTAAAATACTCGCACTTTTGGGAGGGGTGCTTACGTTTATTTTCTTTTGCGACATTTTTGTCGTTATTTTTTGACCATAATAAATTTTAATTTGTGTACAACTGGTGACATTCATAGGTCATGAGTGGAGGACCAATGGTGCACTGTAAGTCAACTGGAGAATGCAATGCTATTTTCTCTGCGACCGCCTCAGCCTCCAATGGAGATGCTTCCCTTCAGATTCATCTCTCCAATTCCTCATCACTTGACGGCGACTGCGGAGGAGAATGGGCAATATGTTCCTGTTCTACATGTCTACAGTGTCCTAATGGGTCATTGGGTAAGGGAAAATGAGAACTTTTTCGTGTAAAGTACACCACACTATATATTCTGAAGAAATATATATTTTCCTTAAGGTCGTTCATCAAAAGATACGAAATGGAATCACCTCCGTAAGATTTTATCCATCGAGGAATTCTTTTGATTGATCGAATTATTTTCATTCATAGAACTACAAAAGACATACGATACTAAGTAATTCCACATCAAAAAATATTTAATGGAGATTATTTTGTTTAGTATTTTAAAAGGATTTATTTTATGCATTGATTTTTATGTAAATATGAATGGTGAAGTATTTAATTCGTTAGAAGCAATATAAGTAATATAAACTGCAATAACCTTTACTGCAACAATTTGTCAATTTTAGTCCAGTTCAAAGCCTCAAACGCAGTGCATCGCTCGGAAAAAAGCACACATCTTACCTCTTTGGTAACAGCATTGATTAGGTTAATTAGGATGCGTTATTATCTTCATTGCCGTCAGAGTATTATCGATATCTGATTTCCGATAAATCAAATTAATATCAAACTCAAACCTCAACATAAAACCTGTTCGTCAGCAAACATGCTTTAAAAATTTCTCTTTGAAACGGACATAAGCATCTTCGTAAGTCCTAAGCGAATTTTTTTCACTTTCCATCTCCAATATTTTTACGCGTGAAATTTTTTCTCGGTGAAAGATTCATAAGTTACAAAATAGAAGTCCACTTCGTCATTTAATAAATTTCTGCTCATAAAGTATACCACTTCTTAATCTGGTTAATTTGAAAATTTTGGAGCTTAGATTTAAGCATGATATGAAAATCGTGAAGAGACAATTATGACAGTAAAGAAGAAGCATATTTACGGCAGAGGGGCAAATATCAGTATTTAATGTAATGAAGACATATCAAGGACTGTCAATGATGGTCATCCTGGTATTATCCCATTTCGGTGATGCATAAAAGAGAAAACTTTTTCCTTCTACTGATAAGGTATGACTAAAGTGAGTATGGTCGTGTCCATGTATTTTTATATGAATAAGCTTGTCCAGAGAGTACGGTGAGCGATACTAGGCGAGTGATATAATGCTAATGAGAAATTACAAAATTAGCAGTAATCGTATCAGCAACATATATAGGTTATTCCATGTTTGTAATATCATTCAGCTACACCTGTTTGTGAATGCGCGCGATAAACTTAATATTTTGTCTTATCATAATGGATGGCGGGTACGAAGCACTTATTAAAGCCAAAAGGATTTTGGAAACCCTTGCATATATGATTACATATTTGTTACAGTTAGTTCTTATAGCTTTCTAAAACTAAAATTTTTATTGGAGGAATCGGTTCTTATCGCAACTTCTTCGATAATTTAAAGAATATACATAACTTTTTAAATAGTGTCGATTCTGAAATTTATAATTTGGAAAAAATTAGGCAATATGATAAATAAGCAAAGAATACACCAATAGCGAATAGTAAGGAATTAAATATTATTTTATGATCTTATTTAAAATTCATCCTCCTATTTTAATTACATTTCACCTAATCAATTTCACTGTTCTTATTGTCTATGGAATCTTAGAACCAAATCAACCAGCCTTATTTTGCTATCACTGCATTAAAATCGTGGTTTTTATGTAACTAGATGGGTTTTTTCTATATGAAATTCATTATATTTTGGAAATATGCCTCGTCCCTTCATCCGTTATCGGAAAATGCGTCCAAACTTGATTTCAAAACGGAAATTTTTTCATCGTCCCTATAATCTACAAACACTTATCTCGAAGGAAATTCTACGTAATCGTAGAGAAGATTTATAATTTATAAACTGCGCGACTCGAAGAAACTTAAATCTCTTCCTTTTCTTCCAGACCCTCCCAATGTCATAGAGGGCTTGGAAAATGACCTGGAATATCTGTTATCCGAATCCATCGATAACCCTAGCCTAGATGGTGGTGAGTGGTTGACATCAGACCTGCTACCAGAAAGAACTGCTCTTTGCAACGATCTCTGCTCCGATTTCTTGGAAGAGAGCGCTCGTTGGTTGCAACTACACCCACCGATCCAATACCACCAACTGCATTTCGGGGAAGATGAAGAACAATTCGCACCCCCTGTCTACGAAGAGGAGCCTCCAAAGCAGGACCAAAACGGTGAAATGGCAATCAGATCTCAATATACTCCGCAGGCTCCGTCCACTCTCGATGCTCTAGCCGCTCACGACTATTCCAGGAGACCACGAATTCAAGAAGAGAGGAACTATCCTTGCACTTACCAAGGATGCCCAAAAACGTACGCCAAATCGTCCCATTTGAAGGCTCATATGAGGCGTCATACGGGAGAGAAACCTTTCGTATGTTCGTGGTTAGGCTGTGATTGGCGCTTCTCGAGGTCCGACGAATTAGCTAGACACCGACGTTCTCATTCCGGAGTAAAGCCATACCGATGCCTCACTTGTGACAAACGATTTTCACGGTCTGATCATCTGGCCAAACATCTCAAGGTTCACAGGCGGAACAATTGGTTGATTAGCAACAAGGGCGCTAGAAGGCATCCGACGCTGAATAAAGTGCATGAGATTTCCTGAAGCTTATTCGGGATCTTTTCTCGCTGATTCCACGCCGTAATAGATTCATCTAAGAGCGTGAGTATACAGCTAGGATGCGGATGTGAATCGTCATGATTCGGGTCTAAGAGGGAGGTGTAGTAACTCGTTAGCGAAAGTTCGTAAAATTCGAGGCACGCTGCCGAGTTCATCCCTTCCCCAGGTTCTCATTCATGCGAATCGTCCCACATTTTCTTCTCATGCTTCTTCGAGAAGTATATACTGCCTCATTGCATTCAGTTCGACTACTACCGTTGAAAACACAGGCTAGGAGAAAGTGATCAACGGTGTTCTAATGAATCTCTAAGAATCTCGGATCTGATTTAAATATTTTACACAATTCGCATTCAAATTTACACAAACGAATTGTATTATCTTAACCAAACCAAACTCTCACCAAGAATATCACAATAATTCTACAAAATTTGTTCCATCAAATTCAAATTATGAATTTGATAGGACGAAATTTTGTGGTATTATTGTTAAAGTCAATTTTTGAAGGAAATTATTAGTTTGATTCTGAGATGATTTCTGATCTGATTGACAATTAGTTACTTAACGTCTATTTCTTACCTAGATTGATGTAGCATTTTCCTAATTGTAATGAAAGCTTGTTCAGTGTACATAAGAGTGAACTATATTGAAAGTTTGCCTCCTACCTCGCACACATTCCCAAATTTTAAATATTAAGTGATCTCAACAATGCTGTTTAAGTTTGTGCAATAAAGATGAATATACTTAGATACACTTCAGTCTGTCTTTTTTTATTGATTTTGCCTAGTGTTCCCAGAATAGACTGCTAAGTGTATTTGAAGGACAAATTGAATATGAGCTTATGGCTCTAGCTGATGAGTAAAAGAACGAGATTCACTAATGACAATGGAATGATTTTTTAAAAAAACTAAAAATTTTTGATACAAGGGCATACTTTGGCAATGCATGGAGTAAATCCATGTCTTAATATTTTTCCATTCTAATCAATTCAATCATTAGTGAAATTGTATTAGATAATAGTAATGAATTTTTACTATCAATAGAATAAGTATGTTTCTTTAACAAAATATATGCAATTTTGGAATTCACATAATTGGTACTATCTTATCAGTTCAATTTAGATATTGAACTGATAAGATTTATTTACTTTATGCTTTATTTATAGGTCAAACCCAGTTGTCTGTAGCAACCAAAGCAAATGCCCAAATGTCTAGATAAACAAAAACTCTCTGATGATTGCCTTAATGTGTATTAATTTGTATCAACCAAAATTTTCCCTTATATATTTTATTACATTACATTATGCCATTTCAAGGCCTATAATAATGATATCCTAATATCTTATTCAACTTTTTCATTAAATTTCCTTGAATACTGTTGATTTATTTAACGATTCATTTACCTTCTCCTCTTTTTAGCTAGAAATTGAGAGTAACTTCCACGATTTCCATTTTACACATCTCAATAAATCAGTTTCAAAAACTTCTTCCATCCTCTGTTTCATCTTATTCACTGTCCTGGTTTTCCAATGTCACTGATTCATTAGTTTAAATAATGTATAGCTAGATAAAAATGAAATATAGAAAAGTCAGCTTTTTACTCTCAAATCTATATTTGATACCATTTAATTTCAATGTTTATTGATTATTTCTATAGATATATAAAACAATGTAAATAGAAATTTGAAAAAAAAATACCCATTAAGATTACTTTCGTTCTATTCCCTTTTGAGATACGCTATGTAATAGCCTCTTTATAACACTACACATGGCTCTCCTATCTCTGCAAACTTCTTTGGCTCAAGTTATTTCTTTTTAGATTTCCTTTCATACCTCAGACTTGCATATATACTTTACCCTCAGAATCTCATCTATCATATTGTATAAGAATTTTCATTCCCATAATTTTTCATCAAAGCAGTTTTAACGTTATCCATACTCTTCAAATGGCAAAGCCAATGTAAATTTCCTCTGAATGCATGCCTTTTTCATGCCACATTGATTAATTTATTACCAATCCATTGCTGAATTTGGCACCCTTTTTTCATTTATCTCTTATAAGCTGGAGAAAAAGCAAGTCACGCAACTATTTTACTTTAATAAAAATTAAATTACATAGAAAATTTGTAGAAATAGATAAATAATATGAAAAAGGTTGAATTTGATTTTAAACATACTACTTAAACTCTTTTATAACTCGAATTTGGAGTCAATAAGATGTATTAAATGGAAACAGAATGATTTATGCATAGAAAACTATATGTGTATAAAAAGATGACAATAGTTTCACGCGTGCTGAAATATTATAGCAGATTGTCTTTTGAGGATGAATTAGAGACAAATGATATAACAATAAAAAATCTGTCATTTTATGAAAATTTTCGAGTTACTGTATTGCTGATTAAAAGGCTGTGATATATATGGGTATATATGGATTATTTTATATTGAAGATTCTCACCATCTCAGGGTTGAGATAATTCTTATTATACTACACTATACAGATTGCATAAGTAGAGGAAACAATTTGTGGCAGATAAGCTATGCAGAATTTCACTTTTTGGCTCTGTTAAACTTGTATCACAGCAGGTTATTAATCCTCATACTTAATTGAGTACTAGGGGTTGGACTACTGTGAGACTGTATCACCAGCTTCCTTTAGAAAAGTGCTATCATACATAATATTGTGCATACATATGCATGAGACCAACAGTGCGCTATTTCTCTCTCAAAAGCACTTGTGAAATCCTGTGTGTGATTAAATTCTTTACCTCATTTATATATAATCACTCATGGCATGTCAAATACACTACTTCATTAACTTAACCAACAAATAAGTTGACTCAAGACCCAAGTATGATAATGAATAGGGATGAATGTTATTTATCAGTATTTCATCTCCAATAAAAATAATTTGAAGATATTAATTTCTATAATTGAGTTTAACACCATGTAAGTCACATTTTAAACTAAAACATTGAGTTTTTCAGGAAGTTCTGCTGAAGGTGTCAATTTGTTAATAAAACCAATTTGAATAAAAATTTCTATGGGGTAGCAGTAATTATTCCTAAAAAACTTATTTCATCATGAGCACTCATTTCTTCTTTTCTTTAGAAATACTGTGGTAATCTAAACATTTTATTTTCTGAAAACCATTATTCGGTTATGTAAATATTCCATAAATATAGAGAATAATAAAGTAAATCCACAGCAGATGCAGCCATTATAAGGAAAGCAATTCAGCATTTTTGAGGGTATTACATAGAAAAAGCATTAACTAACATGATGCCTTATTGATTCTTTCTTATAGTAATATATCTGATTCATATTGATTCAAGCATCTTGTTTTATTATATCATTCAGTTACGGGCATGGACCCAACTGGATATCAAATGAGTTACCTAATGCATTAACCACTTGGGTAACTGGAAGCACTTATAATTGCATTCAGGCCAACACGTGTGGTTTAGTTTAGATAAGGTGGGTGTATTCTTTCACAGTATTTATCAGATATTATGGAGAGATGGCAGCCAATGCATAGCTCAACATGCATACATTAAGAGTTTTCAACCAAAAAATATGCATTTCATTCTTAATTGATCATTGCAGAATGAGAAATATAAGATAAAGGAAATTATAAAGCTGACACCATTTGTTACAAAAATTCGTTTTCTGTATTAGAAGGAATTGTATCCGAAGATAAGATTATTTGGAGATATGTGAATGAGTATTGTAAAAATTCAGTACACCAACAAGGATTTCCTAAATGAAGAATAACAATCACTGAAAATTTTCATTCTAACATTTTAAAATATAGAAATTCCCCCTCCCCCACATCTGTCACTGCAGCTAGTGCCTTGCATTTTTTTAATATTGGATGAGACTTAAATTCATTGCAACTACAGCAAGGTTGTGTGGAAAAGGAATGTGTCAACCATAAACAAAGGCTTGATATTTCAACAACACAAACAAATTTTTGGCACTTCGTCAAAAAACATTGGGAAATTGTATTGCATCAATTTAGTTGAAGAGATTAATTAAAAGCTACAATTGCATAGCAATAGAGAAACATCCTATCTATAATTGATGAGGACATAATTAAGGTAAAAGAGTAAAATTTAGCGAAGTTCGGTTTCTTTGAAAATCAAAGGGATGGATCCATTTTTCAAAATTATACTCATAATTTACAGTTTAAAAATCCAAGAAAAATGGATATCCACAAGAAATAACAAGTCAACCAACTTCAGGGTGGCTATTTATATTATGCCAATCCTAACCAGATCCTATAAAACAATTTTGGCTATTAATCTCAACTCTTAAATAAAAAATACTAGACATCATTCCAAGGAGTAAATAATTTTACACCAATTTCACTTTCAAAGCTTTTATTCAGTGGAATCTTACAAATGGACATAAATTACAGTTTGAGATGATGCCGATGCTGGTAACTGTTAATGGGTTCAACATGAATCTGGAATTGATTCTGCACAGTCAAACAAATTAAAAAAATAAGTGACAATTTAATCGATTTTCAAGAACAAGGTACTCAGAGTAAATAATTACAAGGCACAGAAAATGACTTTATGAGTTATAAAACCAGTACTTGATGCAGTTATGCGAAATTTGATCTCAGCACTAGAAGCTGCAGGAGCTTGTAACTGTCACATTTGATCACAGCTGCCTGAACAGCAATGTCGTTTTATGTACAGTGTCCGAAAGTATACATCTAGTCCTTTTTCTACCACATCAAGCACTAGCTGAAACCATAAATTCGATACAAATTAAGCGATAGAGCTTTAAAAATTTATACAACAGCCGGTGAATCATTTCAAAAATAAATACCTAACAAACTGATGTAACAGTATCCTTAGTGTAAGGAATAAAAATTTTCTATTAATTGCGCTAATCAACACCAACTACAGATGATGCTTTCACCCTTTATACAAAATTAGGGCCTAATGTTCACGTTATTATTTTGTGGCTTGTTCTAGGTAAGCAATGAGGTCTCCCCTTTCTTGAGTCTTCTTGATTCCTGCAAATACCATTTTCGTTCCAGGAATATACTTCTTTGGATTCTCTAAATACTCAAAGAGCGTGTCCTTGTTCCATGTGATTCCTAAGAAATGATATTCACATTTTTGTTTAAAAAACGAAAAATTACAAAGTAATACATGCTAATAATATGAAAATGCCTAGGATATTTATGATATAAATTAGCTAATTTGCCACGTGCATGTATTCACCATAATTAATTAAAGGTTAATTACGGAAAGGTTAACTATGTATAATAAATATAAGTTTTTGGAGGCGATACAACATATTAAGGGTACTGACCTTTGCTTTTGTTGGCATCGGTGTACACAAAGCCAGGAGCCTGGCCCGTTTTCCGACCGAACAAGCCGTGCAAATTTGGGCCCGTCTTGTGTTTCCCACCTTTTTCAACTGTGTGGCATTGCGCACATCGTTGCACGAAGACCTAAGAAACAGAGAATGTAATTAACGATTCGCTCAACTACAGAGAATTTAAGGACGATTCTTTGACCAAACTATTTTCAAAGACCTCATCCTCATATTGAATGCCTGCATGTCCCATAAATTTTGTTTGCAGGAAAGTATTCAGCGGGAGAACATTCACAAGGAAAACTCCGCTATTATGATGCAATCAATGTGAAATTTCCTCATTTAAAAATTAATTTTTCTCCGAACTTCATCAAGATAGAACGAACCTGTTTTCATAATTAATGCAAAATAAAATCCAATTTAGATATTGGCAATACATACCTTCTTTCCTTTCTCGGGATCACCAGCTGGTACACCCATGTTAAATTCTGAAAATAAATTAATATAAATAACTAAACAAAAGAGAAGATCTCGATAATCCTAATTATTGAGAAATTTAAATTAGTAATAAAATTTACAATTACGGAGCACTTTTAAGGCTATGCAAGAACTTCTGTGCAATTGACCTATATTAAAGGAAAGGCAATATTTTAAATCTATTTTTGATGGAAGCTTACTGGTTCATTTATTTCAAAAACTACCGAATTTGCATATTATTACGGAAGGTTAGTTGCCAAAATCATTGCGAATACGGGCTGCTTGCCCGCGCTGAGAGAAAATTTAAGTAAACTCAGCAAATAAAAATTTCAAAATAAATTAAGAGCCAAAAACTGAAGCAGAAGTCACAATGTGTGTTGAGAGTAAGATTAATCACAGATAAAAGTAATTATTAATACAAAAAATGAGCATACATTGCCCACTGACCAGTTAGTGCGACCACACAGCACGTCGACCTGTGAGAAGAAGATCGAACCTATTGAGTTTCGGAGGGTATGTTACGGCGATTACGACCTTCACAGCGACCCTCGATCTATCGTATCGATTAGAAGACCTAGTTTTTCCAATAGTTCAATAGTATTTTTGATTTCATCTTACTTCTCCCATATACTCTCAATTTCACACAACTGAATAATAATGCCCTTAGAATAGTTAATATTTGAATCTGATGAAATCATTGTTGTCAACTGGCAACGTCGCACGATTTCGAAAACAGAGCATCGATATCGCTTTAATTCGCTCGTAAGTTGAATTTTGTAAGTATTTCTCAGTAATGTTTTCCTAGGAAGTTAGCTTTAATTAATAAAGGATGTAATTTTAAAGTAATAAGTATGTTATACTCATTTAAGTGCCCTTCTGATATATTAGATCGGTTTGTTTAAGTTTCGTTCACGGACTCACAGTCATACATACATATGATGTTGTCACGAGTTCATTATATTATGACAAAGAAAAAACGCGGATGATTGGAACTTTTCTAAACAGTTTTCTATAGATGGTGTATTCTTTCGTATATTCAATCAAAATAATTTACTACTGTAATACACTTTATATTAAATTATGTTATTTACATCCCCACAGTTTGATCGTTGTGTCTGTGAATCTCGTTTTTATATATTCGTTGTGTCCAGCGTTCATGTTCGTAAGTTTCAATTTTAAATGGCCTTTATCTTTTGGAAAAAAGCTGTCACTTTCGTTTAATTGTCCTCCCTTTTTATTCAATATTCGACTATTTTGTTGTATGAATGATCGTAACAGTTGCTGTTAAGATTCGAAAATTATTGTTAATTGTATTTAGGTATTCCTCATAACTATAGATGAAGTAGTATTTTGTCGCATACGATTAATTCTCTCTTTTACGGTCATTGTCACTGTACATGTTGTTATTATTTTATAAGATGTGTATTGACTTTGGCTTGTGTGAATCAGCGTATAACGAATTAAAAGAATCAGTGGAATATTACACGAAACTTACTGGTGAAAGACTAATGTATTAGTTTCGTCTTACTTCCTGGATATATTTTTACATACTTTGATAATACTGATATTAAGAGAGAGTTAGTAAAGTATTTGAATTTTTACCCCTTTTTAGTCACATTAGCTTATAGATCCATCTGTTAACCTCAGTATCTTTACTGTTTTGCTATAGACTGTAAAGAGTTTAACATTATTCTAATAGTCATCCTTATTCTTTGGGCTGATAATTGAAGGTGATAACCTAATCATAAATGTAAAATACAAATAACCTAAATAAATAAGTTCAGAATAATTAATTAAATATATTAGGATGGAATCAGGTTCAATTTTGCATTATAGATGTGAAATTTGTAACTTCCCCCATCTAATGGAACAAATATATATCTTAAAAGTCAAAATGTTGCCCAATAAAATGTTTTAATTTTATTTAAATCATTCCCTGTATAACGAGCCTTATTTTTCCTTCATAAGTTATTTTCTATCCATACTATCAGTGTATATAGGCTCCTTTGATGCTGGATGATGCTTAGCAAATATAGAATACTAAAAACAAAAATATGGAAGTTGGTCTAAAGTTTTATTATTCCTTCTCTATGGGGTTTCATATTTATTTCAGAAAAATCAGCTTATCATGTAGAACTGCTTTTCTTCTTAATCCTTTGTCATTTTTCTGTACTTTTCTCCCATTTACTCATATGTAATCATACTCACTTTACTCATGAAATATATCTCACACTTTGAAATATATTTTCTGCAGCTGCTCAATGATTGATTTAGGCATAAAATGAATATCCTTTTATATTTTTGCCTTTAAAATATGTAGCTTCATATGCATCTTATATGAGTGTTTGATGTTAAAATTTATGTACCTTTGAAAATGTCCATTGATTATTTATTGCAGACAACCATAACTTGTCGAAAGTGAAGTATGTGGGCTTACATTATGAAGATATGAGATTTATGAGATAAAAGTGCTATGTAGTAGGAATTTATGTGGTCAATAAAAATATTTTAAATCAATCCTTTTCATTATTTAACTGTTGGAATAACAGGGAGAAATATAAAGGTAATAAACTCAAAGGAAAGCTTACTAAATGCTGTGACTACTTGTGGATTTAATCAGTATTCATGTCAGACCATTTCTTTTCCATTTTTAATTCATAAATCCAAATAGCATCCAATCACACAATTACTCATGTGTTAATTAACAGTTTTATTTCTGTGTAATCTAAAATTCTGTCTAAGAGACTTTACCTGTTTGTTGACAGTGCAAAGTAAGTTTTTTTTTACAGCAAATATTGTTGGATCTCCTGCCTCATCTTAAATTATTACCATCAACATACATTTCTCCATTCATTCTCATTTCCCTTCTATGTTATCCAACCAGATTTTCCAATTTTAATAGATTCATTATATAATTTCTCAGAGTGTTACTCTCATGAAGCAGTATGTTTACATGTTTATCGCTACGTTCATACCATAAAATCTATATTTTTACCTTTTATGTGAGCCATGTATGCAATTGTGTTAATAGTGTGTCAAATAATAGTTAAAAAGTATTCGATTTGATGAGATAATCCTCACTGTAACTTCCAGTTTTTTCCAGTTAACTGTAGTAAGAATTTAATATTCATTTATAGTAAAATTTAATATTCGTTTTGGCATCCCCTTCCAGTGTGGCCTGAGTCTTGCTGCCTCACTTATCAACATGGCCCTGAATATACTCCTGCATTTTTGGGTGTGTATAATTTAGTGATTCGATGTGTGAAAAAGAAAATAATTCATACTTGACCATTGAATGAAGTACGTATTAATATGAAGAGGAGCCTGGGGTAGTAAACTCATACTCTTTGTTTGGCAGCATAAATCTTAAAACACTAAACGAAGATGATGGACTGTTGAGATTGATTGGGGCTTGAATTTCCCTATTTCACTACTACTACTACTAAGCTGCTTTCACCACCCAATGAACCTGTAATCATTTGTTCATTTGGTAACACTCAGATGCTGAGGTTGGATTACATCTGGTATGTTATCTATTGATTACATCACTTAACTAGAACATATGTATGCCATTTATTTGCACATGTCTCATATGTAATGTGTAGTATACGATTTAAGTTTGAATTATGTAGGCTTAAAGAATGAATGATCTAAGTTAACGGAGACAAATGTCCTTTGTTTACCTTAAAATTTATGCCTGACATTGAGTTTTACCCTTTTGGTTTTTACCCAGTTGTGAAAAATAGGATATTCCTGTAGAAGTATTTTATATGGCTTTGTTTCACCTTGTTTGAGTAGCTATGCAAAATAACAATTAAAGTAGTTGCACCACTGCTAGATCATGTCTATAATTCTAACAGTTGAAAATAATATTGGTTGTAGATCCACTTCATATATTTTGATAGGAAATATAATTACTCAAGTGATTTGTGGATGATTCGTTGTTCATCCCGAAAACCAAATGTTCATTGTTTCATCTTACTAACTATATGGACCAGTAATATTCAGGATGTTGATGGTTACCTTAAATTAGCTGCACTGACATTAGTAAATGAAATATATTCAAATCCTTCAATTGCATTGAATAATAAGGTGAAGTATTTAGATTAAAGTAGAGTTGATTCTCTTTTCTTTTTCTCATTGAATAATTTGCTTGCATATGTTCTCACTGAAAACAGAGTTTCAGCTTAGCATACATAATAGCCTTGTAAACTAATGGCTTCCCTATTGCCAATCTCAAAAGATCAAAAATACACAAGCAAGTCAAGATACCATTAACTTTGCTCATCTTCATTTCGGAACATATCAATTGATGGATAAGCCCCTGCTGAAACTCTAATAACTCTTGATGCATGCCTGATGTCTTCACATTAAATGATATTAAGAATTTTTTAATTTTTTAGCATTCATATCTACAATGAGAAGATAACTGCTGATATTCAATTATCACTATGGGAGGAAAATTATTATTATGTAATTTAATCAAATAAGGATAGAAGTATAATCTTTAGTATTTTTATATCAATGTTAAGTTCACAGACTGGAAGCATTACTTGATACATGTTTATCCCATAGAAAGGTATCATATACACTGTGAAAGCATGGCATGTCCTTTATTGTTGCTTTTTGATGTTGGCAAGTCGAAATTTCAGCATGGCTAAAAGGAGAAATGAGAAGAGATAATTGAATGGGCAAGTCACAGTTTGATTTAACTTAGCAGCAAGCACCTCTGCTCCTTCCCTCTTCCAAGTAACCATCTTTTACTGCTTAAAATGTTGTGCAATCTATCAATATCTTCTCTTTAAAACCATAAGTATATATGCATCTTTAGAATAAATGAAATGAAAAATTAATCATTTATGCACGCAATACATATATGTAAACTTGACAAGAATTAGGCCTGTCCAGGTTCATGCCGGATGGGTGTGCCTCTGGCTCTTATTGCAGGGGCCATCAATTTATATATTGTCTACATTTAATTGATAATCAACATCTTTTTAAGAAAAAAGAATGAATTTCAGTGAGATGGGGAAAGTTATTCTTTTTATAATAACTTTAACTGCAAAGCAAATTAATTTTAAATAAAATGGAAGTAGGAGTATGCTCGGGCAGCAAAATGGCTTGGCATGACGGTGAAGCTATCTATAACTTTCTATAAAAATATACCCATAAAAACACAGCTCACAGAGGTGAGCTAACATGAATGAGTATTGGAGGCATGCATTGCATCCACTTCTTCATGAAAGTTCCTTTTATATCATGAACATTTCCCTAAATGTTTGTTAAGTATTTTTTTGAACATCTAGGTTTGTGTATTTGTCCCAGATTAAAGATGGTTCTGTAGATCTTGATTAATAAGTTTTGTCCTCTGCAAAGAGAAATACTTAAGTAAGAAAGTACTGAAGCTTGGGTGCGGTCCATACCCTGTACATTGGTAGGCATAGACAACTCTACATCCTAGTTCATTATAGATGCATCTCCTGATAGTTGTTGGCTTACATTAATTTTCTTTATATATGCCAACTATTAAGCAATGTTATATTATAGCATTGTGGGGAAATGCCCATTCACATATGAAAGGACTTATTCATTCTAAATATAATATTGGTGTAATTAAGTTCCTTACAAGATTTTGGAAATTTTCTTGTAATCGTCAATGGATGATCCTTCAACAGCCATCTTTTATTTCCTTTCAGAAGTGACTATGAATAGGTAATCAATTTGTAATCATTAATGATAGGAAAGAGTAAACTAACAGTCACCCTAGATAGAAGGTATTGGAAATCTTCAAACCTCAGAGCATCACACTCTTTACAAATTCAAAGTATCAGAATTCCAAATTAGATTTATAAAACATGGAGTTAATGATGAAAATTGTCCAATCATTTTTAAATAACTGAAAATTGGAGAACTAATAATTCTCGTGATTAATGTTTTAAAATGATTTGGCTGTTGGTGAAAAACGTTTGGAAAATTCTCCAGGTAAAGTGATCTATTTTTTGACCTCCAAAGATAGAAGTAATTTTACAGATTTCTCTTTTCCAAATCTGGAAGCTTAATCATTATGTCTTATTTAGTATCAAAAAATTACGTTTTGCAGTATCCTATTGATTATTTTCTCTTTTGAAAGCAATTAAGTCAATTGTAAACCCAGTCCTGACGATCAATGTTGGACCCATAATTTTATGCTGAATCATCATGACGCTTTGGTATGTTGACCCCTTACAATTTTTTTGGATTTACAATTTGGAAAGTTTAGCACAGAATGTTGAAAATTTGGGTTTTACTTGGTGATTACCCGTGAAAAAGAAACATTTTTTCACCTCCTTTTTTTCTTAAAGTGAAATCGATGTCCTTTTTGTGGAATAAATTCAAACCATCAAAATTCAACTTTTAAAACTCGCGGATCTGCATCTTTTAACTTGTTTCATTACATGTTATTGTGACATAATACTGAGAATTATATAAATTTTTCTGCAAATCCGTTCACCCCTCGCCGCAGCCTATCAGTTCCTTAGCGATGCTGTTTTTCTCATTTCGCATCTTTTTAGTCGTATTAGAGAGAATCAAAAAAATGTTTATCGGTTGGATGGAAACACGATTAGAAGTCCTAAAAATTAACAGATATCGTAGCGTATGTTTTTTATGCTCTCCGTCGTTCATAAAGTCCGGAGTTTTATCAAACAAAATTAAAGATTCGTGGTGTTGGCAGAATTAAGAGGATAAGAAGTGATAAGAAGGTTCAATAAAGCCCGGTTAAGAAGCTTTTCAGGGTACCGGGTGAAATTCCCGTTATAAGCGTAATAGCATTACGACAGAGTTATGACATATTTTCAATTCTTGCTCGTTGGAAAGCAAGTGGAAAGGACATTTGATTCTCGAATTTTACAAGAAGTGATTTACAGCTTAAAATGAAAAGAGAATTTCTTTCTATTGCTATATTTTCCACAGCTTTTGATTAGGGTTAGTAGAGGCTGAAAAATTATTTTTGTGTAACGCAGGTTGATTTCTCGTCATATTTTCGAAGAAAGATCTAAATTTCGGAAAGAGATAAGCATCCTTTTCGACGTAAATGAGTGTATTTTTTATTCTAAAATTAATCATTTTTACCAGATGCACAATTAGGGAAGGATAACGAATTTATTTAACAACTGTGGTTAGAGGCCGCCCTAGAGTGCTAGAATCAGCGACTAAAGTGGGATTGAGATTTTTCTGTTTCGCGATATCTTAATTCTCTTCTCACAAAATTAGGCATCACAACAAAAGGATTTAAAGGTATCTCCTGAGAGACTAGGCAAAGCAGGAAAGAGTCGAACGGCGATAAATAATTGCTCAACCTAACAAGGCGAACAATGGGTCAGAATGAGTCTCAGTGCAGGATGGGAAAAATCCGCCTTGTAAGCAGGTATCGGAGCGTCTTAAGCAGTACTTTTACCGTGTGTTTGGTATGAAAGGGACTTAGACTGAGAGAAAAACCGCGTGTTAAGCGAGAGCGTTTTAAACAGGTTGTTCTGTGTTTCTTTTTTCACCTTTTTTCTCCTCAGCCTCTTGCGCAATTAATTCTCCTTACGTTGCAACGGCGCGGACCATTCGTGGAACTGCTGATTTACGTCACTTTCAAGGATTTTGCGTGAGTTAGAATTTCCCCCTCTCTGAGCCGCTACTTGTCTCCGGTTAGATCTCGTGTTGAAGAATGTCTATGGTATTCGTCATTGATTTTAATTACTGTGATGCATAATATTTTTACTACGTATTTCGTCTTCGACCTTTCTCTTGATTCTTACTTATGCAGCTTCTTGGCGATTATTGATTATGATTAGTATTACGAATTTCATCCTTAGATTTGGCTTAAATTATTTTGCAACCTCTCTTACGGCCTAAACCCCTCAGAACGTAGGCATATGAGTCCAACCCTGGATCTATTCCACCAGAAGCTAACATCGAATTATTTATTGTGGGTATTCATCCATCATCAAGTTTAGAGTTTAATAAAAGCTAAACTAGAGATCCCACAGAAAAACATGTCTCACCAAAATTTAGTATGTTTCAAAGAAAGAAAGAACTTCATGTACACTTTGTAATAGCCTTCCACGAGGTAACGCCTTCCCATATTGAGTTTAGTATGTTTCATCCTGCTTTTAACTGTGTAATGTAAATATGTTCGTTTTGTTGGTATTATATCACGGGTTAAACGAAAATAGCGCCGGTTTTTTTTCGCGCTGTTAAACATAGTGATCATTTTTGAAATTTTATTTATCAAAAAATATTTATTCAGTACCTGCAAAATTTTAATATCATATTATTAAAATTTATTATGGTGTTTTGTAGAGTGACATAATTTTGCTCTCGTAACAACGCTAATGGTGATATATCCATTCTTTCCTTATGCACTCCCCCTCTGTCGCTTTTAAAAGAACCTGTTTTTAATTTCATGTGGCTTTGAAGTGATAGACCATAAAAAATGTTGCTCGACTCTCTTATATTTTCGCCTTTGTATGCCAATGTAACTTCAAAGTTGTATCACTGTTATCCTAATGGCTTTGATTTGTTTATCGGTGCCAAATATCGAATTTTTACAGCTTGCATTGACATTCTTTATAGATTACTAGCCGCGCGCATGCACCCTCTGGGTGCAGTTGTTTGGTCTGGACCAGATATCTGGATTATGAACATGTACTATCATTCATTTTCAATCATTACTATCATATGGGCATATCAATCATAGTGTATTCTTATGGGAAAACGCAATACCTCGGTTTCAACAATCGTATCCGTCGTCAAGGGGATTGGTTGTTTACAGCCTCAAATTTTCACGAAATTTCCGTTTATTTTAACCGAATTCTCGCCATTTCGACCCGATAACAATATTTCACGACTAAAATAAGAATCTCTATTCATTCCTCTTTCTTTTGGTGCTTATCTCGATTTCGTAAGCCTATTGTTTCTAATTTAATTTTGGAAAAGAAATGTAGCATGCAACCGATAAAAGTGAGGTTTACGTGCATTTCTTATGAGAACGGTTTTTCTTATGGGAAAACGCAATACCTCGGTTATAACAATCGCATCCGTCGTCAAGGGGATTGGTTGTTTACAGCCTCAAATTTTCATGAAATTTCCGTTTATTTTAACCGAATTCTCATCATTTCGACTCGATAACGATATTTCACGATCAAAGTAAAAATCTCTATTCATTTCTCTTTCTTTTGGTGCTTATCTCGATGTCGTAAGCCTATTGTTTCTAATTTAAATTTGCAAAAGAAACGTAGCCTGCAACCGATAAAAGTGAGGTTTACGTGCATTTCTTATGAGAACGGTTTTTCTTTTCTGGGTTTGAACTGGGGCCGTTCAGGTAAAAGAAAATTTTGCCACATTGTAGGGTGCAGCAGTCTACATCGAATGCACGTTTCAGCATCGCTTTAGCTCTTGGCATTGGCGAGAAAAACGCTTTTTTTAGACAGACAGACAGACAGACACCGTTACGTTTTTAATATATATAGATAGGACTATTTATGCCAGAAAGCTTATCCAGACGGATTTCATATCACATAGCATATTATTTCCTGGTGCTGAAATTACTGCAAATATGTCGGAGGATAAATCACTGTATCTTCGTACGAAGACACTCCTATGTAATATCGTTTGCATACGGCCCACTTACCCATTTACCTTTCTCATCGTGATTGAAGTCAAAGCCCCCTGTCCTGTAGGTCGCCCTAGTATGTACTTTAATCCTAGGATGGAACTTGACAATTTGAAACGGGCCTTCGGGCAAAGTTAATCAATTCTTCTTCATAGTGGCGATGTTAGGCTATCTTTAGCCCAAAGCGCAAAGATTAGATCGAGCCCCCATGTGAAAATATTGTGGGAAAAAACTAAAATAACCATCTCGTCATAAAATATGCAGCAGTAGATTCTTATCATAGAAATTTTCTTCGCTACGCCGATCGATAACGAAAATGGAATTAATTTTTTTCCCAATAAATGATTAGGAGTTGTAATTATCGTTTGATTGTATCACGTCCCGACATCTAAGTTGCGCAACCAGTTATATAAACCCTTTATGTTTGATTTCATTACATGGAAATTTAGAGTTCATAATAAAGTTAAATAGAGTTTCATAGCAGTTTCCATTTAGGTTTTTGAATGGATTTAATTTTTTTTATGAACTCTCTTTCGTCCCTCTAATCAGCGTTTTGTTCATCTTATACCGCTATTATTGTCCTAAACTTTTGTCAACTCGGTTTAGTAAATCGTTTGATAGATGATAAATTGTCTGCTTGACGGTTAGCCATCCTCAAATACAGGAAATAACATCGATAATATGTCGTTCTTTTTAGATAACGTATTGAATCTCCGAAGTATAGGAATGTATGAAAAAATTCTATTCGAATACAATTCCGGAACATCATGATGCATTCTATTCGTATCACGTGCATATTGGTATATTTTGTCTTCAATTTAAACTTTGAGGCTCTGTTTCAAAATATTCTTTATGGTTTTTTAATTATACTCTTCCCTAGACAAGCTTTGTTTCTTGAAGTCAAATACGGGTGGATTATTCGCTTCGGCTGAAAAGGGCTAAACCCATATGCTTAAAGGGAGGATCTAGACCGCACTGGTTAGAGAGAAATAAACTCTATTTAGAAAACTTTCACAGTGTCTTTTTGGAGCTACTTCAAACCCATTAGCTACATAAGGGATATGAAATAAAGCTGATCAGGCAAGATGAGGAGTAAGGTAGTTTGCTATAGCTTTTTTCATTGAGCCAGAATATCATAGTTGAAGAAACATCCACATTTGTGTAACACAATGGCCTTATGAATAACTCCTTTCAAGGCATTCGATATTAAACAGAATGAGTATCATTATTCCCCACCATTTATGCCGAAGTAGCCTTCATTATATCGCAACCATAAGCAACACTTAAACAGATGTCAGATACATTTTCCCCATTCTTCACCACAGGACAAAATATCATTCATCAAGATATAGAAACAGGAAAACATGCGAGTTTCTGATAACAATATGTTCTCCGTTTTCCTTGTCAAGGACTGCTGGAAAGGATGCTTAAGGTCGATCCATTCTCCAGTTTATATTCATACTCTCTCCGTATATTTTAGCGTTTTTACGTCGAAAGTTTTCGCTTTGTTTGAGAGAAATCTTCTGCTCCGGTAGTTGCTAGATTGTGAGTCATAATCTTCTATTTTTGCTCCAAAGGGTAAGCAAGTGGGACCTTGGCATTCCAAAACACAGTGACCGTGTCTTTAGCCCTCACCTCGGCTTTCAATTTTTGATGTCGGTGGCAGTTTTTCCGCTGCATCGATAATTGTATTGTTTGAAGGCTAAAGCTGTGTCCATGCGTCTTATCTCCTCTGCACGGGTTTCTGGTTCCTATTTTTTCTATGAAAAACTCTTCATCAGTGTAATCCACCACAGCGCTTTCCTGTTTTTTCTCCCTCAGGATCAATAAAGTTTTATTTAGCATCCACTGAGGTTCCGGGGAAGGGAAAACGTTTTTTATAAGTGGGGATAAAATATTTCAATATTACTAAATTATTAATATATTTTTCGAATCGTCATATTTATTTCTTCATTCACACGTTTATTCATAGAAAAAGTCCCACACTGCCATACTGGTAAGTGGAATATTCCGCAATTGACCACAGCTTATTATTTATTTATTCGAGTACTTCATTCATATCTGTAGGCTTCTAAAATGAGTGAAAAGTAGATTAAATTTCTCATTTTATTTACTAACCTTTAAGTGCAGCCGAACTATGTGAATGGAATCCGTATTTTATGAATGTAGTACCAGTGAATTACCCCGTCATAAATGACAGAACTAAATTTAACTTAGAAAGAAGGGTATAACTATTAATGGATGCATCTGATCCTTAAAATGTCGACTCTCCTTCCCCGTATACTTCACATAGGCCTATCTTTCACATTTATTTAAATGAAATTACATTTAAACAATAGCCCTAGTTGTCAGGGAGACTAGTTGTTTACAACAACAAAATTTTACAAAAATGTCGTAATTTTTGCCCTAATTCTCGCAATCTCGCATCCTAAGCGAAAGTACACGTCCAGAATAAGAATCTTCATTCAATTTCCTTTCTTCTGGCTCTTGTGTCGACTTTGTAGGACGATTTCTAATTTAATTCTGAAAAAGAAACAAGTCTGCAATCGATCAAAATGAACTTAACGTGTATTTCTTATGAAAGCATTTTCGAGTCGTCCAGAGTCGAACCTATCATACTTAGGGCGAAAAAATATGGATACAATTTTCTATTGACCCTCCAATCAC
The DNA here is from genome assembly GCA_036926295.1 of Pachydiplax longipennis. Lineage (NCBI taxonomy): Eukaryota > Metazoa > Arthropoda > Insecta > Odonata > Libellulidae > Pachydiplax > Pachydiplax longipennis. Next base: position 17,568,628 of record JAVFKF010000010.1, on the reverse strand, counting down.
TAAGTTTCAAATTTCTTTATGGTCGGAAAATTCGAGAAATTAATGTTAAAATATTTACTCCATGTATTTCTTACGGGAGTTGCTGTCATCGGTAAATAAATATATAAAGATATAAATACATACACAGCAATGACTATTATGTAAAATGAAAGGAAAGAAGAACAAATTGATGAGCGACTTAAGAACGATCTATAACAGAAAAAAATAATAGTTTTTATAAGGGTACGACCAATTTAAACGTTAAGAATTCATTTGAGTATATTTTGTATCAATAAATTGCTTGAAATTTTCTTGAGGTATTAAAAAATAGATGTGAACTTTTTCTCCCAGAAAAGAAAGTTAATTAACCCATACATCCTCGAACTTTGGTCTAAAATTATTGTGTATCTAAGTAATTATGCAAAAATCTTTTGTGCAGTGAGAGAAGATGATGATAAATTTATATATTTACATTAAAGAAGTTGCATTAAATTTAAGTTCCTAATTTAAGAATCTTTCTACCGAAGTATATCGAAAAGAATGTATCAAACATTTTGTTCCTTTTATAAACTGGCGCGAAATTTTGAAATTTAAGAGTATAATAATCAATTGGGTGTATTCGAAATTGGGAATGAAGTCTACTTGAAATTAAAGATTCGCAAAATTCAGCTTACTTTTGAGAGAGGGGTATAACGGGAAATAACTTGTACTCCTCTTTCATTCCTGGAATCGCAATGCGGTGAACGAGGAAAAGTTTTTACTTTATTCAGAAGAGTCATGTTAGGGTATGGCGATCGACATCAACGTGTTTTCCTCCCGAAATTAAGCCGTTCCGAACGTATATTTTTCCAGCAACCACATCAACTCTATATTTCACGATACTGGTTTCGTTTTAACGAGCTACTGACACAACTCCAATCATTGTGGGAACTCATTGCAGCTCTCATCGCTATTACTTGTAGAACTATACAAACGAGCGCTCAATTCTGGATGTTGGACCACCTGAAAAGCTCTCATTGTCGGAAATTATATGTTCGTAAGTCTAAATGGAGCGAAACCTTGTTTTGTCATTGACAATTCTAAATCCACTGAGATGTACCAGATATCTTGTCATTCCTATGAGATTGCGGAAAAAATTTAAGAGATTGTTTGCGAAGTCAAACCAGTGCCTTGTCGAATTATAGTAGTGAGAAGAATTTTGTAGAAGAAATACTGAGTGATGCTATAACCTAAAGCTATTTTTGAATCTTTACCAACATCACTTTTTCTTGTTCAAAGAAAAATTATTTTCATGTCGAATGACAAGAAAATTAAAATTTTCATACTCACCCTATGTTCAGCCTACATTATTTCGTATTAATTTTTATACATGGGCTTCGACCGCGGAGGCAAAATTTTGGGAAGTTCACACGTTTACGGACCTGCTCCGGGAATTGAACCCGGTGAGCACCGAATTCGAGCTTACTTGAGCATCAAGAGAACCAGCTTTATTTCATTGAAACCACATTTGGATATCTAAAACTATTGGAAATGGCAAAACCTGTCTTTTGTTCAAAACATACATTTCTGTATGAGCACTATTCAATGTTTACTTTTCCATAACGGATTTCTACAACACTCGCAGTATTTCGTAAAGAATGTGAATTTTTCATCTAGTAAGTTTGATATAAATATTCAATTAATTGTGTGAATGTTTATTATTTCATCGTACATTTCCCAAATTCCTTGAACCACCATTTCAATTGGTCTTCAAATCGACCGTTCTTCAATTTATAGTGTTTCTTTGGGATTTGATATTTTTTATCGATTCCTAGCCAACTCCAGCTAGAAGAAAAATCTTCATTCGCATTTATTTTCCTTATCCCTTGCCTCTATTTCTTGGCGTGATGAATTCTCATTTGCTTTCCCCGAGAGAAATAGCCTGCGAGTGATAAGAGTGAGTTTTATACGCCTTTATTACGTCACACATTGTCGAACGCTGGGCATTGATTATATCATTTCCAAGTGTGCATTTTGTGTCTCATATATTTTCCTCTGACCATGGCTGCCCGATTGGAAAGTCCGTTGAGTTCTGATAACTTCTGCAATTCACGTATCTATTTCCTTTCTAAATTGTATTTGTTTTTAAATATTACACAATTCGTTTATGTGGTATTATATACTTATAGTATATCGTAAGTATATACTTTACTAGCAGATAGCGCCCGGTACTTGCATATTATCAAATAAGATAACCTATTATGACAAGATAGAAAAAGACTGCAACATTCTAAGGATACTTATATTGTATAACTTCCGGTGCTTGGGAGCTTTATGTAATCTATCCTTCGAGAGACTGCCTTTATCATAATCTTTGGTTTACTTCCGCTCATTGAGTTGGTTCTTCTTTAATTAGTTTTAACTTCCAACTAAAAGTGTCTCTTAAAATGTGGTATTTATCCATATCCTAGACTTTCAGAGCTGTGTTGTTAAAAACTGCTCTAAAATGATTTTGCAACTGTATATGCTTTACTGAGGATGTATGTCCTTCCATTGAACATTCCATTGAATGGAGATTTTATCGTAAGATATTACTATAGTTTGACTTCATTGAGAAAAATTTACGCATCCATCCCTGCTTATTCCTTATTATTTTCCAATGTAACCTATTGATAGCGGCTAGAAAGTAAAATCTCTTACTAAAAGATGGCATTGGTCGTCAAGGGAAATTCGAAAGCGACGAATTTTAACGAAATTTCTATATAAATTGTCAAAATTTGCGTGAATTGGATTCAGAATATTTGATCGATGACAAGAATCCGCATTGAATTGCATTTTTATGATACTTGCCTCGAGTTCGTAAGGTTACTCTTTCTAATTTAATTTTGCGAAATAAATAAAAAAACGATAAAAATGTTTTATTGATGGAACTTCATCCAGGCGATCTTGGTTCAATCCCAGCAAAATTAGCGAATAAAAATGCTACATGACTTCTTTACTGGTCTCACAACATGTATGCAAAGTTTGACTCTAATCGGGCGAACGATTTGGACTTCGTTGCTAGACAAAAACATTTAAAACCCGCAGAATTTGTGCTTTAAATAGACCCATATACATGCATAGATACTGTATACACCAAGAGCTCTTAAGGTTATAGTTCAAAATAGACGCATTAGCTCTTGTAAATGATTCGGGGGCTGCTGATAATCTCTTTAACAGTTACTTAATAAAATTTCACTAAGAATTTTCCTTAATTTTGCAGCAATAGTCTGTTTCAGTTGCACATTTTGCTTAGTTCGATACATTCACGCTTTATCCGCATCAGCAATAAATCGTTCATGGAAAAACGTTTATGGAAGGTGAAAGAAAGTTTTGATTTCTCGAAGGCTAAGACCGAACAAAACTTATGAAAGGGTCGTAGGCTGCTCGTTGGCTGCGTACCATTGCTTTAGACTATTTCTAATTTTATCGTATTAGTAGAAACATTCGGTAAGCATTTCAGGTTTTTCCCCTCCTTTATTCTTGAAGTCTTCCTGCTGTAGGAATCTTTTTTTCTTGAGAAATCTCCCTCGGAGTTTTTGATACCAAAAAGGAGTGGCTCCTTCGACATTTTTGGATTGATAGTCGTGACGAATCAATGTAATTGGTTATGTTTTCGCTGTAAGGTCAGATTGCTAATTTTTTTATTGTCAAGAGATTTCTTACGGGATAATTATGTATATGTATAATTGAAATTAATGAAAAATAGGAACCAGAAAATTTTAATACGTCGGTAATATGTACATATAAAGGTGCTTAACCGGATTGTGTATCTCTAAATGTAATAGACGAAAGACTGGTTTAATCCTCAACCCCTCTATGAATAGCTAGAAAACGCATAGAAGAGGGAATGAATAGGAGATGAGGAGTAGGGTCCTTACGTCACTGAATCACTATGCTGTAAACGGAAAAACTCCATCTTATCGCAGCACAAAGACTATGTGAAATAAAGATTCACAGCATTCAATAAAGAGCGACCAGGATGAATGTCATTCAGCATTACTAACACTTCAGTAGCTTTCATATTGTCGCAGCCACGAACAAGACTGAGACAAAATTAAACGGAAGATACGTTTCTTACCTTATCAAAAGAAAAACGATAAAGATTCCGTTCCTAAAGGAATTGAATTAGGAACAGAATATTGCGTATAGAATCGTTATCAACTTTAAATGTGGATGAGGTGGCTTCGAAATTTCCATCTCGGGTTCGTAGATTTACTCGTTTTCATTCCTCTACTGCATCCGTTTCTTCATCTCTTCTCCTAAGACCCTTTCCGCTTCTTTTTCCTCTCCTCTCATTCTTTAATGCCCTCTCTTCCCATTTCCCTTCTCTCTCGTTCGTTCCCTTCCCTTCCCGTTACCTCAACTTCTTCCCCCTTTCCCTGTAGCACACATATGATAAGGGTCACAGGAGGCGGGCGTATCTCTCACTCCTCTGAAAATGGGTCACATCCACTCGCAACCCGCAGAATTTCTCTCTCCTTGCCATCGGAGGAAATCTCCGGATCAATACGGAGGAGGGTGTATTCGGCGAGCGCAGCATGACTCACTGCAACCTACACAACTCCGTGTCTAGACGACCATCCGCGCTCATCTCTCTCCATTAACCCTTCGCCAATTCCAGGATACTTATCCCTTCCAATTCTTCCCCACGCCCCTATCTTTTCTCCACTTGTGCGCGATCTACGTTTACGTAGTGATGATTACTCGGAAAGGCTGCTTTCAGCAGGTGGAATTTCAACTTGCCACTTATTCCACGCCATTAATTCTGCAATCCCTACGCCACCTAACACTCTATGAATAAAATGTTCGAAAGTTTTGACTTCTGATTTTATAGGGAACGCCCTGATTTGCACCGATGCGTTAATTTTTCGTAAAGTAATGAAATGTGTGATGAATTTGGAAATTTTTGTGAAATAAAATTAAGGAAGGATTTGACGTTGTTGCCCGCAATTTTAAGTGTTTGAAAATTTTAATTATTTGAATTACTTGATTTTTCTCATATTATATTTACAGCCGAGAAGAAAATAACCTTGTAAATTCCACAGAATGTGTATTGGGACTCGTATCTAGACTAGGAAAGTACAAGGTTGTTTTTCACACCTTTTTTCTACCTTGTCACTGATTTTAGCTTGACGTCAGCTTTATGATTTTTATCGTTTTACTGATGTGTTTTCTAAGTGCTGTAATTATTATGTTATTGTGTGATATTAATTTGTAAATTGGAGACATTTACCTCACAAGACAATACTTTCAATGATAAATCATCGTAGGTTATCCTACTTTCTAGCTTTTTTTCATATAATTTCCATCTTCTTTCTTAGAAATGGAATTGAAAGGGTTAAAACTATTTGTATAATTCACGAATAAAATCCTGAATCAAGGTATTTTCATCGGTGATATTAGAAAATTTTTTCAAACACCTGTTATCTGAATCACTGCAAAAGTCCAATTATTCTATCAGCAGCTCATCTTACGGTAAGATACAAGAAGAAAAAAATAAGTTCTCGGTCGAATCCTTAATTTGGAAGCCCAGCATATTTTGAACATTAATTTTTATTCAATACGAGGAAAGTCTAACATAGGGTGTGTTCCTGCTATATTAATTTAAGGAGGTAAAATATCATGCCATGAAAGGAAAGGGCTAAAGATATTTGGGAATCACACTTCCAAAAACTAATTTTTATAATATTCATTCCGTTCATAAACATTTTTAATGTTGCAGTCTATAGACAGGATTTGTTCTTGACAATTCACAAAAAATGCCTATGTTCCGATTCTAGGACACTAGCTAGTAGCGCCGTATCGTGGGGCGGTGAAATCGGTAAGGTTAACCTAGTTTACTGGGATTTCCCGGCGAATTGAAAAATTTTTCCATAATTTATTTTCAATGCTGTGGATAAATAAGTCTATATTTTGCGTGTAGGGAATAAAAATATTGCTCTCCTGTAAAAAAGACTATGTACACTTGTAGATCTCCCAGTAGTATGCGTAAGTGAATTAAGTGAAAATTATATTAACGGAAACGGTCTGGTTTAATGAAGAGCCTTTATATAAATATTGTTGGAATTCAGTAGTGTATCGGAGATGTAGATTCAATTTGAGCTATAAATGTGCAGTCGAGTGAATATTGTCCCAAGAAACTTTCTAAGGAATTTATCCCGTAAATAAAATAATTTCATAGCTTGCTTAATTCTGTCTACCTTATTTCACAATGGGTTTTGGGTGTATAAAAATAACCCTAAACATATTCATTAATAAGTAAAAAATACACACTCGAAGTATCTTAGGAGAACATCTTAGGAGTTTTTAATTGTATGGTAGGTGTAGCGGCATTTTGCCTATCAAGTGTCCTACTACATTGAGCTGTAGCAGAAGTTAGATTCCCACTGGAGTAGTACTGGAATATTTGTAGTATTTTCAGTCGAACTGTTAGTAGCCGAAGCGTTTTGCCTGAATTATTCAGAGTCTGCGTACGTTTCTTCGAAAGAGTCTCGCTAGAATTCAATTCTTCGGCAGTCTTTCCATCTTTTTTACCGTAAATTTTATTTAAATGCGGGCGTTGATTACGGTGAACCGCTTGAAAATTTCCTTTTTGCTTTCGTCATATTTTGCCATGGAATCGAGGTACCTTTTGATCACAATGCGACTTGAACTCTTGCAGCAAACGTAGTTAGATTTTGACGTTTGATAAGGAGGTACGAAGATCGGTGATAAGAAAAACTGAATTTTATGTCGACGTAGGAATTCCGTCATTATATTGGAATGAGAATTAACGCATGTTTTGTATTTATCTCAAGTGATAACAAACGTCCTCTGAAATCTATTCTCTTATTATCTTAACATCTCATCGCTGACCTACATTCACCTATTCAAAACGATACCATTTCGCTGATCATATACATACTTATAGTTAGCTATTTTTTTCATCTTATCTTTGTTTGTGGTCGATTATTTTTTATTTTGAATTAAGGAGGGAATAAAGATATAGAGCAAGGAATACACGGATGAAATTTTACCTTTATCTTACGCTTGATGTAACGATATCCTGAAGATACATGTCGTACGATCTTAGGAAATATTAAAAATTAAAATTAATATGTAAAATAAGATGATAAAATGAGTCGAAAAAATGAATTTTAAATACAGGAGTAATGAAGATAAATTTTGAAATGCATCGCAAAAATAAAATTTCAGAATACCTTCCAAGGGGCTTCATCCTTTCGTGCGAAGAAATTAATTTGGAAATATTGATAAAATCCTAAAAACGGTGGGATTTTTAAACATCCTGTTCTTCTAAATGGAGGATTTTTAGTTTAGGCTGGAGTTAAAGCGATATAAATATCAAATGTGTAACAGTATTTCCCAACTCCATCCCGAGAATAATTTTACCTTCGACCAGTGAATTTCATTTCCTTTCATCTATATGACCCTTTGCATCGGAATCTTATTCTAAGCCATAGTTCCGCGCGCTTGTAATAAATTGTATCCCTTATTTGATTAAGAATATGCTGTTTTTGTGAGCAAAATTTTATTTGGCGTCAATAAGAAATCAACCAATTTCTCGTGAGTAGAGAATTATAAGTTGTCGTTATATACTGTCAATTTTCTTGATGGAATAATTAGGTCTTTAACGTTCGTCGACCCATAAGAAAAGAAAAACAGATAAGAATGACAGATATGGTCCATATGAGAAATCAAGAAGATTTTATGAATTACGCACCTTACTTATATCCTCCTTGCTTAGCTTAAAGTATAAACATTCTTTTACTTTTTGCTCAGTTTCATTTTCTACAATTAATGCATCAGGGAAAATTTTCATTACAGATCTTGCCATAGTTTAAAATTTAGTACCGGATAAATTTCTCCAGTGCAAGAGTGCAAGTCCATTTCAAGTTAAAATAATAAGATATACGTATGGTTTTAAAATTCTGGAAGGGGAGTTGATAAGGATCATAATTTATCCCTTTTATTCTAATCTCTTAAATAAGAATATTTCCATATATAAATCTGAATAGGTATGTATGGACAAATTCTTATTTACCTTCGGCATTGCTTTTTTCCTTCCAAAATGTAACGATCAAAATGATAGTGAAATTTTATCACTCAAACTAATTTATAGAAATTTTACGTATGTTTTTGTCAGAATTAAATTTCTGAATGCGTATTTTGATGAATGTAATTCTACAGTGGAACGACTGTGTCGCAGATGTGGACGAATCTTCTTGTTTTGTGATGGTTGCAAATTCGCCAGCAGAGCTTCCAGAATCGATTCTAAGAGAATTGGCTTCCCCGACTTTTTCGTGTGGTGTATGCACAATGCGCTCAAGTGGTCCTTCTTTGGAAATCCGCTCCAACGATCGCCGAGGAAGAAATTTCCACGTCGCCCTCAAAGTTCCGATATCTCCTTCTCAGCTGAGTGCGTCACGATTGCCTGCATTCACATGTAGCCTTTCGAAAAGGGCGACAGCTTGGTCAATTTGTTAAGTTTATAAATTTAAGACTACGTTTATGGGCTAAATCGTACAGGAACTAAGCAGGTTTATAATTTTTTATTTTAAACCAAAAGATCAAAATAAGTGTAAAAGTTTGACGGGAGCGGTGACTAAACGTGAATACTCAGGTTTTCGGACGAATGCTATTAGCAATTCAGCTATCTCCTTCTAACAAATTAAGTAATATGAATATTAAGTATGAACTTGTCATTACATCTACCTTATTATTGGTTATTTTCATGGTAAAGTTTTTTGCTATTTTTCTTTGTAATTTCCCCGTTTCCTTTTATAACTCCTGTATTCTACTTATTTATTATGAATTTTCTTTCTTCCAGTTTTATGATTTTTCCTTCTTGTTATTATTTATCTTTTATTTTCTTTGTATAGAATATGCGGTTTCATATTAACAGTTGTAATTAAAAGAATTATCCCAAGTGACCCAAATACTCCGAAAATTTTGGCAGCCATCCCAAAAGAAAAGAGCTTAAAATTTAAAGAACGTTGGAGAAAGGAATTCATTTTCATAGAACCTTAGTCTCGGGATATCGCATTCAGCGCAATTGAGTGTTGAATAGCAGATCCGATCTCGAGAAACAATTTATTTAGCGCTCAGTAGCAGAGGCATCTCGAGATACGGGCGTTTCGTTTCGGTGGCCAAACATTCTTCTCCACCAAAGATAGCACTCCCATAGTCGCCCACTGGGCGGTTTCTCTCTCTCTTTCATGATGCAGTAAAATAGACTTAAATGTATCGGCCACGTGGCATGCGTCCCAATCTCCCGGAAAATTCGGAGCAACCGAAAGTTTTGCCTCCGCAGAGATGGATGAAATTGCGGCTATGCTGACAAACAATGGCTTCCCTCGAAGGGTAAATTTATTGCTCTCTTATCGGTTTACCCTGAATTGAGCGAGGTGCCCAATTCCTTCACCTTAATCTTCGATCTTTTTCCTGACAAAAACACAACGCGCATTTCTTTCATATGCAGGGCCGGTCTTAGGCATTCAGCCGCTCTAGGGTTAAAGACATTGGCGCCGTACTCCTATAGGTAAAGATAATATGTTAGCATTCAATGTATTTTCGTATGTCAAAAATGGAATAATGAGAATTAGGGGAAATAAATAAAAATTTTATTATCTTATTTTTATTTGAATTAAATCAAAAGAAAACAAATCGGCGCTGTTCTCAAGCGTGTTAACACGATAAACAGACTTAAGAACAGCACCGATTTGCAATCTTGTTAACGAACTACTATATTACCCAGAATGGTTTACAATGATGCAAAGTTTTGTCAGTTACAATGTTTTTTGTATTATCATTTTCGCGCTATATTTTGGTCATTTTAGGGCCTCATCTTTTACTCTCAGTCAAATGAAATAATTTATAATGTTTATTTCGGTTCAGTCATCAGCCAAAAAACAATCATCCAAAGCCAAACGCTGTTGGATCTTGAGATCTTTCACCATCGATAATAAAAGCATTGAAGAGTTAAACAATCGATTGAGAAAGCGCAAGGGAGAGAAGCGACTTTACGAATAGCATTTTCCATGGCATCCAATGAAATATGACAAAAGCCATTAATAGTCAGCATCAAAATACCTGTACCATTTCATTTCATATCATCACAGCTATGAACAATATAGTAAAAATAAATGAAAAATATAATTTCTTCTTTCCTTTGGCAAGAGATCAATGTTCATAATTTGTACCGTCATTTGCCTCTCTCTCAACAACGAAAAAGAAAACCTATTCTCCATAAAAAAAAGTGTTGCGAAATTTTTTGTAGTCTCTTGATTAAAAACTTTCTCCGTCCATTTGCAGTTTTTCAGTGTAAATGAAACATTCACGTCCAGGTCGCCCACAGCTCAGGCCTCTACTACGTGTATACGTAGAAGAGGATTTTATTTCCGAAAAATCTGTTCCATGTCAGCACCTCACTGCATTTTTCAGCTCCTCCCTGCATTTCCTTTTCATGTCAACGGTATTAATGAAAATTTTTTTCGAGCTTCCTTCGTAGAAGTGATGTCCGGTATTGCGTGGGCTCTTTCCGAGAAAGAGGCCCTTTTTTTAGGTGTGCGTGGCTTTGACTTCGACTTCACTACAGCTTGTGCGAACATAATTGGCTATAGCAAATCATATAGCTACAACAATACACTTTTGCAATGCATATATCTTCTACATACAACAATATTCATTTGCAGTACAAAAACCTCCTTGCTACAACATACCGTACTGATATCTCCTTTACAAAAATATTTATTCAACAAAGGCTGACTTACTCAACACAAATTTAATCAACAAGCAATTATTTTTATTTACAATTTTTAATAATTTTATCCACAGTCGTTCCAAATTTTAGATCCTTATTTGTCATGCAAGGGTTTCAGAGTTCATGGTAGGCCTTCACAGTCCCGGAGACAAATCCTCACCGTACATCACTCTATCAGGCAATCCCCTACTTCACCTGCTCTTTATCTACATAAAGCTTACTCGTCCATATAGGTTCTACATATTCTAAATAAAAACTCCCTGAGACTTAGTGGGAAGGGCTCAAAGACTCATGCAGGCAAATTATTCCATAACATGTCCAATACGAATATCTGATTCCTTTAGAACGCTCATTTGTTACGTTATGGAACATATATTTTGTATAATTATTTTGTTATTCCAAGAAATGTATGTCGAAGTTTTGAATCGAATAAAAGAGGAAGTAGATGTTTTACTTTATTTCAGAGATCTGGTCACAAATGTTGTCTTCATTTATGTTAAAAGTATGTTATTTCTAAGATAGTCATTGTTGCTATTGATATTTTATTTGTTTTTCTTTAACGCAATGGTACCATATTATATGTAAGAAACCCCCGTTAGGAAGAGTCAATGATAGCCAATACAATTCAAAGTGAATAATCATTCCATTATTTACGCAACGAGAAAAAAATATTGACAAAAAAGGTTACTTTGGATTTCACCTCGTTTCGATTCAGCAGTGCTCGTCCTTCGCATGCATTCTATTTCTGAAGATAGTCGTATTTTAGGAGGTTTTTTTTCAAAAACAAACTTCGGATAATGCCAAATGAAGTTACGATCTCAAATAACAAGCACCGATAGTGGCACAGTTCGTCCCATATCTTAGGCGCTATCGCACTGACGTGATTGCCATCCCCAAACGCAATCATTCTTACACGACAACCTTTTTCCTCTTAGTACAGCTAAGAACGTAAGACTCACTTTGCCTGTCTTCCGTAATACACCCTTCTACCAGTTATGTATCATCCCCCTGGTCTTTTCTTCAGTTCATATCTTTCTCATTTGATTGTTGCAAATGCCGTTTATATCTTTATCTATAATCGACAAATGAGTACCAGATAACTGCATTTAATCTTCTGAAATGGATTTTGAGTCTATGACTCAGTTAGGGTCAAGAATATCAGGAGCCTCAGCAAGCAATGAACTTGAGGAAATTGATGATTCATCGATATGCCTCATTAAAATCTGTGTTGAGTTCTTTCCCAGCCAAACATCCCTCTCTGAGCTCTTTCCTCATCGGGAACGACACATTCAGACTAGTTATAATAAGTTAATCTAAGCTTTTTGTGGGTAAAATACGTATAAATTTCACGATCTGGTCCATCAAATCTTATTATCTACTAGACATCACAAATTCGGGCGATTATATTGCAGGTGTTAAAAGAGAAATAATGTCGTTTTGTCTTAATGACAACTATACGGTATGCAATATAAGCTGTCATTTTTGTACCGTTGATGTATTATATACGGTGTTAATGCGGGTGTATATCTGGAACTTTCCCATTTGTAGAACCAGCAATACTTATAGTCGATACATAAAAATGAATGTTATGAATTGGTGACACGTGGCTAGGATAGCATATTTGCAACCGATTGCTCAATAGACATCATGATATTTGAAGTACGAGGATAAATTTTAATCTATCAGAAGGGAATGAGGCTCAGCTTCAAATCTTAATTAAATCAACCTAGAAAAATTAGAATAAAAGTTTCAAAACATGTGAATATATTGTGTTGGGTTCACTATCAAATTTTTGAGAGACAGATTACATAAACCATACACGGACGTTAATATAGGTTCACGGATGCGAAAACAAATTTTCCATCATATCACAGTGGGCCCAGTATCATATTGTCGCGATTATTTTTTTTCGTATCTAAACAAATACTAATGGTCTTTACTCTGCGTAAGGCCTTGTTAGAATTAATACAGCATGAACCTTGTAATCCCCATTATTTTTTACTGTGTCGCCTATGTTACTGATTCGGTAACGAAGCGAGCCCGAGGAAAAGCAGACAAAAATGCAACGAACCGTTAACTTTGTCTTTTTTTATAAATTGTGAACTTTTGTACTAAAAAATCCACAATTCTACCCAAAAAAACACGGAGCAGATAAATTTATTTTCGATACCATGAAGTAAATTTGTTTCGTAACCATATTTTGATGAATGTTATATTTTCTCTTGTATCTTCGTGCAGGATAGGGTAAATGTATCTTTCATTCTTTTTCAAACCGAGGATAATATGATGGGCATTTAGGTAAGAGTGATGCTGAATAAAGGCATTCATTATGGTCACGTCTAATTTAATACGATCGAAGTGTCATTCATGGAATCATTATGCTTTATTTACATGGACTTGATCCACTCATAGCATTATGGCTTCACTAGGAGAGCAGGGACAAAGTACCTCGATTACCTCACCCAAGAATTTAAGATAACATAGGTACCTCGGTAGAGTTAGGAACATAACTAACAAAATTTCCGATCACTGTCGACAATCTTGATGTTCTCCTTGGAGAGATTCATTTGTCAAGGGTTACCACAAAGTCACTACATTACATAAATTTCATTATGGTCGAAATATAGCACATATAGCGCGTTCACTGAAATACATGGACTGTTGTGGTGATCCTAGACTATTTCTAGAATAGATGTAGGAAATAGCGCTGAGTTATTACATACGTGAATACAAACGAATTCATTTCGGAAAAAATTGAGACTTATTTTCTCTGCCTTACATTTAACGTGTTTTAGGTAATGTAGAATATTCAGTGATGTATATAATTGAATGAGATAGTTAAGTTAAATATGAAAATATAGGATAAGGAAAGCATTTGTAAAATGAAGAAAATTAAGAAGACTTTATGGTTTAGAAATGAGAATATTTTTAACGGAAACATTTTGTTCTACAGTATAACAGCAACAAAAGGGAGAGAATAACATCTACGAAATTGATTGGACGGCAGGAAAATAATCCAAGCTTATATAAAGCTCTGATAAAAAAAGATACAAAATATGAATGGTAGTAACCAGTAATTCATTCTGAGTATAGTTTTAGAATAACTTCCATCATAAGGAGTGAATTGAAAGGAAAGTAATAGTTCTAACATTAGGTATGTATCTGGACTAAGTACGCCATCGTCACTTGCGAAAGGAGGATTAGAATTTTTAAGAATTAATGTTCCCTCTCGTCCCCTTTTCACGGCCTTGATATCCTGGGACACTTTTCCAACGGTTAAGAGGGGTCCATGAAAGAGTAACAGCTCGGAACCCCTCATCCCTTTCTTTGGAAACGGTCACATATTTTATAAATCATACGGATGTCGTCGCTTTGTGAAAAGTGTTACAAGTATTACTTAAATTTCTCAGAGATACCCTCCGGGCATTGAATCAGCAAATTTTGTAAACTTCTGGACTTTTTCGGCTTAAATCTTTTATGAATTATTTTCTTGCGACCTACGCTCTGAACCGAAGCTGAAAAGGTCACGCTAGTTCACGTAGGCAGTTGTCATTTTATCCACGGAAAAGTTATAGACCGAAAAAATGCTGGAAAGATCCAATTACCATATCTATACATCTATATGACGCACTAGGTTTCGAAAAATTGGGGATCTAAAACAGGGTTCTATACGATGGTAAAAATATTTGTCAAGCAATATGCCTACGCAGTAACCACATTACGGAGGGCAGTTGCTTATGATAATTTTTGTATTTGTTTTTCTCGCGCTTATCTTTTGGATCAGTGTTTCGTACTTGTTACATTAACTTTATTTCGGTATTTTTTTCCAAATTTCGGATTCCAAAATCAAGGTGCGTCTTATACTCAGGAATGTCTTCTAACGTGGGAAATAGGATAATGTTGATGAAAAGTAGTCTTATTAAGGTAGCTTCGATTAATGACCGATTTAAATAGGCATTCTGTTATTTATTTGTTTATCATTATTTTTATTTTGCAATAATGTAGTAATGTAGTAGTACGGAGTAATATTATAGAGAATGAGGCTATCAACTTTTAAAATCCGTATCTCAACTTTTAATTCGTCCGCTGAACCCTCCGCGATCATGAAAATAATCCGTTCTTATAATCATAAACCGAATAAATTTCCTTTTTATAGTTAAAAATTTGATTAGAAATTTCTAGAACTTAGGTATTTGATAATCACAAGCTTGAATTTCCTTTCTTATGAATGAATAATTTTTGATTTATCCATGGTATTAAGTTAACCGTATGATTTATTTCTTCATTAATGAAACGTTATAAATTTCTTGAATCATACGATGAAGTTCAGGAAGAATATTCTGATGAACGTTCTGGTTGAATTAATGACAACAGTTTCAAATTATTTGTGACTTCCAAAATATTTTTGTTCAAATATTGGCCATTCTCAAATCGATTGAATGTTATTCCTTATCCAAATTGGGAATTTTTTTACTATACTGAGATTATATTCAAGGATTTGATTCCTATTTTGCGACTAATCAAATGAAAACACATCACAACACATATCATCAATACCATCGGTATCTTGTTGGCCTCTCATTTCGTTAATTTTAAAAATTCTGCATTCTAATAATTACGAACTTTTCAGCACAATTTTATCATCAGAATTGTCATATTGACCACTCCTCCAACTTATCTTAAAAATTCTTCATCCATATTCCTCCGTACGACTCTGTTGGAAATAGCACTTTCACATGGTTTGCTATGGATTGCATATAGAATTGCCCATATTTGTCAAACTACAGAAGTAACCCCAAATCTTGTAAGAAACAAAGGTAAAAGAGAACTTGCCTTTTGTATGGTTCTTCTGCTGAATCTGGATTGGTCTACCAAATTAGCCATGTTAGAACGTGGTTACCATGGGAACAATTTTGAATTCCTAGAAAATTGGCTCCGTAGACACCAGATGCCACCCGAACTTACAAAAGAATACAAATTATCAACAACAACATGCATGAACCAAAACTTTTTCAGATTTTTCAGTCAGACACGTACTCCAAACAAACCAACAGGGAAATTTGGCAGTTATTTATTACCGTTCCTTGCCAATCTTTGTATGACGTACTTCCAAATTCAATGTAAAATTAACTTTGAATATTTTCCGAGAATGTTATTAAGGTGTATTGATGACATTTTCGCAGTATTCGATCATTTAAAACTAAAATTTCCAATTTTTTTAAGAAAATTCTTTCAAATATTCGATCTTTTGAAAACTAAATTTTCCAATTTTTTTAGAAAATTCTTTCAATCTTTTCACCGGGTCTCTCTAACAAAGTAATAAGAACCCTTTCAAAACACGATTTAATCCGACTTCGTCAGTAAGAATACTCTCCAAAATTTACTTAAAAAACCCTTATAGACATCATTCCTACCACAGAATATCAGATTTTTACCAAATTACATGCAAACATTGCAATAATTATTACTTTGGCTACTTAAACGCAGAATCGAAACCAGATTCAAAAAAATAAATAGTGCACTGTGGAAACAATAGATTAAATAAATCAAGGGTAACATTACAAATTTGGGAATGGAATAGTCCCATACACATAGAAAATGTAAAATTATAACAAAACGAGTCCATATCAGACTCTTATGATAGTATTTTCATACGAAAACGACAACCAGCAATAAACAGAGACCGTGGATCGATCCTTTCAACCCCATTGTTTTCACTACTGCGTGACGTCACGGAAAGACCCACCCTGTGCGCTTTGGTTATAAATACAGCCACCCACATACACAATCAGACCAACTTGTTAATAAAATATATTCTTTTCAAGAAGTTCGGGTGGAATCTGGTGTGTATGGATCCAATTTTCTTGCAATTCAAAGGTGTTCAGATGATGACCGCGTGGGTAATCAAGTGCAAACAATTCTACCGTTGTGGACCACTCCAGATTCAGCAGAGGAACCTTGTACATTTTTGTAAAGCCTTTGTGATAAACCTTGCATTAGAATATGAAATATGAACCTGCATTCCCGAAATAACTGGTCTGGAGTATAATTGCCATTTAAGCGATTTATTCGCCAAATACGGCGAAATTCTTCTGTTTGGTGCCTTTTTCCGTTTCCACTCCCGTCCTGTTTTGACCCTCCTCTAAGTATACGTAACTCAACATATATAACTTATAAATAAATTAAAGTAGCATTGCATTTAGTTGATGAAGGATTTAAAATTCACATAATGCCTTGGTTATCTATAATAAATCTAAATTGATATAGTATTTAAGAAGGCAAAATCGAGCCATTCTATTTTAAAGCTATTTAAAAGAATTAAAGATAATAGAAATTTAAAGATATTTTTTTCTGAATTTAGCTTCTTCAAAGCTATTTTTCAGGATATACTAGTTAGGAACTTCTTGAAAAATAATTTGGTACCTCCGGACAACGGTACGCGAGTGCATTATGAATGAGAACTGGGTATAATTTTTATGAAAAAACGATTTAAATCTTGGTTAAATTACACTTTAACCAGCGGCTAAAATAAACCAAAACATATGAAGTTTCTTGTATTATTTTTTGCATATACTGTCAATCGAAAAAGCAGTCTTGAAAAGCCGAATACGTTGGCGTGGGACTCGATGCACTGACCACGTGACACGCACGTTGAGTGCCGCCTGGCTAGGCCTTATCCCTCAAAGGGAATTCGCGCTATGGACTTTAAACCGAGGACTATTCACCAGCCTGAGAATCGAACCCTGTCAGCGTGCGGAGTGGTTCCCATATGCTCCTCCGGATAGGCATAAATTAAAACAAATTAAGTCCTGTCATCAATCCCATAGCGCACGTCCTCTCATCCATATTGAAATATCAGTCATTTAGGATGATTAGCAATATCGCGCGACAACTAACGGGACAACCGAAATTTGTTAATCAGTCCTCCCGAATGACCGTATTCCCCTTTATTTACGTTGTGCGATAGGTCCGTCGCAGAGGCCTCACGCAGTCAGCCCTTTACGACCTGGGGGAATATATTTTAACGCGAGACGCGTTAGCTCCGATGTTTATAAAATGGTGTTGCTTCCGTAGTAGCAGTGAGGTCACTCTAGTGGGCCCTTGGATACCTCTGCTTGCATGTAAGCTCCAAGTAAGCCATTTGTTTTTCTTGATCCGTAGATTGAGGTAGCGCGGGAAAGCGCGTCCGGGAATGGGTGTAGGTGGGGGGAGGGCGAGGAAGACGCCGGCATCGATTTTCTTCCGACCTTTTCCTTCCGCCCTCGCCCCGCTCGCCCCCTTTTGCCCCCACCAATATCGATCCGAAGACTCTGCGACGGAGGAGTGCTGCACCACCCCCGCCTACTAACTTCGATCAATGAGCAGCTCTCGCTTTATTTTTGGGACAAGGTTAAGGGCCGAAAATCAGCCAATTGCCATCGCATTCTGCCTCCTGGAGGAATTTCCTCCTGTCCACCCTATATGCTCCCGGATCGCGTGCCATATGTTCCGTACTTAATATAATTCTCGTGTGTGGGACGTGGCCTATTACTTTCCGTTGGAAGTGTAAGCGGGTGGAAATGAGGAGTATTGGGGGATTAGCTGAAATGTGATGTATTGGGAGGAGAAAAATGATTTCTTACTTTTAAATTGTGCGAAGAGTCGGAGGACTGTCATGGAGATGTCCCATTAGCGTCGTGAAGTGGAGAGAAAGAAATGTGGAATTCAGAAATGACGAGAAATTTGTGACGCCGATCGAAGAGAATTGATAGATTTGACTATCGACTATTTGTTCTTGCTCATAGGGGATTTTCTATCCAGAATATAATAAAATATTATTGCCATTATTATTGTCGATGAGAATAAAAATCCCAACTGCTTCTAACTGATAGGTTTACTCAAATATAGTCTCTCGATCCGAAAGAGATTTAAGTAATTAATGGCTTATTGAATATTGTTACAGTGTGAAATAATGTTTATGTTCTTACATTAAAAATCCATTTATGACAATCCTTTGGATATCTTTAGGAACGGCATTTTATATAATTTAGCAGGTCATGCTCGTTAAAGGTTCACGCAAAACTATTATAATTTTTCAGCAATTTGCTTGTAAATTTCTAGTGGGAGGTGCTTTTTCTTAAGACAGGAGTACGCTTTCAGTCCACTCTTTAATCTAAACGTTCCTTATCCGTTGGCTAGCGTATCCGAGGTGTGAATGAAGAATTAGAACATTATTATTTAAAGAAATCTCCTACTTAACTGGATATATAGATATATATCCAGTTATATACGCAGGAATAATTTTTTCCACGCTCACCAGATGCGTTGAGGAGGCTAGTATTTGTTTATGTATTTGATATTTCGTTATACACCAAAGTATAACTGGAGAAATCAGAAATTTATTGTATTCATCAGTTTATATTTTGAATGAACTGTATTAATGAGGAATCACAATTCAGAATAATGAATAGATAAAATGGTTAGCTCAGATAAATATGGATAAAAATATGAAAGAATTATAAAATATTTTCTCGTCACTGAAATACATTAGATTATTTTGATATTTTTAATTATTTTAGCAATATTTTTATAGAAGCGTTATCTCCTTATCCCTGAGGAACGTATTTTTATTTTAGAACATTAGCTTCTTAAAATTTTGTTTATTAATGTGAACTAAGAATGCGTGGGGTTCTTCCCTGAGTTCTTGGATATGACCACCACACATTCTAACTGGTTCAACTTCATCATAGCTATGAGATTGCTAGTGAGTACTTCATGTCTTTAGCTCTTCTTGAAGTCAATAACCAAGCGAAACTTACTTCCAAAAACTTCGCATTTTTTCTCATTCGTCGCAACCACGACCCGGCTCAGATTTGACCTATCTTAACCCATTCCAAGTTTTCTTGATTTAAATCGACGAGCAGTCTGCAAATGTCTTGGAAGTACGCATCTATATCAAAATTCCGAATGAAAAGACTCGTTTTTTTATATGTAGAACAGAAGATGGAAATATTTTCTTGCATCCATAGTATGCGCAGTAGTAGGGGAATTTGATAAATATGCTTTCTAGATAAAATTTCTTTCTCGTATAATTTTATAAAAAATATTTTTCTCGGCATTTGTCATTTGACTAACAGATCGGATATTTGATTCGCGCTCAGCTGCCTCGTAAAAAAAATGGTTGGGTCCAGCGTAACCCAGACGTGTCATTGATGAGTAGTTCGAATCCATCCCATTTCAAGATACACCCTTTCACTTCTTAAATGCCTCACAAAATACGTGCTATTTTCGGGATTGGCGAGTCGGAGGGAATACCGCAAAAAGCGCGATGTTGCACGTGCGATGGTTAGGCAGATCTGCAGAGGGGCGCAAATACAGATGGGGGAATCTCGCAGGATTGAAGGAGGGTTAGTAATTGGAGCAAAGGGAACTCGACAAAGGCGAGAAGGAGGAGATATGCGAAGAAATATATCGCCTAGAGAAAGGGATGAAGGGATCAATATTGCGCGAAATAAAGTGTATCTGCCCGTCCACCCCTTTCGGACTCCCCCCTTCCCCCTTGCGGAAGCCCTCCCACTCCTAAGGACCCTTCGAGAGTCCCCCCCACAATATCCCGAACCTCAAGGCGCCTGCTCCCAGCACCATGCGAGGCTCGGAAGGCACGCTCTCTGCATAGTCACCGAGGAGTAGCTTTCGGATAAGGTTGTCAGTGTCTCCTAGTTATCGAACCGCGATTGTGTGGGGAGTCAGACGAGTGCTGTATCGGCGTTAACGCCGGGTCGGGAGAGGGGCAGATAGGGTGAGTAGTGGGGAGGGTTAAGGGTGTGTTGGTAGTGCTGTCCTCACCGAGACGCGATCGGGGACCCTCAGGATGGGTTACGTCACCTTAGGCTCTTTCAGCAAGGCACCTCCTCATTCCAGGAGGTGTCTACTTGTGAGGCAGTGATACACCTCCCTCCCGCCTCCGCCGGACCCGCTACACGTGAAGTGAAACCAAAGGGTGAGCCGATCGACGCCTGAGTTCTACGGCAGGTTCTTCGTCCGAGGTGAGCGCCATTTTGAATTCGGATTCGCCTTCAAATGGTGACCAATTACTCGCTTCTCTCCCAGCTTTTTTTCGTCCTTCGCATCCCAAATCCTTCTGCCTATCGATATTTCCTAATCTGGTCGTTTTAGTATCCCTACCGTGAAAAATCGTTCATTTCGGTTCGTGTCTCGCGTGGGATCACCTGCAACCCTCGCTCGATATCTGTAAAAAATGGGGAAATCGATTGAAAATTTGTTTGACACTTATCGCGAAGTAAAGTCGGTTTCGATATCCAACCTCAACGTCGATCAAAATAACGTGGTGAATGACGTGGAATAAATATTTTGGGTTAGATTTAGGGGAAGTGTCATTCGAAGTGGACGTCCCTCTAACGACTGCCGTAATTTTGAAGTGTCATGCGGTAGAATTTAATCACAACGCTATATCTAACTCTCTGGCAAAATTTCATCGAAGAAAATGATCATGGACGAAATTTTTGTCAATATTTTATGAGCGTTGCCTGTAAACCGCCCACGCTGTGCGCTCAGCGTTTCAAAAACACCATCATTGATCGGTCTACATCGAAACCTTGAGGTAAGAGCAGTCGGAAACATATGTCTCACTCATTTGGACTGTAATGTATTGAAGCTCATTTCTAAAGCTTTTTCGTTGAATAAACAAGCTCTGGGTAAATGAATACGCATAGGGAGAGATTGTGCAACTATGAAGTTTATTAAATATAATAAAAATTTCGTAACCTTTATTTTCCTGCCCGGTAGAGAAAGAATCGAGCGAAATCATCCGCAAAATTTGTCAAGAAACATTTGTTTTTATTTCATCCCGTAATTCTCGGTGAAATAAACTGCTTCTTGCTACCCTCTTACGAGCACAATGTATGGATGTATCTAGAAAAGTCAACAACTTCCTCCCCACCGCTATACCCATGAACTATGAATGTTTTTCGGTGTAGCGGCAGCCACTCTAGCTATTTAAGGTGGTTGTACTCGCACGTCATCGTTCTCATCGATTCATCGTGGATGAAGTCTCTCGGAGAGCGAGAATCCCTGCTCGTGATGAAACGGACGTAGTTGAAGAAACGTCCAGCTTTCGCTGATAGCTTCCTCGTCTCGGTAATCTCTTGGCTACCCATTGGTGTCGATAAAGCAATCAAGGTTCGGGAACGGTTCTTTTTCCTGTCGATCGCCTCCGCAATTTCCCGACGCCATATTACTTCCTCTCGCAATTCCTCCGTTCGAATAGGACACTTCATTAATTTCGCTGCAGTAGCGTTAATTTTCATTTTCTCTCAGTAACCGTTAGATTGTGCTTTTATTCGAAAGAGGTCTATTTGATGATGAAAAATATTCCGGTGGTATTTCACTGCTGCAGGAGAATTGTTTAATCAAATACTGTTGCCAGTAAAGCAAGATATAGTGAAAGATTCTTACAACCTCGTAACATTACCGATAACTCCTTCTGAGAAACTTTTTTATTTCTCTTCGGCAAGCTATTACATAGTAGTATTAATTACTGTGTAAATAAATATTTGATTGTATGGCTTTTTGTTATTATTACTTTTCTACTCTAAGATATTTTTAGTGCTTGTGTAATATTTTGTTGAAAATGATTCTACTCTATATATTTCTCACTATCTAAATATGAATTTAAATAAGTTGTTCATTTTGGTAAGAAGCTCTTATTTTAGAAAATTGTCACAAGGTGTTGAATATATTTATGATTTAGTATACTCTGTGCTGCTTTTATTTACAACTGGGATCCATGTCTATTTCTTCTGGTATGATATGATATCTCAAATTAGAATATTAGTGAAGGTATAAGGTGGTTTAGATGTATGTTTTATTACGTACATTTGTATGTATGCTTAATTACATTTTATATATGTATGAATGTTATACATATTTTTTCGAGCAAATGTTCATTCGGCCACCATCGGCCTCTAATGCAAACATTATGGAAGAATTCTAGTTGTTTAAAATTGTTCGCGTATTTTTTTTTAATTCTAAACATAGGTAGAAAAGATAGGACTTGAATAAAGAGTGGATTTCGACGTGGAAAGATTTCGTAAATTTACATCACTTGTTGACATCAGAGCATTCAAAATTCCTGAATTCCAGGTTCCATATTTTACTTTTTCAGTATAGCACTAAGAAAAATGTCTGCGAAATTCCTTCATTGACGTAACATATGCTTAGGACCACCATCTTCAATTTCTGTCGCCCACTAGTACTCTCCTTCCAAATTTTCCTCATATCTGCAACTTAGCAATTTTAAACAAGGCTGGACGTGTTCAGGGCCATACCCAGGGATTTTGCCTTCTGATGCGAGGTACAATATGGCGCCCCGAATTTATTCATCAAAAAGTAATTTTTCCCAATATTCGTTAAAAATAACAGCTAATATCAAGAAGCTATTAACTAAAATATAAATTAGTTGGTAAGTTATAAGTTTAATTATGTTTACCCGATCAGCGGGCCAATCCACCCCGGTAAGCAGTAGAATTTTCTGTTGTTTTTATTCGTCTTCGTCCGTCGAAGAAGTCGTTTCGTCACCATACGACTCACAAAAGTAATAATACGTGAAATATGGCCCTCAAACCAAAATATATTTGCACACACGATGTGTAATCGGTAGTTAAACGACCAGAAGTAACTATCTGCCTTTGCAGTTATTTTCTGACTGAATTCGCCTTCGTTGCTAGCTGAAATTGCGAAAATCTATACCAAAGATTTTTCCGAATTATTAATCAACTCTCGAGAATTGAAGCAAATCTAATTTGAAGAATTTATTATTACTAAAACACTTTCTTTCGAGCTAAAATCTTTATATACGTGCTGAGATAGTCTAGGTAGTTAGTAGCTGAACCCCTCTTTCTAGCCACTAGCCTTCTAACTCTCTTACTCATCCTTCTTCATGAAGATCATAGACCACTCAATATAGTAAAATAACTAATGACCGTGAATCTTATGTAGATAACCTGATCATTACATAAATTAACTTCCCTAGAATTACATGGAAGATAAACTTTAAAGACCTTAGTAGAAATTAATTAAAATAGTAGTATATCCTGCTCTTTCCCAAAAATTTGAAATAGTAATTTATTGTTAAGTTCTAAAAATTTCTATGTTCTGATTTGAAACATTCTATAAAATTTTATAGTCTAGTTTAGACTAAAAATATTGGAATTTAATATAGATCTCATTTTTTATCCACTTTTCCTGGATAAGTGAAGGCTTTGCAATGTTTTCCAACTCTGAGAATATTAGGGTATGTTTCAATAAGTCTGAATGTGTTGATGAACATGCTCATAAAAATGTTGCTAGTTTAGAAATTGAGCCAGGAAAATGTATTAAAACTAATTTAATATATAATTGAGGAAACATCCAGTACCATTTCAGTCTCACAAGGATTATTTTGCCATTTACTGTTAGCAATAAGGCAAGATGTACTAAAAAATTCTTGCTACTTCCAAAAAAAAACAATAATTCTTTCTGAGAATCTTTTTATATATCTTCCATTAGCTGGTCTTTAGTAGTATTAGGTACTGTGCAAATGAATATTTGATTGGATGAATTTTTGCCATTGTTATTCTACTGTAAGATCTTTTTAGTGTTTGTATAATATATTGCATTATATAATTAAATTCTATATATTCTTCACCATCAAAATATTAAGTTATGTATAAGTTGTATATTTAGGCAAAGAAGCTCTTATTAAAAAAAAAATTGTCTCAGGGTTTTGAATATACGTATGACTTAGTTTACATTGCTTTTATTTACTACTAGGCCTCATGTCTACTCAATCTGGTAAAATATTGTATTTTAAATTCAAATATTAGAATTATTAGATTATCCCACTTCTGTTCTATTAGGATGAGTAAAATTGCAATGTGAACTCACACCAACATTAATAACCATGAAGAGCATAATAAGGGAGTTTTAATATTAATTTTGGAATGGGAAAAGAATGCAAAACCTGTGTTCTGTTTATTTAAAATTTCTGAATATTTATTTTTAATACTATAATGTGATAATTCAACAATTCTTTGGTCAGGTAAATGTATGTCAATAGCGATGATTAGTGTAACATTTAAATCATTAATTATATGAAAAGTTTGTCATTTTTGTGAAAAACAATGTAATTTACTCTGTCAGATGCTTTTTTTAGTAATAAGCTGTAGTTTTAAATATGAATTTAGCTTATTAGTATAAAATTGTTTTTCAACTTTCACCACCAGCCTAGAAAATTTAAACCATTACATAATATAATAGATGTTGCTGAGTGTCAATGGGTATAATCAATTTTTCACTCATTTTATACTACTAAATTCAGTGGGAGAGATCTATCCCTGTATATGGGAACTATTTTTAGATTGAGCAGAACTATTTTTAATTTTAATTTCTAACTCTTATTGATGCAAATAATTAATTTTAAGCTATAGATGTATATAGTTATATATGTGGGTTCTTATTGGAAAGGTGATGTTACAAATAAACAAAATAATTTTGCTAAATCAAAATTGGGGAGATCTATCCATGATATAATCTCAATTACTAAGATTCTATGCCATTACCAGGAAATAAATATTGTAATATCTTTTGGTAGTGTAGTAGTTAATGAATATAAATATTCTAATGTACAGCTAATATTATGTGGTCTTTTACCAAAGATCATTATTCGACATAAAGAAAGCAGTTTACAATTATTGATAAATTCGAGCATGGAGAACAGGTGAAAATGATTTTGGTATTCATTGCTAAAGTTGCATTCAAAATTTGAAGGAAAGGCTACGTATAAAAATTTCAAATAACCTTATGGTTTTGTTGAGTAATTTTATGGTAGAAAAGTAGAGCTTCATTGGCAATTTAAAAAAGTAACAAGGAAAATTAAGCCATATTTCATGAGTAAGTTTTTAAAAAAATTGAAGGCTTCAATCAATGATGTTCCACATTTTTGTCAATTAATGATTAGACTTAATGAATGCCAAAATTCGCAGTCGATGTACCTTTTCACGCCACGTTGAGGTTGTTCAGATGGCAATTGTTCAGCGTGGCGATAGCGTGGTCCGCTGGCGGGAATCGCGCGCGCAACTTCTTCAAAAACACTACCAAGGAAACTGTACCGAGCGACTTGAGCGCAAGCGCATTTTCACGCATGCGTGGTCCTTGGAAAACAGGGCTTAAGGCTTAGCAATAAAATCTGCCAGGATTCGACCATACATGGTCCGCTGGAGTGTGTGGGTGAATTGCGGTGGGGGAGAGTAGGAGAAGGGGGCAGGGTATCGGAGGGAGAGACGGGTGACCTTTGTGGGATCCATTACTAACTTGGCGTCTCGTGTGCGTGCTTGTGCGTGCACGGGGACCTTTTGGTGTTTGCAGGCGCTGACGGCACAGCTGCGACCATGTCTTCGGTGAAGGTAGCCGTACGGGTGCGGCCCTTCAACAACCGGGAGGTGTCCAGGGAATGCAAGTGCATCATCGAGATGGGAGGCAACACTACCAGTGAGTTTCCTTCTTGTATTTTCCATGCGTCGGTGTTTGTCCACTCTGTGACGCACGTCCCCTGAGTCATCCGCTTTCTTACCAGTGTTATTGCTGCCGATCGGAGATGTGACTCAAAGGGTTTTGAAGGACCGTTTGTTGAATGTGGCCATTTCCCTGCTCATTTAGACGTCTTCATCTATCATTCGCCATCGGAGTGGGATGGAAGGGGTGGTGTGCACTTGGATGTATCCCATTATGCTCTCCGAGGAAAACCGATACGTTAGCCTAAAATCAATTTCCATCATTGCGTGATCCTGTACCTCCGCCTCCTATGACATTCGATACTTTGACAATTTCCGCCCGCGACCTATTCGATCGAAACCTTTCTAGAAGGTGAACTTGGGTCTTTTCTCGAGCGATTCCCAACCTAGTTTCTTCAGCAATACGTAGTATGGTTTCCAGATGATGCAATTCGTCTTCACTGTGATTATGGATTACGTCTCGCTCGTGCAAGGGATTAGTCACTGTTGGTACGGTTCCGTCTTTGCATCGCTCTTCACGTTTGCTCCTTTGGACGTATTTTGCGGGTAAATTTCACCGGGCGCCGCCGAGATATCGTAGTTGCGGTTTTTCGAGTCTGATCGATAGCTGTTTTTGTTGCGCAGAATGTGATGAATTGCCCAAGTAATTTGGGTGTTGTAGACGTTCGGGGGTATTTCCAGCACTCGTGACCGACTTTCATTCCCTAATCTCTAAATTCAGGCATATTTGGGAATTCGGATGGAGAAAGCAACGCGAAATGATCAAGCTTTGAAATGATTCGGTAGTTTAGAATTAATGGGGAACTTTTTCTATTCCGCCAAGCAATTGGGATTTCCTGTGGCATCCATGCTCCATTTAACTGAGGAGAACCATTAATAAGTTGACGCTCTGCGTCACCCGTTGTGGGAAACCCCAGCCGATGCGTCCTTTGCAAATTCTTTTAATGGTGTCTGAGTGTTCGACCCACGTCTCCATCGTTTCTCAACCTATCTTACATGATCTTTGCTTGCGAAATGAAGCATTTAGCTTCTTTTTTGTCGCGAATAGTGCAAAAAGTCGCGATTGCCCTTAACATATGCTACATGTTGTTTCGGATTATTACTTTCACAGTGATGACCTATGTTTAAATATATACTTCTGAATGTAGGAGAATTCTGATAAAAGGATCATTTTTATACACGGAATGATAGAGTAATTGTCTGTAAAGGAGTTGATACCTAAGTGCGTATCATCATTTAGCTACCTAGTGCATTATTTTTGTATCTGCGAGTGATATATTTTTGTGTATCTTGGTAATGGATTTTGTTTAATTTTGCACTGTTTCGTTGCGATACGATCTCATAAGTTGTGATACCCATTCTTGGAAATCTTCGTGTAAGAGAACGATGAAATAATGAGTGTATGTATACCTAAACATACGTAGAAAAAATAGGACTTGTGTGAAGCATATATTTCGGTATATAAAAATTTCGTAGATTTACATCGCTTGTTGACATCAAAACATTCAACATTCCTGTCTTTCAGGCTCTATATTTTAATGTTACAGTAAAGCACTACATAAATTACCTTTTAAATTCCTTTATTAATGTAACATATGTTTAGAACCATTTTCAATTGCTGTCGCCTAATGGCGCTATCATCCCTAGGTTTCCTCGTATCGGCAAATTTGTGTAAATTTCAATTCTGGAAGTGTTTACGAACACCGTCAATTCAGTGGCACTATGCAGGATGCAATGCTCATAACATTTTTCTTGGTTTAGGAATTGAAACAAGGAAAACATATTAAAACTATTGATTATTTACATTTCGCAATTTGTATGTGAGATTTTTATAGAAATCGAAATAAGAAAATGGATGCTTTGGATATAATAGGAAAATCATTTAGTGTTACAGTCGGAGAGATGGATATGAAAACATATCCTTAACTTCGGCTGGAATTATAAAAATAAAAGATTCTAAGAGAAGTGATTTTTCACCGAAGATGTGCAACTGGTTTGCATACGAACCTCTTTCATTTCAAATCATATAGACAATAAATTATCTTCCTTAACTATGCGTAGGTGTTCATAAGGTCCACTTTCAAGTGCTTATCACCTAGTTTTCAATAATGGATATTATTCCACCAAATCCTATTGGCGTCAAAAATACTAGTGAATGGAATCACAATGAAGTGTCGCAGGAATATTTTCATGAATTAGAGCAGTGACATCGTGTTAGTGGTAAATTTTCATAATAAATTTAAACAATAAAGTTCTTAATTTTTTCTTACCTTAACATATTTCTTCAATGATTTGGTAATAGCTTCACATGTTCCTGGAACTATTCGATATTGACTGCTCTGATATTCTAAGCATGTTCATCAGATTTGTATAGGGGTGTCCGCTGGCTAGTAATGTGACAGGTAAACTAATAGATGGAGAAATTGACAGTATGAATATAGTATTTTCCTCAATATTTTTCTCCGATCATAAATAAAGGAGTTTCAAAATCACATGTCAACATTTCGTAAAATTTTTAAGGCTTGCTCCATTTAATTTTGATTGGTGATACTGGTACCATCCATAACTCTTTTATGCATCAGCTTCTTTTTCTTGTCTTTATTACGCTTGCGAAGGAGTAAAATATCTAAATTTGCCGCTTTAAGTCCTACAATAACTTGATTGTTGTCACTGGACATAACCACTTGAGAAACGATGATTTACTGCGTGAGATCTGGACACGGAGCAATATATGTATTTGAAGTGTTTATAAAGAGTTGCAAAACTAAATATTCACTAATATTCAGCAACAATTTCTACCGCTCTAGCCTTAACCTTCGTATCATGATCCTCGTTTGTTTTTCTCTTTTTCATATTCCTCAAGTCCATACTGTCATAGAGTGATTGTTAAGTTATCTCAAAACGAGTTCAACAGATTGTGGCTATTGCAAATTACAGTAAAAACTTTCCTCTTAGTGAAATCTTCAAAGCGTGGGAGTTGTCAAATCCATATTAAATTTGTCACAAATTCCTTACTAATGTTTAGTCAATAGGTGTTGTACGCAAAACGTTTTTTAGTTGAAAGGTTTCATGCGGTAAAGGTTGTCAACTTTGTAAGATGTAGATTTAGGAACCTTAATTCTACCACACCTTATTGACGCTTATCATTTAAAAAAATAATTTGTGACAAACGAGGAAAAGCCAACACCATTAAAATGTAATCTCAGAATTTTTCCAGTTCAGTCTAGCCCCTGTACTTAATCACGACTCATTTTAATTCAGCTTTCATTAATTGATGGGAGGTTTTATCTTCCAAATAATACGAAATAAAATCAACTAATGAAGCTTCTGGGATGATTCCTATTATTTTTGTTTTCTCTAGTGCGAAATATGGTACTTCATTATGTATCTAGACTGAATTTAAACCAATAGGGCCATCGATAAATGGATCATGGTAGATTTTCTGTTTGTTTCGGAAACAGCGTTGAATTCAAGAGAAAAGTGTGTTCATGTTTTTCTCGGTGTAGCATATCAATCAAGTGTAGATGCTTATCGGAATGCAGCGCTAACAGCTGCGTCGCCATGTTTTGCGATAAAATCCGCGAGCGAAGTTTTTGTAAGGAACGCTGCATTTTACCATCACATTCTGCAAGATGAAAACGGAAACTGCCGCCACTTGTATGATACTCCCCTTGAAAAATACAGACCTAAATTATTTGGATTTAATAATTTTCATTTTATCTTCGTCTAGCTCATATCGTGACATTAAATGGAAAACGCAGTATGGAAAAGATAAAATGAAGAGCGCGTGAATGTATCGCTCCTTCAGTGAGAGATCGTTAATTCATTTCGCTTAAGTGTTGTGTGTTGCACCTGTTCAATGTCATAGAGAATCACCTGATTAACGCCATATATGATGAACGAACGTGTACCTCATCCTATGGTCTCCATCGTGATGGCAGCTTTTTGTAATGGGATTATTTCTAGTTACAGTATCATTTACAGTTAATACACATTATTATATTTCCGTTAAATGTGATATATCAGCGATGTGGTAGGGAGGAATATTCTTGAAAGAATAATTCTTTATGCGTGGGACTACTCTAAATTTTTAGACATTATTTCTCCAGTGCTTAAAAATCAATGAGCGTACTGATCC
This sequence comes from Pachydiplax longipennis, assembly GCA_036926295.1. Classification (NCBI taxonomy): domain Eukaryota; kingdom Metazoa; phylum Arthropoda; class Insecta; order Odonata; family Libellulidae; genus Pachydiplax; species Pachydiplax longipennis. The sequence goes on along the minus strand of JAVFKF010000010.1, from coordinate 17,538,183 downwards.
AGGAACGAAATACAGAGCTAGGGAAAAGATTTGTGGCTAAAACTTAAATCAAGGGCATCGGAATGGGTGACTTAAGTCAGCACCTTGACCAAACTAATGTGCAACCAAGAATCATTTAGATGCCTACTCGCGGTTCTTCCAAAAAGAAAGTGCAGTTATTCTTTTTTCATATATAATGTCTGAGAATCAAAGAGAAATGTAAGGGTAAAAGTCGTTCAGTTATCCTATTTATGTTGTGCATCTGCTGGTATTATTGTTTCATGTTATTGTGAAATGTAAGAGAATGACATTTCATTCTTCAAATTTTATGTTTTATCTCTATTGGAAATACAATGGAATTGGTTTTAGTAATTTCCCCCTTGGAAAATTCCGAAAGAGAAACGAACATGGCATGTTCATGGAATGGTAATTTTTTCTGAATTTTAAGATTTGTTTTGGTGGGAATGGAAAATGTTTTGACATTGATTATTTAGATATTCAATCGTAGTATTTTTTAAATCTTGGTTATTTACTTTTTTATTTATATTCAAGGAAGAAAAAAGTTGAAATATTTTTACGACATATCATGAAACGTCATAATTATTCTCTAATTCGTCTTAGTACACTTTCCCAATACTCAGAGCAGTTTAAAGTATTGTTTTAACATATTTTCATTCAGTGGTAGTGATAAAATTGGGAATATTCTATTTTGTTTAAATTGTGATTCAGTGATTGGTGATTTTTTAATCTCATTGATGTAGCGTGGGTCAGAACTTATGATGGGTACAAGTTATGCGATTCCGAATTGATATAAAACGGAAAATAAAATTGGGTGCGTAGTTCTGGTTTTATTTCGCAAATTTCAAGTCAAACATTATCTGATCTTTCAATAAACGAAAATCTCCATTAGTGCGCATGGTTTACTTTGCTGCAACCACTTCAATATCTGGCAATTTGCTGTTGAGCTTTTCAAGTTACTTAGTTTCTTCTCCTAAAGTTTTTGCTAGAAGAAAAATATATATAAATTTCGCCCACGAAAGAATGGTAGGTAGACATCTACAAAGGTCATTTACAATTCGGAGAATTTCTAAATATGTCTCTTAAATGGTTGATAAAAGGTGTATGTTCTCTTTCTCAATGTTTCCTTTGGATTCATAATAATAAAGCTTTGAATCATTGAATCGAAATTTTGTAATGAATCTCTCCAAAATTCAGAGGTTCTCTGGTTTTGAAAATTTGTTTTAATAATTATTCTTTAGAAATAGGCCTTAATCTTTCAACCGCACCTTCTTATAACGCCTTTAAACAACTGAACTTTCAGATAGTTAAACGTACTTAAATTTCTGTCTAGGGGCGAGTTTTAGCAATCTGAGGCCCTGGGCGTAGGGTAAATTTTAGGGCCACCCGGAGTAAATTCTCATTAAAAAACGACAGAATGTTTCTCTTGGGCCCCTTAAATGAATTAACCGTGGCCCGATGTTAGTGTTTGTTGAGCCTAAAATTTTTGGTAAATTCACTTCAGAGCTGTTCGATTAAAATATACGTAACAAATTTCCCTCTTGGACATTTTAAAATTTGATTCAATCTTTTATTTTGCGTAATTTTACTGCATCTGGACTGAAACGGCGCTAATCGATCCAGTTTTACCTGTAAATAAACATCAGTAATGATCTACGAGAAATTTAATAAATAACTGTTTGCATTAAAATAATTATAATTTATATTGGATTACTTAGAGGTATCCTATTAATTGGATTCTGATTCCTGCGCGCAATTTTACACCCAAAAGAGCATATATGAAATTTCCTCTCCTTCACCAATTATTTCAATTTACAGTTGCTTATTTTGTCTTCCAATATTTTATTTTGATGGAATCATCAGCACTCCTCGACGTAAAATATTTTCCATATTAATCGCAGCGTTTTATTTCTGCACTCGACGGTGCATTTATTGAAATCCCACTTGGCACTTGAAATACCGCTCTTATATCTCCAAAACGTGTGTTTTATGAATCATTCAGCGCTTTTGATTTTTTGTGCTGCTCGTCTGCGGCGATCTTTTTCGCGTTGAATTGGCAACGCTGCCTTGCGTCATCACGAGAGAGCAAGGGATGGGCAACATCGGGGTGGGGATGAAAGCAGAACACAGATTTTCCTGGAATCGCCACCGCACGCCTTACACCATTTCATATCTAATTTCCCCTGTAAAATTGATTTTTGCCTACTCTGCGAATATCTACGCTCGTTCTGGGAAATTGTGTTCCGAAGGGAATTTTTTAAAAATTCGCCGAGATGATGGGAAACGAGGAGTTTCTCTAACTTCGTATTCTTCCTAAATAATCAATACGAGTTTGCGGATGTTAGAAAAATATCATCTCCACTTCAGCAGCAACCTTTTTTAGGATTGAATGAGAAATTGTGACTTGGTATCCGGTATATTTTGGTGATCAAACGACAGCTGACATTGAGGGTTTCCTTTCTCGCATACCTCTTTTCTTTCTGATTTCTTTTTCTGGCTAAGAATAAATACGAATATTTTCTATATTTTAAGCAATTTTGACATGGAACTTCTCGTCTTCACGTCCATTGGCGAAAACTTTTTATTTGTAACTGATTCTGGTACTTTCGTATTGCAGATTACCATGTATCTGAGTTCTTTTCGTTGTTGAAGAAGAGATTAAAGTTAAAATTTCTTTCTTTTTTGGTAAAAGATTGTGATGAATAGAGAGTAACATTTTGAAAATTGAGTTATCCCCGATTTTATACAAAAGAGAAAACTTTTAAAATTTACCTCCTTTATCAACAAATTATTTCTTCGAATGTTAAAAAAATATATATGAAATAGAGAATTTTTACCCATTTTTTGCAATTAAATCATTTTTATTATTCCTTTTCATTGGAACACGTATCATTCGTAAATACTCGTATAATATTTTTGGTATCGTTTTTTTTCCTTGGTGACCTTGCTAACCCTCTCTTCAGCGTGGATTTTATCTTTTAAATTAATTGTGAACAAGGAGCCAAATATCGGTGTAGCCAGAGATTAAATATGCTATTCTCTTTCTTGTAACGCTGAAATCCAAATCGATTCACCATTTAAATGAATTACATATTTTCACCATCACATTCATTCGATTTTACAAAAATCGCAGTCGCAGTTCACTGGGTGATTTCTGAGGACACTAGAACAAATTAACGAGTCGCGTACTTAAATGTGAAAATAAATCATTTTATATTCTCGGTAGCGAGGTTAATCTAGTACCTCTTAGTGTGGGGCGCATTAGATTCCTAAACATCCACGGACCGCAGATAATATACCCCGCATAATTTTTGAATTATAAGAATTCATCCATTATTCTTCTTCATCCCCTTTTGCCTTTCACCGTCGGGAATGTGGACTCGTCCCATCACCTTCGATCCATTTGCTCCATTCTTCGCGATCCCTCAGCATTCTTCTCATTTCTGCCGGTGTCTTACCTCCCTATCCATGGGGATGGGATTGAGAAAATTGAAGGATCTCCCTATTATTGCTCTACCTCCTTCACTTTTCCCTTGTACCTTCACTCCAAGTGCTTGATTCACAACCCTGTCATTCTCCATTCTAAACGCACCTCCATACCATTTTAGTAGGCTTTCTTCCATTGCTTTCTATATTGTACTCTGTTTCACTCCCTCTCTTACTCTCTCGTTGTGTACTCTATCTCTTCTGGTTTTGTTTGTTGCTTTTATTAAGTTATTAATTTCACTAGCCTGAATTTTCCTTATGTGTTTACCTTGCCAAAATATACTAGCTGCTCTATATAATAGTGGGGACGAACATAGACTGATAGAGCTGCATATTTGTTGTAATAGTAATTTTTCCTTTCCCATTATTGTTTTTCCAGCATGATAGTGCATTACATTTGCCTTGCCTCTTCCTGTTTAAGATTTCTCCATCGTATCTTCCATCACGTTTAATTATGTTAGTTGTAATATGTGGGTAACTTGTAAGTTCGATTTACACGATCTTGTTCCTTTCTTCTTTCGTTGCACACATTACTTTTCTTTACATTTTTCCTTGTAATTTCTTCTCTCAATTATGTCTTTGTAAATTTTTTCACTGTCTGCAACGATTACTACGTCATTAGCACATAATAATACGTGAAAGTAGACCAGTTTCAAATTCCAGTGATAACTTTGTCATAACTGTTCTTTGTAGCTAAACATAAAATTCTTTTCCAAGACGTCACCATCCCAGTTGGATAATATATTTTTAATATTGTAAATATTACTTTAGATGTCTAATTTAACCCTAATTATTCTCGATTTAACTGGTTCCCATGCAATCACTCTTTTTTTCTATTTCTTCACTGATAATCACACCAACTGTTTCCTTAGCTCATTTCCGTGCGTTACTCCTACAGAATTACATTGCATTTAACAAGGGCAATATCCCGCTTCCTTTTTTCTTTACTTCCCTCAATCGCAATGTTTCTAATTGGTACGTTCCATCTCATAAACTGTTTTCTCCTCCTTTACAATATTAGTTTTTTATTCCAGATCCCTTCTCCTGTCCGAAACCTCCTTTTCCCTTTGAATCAATTTTCTTCCATCATACGGGTGATTAGCCATGGGATGATTTCATCAGTGCCCTTGTTGGCCCAGGGTTTCAGGGTTCTTGCCTGGCCTCCTCTATTATCCTAGCGGTCACCGGACGCACAAGTTCCCATTGTAGTTGACTCTGACAAGCCATGCGTTATTTTTCTGTTTACCGTCTCCCTCAACAAGAGTGTAGGTGTAGGACTTAAGTGGCATTCGTCGTTTTTCTCTATTTTATATCTTAGTCTGGATGATATGTGAGACAATTATTTTTTAATTACTTAGTTGAAATTTTAATAAAATTGTAGATTCACACTTCTGTTATCAACCTTTAGATTAGAAAATTGGGGAAGTGGGCAGCGCGTTCGACTTAGGTGAAATCGGTCTCGGGTTCGAATCCCCGTGTGGACTATTTGTACAAAATAACCTTAACCTTCGAAGAATGGGATTTTAAGTGTTGAGATAGCAGATAACAGAGGCACGAATTTGGTTGTTACGTAAGCTAGGATTATAATTTATTACCATAAACCGCTAGTTTATAGGTCCGCACCCCCTGTAAGTCTCGTTTCAATCAAGTTTTTATAGCGCTATTTGATCTTCATTAGTAATTAATTTGACTGCGTGGCGCAATATAGCTCAATGAAGTGGATAGCCGAATCGCTTTACGTGATAGTTAAATTTAGCAGTAAATGTTAAATTATGTCATTCATTCAATGATGTAATTAGATGGCGAAGATGCTTTGATTTTTTTCAATTTTACATTTTTATTTGGTGGCATACTGGTTGAAATCTTAAATTCAAACTCAGAATGAAATTAGTGATTTAAAATTCTTCATTGAATGTTTTATATACTAGAAAAACTAGTTTTATAAGCTCTTGCAGTAATGAGTGGGGGAGTGTGTTTGTTTGAATATTTCCGAATCAGGGTGAAAGGTTTAATATTTTTCCTTATTTTACAACGGGAAATATCTCAACTATTAATGACATAGCCTGTATTGGTTTGTTATAAAATTGTTGCGTATAAAACTAGTTTTTCTAGAATTTAAAAAAATTAAATGAAGACTTTTAAGTTACTAATTTAATTCATTTCTTAACACAGAGATTTTCGTTCATTTACCCCTAATAAATAAACATAGTTGGGATATTTGTTTTTTTGTAGTCCCTTGTAAGACGAATGTTCGTATTCTTCCATTTGTGGCTTACCCTCCATTTGGTGACTTGGGCCTCAAATTTATCTTTGAAATTTAAGTAATGTAATATTCGTGGCCATAGTCAGCATTTTCCTTCTTAATCCATGGTGTGCCACGTAAACATTTTGCTAAACTTCGTCCTTAAGGTTATTCATATGTTTGTTGACAAAATCCGAAATTAATATACGAATTCGTTTGAAGCCCTGGAAACACATCTGGCACTCATATATTGTTGAAAATTTTCAACTTTTCATCATGCTTGACAACACCCATTAAATCTCAAGATATCATAATAAGTAGAAGTAATTGACCAACCAGTTAACTTACCATTCGAGAACTCTGAGATGATAACTTATGTACGGCACGTAGAGTCAAGGAGTGGTTGTCACAAAACTTTTAGAAACAATTTTCAAAATTCCTAGAATGTTGTGTCCTGTCAGTCCTTCAGTTTTGGCCCTTCTCAGTCACGGGTATCGTTATTTAAACAATCTTATCAGTCTCATTTTCGGTATTTACTGTTTATCGTTATTGTAAAAGCGTGATGAAGCGAGATATTGCAAATCCTACTTATGTAATATGAAGAGGTAACAAATTTAAGTTTTTTAAATAATTTTTGTTCAGCCATGAAGTATTCCATCTCTTCAACAGACTTGTGTACAGATTCAATTGATATCATTCAATGCCTTAATGATGGAGTACTAGAGACATTATTCAGTATTTTAAGATATCATGGAAAGGAACCAAACTTTTTATCAGATCATATGGTATAAATATAGTGCTTGGTATTTTTTTGTATTTTTTTCATGACTTTTTTCCTTAATTTTAGGAATCCTGCAGACACACCCAATTTGATCAACTTCCAAGGGTAATCGCATACTTAATGTGACTAACTTTTGTAGGACTTCCCGGTAAAACTATTCAATGATAGCAAAGATAATTTGTTGAGGAATCTTACTCATCTGTCTATATATTCATATCCCGAAATATAACTTCCCGTAGATTTTCAAAACCTAAAATGCATGAAAAATCCCTCAAATTCTGCTTTTAGAACAGTGAAAAAGACACAGGTTTAAGGTGCATATATCAGGTGCCATGTATGTTATCCTTCCTTATGGAGCATCTGATTTCATTCAAAGTAGGTAACACCCAGCTTTTACACGGCTTCCCAATTTATTTCCTGGAAACAAAATTTAGTCGTGCAACTGCCCGAAAGCGTTGATTCCGAAATGACAGTTCCCTAATCTCCTCTAAGTTGTTTAGGTTTATAGATGCAGTGCAAATGAAATTGGGCAGGATCATCTGTTGATTGAGGATTAGCGGAGCAGAGGACGGTCTTGTGTATCCCAGTTACAGCTTCCCTCGCATTCGTATGTTTACATTTAGTAGGCCCTAGATGCATGGATTAATCTCTATTCTTCTTGCAAAAAGCAAGGTCCCGCTGACACCTTAATCGTTTTTGCAATGAACAGATACTTCTTTTTCATTTGATAACTTTTAATCGAAAATACTATTTAAGTCAACCATTAGCACTGTTTATACTATTTTGCTTAAATACATCAGTAGAACAATTTAGGGGAACATATTTTTCTAAAAGTTCATCACACATCATTTCATAGATTATGATACTTCTAGGAAATTATTATTATTATTATTTAATTATTTCCCTCCGCAGTTAACTTTTATTTTTCCAGGAGGTGAAATCATGCTTTAAACAATACTATTATTCGTCCTCCTAGATCGTTGTGCATGAAACACCTAGCACAGAAATGCATGGCATTTTCCTAATTTCCTACTTGGAAGAGAAAATGCTGCTGATCTGTAAAACTGGTTTTCAGTGCCGTATATATTTTATAAAAATCACTTGATAATTATTATATCAAAGTAAACTTTTAACGTTCATTAACGAAATTTGTTGTAAATTCTTCGCGAATTGACCTTCAAACAAGCTACACTTGAGTTTGAGAAAGCTGAAAATATGACCTTTCGAAATTAAAATAGGGTATTTAAATCTGACACTCTAAATCAATAGCTTCACGGTATGTAATCGATGGATATAATGTACTGTTGCATTGCAGAATGAGTCAGGTGTGTGCATATTCTTTGGATGGTGCAGAATCCGTTACCCTAGTTATATTAGACCGGTCGCACCAGCTCCCGTTGATATGAAACTAATCTTAAAAACATGACTGAGGAACCCTCATATCTATTTAATATCTCCTTATATTTTATTTCTATACATTATATTCAAGTGCAGGTTATGTTTATTTCATATCCTAACATTTCAAATTTTTCCGAAGCACATAGTCATCGAGTTCAGGGTGTAAAATTTAGTGGCGATCCTGTATTCACTGTAGGTATTTATCGAGAGGAAGTTTTTCTAATTTGGCAAACCGCATTTCCATGCGTATTTTTTTTAAAAACTTTTGCAATTTTACCGTAAGAAAACAAATGATACAGCACTATCAAACCTTAATAACTTTACGATCCCACAGATTTTAACAAATATCAAAGTGTAACATTCTATAAATTAGTTTCTTTTGACCTTGCGTTCCTTCAACATTTTGAAAATGGCAACGAATGAAAATATATTTCAATCAAATCAAGGCTGCTTCGGCAAATTTTATTCCTGTAACTAGCCTATAAAATCATTCTGGGATACAAAAAATGGAGTAAATTCATGGCTAGATCCATTTAAATGGAGAACTGCCGGGAAATGAATCTCACCTGACTAGATGATGAGAGTGTCACACGTGCTTATCGCTAGCTTTATAATATTACGCTAATGAGATTGACTTCGCGAGAAATATTTCTGCCATCCGTGGAAACCATCCGTGGCATTCTCATTTACTATTGATCATTTCAGTGGTTTCGTTTCTCTTCCGGATCGATGACTAGCCTGGCGTCTGCTTGTCTCGTACACGATACGTCAATAGGACGGGGAAATTAGAGTCACGCAGCTCATTCAAGAGTATTTTCTAAGAATTATGGAGGATTATCGATTCTGAAGCCAACGGTGGAGGGTAAAAAATATGCTGAAGGCATGCGGGACATTCTTCTAAGCATACCGTCTAAAAGGTTTTCTCTTCTCCCCCTTCTTTCTTTCCCCAAAGGTTAACATTTAAGAGGAATGACTTGCGACGTCAGAAATGCGCTGGTAATTAGCAGAAGCTCGCGAAAAAGGTCAATTTTATACCGGTCCCATTGCGTTTCACCCAGAATGTTAAATCTAAAGATACTTCACCTATGAGACGGATCCCCAAAGGAACTTTCTACGAGAGGCATTACACCCACTACTTTTCTTCCAGGGATTTTTCTACCTAAGAGTTGGTTCATATAAGAGTTATTTCTCCTGAAAGATAATTCATCAGCGGATATTTTACTAATTGCGATTTTAATTAGTGAGTAAAAATAGATAACTCTGTAAATATAATTTAAAATATTCTGCATATGCCTTTTATTTATAACTTACTCTCTTTCAAAATCGTTATTATTTTAACATTTGGTTAAATATCCCACGGGTAAAATATCCATTGGCTTAAATATAGTTTGGGTGAAAATTTCCCTGTGTGCACCATTCTTAATCGAATCGTCTCTCGGCTTAAACGCTGTGGGTGAAAAGTCCGGGAGCCGCTCGCGATAAAGGTTATGTTTTATTACGTTCTCGAGGGAAAACACTACTTCTCCAGACACCGGGGAACACACCTCTTTATCAATCACGCTTATTTGAACAAGTTTTAGGGATCCGTGTCATCGCAAGTGTCCAGGGCTGACCAAAATGGAGTTATCATCGCAGGTTAACTCCAGCTGTCCCATAAAATACGTCGTTTGTCGCGGCTTAGGTTTACGGGAGTGCGAAAATGTTTTTGAGGCCATCAATTTCCCCGCAAACGCTGAGAGGACGCTCGGAGATCTAATCCTTTTTTAGGTGGGACTGGTCTGGAGAGATTCCCGAATTTACTTTTCTGCTTCGCCCAAGCTTTGCCCTCAGGTCTGTTTGTAGGGTCAGGGGCTGAGTCTTTAACCGCACCTATACCGCAAATGCAAAGGGTAAAGACTTTAGGTGGGTTTAAGGTGGTGTTTCCCGATCTATGTCCAGTGAAAAGACAGATAGTGCCCACGAAAAGTTATGGAAACTCAGGGGATACACACTTAGCGCGTTGATACACGCTTACTTTCAGCACTCTTATGTTTTCTTGTTTCTCTATTATGTTAAATCGTTTGTACACATATATTGTCAATGGTGATCAATCTATCTTTTCTGGATATCTATTTTACGTTCCCTTTGAAATGTCAGAGTTTATGGATTATTCCGTCAGTGAATGCTTATATTACTCCTTTTTGAAGTATTGACTTTTATTCGGTTGTATTTTCTCGGATTTAGATCGAGAGAGTTTGTCTTTGTCATTAAGAGGGGAATGTCAATAGCGTGGAATGGCTTATACATTCAACATCGACTTGAAGGTTTGCTCATTAGATCGATTTTTCGAACTTGGGAAACGTTTGTTGCAGGAAATGACTTCGACTTCATGTACGTCTGTCTATCTACATTTATTTCATCTTAGAAATCACTTTTCTATACACTTATTCGCTTGAAGCTATAGGCGCATGCCTTCTTTATGCTACTGCCTTCACTTTGTGAAATAGTTTGTCATTTGAAAGAATAAGTTTTACACTACTGGCTTCAAAGGGTAGTGATTTCTGTAGTACACTATCTCACCGATCATGGGTGTAGCGGCAAGGCGTGATCCCAAAATTTTCCTTCTTGGCCTTATTCCCATCTCTTATGGGGTCGGCGAATGATTCATGGTGGAATGATGATGATGAGTTTAGTTTTGACGCTGAGTTTTACTACCGGATGCCCTTCCTGCCTCCAGCCCATACCAGGGAATCGGACCCACACAGACAACTAGCCCATAACCAGAAAAATCCGGTTGGCAGGATTCAAACTCGGGTCCTTGGAGTTGGAGCATGCTAACCACTCCACCATCCCAATTTTTTTTCCGAAAAATTTCTCTTCCTCAATTGTGAAGTAAATTCGATTTTAATACATTTTATGTAAATATGAATATAAAAAGATGTGTTTCAAATCTTATTTTACACTTACTCTAACGTTCGTCAGTTCTTATCCCTTGGTGTACTCACAGACGTATACTCCAGTGTATATCATATTTGTCTATGGAATTTTCTCGGAAGAAATGACGGATGTAGCCGGGAAATTTCCGATATTTTTTTCTTTTTTTGCGGAAGTTACCTAATGGAAGTTTTTGTCCAGAAAGAGCAGGGTTGATTACGCCAGAACGCGTATAAATAACTTCTTCCGCATTTCCAAAAATACATACGACTTGTTTACTTGTTTACCCATTGTCAGTAAAAAGAAATTCACAAAGAAATGACTGTGAGCTATCACGACCATTTCCCAATGAAATCAACCAGTGTTCTATTTTTGAGCAAATTCTTCCATTGGACGTGGATATCCATCAAATTATTGCCACATCCGTGAATTATTGAAATATCCTATTCGCTGTATATTTTACGATAGAGAATGTGTTATTTGTGGCGTAAACTGAATGGTGCTATTGAGAAAATATGGGCACTAATGTCTAAAAGGTTTTAGGAAATTGATTCGAGTATGATAAAAAAGAAGCGAACATCAAAAAGTAAAAGAAGGTATCTTAATTTGTACGAAGTATAGATACAGTGCCACGTAAATAAGTTCTTTTTGTGTCATTCGAAGATGACATCAACAATCCGGATGATTCATCTATTATTGTAACCCAACAGCATTATATGTTAGTTTCTACATGTATTTAATGCTCAGCTGATTTGGTCTATGTAAACATCACCACGTACACCGCATATTTTTCATCTTAAAATATTTGAAAGGAGAAAAGAATCTACTATATCCAAAGATTTTCCGCAACTGAATGAAAAATGTACTTCAGCTGATTCTAAATCCTTGTACTAGAAAGCGTTTAGACTCGACATGTGGTTGTATTTAAGATTTTTTGCGCCCAGCTGTTGGAACATCACTCTTCTATTATGCTCTTTTTAAAATGAATGGTGACTGTTCTCCGCCGTTTACTTTTTCTATAATTTTAGTCTATCATAAATTTATTCCTTATTATAATATTTTTATTTCTTGTTTAAAATCTTCCATTTTATTTATCTTACTTCACCATTTTATATCCCAGAAGATAATTTATAATATACGTTCTTTCGAAACTTGACTAACTTGTAAAATTTGAAACGGACGAAAAATTGCAGCTATCGAATACAATTTCCACGTATATCCGCATTCAAAAAGATGTTATTTGAACAAGTATTTAACACCATTAACATTTTCGGAAAAAGCAAGTCATGTTCTGTTCCTGGTCAGTGCGACGACTCCTCCAGATGTTTGGTCTTTATATTTTCACTTATGAAATAAGCGGAATTGCTTTAATTCAGAAATAAATTTCCATATTATCTATAATTATTGATACTTAGTAATAGACTGAGAGACGGAGTCCCAGTCATGCATGAAATTCTCACTTTCATTTATTCTGTGGGATTTTCTGACCGAATTATATAATTATATTATTATAGACCGAATTTTATCTCAAATTTTTGGAAGGTCTAAATTAGATCTTTGGAAGGTCTAAAAAGACAAAAAAGAGCCTTAAATATGAGAATAAACGGTAAATTTGTTACAAATCATTTTACAAATGACTCCTGTAAAGTTATAGGTTGGCAGACTCGAGACAAACCAGACTTGCCCTCCAGTTTTGCCTACTCGAGGTCATAGTCATTTTAACTTAATTTATTTGGAAATAATGTTTTTATGGCTATTATCCCAGCTTTTTAGTAACACTCTATGGTTAGCAATCGATCGACGTTGCGAGGAAAATCTCCTAATTCCTCCCAGGGTGTTTGTTGATTATTTTCCCCTCCACCTTTGTTCTCGCAAATAATGCATACATATCTTCGCCATACTCTAAGCTCATCATTGTCTCTAGCGTGTGACTGTTATGGAAACAGTTTCTAAGCCGTCAACCTCGCAATATGCGAGTTTTCCATCGCTTCATAATGCTCTGGTAGTTATTCGAGTTTCGTGCACTGCCTGCTTCCGGCAGAATCCTGTTATTGATTCGTTCATTAATCCGACTCATGACAATTTACGTATTCAGATCCAGGTTGCGATTGTGTATGGAGGCGTGTTGAGGCGTTTCCGAAAAAAGTTTCATCCGCCATCGCTACAGCTAATTGCGATTGAATTACTCGACAGAATGGGCGAATTTCTGTAGGAACACGTGATTATCCAGGCAGAAATTGCGACTTCTTCAACACATGAGACTAATGGATTAATTCGTTTTCATATATGTCGGATCACATTCTCCTTCAGAAGCATTTTCGTGATCTCCTTACCGTGTGTTTTTATGTCCAGCAATATCCCGCTTTTTAGTTGTCCGGAGAGTAAAGTAGGAGTACTGTATTAATTACCTCTATCGATGATGGTTCATTAAACTGTCATTTTGGCCTCGTATATTACTACAGCCTATCTGTAAATAGAAATTCGGTAATTCATGTCACCGGCTCAATAATCTTGGCAATTGATTATCCCTAGTCTAGACTGTAAGCAATTTTTCGCATTTAATCATAACCATAGAGTTAGAGCTGGTTCTGTGTCACTTTTCTGAATGTTTCAATGTATCGCAAAACAGTTCTGCTTTGTTTTTGACTTATTTCGGAACTGTTCTGATGATGCTGCTCATAACACAGCCACATTCGTGGCTATATATTGAAATGAGAAATATTCCCAACTATAAACAAATTTTGTAAACTTAGAACGCGGCGTTTACTAACAAAGTTTATTCAACTTCAGCCAGGAAGCTACGATGTAATAAATATTGTCATAATAGCGTGTGGAGCCAAGACTTTAAATTTACAACAGTCACATGTTTAAATGTGACCTTTAAAACATTTCTGCAACGTGTTTATCGTCGTTTTTAAACTTTGCACTTCCAACACTGGCTATTTTTATTTGAAGTAAAAAATAATAATAAAAATATTTGACGATTCGTTTTCTACAAACTTTAAGTATTTTTGTAATTAGGTTTTGATAAGTTAATGCTTGTCAAATGATAAGTTGATTTCTGTTTCTTGGTTACTTTAAGCATCTGTCAGCGTAAAAAATAATTCAGGTTTATAGAGTAACTTATTAACTTACTATTTTTTCTAAGTGCGGCCCTTAAGCTTGAAAAATATCTCTTGTGCGGTCCCTTGATTGACAAAGGTTGTGCACCGCTGTATTACAGGTCATGTGTTCTCTCTTAGCAAACTGCTAGTACACTCTATATGCGGACATTGCAAGTTGCCTACACTCCAGGGGCTATCATTATGCCCGTATTTATTACTAAATATTTCCCCTTAAAATGCAGATTATAAAAATGAATGCTTTCTTTGCTATTTGTTGAACAAATTGGAACAGTTTGTGTTACATTACGGAAAATTTTCAGTAGTTTTCCCATGAAGAAAGATTAGCTAGGGAATATAATTCTGGGCAGTCGTGGTCTCGTCTGTATGCATGCAAGACAATAATAGACTTTGTTTTTCTAATCTGTACCGTTCCTAAGTTATTCCCGAGCACTCAAATGCTCTCTCAGTCTCTATAATCACTCGATTTTTATCATATTTTCGATTTTCTTGGAAGTTTATCTTCAGGTCTGAGCAGTAATGGCTACCAAAATCATTTGCGATATTTGTGGAATCTATTGCGCACCATTGTAATAGTTATGGGTTTTGATCCAGTTTTATAAATAACGATATTTTTACAAAAATACTCTGATATTTAGTATGCGTTAGCGGACGTTTAATTTCTACATATTTCATATTATATTAGTGTTATCTTTGGTCTCTCTTATTACTAACCTACTACTTTTTCGACACTTACTTCCATGGAAAGAAACTTTGAAAACGCATAAAATGCCTCTTTAAATTTAATTCCTAAGGTGTTTTAGAAGATGCATCTTGTAGCATTCCTTAGAAAGGCTCATTCTTGAAATGTATGAATCTGTATTCTCATCTTCCCTCCCAAAAAGCTTTTTAGCCATCGTTAGACAGCGCTGAAGAAATGGTTTCTCAATGAGGATACTTTTCTCCTTAAAACGAAGCAATCGAAGATGAAATAATTATTTTTCTTTTTGCGATTTACATGTTGTCATATTTGATTAATAATTAATTATAATATGAAAGGGTATCAGGTGATAATGTCGTCACTTTTCAAAATTCTGTGAATGGAACACAGAAAGGGATTCCGGGTACGCCTTCTGTGAAAGAGGTCCCTGGTTTGATTTCCGGTGGGAGCCCATATGCGCGAAATAGCTGTCAAAGCACTTTTAAAAATACAGCCGGAAAACGAAGACTTCTCGTATGAAGTTCTACGGAAATATACGTCAGAGGCGGCATGTTTCAACTTACTAGGTAATCATGAGGTCCAAATTCACTAAGTGGAGAGACCTTCCATACCAAAGGCAAACACTGTGAATCAATCCAATAGGATAGATTAAGCTGAAAGTGGGAGAGTTGGTGCGAGCGGTACTAGGGGCTACCTTATGGATAAACTAGCATTCTCTGTTTTTTTCTAATTATTTCGTGGTGTTTCTCAAAGTTGTAAAGTTTGATCACGCTATGTATTTATGCCCGTCAATGATTCCCTAAGTTGCAGATCGTCCCTACAAGTAAAATTTCTGTGAAATTTAATAAGTGAATTTTCCTATACGTAGATTCTGCTGCAAGTGGTCATTCGTAATGTTTTTTATTGCTATCCGCCTATATTTCTATACCCATGTCTTTCGTGATATCAGTACGATCTCGTTTTTTAAACCTTTATGCTTACTCTGGAAAGGAAAGTTACGACTACATTATCTTGAAAAATTTTCACATGCTTAAATGTTATATGAGCTTACACCAGCGATATGCTCTGTTCTCTGTCGGAGAGAAAATCATGATACCATGTAATTAATACTGTTGGTTCTTGCTGGTTTTAAACGAAAGAATGAATTGCAACGGGGAACTTAATCAAAGGCCTTCGCTGAAATCCAAGGTAGCTGCAGGGATATGCATCTTTGCGGAAGATAATTAAAAAACCGGAGGTGATCACGCAATCTCGTCTCCCTGAAACTTTTTATCAATTTTTTTACGCTCGTTATTTCTGAAAATGATTCAACACAGAATTATGCGATGGATTATTTTTCCGTGAAAATCTTTTTGCAATATCCTGGATTCTACCGTTTTCAATGAAGGGTGAGCTACCTTGCTTAAATTTCATTACTCAGCCTCCCTTTATCAACTTCTAGTACAATGCTAATTAGAGGCGGTAATTGTAGAACTCCCTGCCAATTCATTTGTTGCGTAAGCTGGTGAATATTCTAGAGCAGCTTCTTTGTTTGGCTAAGGAGATTCAAAACTTAAACAAAGTCTCAGAAAATATTGCTCGAAAATTCTGCGACTGCCTTTCTCTTATATAGATTTATGAACAAACTAAAGAAACACCTGGAGAATATATTTCCAGAAAACGCGTATATTTTCATGGTAGTGGTATGTTAACGAGTCTTCACTTTGGTCCTAACGCTTTACGTCTTATGTGATTTGCCTAAAAGCTTAATTTGAATATTTTTCTCCCAAGCTCACTCCATCGCTCTTTTCGGATTTCTCTTTCAATAATTCCTTGGTAACTTTCAGTTCATGTCTAGAGTAGATTTTGCAGCTACTGCATTCAGAGCTGGCTGCTATTTCAAGAGAAATATTTAAAAAGCTGGTGAGGCTTTTCCAATTTTTTTCAAAACACATCGGCTGATTTTACAACAATCAAGAAGTTTCCACCAAGCTTTTAGGTCTTGTGTTGATGATTTCGTATAAAAATAATCGTAAGAATGAAAACTTCCCATCGTTGTGAACTGTTATAGATTTCTTAGTTCCTTTTGTTCAATAAAATTGCAATATCCATTGATCACCTTACGTTTCTACGCTGAATTCAAATGAGCGTTTTTTAGAGTGGAAGGCAGAAGATTTAGTTTGCGTCAGTAAATCCTCTTTAGCTCCTGAAGTGGAGCTAAAGGGAAATTAGGAACCAAGAATTTATTCTCAAAGTGAATAATTATAGTCTTTCTTCTGAGACCGGCTTATTTCGAGATAAAGAGATTGAATTATCAGCCTCAGTCTGTTGATTTTTAATCACGGTTCGTAATCTTGTTGAACTTCCTTTTTCTTCGGCAGTAAAAGCGTAGTTTAAACAGATGCTTGCGGGCAGGCGTTGGTCGGCAGACTCTTGTGCCTGGAGTAAGGAGTTGAGAGGTGTAATTAAGTATGCAATGCTTTTTGTAGATCATTTTCTCCAAATACTACTTGTTCACCTGGAAAACTGAAAACGGAACCTTGACTCCGTATCTATGATATTAAATAGTTGATTCGAATTCTCTCCTAAAGTTATGTAGAAAGATTTGGTAATTTTTCTTTAAAAAACTGTTTCCTTCAACAATTGCCATCGTCAAATGCTTGTGAAACATGCCTTTCTTTCTATTTACAAATTTCTGCGATAGTTAAGAGAATAATATTACGAAGAGGAATGTAAAGCAGTTCTTTATCTGGTATAATAGCTTTAATTCTTAAGCATTGTATTTCCATGAAGGAGAAATTTTAGCAAGAATCGTCATGAATTAGGATATTCCCTTATTGTTGTTTTAAAATATTAATAAGATATATTCTAGAACTGATAGTGCGCCATTTCATAAACTGATAGGTTATTAGGAAACCTGTTAGCGATTGCAAGTTTATTCCGTAGATTTTGCTTTTCTCGTGTTTGAACATTTTGATTTAATTCTAAAGGGAATCCAACTAGTGACCGAGCCAATGCCGTGCTAGCCTAGGAGCTAGTTCTTTCTCGATCGGCTCACTTAATTTCCTTTTCTGGATCTTGATAGCCGAATTTGTGGAAGCCGATTATCGTAGAAATCTACACAAAAATCGATACAATGAACTTCGTTTCAATGTCATTGCAATAACGATTTGAACTAATGATTTTTGTGTTTACTCGAATTTAAACAAACAGCGAAGTACATATATGCATTCTTAATTCCAAGTCTTAACCAGAGCAGCATATTGGATGTAATAGTTTCAACCGCTTTCTTTCTAAAAGATACTTTTAAGGGGGGATATAGAAAATGTACGCGTATGTTCGTTACATTTCCGTCGTGGGTGTGAATTGTTTAGATTTTCTTGAAGGTTAGATTAAAGGAAGGAAGCACTCGGGCAGAAACTCGCTCGTAAAGGGTCAAATCAATCATTCGGTTCCTACACCTTCACCCCCGCCTATGGGTCTCTTCTCCCATTCAATCAATACTACATCTCAAAGCACATAGCGTCACGCGGATTAGGCGCGTGGGCGGATTCATGAAGGGTGCGGGGGTTGAAATGTCATCACTGCTTCATTGAGGCATTTTAAGCCTGTATTATGTAGAATGAATGGGAATCGTGGGTTGTGTAGATAAAGCCAAAGCCCAAAATTTTGGGGTAAACATTACTATGGCTTTAGATATCCAGCGAATAATTGGATTTCTCAGTATTGCTTTCAGTATTCCAACGCATTTGTACCCTTACGGAAGCTGATTATTAGTATCATAATATAGTTAACGAAGATTATTTATTCGAGAACCACCCCCGTTAACTGAAATGCAGTATCCCATGAGGTCCTAAATCGTAAAGTTCACGGAGACGTTACCTATAAATTATCACAATCTTGAACCACTAATCTGGTATAGCTATCACCCAATAGATTCAGTCATGGTTTTTTCTAAGCACGTAAGCCTGCGCGCGCATCCTTAAAAAAATTCGTTGGAATATTAGTTTCCCCTCGTTTTTGGACTCGGCTAAAGAATAGGGATTTGGCTTAGAAAAGTTTTCCTGCTCACCATTCTTCTTGACCAGTTAAAAAAGAGAAGTACTTTTCCAACAGTATTTTTGTATTATGTACGATCTATTTTCCTATGGGATATCTCATTTTGGGCAACGAATGTGATTTCGGAAAGAATTATCTTCATTAGCTAAGGTATCGCTGTAACGATTCGCGTGAAATATCAGAAACGACCGTAAGAGGGAAATGAGTCATGATGTAATTTTCGTATACTTCCAGTTTTCTTCCAATTTCGTTAAGGTAAATTAATCAAACTCCCTCCTCTGCCGCATACATTTTTATCTGACACAAAAAAATGGGAAAAGAGTCTATAATCTTAACTTACATTGTTTAATTTCAAGGAAATCGAGTTTTGTACGTCCTAGACCAGGAGTGGGGAACCTTTTTTCGTGAGAAGGCCATACGTATACTATTCAGATGCATAGGATAGGCCACATATGAATAATAATTTCTTGTTGAGGAGTGCGAAATATTTCTTCTCAAGATTAAATAATGGTGAACGGAAGGTGTTAACTTAACAGTAGGCATGCGGCTTAAAAATCTAAGGTAAACAGAAGTCGTGACTCATCAGCCGTAATAATGATATTAAATAACTTGTGATATCATTACAAAGTTTAATTCTACACGGACTTAGAAAAATTCTAGCATTTTTCTGTAGATAATTATACGATATATTAATTAATTATTTCATTCACGATTCATTATTCTTTTGTACATGGTTTAGGCAAACTAGCCGTCTAACGGTTTCCAAGTAAGGAAACGAAACTGATCGGTGAGGAAACTTATACCACGTCTGTGATGTCTTATCTCAGTCAAGTCAAGGATTTATATTTATGATTTAATTTTCAAAATTAGCGTTAAAATGGTATCCAAGTAATTAATTTCTTTTCTAGTAAAATGTTTAGAAAAGAAGTACAGGAAAGATGACTAAACGCGCTTACAATGATAGTTTATTCAAGCATTCTCTCTAAATGGTTTATACAATTAGTCAGGATGTAAGATTTATTGGTCATAATAGAGATACTCTTCTTATTTCGGTGGCTTTAACAGCTATGAAAAATCGAAGGATTGACAAATTCTTCTGCAAGTATTATGTTATTTGTAAAGCGTTTCTTGAAAACATTGAACAGTGGAGTGATGTAGCATCAACTCTTTAAGGCATTTGTGCATCAATTTTGCTATACATATTTTAAAAGAACAATATATATTTCGACAATTCTTTGTTTTCTCGTTTTTATTTGTCTTTTATATGAGTTATTACTTTGAATTGAATGTAGTGAAGGCACAAAGTATACAGAGTATAAAATTCCTAATCGTTTAATGATCGTTTGTGATTTATTGTACCTATATTTACGCTCGTCGAATAAATAATACATACTTTTACATAAACCACAGCTCCAAGAAAACGAAAAACATTCTAATTTTCGGAATAACCGAATTCATACTTCAATATTAAAATGACTGCCGTTATACTTGATCACCCTTCTATGCTCATTCACTACTTTCCAAATTATTTATGAAAACTTTCATCATCAAAACTATATCACCGTAAATTTGTAATTTTCAGACATTTTTCTTGCGCCAAATTCTCGGAAATGGTTTGTGGTCAGTAACGCTAGTTCCGTCCATGCTCCTAACTCACAAATTTTCGCATTAAAAATTTAAATTTTCTCAGGGAATCACTTTTGTGGATGGATAGATGAATTTTCTATTCATAGAATGGATTAGAACAGGAGGCTGAATGAAGTTCCTTGGTTGTTTCATTCGTTAAAGGGGTACTCCCTTTTTTACCGATGTAAGGGAAACATTAGCTAACTAATTCTGCCACGGTCGTATGACCCATCAAAATGGATACTACTTTTTAATCTGCGATACGTGGAAATAGATTTTGTACGGCGGTGTCCATTGTTCAATCGCATGTAAAACATCTCAACGTAGGCGTTACAGCGCTCCGTTGCTCCGTATTCATGCACTATCGATTTTTGGGAAATCGTTCATGAGAAAATCCAGCCTCTAAATGTCAACTTCCGAACATAGACTCAACCGACAATAGTGCATTGAATCTAGCGCAACGCAGATAATGCTCCTGAGCGACATGTTGTCGCTGATTTCACAGTCATAAGTTCTCTTGCGTAAATTACGGGATAGATCCTTCAGGTGGGGATTTGGGTTTACACAGATGGACGCTTTTGTACCGTAGGGATTTCAGTATTACAGTGATACCTCACCTAACGATCCGGCTGACGAGTTTTTCTCTTTAACTAGATTTTTTGCTATCTTTCAAACACAGCAAACGTTTTTGTATGAGCGCAGCCATGTGCGTGAGGGCGAAAAACTGAAATGTTGTAATTGTATATGATTATACTCCCCTCATCCCTGCTTAATTATCGAAATAGCTGTAGTTTTTCGCCGAGTCATCGTGAACTTCACGATTTTGAATTCAATTGGAAACCTCACTTCGAAGACCGTTCAGAAATCACATTTGTTTGCTGAGCCATCGTTGTATTTTCATTTCTTATTAACGACCATTTATTGGAATTTGTGGTGATATTTTGTTCCAAAAGAAAGTTATGCGTATCCTTGAATGGATATTTAAAAATCTATCTCATTTTGTATTGACCTTTTCCCGAGCAATCGAAGGCTTTGTCTAGGGCTGCCAACTCTTTAAGAGCCGATTCCGGGAGTGGCCCTTCCCCGGTTTTGCCCTACAATTGTCCTACGATTGCATTAGATGAAACCTAGTTGCCAGGAACCGTAATATTTAAAATAACTTAATTATAAGTATAATTTAATGTATAGGTTGTAATTCATTGTTTGAAAATTAAGCTACTCATTTACTTCATCGACATAATTAGGGGAGGTTTATGAGAAAACTTTTAATTGCCTCTTCTAAATAAAATTACGCATTGTAAAGAAAGAAATCAAGAATCACTCAGTATTTTACGAGAACATAAATGAAATTAAGTAATAAGATTCAATTTTTGACCTGAGTCGATAAGCAAAAATTCTAGTTGAACTACTCTAATACAAGGTTATTAAAAAATTTAATCGTAGCTATTGAATTTGAATGGATATTAGTATTGAATGAAGAGAGAAAAGTCGTTACGTTTAGCCTTTGCAATAATACGCGAGGTTTTCGATGAAGAATAAATAGTAAATTAAACTTTGTTAGTATTTACAAAAATTAGGACAATATCTTTCGCTTGGTAGTTTTTTGAATTGAAGGTCGAATTTTGAAAATATCGAGTGTTTCTCTCATTTGGAGAAAATATCATTCATTTACTTTTTTCTTCTTCATGGCTGTGAATATATGATCGTCGAGATGTAATTGATAATGATGTAATGGAATTAACTTAGGGCACTCCTTGTAAGAAGCACTCTTCATAAAATAATGATGCTGAACTTACGTGCATATTTCCACTCGTAAAATCTGTCTCATTGACAGTTAAGAAACTTAACGTTGCACTCTGGCTTAGTGCAAACAACTCAATCGTAATCTTTCCTAGTAAGCTTCCCTCGCAATAGAGTTTTCATAGCTATAGGTGGAGAGGTTGAGGATTGAAACAGCCTTCGGGCTGAATACTTAATGAACAAGTATAAGAGGGGGATATACGCTAATATCTGAGAGACTGAAGGGTCTTACAATCATCGTCAAAGTGCTGGAGGGTTGGCAGCCTGTTTCCTGTAGTGTAAAGGGGACTGGAATAGGATTTTTTCGAGTGTCCTCATCGACATTTCACTATATTCTGCCGTCAGCACGCATCCGATGTTAAGACAGAAATACTTTCCTACGATTCCTCTCCGAAATCTAATTATACGTTTGCCTAATCCTCGAATTTCTAGTGTCATATTCAGGGCGAGCGATTTGATTTTGATTGGATTATCTCGCACAAGCTAATTTCCTTATATTCGACCGGTTTCCATGGCAACTGGGATTTACGTCAGAGAACTCGCCGAAACGGACCAATTCTGATGCTGCCCGCTCTCCCTTCCCCCGCCGCCCCCTCTTCCCTCTCTCCTGGACGAATATTTCCCACTTGTTTTTGACCTACTTACGTCTTTGCTATCTGCCGGTGTCGTCGTAGAAATCCATTTATCTATGTAGGGTTCATTTAAATCATTGGCGTTAATTCATGGCCAAGATGAGATTTCGCCCTTGGAGGCACTCTTAATAGGGCCTGATAAGAGGTACTTCGGCCCCGGGCACCGCGCCTATATCCGTGATCTCGTATTTCGTGTATTGAGAACATCGGTAATAGTAGGAGAAATATTACGATTAAAATCTGATGAGATCTGAACATCAGTGTCCCCGTACTTCTGCGATACCCGCTCATACATTTCAATCGAAAAACAATTCCAGAATGAATATGATTAGCTATTATTAGTAGGAATGTTAGTTCTACGGATAGATGTGTGCGAATGTTCGATATTTTGAATCATATTGAATTTGTTATATTGCTTTTTTTAATGTTCGGCAAAAATTTCGAACCAAATCGACTTCTATAAATTTTAAATCGAGTGAAAATTCAGTGACGGAAAATTATGTTTTAGTAATTCGTTTTATCGTTTTTAAATTTTTCGCATAAAATTTGTACGGCTCATTTCAGATAAGGTCACTTCCAAATAAACCAATTTACTAATCAAAATGAGTATAAATACTTAACCATATCTTATCAAAAAAATTCCGTATTATATATTTACAGTCTTATTTTAGTGTATGACGGCTATAATCAGGAGACGAAGAACATGCGAGCTCCCGTTTGGAAATTTTACGGAAATAAACAGAAAGCATCGCATATCGAATCGAATATTTAGTTAATTATATTCAAAGAGGAAAAGTAATAATCGCACATCCCTAGCATTATCTTTTAACTATTGATATGAAATATTAGTATCCCTAAAGTCTTCATCGACGGAAGAATTTACTCTACCCGACTAAACTGAAGAGAAATTCATCTTAAAAATAAAGATCAACGTCCTACCTTTCCTATGATTAAAAAAATGGTTGAGCAAAATTTACTCATATAAAATACAAAATGAAATCCAAAATTGTGTTGCATTTTTGTATACTTAAATTGATTTTAAATTAAAGCTAGAGTGAATCAAGGGTGGTCCATGTATTTCGATGAATTCTTGATTCAAACATCCCTTCGCGGAGTAAAGTGGCGAATCAGTTTTCATTATTAGTGACTAATGGAAGGTTCATTTGTCTCGTGTTAGAACGAAATAGAAATGTTTTTTTTTTTATAACTGACTAGTCCCAGAATTTATTTCCCAGATTTTACTCGCAGTATATGATCAGTCCATGTCACAATATAGACGCATAACGTGTAGTATATCTAAACTTGTTAAGCAAGTTTAGCAAAAGTTTAAACTTTCTTAGGGCCATTCCCATTATTTGAGTAAGAGTTACTCGGTAACGCATTCCGATTTATCATAACAATAATTAACAAAAGTCGCCTTTCACTTAGCCTTCATTAATTCACGAATAAGAATCGCGTCTGTAAGGTCCCATACAGTGCACATATTATCTATATGGGTCTAATTGGTGTAAGTTAGTATCTTTCTCCGACTTTTCTTTGCCCTCTCAGAGACTTTGATTTCGTAGCCATTTCTTTAGCATTCTCCCGAAGGTATTTCGGATGTGGGTACTGAATGTTAAATTGTTTACGAGAGTAACTCTATGGTATTCACCTATTCTATTTTGAAAGTTTATCTGTTGAATCGAACCACTTTAACCCTTTCGAGACGGACTTATATTCTTAAAATCGCTCTCTGGCACCGAATACATTCGAAGGAAAAACTTCTCCTGGACACGGAAGCATTTTTCGACTCAGATGGTGTCAGGTATAGAATTGAACCCTTCTTAGTCCTAATCCTCGGCAACCGCAATCGGGGGAAACCGTCGCCGGGTAATTAACCTTCCCTCTCACAGCACGGGGCCGCGGCTAACTAAATGTTATTGCTGTCGCTTTGCCAAAGAGTACTTTTTAGCATTAGTTGTCAATATGAATTTGGAACTTAAAATCTTGCACTTTGCCGACTATATGCAACTTTTAAACGGAATTCTAGCGTTATTATTAAGGAATTCAGTATACTGCTATATTTTTACATGGTGGTATACTAAAAACCTTAATATTAACAGTAGAATTTCGTTTAAAAGTTGTACATAGTCAGCAAAGAGCGAGATTTTAATATCTAATGTGATTTTGACAATTACTGCTAAAACAATTGTTTCGCAAAATTATTGCAATGAGATTTAATTTGCCGCGGCACCATGCAGTAAAAAGGGTTATAAACGACCCCGGGGGCTGAGTTTCCTCTTTGTGGTGCAGAAGGAAAGGTCAGAAATCCCCCAGAAAAGGGTCAGAAGGGTAAGTTTATAATATCCTAATCCTCTGAAACTGCACCCACGCGCGATTTATTCCTGCGTCGTCTATACACGACAGCCGTCTTTCTGCGTAGGAAAAATGCCGTCGTCTATAGCCGACAACAGTAGTTAAGCGAAGGAAATCTACCGTCGTCTATAGCCGACAACAGTCTCGAAAGGGTTAAATGTCTATCTAATTCTTGGATATTCTACTTAATTGAATTCGCTTTTTATAATTTTGGAAACCGTATCTAGAGTGACTGCCAAATTATCCATTCTACTGGCAGTTTTCGACTTTGGCCGTCATTAACATGGCTCTACTACAGGCAGTATTCTAGTCGCTATTAAATGATTTCATTAACTGGGAATTACTGTCCTAAATGAGCAATGGTTATTTACAAAACTCAGAAGTCTGACATTTGCCCAAGTATTTAACCCAATCATACTTTTGTTCTTGCACATTTAATTAATAGAATAAAGTTAAAGAAATTGATTAGAAGGAAAAAAACCACAATCTGACTACATCCACAATTTAAATACATTTGTTTTGCCATCTTAGTGTTAGCGTGTAGTAACTCCAGGGAAAGGCCGAAATCATCCAAGACTTAAGCACTTTTACTCTGTTAATTAGGATGTTTATTTTATAAGAAATCGTAAATAAAGAAATGCGCGTTCTATTTTGAAGATTTAGTTGGTTCGTAAAGATATTTGACGTAATAGTGGTCACAATTCGATCACAGCGTTCATATTTCTGAAGCATGTGCCTCAATGTGATATGCAATATACAAGACCTCTAAATCCGGTCGGATTTGTACAGTTTCAAAGTTTTCCAAGAAAATGCCAAAACAGTTCACCTTTTCCGGGAGTTCGAAAGCAGGAGTTGACGTTCACAAGCCAAGCACAAATTATTTCTCAAGCGCCAAAATTTAAAGACTCGACCGACGTCAACGCAGTCAGAAGGATCATTAGAAAGTCTTGGTCGAGAAGGATTAAGATGAGCTAAGGGCTGTGAGGAAAAGGAATGAAGGAAATGGGCGAAAAGGAGGCAGGAAGGTCTCTAAGCAAGAGGAAGAACTCGAGGAGTTTAAGATGTCAGCTTCGCAAAGGAGTTTAGCAGCGTTGGATATTCGAATGACTCCTTTCATGGCAATCCCGCAAAAGCGAAAAGAGGTTGAATTATTTTTTTTCTGAGGAAGTAAATTTTGGATCGTAATAGCTGATGAGGAGGATTTTGGGTGCAGGGGTAAAGAAGTGCTTTGTAATTATGAAGCTGGGCGAAGTTGCTAATTGGGGAAGTGTTGGGAAGCAGAAATCTTTTTTCTGGAGAAATTGTTCGTATTCGCTCCCTGGCTTCCAGAAAATTTCCCGAAAAATCAAAAGAAGCTTTTTTCAATCGTCGCATTTGGTTCTACGAATGCTGTTTCTTCTCCTTTGTTAATGGTGCAGTTTAAGCCTCTCTTGAGGGTATGATTGGACAAATCTCTGTAGAAGTGTAATTTTCATGCAAGATCCTCAAATAGCTAATCAAAGCAATGTTGGGCGAAAAAATAATAATTCAATTGATGAAAATTATAAAATTCGATATTAGGTGTTTGATGGAGCTTTAGTTATCCTAGTAATGTCAAAAAGTCAGTTGAATGATCTTTAGTTTCAGATAAAAGAATCAAGTAGCAGTTAGTTCAATCATTTTAATTTTCGTAGCCGTCACTTCTTGTATTTTCATGCCAATGAATTTTAGATTTCCTGGTTATAAAAGTAATATAAATTAACATAGAGTACTTGGAGCACAGTAGTTGACATTTGACGATCCAACATCTTGATGCATTCCTGGGAATTATTCTTCGTTGGCACTATCTGTCAGCCACACCTATTTGTGTGTGAATGTAAATGGTTAACTTCAGATTTCATTTCTCATCATAATAAACAGAGGGTACAAGTACTTTAAGCCGAGTTGGTAGGGAACCAAACATGTTAGGAACTCCTTAGGTAGGGAGAGGTCAATTTAGCCTTTTCGCGTATTGTGGCGTATTATACTTGCTGATAAATACCTACCATTTTTCCGCCACTTTTCTGGACAGTTGGACGTAAATTACGATTGCTGCGAGAAGTGGAAAGCATGTTCTGTGCGTAGTTGTGACTGTAACAGAGCCAGCGTCTTCCAAAACTGCTAATTATTGAGTGCGTCACAAGTGTTGCATATTTAGCGTTCGTTTATAGTAAACAGTATATTCTTTATGTCACCCAGAAAAGAATCTTTGAAAGATTTTTATCCTCTCAGTGACTGTCTATCAAATCTCAGTGAAGTTGCCGAATTTACGCCAACCGCAGACAGCTGTAGTACTGATACACATTTCAGATTCAGAGAGGAACAATTTTAATCACCTTTAGTGCTACATGGAGACCAGTTTTAAAAGTTGCGTCTGAAGTAGGATTGAATTCATCTTAGGATATTATGAAGAAATATAAATTAAATAGATTCGCTCCTATTTTGAGTATTCTCTACTGATCTCATTAAATAATAGAAATAATACATGTATCTGTATTCTAATGGCAGAGAAAGGAATATTTATGGACTTGTGAATGCATATAGTTTAAAATAGGAAAAGAAATGGCAACCTGTTCTATAACAGGTTTCTGTTTGTAACTTTAGTTACCATGTGTATAAGACAAATATTGGTGAATGAATTTTGCAGTCAGGGCACCCTTGAACTCATATCCCACCTAATTAAATCCTAAAATGATCGATAGTTTGACAAATTTATGCTCTAGATCTATGTAAATTCTCAAACTCATTACAGTTAATATTCAATTGATGCAGGAACCAACAATAAAAAATTAACTTACTCGAGGAAAGCACATGAAAACAATGCACATATCACTATTTTTTAGCTAGTTTGTCAATGATTTGGTATTATTAAGTAGCTATTTTCTCAAAGATATAAGTTCTGAATTAGTTTAACGTAAGTCAATGGGTTGTCCCTCTGTGTATTGGAAATGAATATCACTCTGTGGAATTAGGGTTTACTATGTAGAGGTTGTGTCCCAGTACATATGCTAAACAATTCAGTTCACTGCACCACTTTGTGCGTGGGTCTCTACTACACAATGGATTGGTTCGTATTGTTAATGAAGGAAGTAGTTTTGATTGGTATACATTTTATGTGTCCTATCTATAAACAAATCTCTTGGTGATGCAATAGACAGTTTGTTGGCTTTGTCTAGCAATTATTAAAAAGCAATCCTATTCATAGATAAAGCTGTATAATGATACATTTAAAGCTAATTATCATGAAAACTTCCATTTCACCTTTGTTTATAATTACTATTTGTGTAAAATGTAGTACTAGTTTCAGGGAAAAATTATATGACAAGGAAATTAAGAACTTTGGTTAAATATATCGATTCCAGAAATTACTGAAATTAAATTATAATAAATACATTTCAAGATCAGATGATATATAGATATTCATAAGTTAGATATTTGTTTGAATTTTCCTTTTATAGACTTCATTTATATTATGTGACTTCAAAGCCTTGATTTTCAATCAGATCAATTATATCTATTTTTAAAAAAAGTTCGCGACTTTAGCCATAGTTATTATTGTTGTGGTAAATTAATCGCTTTAACAGCTATAATAAAATACAAGCATGTAAAATTATAAGAAAATATAAGCATTGTGTTCAATTGGAAGCAAAAGGTACTGAAAGAGATTAGGCATCTCACTAAGATCATACATATAACATACCGGTTGGGAAGCACCAATATAGATGAATGTTTCACATGTTTACACCCGAGTGACTCACTGCTCCATTATGAGTTTTGTTCTCTTGTGGACTATGTTGTTTACAGAAGTTACTGTTATTCCTGCCACATGAAAAGTTCAATTTTTTTACTTGAACATTTTTGCTCTTCTGTATGAATTATTTATGTTGAGATGGCAACTAATTGAATTGATAGATTAATGAACTAATATCATCAAACAAGTTTTAAATTTTTTAGGGTACTGTGCTTATAAAAACTGAGTCGGAAACATATTTGAGGCCTATCAAAATATTTCACATACTTTTATTTATTCTCTGATTATCAATTTACACTCAGTTTAATTATTTGTAAGTATCACAACTACTTACAATTTTATGAAGTATTTTAAGTAATTTTAAAATTATCGATCTGCTTATTCAATATGTTTTTATTTCTTTACAGGTATTGTGAATCCAAAAGCTCCTGCTGGAACTAAGGATGCTGTGAAAAGTTTCAACTATGATTATTCATACTGGTCACATGATGTAAGTATAAATTACAAGCTAACTAACCCTATAATTAGATAGCTTGATTTCTTTTTTATGCTGTCTCTCACTTCTGTTAATGCACTCCTTTATTAATACAGAAATTGAGTAGTATAGATTCATGATATTATGATTAAATACTTTCCTCTTTATGAAAAGGATTGAAGAGATTGAAGAATTCCCTTTTGAATATATATATTAAGGCATTTCTCATTGCAGTTATATCACATTTGTGCTGATGTTGTGTTTCTTTTACAGCCAAGCGATCCGGATTTTTCATCTCAGATTATGGTGTACAAAGACATAGGTGAAGAGATGTTAGAGCATGCCTTTGAAGGTTTGTACACTTGAAATTATTTTTGATTAAAATTATGGTGGAATTAGTCATCTAAAAATATATACTATATTGTAATAGGTCTGAGGAATCATTAGTCAATGCTAAGACTCAGTTTAATTTGATATCTGAGTTCTTCATCAGTTTTGAAAAGGCCTATAATTTTATTCAAAAAGTCGATTGAAATCCTAAGTATTTTCAGTGTAACATAGGAAGATAAGGTGCTAAGGCACATCATTATGTTAGCAAAGATGGTTAAAGGCTAGGATAGTTTAATTTATGAAGGAATCATTGGGTCCAAAAATGATTATGGGAGAATCAAGCATGAATACATTAAATATATTACATTTGATGTTTTTGTGGTCTTCTGCATTTGAAGAGCCTAGTATAAGTGAAGGTAGCCAAATACTGCATCCAACCAATCTGTATGCCTATGACATCCATAAAACCATTACTAATATGGTATGGTAGAATTATATAGCACTAAGCTTCAATTGGGTATCACTTACTAAAAAGCTGCTTGGCCAGGTCATTGGCGCTGAATTGTTCCCATGAAAGCCTTTGCCTTCCACTTCCAATCTTTCCATTTTAGATTAAGTGAATTTTATGCATGTGAAAGAAAAATATCACAAGATTAAGTTGATATTATCAATAAGTTGATATTGTTAGATTGAAATGTAAATTCTAAATAATATTAAATAAAGTTGCAATGAAAATAATTTCACCTACAATCAAGTAGTAAAATTAGGTTCTCAGTTGGATTCTAATAAAAAAATCAGTGAAAGTAAATTGCATATGAAGTTTACATAGGTAGATATTTAAATTTTCTTAATTATTTTTAGGTTACAATGTATGCATATTCGCTTATGGTCAAACTGGGGCTGGAAAATCTTATACCATGATGGGAAAACAAGAAGAGGGCCAAGAAGGAATCATTCCTCAGATTTGTCAAGATCTATTTCGCAGAATTCGAGATAATACATCCGATGAAATCAAGTACTCAGTTGAAGTAAGTATAAAATAACATCTTATATTTATTGTACTATCAAGATCTCAAATTAATATCCTTGTGTATTAAAACTTAGACGATAAGTAATGCATTCTGAATTTCATACACTTTAGTTCACTATGTACTCGTACGTGCAAATTTGAATGTATGAATTATTATTATAACTGTATTAATTAATATCCTTCTCACTTTCTTCAGGTAAGCTACATGGAAATATATTGTGAACGTGTTAGAGATCTCTTGAATCCTAAAAACAAGGGAAACCTACGTGTAAGGGAACATCCCCTACTTGGACCATATGTAGAAGACCTTTCCAAACTTGCTGTGACATCATTTCAAGATATTCATGACCTAATTGATGAAGGAAATAAAGCAAGGTAAACCTCTAAATAATAGGATATTGCTTTGAAAATCCTCTTTCCATTCAAAAAATCAAAAGCAAGAGATAATTTTGAGAAAGAAATTTCATGTGCGGGAAAAGTTTTGAAGTAGTATTTTGAGGATCATATACTGATTTCCCACTTGTATTATTGGTAAATTTTAATTTTAATTTAGTTTAATTTTCAGTATTGATAACACTATTCTTTTTGTCAATGAAGTAAGCAGATAATGTATGGAGAGAAGAAGTTCTGATTAACATAATGACTGTTTTATTTCAGGACTGTGGCAGCTACAAACATGAATGAAACATCAAGTCGATCACATGCTGTGTTTACTATTTTCTTCACTCAAAGGAGGCATGATACAATAACTGACTTGTCCACAGAAAAAGTAAGTAAATTTATGATCTTAGTGTAAATTCTTGAATGTAAAATATAAGGTCCTCATTTCCAATTTTTAATCAATCTGGTGCAACATCAACATTATACAAGTATTGTTACCTGTCATAAAATAATATAAAAGATCTTGATCAACAAACCCAAAGACTGTATTTTGGTTTTAAACGATTCTGCAGAATTGACGTTTTACATTTTATTCATATTTTTACATTAATTTTTACAACTTCATATTTCTATAAAAAGGCTTCCGTGTTTCTTTCTTTTTGATATTGGAAATGGATATTTTTACTTCTTAATGAGATTCACACCATCACAAACATTTTCACCCTCCATACCTTAAACAAGTTGTAATAAGCAGTATAGGAACACACTAGCTTTAATTGATCTGACTCTTTAGAAATAGAGCCCAACAGTTTTCTAATTACAGTGTATTTATGAAAAAACGATTCTATGTTTTAATGTGATTCCTTTCAGGTGAGCAAAATTTCACTGGTGGATCTTGCTGGCTCAGAAAGAGCAGATTCTACTGGAGCTAAGGGCACAAGGCTGAAAGAAGGTGCTAACATAAACAAGAGTTTGACAACTCTTGGAAAAGTAATCTCGGCTTTAGCTGAAATTGTGAGTGACATTCTGATTATTGTGTATATGTTGTATGAAGTTGCTGTTGACTCTAAAACCTGTCTTTATCTTAGAAATCTGTTACATCAATTGATAATCTGCTGCTTTGAATAAAATTCTATCTGGTGCTTAAATGAGATTCTTATAAATGTATCATTTATAGGTATTTTAATGACTTTCCTTCCTGAATCTCAAGTGTTATAAATTATTAATATTATTTTATTGTGTAATTAGACTATTTAGTAATAATTACCATTAATCACGATCAATAACTGAAGTATTTATTTTTTATTGCTTCCTTTCGGGATAGTCGGTAAGTTCATTATAGCTGATTGAGAATACAGATGTGCTGATTTCTTCATGAAGTAGATCACATCTCAATAGATATCTTCAAATAGGTGCACTAAATTTATTTATCTCTTTCAAAGGCTACAAAGAAAAAGAAGAAGGCAGATTTTATTCCTTACCGTGATTCAGTATTAACATGGCTATTGAGAGAGAATCTTGGAGGCAACTCCAAGACTGCTATGATTGCTGCAATAAGCCCAGCTGATATAAATTATGACGAAACCCTTTCTACCCTGAGGTAAGTAGCATTATGCATTACATGGTATATACACTTTGTTGAGTGCTGCAGTAAGTGCTGATTTTGAAATATATCAAGGATGGTTCTACAGTTCTTGCGATACTCAGCAATTTATATTTCCTTAAATACTAATATCAGGCATAAGCATTTCATTCAATTTTTGTGATTTATTATGTTATTAGCAGAGTTAGGCCTGTTGGATGTAAGATTCTTTTTGTAGAAGTAATATTTATTATATTACAAAACTATTGGTGGTTTTGGTAGACAGTATTACAAAGCTAAATGTTTTATTTTTAGATGTATTCTTCTAACTATATTCACAGAGCCAATAGTAACTTTTTAGTTGATTTTAGAGCTTTTACAAATAATTTCAGTCAAAAGAATATCATCAACCAAGAATCAAAATCATTGATCTTACTTTTGAGTTATGTTTCCTCTTAATTGCATCTTTCATCATCTGATGTAGATAGCAATTGTATTAATTGTAATTAATCTCATGTCCGCTAAGTCCCTCTTAATCTTTAGACTCATATTAAGTAACTGTGAACTTTCTACTATACAAGAAATGATTTTTCTATCTCATATAAAAATATTGCCAAATATTGCTTTATCAATGTATGTACCACAGTAATGTGAATGTGGTACCAAATAGGAGTAAAATGCCTATTGAAGTGCTAATGAAATGTTGATCCTTATTTTGTTTGTCTATGCATCTTAATTTTCATTATATATGATGATTTCTAATGGTGCAAGAACCCATTACTATTTATCTTTGAATATTCTTCCTATATCTTCAAATATATGTGATAAATGTATTCAGGCATCTATACCCCATTTCGATAGGAATTATTCATTTCCGATCTTTGTTTATATGAAAACTGAAAATTTGTTGTTAACAATTCTTATAGGTATGCAGATAGAGCCAAGCAGATTGTATGCAAGGCTGTTGTCAATGAAGATGCTAATGCCAAGTTGATTCGGGAACTCAAGGAAGAAATTCAGCGCTTGCGTGAATTACTTAAAGCAGAGGGTATTGAAGTTCAAGAAGGTATGTATAATGGTTGCCTGTCTTTTCTTATCATAAATCTTTTTAAGGCATATGGTATGATAATCAAACTTTAAATGAGCTACGAATGTAAATTTGGTCTTGAACTATATCTGAAACAGTAAAATGCTTTGTGTTTAGTCATTCACTTTGAATATTGCCCTTTGTATGCAAAATATGCTAAGCTAGACACTGGACCCTCCAAAACCATTGCATAGTTATTTTATGCTCTCTATTTCTGTCTGAGTTTGAGTAAACTGAAGTTTATTATCATAAGATGCTGCTCCATGCAATTAAACTTCAAAGAGAGTGAAACAAACGTGATTCATTACACCCTGTATTTTTTCCCTCTGTCATTCCTGCCCAGGGCCTGATGGTAAAGTCGTTTATGAAAAGAAAGAGAACAATAATAGTAAGTAAATAATCTCATGAAAAAGCAATACTAATGGCTTTTTTGCTGCATCATTTTGCCTTGGTTTACCTTCAGATGGTGTAGTGAAACTTTTTCAAACAAGGATTGACAGACTGAAATAAACCCTTACCTAGAGTTTGCTTTATCTGTCTTATGCTGTCAACTAGTTTATCATACTTTTCCCCAAGCATCTATTGTTTTCTTCAAATCAGGCTAAGTGTTTAAATTAGTATTTATGTCAAAGTTTCACTTCACTTCCCCCTTGTGCCATTTAGCTCTTTAGAAATATTATGAAAAATGGCTTTTGGCTTTATACTGTAATATGCGATGTCTGGGCTTACCCATTTCCCTTTGCACAGTGAGATTTTGCAAAATCCACATACGGTACATTGGTTTGTTGAGAAATACCCCAATTTATTTGAATGGTATCAATGTTATGGCTGTGCTTTGTGTGGTCAAAGTAGTTTGCAAGCAAATAACAGAACAGGATCATCGTGCATCTATTCCATCAAACATTACTATAATGACCATATCCATTATTTAATAGTTCTTACATATCATTTATTGATATCATTTTTTGTCATCATACACTATCAGAATCAGCTTTGCTTTAACCAATACATCTCATAATTCTCATCACATGTGATTAGGTCAATAGATAAATGAATGTTATATGTAAACCACTCTAGTATAATTTGCTGTAAAAGCTTTGGATTAAATGAGAGATTGCTATGTAGTTTGCACTACTTTTCATTCCTTCAGTCAAATTTCTCAGCATAAAAGAGCATTTTATTATCTTTTCACTGAATCATATGTACTAGGAATATAGGATGGTCACAAATTTTGTACTGCAGACTTGCAATATGTGAAGTGTGACTAAGAATGGGAGAAACTAAGCACTACAACTGCTTTCATTATTTGATAATTAGGTGAAAATCTTAAAGCTATGTAGATTCTATTTTCTGAAGGTGATATTAATTGATATATATGGCATTGTCTTCTAGATTCATGTCTTAGAATACAACACCAATGCACAAAATGTAAACACATTTTTCCAAGTCATAATGAAGTGAGTACTCAAAAGATAATTTCTGATTGTGTAGAATAATACAGATAGTGACAATAATTATAAACACCAATGAGGGTATCCTGGATAGTCAACTGGGTAGCACATTCACCTTTGTTGAAAGTGGTCCCTGGTTTGATTTGCAATGGGGGTCCTTATGTACAAAATGATCTCAAATGTTGTAGCACTTTTAACAATACTACTTCTACAACACTATTAACTATGGCTGTTATGCCCTTGATTAGGTTCTGCAAATTAATTAGGTAGTGGTAGGTTGCATAGATATACCAATATTTTTCAACTGTCAAGAGCAGATATTGCATTTAGGAAATTATTTTTTAGCAATGCTGAATTTCCTTGGTTCTATTCCAGTGTCCCATAATTGATTTTGGAACTATTATCACCAGGGTCATGATCATGTTGTAAAATCATTGATCAAAATAATTTTGTTAAAAAATATGGCCATTATTCTCAATTTATATGCAACATATTGCTGAAATGAAGCATTGTGTATGAGGGTGTTAGAGCTTTATTTCCATAGATTAATGACTGCCATGTAGTGGATATGATACTTTTTTGGGATTACCAAGGTCAGACAGAAGTTATTTTTCATATATTTTTTCATCATTGATTGAAAAGCTTGCCTTCAACTTTTCTTGGAGCAATATTTAAGTAAATATCTTGAGTATAAATAAGATTTTTGTATGCAATGAAGCTCATACATTCCCTCTAATCAATGATATAACATCAGTTTTTTAAAATTCCTCTAATATTTAGATTTCTCTAAATAAAATTCATTTAAGCATCTATTTTAAATGTATGAAGAAGCATTCGGTTCATAGTAAATGAATTCAGATTTCCACCTTTTTTGTTTTAATTTG
Organism: Pachydiplax longipennis; assembly: GCA_036926295.1. Lineage (NCBI taxonomy): Eukaryota > Metazoa > Arthropoda > Insecta > Odonata > Libellulidae > Pachydiplax > Pachydiplax longipennis. The sequence goes on along the minus strand of JAVFKF010000010.1, from coordinate 17,502,104 downwards.
TCTTACTTTATCCATAATTCATTATGACTCAAATGTCAAGCTAAATGCCTAGAGAGGTAACTTTCAGAATTATCTCATTTTTTTATTAAGTGTTCATAATTTTTATTCACATCCCAAGACCAGTTTACTGATAACCTCCCTATTTTAATTTTCTATTCTTCACAGTATTAGACTGATTTGTGTTGGTACTGCTTAGAATTAAGATTTTCAGTTCCTCCATGAAATGATTAAACTAAAATTTCTTACAATCATCATTACTTGACTAATATCCATATATTTTGATGTCTTGATGAGAGATTATCTTCTGTGACCATTTATTAGGATATTTGAATATCTGGGCAAACAAATATATTAGATTATTCAAAAATTAGTGAACCTATTAAATATGTTCCTTGTGTTAATTTCTAATAGTGTAACTGACAGAGGAGTTAATTCTATTGTTTGTTTAAAGATGGATAATGAATCGCTGAATTGTGATTTTGTACTTGCTACTGTATGATTTTTTGTGGGAAAGCCTTCGTCGTATTTAGAGATATTTTGATTATTCATTTTAATACATTTTTACAGTAGCAGATATCATAATTAAACAAAATTTCATACTTCTATCCTCATCATCTTAAAGATTTGAGACAGTTTAAGGTAAATTTCAAGGGAATACCCCAAATGTGCACTCGTAATCTTGGTTCATTTTCTTGGATGGCCTCTCTCCTATGGTACAGTCTCAGAATTATACTTTTGAGAAATGAGTAAATGAGAGTCAGTGATATACTTCTCTCTTCCCAGAATTAAGAGCATTTCGTTTTCAAAATTTAAACACTGTTATTGTATTTTTTGCTGTATGTCAATAATATGGAAACAATTATTAAATAATCATGATGTTTTCCCCAATTATGAAGCTTTCAAAATTTTGGCTGATTATCAGTATCTAAAAATTACTACTCTTAGAAAATTGGTTACATAACAGCAGGTGCAGGCTTGGCAAATATAAAAATGCAAAAAAAAGAGAGAATAGCTGCTGATTATTAATTTTGTGGCCACAAGGTTTTAATTTATAAATATTTGGAAAATAACTATGTGGCATTTATGTTCATGCAAAATACATTCATTTTCCAATGGGTGCCAAATACAGAGTCATGTCGTTTGAAGACATTGATCTATATATGAAGGAGTGGAGATTGAGCAAGGCCAGATGTATTCTTTCCCTTGCAATTCCATTATTATTCATTTTTGAAGTGCAGCTGCATAGCAGAAAGAGGGCAGGAGGCGTTATTTTTGAATTGAAGAAGACCTCGTCATTCTTTTGGAACAGAAAATTTCTCTGAAATGCTTGCAAGAAAATCTTACCAGTAAGGGTGCACTAAGGACTCTGCCCTTGGAGTGCCACAATACCTAATAGATGTATTTATATGCATGTGAAAAAGAATGAAGTATTTAAAACCAAGCTCTTAGCACCTATGTAGTTCAAAAGTTTACATTCAGTGAGCTACTGAGAGATATTTAGAAAGTATTACTTCATCCATATCCATAGATATTTGCATCGTCATAGGTAAACTTAATGTTATTCATCTCATCATCAAATTCACACTCATTTTTCATGTTGGTGACATTGCTGACTTTGAATTCAGGGAGAGAAGAGCAAATTTTTTTTCGTAAATTTATGTGCAGGCTGCTGCTCGTTTTGGGCTTCAAGCTACGTAAACTTACTTTCTATAGTGTTGAGCATGGCCATGTTTTTGTACTGATTAATGTGTAAATGTCATTGTGCACTATTATTATGATATCTAATGGATAATCCCATGAAGAATCATCAGATAAGAATATCCTTTAATATGGTCTTCTTCAATCCAAAACTTTCTACAAATATGTGTCCCTTTTCAAAATATTATCCATGCTAACTTATTTTTGTTTCTGTTTGAGATTATGAAATTCTGAAATAATTTTTCTACAATACTTCTATTCTTATTTAGCATTATGGATTCCAGCATGAAGTTCATTCCATGTTCTCCTGTTGATTATTATTGATGTGACTTTTAAGATGTTATCTATGATTGTAAGAAGAAAGGCATCGTGTTTAAAATTTATATCCATTAAATTTTTATAAATT